>CM057342.1:621701347-622951347 GCA_030015575.1 Agapanthus africanus
GTTTTGAACCGGCCACATTCCCATAAACTCCGGCCTGGCCGGCCCATGTTGCTCTGTTTCGCCTCGTTTTTCTTCTGTGCTCTGGTCTGTAGGTTTTGGGGTTTCAGGTATTATTTGTTTAGCCCAAAATTTCATGTGATGTTAATTTTGGTTAGGGGATAATTCGGGATATTTCATAGTCGTAATTTTAACATTGTTTTGGGTAACTTAGACGACGTTTAACAGTTTGAACGAACATCAATCACCACTTCATTGCTCTCGCTGGAAATTTTCCAAGTGTTGGAATTTTCCAAGTTACAGATATTCGAAAGATCATGCAAGTAACCCTATGGACCCTCTAGAAGAACGTAACCCTAACTCGATCCTATGACCATGGAACCGCGGCCAAACCTTACGGTTTGCCGTAATTTCATGGCGCCATAGGTGAGGCAAGGGTTGACCTTTCTACGGCTGGTCCATAGGCACTGTGGCAAGTTTTTGGTATTTTAACTTTGCTCAAGTGTTGAGCTCTCGTGGTAATTTATGAGTGTGTTGATTCAATCGAAACGTTTAACATCGTCTAGATATTTATGAAAGTGATGATTCTAATTGTTTTAGTTTTTCACTTTCTTTTCTGCGACCGTAAGTGTAGTATGCAGTGTATCGCCGGTTTCGTTGCTATACATCAACAACAATTGGCGTATGCATACTTATGTTGATGACATGTGATGTTATGTGTTTCTGAGATATGATGTATATGATCGTCGTGATGAATGGCCGGGGGTTTTATGTGAGATGAGAGTTTTTATTTTCATTCATGTAAAATTCATTGTATGTAATATTCTTTTATTGGGGCACTTCCGGGTCGAGGATGATGTCACCATTGTTGTATATTATTTACTTTTCCGCATTAGGATAGACCCAAGGAGGGGAGCACAAGTGACCGGGTTCTACGGTTCAGTGGGAGGCCATCTCGAGGAGTCGAGACCGGGTCTCCTAAAATCTAGAATTGGTAGGGTCACTTGCCGCTCTCGTAGGGGTCTAGGGGTGTGGGCTTGGCTATTCATCGCGAACGTGGAATCCGTATTTTCTATTGTTGGCTAAATACAAAATACGGACCACCTGGTATATCCTATATTTTCATATATGTGCTTCTGCTGTTGATATTCTGTGATGTGATCACTTTATATATTGAGACGAATATATAAAGTGATGATATTCTGTGATGTGATCACTTTATATATTGAGACGAATATATAAAGTGATGATATTCTGGTGTATTATATATATGATATATAATAAACGCTGCTTATGTTTTGCATCCGCGCTAGTCCCGCCCCTCTATGCCGTTAGTTAAGGAACCTAACGGTACATAACGGGACATTGTGGCGAATGCGGACGGCAAAAGCGTACGTTCTATTTTCGTTTCTTTTCTATGATGGCTTAAGGAATTAATTGATGGGACTACATTAATAAGATTAACGTAAAGAAAAAAGAACCTAAAAGATATTGTAGAATCGGATTTGAAACCTACTCGGCTTTTTATGAAAATGCAAGTTTTCAAAGTACGGAGCTTAAGCCACTCCTTTTAAAACCATTAGATTCTACAACGATATCAAGTTCAAAGCGTTAAAGGTTTTCTTAAAATCTATTCGCAGCCCTCCGTAATTTTAGGAAGTATAGTACTTAGTATTCGTGCTACATATGTTGACTATAGCCAAGGCGTAGTGTACGGTAGCTAAGTGATGTCTTCCTACACAGCATATGATGCGATTAATTAGGACAGTCATATGATTATTTAGACCATAGCCAAGGGTCATGTGGGTGGGTCTAATTAATCATGAAATGATGGGTAGAACTTGACTGGTGCTTATGATATGTTGACTATAGCCAAGGTCATGAGTGCTAGGGGTAAAAACCATATCGGGAGTTTCATGAGTTGAAATTTGCAATAAGATTGCATACCTTCTATATGATAGTAGGATCCCTATCCCACTGTGAGCAAGAGTTGCTCCCGGGAGAGTTTTGCACTTTACAATTAGCTAACCCATTAGGTGTCTAGAAAGGTGTCAACAGGGCTACGCCTCTGGGAAAACGAGGTTTACTCTAATTAGGTCCATGCAAAAGCACGGGGAACCTCTCTCAAAGTACCGGCACTGGCCTGGCTGAACGGTTAGCGAAGTTGTAGAATATAATTAGTCCTGGCTAATTTTCTTTTTAAGGTTTGAAGGAAAGTTTGGTAAAAGCAGTGGGAGACATCGATTAGATAAGATAATAACCAATCTGATCTTTGCAAGAGCTTTCGCCGAGTGTATTCTTTTCTCTCTCCTAATGGTAGATTACTATGACTGGACTTAAGCTACTATTAGAGAAAAATAAGCTAACTGGGCCGAACTATAAAGACTGGCTGAGGAACATTAACATTGCTCTCACATATGATAAAGTATCATATGTCCTCACTACCTCAGCCCCACCCAGCCCAGGCCCTGAATCTTCTGTTGCAGATAAGGAGATCCGCAAAACGTATGATATTGACTGTGCTACTGCCAAATGCCTCACACTTGCATCGATGGACAATACACAACAAAAGCAGCATGAGTAGATAAATGTTCAATCCATCTTTCTCCATACAAAAGAGTTGTATGGGGAGCAATCTCGGACCCTGAGATACGAAGTATCTTGAAAGTTGTTTCAGATGCGGATGGCTCCTGACACACCAGTAGGCGATCACGTTTTGAAGATGATAGCTTTTATTGAAGAGATTGAGGACCTCGGATGGACAATGGAGAACGAACA
This sequence comes from Agapanthus africanus, assembly GCA_030015575.1. Lineage (NCBI taxonomy): Eukaryota > Viridiplantae > Streptophyta > Magnoliopsida > Asparagales > Amaryllidaceae > Agapanthus > Agapanthus africanus. The sequence continues at coordinate 621,704,123 of CM057342.1, forward strand.
GTATATTGATATTGTTCTTCAGTCACTTCCCCCTGCCTTTGCTCAATTCATAATGAACTTCAACATGCATTGTTAGTTATATATATGCCCTGGAGGCCATTGTTGTACATATGATGTATATTATAGTGGATGCTTGGATATATATAGAAAGGACTTTCTTGCTCGATATGATAGTATGCTATCTGGTTTCACTTTATCTTAACATGTTAACAAATACTGTTTTGTGATCACGTGTTGATAAAGCCCTTAGGATATGTACTCGACTACTTAGACTATGATACAGATCATACTAGTAGGGCCAGGGTAGTCTACGAGTATATCCTATAACTGTTCCTAGTCGAGGGTGTATCGAGACAGGGCATCGATACTCCAGAGTAGACTAGCATATACGCATCTTGACCCATATGATGGGCGATGGATGATCCCATATCCATTGGTGTTGGACATCAAAGATGGTGTACGGGTGCTCAGTGGAGACTGGGTACACTGAACGGACTCGCCGAGAACTCCTGGATGGTATTATACCTATCGTCAGATAGCAGTTCTCCGGTGACACTGATACAAGTTAGTCTGTAGACCTGAGATCGTTATAGAGTCTTGTGTGATTCCCAATGTGCTTTGATTTCCACCTTACCACGTATAAAAGGGCGTGCAAAACAGTGGCTTTTAGGTACAGTCCCGAATCACATGGAGGCAATGAGCGATAGGAGGGGTTTCGTCTTTCCTGGTATAGGAAGTTGATGTTGTGCTGTGTTCGATTGGCTATAACTGGAAGTCCCTGGCCAAGGCTGATAGGGAGATTTACTTGTTAGTGTATATGCTCTAGGGCCCATTTTTGTTTCATACTAGTTTGTATATTACTCGATGGAAGCTTGGGATATTCACAATTATATTAACAGTCTCGCTATACATAGTAGTATGCTACTTGGTTTAGGTCTATCTTAATATGTGTATATGTTAGCATATCGCGAATACATATTGATAGAGCCCTTAAGATCTTGCTTGACTACCAGCGTTGTGATTGCAGTCACACTAGTGGGGGCTGGGTAGTCTACAAGTACATCCTTTTTCAGGTCCCTATTCGTAGGATTATTGAGACAGGGTATCGATACTCCGAAGTAGACTAGTGTGTACACTTCTCATCCCAGCAGGGAAAATGGTCTGTCCCACAGCCATTAATACGTTGTACTGGAGATAGTATTCAGGTGCTCGTTGGGTTACGGGTACACTGGACAGGACTTGCAGGGAACTGTTGGTTGGTATTATACCTGTCGTCAGTTAACAGTTCCCAGGTGACATGAGTACAGCATAGTCCGCAGACTTGACATTGCTTCTTCGTCTTGAGTGTGTTCCCACTGTTCTTAGATTGCTATCCTACCACGGCTCAAAGGAGTCATGCAAACAGGTAGTAGTTGGGTGCAGTCCCAAAGAACTTAGAGGCAGTGGCGGTTAGATAGGATTCGTCTCTCCTGGTATTGGGAGTTGATATCGCGCTGTGTTTGGAGAGCCATTACGCAAAGTCCCTGGCCAGGGCAAACGAGATTTACTGGTAGGATTTCCAGTAGTTTCTCAAGGTGTAATGGGCTTCGCTCCAACACGACTTATACAGCTTTTAGGGGACTGACGCTTGCCGCCCCCTAGGCCCGATATACGATAGTCCTAGACGAACAGACCGGACTGTATGAAGATTGTCACATCAGGCTTAGTATGAGTTCGGATGGGTTTCCTCATCGTCCTTCTTATCGACATCTACCTGGGGACCGTTACGTACAGCCAGTACCGCTTGCGGCCTGTGGTTAAACCCACTGCCAGCATAGTGTCGAGTCTTTAGATTCCCACACAGAGTTTCCCTGCTTCAGGCGAAACGATATAGAGGTCGTATGGTTTTACGACAGGGTTCGGACACATACGCGTTTTTACGCACGTACGATGTTCGGACAGTTTAAACTAGCAGGCTTTGGTTTAAGCTAGATTCTAGTATTGGATTATTGGATTTATACAGTCTCAGTATTTCCGTGTTTTCACAGATGGGAAGGGCATTCTCGTAATTAGTCGAGAAGCTTCTAGAAGATTGATGAGTTGGAGGCTTAGGTGGAATTTGCATTAAATGGATTAGTGACTCATGGTGTGATTCATCCAAATGAGTTAATGAAGTATTTATTGCTTAATGACTCATGAGATGATTCACCCAAAGAGAGTTAATGAAGCATGGTTGATATTATTATTATGTTATTCATTTAATAATTATCATGCTTCATATATTCTAAAATGAGACATAATTCATTATCATTCTCACTCACACCTTCTCTCTCCTCTTGCTCTCTCTCTTCAAAGAACTAACCCTAACCTCTCATGTGTTGAGATCAAAGGGTTAGCAAGACTAATGGATCCCTAATCCTCTTCTATATCCTCTAGGTTGCTTTGATTAGCACTCATAGTCACCAAGTTAGCTCAAGTGAGAGGTTAAAACTTGGAGAAGCAACTCTCGGGTGGATCTTCTATCACATCGAGGAGGCCGATGGGGAGGTGATCAACAAGAACAAGAAGGACTTGATTCATTAGGTATAATCATCTATCATAGTAGCTAATCACTTCTATATAGTTGTTTGTTAGGGTTTAGGAAAGATCCGTAAAGTTAGTCGATGTTAGTTTAAACAAAATGATTGTTTTACCTATTCTGCCGCCCCACTTCATATGGGGTGTCTAACGTTGACTTACATTACTGGTAAGAGTTATCAGTAGTTTCTCGACCCGTTATGAGCCTTACATCGACACGACTTATCGGTTACTGGGGTTTGATGTTTACCACCCCCAGACTAGATATGCAACATATGAGACGAAGAGACCGGACTATATGGTAGTGTTTACTGATTGGATTCACAGGAGAATGTACAGTCTTGCTTGTTGATCTTCTGATTGCTCAATACACGGGTGGCTGTTACATTTAGTTGACCAGTTGCAGCTTGTGGGTGTTTGATATGATCATCACCTACTGCCGGCGTATTGACGATTCTTTAGAGTTCTACACAGAGTTTTCCTGGCTCAGGCAAAACGGAGTAGGAGCACATATGTGATATATGCGGGACCGAGAATAATACGATATGAGATACCGTATTATAGTCTCGCGACATGAGATATCGGCCGGGTATATGTGATATAGCCGGGTCATCGGATCAAGTGTTGATTCGATGAATTGGTACATGTTATATTAGTCGGATATATGTAATATAGCCGGATTGTCGGATCAAGAGTTGATTCGATAATTTAATATATAATTATATATATGATATATTATATTACGTTAACTAATATAAGCTCGCTTTATTGATTCATTTTCTTACTGGATAATACATTGACGTATATGCGATATATGTTAATTGTATTATTTTCTTTTGTTACAAAATTTATTGTATATGTGATATATAATATTGTAAAAAGTTAGGGTTACAAATGCAACATGGTTGTTAAGTTTAAACAAAGTTAGGGTTTGGATTTGGGTTAGCTTTTGGGTTAGCTTTTTCATGAAGTTTCATGAAGCTTTCCTTTTGTCATTTTGCTTTGATATTTTGTGTAGACATTTGTTAACCCAATCCAAACCCTTAACTCTAGTTTATTCTCTACATGAGTTAAAGCCTTCATTTTATTAACTTATGGTTGTAATTTTAACCACAACAATAATTCATTATTCATCACAAAAGCTTTCTTCTTCTTCTTCCTCCTTGGAAAAGCTTTCTAGCTTTTTGTGTTGTGATGATTTAAAGTGAGAAATTGAAAACAAAAGAGAGAAAAATTCCTACTTCATCATCCTCGTCTATTCTAGCCACTTAGATTAGGGTGTTCACTTCAGTAATACTTGATCAGAGAAGTGAGAGCTTGAGTTTGAGATTCTTCAAGGTTGATCATCTTCGAAAAGGAAGACTTCTAGCAATCATGGATCATTCGACTTGTGGAGCCTCTCTAGAGTCCGGAAGTTCATGGATCACGGCGAAGGGACTACTACACAGAGCTTATGAAGGGAAGGAACAGACTACAAAGGTTGTAATCCCTCTCTCTTAGATGTAAAGTTGTTTACATGCATATTAACCCTAATTTTCTAGTTATGATCTTGGTTAGGGTTTGTTTAGCACCCCGAAAATTTTAAAGTAGCATGATTGATACTTGCCAAAACCTTCACAAGGTGCTATGCTAACCCTACAGTGGTATCAGAGCCAACCTAGAGCATTAGGCGTTGTCTAGATGAAGTTAGAAGTCCGATCGAACCCCGAAACACCGAGAATGACCCCTTGTTGGAAATTTTTTCAAAAGTTAAAATTTTTCAAATTAAAAATACTCAAAAAATCATGCAGGGAATTTTATGGACCCACCTGAAGAACGAGTCCTTAACTCGCTGCAGTGACCGCGCAACCGAAGCCAAAACCTGGTTTTGGCAACGGTTCCGCGGCGCCACTGTGGAGGCTTGGGACGGGCCCTTCAGCGACGGTCCGTAGGTGATAGGGCATGCTTCTGGGAAGTTTTATTTTCTGCTCAAGTGTTGAGCTCACTGGGGTATTTTGGGAATTCGTTGAATCGATCGAATTGTGTAACTTCGCCTAGTTATCAGTGATGATTATGTGTTGCTGTAATATATTATATTGGATCGTTGTGTATTGAATAGCCGGGTTTTTTATGTAAGATGAGAGTTTTCTTTTTCAGTCATGTAAAATTCATTTGTATGTAATATTCTTTTATTGGGGCACTTCCGGGTTGAGGATGATGTCAGCATTGTATATTATTTACTTTTCCGTATTAGGATAGACCCAAGACAGAGAGCACAAGTAACCGGGTTCTAGGGTCCAGTGGGAGGCCATTTCGAGGAGTTGAGACTGGGTCTCCTAACCCTTGGCATGGTTACTTGCCTCTCTCGTAGGGGTCTAGGGATGTGGGTTTGGCTATTCATCGTGACTGTGGAATCCGTCTTTTATACAGGCTCAAAATAAAACACGGACGTCCTAGTATATCCAATATTTCATATGTTGACTTCTGCTGCAATGTTCTGCGATGAGATCATATTACTGCCTGTGATGAATGCTTATACTATATGTATATGTAGATATATAAATATTACTGCTTTCGTTTCTTCTGTGATGCTTAGGAAGCTTAAATGATGGGTTTTATTAATGAGATTAATAAAAGAAAAGAAACCTAAAATATGTTGTAGAATCAAATTTTCAAAAAGGGTAGCTACAGTTTTTGCTTTGCATAGCGGTATTCCTTGTAGAATATCCAGCACCTTATTCGATAAGGAAAGAGCCGAGATCCCTTCACCTAGAGTGACCTCTTTAGCAATACTGGCAAATCCTACAAACTCACGGTTTAGTTTTTGATTGCTTCTATAGTTCTTGCTTTGCACAGCGGTATTTATGAAATATCCTGCACCTTATTCGATGAGGAAAGAGCCGAGATCCTTTCACCGGGAGTGACCTCTTTAGCGAAACTAGAAAAGCCTAAAAAACACCCTTTTTCAAAATCACTTGTTTCTACAACGATATCATGTTCATTACGCAAAAGGTTTTTCTAAAAAACTTGTTGTGGCCCTCCGTCATTTCAGATAAATCCTACTTAGTATTCGTGTTGCGTTTGTTGACCTTGTCAAGGCGCAGTGTACAGTAGCTAATTAGTGTTTATCTACTAAAACATGAGATGTGATTGGATTAGGGTATTCGTACGGCCTTGTTGACCTTGTCAAGGGTCGTGCGGGTGGGTTTAATTCAATCGGGAAATGACGGGTTGAACTTGACTTGCGATTTATGGTTTGTTGACCTTGTCAAGTTCATAGATCGCTAGGGGCAGAACATTATCGGGAATTTCAAATGTTGAAATTTGTAATGAGATTGCATACCTTCTATAAGATAGATGGATCCCGATACCCACTGCGAGTAAGAGTTACTCCTGGGAGAGTTTTACACATGACAAATTAGCCGATCAAGTAGGTGTCTAGAAAAGTGTTTATGGGGTTATGCCTCTGGGAAAACGAGGTTTATTTTAACTAGGTCCATGTGAAAGCATGGGGAACCCCCCTCAAAGTACCGACACTGGTCTGGCTGAAAGATTGGCGAACTTTTAAAGTGTAATTAATCCCGTCTAATCTTACCTTTTAGGGTTTGAAGGAAGATTTGATTAAAACAGTGGCAGCCATCCTAATTAGATAAGATAATAACCAATCTAATCTTGCAAGAGCGCACGCTAAAGTGTTTTCTTCTCTCTCTCTCTCCAGGTAGCGACCATATCAGGCCTTAATCAAGATAATAATATATATGTATTGACCGAACCCGCTTGTTATACTGAGCAGGGGAACATTGGTCCCATTCTTTCTTATAAATGTTATAAGACTGAGTAGGGAATAGGACAATATCTGGATTCTCATGCCGCCCAAACGAAGAATAAACATGTTGATGTATCTTCTTCGGATGTGATAGTTACCGAGAGCCGTTTCTCAGTTCACTCTACGTCCTCGGCATTAGATACCGGATCAGGATCCCACATATGCAATATATTGCATGGGCTAAAGAAAGGTAGAGAACTGGGAATGGGTGATCATTCCGTAAGAGTAAGGAATGGTGCAAATGTTGCAGCCAAAGCAGTTGGCGAATATCACCTTGTATTACCAAGTGGTAATACATTGATTCTGAACGAATGCTATTATATACCGAACATGATATGCAACATTATATCAGTTTCTTTATTAAGTAAAGAAGGATATAATTTTTTAATACAGGATAATGTTATGAACATCTTCCTAAATCAAAAATTGATTGGATCAGGCTCGTTACATAATGGTATATACGTTCTAAATCAAAATACAGTTCTTAATATACGGAACACACACAAGAGGAAGAGTTCAGAAATGAACGAATCCTTCTTGTGGCATTGTAGACTAGGTCATATCAATGCGACACGGCTAGCTAAGTTATATAAAGATGGATATTTGAATCCATTCGAATTTTCATCTTATGACACTTGCCGGTTAGTCTCAAAGGCAAGATGACCAAATCTCCGTTTAGTGGACACGGAGAAAGAGTTACGGAACTCTTAGGACTGATACATAGTGATGTATGTGGTCCCATATCTATACATGCCAGGAACGGTTCTTCCTACTTCATTATATTCACTGACGATCTCTCAAGATACGGACATGTGTTCCTGATAAAACACAAGTCCGAAGCTTTTGAGAAATTCAGAGAATATAAGAACGAAGTAGAGAACCAAACGGGTAAAATTATTAAGATCCTTCGATCTGATCGAGGAGGAGAATACTTGAGCAATGAGTTCTTTGATTATATAAAAGAGAATGGGATTCTCTCTCAGCTTACTCCTCCCTATATAGCACATCACAATGGTGTATCGAAGCGGAGGAATCGCACCCTATTAGATATGGTGCGCTCTATGATGAGCACTGCTGAGTTGACTATTTCCTTCTGGGGTTATGCGCTTGAAACAGCAGCATACCTATTGAATCAAGTTCCATCTAAATCTGTACCTACCACACCATATGAGATATGGAGTGGGAAGAGACCTTATCTTAAATGAGTTAAGATATGGGGTTGTCCGGCCTATGTCAAAAGTCAAAATCCGGACAAACTCGAGGTACGATCAGTTCTCTGCAAGTTTGTGGGATATTCAAAGAATTCTTATGGATACTTTTTCTACTACAGTGAGGATCAAAAGGTGTTTGTTGCTCAACATGCCACATTTTTAGAAAAGGAATTTCTTGCAAAAGAAATTAGTGGCAATGAGGTAGAGCTGGAAGAAGTTCCAGTACCACAAACTGCAACTGAAGATTTAGTCGAACCAGAGGATTCAGTAGTTCCCGACGAACCCCAGCCTCTCCGCCGATCTAGTAGGGTTCCATACCCACCTGAGAGATACTACGGTTTTCTCATAGACGGTGGGAGTGAGGATTGCATCATGGAAGATGATGACCCAACTAGTTTCGAGCAGGCCATCACGAGTGGTGACTCTATGAAATGGCCGGATGCAATGCGATCTAAGATGGAATCCATGTACAGCAACAAAGTATGGACTTTGGAAATTGCTCCTGAAGGGGTAAAACCCATTGGGAGTAAATGGATCTTTAAGAAGAAACTTGGTGTAGATGGAAAAGTTGATACTTTCAAAGCTAGACTTGTGGCAAAGGGTTTTCGTCAATGACCAGGTGTGGATTATGATGAAACCTTTTCTCCAGTGGCTATGCTTAAGTCCATTCGGATCTTACTTGCCATTGCTGCATACCATGACTACGAAATCTGGCAAATGGATGTTAAGACCGCCTTTCTAAATGGTGATTTAGAGGAGCGCGTGTACATGACTCAGCCGGAGGGCTTCGTAGACAGTGGGAGCAGCAGGAAGGTGTGTAAGCTGCTTAAATCCATCTATGGGTTAAAGCAGGCATCGCGAAGTTAGAACATCTGTTTTGATGTGGTAGTCAAAAAGTTTGACTTCATCAAAAACATAGATGAACCTTGTATATACAAGAAGGTGGCAGAGAGTTAGGTTTTCTTCCTCGTATTGTATGTGGATGACATACTCTTGATAGGAAATGATGTTCCTATGCTGCACTCGGTCAAGCTCTTCTTATCACAAAGATTCTCAATGAAAGATCTAGGTGATGCCTCCTGCATTTTGGGAATTAAGATCTATAAAGATAGATCTAGACGGATACTGGGATTGTCCTAATCCAGGTACATTGACACCATACTAAAGAGGTTTAGTATGGAAGAATCCAAGCGTAGGAACCAACCCACAATCTTTGGACTCACTCTTTCCAAAGATATGTCTCCCAAGACTGATTTGGAAAGAGCTCGCATGTAAGGAATACCCTATGTTTCTGCAGTGGGCTCTATCATGTACGCGATGCTATGTACCAGACCCGATGTAGCATACTCACTAAGTGTAGTGAGTAGGTATTAAGCAGATCCTGGAGTGAATCACTGGACAGCTGTGAAGAACATTCTCAAGTACTTGAGAAGGACTAAAGAGATGTTCTTGGTGTATGGTAACGGAGAACTCCTGGTGGAGTCCTTTACCGATTCGAACTTCCAGAGTGATAAGGACGACTCTAAGTCGCACTCGGGATTTGTCTTTACCTTAAATAGAGGGGCGGTTTGTTGGAAGATTTCCAAACAGGAAATCGTGGTAGACTCGACGATGGAGGCCGAATACATCGCTGCCAACGATGCTTCCAAAGAGCCTGTCTGGATAAAGAAGTTCATTACTGAACTTGGTGTGGTTTCATCCATTGAGCATCCAATACCTTTGTATTGTGATAACAATGGAGCTGTGGCTTTGGCCAAGGAACCCAGGTCCCATCAGAAGTCCAGACATATTCTGAGGCGGTATCACCTGATCCGGGAGATAATTGATCGCCGCGAGATCGAGGTCAGGAGAGTTGATACGAAGGACAACACTGCGGATCCGCTCACAAAGGCCATTCCTCAGATACAATTTGAGAGACTCTTCGGGATGTTGGGTATAAGATACTACAACAGCTGGCCTTAGTGCAAATGGGAGATTGTTAGTTATATATATGCCCTAGAGGCCATTTTTGTACATATGATGTATATTATAGTGGATGCTTGGATATATGTAGAGAGGACTTTCTTGTTCGATATGATAATATGCTATCTGGTTTCACTTTATCTTAACATATTAACAAATACTGTTTTGTGATCACGTGTTGATAAAGCCTTTAGGATATGTACTCGACTACTAGGACTATGATACAGATCATACTAGTAGGGCCAGGGTGGTCTACGAGTACATCCTATAACTGTTCCTAGTCGAGGGTGTATCGAGGCAGGGCATCGATACTCCAGAGTAGACTAGCATATACGCATCTTGACCCATATGATGGGCGTTGGATGATCCCATATCCATTGGTGTTGGACATCAAAGATAGTGTACGGGTGCTCAGAGGAGACTGGGTACACTGAACGGACTCGCCGAGAACTCCTGGATGGTATTGTATCTATCGTCAGATAGCAGTTCTCCGGTGACACTGGTACAGGTTAGTCTGTACACCCGAGATCGTCATAGAGTCTTGTATGATTCCCACTATGCTTTGATTTCCTCCATACCACGTCCAAAAGGGCGTGCAAAATGGTGGCTTTTGGGTACAGTCCCGAATCACATGGAGCCAATGAGCGATAGGAGGGGTTTCGTCTCTCCCGGTATAGAGAGTTGATGTTTTGCTGTGTTCAATTGGCTATAACTGGAAGTCCCTGGCCAGGGCTGATATGGAGACTTAATGGTAAGAGTTATCAGTAGTTTCTCGGCCCGTTATAAGCCTTACATCTACACGACTTATCGGTTACTGGGGTCTGACGTTTACTACCCCTAGACTAGATATACAACATATCAGATGAAGAGACCGGAATGTACGGTAGTGTTTACTGATTGGATTCACAGGAGAATGTACAGACTTGCTTGTTGATCTTCTGATTGCTCAATACACGGGTGGCTGTTACGTTTAGCTGACCGCTTGCAGCTTGTGGGTGTTTGATATGATCATCACCTACTACCGGCGTATTGACGATTCTTTAGAGTCCTACACAGAGGTTTCCTGGCTCAGGCAAAACGGAGTAGGAGCACATATGTGATATGTGCGGGACCGAGAATAATACGATATGAGATACCGTATTATATTCTCGTGACATGAGATATCGGCCGGGTATATGTGATATAGCCGGGTCATCGGATTAAGTGTTGATTCGATAAATTGGTACATGTTATATTAGTCGGTTATATGCAATATAGCCGGATTGTCGGATCAAGAGTTGATTCGATAATTTAATGTATAATTATATATATGATATATTATATTACGTTAACTAATATAAGCTCGCTTTATTGATTCATTTTCTCACTGGATAATACATTGATGTATATACGATATATGTTAATTGTATTGTTTTCTTTTGTTACAAAATATATTGTATATGTGATATATAATATTGTAACAAGTTAGGGTTACAAATGCAACATGGTTGTTAAGTTTAAACAAAGTTAGGGTTTGGATTTGGGTTAGCTTTTGGGTTAGCTTTTTCATGAAGCTTCATGAATCTTTCCATTTGTCATTTTGGTTTGATATTTTGTGTAGATATTTGTTAAGCCAACCCAAACCCTTAACTCTAGTTTATTCTCTACATGAGTTAAAGCCTACATTTTATTAACTCATGGTTGTAATTGTAACCACAACAATAATTCATTATTCATCACAAAAGCTTTCTTCTTCTTCTTCCTCCTTGAAAAAGCTTTCTGGCTTTTTGTGTTGTGATGATTTAAAGTGAGAAATTGAAAATAAAAGAGAGCAAAATTCCTACTTCATCATCCTCATCTATTCTAGCCACTTAGATTAGGATGTTCACTTCACTAATACTTGATTAGAGAAGTGAGAGGTTGAGTTTGAGATTCTTCAAGGTAGATCATCTTCGAAAAGGAAGACTTCTAGCAAGCATAGATCATTCGACTTGTGGAGCCTCTCTAGAGTCCGGAATTTCATGGATCGCGGCGAAGGGACTACTACTCGGAGCTTATGAAGCGAAGGAATGGACTATAAAGGTTGTAATCCCTCTCTCTTAGGTGTAAAGTTGTTTACATGCATGTTAACCCTAATTCTCTAGTTAAGATCTTGGTTAGGGTTTGTTTAGCACCCCAAAAATTTTAAAGTAGCATGATTGATGCTTGCCAAAACCTTCACAAGGTGCTATGCTAACCCTACACGCATAACATGGAGAAGTAACTACCCGAACTTCTCAATATGTTGAGACGTGCGGAGAGCACGCTTAAGGCGAAGTCTCCCTCTCTGATTGTTGGACAATCTCCCTCTTCCGTCCCAAAAGCCAAGGCCAAGGGAAGGAATAAGAGGAAATCCACCAAACCAAGAGGTGAAATCAGGAAGGCACAAGGTAGAGACAAATCCAAGGTTGAGAAGTCAGGAAAAGGAGAATGTTTTCTCTGCAAGAAGACGGGGCACTGGAAGCGGAACTGTACTGAATACCTTGATCTCAAGAAAATGAAGCATGGTGATACTTCAGCTTTAGGTGTGTTCGTAACTTAAAACTGTGTTTCTATAAACACTGCTTCCTGGGTATTGGATACCGGTTCGGATTCTCATATCTGCAATTCTGTGCAGGGGTTGAGAAATAGCAGTGTTTTGAAGACCAATGATCAGACTCTCCGAGTTGGAAATGGTTCTAATGTACATGCAGTTTCAGTGGGAGAGTATCACCTAGGGTTGCCGTCGGGTTGTATATTGGTTTTGAACCCATGTTATTTTGTACCAAGCAAGCTTTGTAATATAATATCCGTTTCTTTGTTAGACAATGAAGGATATCATTTTGTATTGCAGCACAATGTTATGAACATTAAACTGGATCAAAAGTTGATTGGTTATGGTACACTTAATAACGGGATATACGTCCTTAATCAACACATAGTTTTCAACATACAACACACAAATAAAAGAAAATTTTCAGATATAAATGAAGATTTTCTTTGGCATTGTAGACTTGGTCATATTAATGAAACAAGACTAAACAAGCTTCAAAAATATGGATATTTAAATCCTTCTGAGTATAAATCTTATGCGACTTGTCAGTCTTGTATCAAAGGGAAAATGACCAAAACTCCATTTACTGGACACGGAGAAAGAGCTACAGAGCTCTTGGGCCTCATACATAGTGATGTATGCAGGCCAATGTCTACACATGCGAGAGCCGGTTTTTCTTACTTCATAACTTTTACTGACGATTTCTCAAGCTTCGGTCATGTGTTTTTATTAAAGCATAAGTCTGAAGCTTTCAAGAAATTCAAGGAGTACAAACTTGAAGTAGAAAAACAAACAGGAATGAGCATCAAAATACTTCGATCAGATCGAGGTAGAGAGTATCTTAGTACAGAGTTTTTGAACTTCTTAAAAGAGAATGGGATTCTCTCTCAGCTCACTCCCCGTTACACGCCACAGCACAACGGTGTGTCTGAGTGGCGGAATCGTACCCTATTAGATATGGTACGATCCATGATGAGTGATACTGAGTTACCTCTCTCCTTTAGGCAGCATGCATTAGAGACTGCAGCTTTTCTGTTGAACAAAATTCCAACCGAGACCGTGTCTACCACTCCATATGAGATATGGTATGTGAAGAGACCATCTCTTAAACGAGTTAAGATTTGGGGTTGTCTGGCTTTTGTCAAAAAGCAGAATCCAGACAAACTCGAGACACGATCGGTCAAATATATATTTGTGGGATATCCAAAACATTCGTTTGGATATCTTTTCTACCACAAGGAGGAACAAAAGGTGTTTGTTTCTCAACATGCCACATTTTTAGAAAATGAGATTTTTCCAAATGATACTGATGGCAATGTGGTTGATATAAAAGAGCTTCTAGAGACACAATTTACAAATGACGACTTGGTTGAACCCGATGTTGCAACAGAATCTTATGAACCTCAGCCACTTCGTAGATCTTGTAGGACTTCTCGCCCACCGGAAAGATATTATGGTTTTCTCATTGATGGTGATAGAGAAAATTGCATCATGAATGATGACGACCCTACCAGTTTTCAGCTAGTTATCACGAGTGGTGACTCTGTGAAGTGGCTGGATACCATGAGATCCGAAATGGAGTCTATGTACACCAACAAAGTATGGACATTGGAGTTTGTACCCTTTGGGGTAAAAGCCATAGGGTGCAAATGGATCTTTAAGAGAAAGATCGGTGTAGATGAGCAGGTGGAGACCTATAAGGCAAGGCTTGTGGCGAAAGGATTTCGTCAAAGACCAGGTCTGGACTATGATGAAACTTTTTCTCCTGTAGCCATGCTTAAATCCATTCAGATCCTACTTGCTATTGCTGTTCACTACGACTATGAAATCTGGCAGATGGACGTTAAAACGACTTATCTAAATGGTGATTTAGAAGAATGCGTTTATATGGATCAGCCAGAGGGCTTCATTGATAGTGGGAGCAGCGGGAAAGCATGTAGGTTGCTTAAATCCATTTATGGATTAAAGTAGACATCACGGAGTTGGAACATCTGTTTTGATGATGTTATCAAAGAGTTTGATTTCGTCAAAAATCCAAATGAACTTTGTGTTTATAAAAAGATTGTAAGAAGTACTGTCACATTCCTCATATTGTACGTGGATGACATTTTTCTAATAGAAAACGATGTTCCTATGCTACAATCGGTCAAACTCTTCTTATCACAAAGGTTCTCCATGAAGGACCTGGGTGATGCGTCGTACATATTGGGAATGAAGAACTATAGAGATAGATTTAAAAGGTTGTTGGGATTATCCTAAACTAGGTACATTAACACCATCCGAAAGAGATTTAATATGGATGACTCCAAGCTGGGTGCCTTACCCTCTTATCAGGGAGTCACTCTCTCCAAGGACTTTTGCCTAAAGACAGATGAAGAGAGAGCCCGCATGAGCATTATACCCTACGCTTCAGCCGTATGATCTATAATGTATGCGATGTTCTGTACACACCCTGATGTAGCTTATGCACTGAGTGTAGTAAGCAGGTATCAATCCAACCTAGGGAGAATCACTAGATAGCTATGAAGAACATTATTAAGTGCTTACGAAGGACTAAAGAAATGTTCTTGGTGTATGGTAACGGGGATCTCCAAATGGAGGCCTTTATAGATTCGAGCTTCCAGAGTGATAAAGATGATATCAAATCTATCTCAGGGTTTGTATTTACCCTCAATGGAGGGGCGGTATGTTGGAAGAGTTCCAAACAGGATACCGTTGCAGATTCCATGATGGAAGCTGAGTATATAGCTGCAAATGATGCTGCTAAGGAAGCCGTCTGGATGAGAAAGTTCATCTCGGAGCAAGGAGTAGTTCCAACCATTATTGATCCAATACTATTGTATTGTGATAATAATGGGGCTATGGCGTTGGCCAAAAAGCCCAAGTCCCATATCCAGACACATCCTGAGGCGATATCATTTGATCCGGGAGATAGTTGATCGCCGCGAGATCGAGATTCGGAGAGTAGATACAAAGAATAACACCGCGGATCCACTCACCAAGGCCCTCCCTCTGCTGCAGCATGAGCAGCTTTTTGAGATGTTGGGTATGAGATACGCCAATAATTGGCCTTAGTGCAAGTGGGAGATTGTTGGATATATGTATGCCTTAGAGGCCATTATATGATAGTGGATGTATCAGTATGTGTATATATATATATTCAGAGGACATTCTTGCTCGACATGATAGTATGCTATCTGGTTGTACTTTATCTTGACATGTTCACTTCATCATGCATATTACTCTTTTGGTACATGTTGATAAAGCCTTTAGGATATATGCTTGACTACTGGGACTATGATGCAGATCATACTAGTGGGACATATGTAGTTTATAAGCATATCCTTGAAATGTTCCTAGTCGTAGGTGTATCGAGACGGGGCATCGATATTCCAGAGTAGACTAGTGTATATCGTTCTTTTCCCATATGATGGGCGATGAATGATCCTATATCCATTGGTGTGGTGACACCAAAGATTGTATACGGGTGCTCAGTGGAGACTGGGTACACTGAACGGACTCGCCGAGAACTCCTATGTGGTGTTATATCTATCGTCAGATAGCAGTTCTCAGATGACACTGGTACAGGTTAGTCTGTAGACCCGAGATCGTCATAGAGTCTTGTGTGTCCTCCCACTATACTTTGATCTTCACCCTACCATGGCTCTACTGAGTTGTGCAAACAAGTGGATTTTGGGTACAGTCCTGAGGCACATGGAGGTAA
Organism: Agapanthus africanus; assembly: GCA_030015575.1. Lineage (NCBI taxonomy): Eukaryota > Viridiplantae > Streptophyta > Magnoliopsida > Asparagales > Amaryllidaceae > Agapanthus > Agapanthus africanus. Next base: position 621,719,932 of record CM057342.1, read on the forward strand.
TGAGCGATAGGAGGGGTTTCGTCTCTCCCGGTATTGGGGGTTGATGTTGCACTATACTCGATTGGCTATAACAGGAAGTCCCTGGCCAGGGCTGATGAGATTTACTGATAAGTGTTATCATTAGTTTCTCGATCTGTTATGAGCCATATATCGACATGACTTATTGAGTTATTGGGGTCGACGATACCATCCCTAGACTCGATATGCAGCATATCTGACGAAGAGACCGGATTGTTTAGGGTTTCCTTATCACCTTATATAGGGTTTGGAAGCATCACACATGCCACAACTTTGATTTTAAGAGGTGCTAAGCAAACTTAACTAGGAATCGAACTAGAAATATTGAGTAACAACTAATAGTATCACATGTAAAAGTTAATCTATCACTAAGTGGAGAAACTACAATCTTTGTAGACTTTCTAGGGTGACTCCTTGGATCTCCTAGAGTTTGGAAAGGCTCGCTTGAACACTTCCGAGTCCACGACGATCCACCCGAAGTCCTTTACTCAAAGCTTGTTGCTTCACTTGATCTTTCAAATCGGTGGAGCAAACACCCTACACAAGAGAGGTAGAGATGTGTAGGATGATGAAGTAGTTTATGTTATCACTTAAAACCCTCTCTTTTACTTTTCCTCACTCTAAACAAATCTCAAAAGATCTTGAAGAAGGAGGAAGATGAAGATGGCAAAGGTTTTTGAAGATAATGACAATTCTTATGTTTTTAAAATAAAACAAAAGGATATATATATATATATATATATATATATATATATATATATATATCTGTGTGTGTGTGTGTGTGTGTGTGTGTGTGTGTGTGTGTGTGTGTGTGTGTGACACTCTCACAACAAACCATGGTTAATATAAATATCTAGATATTTTGTGATGAGTTAAAGAACAAAGGAAATTAACCAAGGTTAAGTCAAAGGTCAACAAAGTAGAGTGTGGAAACTATGAGTCATTTGGAAGAATGAGTCATTAGTTAATTTCCTTTTTCTTTTAACTTAAAACAAAAACTATATATCAATATGAACCATGTGAGTCTTGCATTGCCATCTTCAATATATCAACAACCATGATATATATGCATGTATGTATGTGTGTATGTACATCAACATGTACATATACATGCATGCATCCATCAAAAGAATAGGGTTTAATAAAAGTGAACTAAAAGTCATTATTAAATCAACATTTGATCTAATAAACCGGTCATATCACATACGACCCGACCAATAGTAAGCACCCGATTAACATACGGTATCTCATACACGTATTTAATCGAGCTCCTGTGCATATCTCATATGCACACCACATCGTTTTGCCTGAGCTAGGAAACTTCTGTGTGGGACACTAAGACTCGTCAATACGCCGGCAGTAGGTGATGATCACATCAAACACCTACAAGCCGCAAGCAGTCAGCTAAACGTAACGGCCACCCGGGTATTGAGCGATCAGAAGAAGAACAAGCGAACCTGTCAAAATTCCCGTCAATCCAACTGGCAACACTTACCGTACAGTCCGGTCTCTTCGTCAGATATGCCGCATATCGAGTCTAGGGATGGAATCATCGACCCCAATAACTCAATAAGTCATGCCGGTATATGGTCTACAACAGATCGAGAAACTACTGATAACACTTATCAGTAATATCTCAGCAGCCCTGGCCAGGGACTTCCTGTTATAGCCAATCGTGCATAGTGCAACATCAACCCCCAATACCGGGAGAGAAGAAACCCTTCCTATCGCTCATTGCCTCGGGACTGTACCTAAAATCCACCTGTTTGTACGACTCAGTAGAGCTGTAGTAGGGTGGAGATCAAGATACAGTAGGAGGACACACAAGGCTTTATGGCGATCTCGGGTCTACAGACTAACCTGTACCAGTGTCACCTGAGAACTGCTATCTGACAATAGATATAATACCACATAGGAGTTCTCGGCGAGTCCATACAGTGTACCCATTCTCCACTGAGCACCCGTATACAATCTTTGGTGTCACCACACCAATGGATATGTGATCATCTATCGCCCATCATATGGGACAAGAACGGTATGCGCTAGTCTACTCTGGAATATCAATGCCCTGTCTCGATACACCTACGACTAGGAACATTTCAAGGATATGCTTATAAACTAAAGGTGTCCCACTAGTATGATCCACATCATAATCTCAGTAGTCAAGCCATTATCCTTAGGGCTTTATCAACATGTACCAAATGAGTAAAAACATGATCAAGTGAACATATGATAAAGAGAAACCAGATAGCATACTATCATGTCGAGCAAGACTGTCCTCTGAATACACACACACACACACACACACATCAGTACATACACTATCATATAATGGCCTCTAGGGTATACATATATCAAACAATCTCCCACTTGCACTAAGGCCAATTATTGGCATATCTCATACCCAACATCTCAAAAAGTCGCTCATGCTGCGGCTGAGGGAGGGCCTTGGTGAATGGATCCGCAGTGTTATCCTTTGTATCTACTCTCTTGATCTCGATCTCGTGGCAATCAACTATCTTCCGGATCAGATGATATCGCCTCAGGATGTGTTTGGACTTCTGATGGGACCTGAGCTCTTTGGCCAATGCCATAGCCCCATTATTGTCACAGTATAAAGGTATTGGATCAATAATGTTTGGAACTACTCCTAGCTCCGAGATGAACTTCCTCATCCAGACGGCTTCTTTGGCAGCATCATTTGCAGCAATGTACTCAGCTTCCATCGTTGAATCTGCAACGGTATCCTGTTTGGAACTCTTCCAACTTACCGTCCCTCCATTGAGGGTAAATGCAAATCCTGAGATTGACTTGCTGTTATCCTTGTCACTCTGGAAGCTCGAATCGGTAAAGGCCTCCATTTGGAGATCCCCGTTACCATACACCAAGAACAATTCTTTAGTCCTTCGCAAGTACTTAAGAATGTTCTTCACAGCAGTCCAGTGATTCTCCCCTGGGTTTGACAGATACCTGCTTACTACACTAAGTGCATAAGCTACATCAGGGCGTGTACACAACATCGCATACATTATCGATCCTACGGCCGAAGCATAGGGAATAATTCTCATGCGAGTTCTCTCTTTATCAGACTTTGGGCAATCATCCTTGGAGAGAGTGACTCCGTGGCAAGAGGGTAAGGCACCCCGTTTGGAGTCTTCTATACTAAACCTTTTTAGAATGGTGTTGATGTACTTGGTTTGGGACAATCCCAATAACTGTTTGGATCTATCACTATAGATCTGTATACCCAATATGTATGTGGCATCACTCAGGTCCTTCATAGAGAACCTTTGTGATAAGAATGATTTGACCGATTGTAGCTTAGGAATATCATTTCTTATCAGAAGTATGTCATCCACGTACAATACGAGGAATGCGAAAGATCTCCCTACAGTCTTCTTATAAACACAAGGTTCATCTGGATTTTTGATGAAATCAAACTCTTTGATAACATCATCAAAACAGATGTTCCAACTCCGTGATGCCTGCAATAATCCATAAATGGATTTAAGCAACTTACATGATTTTCCGCTGCTCCCACTATCAATGAAGCCCTTTGGCTGATCCATATAAACGCATTCATCTAAATCACCATTTAGAAATGCAGTTTTAACGTCCATCTGCCAGATTTCATAGTCGTAGTGAGCAGCAATAGCAAGTAGGATCCGAATGGTTTTAAGCATGGCTACCGGAGAGAAAGTCTCGTCATAGTCCAAACCTGGTCTTTGACGAAAACCTTTCGCTACCAACCTTGCCTTATAGGTCTCCACCTGTCCATCTACACCGATCTTTCTTTTAAAGATCCATTTGCAGTCTACAGGTTTTATCTCGGAGGGTACATCCTCTAAAGTCCATACTTTGTTGGTGTACATGGACTCCATTTCAGATCTCATGGCATCCAGCCATTTCTCAGAGTCACCACTCGTGATAGCTTGATGAAAACTGGCAGGATCATCATCATCCATGATGCAATCTTCTCTATCACCATCAATGAGAAAACCGTAGTATCTCTCCGGTGGGCGAGAAGTCCTACCAGATCTACGGAGTGGCTGAGTTTCATTTGATTCTGTTACAACATCAGGTTCAGCCAAGTCGTCATTTGTAACTTGTGTTTCTAGAACCTCTTCTAGATCTACCACATTGCCATCAGCATCATTTGGAAAAATCTCATTTTCTAAAAATGTGGCATACTGAGAAAAAAACACCTTTTGTTCCTCCTTGTGGTAGAAAAGATACCCAAACGAATGTTTTGGATATCCCACAAATATACATTTAACCGATCGTGTCTCTAGTTTGTCTGGATTCTGCTTTTTGACAAAAGCCGGACAACCCCAAATCTTAACTCGTTTAAGAGATGGTCTCTTCCCATGCCATATCTCATATGGAGTGATAGACACGGTCTTGGTTGGAACTTTGTTTAACAGAAAAGCTGCAGTTTCCAATGCATGCCCCCAAAAGGAGAGGGGTAACTCAGAATCACTCATCATGGATCGTACCATATCTAATAGGGTACGATTCCGTCGCTCTGACACACCGTTGTGCTGTGGTGTGTAAGGGGGAGTGAGCTAGAGAAAATCCCATTCTCTTTTAAAAAGTCTAAGAACTCAGTACTTAAGTACTCTCCACCTCGATCTGATCGAAGTATCTTGATTCTCATTCCTGTTTGGTTTCCTACTTCAAGTTTGTACTCCTTGAATTTCTCGAAAGCTTCAGACTTATGCTTTATCAAAAACACATGACCGAATCTTGAGAAATCATCAGTAAAAGTTATAAAGTAAGAAAAACCGCCTCTTGCATGTATAGACATTGGCCCACATACATCACTATGTATGAGGCCTAGGAGCTCAGTAGCTCTTTCTCTGTGTCCTGTAAACGGAGTTTTGGTCATTTTACCTTTGATACAAGAATAGCAAGTTGCATAAGATTTATACTCAAAAGAATTTAAATATCCATCTTTATGAAGCTTGTTTAGTCTTGTTTCATTAATATGACAATGCCAAAGAAAAGCTTCATTTATATCTGAAAATTTTCTTTTACTTGTGTGTTGAATATAGAAAACTGTGTGTTGATTAAGGACGTATATCCCGTTATTAAGTGTACCACAACCAATCAACTCTTGATTAAGTCTAATGTTCATCACATTGTGTTGCACAACAAAATGATATCCTTCATTGTCTAACAAAGAAACAGATATAATATTACAAAGCATACTTGGTACAAAATAACATGGATTCAAAACCAATATACAACCCGACGGCAACCCTAGGTGATACTCTACCACTGAAACTGCATTTACATTGGAACCATTTCCAACCTGGAGAGTATGATCACTTGTCTTCAAAACTCTGCTAATTCTCAACGCCTGCACAGAATTGCAAATATGAGAACCCGAACCGGTATCTAATACCCAGAAAGCAGAGTTAATAGAAAAAAAGTTTTCAATCACGAACACACCTGAAGCTGAAGTATCACCATGCTTCTTCTTGAGTTCAAGGTACTCAGTACAGTTCTGCTTCCAGTGTCCCATCTTCTTGCAGTGGAAACACTCTCCTTTCCCCGATTCCCCAACCTTGGACTTGTCTTTCCCCTTAACCTTTTTGACTCCACCCTTAAGTTTTGTGGGATTCTTCTTCATCTTTCCCTTGGCCTTAGCCTTCGGGCGAGAGGAGGAATATGTCCCAACACTCAAAACGGGAGTCTTCACTGACTTCAGCGTGCTTTCTGCACTCCTTAACATATTAAGGAGTTCAGGTAGTTCCTTCTCTATGTTGTGCATGTTGAAGTTAACTATAAATTGAGCAAAAGTGGAGGGGAGAGACTGCAGAATAATATCCGTATATTAATCATTGTCCATTGTCCACCCAAGGTCCTCAAGCTCTTCTATGAGAGCTATCATCTTCAGAACATGGTCTCCTACTGGTGTGCCAGGGGCCATTTGCATCTGAAACAGATTTCTGGATGCTTCGTATTGTAATACGCGAGATTTCTCTCCATACAACTCTTTTGTATGGAGGAATATGGATTGTACGTCCATATTCTCGTGCTGCTTCTGATGTATGTTATCCATCGATGCAAGCACGGGGAATTTGGCCATGGAATAGTCAGCGTCCCATGTCTTGCAGATTTCCTTATCCGCAACTGAAGATTTAGGACCTGGGATGGACAGGGTTGGAGCCGTGAGGACATATGATACCTTATCATAAGTCAAGGCAATGTTGAGATTCCTCAGCCAATCTTTATAATTGGTTCCATTCAGTTTATTTTTATCTAGTAGAAGCTTGAGTCCTGACATTGGTATCTGCCAATTAAGAGAGAGAAAAGAATACACTCAGCAAAATCTCTTGCAAAGATCAGATTGGTTATTATCTTGTCTAATCGATGTCTCCCACTGTTTTTTATCAAATTTTCTTTAAAACCTTTTAAAAAGAAAACTAGCCTGGATTAATTACATTCTACAACTTCGCTAACCGTTCAGCCAGGCCGGTGCCGGTACTTGAGGGAGGTTCCCCGTGCTTTCGCACGGACCTAATTATAATAAACCTCGTCTTCCCAGAGGCGTAGCCCCGTTTGACACATTTCTTGACACCTAATGGGTTAGCTAATTGTAAAGTGCAAAACTCTCCCGGGAGCAACTTTTGCTCACAGTGGGATCGGGATCCTACTATCATATAGAATGTATGCAATCTCATTGTAAATTTCAACACATGAAATTCCCGATATTATTTTTACCCCTAGTACTAATGACCTTAACTATGGTCAACATATCATAAGTACTTAGTCAAGTTCTTCTCGTTATTTCGTGATTAACTAGACCCACCCACATGACCCTTAACTAAAGTCAACACAATTATATGAATCTCCTAACTAATTTGCATCACATGCAGTATAGGAAGACATCACTTAGCTACCGTACACTGCGCCTTAACTAAAGTCAAAATACGCAGCACGAATACTAAGTACTCTACTTCCTAAAATGACGGAGGGCTGTGGATAGTTTTTAAGAAAACTTTTAACGCTTTGAACTTGATATCGTTGTAGAATCCAATGGGTTTAAAAGGAGCGGCTTAAGCTCCGCATTTTGAAACTTGCTTTTTCATAAAAGGCCGAGTGTGTTTCAAATCCGATTCTACAACATCTTTTTAGTTTCATTTTTCTTTACTTTAATCTCATTAATGTAGTCCCATCAATTAATTCCTAAAGCCATCATAGAAAGAAACGAAAATATAACGTACGCTTATGCCACTCGCATTCGTCACAGTGTCCCGTTATGCACCGTTAGGTTATTTAACTAACGGCATACTGGGACGGGGCTAGCGCGAGTGCAAACCATAAGCAACGTCTATTATATATCATATATATAATATTGCATTCGTCTCAGATATATATATTAAATGATCACATCACATAATATAAGCAGCAGAAGCACATTTAATATAGGATATCTAGGAGGTCCGTATTTTGTATTTAGCTAGCAATAGAAAATACGGATTCCACGGTCACGATGAATAGCCATGCCTACACCCCTAGACCCCTACGAGAGCGGCAAGCGACCCTACCAATTATGGAGTTTAGGAGACCCGGTCTCGAGTCCTCGAGATGGCCTCCTACTGAACCCTAGAACCCGGTCACTTGTGCTCCCCTCCTTGGGTCCATCCTAATGCAGAAAAGAAAATAATATACAATACTGGTGACATTATCCTCAACCCGGAAGTGCTCCAAATAAAAGAATATTACATACAATTGAATTTTACATGAATGAAAAGAAAACTCTCATCTCACATAAAACCCCCGGCTATTCAATCACGATAATCCTGTATATCATATCTCAGCAATACATAATATCACATATCATCAACGTAAATAAGTATGCGTACCCCGATTGTCGTTGATGTATAGCAACAAAACCGGCAATAAACCACATACTACACTTACGGTCACAGAGAAATAAAATTAAAAACTACAACAATTAGAATCGTAACTACCTTTAGACAACACAAACCCGGAATATCACATATCCAAGATTTCATGCCTAACAATGTAAAGCTCGCATTTAGGTTTAACCCATGAAAACACCTTTTCAAAACAAGTCGGATAATTCAACAAGATTTCCGATTATTCCCGAGACCGAAATGCTAGATTTATATGCAATAAACAAATTTGTAGATTCCAATTATTGTATCACATACTAATAAACTAGGCGCAGTTAAAACATTCAATCGAACGATTGAACACCCAAAGACTTCTCAGAAAGCTCAACACTTGAGCAGCTTTAAAATTTACCAGAAACTGCAACAAGTACATACGGGCCAGCGCAAGAAGGCACAATCCAAGCTTCACCAACGGCGTCGCGGAACCGCCGCAGAATGACCATTCTGGCCGCGGTTCCGCGGTCGTATAGTGGAGTTAGGGCTTCATACTTCTTGTGGGCCCATAAAATACCCTCCATGATTTTTTGGGTATTTTTAATGTGAAAAAATCCACGTTTTTGAAAAATGTCCAGAGAGCACCCCCGGGCGTCGTATTTCGTTCGTTCGAGATTTTTAACGTCGTCTAGGTCACTCTAAAGCTCTAGCTTTGCTCTGATACCACTGTAGGGTTTCCTTATCACCTCATATAGGGTTTGGAAGTATCACACATGCCACAAATTTGATTTTAAGATGTGCTAAGCAAACTTAATTAGGTATCGAACTAGAAATATTGAGTAACAACTAATAGTATCATATGTAAAAGTTAATCTATCACTAAGTGGAGAAACTACAACCTTTATAGACCTCCTAGGGTGACTCCTTCGATCTCCTAGAGTTTGGAAAGGCTCGCTTGAACACTTCCGAGTCCACGACGATCCACCCGAAGTCCTTTGCTCAAAACTTGTTGCTTCACTTGATCTTTCAAATCGGTGGAGCAAACACCCTACACAAGAGAGCTAGAGATGTGTAGGATGATGAAGTAGTTTATATTATCACTTAAAACCCTCTCTTTTTCTTTTCCTCAATCTAAACAAATCTCAAAAGATCTTGAAGAAGGAGGAAGATGAAGATGGAGCTTTTTCAAGATAATGATAATTCTTATGTTTTTAAAATAAAACAAAAGGAGATGTGTGTGTGTGTGTGTGTGTGTGTGTGTGTGTGTGTGTGTGTGACGTGTGTGTGTGTGTGTGTGTGTGTGTGTGTGTGTGTGTGACACTCTCACAACAAACCATGGTTAATATAAATATCCAGTCAAAGGTCAATAAAGAAGAGTGTGGAAACTATGAGTCATTTGGAAAGAATGAGTCATTAGTTAATTTCCTTTTTCTTTTAACTTAAAACAAAAACTATATATTAATATTAACCATGTGAGTCTTTCATTGCCATCTTCAATATATCAACAACCATGATATATATGCATGTATGTACATCAACATGTACATATACATGCATGCATCCATTAAAAGAATAGGGTTTAATAAAAGTGAGCTAAAAGTCATTATTAAATCATCATTTGATTTAATAAACCAGTCTTATCACATACGACCCGACCAATAGTAAACACCCGATTAACATACGGTATCTCATACACGTATTTAATAGAGCTCCCGCGTATATCTCATATGCACACCACATCGTTTTACCTGAGCTAGGAAACTTCTGTGTGGGACTCTAAGACTCGTCAATACGCCGGCAGTAGGTGATGATCACATCAAATACCTACAAGCCGCAAGTGGTCAGCTAAACGTAACGGCTACCCGGGTATTGAGCGATCAGAAGAAGAACAAGCGAACTTGTCAAAACTCCCGTCAATCCATCCGGCAACACTTACCGTACAGTCCGGTCTCTTCGTCAGATATGCTGCATATCGATTCTAGGGATGGAATTGTCGACCCCAATAACTCAATAAGTCACGCCGGTATATGGTCTACAACAGATCGAGAAACTACTGATAACACTTATCAGTAATATCTCAGCAGCCCTGACCAGGGACTTCCTGTTATAGCCAATCGTGCACAGCCCAACATCAACCTCCAATACCGGGAGAGACGAAACCTCTCCTATCGCTCATTGCCTCGGGACTGTACCCAAAATCCACCAATTTGTATGACTCAGTAGAGCCGTAGTAGGGTGGAGATCAAGATACAGTGGCAGGACACACAAGACTCTATGGCGATCTCGGGTCTACAGACTAACCTGTACCAGTGTCACCTGAGAACTGCTATCCGACGTATGATATAATACCACATAGGAGTTCTCAGTGAGTCCGTTCAGTGTACCCAGTCTCACTGAGCACCCATATACAACCTTTGGTGTCAGCACACCAGATGGATATGGGATCATCCATCGCCTATTATATGGAACAAGAATGGTATACGCTAGTTTACACTGGAATATCGATGCCCGGTCTCGATATACCTACGACTAGGAACATTTCAAGGATATGCTTATAAACTACAGGTGTCCCACTAGTATGATCCACATCATAATCCCAGTAGTCAAGCCAATATCCTTAGGGCTTTATCAACATGTACCAAATTAGTAAATTTATGATCAAGTGAACATATGATAAAGAGAAACCAGATAGCATACTATCATGTCGAGCAAGACTGTCTTCTGAATACAGACACACACACACACACACATACACACACATCAGTACATACACTATCATATAATGTCCTCTAAGGCATACATATATCCAACAGATTGTACGGTAAGTGTTGCCAGTTGGCTCAACGGGAGTTTTGACAGGTTCGCTTGTTTTTCTTCTGATCGCTCAATACCTGGGAGCCGTTACATACATCTAGTGCCACTGACGATTTGTCGGTATGTGATATGATCACTGCCTACTGCTAGCGTATTGACGAGTATTAGAGTCCCACATAGGGGTTTCCTAGCTCAGGCGAAATGATGTGGGGGTGCATATGAGATATGCGCGGGAGCTCGATTAAATGCGTGTATATGATACCGTATTTTAATCGGATGTTTACTATTGATCGGGCCGTATGTGATACGACTGGTTTATTGAATCAACTGTTGATTTAATATTAACTTTTAGCTCATTTATTTAAATCTTTTCTATTTGGATATGTGCATTAATGTATGTATGCATATTTACTTGTTGATATGAATGCACACATACATGTATACATGTGTCATGGTTGTTGGTACAGTGGAGATGGCAATGCAAGACTCACATGGTGTGTGTGTGTGTGTGTGTGTGTGTGTGTGTGTGTGTGTGTGTGTGTGTGTGTGTGTGTATTTGTTATTGAGAAAAAGAAAAAGAATTAAATCATGGTTGAAAGTTTCTACACTCTTCTTTGCTTAACCTTGTTTACAACTATGGTTTAATTTCATTTGTTCTTTAACTCACTAACTAAAATATCTAGATATTTATTGACCACGGTTATATGTGAGTGTGACTCTTATATAAGTATTTTCTTTTCTCATTTTTAATTGAGAATTATCACAAACAAAAGAGCTCAAGCTTAGCCATCTCCTTCTTCCTCCTCCTTCATGCTCTCTACCCTTTTCAAGTGAGTGAAGGAAACAAAAAGGAAAGGTTTTTAAGTGAGATCCAAACCCACATCACCAATCTATATTACTCTAGCCCACTTGTGTAGATTGTTTGCTCCACTTCTTCAAAGATCAAGTAAAGATAGGAGCTTGAGCAAAGGAACTCCGTGGTGGATCGTCGTGGACAAGGAATGACTCAAGTGAACCGGTTCAAACCCTAGTTGATATAAGGAGTCAAGGAGGGAGGTCTACAAAGGTTGTATTACTCACCTCTTAGTGTTAGAATACTTGTAGTATGTGATACTAGTTGCTTGTTGCCCAAATTTTCTAGTTCGATTCATGGTTGGTATTGTTTAGCATCTCCTAAATTTTTATTATAGCATGTGTGATGCAACCCAAACCCTAGGCATGGTGCTAAAGAATCCCAACAAATATATGCTGTTAATATCCGTACTACAAAATATCACATCCCAACTCCACCAAACCGCTGCGGATCCGCCGCAAATGTCACCTTTTGCCTCCCTTCCGCCGCAGAATTGTGGAATTAGGTTTTGGAATTTTTTTCTCGTGTTTTGGTATCATTTTTGGAGATCCTCTAGATGTCTAGATTCTAAAATTAATGCTCTGAGTCCCTCCCGTTGCTAGATCTCATGATTTACTTCAATATTTTGGCAGATTCGATTCCGATATCTTGATTTAACCTGGATCTCCTTGATTCTAGACCTGAGCTAATGTCTGCACAATATTTCAATTCATAGTGTTAGTAATATTCGGTATATTTTTAAGATATTTTCCTAATCATTTTATATGATATTGAATCTTATAAATATGGTTAGAAATATTTGAAATGATATGCATATTTTAATTACTAATATTTTATATAAATATTATATGCATGTATTTTTCCTCATTATGTTAATTATAATGTAGATACATATGATAATAAACTTTTTACACATAAATCGTCATATGTTCTATAATTACAATAAACACATTTTAGAACTTAACAATAGTGTGGAAAATAATCATTCAAATGTGCAATATTTCAGACTAATCAAATACCCCCAAACTTAACTTTGACCGTCCCGAGCAAACTAGTTATTAAAGAGAAGAAGAAAAAAAAGAAAAAAAGAAAAACCCAGCATACTTTCGTAGGCAACACGATTGCACTGAGTACGTGCAACAAACCTTTAAACCTCTAGGTGTCTCTAGTAGGAGGAGTGTTGTCTCCTGAGGGTTTTCAGTGGATTACACTCACAAAATCCCATAATAAAAAAAAGATGATGAAAGTTACATATAAAGATAAAGAACATATAAAAGAAATAACTTGGAAATAAGAGTTTCAAATTACACTAGCTTTTTAGTAGTCATGAGCCATATCTCAATAGTCGTGAAAAGATGTCAGAAATCACATCATCCCTCAATAAAACATGGCCTTTAGTCTTCCTCCTTACTTTTCTTCCAATCATAGATCATATACCCCTACATGTGTGTAAAAGACATCCCTACACTTAGAGAATTCAATTCAAGCTATCATACTCTTGTCCATCTTCCTTAGTACTTTTTAGTCGGTGAATATTTCAGATGGAATTGCTCACATTCTTCATGTGACCGTTAATACTTCCTGAGGTACTAACCAACCGATTACCAAACGTGCTCACTTAATTAGGCGTAATTAGAAATATCCTCTTCTTGCAACACATAAGACTTAGCAGTGGCTTCCAAACTAGTTGGTCTAAGGCACTAGGTGATAAAACACCCTCGCTATATTTTTTTATGCCGCCTTAAGTAATTACAAAACCACTGTTCATTTTTCTTCACCATTTTTTTCATTTTTATATATTTTTTTCTTTCATACTAAGGCTTGTAGACAAGAGCATTTCAAGGCATCCTTTACTATCCCATGTTTCAAGATGTGTGCAAGTGCAAATAATAGGGTATCAACGTTAATATGTTTGGACTTAAGAATGGGGACTATTTTTCAGACTTATTTCTATCCTCAGATTAGTGATTACTTTCATCTTACTAACCCTTGGGACAACAGCTCATGATTACCTATTACTAGCTTCGCTTTAAAAACATCTAATTTTCTTGCTTTTCTTAAACCTATTCCTATCTTTCATATTTAATTTTTTTCACTTTCTAACTTTTATTATCAAATTTTTTTTGTGCTTTTATTTATTATAATTCAAAAAATGATGCGTGAATAAGTACAAATCTCTCCCAAACCTATTTGCAGCAGTATCCTCATTGATGTCATCTGTTAAGCTCAAAACCTGTAGACTTGGGAGGAAAAGTTAGTAATGGAGACAAGAATTAATGACAGTGAATTCCTCTCCAAACTTATTTTTGTCTCACAATTTTGTAATTTTTTTTTTCAGGAGCCAATATATTTTTTCTCCACCTAACTTGAGTAAAATAGTATTAAGCATTTAAAGTTATGAGGAGGGGTAAAGTTATTGGTCTATGCAAAGCTCTACAGAGACCAAAAGTCAACACCAACCATTCGAATATTTTATCAATGTAACATTATGGTTGGTGGAAGATCATAGATGTGCAGAAGTGGGGAGATAGGAGGCGGACTCGATCGGGTTTACTTCTCGGTTGGTAGAGACGAAACGGTGATGGTGCACTACTCGTATTCTCATTCTTGATAAGAAGAAGGGGTGGCGGTTCGACTTCTTTGGGTGGTTGATTCATCATAACTCTCATGTTTTCTAGGAATGCGAGTTCTTCAGCAAAAATATCTTCAAAACTTTTATCAAGATTCCGAATGATAATCTCATCGGAAAGGGAGTTATGAAACTCGGATGGCTCGACTAAATTATTCAATAAGTCAAAATGTTCAGACTTAGGTGTGGACTTGTTGACAGAAGGGTCTTCACCTATATAATAAACAGTAGGATCAAACCCTAACGCACTAGTGACGTCGAGATCAGAATCATGAAGCTCCTTAAATTCGCAACTGTCGGAAGCTACTTTTTCGACAGAACACACATGAGCATAGGGTTCTGATGGTTGACTTCCTAGCTTGTAGATATTAAGCTCAATTGTCATCTTCCCAAAGGACAGGTTTATTGAACCGTTACGACAATTGATTATCGTGTTTGAAGTTGCTAGGAAAGCTCGACCTAGAATCACATGAATTTGGTTCCGTGGGTTCACTACAGGCTGTAGATCTATAACTATAAAGTTCACAGGGAATATAAATTCCCCGACTTTGATTAACACGTCCTCTAGCTCACCCCGAGGTTGGGTGATCGATCGATCGGCCATCTGGAGAGTGCAATGCGTATGTTTCAACTCTCCTATCCCTAATTGCTCATAAACAGAATATGGAAGTAAGTTAACACTAGCACCTAAATCGAGTAGAGCATGATTGATATTTTTACCCTCAATAGTTATAGATATTGTAGGACAACCGGGATCCTTACGTTTCGTGGGCACTAATTGGGTAAGAGAATTGCTAAGAAAACCTTTTTAGGTACTTGAGTTTTTCTCTTCTTAGTGCACAAGTCCTTTAAAATTTTCGCATAGGACGGAACTTGTTTGATAGCATCTAGGAGAGGGATATTTATGTTAACTTACTTTAAAATGACCACAATCTTCTCCATTTGGGGACTTGGTTTGTTGGCCCTCAATCTATATGGAAAATGAGCTTTGTCAATAAGGGTTGGGTCCAACTTTTGAGGAGAAGTTTGTGGGGATGGAATGGATCCCAAAATTGGCTTTGGGATGGTTGTAGATGGTAATTCCTTCAAGAAAGTGGGATGAGGGTTCGATCCTAGCAGGAAACAGAGAATAGGCTCGGAAAAATATGGTGGACTAGACGAAATAGGATTAGAAGTAGTAGCCGGGGTTTCATCTGACTCATCCTCAACAACTTGTTTACCAACATTGTTATTCAGCACTCTTCCCGATCTCAACATAGTTATGGCACTCACATTATGATTTTGAAGGATGATATTCACTCTTTGTGAGTGGCCGGGATTTGGTAGAGCTTGAGATGGAAGTCTTCCTTTCTCTTTCTCGCTCATCGCGGCATTTAACTGTGCAAGTTGTGCTTCTATCGATTTTATGCTTTCACTGTTGGAAGCAGTGTGTTGCACTAATGTTTGGATGAAGACGTTAAATTAGCCATCGTTTGCATGGATTGTTTAACGAACGTTTCTAAGTTACATTCGAGTGCAGAGGTTTTATCGGTACCAGCCGTTGAAATATTATTATAAAGATCAAAGTTGTTGGCCGGGTTTTGAAAAGATTGCAGTTGAAAGGGGTGCTGATTTTGTAGTGGTGGCTGCTGTTGCTGTGGGGGAGGATTTTGATAGTTGCTTGGGAACTGGTTTTGATTTTGAGTTTAGTTTTGGTTCCAAGAAAAATTAGGATGATTCCTCCATTCCTGATTGTATGTTGAAGAATAAGGATCGTTTCTAGGTCGTTGCTGAAAAGCAGTATTAGTTTGTTCTTGACCTTGAAATGGAGGATTTAAAGGATATTCTTCCGTTAAGTGTGATGGGTCAGAACAACAACCACACACGGTTTTTGGAGCGTAACTTGGTTTAGGGAGGCTGATGAGAATTTGTTTTCCATAGCTTAGAGTTTCTTTTGCATCGCGTCCATTTCGGCTTTCACTGCGATGGAATCATCGAGCTGATGAATACAGCCCTAGATGAAGTTGGTCTAACACTTTCCCACTGTAAGGTTTGTTCGGCGAGATCTTCCAGGAATTGCCAAGCTTCACCATCGTCTTTTGACATGAAATGGCATTGACAAATGGTTTCAAGCATCTGTTTTGTGGCAGGATTAACACCCTCATATATAATTTGGCAGAGTTGCCATCTCAATTCTGTGATGGGGGCATTGTAGAAGAAGATCCTTAAACCGCTCAAAGCATTTCCAGAATGGTTCGTTGGGAAGTTCGGTAAACTGGTTAATCTCGCTTCGAACACGGGCAGTTTTATGATTGGGATAAAATTTCTTAAGGAATGCTATAATGAATTCATCCCATTTGGCGATAGAGTGTGCGGAAGTGCTATAAAGCCATTTTTCTTCTAGGTCGCACAAGGTAAAAGGGAGAAGACGTAATCTCATAGCATCCCCTGAAAGTTGGGTTGTGCCCATCATTGCGCATACGTTTTCGAATTTGGTTATGAAAACTTATGTGTCTGCGGATTCAAGCCTGTGAAATTTGGGCAACAAGTTGATGAAGTGGGGTTTAATTTCGAAATTATCCCCATTGGCTAGTAGAATAGACAGACAAGTAGGAAGGGGTCCACGCACAGGGTAGCATCTTTCTTGAAGAGAGATGCGCGGTGGATTCTGCGCACCTACGGGTGTCAGGGTGGTGGTGTGAAAATCTGATGGAGAACCGTCCATCTCGGTCGATGTGGTGGGTGGAGGAAAAATAGAAGATGAAGAAGTACCGACTTCGGAGTCGATAGCAGAAACGCGGATAAGACGGGCACTAGAATCCTGTGTCCAGCCGATCATGCACTAAGCGGGTTTAGCGCACGTGACAGCGTGTGTGAGAACAAATTTAAGAAAGTTTTGTTTTGAAAAAGTGTCGGACGTGAGGCTTGACTCAACAAATCAAAAAACCTTTCTTAAATTAGTTCTCCCAGGCAACGGCGCCATTTGATTGTTCTTGTTTAGAAGAGAAGTGTTTTGTGAATAAAGTAACTGCAATCAGGATGGTGCCGCTAGTAGCTAGCCGCGATGAGTACGGGTCGTCCGCAGGGAAACGTGAAACTTTTATCTTGCTTTAGACGAGTTAATGAAAGGAGGATTGGTTGTTGTTACGAATATACTACGGATGTAAGATTTATAAAGAACAGGCTTATAGGGTTCATATAACTTAGTAGTAATGGACGACTAATTAAAAATGACTCATTTTATCTTTTAATAGTTTAAAACTAGATCGATAGTGATGAATGTAGATTAGGGTTCTCTTTTGGAAGAAACTAGGGTTTCCCCACTCTTAATCCTTGTCCTTGCATTGATCTCTATTCATGTCTATCCCCTAAATAAACAAGTGTTAATCTAATCTCAAATCGTGGTCGAGACTATCAATAAATTGGTAGCGCGCCGGATAAGAATGTTAACATTTATTTAGCTAAAGTTTATAGATTTTAAAATGTATAAAAGAAGTTAAAATATTTTATCATCCATTGATCTACTCTAGCCTATGAACCCTAGCAAGGTAGGAATTACTCACGCATGGTTGGAGAAGAAAGGATGAAGAATGAGATCATAATGTAAGATGCAGAAATTAAGTGCAGAAAAGTAAATGCGAAAAGACTAATAAAAACTCTACCTTTATTAATCAATTATATCATGTACAAATCCTTTTAAAGTAGAGTACAAGAACCCTAGTTTTTTCTCTCGGTCTCTATCTTATTAGAAGTAGATGAACAGCTGATGATCAACTCGGATGCGTGGATCGTCTTGGACCTCTTGATCTCTTCGGTTGATGATTTTTGATGTGAAACTCTCGGTCCTATAGATAGTCCCAAAACCAGAAACCCTAGATGCCCCGAGTGAATATGTGCTGTTAATATCCATACTACAAAATATCACATCCCAACTCCACCAAACTGCCGCGGATCCGCCGCAAATGTCACCTTTTGCCACCCTTTCGCCGCAGAATTATGGAATTAGGTTTTGGAATTTTTTCTTGTATTTTGGCATCATTTTTGGAGATCCTCTAGATGTCTATATTCTGAAATTAATGCTCTGAGTCTCTACCATTGCTAGATCTCATAATTTACTTCAATATTTTGGCAGAATCGGTTCCGACATCTTAATTTAACCCGGATCTCCTTGATTCCAGACCTGAGCTAATATCTGCACAATATCTCAATTCATAGTGTTAGTAATATTTGTTATATTTTTGAGATATTATCCTAACCATTTTATATGATATTAAATCTTAAGAACATGGTTAGAAATATTTGAAATGATATGCATATTTTAATTACTAATATTTTTTATAAATATTATATGCATGTATTTTCCCTCATTATGTTAATTATAATGTAGAAACATATGATAATAAACTTTTTACATATAAACCCTCATATGTTCTATAATTACAATAAACACCTTTTAGAACTTAGCAATAGTGGGGAAAATAATCATTCAAATGTGCAATATTTCAGACTAATCACCTGGCTAACGATCAGCTGGGAGTCTCCATATATGAGGAGGTCTTTGATTCCCATGTCGACAGCAATCTCGAGACATGCTATTAAGGCTTCATATTCAGCTTCGTTATTAGTCCTTGGCTCCATTAAGGAGAGGGCGTAACGCAATATCCCTTCTTGCGGAGTCACGAACATAAGGCCCACCCCGGCTTTGATTATGGTGGTGTTTTTCTTTCGCCTCTTCATGGAAGACGCTCCATCAAAAGTAGAGTTCCATCGGGAATCATTTTCTTCCTTTTCTCCTTCAATTGTGTCGAACGCATGTTCATCCGGTAACTCGCAATTTACGGGAGAGTCGGCTGGTATCGGATGCTCGGCGAGAAAGTCAGCGATGGCTTGGCCTTTCATTGCTTTGAATGGTCGATACGTTATCGAGAACTCCATTAGGAGGAGGGCCCATTTGGCAAGACTTCCTGTTAATATAGCCCTTGACATCAGATATTTGAGAGGATTCACCTTTGATATGATACGGACTTCATGTGCCAAGGCGTAATGCCTGAGCTTCGTTATCGCGAAGATCAGTGCCAGGCAATGCTTTTCGATAGGGGAATAGTTGTTTTCTGCCTTCAAGAGAACTCGACTCAAATAGTACAAGGCTCTCTCTTTTCCTTGGTCGTTCTCCTGTGCCCATAGCGCGCCTAAAAAACCTTCAAGGGCTATTGTATATAGGACAAGGGGTTTTCCCTTAACCGGAGCGGTCAAAACCGGCGGATTTTGCAGGTATTGGTTGATTTCGTCTAGTGCATTTTGGTAATTTTGATCCCAAACGAACGGGGTCCCCTTCTTCATCAAATAACTATAGGGACGGCACTTTCCGAAGAGGTTGGCTATGAACCACCTGATATATGCGAGCTTTCCTTGAAGGGATCGCAATTGTTTGAAGGTCCTTGGCATGGGTATTTCCGTAATCGCCTTGATCTTTGAGGGATCGATTTTGATACCCCGGTGCCGTATGATGAATCCTAGGAATTTTCCAAAGGAGACTCCAAACGCGCATTTGAAAGGATTCATCTTCAGATTGTACTTCCGAAGACGTTGGAAAACTATTTTTATATGTTCCCAATGTTCCTCGTAAGACTTACTGTTCACCACCAGGTCGTCGATGTAGCATTCGACAATCTTATGGATGAGGTCATCGAAGATCTTCATCATGGCCTTCTGGTAGGTAGCGCCAGCGTTCTTTTAACCGAAAGGCGTTACATTGAAGCAGAATATGCCCAGCGGAGTCCGGAAGGCGGTATGTTTTTTGTCTTCAGGATGCATTTTTATTTGGTTGTATCCTGAAGATCCATCCATGAAGGAGAAAATGTCATGACCCGAAATGGCACGTGACTGGCACTTGAATCATATGAAGTCTATAGGACCTGTTCATACCAGAATATTGCATTTCATACCGCCCATTCTTATGCTCGTTTGTTTATAGGCAGGTGCTTTTGATCAGTGTTTGCTACATATTTGCAGAATACAGGTTCTCGGCTCTGAACAGTGAAATTCATGGAAAAGTACGTCAAATTCCGGATTACTGCCAACACAGATAAAACACGGGTCTCCGCTTTCTATCTGTATGTTGCCACACACCAGTTTAAGGGACAAAATGGCAAATCGATGTCATTTTCATGCACAAACCTCAATGTCCACACAAGATCCAACATATCTACGCGGAGCTCGAGGAAATCTTGGCAAAAGATCCACATCACATCACCTTTTGATCTACTGAAATTCTGGAAGAAATGGGAAGAGTTTTTGAGAAAAAGTTATATACCACACTGAATAGTACTAAAAACTAGGGAAAACCACCAAATTTCATGGCCTAACTCCTCTAAACGGCCGCGGTTCCGCGGCATTAGCGCGCTTAGGCCGCGGAACCGCGGCCATATAAGCTCTTCACTGTGTCGTTTTTTGGGGGTATTTTGGTAACTCTATGTGGAGCCAGATTCTTGCCCTAGGTTTCCAATTCCCTGCCTATAAATACCCCAGTTCTGAGCCAAATCAAGGGTATTGAGTTCATTCTCATGCCTATTTTTTGTTAGTTTTTAGTCTTCTTCTTCTTCTTCTTCTTCATTCTTTCCTCCATGAAAATGTTGTGAGAGCATTGAGTGGATGTTAAATGAAGATGAGGGTTTTTGTATCATTCGTTTTTGCTTAGCTTCCCCTTTGAGCTCTCTACCTTAATTTGATCTTGCAACCTCTTAAGTGAACTTGCAAGTTTAAGCTTTGGTCATTGATCTCAAGGGGTTGTATCATTTTGTTATCTCTTTTGTCATTCATTTCACATGAGTTCTTTACCCTTCTATTGATCTTGCAACCTCTTGATTAAGCTTGCAAGTTTAAGGGTTGGCTATTGATCCCATGGCTTGTCTTGAGTTCTATGGTTCTTAGTGTTACTTTCTTGCTTATCTCTTTCTTGCATTTTTCATTCTTGTCTTTTATTACTTGCAATTTATTACCATGCACTTTAATTACTTGGTTGTAATCTTTTCTTTTCTTTGTTTATCTTTTTGTTCTCTCTTTTTGGTTCGTTTTGTGAATGGTTGTAATTATTGTTGTTAAGAATAAATACGATATTGTAAGTTAATGTTTCTTTGCTCATTTCCTTTTCTCGTTATTTTCCATTGAACTCTGCCCAAACGTTACGCAAGCGCTCCGTTAGGCACCCTACCTTACTAAGGTAACGGTGATTCCTAACCGCGACCGGTTGCGTTCGGTTTGGCTGGAGGCGAAAGCAAGAGACAAGAACGGAAGGACAAGGGTAAAAAAGCCGGATTCCATGAATACCGTGCTTAAATCCCCTAATCCACGTTGTTGCAGATTGCTCTAGCTTCAATTGGTCAAGACTCGGCTCAAAGGTTTTGAGTGTGGATTTCTTTAGCTTACACTTTAGTATCTTTTTCTTAACAACTTTATACTTGCATATATCACTTAGGATAGAACTAAACAAACATATACAAATTCTTCATTGACTCGTCTAAAACTCGAACGGACATACAACCATCTCCCCGTGGATTGACTCGTGCTCAACCGGCTAGCTGCATAGCAACACCGTCCTGATCGCGGTTATAACTTTAGAACTTTGAACATCCGACACGCCAAAAGCGTGCGATCAAATGGCGCCGTTGCCGGGGAGACGGTAGCGTATTTTATTTCTTGTTATTCGGGTTAATATTCTTTTTGTATATATTTATAAAAAAAAAATCTTTTTGTTATTTTTTGGTCATTTTTGTGGGCAAGAGTGCAGATTTTTGCGGATTTGCAATCTGCGATTGTGGGGAGCAAAGTATACGTTCAAGGCTAAGGTGATTGCAAAGTATAGTGCCAAAGATCCGGGTAGTTTGACCCGCGCAAGCGAACTTTTCAAGCTTACCGGATTTGATTCAACGGGGGTTTCCTAATCCAAAATCTTAACGGTACGTACTTTACTAACACCTTCTTCTCAAATCCGACGCATCCAATATACTATTCTTTGCAGGATTCTTTGCAAGTACGCTAGCAAACGCTAAAAATTGACTAACCCGTATTTGTTGTAGTGCCGTGCTTAAACTGAAAAATGATTGTTTGATTCTTTGAACAAAATTTTTATTGAATTGCGCATTGCATACATTAATACGGACTTAAGGGCAAGCGAACCCCACAACATACGGTAAAGGATTTCATCACCTTTTCCGTGGTCCACAAATCATGAACTTGAGCATAACGTTTACCCGCACAAACTTTAAAAGAAACTAGACTTTAAGCCTTAAGGACTTCGCGCTCACTAGGAGAAGTTAACTGTGTTTAGAAGCTCGCTTAACGGTACATTGTTTACGGGGTGTCTAGGAAAGTGTTAACGGTGAAACCGCCAAAAGAGAAAGGGTTATTTAATTAAGGACCTTCGCGAAAGCGTTGGAAAACCTCCCCTTATCTCTGCACTTACCTGGCCTCGTGATCAGTGTATCTTGAGCCCGTTTCTCGACACAGTTTTACTTCGACAATCAAGTTCTGGAGCAGGTCTAGTTGACCTAGATGAACCCTAGAACGATTAGGTGTGTGGTATTTTTGTGTCGTGATTTTTTTTTTCTTTTTGTATGTATATTTCATTCTTTTGTTAATATCTAACTAAAAAAAAATCACATTCTTTTTCCCCTCCTTTTCTCTGCCTTTCTTTCTTTCTCTCTTCATATCATGGGCACCCCATCTCGCAAAACTCTTGCCGAGCTTTGGTACCCACAACCAGACATTACTTCTTACGGTTCTTGCTTTGGCCGAATGTCGAACGATCCCTCCATGCCCAAAATCTCTTTGAAAGATCGGATATACGGTTCTAGGACAAACACTTGCCCTTCGCAATCCACTTTGTATCAACCTTTTCAACCTCCCCCACCCTCTTATGTTGATACCCCTTTTGCAAGTCGTCCTTTGTCCATCGCTGAACATATTGAACAATCCTGTAGCCGATCTTTCACTCCTTTCACCACTACAGATTCCTGGGATCAACAATTTCATTCACCTTCTTATCCAAATGTTGATCCTGTTCCTGTCCAGCCATTCAATTCCTACCAGTCCTACCCGACTTTTGCACCTTCCCTAGACATTGCTTCTGAACCGCCATTTGGAAATTTTCAGTATCCAAACAACTTTGAATCTTTTACTGAAACCCCTTCACAACCCATGTCTAGTCTGGAACAGTCTTTGGAAGATTTTAGGGTAGCGTCGTACCAACAGATGATGGATTTGAATGCGTCCATGGCCGCCCTCATACAACCTAGTGACCCGGTAGCTAGTTTTCAACTAGCTCCAAATTTTCCAATGTATGAAGAAGCAGTAGGACAGGTTGAGAATTTGAGCGGAGAGAGTGAGCTGTACACCCTTCCAAATCAGACCTACCCGTTTCAATTTGAATCCCACAACTCCAGTTTTGAATGTCTATCTAGTGTTCCAAACGATTCAATGATTAAAGATAGAACATATAATGAGTTGTGTGTCTTTGTAGTGTTTGATTTGCCCGATTGTGAAGGGTCCCTTTTGAGTTAAACCACACCCAATCCTTTTGACCTCTATACCTCCACTCTAGAATCTCGAGTTAAACCACACCCAATCCTTTTGACCTCTACACCTCCACTCTAGAACCTGAATTGATTAATATCCATGCTTTTTTTGAGGTGTCTGAGAATATTGATTTTCACTTGATTGAGGATATTGACGCTGGGAATATTTCGGATGATGAACCTGCAGTTTTGGATGAGTTTTTCTCTCCAATTCATCATCCCGAGTCTTTAACTGTTTTTCCCGAACTTCATATGCGTCTTGATTTTGATGAAATTTGCATGGATAAGCTGAGCTTTGAGGAAAATTTTGAGGATGGTATTGAGGATGAACCAGTTTTGCTTGATGAGTCGGATTTTCCAATTCATCCGTTCCTTTCATTGACTGTGTATACCCTCCTCAACCTTTAACCGATAACCTTCCTCAATCACCTACCTCCATCCTTTCCATCGTTCCGACCTTGCAAGAAACCGTCTCACTTTCATTTCATATGTCTGGTTTACCAAGTTCGGCGTACCCATGGTTTCTCACGAATCTTGAGGGATTTGACCCAATTTCTCGCCATTTTGATAGATTAGTACAATCCATCTTTTCACATCGATCATTGCAGATTGTACTAATTTATTCAATCCATTTCCACCCTCAAGTTCGTATTCCACTTCTCTCTCCCTTTCGCCATTCTTCTTCTCATATACCGAGACCGTATCCCGCTTCTATCTCCATACGGTCTCGCGTATTCTCCATTTCTTACCTCTCCGCGTTCTTTCACCAACCAGCACATTATAGAGATAAAATCTTTGAATGGTTGGTGCTCTCTTTTGGCCTGTGTAAGGCCTTGTATAGCTTGATACCATTTTCTTTCCCCCTAATCCTGAACTTCAACACTTAACAGTGAAAACACTGTTTTACTTAAGTTTGGGGGGGGGACTCCTTTTTTGTATATATTTTTTGTTTTCCTTTTTGTTTTGTATATAATTTGTTTCTAGGGAGCGCCGACATTTTTGACCCTCTTGGTGTAGCCTGACAGTGAGGGCACTGTCAAGTTTAGCTTTGGGGGTGTGCTCGGTAAGCTTTCTTCCTTCGCATTCATTTGTATATTTTGCATTTGCATACCTTATTAAAAACCCACAAAAATTGGAAATTTTCCAAAAAATATAAAAACTTTGTCATCAAGTTAGCTAATAGGGTAACTTAGATTTTTATTCTGAAAGTTTAGTTGATATGTTAGAAATAACTAAATTCTAGACTTAGGAATTGAAAATCCTTAAAATAACCCTCATTCTGTCTAACTTTGGTAAGCATACGTTCTTACAGTTTTTGGAGTTCAGTTCTTGAGTTAAGTCAAGATGAAGGGAAAGTATTGAAGCTTTACTGGAGGATAAGTCTGAAAAATAGTTTCTTTTCTTGAGTTCAAATTTAGAAAGTATATACCCTACAAATTGCACTTACACGCACCTTGAAACTTGGGATAGTAGAGGATACCTAGAAATACTCTTGCCTGAAAGCCTAGTATGAAAGAAAAAACGGTATTTGAAGCTAAACACCAAAAGAGCATATTGAAAAATATATCCGGTCTTGAAAAAGAAAAAGAAAAAGAAAAAGAAAAATAAAAAGAAAAAAATAGAATAAAGTCAAGACCTGGAAACTGCTATTTACGCTTTAAAGTTCACACATTCAGTAATCGGTCGTTAGTGCCTCAAGAAGCATTAATAGTCGCATGAAAGGTGTGTGAGCAAATCCGTCCATCCTTAATGAAAAGAAGTAGTATTAGGTATTAGGGCAAGGGTATTATAGCTTGAATTGAATTCTTGAGTGTAGGGGTGCAAATATACACACACGTAGGGGTATACAATCGATATTTGGATAAAAGATGGAAATAAAGAATAAGACTTGTGTTTTATGTAAAGTTGATAAAAATCCCTGATTTGTGGCCGCACTTTAGAAGGAAAACTCAGGAGAACCAAGGTTAAATAGATAGGAGGTGTGAAAAATAAGGGTTGGATATTTCTAACTTAGGATGATAGAATTTCTAGCGTAAATACTAAACTGTAGGAGTAGAATCGACGTTAACTTATGACACTAGCTTGACGGGATTTTGTGGGTGTAATCCGCTGAAAACCCTCAGGAGACAACACTCCTCCTACTAGGGACACCTAGAGGTTTAACGGCTTGTTGCACGTGCTCAGTACAATCACGTTCCCTGCGAAAGTGCGGTTAGGATTTTATTTTTGTGAATAATTGGTTTTGCTCGGGACGAGCAAAAGTTAAGTTTGGGGGTATTTGTTCATACCAGAATATTGCATTTTAAACCGCCCATTCTTACGCTCGTTTGTTTATAGGCAGGTGCTTTTGATCAGTGTTTGCTACATATTTGCAGAATACAGGTTCTCGGCTCTGAACAGTGAAATTCATGGAAAAGTACGTCAAATTCCAGATTACTGCCAACACAGATAAAACACGGGTCTCCGCTCTCTATCCGTATGTTGCCACACACCAGTTTAAGGGACAAAATGGCAAATCGATGTCATTTTCGTGCACAAAGCTCAATGTCAACACAAGATCCAACATATCTACGCGGAGCTCGAGGAAATCTTGGCAAAAGATCCACATCACATCACCTTTTGATCTACTGAAATTCTCGAAGAAATGGGAAGAGTTTCTGAGAAAAAGTGATATACCACACTGAATAGTACTAAAAACTAGGGAAAACCACCAAATTTCATGGCCTAACTCCTCTAAACGGCCGCGGTTCCGCGCCATTTGCGCGCTTAGGCCGCGGAACCGCGGCCATATATGCTCTTCACTGTGTCATTATTTGGGGGTATTTTGGTAACTCTATGTGGAGCCAGATTCTTGCCCTAGGTTTCCAATTCCCTGCCTATAAATACCCCAGTTCTGAGCCAAACCAAGGGTGTTGAGTTCATTCTCATGCCTCTTTTTTGTTAGTTTTTAGTCTTCTTCTTCTTCTTCTTCTTCATTCTTTCCTCCATGAAAATGTTGTGAGAGCATTGAGTGGATGTTAAATGAAGATGAGGGTTTTTGTATCATTCTTTTTTGCTTAGCTTTCCCCTTGAGCTCTCTACCTTAACTTGATCTTGCAACCTCTTAAGTGAGCTTGCAAGTTTAAGTTTTGGTCATTGATCTCAAGGGGTTGTATCATATTGTTCTCTCTTTTGTTTTTCATTTCATATGAGTTTTTTACCCTTCTCTTGATCTTGCAACCTCTTGATTGAGCTTGCAAGTTTAAGGGTTGGCTATTGATCCCATGGCTTGTCTTGAGTTCTATGGTTCTTAGTATTACTTTCTTGCATTTTTCATTCTTGTTTTTTATTACTTGCAATTTATTACCATGCACTTTAACTACTTGCTTGTAATCTTTTCTTTTCTTTGTTTATCTTTTTGTTCTCTCTTTTTGGTTCGTTTTGTGAATGGTTGTAATTATTGTTGTTAAGAATAAATACGATATTGTAAGTTAATGTTTCTTTGCTCATTTCCTTTTCTCGTTATTTTCCATTGAACTCCGCCCAAACGTTACGCAAGCGCTCCGTTAGGCACCCTACCTTACTAAGGTAATGGTGATTCCTAACCGGGACCGGTTGCGTTCGGTTTGGCCGGAGGCGAAAGCAAGAGACAAGAACGGAAGGACAAGGGTAAAAAAGCCGGATTCCACGAATACCGTGCTTAAATCCTCTAATCCACGTTGTTGCCGATTGCTCTAGCTTCAATTGGTCAAGACTCGGCTCAAAGGTTTTGAGTGTGGATTTCTTTAGCTTACACCTTAGTATCTTTTTCTTAACAACTTTATACTTGCATATATCACTTAGGATAGAACTAAACAAACATATACAAATTCTTCATTGACTCGTCTAAAACTCAAACGGACATACAACCATCTCCCTGTGGATCGACCTGTGCTCAACCGGCTAGCTGCATAGCGACACCGTCCTGATCGCGGTTATAACTTTAGAACTTTGAACATTCGACACGCCAAAAGCGTGCGATCAGGACCCCATCTAATTCAAGTAAGCAAAAAATCCCAGAAATCTAAACCATTTTAAAAGAAGAAGGTGAAGAAAACTTATTTTAAAGCAAGTGCTTTTAATAACTTATGCCGAATATGCATTTTTAAAATTTCAAGTCTTTCCTGAAAATTTCGGCAGAGTTTCCCTTGTAAAAACTGGCCCCAAAAGGGTATGACATGCATAATATGAATAAAGGCATCCCCAAGCAGGAGCTAGCTCTTCGTCAATTGATGGCCACAACCATGCAGGCAATATAATATACAACGCCAAGGGCGAGGATCAAAACTCAAAAGGAAACTCAAAATATAAAGAAAACCCATAATAATACAAGCGTGATTCTAAAGGTCGAGATAACATACAACTGGTCTTCTAAGTCGGAAATAAATATACAAGTCTGGTTGATGGAGTTTACTAGATACAACTGAAATAAATAAAGTACAATGGTGGTCACGATGCGAGCGAACCCACCTACCAAAGCAACACCCGGAAAGGAGCAGTGTGCCAGTAAAGCCGCAACGAAACCTATACGGAAAAACCCGCAAGAAACTGTGGAACAATGGGGGTGAGTTGCCAACTCGTGAATAGAAAACATCACCGAGCAGAAATCGTATGTATGACTCAATCCTAGGTCAATACGATCAGTAATATATATATCCTCAATATCATAAGGTCTGAAGCAAGAAAAGGTGGCAAGGGTAAACATCTATATATAAGTGTAATAGCAAGTGCTCGTGTCAATGCCTCAGATAGCAACATATCATAAATATGAGGTATGAATGCATGAAAACAGAATACATATAAATGAGAAGACTGTTTTCAT
The DNA here is from genome assembly GCA_030015575.1 of Agapanthus africanus. Taxonomy (NCBI): domain Eukaryota; kingdom Viridiplantae; phylum Streptophyta; class Magnoliopsida; order Asparagales; family Amaryllidaceae; genus Agapanthus; species Agapanthus africanus. Next base: position 621,748,499 of record CM057342.1, read on the forward strand.
AAATAATGAGATTTCTGTATATCAAATCGAGGTATCATCAATGAAATCAACAAAAAATCCGTGTCAAGCATCGACACAAAACATGTATCCAAATATCTGATATCTCGGGCTCCGGCTATCCGGACTGGCCCATATCATAAAACCTCAAAACCTTAAAACCTCAAAGTCTCAATATCTCGGGCTCCGTCTATCCGGAAGGGCCGCTGGACTTCGGCTATCCGGACTGGCCCAACTCCGATCGGTATCCTCCGGATATCCGTCGAGTCACAAAACAATCACCGATCAGTAGTGCTCCCCTGTCACAGGCTCAACGCCATCATCTGCGACCTTCTCGCCCTGGGGTACCATACTGGGTCCACCATGCACCCACAGACGGTTCTTCCTCCTCCTCGAATCGGGTGTATGATATCACTCAAGAGCCGAGAAAACTCATGTCGGACATATCTCAAATCATATCATGAGAAAACCGTATTTTCTATCTTTTAAAAGATGATAAGTTTATAAAATCTTAGCGGTTTCTCTAAATCCAGAAATCTCATGGAAATCCGAAATCATAAATCACGATGTAAATAGATAATGAACAAACAATGAGTTTCATAATATTGGGCTCCGGCAATCCGGACTGGCCCATACTATCGCATGGTAAATGAATATATTAATATACATGCATGAGATAACACAGTAAATAAATGCAATATCTAATCTAGCATCATAACAATATATCGAAACTATTAGCAACAAGCGATATCAATGAATTAATATTCTCTAAAGTGTACGTGACATAGCAATTACCGATGATGTTGTGTGTGAGCCGGCAAGCAGGTGTATGTGTAGCATACACATCATCGGTAAGGGTGCTGGAGTCCTGACAGCATGGTTTATAATCACTAAGGTACACATTAAATATGCAATGTGTAACACCCGAGCCCAATACTACTATTTTCTATTATTGGTTGAGCATTAGATATTACTCATTTCATTTATCTTGCTTGTTTGGGTCTTACTGTAAAATTTTATCTGGCTAAGTCATTCTGCATATAACAAATTTTAGCACCTAAAATAAAATTGAAAATATTCATCTTGGCCTACTTGACACCCTTAGCCTCGTGGTAGCGTCCGTGCATTGTGTTCTCGTCCCGTTCAGTGAAACGGACGAGTTTGGATGGCTACGTGCACGTGCGTGTGTCCGTTTTGGGAGTATGCTTTTTTTTAATCATAAAACATTTCATTTTAAAATTTGGAACCCGCTTAAAATCCTATTATTTGAATTTCGAATTTTTGGACCCAACCCGGGCGCAATTTGGAAATGTTTCATTTGGCGCCAAAATCCCAAATTTTAATATTATTAAAACCTTCGCATATATTTTTCTAACTAATATGATATCTTACTGTTCATTACCTATCTTTTAAATCTTTAAGTTAACCATATAATATTTTTACAATCTTTTATATCCTTCTCAATTTATTCTCTCAGCCAATCGCAACATCTCCTTTAACCCCGTGGGCCCCACTTTCTCTCTCTCCACTTTTTCTCTCTCTCATATATCCTCTCGTACTTCTCTTTATCATTCTTTCTCTTCTTCCTTCATGTCTCGTTTCTCATTTTTTTTAACTGTTCTTTTGTTGCCGGAATTCCGTCGTGCCGGTGACGCTTCTCGACGTTCCAGCGAGGTACCCCGACCCGTGTAGTTCCTTTGTTCGTCGTTTGGGTTCATTCCGTGAACCGTGCGCCCGTCGCGAGTTTTCCCCGCCGACGGTTAACGTTCCGTTTTCCCGATTCGCGACCCATCAAGGCAAGTTAATCTTGCTACATGCTATATAATTCATTTTATACCTATTTAAATAAATACCATACTTATAGTTTAAATCTAGTGCCTCATATTTAATTTTATAACGTTTCGATGTTCTGTTGGCATCCGTTTATATCATATTAAATCTAGATCATGAAAACTTATCTTGTGAAATACTAGATTACATTATACTGCAACCATATCATTTAAAATATATATCGTCGTAATATTTATTATTATTATCTTTAATTAGTTTATAATCTTCATTTTATAATGTTATACATTTGAAAATCTTATAGTTTACACATGAAACGTCGTTGGAAAATCGGATATGACAAATCTGAAATTTACTGTACACCTTATCTTATAAAATTAATTATAAATCATAGAAAAATCATTAGTATACGTTCTTTAGTTCGTTACGAAGATAACTCAGAGTACTATAAATATATGAAATATTTACTTGCAAAATAGATTGTTTAAATAACGTAAAATGCAAATGAAAATATCTCCAAACTGCTGTCCAGGGAAATTCCAGCAGCAAGCTTTCAACTTCGAATATTCATAACTTTTTGTAGGGACAACCTGAGATGCTTATACTTATAAAACTGAAAACCTTATTGAATTATCTTCGTTTTGGTATAAGACACGTCCCATTTGGAGAACGTTTGTTATTTTTAAGCTATTTTACAAATTAGGGTGACGCTGAATTTCTGAACGGAACTTTCTTGTGTTGGTTAATCAATACCACTTTTATAGTTATTAATCGCTTTGAATATGCTATCCATATTAATATTTATATCACATATTGCTTAGTTGTACATCCCACGTTTCCATTTTATAGTTTTATAACTTTTCGGATACCCGTTTGCATCCATCGCATTTAAGATACATATAATTGCATCCATAGATCACATTACTACATAATAATGTGATATTAACACTCCATGTTTAATAAATTGCATCCTAATTAATATTGGAACTATAAATGTAACCCTAATCGAAAACTGTGCATCCATATCCTTGAAATTATATCTATTTGCATATCATATTACATGTTCCAGTTTATTGTTCTGATAGTACTCATGCTTGTTTATTTATACACATGTTTATGATAGTTTGATTATGAGCACCCACATGACATCTTGTGCTTCCTGACATGACCTGTTACACTTCCTACTTGACATGACATGGTACCGTACACTCTTGACATGACATGACACCTTTATACATTACCTGGCTTGACCTGATATACCATGACCCGACCTGTTACCTGATCTCGTGCCTAATGCCAACAAACCTGACATGTTGTCCTCATGGACCATTCCTGTTGTCTATCCAGACAAAACCTGCTGTTACCTAATCCTGTGTTGGCATTAGTTCTTGATTACTGAATACCTGACTCGACATACATAACTTGGGGGTATGGGGAAATCAAAGGTGAAACCGACTTGTAACTCAACAGTTCGATACCTGTTCTGATCAGTCTTACGGGCTAGGCCAGCCCCGGAGTGATGATGCTGACATCACTCACCCATCCTGCTACTTGTTACTGCCTAGCGGCACGTCTCGGATTCAGCCCCGAGAATCTTGACCGTGGTCCCGGGCACGCACGGGATACTATTGAGTTATATCGACGAGTCATCAATTGATTTCAAAGACTTTAGAATAGAAACCCGATAGAACAGTTTAGTTACCCACTGCACACTACCCTGCACTGTTGTCACATACTGCTGCTTATTTCATGTTTATTTCTGCATTGCCTATTACACTGTTCATATTATATTATTGGTTGACATGACGCGCTGACGTCTGGGTTTTGCATGGCCCAGATTCTTTACCACTGTCGCCGACCGAGCAGGAGTACTTCAGCCAGCAGGCTGATTTGTGAGTTCTGTAGTGATTAGTTTATTTATTGCATTTTATTTCCAAATGTGAGCCCGCATTATGGGACGTACTTTTCTATTATTGTATTGGATCATTTGCTTCCGCACTTATTTATCATTGACTCTGGTTATTATGGATTTGGACATGTGTTAGATAGTTTATTTATCTTGTTCTTGATATCTCTACAGCCGTAATGTGACTGTGGATGTATACTTCCTACCCACAGGTAGCATGGTTGGCTATGTCACGTGCCCAATCTTGCGTACTCTGGGAAGCGGGGCGTGACACAATGCGATGATAACAACATGAATGAACGAAAAATGAATAGTAAAAACACGACAATAAGGAAAATACAATTCTATAAATGAGTTATACAGTTTTGCCATTTGAAATAACACGAATCGTGGTGTTTAGAAATAAGGGCTATGGTTTTTTTTTAAGAAAAGGTACGTCCTTTGAAATATCCGTAGAATCCCTTAGCCTGTCTTTAAAATACTCATGATTCGTTAGTTTTGAAATAGGTATGACTCGAGTCTAGTCTAACATCTACAAGTAAACTACAGGACTAAACTAAGAGACTAATCGAAAAGGGTAAGGAAACCACCCAAGTCTGAGTCGATATATATATATATATATATATATATATATAATAGTCGGTGATCCCGCCTTAATAGTATCCTACACGATACACTATATAATATGACATTCTCGAGTCAAGAGTGCGGATCTATCATCATTATAGCTCATACGGTAAATCCATCGCACGACATCCCAATCTGGGTACGGGTCAAATATTAGATTTATCTCATTATTCATCTGGTATCCTTATCATCACATATCATGAACTGGGCTACTGATCTAAGTCTCGTACAATACTGATACCATCTACATATTGTAAGCCCGCGGGGGCGCCCCGGCCGTCGATCCGACGCCGGAAACGCGGAAACAAAAACTTTGCAAAACTTGCAACCGGCACCACCGCGGACTTTTCACCCGGATCGGGCCATTAACCTAGCTAACTAGCAAATAAAAATACGGGTAGAGAAGTATACCAAGCGATCCGTGTCCTTTGGTCTTCGTCTCCACTCCGATCTCCCGCGGATATATCGTCCGTCACCTCCTCGTCGAAACGGGCACCACATAGCCGGAATCTTTTACGGGCTCCCACCTCTTGACCGAGGAAACTCGGGCGCGAAGTTGGCTAGCCGACGCGTCCAAGGGATGCTGTAGAATAGTGTAGTAAGCAGGTCTCTTTGGGGTTTAAGAGGTTGCCATGTTGGAGGAATTTTGCACAAAGATATTCATGGATGCTTGAGGGAATAATGGAGCATCCAAGCAAAAAGAATAAGCCTCTCCTTAATAAGAGCTCGGCCAAAAATGCTCACTAGAAAAAGTGAATGAAGCATCATTCTCACTTCTAAAGAATGTGTGAATGTTGCAAATTAATACCAAGCCTACGGAAAAAAGGAATATTTCTCACAGCACACACAAACAAATGGGGGGCCCACTAATTAAGCATGAAGGAATAAATTCACACACACAAATAAACCTCACTCCTCACTCACAACAACAGTGGCCGGCCCCCTCTCAATTCATTGGTGGGAAAAAGAATTAAAATCTAAAAGGATAATTGTCACAACCATTTCCAATCTCATTCTTGTCACATAAATGCAAAAGAATGATGCAAAGAGAATCTCATGATGATGGTCAAATCATAAAGCCACATATGCAAGAAACCCCCTCAACAAATAAGTTAATTGCAAACTTGCAATTAACCCCCTCCAACGAAAAGTCCGGCCGTGAAGGAACAAAGAAAGACCGGCCGGAACGGAATGCAAACTGGCAACCCCAGAAAACCGATCCCGTAATAAATTACAGGAAAACCCCGCAACTGCAAATACATGCCCGTATTTGTATTCCCGCTGAACACAAATGCAAAGAGACAAAACTACACTATCAAATACTAAGATCCGGCTTAAGCCAAAGCCGGCTAGCAAAATCTGTCCGATCACGATCCGGGCAATACCGCACGTATCCGATCGAACCCTGCCATATCTCCATATGGCCTCTACAGCGTTTCGTCCGAAACTTGAGTAACTGTCTGTGTGGTGGACTCTAAAGACTCGTCAATACTATGGCTGTGGATTTAACCACTAGCACGTCAGAGGTATTAGCCATACGTGACGGGCCACCAGCTATCGACCAAAAGGGACGTCGATGAGCGAACTCATCCTGACACCCTACTGAGTCTGTCAGTGACAATATCCGTACAGTCCGGTCCGTTCGTCTATGAGCATCGCATGGCGGGCCTAGGGGGTTGGTAAAAGTCAGACCCCCAAAAAGTGGTACAAGTCGTGTCGGAGTATAGCCCAGAACACCCTGAGATACTACTGGAATACCTACCAGCAAATCTCCTGCCTTGGCCAAGGACTTTTCATGTTCTGGCTCTCCTAGACACAGCGCGACCTCACCCCCAATACCGGGAGAGACGAACCCCTGCAGATCCGCTCACTGCCTCCATGTGGCTCGGGACTGTACCCAACTAAAACCTGTTTGCACGACTCCTTTGAGCCGTGGTAGGGTAGTAATCAAAGCACAGTGGGAACTCACACGAGACAAATGACGATCTCAGGTCGATGAACTAACCTGTACACATGTCACCAGGGAACTGCTATCTGACGTCTGGTATAATCCCAACTAGCAGGTTCCCGGCAAGTCCTGTCCGGTGTACTCATAACCCAATGAGCACCTGTATACATCTTAGGTGAACCAACTGACACCAGTGGCTTGTGAGACCAGCCACCGCCCCTCGTCGGGGTCTCGACTGTATACACTAGTCTACTCTGGAGAATCGATGCCCTGTCTCGAAACTCCCACGACTAGGGACCTTTTAAGGATGTGCTTATAGACTCCAGCTCTCACTTATATGATCGCCCTCATACTGCTGGTAGTCAAGCAAGAATCCTAGGGGCTCTATCAACGTGTAATAGCGACTCGAAAGGTCACCTAAAGCAGTACACGATGATAAAGATAAACCAGATAGCATACTATCATCTCGAGTAAGACTGTCCTACCGGGATAGGTCCTCCCCTCAATCATTGCAATCACGTGCCTGTGATCCAATAATTGACTCTGAGGGCACTATCTCCAACACATATATACGTGCGTGTGTATGAAAACACCACGCCTCAAAGACCCTCTATAATATTATGTCGTATCTAAAATACGAACTATGTCACATCACCGATCTCATGGCATCATGCCCAATCTCATCGACTCATCTCCAATATCATGTACTATCCTCATCATCCATGTATATATATACGTATATATATATATACACACACATAGTCCCATACCTATATGTATTTATATATACATACATATCCCGATATACGCACAAGTAATAAAATGTATGCAAGTATGTGTGTGCGCGTGTATGCAAATCATTAATCTAGGGTTCGTGACTAAAACTAACTATCGACACTATCAACCAATCACACTAAAATTTATCTACGATTTCCTAAAGTCTATCTAGATAATCATCTAGTCTCATAATAAACATAATTATATATATAAATATATATGTATACGTAATCGTATACTACACTTCGAACTGCGGGGGTGCTACACGCCATCCACCCGACTTCCCCCATAGATATATATCTACTCACCTTGCTCTTGCTTGCCGATGTCGATGTTGCCTACCTCTGCTTCATCGTCTCGAAATCCACGTGAGGGTACCTAGAACCAATATACAATCGTAAATGCGTATTAAAATCGAGTTGGAAAACCAAAATGGCACACGTTTCGCTCCTAGGTTAAAACCTATAGCCTCGCATGCAAAACACGACCAATAACCCTAGTCGTTGACATTCAAACGCCACACGACGGATACACAATATCAAATACCAAATCCAAATTCATAAAAGGACGCAAAACGAATTCAGAAACTTCAAAAACATGCTCTAGATTTTACCCTAGGTGAAATTAGCAAATTTTGCATATGTAAAGGGTCTAGTTTACTGAATAAAAAGCCCTGGACAAAGAACTAACCCCCATTTCTCTGCTCAGGCCGCAATTTGCGGCCAGAATAAATAAAATTATGGCCAGGGTAAAGTGTTTGGGTCTCGGGTCTTCAGGGTAGCTTCTAAGTGGCCTGCACCACTCACTGTGTTTGCTAAATAATTTTCAGAGGCTCCGGGTGTTAGCAGATCTCCAAAACACATCACAAATTCCACAATTTCTAATATCGGCAGAATTTCAAAGTTCGTATTTAAGTCTCAGGTTTTGGTCGAATATACCATCGCTAAAGGGGGGTTTAAGGTCACTAATAACTCAATTACCGTATCTCAATTCAAGAATCCCTTAAAGCCCTAACTTGGAATTTTCTAACCTTACTAAAGATCACAATATCACATCTAAACATGCGTGGACACTAATGTGAATGTAAAACTATTCTAATAGTGATGAAATTACCTCATTTGGTAACTCAAGAAAATTCTTGAGTTTCCCCAAGTGCCAAAAATCCTTGCTTTTTTGGTCCAAAGTGCTTGTAGGGAGCTTGTGCATGTTTTTTGTGAAGAGGAGATGGAGTTTTGATGAATTTTTGAGGGTGTTTGCGAGGGTTGAAGGGGAGGTGAAGGAGAGGGCAGCCATGAGAGAGGAGGGAGTGAGAAAGATGAAGAAATAATGAAGAGTGAAATGGCCAAGACTAAGGTTGACCCCTCACCCTCTCTCTCTTACCCATACCTCATTTTCTAATATTATCCTTTTTCTTTTCTTTTTCCCTTCTCTTCTCTTCTCTTCTCTTCTCAATTTTAAAAACCAAACGCATGAGGAAAAGAAAAGCCATGGTAGAAAAATGTATCAAATATGTAAAATATGACATGGTGCATGTCATATGCACAAATCAAGCTTAATGCACGATTAGCGATATTTAATCACGATTAGCATTAAAATTATATATAATTAATTATAAAAATTCATAATTTGCTTAAATCATCTAAAGCACCCTTATTTCAGTAATTTCTATAATTTTCCAAATATTTCCCGATTTATCGGTATTTAATTATACCGCACTAATAAAATATTCATAATATTTATTATTTAATTAAAAAAATTCACAAAAATAATATTTTATTTTTTTGAAATGTTACAATCTTTCCCCCTTAAAGAAATTCGGTCCCCGAATTTAAATTTAAACCTCCCAAATACTAAAATATTTTAGTAAAATGATCAAGTTGTCGGGCTCCGAAATCATAACTACATAAAACACATCGTGGCGCAATGCATGCGCAGAAAAACGAGTATATAAACTAAAATCAAAACTCCGTCAAGCATCTCGTAATCATCGGAGTTATGGTGAAGACACCAATGTCAAAATCCAATACGAAAACCAACATGATATACATCAAAACTATACATGTACACATCGTTGTACTTCGTCAAAATATCTGAAATAAATGCATGCTAAACCTTTTTCAAATCACTGTGCGATGCGCGTAACACGGCATGGTGGCGGACGTTTATTATAAAAAAATAAATATATATATATATATCCTTTGTTTAATATGCACATACCGCCGTTTTGAAAACAATTTAGAAGGGTTTCCTTTATTAAATGTCTTGTGTCATCTCAGACTGTTAGTGTATATACCCTAGAGGCTATTACTGTATCATACTAGTTTGTATATTACTTGATGGAAGCTTGGGATATTCACAGTTGTATATACAATCTTGCTCGAAATGGTAGTATGCTACTTGGTTTGTCTCTGCTTTAATATGTGCATGTGTTTCTTTTAGCATATCGCTGATATACATATTAGTAGAGCCCTTAGGATCTTTGCTTGATTACCAGCGTGGTGATGGCGCTCACACTCGTGGGAGCTGGGTGATCTATAAGCACATCCTTATACAGGTCCCTAGTCGTTGGACTATCGAGACAGGGCATCGATACTCCGGAGTAGACTAGCGTATGCGCTTCTCATCCCAGCGTGGGAGACGGTCTGTCCCACAGCCGTCAGTACGTCGTACTTGAGATAGTATGCGGGTGCTCGTTAGGTTACGAGTACACTGGACAGGACTCATCGGGGACTGTTGGTTGGTATTATACCTATCGTCAGTTATCAGTTCCCAGGTGACATGAGTACAGCTTAGTCCACTGACTTGACACTGTCACTTCGCCTTGAGTGTGTTCCCACTGCACTTTGATTACTACCCTACCACGGCTCAAAGGAGTCGTGCAAACAGGTAGTTTTTGGGTGCAGTCCCGAAGCACTTGGAGGCAGTGACGGTTAAACAGGATTCGTCTCTTCCGGTATTGGGGGTTGACATCGCGCTGTGTCTAGGAGAGCCATTACACGAGTAGTCCCTGGCCAGGGCAAGCGAGATATACTGGTAGGTTTCCAGTGTTATCTCAGGGTGTTCTGGGCTACACTCCGACACGACTTGTACCGCTATTAGGGGACTGACGTTCACCGCCCCCTAGGCCCGCCATGCGATGTATCAGACGAACAGACCGGACTGTACGGAGACTGTCACATACAGGCTCAGTAGGAGTTCAGATGGGGTTCACCTCATCAGTCTTCTTATCGACATCTACCTGGGGACCATTACGTACAGCTAGTGCCGCTTGCGGTCTGTGGTTAAACCCGCTGCCAGCGTAGTGTCGAGTCTTTAGAGTCCCACACAGAGAGCTATTCGCCTTTAGGCAAAATGAGTAGAGGTCGCATGGTTTTGCGACAGGGTTCGTTCACATCCGCGCACTTGTGCACGTTTGCTGTCCGGACAGCTTATACTAGCGGGCTTTGGTTTAAGCCGGATCCTAGTATATGATTTGGGATTGGTTTTTTCTCTTTGTATTCGTGTTCCTCGGATCACGAATATGGGTGCGTATGCACAGTTGCTTGAGACAGAGGGAGAGGACTTTGATTAGGGTTAATGACTATTGTCATTTTATTAACCCTAATGCTTATGTGTGTATTATTGTTAATTGATATTAGTTTAATAATTGTGCATGGTTATGGTTGTTGACCATTTGACCTATCTTGACTTGTTGACCTTGTTGACACTTTGACCATCATCATTTCATTTGGAAGATGCTCTTTGATCCTTGCAATTTGCATTAAAAATGAAATAATAATGGTCATGTCTTGATTAACCATGACAATTATCTAGCTAATTATCTAATTACAATAATTCACACATATATGTGAGAATGGTTCATATTATTCTCATTCTATCATTTACTTTCTCTCTCTTGTTCTTCCTCTCCCTCAAGCTCTCCCCTCTCATGTGTTGAGAAACACTTGAGCTTGAGAAAAACCCTCTCTTGATAATCTCTACTCTCATCTAGGGTTCAAGGATTAGCACTTCTTGCACCCTAGTTAGTTCTAGCTTGGAGTTGAAGCCAAAGGTCGAGGCTTTCGGGTGGATCTTTCTTCGACGTGAGAAGACGACTAAGGTGACCTCCTTCCACCACTCCAAGGAGCAAGGAGAGAAGGACATAAAGCCCAAGGTATAACCTTTCTAGCACTTAGCTAGTTTCTAGTTAGCTTTAGCTTGTTTTTGTTTAGCAAAGATCCTTCAAAGTCTAGTCCATGTTGCCTAAGTTCATAAAAATCTGATTTTTATTCCGTTTTCCGCCTCCCCGTAAGTACCGGGGTGGGCAACGTGGACTTACAGTGGTATCAGAGCCTAACTAAACATAAACTAGCTAGGTAGTAGAGTGTATCGAAGTTCGAATCGGAAAAATTGAAAAACCGAGTTTTCAAAACCCTTAGTTTCTATTAAAAATTTTTCTGTTCAAAACAAAATAAATCATACTCCAAAAATCATCTCAGGGTTTTGTGAAGAAAAGCACCAAAAACGATCCAGTGATTCGACCAAAGAGCCGCGGTTCCAAGCTATTGCCGCGCAACCGCGGCCGTCTTGGCTCTTCACTTGGTCGAGTTTGGTGCAGTGTATTTCTGGCTTGGTTTTGGGATTTTTAAGATGGTTTATATGTGCCCAGGTTTTCCAGAATAGAAATTTGTTTTTGGGGGCCTATAAATCCGTATTTTTTATCGAACTTCAATACACTTTGACTAAAAGGTTATATCTGTGATGTTTACATGTATTGAACGTCGGCTAATCGCTATATGTCGATTAGTCGGGGTTATACATATCTGTGATCTGTGATTGATGATGGTATGTGTATATGAATGGGTTGGATTGTCGCGGATGAATAGCCGGGGTGAATGTGAGATAAGTGTTGCTTTTTCTTTCATTCATTGTAATATGCAAATTGATGTAATATTATTATTTGTTTGGCCGCACAACCAGGTCGGGGTTGTAGCCGTCATTGTATAATTCTTTTTACTGTTTTTGCTCCTAGGATAGACCCATGGAGGGGTGCACAAACTACCGGGTATCTCGAAGTGCCGAGTGGCCTAATCACGGTGGTGAGGGAGGTTGCTTCGCTTCGGGTACTTGGCGGGTAGTTTGCCGCACCCGTAGGAGTCTTGGGTGGGGTATTTGGCTATTCACCGCGACCATGTAATCCGCTTTTCGTTGCAGGCTCGAACGGATTGCGGATTCCTAGTATATCCAATGTATTCATCTGTGATCTGTAATGTCTATCATTGCTATATATTTATATATGATAACTATTTAGGCGTTGCTTATGTTTTACAGCCGCGCTAGCCCAGCCCCCGCTCTGTCGTTAGTTAAGTAACCTAACGGGTGATGACGGGGCCCCGTGGCGAATGCGAATGGCATAAGCGTACGTCATATTTTGGTTGTTTTCTGCAATGGTAGGCTTAAATGATGGGACGCATTAAAAGAACTAATGCAAGAAAATAAACCAAGTAAAAGTTGATTGGAACACTTTGAAAACCACTCGGTTTTTTTCAAAACTAAACTTTTAAACGCGGAGCTTGAACCACTCCTTTTAAAAGCTATCTCGTTCCATCGATTATATCAAGTTCACTACGTTCACGGTTTCGCCAAAACCATCCGTAGCCCTCCATCATTTCAGTTAAATATTCGGTAGTATTCAAGCTATGTATTTTGACCTCATGCCAAGGCATAGTGATTGGTAGCTGCTGGATATTTATCTGTTGCATAGATAGAATGCGTTGGTTTGAGACAGTCGTACTGCCATTTTGGCCTACATCAAGGGTAGGTACGGGTGGGTTCAAATTAACCAGGATAATGATGGGAAGAACTTGACATGTGACTTATGACATTTTGACCTCACGCCAAGGTCATAAGAGCATGGGGCAAAAATCCACATCGGGAGTTTCATAAGTACTGAAACTTGCTAGCGCTGCATACCATTTGGAGTGTGATGATTCTAGTAGGATTCCTTCGGTTTTATCACGCAATGATATTTGGATCCCGATCCTACTGTGAGTATATGCTACTCCTCGGGAAAACTCTCACTTAATGATCAATGCTATAAACTTAGTAGGTGTCTAGAAAGGTGTTAGCGGGGCTACGCCCACAGGGAAAAGAGGTTACTTAATTAAGGAACTTCGCGAAAGCGTTGGAAAACCTCCCTCGAAGTACCGACACTGGCCTGGCTGAACGGTTAAGCAAGTATTGTACGGTGAGATTGATCCTGACTAATCCTTTCTTTACGGTTTGAGAAGGGATTCGAGAGACAGTGGGAGCCATCCTGTTTAGACAAACTAAAAACCACTCTAAACTTGCAAGAGCATCATGCTAAAGTGTTTCTTTTCTCTCTCCTAATTGCAGCGACCATTCAACATGACCGGACTTAAGTTATTACTAGATAAAAATATATTGACAGGGCCAAACTACAAAGATTGGCTCAGGAATGTCAAGATGGCAATCACTTACGACAAGCTGGGGTATCTCCTTACCACCAAAGCTCCCCCTGTCCCAGGTCCTAAAACCAGTGTCGTAGATAGGGAAATCTATAAGACCTGGGAAATAGATTGCGCGAAGGCCAAATGCCTCGTACTTGCCTCGATGGACAACGAACATCAGAGGAGGCACGAGAATATGGACCTAGAGTCCATATTTCTTCATACAAAAGAACTGTATGGAGAGCAGTCTCGTATCGCCAGATACGAAGTGTCGAAGAAGTTGTTTTCGGCAAGGTTGGCCGTCGGATCATCAGTAGCGGAACACGTGCTTAAGATGATTGGCTACATAGAGGAGCTCGCAGAACTTGGGACCACGTTGGAGAATGAGCTCTATACGGACTTGATTCTCCAGTCCCTTCCTTCCACTTACGCCCAGTTCATCCTGAACTTCAACTTACAGGAAAAAGAAGTTGAACTTTCAGAGCTCCTCAACATGCTGAGGAGTGCAGAGGGCACCCTACAGAAAAGTAGGGTGACATCCACTTTGTTTGTAGGAGGATCTTCCTCTTCTAGATCCAGGGCGAAAGCCAAGGGTAAGAAGAAGAAAGCCCCCGCCAAACCAAGAGGCGGTGTCAGTAAAGTGGATACGAAGGGAAAAGGAAAAGCAACAAAGGTAGCGGGAAAGCTGGTGGGGAAGGAAGAATGCTTCTACTGTCACAAAAGTGGTCACTGGAAAAAGGATTGCAAGGCTTGGAAGGCCAGAACACAGGATTTGAAGCGAGTTGCGGCTTCAGCTTCAGGTGTGTATGTTATTGAAAACTGTCTATCAATAAACTCTACATCCTGGGTATTGGATACCGGATCAGGATCTCATATCTGTAATTCTTTGCAGGCGTTGAGAAAGCGTAGAGTTTTGAAGGCAGGTGACATGACCCTCAGAGTTGCAAACGGTGCTAGCATGGATGCTGAGGCCGTGGGGGACTATCACCTGGGATTGTCTGATGGACACTTTTTGGTTTTACGTAGTTGTTATTATGTACCAAATGCAACCTGTAATATCATTTCTGTATCTTTATTATCTAAAGAAGGTTATGAATTTGCATTTGTAAGTAATGTAGTGAACATTCACCTTAATCAATTTTTGATTCGGTCAGGTACATTGAACAACGGTATATACGTGTTAAACCAACCACAGATTTTCAATGTCCAGAATACACACAAAAGAAAGTCTCCAGAAATCAATAAAACTTTCTTATGGCATTGTAGACTGGGTCACATCAATGAGAGAAGGTTGACTAAGTTACATGCAGAAGGATATTTGGATTCGTTCGAATATCAATCATATGCAACTTGTCAATCCTTTCTCAAGGGAAAGATGACAAAGACTCCGTTCACTGGACACGGAGTAAGGGCGAGCGAGCTCTTGGGACTCGTACACAGCGACGTGTGCGGTCCAATGTCTATAAATGCGCGAAGCGGTTATTCTTACTTCATTACTTTTACGGATGATTTCTCAAGGTTCGGACATGTCTTCTTAATGAAGCATAAATCCGAAGCTTTTGATAAGTTCCAGGAATATAAGAATGAAGTAGAAAAACAAACAGGCAAAAGTATCAAGGCACTGAGATCTGATCGAGGTGGCGAATACTTGAGTGCCGAGTTCCTGGGTTACTTAAAAGAGAATGGAATTCTCTCTCAGCTTACTCCTCCATACACTCCGCAACATAACGGTGTATCGGAGAGACGGAACCGAACCCTATTGGATATGGTACGGTCCATGATGAGTAACGCCGAGCTGCCGCGATCATTCTGGGGATATGCGCTAGAATCAGCTGCATACCTTTTGAACCGAGTTCCCAGTAAGACTGTGCCTACAACACCATATGAGTTATGGAGTGGGAAGAAACCCTATCTTCAATACCTGAAGATTTGGGGATGTCCAGCTTATGTCAAAAAGCAGCATACGGACAAGCTCGAGGCACGCTCAGTACTGTGCAAGTTTGTGGGATACCCAAAGAACTCCAGGGGGTATCTTTTCTATTACGCAAAGGAACAAAAACTCATTGTTTCTCGTAATGCCCATTTTCTGGAACATCAGTTCTTAGAAAAAGTAATAAGTGGGAGCGCAATAGAACTGGAAGAAATTCCAGAACCACAAGCTATTACTGAAAGCTTAGTAGAACCAGAGGGTTCGAAAGATCAGGACATTCCCACGCCACTCCGCAGAAGTAGTAGGCAGTCTCATCCGCCCGAGAGATCGTACGATTTTCTCATTGACGGGGATAGAGAGGATTGCATCATAGACTTTGATGAGCCTACTAGCTTCCAGCAAGCCATTCAGAGCGTCGACTCGGTAAAATGGCTGGATGCAATGCAGACCGAAATGGAGTCCATGTACACCAACAAAGTATGGACGTTGGACATTGCTCCAGATGGGGTAAAACCCGTAGGATGCAAGTGGATCTTCAAAAGGAAGATTGGTGTAGATGGACAGGTTGAGACCTATAAAGCTAGACTGGTAGCAAAGGGTTTTCGTCAGCGACCTGGTTTGGACTATGACGAAACTTTTTCTCCAGTAGCTATGCTGAAATCCATTCGGATCCTTCTTGCCATTGTTGCCTTCCACGATTATGAGATTTGGCAGATGGACGTAAAGACAGCTTTTCTAAATGGACATTTAGAGGAATCTGTCTATATGGATCAGCCAGAGGGTTTCATTCAGAGTGGGAGCAGCGGAAAGGTGTGCAAGTTGCTTAAGTCCATTTATGGACTAAAGCAGGCATCACGGAGTTAGAACATCTATTTTGATGAGACGGTCAAGGAATTTGGCTTTATAAAAAATCCAGATGAACCATGCATCTATTGTAGATTTGTAGCGAGAACTGTAGTATTCCTCATTTTATACGTGGATGACATTCTCTTAATAGGAAATGACATTCCTATGCTACAATCTGTCAAGGGGTTCTTGTCATACAGGTTCTCCATGAAAGACCTGGGTGATGCCTCATACATTCTGGGTATCCGGATCTACCGTGACAGATCCAAGAGAATATTAGGACTTCCGCAGTCCAGGTACATCGACACCATACTGAAGAGATTCAGTATGGAAGATTCCAAGCGCGGTAATCTACCGGCTTGTCACGGGATCACCCTCTCCAAAGAGATGTCTCCCAAGACTGATTTGGAGAGGGATCGCATGTCTGTTATACCCTACGCTTCTGCGGTAGGCTCTATAATGTATGCGATGTTGTGTACCAGACCGGATGTGGCTTATGCACTGAGTGTAGTAAGCAGGTATCAGTCAAACCCTAGGGAGAAACATTGGATAGCAGCAAAGAACATTCTCAAGTACCTGAGAAGGACTAAGGAGATGTTCTTGGTGTATGGCGGAAAAGACCTGCAGATTGAGGCCTTTGCTGACTCCAGCTTCCAGAGTGACAAGGATGATTCCAAGTCCATGTCGGGTTTTGTCTTCACCCTCAATGGAGGGGCAGTGTGTTGGAAGAGCTCCAAACAGGAAACCGTTGTTGACTCGACTATGGAAGCGGAATACATCGCTGCATCTGATGCCGCAAAAGAAGCTGTTTGGATGAGGAAGTTCTTGAAAGAACTTCAGGTGGTTCCGTCCATTGTTGACCCAATACCTCTGTATTGCGACAACAACGGGGTTATAGCTTTAGCGAAGGAACCCAGGTCCCATCAGAAATCCAGACACATCTTAAGGCGGTATCACCAGATCAGGGAGATCGTGGATCGCCAGGAGATCGAGGTTCGGAGGGTTGCTTCAGAAGATAACACAGCAGATCCATTCACCAAGGCCTTGCCCCAGACTCAGTTCGAGCGGCTGATCGAGATGATAGGTCTTCGATACGCCAGTACATGGCCTTAGTGCAAGTGGGAGATTGTTAGTGTATATGCCCTAGAGGTCATTACTGTATCATACTAGTTTGTATATTACTTGATGGAAGCTTGGGATATTCACAGTTGTATATACAATCTTGCTCGAAATGGTAGTATGCTACTTGGTTTGTCTCTGCTTTAATATGTGCATGTGTTTCTTTTAGCATATCGCTGATATACATATTAGTAGAGCCCTTAGGATCTTTGCTTGATTACCAGCATGGTGATGGCGCTCACACTCGTGGGAGCTGGGTGATCTATAAGCACATCCTTATACAGGTCCCTAGTCGTTGGACTATCGAGACAGGGCATCGATACTCCGGAGTAGACTAGCGTATGCGCTTCTCATCCCAGCGTGGGAGACGGTCTGTCCCACAGCTGTCAGTACGTCGTACTTGAGATAGTATGCGCGTGCTCGTTAGGTTACGAGTACACTGGACAGGACTTGTCGGGGACTGTTGGTTGGTATTATACCTATCGTCAGTTATCAGTTCCCAGGTGACATGAGTACAGCTTAGTCCGCTGACTTGACACTGTCACTTCGCCTCGAGTGTGTTCCCACTGCACTTTGATTACTACCCTACCACGGCTCAAAGGAGTCGTGCAAACAGGTAGTTTTTGGGTGCAGTCCCGAAGCACTTGGAGGCAGTGACGGTTAGACAGGATTCGTCTCTTCCGGTATTGGGGGTTGACATCGCGCTGTGTCTAGGAGAGCCATTACACGAGTAGTCCCTGGCCAGGGCAAGCGAGATATACTGGTAGGTTTCCAGTGTTATCTCAGGGTGTTCTGGGCTACACTCCGACACGACTTGTACCGCTATTAGGGTACTGACGTTCACCGCCCCCTAGGCCCGCCATGTGATGTATCAGACGAACAGACCGGACTGTACGGAGACTGTCATATACAGGCTCAGTAGGAGTTCAGATGGGGTTCACCTCGTCAGTCTTCTTATCGACATCTACCTGGGGACCGTTACGTACAGCTAGTGCCGCTTGCGGTCTGTGGTTAAACCCAGTGCCAGCGTAGTGTCGAGTCTTTAGAGTCCCACACAGAGAGCTATTCGCCTTTAGGCAAAATGAGTAGAGGTCGCATGGTTTTGCGACAGGGTTCGTTCACATCCGCGCACTTGTGCACGTTTGCTGTCCGGACAGCTTATACTAGCGGGCTTTGGTTTAAGCCGGATCCTAGTATATGATTTGGGATTGGTTTTTTCTCTTTGTATTCGTGTTCTTCGGATCACGAATACGGGTGCGTATGCACAGTTGCTTGAGACAGAGGGAGAGGACTTTGATTAGGGTTAATGACTATTGTCATTTTATTAACCCTAATGCTTATGTATGTATTATTGTTAATTGATATTAGTTTAATAATTGTGCATGGTTATGGTTGTTGACCATTTGACCTATCTTGACTTGTTGACCTTGTTGACACTTTGACCATCATCATTTCATTTGGAAGATGCTCTTTGATCCTTGCAATTTGCATTAAAAATGAAATGATAATGGTCATATCTTGATTAACCATTACAATTATCTAGCTAATTATCTAATTACAATAATTCACACATATATGTGAGAATGGTTCATATTATTCTCATTCTATCATTTACTTTCTCTCTCTTGTTCTTCCTCTCCCTCAAGCTCTCCCCTCTCATGTGTTGAGAAACACTTGAGCTTGAGAAAAACCCTCTCTTGATAATCTCTACTCTCATCTAGGGTTCAAGGATTAGCACTTCTTGCACCCTAGTTACTTCTAGCTTGGAGTTGAAGCCAAAGGTCGAGGCTTTCGGGTGGATCTTTCTTTGACGTGAGAAGATGACTAAGGTGACCTCCTTCCACCACTCCAAGGAGCAAGGAGAGAAGGACATAAAGCCCAAGGTATAACCTTTCTAGCACTTAGCTAGTTTCTAGTTAGCTTTAGCTTGTTTTTGTTTAGCAAAGATCCTTCAAAGTCTAGTCCATGTTGCCTAAGTTCATAAAAATCTGATTTTTATTCCGTTTTCCGCCTCCCCGTAAGTACCGAGGTGGGCAACGTGGACTTACACAGACACGTAGGTAAATGTTGAGACTATAGCTCATTATTTGAAATCCTTTCGATAACTATAAATGCATGCAGAAATATATTCAGGTACTGTCCTCTGACTAGTCTTGCTCAGTCACTATATCAAATAGTAAATATCATAAAACATGCTGCTCAAAGGAAATAAATCCCAAAATGTATATATGCCTGCCATGTGCATCTGGTGCGCATGGAAATCGAAATCAATGAATGTACCGTATATGTGCACAGAAACAAAATCTAAGTGCAACGGGTATGCACGAAACACCTGTCAAAGGCAACGGGTGTGCCTGACAGCAATATCAGGTGCATCTGATATGCATAAAGAATCTCGATTTGGTGCATCTGGTGTGCACCAAAATCGCCTCAAGCTCCCAAGTATGCGGAAGAATCCAAATCAAGTACACAAGGTGCACGAAAACAATTATCGAATATCACCATCGAAATTGACGGTATACAACATATATCAATCAAAATCCAAATCAGGTATATCGTGGTATATAATCTCACAATCATGTGCATCAGCGTGCACAAAATCGAATCAAAATGCTAAAAGTGCATGAAAACTATGCGGAAAGCATAAGTCAAATCACATGCATACCATATGCATGAAATCAAAATCAACATCTCGAATGACATCAAATCAAAGTCAATTGCAACTATGGTGCACAAAATCTCAATCATGTAAATAAATCGCCCAAAATACCGAAATCAAATATGGCGGAAACAGTCCCGCTCTAGAACATCCTCTAAAGATCTCTGGCCAACTGTCATGGTCACTCATAACATGTCTCGTCGACGATGCCGAACTTTGGCCTGCTTGGTGTGCGTAATATGACCGATCCTTGGTCCAAGTCTTCTCATATAGTATTCCAGAAAGGTTCTGTCGAAGCCTCTCCCAAATCTCGTTTCTGCCGAACTGCTCGGAAGTTATCGTCTTTTACAAAATCTGTTTCTTGTTCCGGAACGGCTGCATACTCATCATGACTCCTTCTTGAAAATATATCCATATACAACGCCTCTGCATGCGTATCACATCTCTGAGGTCAGCGGAGTGGAACGTCATCTCATCAAGATCTCGTACGAACCTCTTACTCCACTTTTCTCTAATGTCGACTGATTTGGACTCGTCTCTTTATGGCTGCATGGACTGCGCTCCAATGGCTATACTCGTATCTGGAGTCTCCCAAGCAATGTATCCTATCACATGATATCCGAATGACGTCGAGCCTTTCGATCGATTTGTCAAGGTTCCATAATCCCCCAAGATCTCAATATCTTGAATACAGTTTAATAGTATTCCAGTACGTGCCACGGTACCTGTGGAACAGCCGTAGAAGGGCAAACCCAAGCCTCATTAATGGCACCGCTGAACTGCTGCAAACCCTAAGGTTTCCAAGCATTCTCATGATCATTATATCGAGTTATAGTTTCATTCTTCTAGAGGGTCCACGGAATTACTTGCATGTTTTTCCGAATACCTTAAACTTGGAAAAATGGGTTCCTGACATTCGATCATCTCTATTGACTCTCAACGTACCTGCGTGAAGTCGTCTCTAGCTGGAATCAATTAATCTGATGACCTCGCATCGGGGTAGGCAACGAATCACATGTCCTAGTCATTCCTCTTTGGGTGCCTAGTGATCTTCTATCATATCTCTAAGCATAACTCGTGCGGTATTAGCTCCAAACATCGGGGGCGATATCTTGTTATTTGAAGCAACAACTGGCTCATTTGTCCGCACGCTGAACAGTGCCTCAATCATCAAGTAATCGGTGCATTTACGGTCATCACAATCTGGCTGGCCTCTAGCAGTGGCCCAATCCTCTGGTGCTGATCTACACGTCCGAGAAATCTCGTAAAAGCGATCCATCAAACGCTCATGGCGCGAAAATACAATAAAACGACGCATCTATGAAAATCGTATGTCCCTGGAATCACGCCCTGGTCATTCCTCGTCCGTGACGAGCTCGTGCTGACGCAACTCTAGCCATAGCTCTCTCTGCCCGTGTAATCATGGCATCAAAACTATAAACCGATATCGATGAGGATATATCATAGGAATGAATATAATACCGTGTAAGGAAATGTACATCCTAAGGCTTCAAGCGGAGTAGCGTATCGTAAGTATGCCGCGGAACATACACACGGTAAGTCACTCTCCTTAAGTCACCTACTCCATTAACCAGGGTCAACCTACGCGACGAAAGTTCGGGTCTAATACTCCCTCGACTAAGTCTAAGTTCCGTAAGGTCAAGCCTAGATTCCGTATATATACAAACGCCCTAGGCTCCGCATAGTCAAACATAGACTCGAACCAAGGTTAACCTAGCGCTCTGATACCAACTTTGTCACGATCCGAAATGGCACATGACTGGCACTTGAATCATATGAAGTCTATAGGACCCTATCTAATTCAAGTAAGCTAAAAATCCCAGAAATCTAAACCATTTTAAAAGAAGAAGGTGAAGAAAATTTATTTTAAAGAAAGTGGTTTTAATAACATAAGCCGAATATGCATTTTTAAAATCTCAAGTCTTTCCTGAAAATTTCGGCAGAGTTTCCTTCGTAAAAACTGGTCCCAAAAGGGTACAACATGCATAATATGAATAAAGACATCCCCAAAAGGGAGCTAGCTCTTCATCAATTGACGGCCACAACCACGCAAGCAATATAACATACAACGCCAAGGGCGAGGATCAAAACTCAAAAAGAAATTCAAAACATCAGGAAAACCCATAATAATACAAGCGCGACTCTAAGGTCGAGATAACATACAACTGGTCTTCTAAGTATGAAATAAATATACAAGTCTGGTTGATGGAGTTTACTAGATACAACTGAAATAAATAAAGTACAATGGTGGTCACGATACGAGTGAACCCATCTACCAAAGCAATCACCCGGAATGGAGCAGTGTGTAAGCAAAGCCGCAACGAAACCTGTACGGCAAAACCTGCAAGAAACTGTGGCACAACGGGGGTGATTTGCCAACTCGTGAGTAGAAAACATCACCGAGCATAAATCGTATGTATGATACAATCCTAGGTCAATATGATCAGTAATATATATATCCTCAATATGATAAGGACTGAAGCATGAAAAGGTGGCAAGGGTAAACATCTATACATAAGTATAATACCAAGTTCTCGTGTCAGTGCCTCAGGTAAAAACATATTATAAATATGAGGTATGAATGCATGAAAATAGAAAACATATAAATGAGAAGAATGTTTTCATAAATAGTGAGATTTTTATATATCAAATTTAGGTATCATCAATGAAATCAATATAAAATCCGTGTCAAGCATCGACACAAAACATGTATCCAAATATCTGATATCGCGGGCTCCGTCTATCCGGACTGGCCCATATCATAAAACCTTAATACCTTAAAGTCTCAATATCTCGGGTTCCGGCTATCCGGACTGGCCCATGGGCTCCGGCTATTCGGATTGGCCCAACTCCGATCGGTATCTTCCAGATATCCGTCGAGTCACAAAACAATCATCAGTCAGTAGTGCTCCCCTGTCACAGGCTCAACGCCATCATCTGCGACCTTCTCGCCCCGGGGTACCGCATCGGGTCCACCATGCACCCACAGACAGTTCCTCTTGCTCCTCGAATCGGGTGTATGATATCGCTCAAGAGACGAGAAAACTCATGGTGGACATATCTCAAATCATATCATGAGAAAACCGCATTTCCTATCTTTTAAAAGATGATAAGTTTATAAAATCTTAGCGGTTTCTCTAAATCCATAAATTTCTTGGAAATCCGAAATCATAAATCACGATGTAAATAGATAATTAATAAACAATTAATTTCATAATATTGGGCTTCGGCAATCCGGACTGGCCCATACTATCGCATGGCAAATGAATATATGAATATCCATGCATGGGATAACACAGTAAATAAATGCAATATCTAATCTAGCATCATAACAATATATCGAAACTAGCAGCAACAAGTGATATCAATGAATTAATATTCTCTAAAGCTTACGTGACATGGCAATTACCGATGATATTGTGTGTGAGCCGGCAAGCAGGTGTATGTGTAGCATACGCATCATCGGTAAGGGTGCTGGTGTCCTGACAGCATGGTTTATAATCACTAAGGTACACATTAAATATGCAATGCGATGATAACAACATGAATGAACGAAAAATGAATAGTAAACACGACAATAAGGAAAATACAATTCTATATATGAGTCATACAGTTTTGCCATTTGAAATAACACGAATCGTGGTGTTTAGAAATAAGGGCTACGGTGTTTTTTTTAAGAAAATGTACGTCCTTTGAAATATCCGTAGAATCTCTTGGCTTGTCTTTAAAATACTCACGATTCGTTAGTTTTGAAATAGGTATGACTCAAGTCTAGTCTAACATCTACAAGTAAACTACAGGACTAAACTAACAGACTAATCGAAAAGGGTAAGGAAACAACCTAAGTCTGAGTCGATATATATATATATATATATATATATATATATATATATATAATAGTCGATGATCTCGCCTCAATAGTATCCCATACGATACACTATATAATATGACATCCTTGAGACAAGAGTGCGGATTTATCATCAATATAGCTCGTACGGTAAATCCATCGTACGACATCCCAATCTGGGTATGGGTCAAATATCATATTTATCTCATTATTTATCTGGTATCCTTATCATCACATATCATGAACTGGGGTACTGATCTAAGTCTATTACAATACTGATATCATCTATATATATATATGTGCGTGTGAATGAAAACACCACGCCCCAAAGACCCGCTATAATATCATGTCGTATCTCAAATATGAACCATGTCACATCACCAATCTCATGGCATCATGCCTAATCTCATCGACTCATCTCCAATATCATATATATATATATGTATAGTCCCATACCTATGTGTATTTATATATACATACATATCCTGATATACGCACAAGTAATAAAATGTATGCAAGTGTGTGTGTGTGCATGTATGCAAATCATTAATCTAGGGTTCGCGACTAAAACTAACTATCGACACTATCATCCAATTACACTAAAATTTATCTACGAACTCCTAAAGTCTATCTAGATAATCATCTAGTCTCATAATACACATAATTATATATATATATGTGTGTGTGTGTGTGTATACTTAATCATATACTATACTACGAACTGCGGGGGTGCTATACGCCATCCACCCGACTTCCCCCGTAGATATATATCTACTCACCTTGGTCTTGCTTGCTGATGTCGATGTCGCCATCCTCTGCTTCATCGTCTCGAAATCCACGTGAGGGTACCTACAACTAATACACAATCGCAAATGCGTATTAAAATCGAGTCGGAAAACCAAAACGGCACACGTTTCGCTCCTTGGTTAAAACCTATAGCCTCGCATGCAAAACACGACCAATAACCCTTGTCGTTGACGTTCAAACGCCACACGAAGGAAACACAATATCAAATACCAAATCCAAATTCATAAAAAGACGCAAAACGAATTCAGAAGCTTCGAAAACATGCTCCAGATTTTACCGTAGGTGAAATTAGCAAATTTTGCATATGTAAAGGGTTTAGTTTACTGAATAAAAAGCCCTGGAAAAAGAACTAACCCCCATTTCCCTGCTCTGGCTGCAATTTGCGGCCATAGTGATTAAAATTGCGGCCAGGGTAAAGTGTTTGGGTTTCGGCTCTTCAAGGTAGCTTCTAGGTGGCCTGCACTACTCACTGTGTTTGCTAAATAATTTTCAGAGGCTCCGGGTGTTAGCAGATCTCCAAAACACATCACAAATTCCACAATTTCTAATATCGACAGAATTTCAAAGTTCTCATTTGGGGTTAAGTCTCATATTTTGGTCCAATGTACCATCGCTAAAGGGTGGTTTAAGGTCACTAATAACGTAATTACCCTATCTCAATTCAAGAATCCCTCAAAACCCTAACTTGGAATATTCTATCCTCACTAAACCTCACAATATCACTTCTAAACATGCATGGACACTAATGTGAATGTAAAACTATTCTAATAGTGATGAAATTACCTCATTTGGTAACTCAAGAAAATTCTTGAGTTGCCCCAAGTGCAAAAAATCCTTGCTTTCTTTGTCCAAAGTGCTTATAGGGAGCTTGTGCATGTTTTTTGTGAAGAGGAGATGGAGTTTTGATGAATTTTTTAGGGTGTTTGTGAGGGTTGAAGGGGAGGTGAAGGAGAGGGCAGCCATGAGAGAGGAGGGAGTGAGAAAGATGAAGAAATAATGAAGAGGGAAATGTCCAAGACTAAGGTTGACCCCTCACCCTCAGTCTCTGTCTTGCTCATACCTCATTTTCTAATATTATCCATTTTCTTTTCTTTTTCCCATCTGTTCTTTTCTCTTCTCAATTTTAAAAACCAAATGCATGAGGAAAAGAAAAGCCATGGTAGAAAAATGTATCAAATGTGTAAAATATGACATAGTGTATGTCATGTGCACAAATCAAGCTTAATGCACGATTAGCGATATTTAATCGCGATTAGCATTAAAATTGTATATAATTAATTATAAAAATTCATAATTTACTTAAATCATCTAAAGCACCCTCATTTCAGTAATTTCTATAATTTTCCAAATATTTCCCGATTTATCGGTATTTAATTATACCGCACTAATAAAATATTCATAATATTTATTATTTAATTATAAAAATTCCCAAAAATAATATTTTATTTTTCTGAAATGTTACAGAAAACCTCATTGGTAGACCTGTTATTGATTATCAGCTCGGTAACAAGTACTGGGAAGTCATCCTTCGGGCAAGCTTTGTAGAGATCCCGAAAGTCCACGCAGATGCGCACCGTCCTATTTTCCTTCATCACCGGAACAATGTTAGCGATCCAGTCGGGATATTTAACTTTTTGGATGAAGCTGGAGTCGATTAGTTTCTTGACCTCAGCATTTATACTCATCTCGAGTTTGAGCCGCATTCTTCTTGGCACCTGTTTGACTGGTTTTATGTCCGGCGATATGGCCAATTTATGTACTGCCACCTTTGGATCTAGACCCGGCATTTCGGAATAGTTACATGCGAAGCAGTCTTTATATTGCATGAGCACGTCTTTTAACGTGGCTACCTATTTTTCAGATAGTAGCTCACTGACGAATATCGGCCTTGGATCATTTTCTGTCCCTAAGTCAATTTTCCTTTAGGTTGTCCACTGTAGTATGTATCCCATCTTCCAGCTCTTTTGGTGCCGGTGGAAACTCGGAGATTACCTCGTCCTCATCTTCATTTGCGAAGCACATGCGGAGGTCATCCATAGTTTCATCTCCTCTCTCCTTTGAGAGTGTTATCATGTGGCAAGTACGAGTTGGCTTCCATTTTTTGTGATGAGCAGGTCCTATCCTTATGGTATAGGTCCTCTTTGGCTCATGCTTTTGCTGCGGGGTTACCTTCCAGTTGTCGGATAAAGCGAACCTGCCTTGTTGATACTGGTTTTCTATTTATTCTTTGAAGGTGAAGCAGTCTTCAAAGAGATGACCTATTGCTTGGTGGTAGGAGCAATATTTCGGATGACGGACCTCGTTTATTTGTTCGGGGTGCCGAGACTCCAGGAGTGTCATCATTTGATACTTCATGACAACGTTGAATATTTTCCTTGTCTTGTCTTGGGCGAAGGAATATTCCCGACCCATCTTCTTTATAAACGACGGGTTCCATTCGACCTTTTCTCGGTTGCATGGCTTCTTGGATCCGCTTTGTTGTTTCTGAACGTTGTTTGCATTCTTTGCCCTGTTTTTGCCTTTATTTTAGGATTTTCCCCTTTCGCGAGGACATACAGCGAGCTGGGGATGGAGGGCATTGTAGTCTTCCTTTTCCGCAGATTGATGATTGAGGCGTTGCATCCTGGACTTTTCATAGATAGCCATTTCGCGGCTGTGATCGTCTCGGCTCCTTTGACAAGCTTATTTTATTAGCTTTTCCATTTGTTCCTCGAGCGACGGACTTAATGTTC
The DNA here is from genome assembly GCA_030015575.1 of Agapanthus africanus. Lineage (NCBI taxonomy): Eukaryota > Viridiplantae > Streptophyta > Magnoliopsida > Asparagales > Amaryllidaceae > Agapanthus > Agapanthus africanus. The sequence continues at coordinate 621,775,952 of CM057342.1, forward strand.
TTAGAGCGGGATTTTTCTCCGTTTCAACGTCAAGGCCATTTGGAAGAGCATTTTCCTCTTCTCTGGCGCTGCTTATGACGCGGCAGCTATAGAACTGCTCCCGTTTTCTGGACCGAAAGTATCCGAGCCCGATTGTCTCCATCTTCCCATTGGGCATCTTTCGTTGGGTCCCAGGGATATCCCAAATCTTTTTGTAGAATTGGGCTTGCCGAATAGTTTGTTCGAGTGGTACACCTTGGCATCTTAATAGCCTTTTTAACCCCTCAGCATAATATTTTGGCAGACGGATTGGTTGAAGCCTGTCGAGGGCAAAATTGGCACCGTGCCAGACTTTTTTCTCTACTCTGGTCTCCGTAGATTGGTAGAAGAGGATCATATTTTTACCTCTTCGCCTGGGAGGGATGTAGAAAGTCCGTAGTTCTTATACGCTATATGTACGAAGCGCATTAAGTTCTTTGTAATGCCGAGGCGGAACTATTGTGATCTGTAAGCTCTGATCTGCTTTGTCAAGGATTTGCATTGGCGGGCGGATGGAGAACAATGCATTGGCCTCGTTCTCAGATTCGCTGCCAAATACCAACATGGGAGTAGATGGTCCGGGCTTGTTGTCTTGGTGTTACCCCGAGTAGACTATTTCTTCATCTTCCTCGGTATCGTTCCCAACGATCGGGATGGTGGCAACGGACTTCTGTTTATCTTCCGGCCTATGACACCTTTCTGTATCTTCGAAGTCTGGTAGGAAGTACTTTGCATCTTCATATTTCCGGACTTCATTTACGGAGAATAGATTTAGCTCCCTTGTGACGGTGCATTCCAAACCATCCTTAAAATACTTCATATACTGATGTTGTGTAGAAAGAATGACGTTGTACTTATGCAGGAAGGGCCTGCCGAGCAAAGCGTTATAGCAAGTCTTGGCGTCAATGACGTGAAATTTGATGTCAGTGACGAGCAATCTGAAGCGTAACGTAAGAATTACGGACCCGAGCGTCCGTGACGACTGTGAGTCGAACCCGGAGATAGTAATTTTGTCTCGAGCCAAGTGCTGAACGTTCATGCAAATCTCCTTTAGCACTTTCACGTTAAGAAGGTTGACGGAGGATCCGTTGTCGATAAGGATTTTCCCTATTTTGATGTCGTGACAGTACCCGGTAACGTATAACGGGCGGTTATGCCCACACGTACGAAGGAGGAGATCTTCATCACTGAATTTAATATCAGCTGTGTGAATATCTGCCAGCTCTTCCTTCATCTTCTCTTCTGCAAGGAAAGTTTGGAATTGATCGGGCTCTTGTAATGCCTTGATCAGAGACTCTCTTTCCTCTTTGGACAGGAGTAGAGCATCCAATATGCTCAGTTGTGAATGTATTTTCCTCAAATATGTCAGGACATTGTAATCCACCTTATTTTTCTTAGGCGGGTCCCTCACAGCGAGCTCTTTGACAATTCCATCATCAAGGGAAATTTACTCAGGGATTTTTTCTTTCTTTTTGTCTCTTTTGCACGAACCATTGTTTGTAGGTCTGAGGTTCTTCTCAGGCAGCATGTGGCTCTGCAGCTGAATATTCTCGCAGTTCTTCTCCTCCTCTTCTTTTTCGGAGGTGGAGTCCTTGAAGATAGGGGTGAGGGTTATTTCATCCTCAGAATCGCTCCTGAAAGTAAGAATTTGGGGCTTTTCCCCTTCCGGACTGGTATCAACCATATAATAGTTGCCAGTCGTTTTTTCACGCGCATCTGTCACACTCTTTTGTTGTCGACGAGCTTCGCGCTTCATCCTCTTGAAGTGTTTTTGATGGGCAACATATCCTTGCCGCCACTCCTTGAAGGCACTACATTCTTCGGTGGGGTGGGTAACCCTCCGATGATATAGGCAGTAGTTTGGATGTGAATCCTCTCCGCGGAGTATTTCCTATGAGAGGCGGCAGGTTCATTTCCATTGACAGGGCTTTGGAGAACCGCTTCTTTGCCTTGATCCTGCTCTTATTTGTGGAAGGGGTGTTTCGGTTTGGTTGGAATACTTTATGACTCATCCTTGCCGCAGCTTCTTCATCATGATGCTGACGCTTAGCCTTTTCGTATATGGCAGTTTCGCGTTCTCGGTCAGCTTTGCTTTTTCGAAAGGCTTCGTTTAATAGCCTATCTATTGGGTCTTCTAGCAATTCTGAGGATTTTAGCTCCGACTCTGCCCCCAGTTCCTCTGCGTTGTTTTCTGACACTGAGTGAGTTTTTTCGTCATTTAACAACGAATGGAAGACCATGTGGCAACTTGCTATACGGTCCTCGTTTTCTTCTGATGAGTCATTTTCCTCATCGTTGTCACTATCTTCATTTTCAAGAATATGCTTGAGGAACTCTTCGAGGGTGACCGGTGTCCGCGCCTTCTGGTTGTGCTCCTCCAATGCGTCGATGTACTTATGTATGTTTGTGCGCTTGTCATCATACTCGACAGGCTGCACAGGCTTCTTGGTCTTCTTCTTTTTCTTCGAAGACTTTGAAGGCTTGACTTTGGCATTTTTCCTTTTGTCAACCTTTTTCGGTACGGGACGCGGTTTCAGCATCCGTTCGATGATTTCGGGCTCAAGTGGACTTTTCCACCTGACTGCCAGACATGCCTGTAGATCCTTCAGCATTCTTTTAGTTTTAGCTGCAAGAACAACTTCCAATGGAGTTTCTTCTACGAGCGAGCATGATACCCCCATCGCATCCACCTTTTTGGGAGTGTGCTTCTGTGGTGGGTTCACCCTCCAGTTCTCAGACAGCGCGAACTTCCCTTGTTGATACTGATTCTCGACCCAGTTCTTGAAGACGTAGCAATCCTCAATTAGGTGGCTCACCATTCTGTGATAGGAGCAGTAGTTGGGGTTGTTGACGTCGCCGGGCTGCGGTGGACGCCATGGGTAGATGAGTTTGTTATGCATTGCCAACTAAAATAGTCTCCTCGTCTTATCGCGGGGAAACGAGTAAGCGAGTCCTAGCCTTTTTTCAAGGGATAGGCGTGGACGTGCATTGTTTTGGCGAGCCACCGGTTTTGGGTCGCTCGGTTGTTGTTGAGTGTTGGCAACGAAGGCCGCTTTCCCTTTACCCTTGGCATTTCGAGGGTCCTTATTTGAGGAGGAAGGCTCGTGGCCCATCTGGTCCATTTGGGCCAGTTAATCGATCAAAACCTGGAAGGTGGTCGTCTTGAAGAATGTCATGAACTGGGACACAGTCGTTTGAGGATCAAGAGTCCCGATGAACATGCCCACGGTTGGGGATTCTTCGATGCGTTGTCACACTTTGACCATAGGTTCCGCCACCGGATCGCATTTGGCCCCAGGTTTCTCCCGGCATTACCCTGGCGTTGATTAAAGTCGTGATCGGGGTGCGCTCGCTTGCGCTGGCGAACCGCTGTGTGAACAATAGCTCCATCTCTGTGAATATCTTTATGGAGTCATTTAGGAGCTCCGAGTACTATTCAAAGGTTGTCTCTGACAGGCTACCAACGAACTGGCGAAGCAGTAGTTTGTCATCGCCTCCAGTGTTGCCGCACAGAGCTCTGAACTGCGTGACGTTCTGGTGTGGGTTGCATGTCCCTTTATACACATGGAACTTGGGGATCGTATATCTCGGAGGGTACTTGATTTGATCATACAAGCCTGGATACGGTCGCCCAGTTCTGATAGTTTAGCCGGCCACTTCATTTTCTTGATGAGCTCGTATTTGTTGAGCGATGTAATCATCAAGAGCAGCCTTGGAGATCGTTTCCTCCTTAGCCACTGATAAGGCCGGAAGAGGGTTTGATGTTTCCCCTATGTCATCTTCGATGATTATCGGCGGATCCTCGATTGGAGGTTCTGGCTGGATCATCATTCTAACTATATCCTGGAACAAAAGCGCCATCTGCTTTATGTTGGCGGCTTGCTCAGCAGCTTCTTTGTCTTTTCTTTCAACCCCCTTCGCAAGAACTCTGTATCGGTCTTCTGTTCTTGGCGTTGCTCGGTTGTTGGATTCGGACTTTCTTTCTGTCCGGTGAGTGCTGTCATTTTAATCAGCATTTCCTGGTGCTTTTTCAGTCGAAAATATTGCATTCTTAACACATCAATTTCCCTACTCTTCTTAATAATCTAAGGGTGTTTATTGTAAATATAACACGGATTACAAATTCATCTGGAAAATACCAAATACCACATGTTATATATAATCGATACTCTGGAGGGAAATTGTGTGTTTATTATTTCACGCATGATATTGTATATTTCAACACTTTTCATCAAGATTGTGTGCAGAAAATTACTCAGGTCACAGAAACGGAATCGCAAAATTACCGATAAAATGCAGCAAGTCAAAAACTTAAAATATGGCAGTGATTCAGAAGAAATTAAATGATTCCAGACATCAAAATAACACCCAAAGACCAACACCAGGCTACCACAGGAAAATGAGCCAGAGATCTCCTTAAACGGCTGAGGAACCATGGCCGATCCAGCCCGATCCGCCGCGGATCCGCGGCCGAGTTGGGGGCGCCAGTGATGTAATTTCTCCAGAACCTTCTCTGTAACCACCTAGCTTCCTCAAGACGCTTCATTTCCACGTGGCTTCTTCTGGAAGGCTCTGCATAACAACCAAGCTTCTTGTAGAAGCTTAATTGGAGGCTATAAAAGGGGATCTAGATGTACATTTCAAAGGTTGTTCAATAGGTTACTCATTGTTACACAATTGAGCCACAATTACAATTCAATTCAAGTTGAGTGACACAACTTGAGATCCAATCCAAATCCAATCAAAATCAAGATCCATTGAAAGCAAAATCAAGCGACAATCAAAGATCCTTTATCGCAACGCCGATCATCATCAAGAGCAAGAGATCCGCAACCGATCCACGACTCACAGTGATCGAGCCGAGCAAAGATCGACGATAAATTCCCTTTCAAAGGAGCGATCGAGAGCTAGTCTTGTAAACTCGAACTGAGAGGTGTAATTCGAAGGACATTTAATAAAGGTGATAATTGTAATTCTCGCTTTCTTTACATTCGTGCATTATGAAATTGTTCATTCTTTATTCTTTAATTTTCATGACGCGTGAGTGAAATCTCTGCTTGTAAAGGAATCAAGAGAATCGGTATATCTAATGATGATGAAATCCTAAACTAATCTTAAGTCTTATGAGTATTGTGAACTTTAGGAAAAAGAATTATCTATGACCTAATTTGGAGCGAGATCACCTTCTTGATAATTTCGTTGCAAATTAGGGATCAAATAATTGATGATTTTCTTAGCTAGAGGCTAGATTTGTATGATGATCTATGAAAAGACAAGGGATAGTGAAGGAGAACCCCTAGTTTTCTTCAATAGATCCCTAATCTTCATTCATCGTCATCGATCTAGCTACAATTCATCAATAGATAAGATTAGTAATTTTTAATATTCATCATTGCTACTAATTCGATTGATTCCTACAAGCTATTCTTCATATTCTTGATAATGCACATTGATATTGGACACTTTCTTGATTTCTAATTCTTGAATGTATTTTTGATTTTCTTGAAATGACAACTCAATTAAATCTCGAATTACTTTCTTGAATTTTCTTTTATATTTTCATTTTGACTTATCTAAAGCAAGATCGAACAAGTACCCGCATCTCAGTAGACGATCCGTATTCATTAACGAGCTACATCGACACCGTTAATTGATTGCGGTTACAAATTCTTTGGTTGTGATTATATTTTCAAAGCACGATCCGAAACTTAGAATCAATCAAATGGCGCCGTTGCCGAGGATGCATGCTATTTTGTTCATTCTTGTTATTTGAGTTGAAAATTTTATTATTCCATCAAAATTTGAATCAAAATCGCATCAAGCGCTTAACGATTAGTGTGTGAATTTTGCAAGGGAATCTGGAATTATTGGAGCAGTGAGATCAAGATTCTGGAGCATTCAGGGAGGCCAGTGAAGCAGCAGGAGCATTTGTACCAAATTTAGTTCAAAGAACAGATCATCCAACCGCGGAACCGCGACACATTGCAGCATTTCGCGGCGGAACCGCGGCGTTATGGTCGATTCAGAGCTCCAGATTTCTTAGGTATATCTCTTACTTTCTTATCTCCTCCCTGCTCTTGTCTAATAACCATTTTCTGCAGGATTCTTTGCAAAAATTCGCAGCGCCGCTAAAAGAAATTTGTTACGTATTTTGATATTGGTTGTTTGCTTATTTAATACGGAAATTAAGGGGCAAAGACTAAATTCAGATTAGATAGGGATTTCATTACCCTTCCTAAGCCCCAAAAATCACAAAACTAGCATCCGCATCACCCTCATTAACTAAAAAATATCTATACAAGACTCTAAAGACTGTCTCACTCAATTAAGGACAGAAGAAGATCGTGGGTAATCTATTGCTTATCCGCATTTCTTTTGTGGTGTCTAAGGCAAGTGTGTCTAAGGAAAGTGGTTACTTAATTAGGCTCGCTACTTACGTAGCGGAAAACCTCCCGCTTACCTGGCACTTACCTAGCCACAGAAGGGATAAAGAGGCAGTAGAGGATTTATCCTGTGATTTGTCTTCTGGAAGTCTAGGAGCGGTCTAGTGACTTGGCCTAGGTGACCATTAGATCTAGGGTTGCTTGTGCATATTTTGTGTGTGATTTTTCATAATCCGTTTTTCAAAAATAAACACCAATCCACATTTTCGCTAATTATCACTTACGCTGCCACTTGTGCTAAACCATTTAGTGCATGCTCGGCTGGACACGGGATTCTAGTGCCTGTCTTGTCCGTGTTGCTCGTATCGACTCCGAAGTCGGTATTTCTAAATCTTCTTTTTCTTCACCACACACCACATCCACCGCGATGGACGGATCTCCATCGAACTTCTTTAGAACCAATTTGCCTCTGCCCGCAGTTGCGCAGATTCTACCCCGCATGTCTCTCGAAGAGAGTTGCTACCCTATTCGAGGTCCTCTTTCTACTTGTCTTTCCATACCACCAGCCAATGGGGACAATTTCGAAATCAAACCTCAATACATCAATCTTTTACCTAAATATCAGGGTCTCGAGTCTGAAGACGCATACGTGTTTATTACCAAATTTGAAAACGTATGCGCTATGATGGGTACTTCACAGCTTTCTGTGGATGCTATGAGATTACGTCCTCTCCCGTTCACTTTGTGCGATTTAGCCGAGAAGTGGCTTTATAACATAGCTACACATTCTATTTCAAACTGGGATGAATTCGTCATAGCTTTCCTTAAGAAATTCTATCCAAATTATAAGACAGGCCGAGTCCGTAGAGAAATAAATCAATTTACCCAGCTTCCCAATGAACAATTTTGGAAGTGTTTTGAACGCTTCAAGGATCTGTTAGTTCAATGTCCTCATCACGGAATCCATCGATGGGATCTGTGCAGAATCATATATGAGGGCATTAATCCTACAACAAAACAGTTGCTTGAATCCATGTGTCAAGGCAACTTCATGTCTAAAGACGATGGTGAAGCTTGGAAATTTTTAGAAGATTTCGCTGAAAAAACTTTGCAATGGGAGAGTGTAAGTCAACCATCGTCTAGGGGCGGTATTCATCAACTTGATGTTTTCATAGCAGTCAAAGCTGAAATGGCAGCAATGCAAAAGAAACTTGACGCTATGGAACACAAATTTTTGTTAGCCTCCCTAAATCAGATGACACTCCCTAAAACTGCTTGTGGGTGCTGTTCTGATCCATCACATTTGAAGGAAGAATGTCCTTTGAATTCTCTGTTTCATGGTCAAGAGCATACTAATGCTGCTTTCCAGCAAAGACCTAGAAACGATCTATATTCTTCCACTTATAATCAGGGTTGGAGGAATCACCCTAATTTTGCTTGGAACCAACACCAAACTCAAAACACGGTTCCAAACCAAAACATCTTCCAAAGGGTCCCTCCACAACAACAAAAACCATTACAACTGAGTCAACACCCCTATCAATCACAAAATTTTCAAAATCCGGTCAACACTACTGCTCCGTTTAATAATTCCTTGCAATTGACCGGTACCGATAACTCTTCTTCACTCGAACGAACCTTAGAAATGTTTATGAAACAATCCATCCAAGTGTCGGCTGATATAAGGACTTCTATCGATGATATAAAGAAAAACTCCGCCTCCCAAGATGAGAGCATTAAATCGATGGAAGCACAAATTGCATGATTGAATGCCGAAATGAGTGCTAGAGAGAAAGGGAAACTTCCGTCTCAACCCCCTACCGAATCCTGGGCATTCACAACAGTACAATGTGAATGCCATTATAACGTTGAGATCCGGAAGAGTGCTGAATAACCAAGTCGGTGAAGAGATTGATGATAATGATAAATCTATCAATAATACCCCGGCTTTTCCTTCCACTTCTACTTCCACTTCTGACCCTAGTTCGTCTACCCCACCATCTTCTTGTGAGCCTATTTTTCATTTTCCTCAAGGCTCGAACCCTCAGCCCATTTCTTCTAGTCAACCAAAGACGATCCCCACTCCTATTCTGGGATCTGTTCCACCTATACTACCTTCTCCAATATTCGACCCAGCTATTATTGCTAAAGCTCCTTATCCGAATCGGTTAAGGGGAAACAAACTGAGTCCACATATGGAGAAGATTATGGAAATATTTAAACAGGTTAGCATCAATATCCCTCTCCTAGATGCTATCCAACAAGTTCTGTCTTATGCAAAAATTCTTAAGGACTGGTGCACCAGGAAGAGGAAGACTCAAGTGCCCAAAAAGGTATTCATGACAAATAATGTTAGCACTGCTTTTACCCCACAATTACCAAAGAAACGTAAGGACCCTGGCTGTCCTACAATCTCGATTTCTATTGGGGGTAAAAATATTAACCGTTCTTTACTTGACCTTGGCGCAAGTGTTAACCTGCTTCCATACTCGGTTTACGAGCAGTTAGGTATCGGAGAGTTGAAATCTACCCACTGCACTCTCCAAATAGTTGACCGATCCATCACCAAACTAAGGGGTGAGCTTGAGGATGTGTTGATAAAAGTCGGGGAATTCATATTCCCTGTGGACTTTATTGTTTTGGATACACAGCCTGTAGCAAACCCACGGAACCAAATTCCGGTGATTCTCGGTCGACCCTTTTTGGCTACTTCCAACGCTGTAATCAACTGTCGAAATGGTTCTATGACCCTATCCTTCGGGAATAGGTCAATTGAACTTAACATTTACAAGTTAGGAAGTTAAGCCTCCGAACCCTATGCTCATGTATGTTCTGTCGAATTAATGGATGTCGACAGCAGCGAATTTGAACAGCTTCACGATACAGATCCAGACTTTCTTAGTACGTTGTTGTTTGACGCAGAGATGTATTATACACATACAGACCCTTCTTTTGAGTTGTTCGGGTCAACATCTAATGCTTATTCTGAACCTTTTAGGAGTCTGAGTATCATCCTGTTCTTTCCAATGACATTATTCTTCGGGATATCGATGAAAGCTTCGCTGATGAACTCGCATTTTTAAAAAACACGGGTGTTGAGATGAATCATCTCCAATACAAAGAAATTGAACCTCCATCCTGCCTTCTTGACAATCACGAGAATGCGAGTAATCCATCATCATCATCACTGTGTCGTCTCTCCAATTTGAGACGCAAATCCATTCTATTACACCCCTTATCTCTTCCCCATTTCTTCTTGGCTCTATATAACATGTTCTTCCACCAACCGGTGCGTTTCACTGATAAAATCTTCGAATGGTTGGTGTTGACTTTTGGTCTTTATAAGCCTTTGCATTGACCAGTATTTTTACGCCCTCTTAAAATGCTTAATATTGTTCGGGGGTATATTTTTGGCTCTTGAAAATAAAAGTTGTCCACAAAATTGTGAGCCAAAAATAAGTTTGGAGGAGATTTTCACTGTAATTTATTCTTGACCCCGTTAATATATTTTTCCTCCCAAGCCTACAGGTTTTTGAGATTTAACAGATGACAACAGTGAGGACACTGTTGTAAACAAGTTTGGGGGAGGTATGTGCTTATTTACGTATCACTTTGCATTATACTTTACATAAGCACAACATTTTCAAAATTTTTCTAAAATATTCTTTTATAATAAAAGATTAGAAAGTGAAAAATTACATTTAAAAGATTGCAAAAAATTAAGAAAACCAAGAAAGTTAGAAGTTTTCTTAAACGAACTAGTAATAAGTAGTTATGAGCCGTTGTCTCAAGGGTTAGTAAGATGAAGGAAGTCACTAATCTGCAGATAAAAATAAGTCTGAAAAATAATTTCTATTCTAGAAGCTAAACATTTGACTGTTGATACCCTACTATACGCATGTACACACATCTTGAAGCTTGGGATAGTAGAGGATACCTTGAAATACTCTTGTCTAAAAGCCAAAATAATAAACGGAGAATAAAAATATTAAATGGTGAAGAAAAATGAACACTAGTTTTGTAATCACCAAGGCAGCATATAAAAAAATATAGCGAAGGTGCTTCATCACCTAGTGCCTTACACCAACTGGTTTGGGAGTCACCGCTAAGCCTTAGGTATTGCAAGACGAGGAAAATACTATTTACACCTAATCAGCAAGCACATGAGTAATCGGTCGGTTTGTACCTCAAGAAGTATTAACGGTCGCATGAAAAATGTGTGAGCAATTCCATCTAAATATTCATCGATTAAAAAGTATTAAGGTAGATGGACAAGAGTATGATAGCTTGAATTGAATTCTCCGAGTGTAGGGATGTCCTTTACACACACGTAGGGGTATATGATCAGTGTTTGGAAGAAGGGTAGGGATGAAGAATAAACACGATGTTTTATTGAGGGATAATGTGATTTCTAATATCTTTTCATGACTATTAAGATAGGGCTCCGAAAAGCTAGTGTAGTTGGAAACTCTGATTTTTAAAGTCTTTCTCTTATAATTCTTATCTTTATATGTGACTTTCACGGTCTTCCTTTTATTATAGGATTTTGTGGGTGCAATCCGCTGAAAACCCTCAGGAGACAACACTCCACCTACTAGGGACACCTAGAGGTTTAAAGGCTTGTTGCACGTGCTCAGTGCAATCGTGTTTGCCTACGAAAGTGTGCTAGTTAGTTTTTCTTTTTCTTTAAATATTCTCCTTCTCATGAATAAAAGATGTTTGCTCGAGATGATCAAGTATAAGTTTGGAGGAATTTGTTCAGTCGAAAATATTGCATTCTTAACACATCAATTTCCCTACTCTTCTTAATCATCTAAGGGTGTTTATTGTAAATATAACACGGATTACAAATTCATCTGGAAAATACCAAATACTACGTATTATATATATAATCGATACTCTGGAGGGAAATTGTGTGTTTATTATTTCACGCATGATATTGTATATCTCAACCCTTTTCATCAAGATTGTGTGCAGAAAATTACTCAGGTCACAGAACCGGAATCGCAAAATTACCGATAAAACGCAGCAAGTCAAAGACTTAAAATCTGGCAGAGATTCAGAGGAGATTAAATGATTCCAGACATCAAAAGAACACATAAAGACCAACACCAAGCTACCTAGGAAAATGAGCTAGAGATCTCCTTAAACGGCCGCGGAACCGCGGCCGATCCAGCCCGATCCGCCATGGTTCCGCGGCCGAGTTGGGGGCGCCAATGACATAACTTCTCCAGAACCTTCTCTGTAACTACCTAGCCTCCTCAAGACGCTTCATTTCCATGTGGCTTCTTCTGGAAGGCTCTGCATAACAACCAAGCTTCTTGTGGAAGCTTAATTGGAGGGTATAAAAATGGATCTAGATCTACATTTTAAAGGTTGTTCAATAGGTTACTCATTATTACACAATTGAGCCACAATTACAATTCAATTCAAGTTGAGTGACACAACTTGAGATCCAATCCAAATCCAATCAAAATCAAGATCCATTGAGAGCAAAATCAAGCGACAATCGAAGATTCTTTATTGCAACGCCGATCATCATCAAGAGCAAGAGATCCACAACCGATCCATGACTCACGGCGATCGAGCCAAGCAAGATCGACGACAAATTCCCTTTCAAAGGAGCGATCGAGAGCTAGTCTTGTAAACTCGAATTGAGAGGTGTAATTTGAAGGAGATTTAATAAAGATGATAATTATAATTCTCACTTTCTTTACATTCTTGCATTATGAAATTGTTCATTCTTGATTCTTTAATTTTCATGATGCGTGAGTGAAATCTCCGCTTGTAAAGGAATCGAGAGAATCGGTATATCTAATGATGATGAAATCCTAAACTAATCTTAAGTCTCATGAGGATTGTGAACTTTAGGAAAAAGAATCATCTATGACCTAATTTAGAGCGAGATCACCTTCTTGATAATTTCGTTGCAAATTAGGGATCAAATGATTGATAATTTTCTTTGCTAGAGTTTAGATTTGTATGATGATCAATGAAAAGATAAAGGATAAAGAAGGAGAAACCCTAGTTTCATTAATAGATCCCTAATCTTCATTCATCGTCATCGATCTAGCTATAATTCATCAATAGATAAGATTCGTAATTTTTAGTATTCATCATTGCTACTAATTCGATCGATTCCTATAAGTTATTCTTCATATTCTTGATAATTCACATTGATATTGGACACTTTCTTGATTTCTAATTCTTGAATGTATTTTTGAATTTCTTGAAATGACAACTCAATTAAATCTCGAATTACTTTCTTGAATTTTCTTTTATATTTTCATTTTGACCAATCTAAAGCAAGATCGAACAAGTACTCGCATCTCAGTGGACGATCCGTATTCATTAACGAGCTACATCGACACTGTTAATTGATTATGGTTACAAATTCTTTGGTTGTGATTATAATCTCATAACACGATCTGAAATTTAGAATCAATCAGTGCTTTTGTTGTTGTTCTTGATCTTTTGTCAGCGACCGAGTTTGCGGTCGGTGACCTATGGAAGCACGGCTTTCTTCTTTTCGGAAGCAATATAAACCGTATGCACGATCATGCCCCCAAACATAAGGCGTTTGGGTCCATCGCCTTTGGAGTTTTCCGTAGGTGGTGGGATTTTCTCCGGCCTCATCCTTTTGTAGGAGGTCGAAGTTGAAGGAGTCATTATAACAGGCACTTGTGTGGAGGAAGTCCCTCGCTATATGACGGAAGGATAGCCTTTCTCTTGCCAAGCCTTCGATTTCTTCGGTTGATGAGAGTAGTTCTGGTCAATCACGGAGTCTTGGACTTTCCACCAGACCTTGTGAATTTGGGAGGAGAGCCGTTGATGGGGGCGCTCCGGCTTTTCCTGTACTGTGGCTTCTGCAGGCGGGGGTGATTTCTTCAGCACCGCCGTTGGAGAGTTCTTTCGCACCATCCTGAGTAGATCAAAGCTGTTCCTGGTTGGAATAGCAGCATCAACTTCCACTACTGGAGCTGGCAGAGTAAGTCCAGAGGGGGAGTTGCCCCCAGCTTTCCTCAGTCGGCGCCAGTGGCGACGTCGAGCGTGTCTTACAGAGGGGACTGTCTTAGTTTTGGAAGCGACTTCTTCATGTTCCTGGATTTGGTGAGGGACTGTTGCTGGTGTCATACTATTGAAGACTGATGTCCTTGGTAGGGTTTGCGGAGGAATGGCCAATCTTCCGAAGACCGATCTTCTGATAGGGGAAGCACTTTTAACGACTTCATCTGCAGGAGGAGTTGGGAGTCTTTACCGTCGAAAACGGAGATGGATCTGGGATGGATCGTCTTGCCTGATTTTAGGGGCAGATGCTATTTGGATTTATCCGTCCACCTCTCCGAAGATGCCAAGTTGATTTATGGCACCGTGTATCGGAGGTTTGGACCGATGCGGCCGTTGTAGCAGACTTCGTTAGATTCCTCCTAATTTGCGAGGGATTTTTGATTGTGGAGACGCTCTTCCTTGCAGGCGCAAGTCCCTGCAGTTAATTACGTTACCGCATCGCGGTAACCACTTTCTCCTTCTCCAGATGGTCACTTCGTGTCGTGTGTGTTTGTTTTATTTCTGGTTGCCTGAGGATTGTATACGGAGACTAATTGTAACGTTTTAGAAATCGTTATGAGAATTTTTCCGTTTTAGGGTTAAATTGTCGGTATTTTCCGTTTTGACCCGACTGTGTTCAAACGACCATATAGACTTGCCAGTATCTAGTTTAGCAAAAATAAAGGTAGTGCGCAAGCTTTAAGGGTATATGGGACGTTTTGGTTCAGATAGAATTTTTCCCAATTTTAATATTATTTTAATGCGGTATTCGCTTTTTGGGAAATTTCTCTTTTGTAATATTTTCCATAAATCAACTCGAGTTAATTCAACCCTTCCCACTATATCTAGATCGTTGTGTTGACTTGGTTTAAAGGTTAAAGAAAAGAAATAAAAGAATCAAATATGTGGCATCTGCATGCATGTTCATTAAATGGCATTAATGAGCATTTATCACTAGAAATAGCTAGGAAATTCCCTCACTTCCTTACTTGGCCGAGCTCCTTCCCTTTCCTACTGCCCTTGATCATTTCCTTTCCAATTTGCATCAATTCAAAGCTTTTAAATCTCCAAAATTCCCAAACAAATCACAAAAATAGCTCAAGTCTTAATTCTTGCTCTTTGATCACTTGGAAACTAGGAAAGCTTGGATCTTGTGAGCTAAAATTGTTAGGTATAATCCCTACACTGTTAATAGTAGTTTTTATGTTGTATAGCTCGTTGAATATGGTTTAGAACACTTTAAATATCGATTAGTGCAATATCGTGTTTTAGTGTCGTTTTAGAGCCACTGTATCTGCTGTGATCTGGAAATTTTAGTGAGTGACCAAACAAAATTGTAGTTATGTACTAGTGACCCTGGAGCACCACCTAAGAGACGAGGACCACCCCACCGGCCTGGGCCGGTGACCCTTTTGGCGAATTCCCGCGACGCCGGTTTAGTAGGGAGGTGCTGGGGTTTGGTTTTTGTGGGTAGTTGTCTGTTGTTGGTTAGGGGTGTTTAGTACTGTCAACTTTTTTAGTACTTTCAGTATGAAAAATATGGGATCGTTTTCTAATAATCTAGTATTTTGTGTCCGTGCGATACATTATACGACACGGATCATGCACTTTGTGTTTTTTTGCTCTTAGGTTGTCTTCGTCGTGTCGCTACGCACGTTAGCCACAATACGAACACTTGGGAGTAGGTTTGGAGTTGGTGTGTCGGTAAAAACGTAGTTTGTGCATGTTTTTGGTCGTTTATTAATATATATACTTATGTTATCGTTGTGTTGTTTTAGGCTCGCAGGCAGAGACTTCGGACGCTGTGAAGAGGGGGAAACAAGTGGATGGCTTCACTTAGCCAGGATGGTTGGTGAGTAGATTTAACATCTACAGGGGAATCGCCCCCATGGCGTTATGCGTCTGGGCTAGAATTGTTATGTTTTGTCGCATATTCTATTGCATATATAGAATTGCGCATACACATTGCTACTTGGTTATTGTCGTGCTTGGACTAGTATTCTTAGGACACTGCACTATTATTGACGGCTTATGTTGCACGAGCACTGATTATATGCCACACACACCATCAATAATTGCCATGACACGCACAATACCCTTATAGATATAATATTGTTGGTTAGGGACATTGAGACATTGATTCATATTTCCTTGTGCGTATGACTTATAGCATACCTGTATACCTACATGCTTACACTTATGCCCTGGCATGCTTACACGCTAGTTACCCATATACCTATATGGTATTGTACCATTGTGATGGGTATATACACATATGAGACTTAGTTACATGTACATCTGGTATACATACATACATATACCTGGAGGGTATTATGGATAGGTATAGACACATACCTTGCTACAGCTACTTTGACATCATACATACTTACATATGGACACACATATCTTGCTATACCGACATGATTACGCATACCTCGTTATATCTACATGTTCACCTGTCTATGTTGTTGCATCTGATTTCGGGGAAATCAGGAACCGTGTGATATATTTAGTAACTTGTTGTAGTTAAATAGCTGTTTTCTTTTATATGCTCATATTACTGTTTCATGCTGCATATGTTACATTCTTGGATTTCATATGATGTTCTCTGATATTTTTACTCTTTAGTATATATAACAGTGGAGTGGGACGCTGTTATATATGCCAATACACATATATTAGTGGAATGGGACGCAAATATCTGTGTATTGATTCATGCAGTTATACTTATTCATTTCTTGATGTTTTCTGGATTTGAGGACAGTGGTTGTTTCACGAAATTATGTATTATTTGAAAAACCCGGTTTCTCTTGATATGATATTTCTGCAGCCACCATGAGATTTCTCGGTTCTGGGCTTATATATACCCTATGCGAGGAGGAGTAGTGGGCCGTGTGTGGGTATATGGTGGGGCCCGGTACGGTTCCCCTCGGCAAGATGATCGCAGATGATAGGCGATGAGCCTGGAAGGTGGGCAAGTACCAACTGGTGACAGTACCTTTGACTCGACGGGTATCATGGGGATATATGCCGGGGTCATGTACGTATGGATACGTACCAATCAGGGGGCCATTCATGCTGACAACATCTGATAGATCAGTATTTCGATGTCAATGTTTGACACTTGTTTCATGATGTTTTGGGTGTCGATGTTAGACACTCACCTTATATGAAACTTACTTTATACTGATATTGTACACACATGATATGTGGGATATATTGATATTGTACACACAGGATATGTGGGATATACTGATATTGTACACACAGGATATGTGGGATATACTGATATTGTACACACATGATATGTGGGATATACTGATATTATACATACTTGATATGTGAAATCTATTTGATATTGGACATTCAGGGTATATGAGATTTACATGATATGAGAGCTATTTGGGGGCTGATTTGTGGAAATTGGGACTTTGATTGTCTTGTTGGATTTTGGTCCTACCACGAGGTTAGGATTTCCGTGGAAATGATATGTTTTATCCCATACTCCACATTTATTGTTGATGCGCTGCTTCATGTATTAGTTGTACCTGATAGAGTACTTTCCATGACTCCTGCATTTGCATACTATTATATGCATTGTTTCATGTATTATTTATACCTGATAGTGTACCTTACTTGATTATTGCATGCCGATTGTCATATTATTGCTTCATGTATTAGTATTACCTACTAGCGTACTTTTCATGACTGATACATTACATATGACTATTCAATGCTAGTTGATGCTTATGTTAGATTCGCGTTGTACGTGCATACGCGCGATTACCTGCATATGTTATTTACAATTCACGAGTTGGCAACTCACCCCCGTTGTGCCACAGTGTTTTGCAGGTGTTCTTTAGGATAGTCAGAGACAGGGCTATTTTCATCCATTGTATCACCTTTGCTGCGGATACCGTTTCGCCTGACAGTGTGCAGTTTTTCTTAGGTAGGTTTTGCGGTTATCCAATGTTGCTTGTTGTGTATTCGTTGTATCATTTACGCTCCATCTACCATTATCATGTATGACTTAGAGACTTGATGTGAGGACGATATTGTATATTATTTTGTGACTTGAAGGTTTTTATGCAGCATTATTTATATCGTCTATTTCTTCGCTACGGCGTAGTATATCTGTGTGGTGATTGTTTTCCGCCGTTGGGCGTGGATTTTGCTCCCGTTTGGGATGTTTTTCTTTATATATTATGTTGTACCCATTTTTGGGGGCTTGTTTTACAAAGGGGGTGCTGCCAAAATTTTAAAGAAATAAAAGTGAGAACTTAAAGAATTTGGGTTGTGATTTTAAAGGTTTTGAAAATACTATTATCACTTTCCTGCTACTTTTGATGGTTTAGATTGCTGGGTTTTGGCTTTCTTTAACTACGTTACTCCTGTAGACGTTGCGTAGTATTAGGGCCATCACATGCCAATTTCGGGTCGTGACAAAGTTGGTATCAGAGCGCTAGCTTTTACCTTTCGGAGTGTAGGATGACCTTGGTATAATTGAGTACGTAGCTTAAGCAGAGTAACGTTGTGTGTGTATGTCTGCAGCATACTCACGATGCAGTACTCTGCCTAAAGTGACCTAAGTACTAATTGCCTGAAATTCCTTCCTTGATGATTCATATTCTTGTGATTCGATTTCCGTGTTCTTATCAAATCTTATTTCCATTTATAGCCTTTGCCGCCGATGACTATGGGGACTCAGAGTGATGCAGCGAGAGCTGAGGTCAGAGTTGACTCGTGTGGGACGAGGATTGACCAGGATGGCACGCTCGTTGCACCGGAGCAGATGGATCCGCCTTCGATAGATTATATTGATAGGCTTGTGGCAGAGATGCAGGACATGTGCCAGACGATGAGTTCATTGGTTGAGGCTATTCGAGCGCAGCGACAGGAGGTTGTCACCCCTGTTACCCAGTTGTTCTTTTGCGATCAGCACACAGCATTCCATCACCTACACAGCAACAGTGGATGCAGCCCCAATTGATGAGGCACGTCTTCCGGAGACTTTGGGAGTGTCGGATCTGAGGAGGGCTCATGCAGGTGTGCCAGCCCTTAGACAGAGGTTCAGTCGTCGAGATAGGTTTCGTACACGTCGTGGGAGTACAAGAGGCTTGAGGCACGAAAAGTCGTCTAGCCCTTATACCCTGGATGGTCAGCAGTTTTCTTCCGGATGTTATCGGTGTGGGAGTTTGGATCATCGGGTTTGAGTTAGTACTGAGCCACGTAGTCGTAGGGCAGCTATACCGCAGAGAGGAGGATTTCAGCCAGTTGCGGGTAGAGGGCAGACTCGGGAGTTTTCTTCTACTCATCGGGACGCACGGGTGTCCAATGCTGAGATTTGTGTATGCTAGATCAGTCGTTGTTGTATTAACTTCTGTCAGCGATTCTTTTGTTGCACAACACGTGTTTCAGTCGTGGGCCAATCGGATAGGAGATAGAGATTCGTCCGTCGTTGTGATCCTCCTAGAGAAGTTGGATTTGACGTTCTCCTGGGCACAGACTGGTTAGCTATATGCTAGGCATCTGTGGACTGCCGCGAGAAAACAGTAAGGTTTTGTTTTCCTAGCGAGTCAGTTCTTGTTGTGCAGAGGGACAGTGGTGCAGCCTCTCACAGTTTGAATTCAGCCTTTTTCACTTGTCGGTATTTTTGAGGAGTGGATGTCAAGGATTCTTGGTTTCCATTCGTGATACCGGAACTACAGTGAGTTGTTAGACCGGGTTCCTTTCGTGCGAGGGTTTTCCGAAGTTATTCCGGATGAGCCGGCGAAGCTTAGGGAGCTTAATGATCAGCTGCAGAGTTATTTGTTGGGGGACTTGTGCGTCTGAGTGTTTCGCTTTGGGGAGCTCCTTTTCTGTTCGTCTGGGAGAAGACGGCAGTTTAAGATTGTGTGTAGATTGATCGTCAATTGAACCGGCTTACGGTGCGGATAGGTATCCTTTACCTCGCATTGACGATTTCTTTGATCAGCTCCATAGTGCGAGACATTTTCTAAGTTTGTTTGGGATCAAGTCATCATTGTTGCGGGTTCGGAGTGATGACATTCCGGAGACTGCTTTGTGCATGCTATGGGTTTTATGTGTTTTGGTGGTGTCGTTTGACTCACCAGCGCCCTAGCAGCATTTGTGGATGTGATGAACAAGATTTCTTCAGGCCGTTCCTCGACCAGTTTATTGTTGTGTCATTGATGACATTATGGTCTATTCCATTATTTTGTGAGGAACAGGAACAGCGCTTGAGGATTTGTTTTGCAGACATTGGGAGAGCACCAGCTGTTTGCTAAATTCCCAGAGTGTTCCTTCAGGCTTGATTGTGTTGACTCCTAGGTCTAGTAGTTACGGGAGACGGTTTTTGTATGGACCCGAGGAGGATCGAGGCCGTACAGCTTTGACCCATACTTATATTCGGGACAGAGGTCTGTAAATTTTGGGCTTAGCAGGTTTTTACCGCCATTTCGTGCAGGATTGTTGTGTATCACTGTACCATTTGACTGAACTGACCGGGAAGGAGATTCTTTTTCTGTGGAATGAGGCATGTGTGTGGTGTTTTCAGTAGTTGGAGATTCGGTTGACAACTGCACCTATTCTTTCTTGTTTACTGGTTCGGGCGATTTTGTTGTTTAACTGTGATGTTTCAAGAATGGGGCTCGATTTTGCGTTGATGTAGCATTATAGAGTTATCGCTTTTGCTTCCCGACAGTTGGAGGAAGTACGAGCAGGATATCCCACTCATGATCTGGAGATGGCCGCGGTGGTCGTGTATTGGAGATTTGGAGTCACTACTTGTTCGGAGAGTCGTGTCAGATTTTCACGGACCACCAGAGCTTAATGTACATCTTCCTACATCGGGTTTTGATTGTTGAGACAGCGCCATTGGATGGAGCTTGTGGAGGATTGTGTTTGTGAGATCCTTTATCACCCGTGGCAAGGCGACTGTGGTAGCCGATGCTTGAGTCATAGGCCCAAGGTTAGTTTGTTCCAGTGGTGCGCAGTTCAGAGACAGTCTTCTGCAGATTTACAGTTCTCTTATGATCGTGGAGTACAGCTAAGTTCGCCTCTACTGAGGGGACAGCTCGCTCATGTCCGCGCCCGACCGCTTTTCCTTAATCGTTTTCGTGAGGCACAGCCCACCGATGCTCGTTGTCTGTGATACTTGAGCATGTTCGGCAGGGTAAAGTTTCGGAGTCCTTGATTTCTGACCAGGGTGTGCTACGTTTAGGGACTTGTTGGTGTGTACCTGATATTGATAGGTAGAGACGCGAGGTCCCAGAGCAGGCACATCGGTCAGCTTTCTGTGTTCATCCAAGTACCGTCAAGAAGTAACGTGACTTGAGAGTTAGTTACTGGTGGGAAGGATGAAAAAGTGGAGTTTCAGATTTCGTTCAAGGTGTCTGTCTTGTTGTGAGCTTAGGTTGAGCATTTGAGACCGCCTGGAGAGTTGCGACCTTTAACCGTTCCGGAGAGGGAATGGGAGCAGATCTCCATGAATTTTCATTGTGGCATCTACCCAGGTTTAGTCAGGGTGCGATTCCGTTTGGGGTGTTTGTTGTCCGGTTATTCTCAGTTTGCTCAGTTGTTCTTTGTTAAGTTTGTGTGTTGCCGGAGTTCCTTTATGTGTTGTATCCTATATGGGGCACCCTGTTCGCTAGCCGTACTTGGCAGAAGCTTCAGAAAGCCTTGGGTACTGGTGGAGCTTTAGCTCCTCTTTTCCATCTGTGGGACGATGGCCAGTTGAACGGACTATACAGACTCTGGAGGATATGCATGTATATATGTACTAAGTGTTGTTGGCAGTTGGGATCGTTAGTTGCCGTTGTTAGAGTTCTCCTTCGATAGCTGTTATCAGGAGACATTCCAATTGGCAACCTTTAGGTTTAAGGATTAGGTTGTGTCGATCCCTAGTCTGTTTTTCTGACTCTGCGTGAATAGGATTTTGGACCCTAGCTAGTCTAGAGATTTCGGAGATGATCCAGTTGGTTCAGGTCAGGATGAGAGTAGTCCAGTGCAGACAGAGGTCTTATGCCGACCATGGTGGTCGCAGACTTGAGTTCGCAATGGGAGATCATGTATTCCTAAGGAATTTCCGATGAATGACGTGTTGAGTTTTGGGAAGCTTATTCCAGGATTGTAGGTCCTTTTGAGATCCTTCTAGCGAGTTAGTTCCGTTGCCCTTGATTTGGCACTTCCACCCAGATTATTGAGTTTTCATCCCGTATTCCTTGTGTCGATACTTTGCAAATACCTTCATGACCTTTCTCACATGATTCAGCATCAGACCATTAGCTTTAACGCGATCTTTTCGTTCTCCGGCAGCCATTTGTGTTAGTGGCTCGGTAGGTGGAGAAACTTCGGTCAAGGGTGTTGCCATCTGTGGAGAGTTTTCTTGGACATAGCTGTATAAGTGAGGTGATCACTTGAGAGGCTGCGAGAGAGATTTGGGAGTTTAGTACTCTTTTCTTTGAAGGTACGCTTAGTGAGAATTTTTAAATTCGGGGACAAATTTTTATAAGGGGGGAGATTGTAACGTTTTAGAAATCGTTATGAGAATTTTTCCGTTTTAGGGTTCAATTGTCGGTATTTTCCGTTTTGACCCGACTGTGTTCAAACGACCATATAGACTTGCCAGTATCTAGTTTAGCAAAAATAAAGGTAGTGCGCAAGCTTTAAGGGTATATGGGATGTTTTGGTTCAGATAGAATTTTTCCCAATTTTAATATTATTTTAATGCGGTATTCGCTTTTTGGGAAATTTCTCTTTTGTAATATTTTCCATAAATCAACTCGAGTTAATTCAACCCTTCCCACTATATCTAGATCCTTGTGTTGACTTGGTTTAAAGGTTAAAGAAAAGAAATGAAAGAATCAAATAGGTGGCATGTGCATGCATGTTCATTAAATGGCATTAATGAGCATTTATCACTAGAAATAGCTAGGAAATTCCCTCACTTCCTTACTTGGCCGAGCTCCTTCCCTTTCCTACTTCCCTTGATCATTTACTTTCCAATTTGCATCAATTCAAACATTTTAAATCTCCAAAATTCCCAAACAAATCACAAAAATAGCTCAAGTCTTGATTCTTGCTCTTTGATCACTTGGAACCTAGGAAAGCTTGGATCTTGTGAGCTAAAATTGTTAGGTATAATCCCTACACTGATAATAGTAGTTTTTATGTTGTATAGCTCGTTGAATATGGTTTAGAACACTTTAAATATCGATTAGTGCAATATCGTGTTTTAGTGTCGTTTTAGAGCCTCTGTATCTGCTGTGATCTGGAAATTTTAGTGAGTGACCAAACAAAATTGTAGTGATGTACTAGTGACCCTGGAGCGCCACCTAAGAGACGAGGACCACCCCACCGGCCGGGGTCGGCGACCCCTTTGGCAAATTCCGGCGACGCCGGTTTAGTATGGAGGTGCTGGGGTTTGGTTTTTGTGGGTAGTTGTCTGCTGTTGGGGTGTTTGGTACTGTCTACTTTTTTAGTACTTTCAGTATGAAAAATCTAGGATCGTTTTCCTATAATCTAGTGTTTTGTGTCCGCGCGATATGTTATACGACACGGATCATGCACTTTGTGTGTTTTTGCTCTTAGGTTGTCTTCGTCGTGTCGCTACGCACGTTAGCCACAATACGAACACTTGGGAGTAGGTTTGGAGTTGGTGTGTCGGTAAAAACGTAGTTTGTGCATGTTTTTGGTTGTTTATTAATATATATACTTATGTTATCATTGTGTTGTTTTAGGTTCGCAGGCGGGGACCTCGTACGCTGCGAAGAGAGGGAAACAAGTGGTTGGCTTCACTTAGCCAGGATAGTTGGTGAGTAGATTTAACATCTACAGGGGAATCGCCCGCATGGCGTTATACGTCTGGGCTAGAATTGTTATGTTTTGTCGCATATTCTATTGCATATATGGAATTGCGCATACACATTGCTACTTGGTTATTGTCGTGCTTGGACTAGTATCCTTAGGACACTGCTCTATTATTGACGGTTTATGTTGCACGAGCACTGATTATATGCCACACACACCGTCAATAATTGCCATGACACGCACAATACCCTTATAGATATAATATTGTTGGTTAGGGACATTGAAACATTGATTCATATTTCCTTATGCGTATGACTTATAGCATACCTGTATATCTACATGCTTACACTTATGCCCTGGCATGCTTACAAGCTAGTTACCCATATACCTATATGGTATTGTACCATTGTGATGGGTATATACACATATGAGACTTAGCTACATGTACATCTGGTATACATACATACATACATATACCTGGAGGGTATTATGGATAGGTATAGACACATACCTTGCTACAACTACTTTGACATCATACATACTTACATATGGACACACATATCATGCTATACCGACATGGTTACGCATACCTCGTTATAGCTACATGTTCACCTGTCTATGTTGTTGCATCTGATTTCGGGGAAATCAGGAACCGTGTGATATATTTAGTAACTTGTTGTAGTTAAATAGCTATTTTCTTTTATATGCTTATATTACTGTTTCATGCTGCATATGATACATTCTTGGATTTCATATGATGTTCTCTGATATTGTTACTCCTTAGTATATATAACAGTGGAGTGGGACGCTGTTATATATGCCTATACACATATATTAGTGGAATGGGACGCTAATATCTATGTATTGATTCATGCAGTTATACTTATTCATTTCTTGATGTTTTCTGGATTTGAGGACCGTGGTTGTTTCATGAAATTATGTATTATTTGAAAAACCCGGTTTCTCTTGATATGATATTTCTGCAGCCACCATGAGATTTCTCGGTTCTGAGCTTATGTATATACCCCATGCGAGGAGGAGTAGTGGGCCGTGTGTGGGTACTTGGTGGGGCCCGGTACGGTTTCCCTCGGCAAGATGATCACAGATGATAGGCGATGAGCCTGGAAGGTGGGCAAGTACCTACCGATGACAGTACCTTTGATTCGACGGGTATCGTGGGGATACAGGCCAGGTCATGTACATATGGATACGTACCTATCAGGGGGCCAGTCGTGGTGACAGCACCTGATAGATAAGTATTTCGGTGTCGATGTTTGACACTTGTTTCATGATGTTTTGGGTGTCGATGTTAGACACTCACCTTATATGAAACTTACTTTATACTGATATTGTACACACAGGATATGTGTGATATATTGATATTGTACACACAGGATATGTGGGATATACTGATATTGTACACACAGGATATGTGGGATATACTGATATTATGACTACATGATATGTGAAATCTACTTGATATTAGACATTCAGGATATATGAGATTTACATGATATGAGAGCCATTTGGGGGCTGATTTGTGGAAATTGGGACTTTGATTGTCTTGTTGGATTTTGGTCCTGCCACGAGGTTAGGATTTCCGTGGAAATGACATGTTTTATCCTAAACTCCACATTTATTGTTTATGCACTGCTTCATGTATTAGTTGCACCTGATAGAGTACATTCCTTGACTGTTGCATTTACATACTATTATATGCATTGTTTCATGTATTATTTGTACCTAATAGTGTACCTAACATGATTATTGCATGCCGATTGTCATATTATTGCTTCATGTATTAGTAGTACCTGCTAGCGTACCTTTCATGACTGATGCATTATATATGACTATTCATTGCTAGTTGATGCTTATGTTCGATTCGCGTTGTACGTGCATATGCGCGATTACCTGCATATGTTATTTACTATTCACGAGTTGGCAACTCACCCCCGTTGTGCCACAGTGTTTTACAGGTGTTCCTCAGGATAGTCAGAGGCAGGGCTATTTTTATCCATCGTATCACCTTTGCTGCGGATACCGCTTCGCCTGAAAGTGTGCAGTTTTGCTTAGGTAGGTTTTGCGGCTATCCAATGTTGCTTGTTGTGTATTCGTTGTATCATGTACTCTCCATCTACCATTATCATGTATGACTTAGAGACTTGATGTGAGGACGATATTGTATATTATTTTATGACTTGGAGGTTTTTATGCAGTATTATTTAAATCCTCTCTTTCTTCGCTACGGCGTAGTATATCTGTTTGGTGATTGTTTTCCGCCGTTGGGCGTGGATTTTGCTCCCGTTTGAGATGCTTTTACTTATATATTATGTTGTACCCATTTTTGGGGGCTTGTTTTACAAAGGGGGTGCTGCCAAAATTTTAAAGAAATAAAAGTGAGAACTTAAAGAATTTAGGTTGTGATTTCAAAGATTTTGAAAATACTATTATCACTTTCTTGCTACTTTTGATGGTTTAGATTGCTGGGTTTTGGCTTTCTTTTACTACGTTATGCCTGTAGACGTTGCGTAGTATTAGGGTCGTCACGTGCCAATTTCGGGTCGTGACACTAATTTATGTTGTCGCCTGCAGGGCATGGATTAGTCCAAATCCGTATATTCTTAGATTTGTGTTTGGGTTGATTTAAGAATCGTTAATCTCGTTTGAGATTAAGATCAACTAAAATGTTTGTTAAGCATACGTTAGTCCGATCTTGGACTAAAATCTACTTAACGGGGGTTTAGGATCCTTTTTGATCCAACCAAAGAGCATTTGGGCACTATCGTTTTAGTTAGGGACGTTACGGTCCGTAGATCACCATGTTTGGGGTGAGGGTTTAGTTTAAGGACGTTGCGGTCCGTAGCTAGTTTAAGAACGTTGCGGTCCATAACTAGTTTAAGGACGTTGCGGTCCATAGGGATGTGCCCGTCAATTTGGGAGTGCACCAAATAGTTATTAGTTATTGGGACCCACCACCTTTCTGAAGACGCTGAAGAATTACAACGGCATGTATCAGAGGTGTGAGGAGATGTACCCTTGAACCAATGTCCGTCAGAAGATCAGTAGTCGTGTTTGGGATTAAGACCAATTTGGAAAATGGTGAGCACATGGGCTCGGTTGATCTGAATTAGGGATTTTTGGTCAACTTGGACTCAGCCCACTCAGTCTTTGAATAAAGTGTTAAACACTTGCTTGGGCTCAGTTCCATTTCTGTGCAAACAATGATGGGCATTGATATGGGTTCTGGAGATCACCCTTTGCTTTGCTTTATTTCCCTCCTTTTTTGTTTTTTATGGAGTGTTAAACACACTTTATGGCGCTCACGTGCGGGGCACGTGAGGCGCTTGGTGCTGAGCGTCAACCATTGAGCGCTATGCAGTCCTTATTGAGCAGCGCCCACGTGAGGGGCACGTGAGGCGCTTGGCGCTGAGCGACATTCATTGAGTGTTATGCACTGTTTATTGAGCAGCGCCCATGTGAGGGGCACGTGAGGTGCTTGTCGCTGAGCGCCAGCCATTGAGTGCTATGCACTCTTTATTGAGCAGTGCCCACATGAGGGGCACGTGAGGCGCTTGGTGCTGAGCGCCAGCCATTGAGTGCCATGCACTCTTTATTGAGCAGCGCCCACGTGAGGGGTATGTAAGGCGCTTGGCGCTGGGTTTTCTTTATTTATTTTGTTCTGAAGAGTTCAATTCTCTGTTCTTTTCTGGATCTTTGATCCCCAAGAACAAGTTCATCCTTATGAAAATTAAATTCTCATTTGTGGGTGACTTGTCTCATGGATCACAGATCCAGGAAAAGAACTAAGTTCTTTTATAAGGGTTAAACCCTTGGATGTGCAGATGAGGTACTAAGATCTTTATACTTTTATTTACCTCGAAGAGAAGTGTTCTTCTTTCTTCCCTTTTCAAGCTTTCTGCTTTGTTTTTCTCGAAGCATATGGAGGTGTTTCTCTATCTGGGACTTAAAGTCTTAGGTCCTTTATATAGTAGAGGCGAGCTTGCCGATTTAGTTAAGGAAATCTCTTGAGAGATCCTGATTGATTTGGGGATTTTATCCACCGTTGAATCTTTAATCTAAGGACTTCTGTTTTACAGAAGATATTTTTCTTGTTTTTAACAAGATTAGGGAAATATTTTCCCATACAGAATTTTACTGTATATGGGTGATTTTTAATCACCATTGGATTTTTTAATCCAACGGTGCTCTTTTTTATAGAGAGTAATCTTTCTTGTTTAGAAAGATTTGAGGAATATTTCCTCAATAAAATTTAATTCTGTATTTTGATGATTTATCATCTCCGTTGGATATTTGATCCAATGGCTCTATTTAACAGAGAGATTTTAGTTATGGCGCGGGCGCCCTCATGCGAGGTACGTGAGGCGCTGGCGCCCTCGTGCAACACACTTGAAGCGCTGTCTCAGAGTTTTTTTTAACTCTTGGCGCTGGCACCATCGTGCAAGGTACGTGAGGCGCTGCCTCAGAGTTTTTAACTCTTGGCGCTGACGTTCAAATTTTGAACAGAGCTTTGCTCTTTTATTGGGGAAACAAATGCCCCCCACCGTTGCACTCACGTGGCTCACATGTGAGTGCAGCGGTGGCCGCCTATCTACCGTTGGATTTTCTTGGAAGTTGGACCAACTTCCTGTGCCTATAAGTAGGGCCTTTGACCCTTGAGTTGACTTCTGTTCATCTTCTCTTGTTCTTCTTTTTTCTGAGAATTTAATTCTCCTTTCAGAGCTTAGATCTCTGCCCAAAGAAATCCCTTCTAGAGTTAGAACTCTGCCCAAAAATTTGGTAAGGATCATAATCGAACCCCTTAATAGAGCTTTTCTCTTTTTAGATCGTAGATCTTAAGATGTATTTTAGGGTTTCTTAACCCATTAATCAGAGCTTTTCTCATTTTCCATGAAAAACTCTTAGAGTTTGTTTTGCAGATCTTAAAGATCTTGGGGTCTTACCCTATTGAAAAGCTTTGCTTTTGAGGGTTCTGTTAGATTACCCTATCGTCTTTACAGAGCATAGCTCTTTAAAAAAAATTTGGGGAATTTTATTCCCTCTTAATTAGAGTTGACAGATGTGAAATCTGTTTACAGAGCACAGCTCTTGAGGGGAGTTTAACTCCTTAGCCCAATGAGCTTTCTCATTAAATGAAAACCCTTCCAGGATTTCATCCTTAATGAGTGACTGCCCCATCAATGATGGGACGCCATCTTGATTTATTTTAGAGTCTAAAAATCTTGATATTTAATTGCAAATCTTTTATTGAATTTTCTTTCTAGATACTATGGCTGGTTATCTGTATGATCTTGACGAGATTATCTCCTATGAATACATTCGCGTTCAAGGCCGCTGTCAAGACCAGGAGTTTACGGATGTCCAATGTGCTGAGGTGATGCATCGCTTCGGTGAATACAACGGTTGAATACTCCCCCGTCGCTCTGCTCTTTTGAAAATTATCGTGTGGGCGACTTGGGAAGCTCTTCCTGAATTTAACGAGGCCATGCCGCTTGAGGCACTTGATGATGCCGAAGACAAGGTGCACTCAGTATATCTGATGGGACTGATCTCAAAGAGACGGAGAGATGATCTTGTTGATATTTTGCATCAAGTCATCCAACAGACAGCGATAATCTCTACCTACCAAAGGACGGACGATATCAGCGGGAATTCCGACGCTTGCATTCGTGAGAAAATGCATAAGAAAATGGTCAGAGAAGCCAGAAGAATTTTACTCGGACTTGCTTCTGAATTCTTAAATCCATGCCTAGGATTCAGTGTCTTACCATTGTAAACATTTTGATGATATTTCGTTTTGTTGTTATTACTGATGTATAAATTTTCTCAAGTATGAATGGCAAAATTTCCCTTTCTTCTATACCACTGATCATAAGTGCCTCATGTGAAGTAGTAGTTACTCGTATATAAAATGTCGGGGCCCCCGTGATATACGTGCGAGGCACGTGAGGCGCTGCCTTAGAGTTTTTAACTCTCGGTGCTGGCACCCTCGTGCAAGGCATGTATGGCGCTGCCTTATTACTGAAGGTGTCTTTTTACCTTCTTTCTCTGCTTCATATGGGTCAACTATATTGTTCCACATGCTCTTTTTTCCGGCCTTGGAAATAGTTCCACCATGCACAAAATTTTCCGTGCATAGATTTGAACGTTTCTCTTTATAACCCGAAGCTATGTCTTCTTTTTCTTTTCAAAGAGAAACCCATTTCTACTAACAGAACTCAAACAAACCAAGAGTTATGGCTTACAATCATCTTCACGCTTTTCGGCAACCATGGGAAGTGCCCATCGAGGTAACGATTCCTCACTTTGCTGCACGGCTAGTAGACCCTCTTCTTACCGATGCTCTATGTGATGCAGTGATGTATGAGCTCCTGACTCGTAGGGGATCTCCTCTTCCTATGGGCTCCATTTGGTTCCGGATGATCTTTCTATCCGTGCTTGCCGACATCCCTCCTCATCCAGCAGAGAGGGCTCCATTTGGTTCCGGATGATCTTTCTATCCGTGCTTGCCGACATCCCTCCTCATCCAGCAGAGATGACTCCCGCGATTCTCGATGCGGCGGAGGATAAGATCGAGTGCTTTCACGAGGCACGTTTGATTACCCAGTCTTTGAGGGACCGATCAGTTCAGCTGCTAAGCCAGAAATGGGCTCAAAGGGCTATCATGTCTGCCTTCGCTAATGAACACGGTGCTAATCGATGGGGAGCAACTTCTAGCGAAGACCGCCGCTTCAACATGGTGGAGAGGGCAGAGAGGGAATTGGAGAACTTTGTATTTTGTTTTGTCAACCCCTGTATCTCTGATCCTATATTTGGTGATCTCTTACCCATAGAGTAGTATGTTCATATCAATGTATTTCTCTTATTATTTATTGTTGAATGTTTCCTTTTCATTACATATTCGTACATATATCTCGCCTCTGTGCATAAGCTTTATACTATACCCTTAGGAATTTTTGCTAAGTGTGAGCGCCATTGTAGCGTCATACATAAATCAGCACGTTGTGAACGAACGCTTAGTGGGGCGTGAACCAAAGACTCTCCTTACTGCCTTGTACAGTACATGGTTGGTGCTTATAGGTTGCGCCTCTCTGTCTTGACTGGACTTGAAGTAGTTTATATAGTCATTTCAGAGTTTTTTTAGTTTACCTCCCTTGGACTTGTAGGAAAACCTGTCCTAACGTTACAGTTCACCCATGCTCTTTACGACAGAGGTCCGTTAGGGTGTGTGGTACTAAGGCATTCCCGATACGCAATCTTGCTATCGTGTCTCTACTCCCTTCGGGGATGGAGAAGGCGTCCTCAAATAATCTCTCAGGTCATATTACCATCGTGAGGATTTCCAAGCGTTCATCGCCTCCTTGAGTCGCCAGGATCTCGCTCGGATATTTTCTCCTGTCAGGATCTCGCTCGGATATTTTCTCCTTATGAATCTTGAGGACTCATAAGTAGCTTCTTTATTTAAGTGTCATGTATCTCTGGCGAATGTGGCCTATAGATAGTCCATCTTGCCTTCCTTATAGGGCAGTGATGGCTTAGGAAACAGGTTCCGATCTGCCGCCTAAGACTTTTCAACTTTATGAGCCGTGAGGGTTTCATAAAGACTTTTCTCCCTACGAGTCGAGAGGATCCCGTCGGTGTATTTTCTCTTTAGGAGTCGTGAGGACCCTAAGTGCGTTTTCTCTTAAGAGTCGTAAGGATCTCTCAAGAGAATTTTCCTCTTTTACAAGTCGAGAGGGCACATAAGTGGTTTTTTCCCTCCTTGTCGATATTCGACTTTGAAGAGTGTGACCTGTCGATAGTACACAATAGTCCATCTTGGACTTACATGCAGGGCCCCAGTGCTTAGGAAACAGGTTGATATCCCCATTGCCTAAGGCTTTTTCCCTACGAGTCGAGAAGTTCTCCCAGGAACATTATTTTCCCTATGACTCGAGAGGAATCGAGAAGTTCTTGCAAGAATGTCCTAACGTCACAGTTAACCTCTGCTGATAGAAGTCCGTTAGGGTCTGTGGTACTAGGGTTTTTGTTCGTCGTATCGTCACGTTGGCCGATGTATTCCCCGATATGCAATCTTTCTATTCGAGTAGCCTCACGACTGTCGTGTATCTGATCCCTTCGGGGGCTGGACAAGACATCTTCAAGTAATCTCCCAGGTCATATTACCATCGGAAGAGAAAGCATTAGGGATTTTCCAAGCGGCTTTTTACTTGAGGTTAGGCTCAATTTGGGAGCCCCGATGAGTCATGACCACTCTGCGCTGGTGTGGGATGATCTCCGATAGTCTTTTAGGTTTTATTTGAGTTGCAGTCAAGACCCTGAAGCTAGGGATCTTCCTTTGCTTGATTTGTTGACATTGTGTCTGTAATATTGTAACGAATGTCGAGGTTGTCTCTAGGTTGCCTGTGAACCGTTGAGGCTTGGAACTAGGGACTTTGCCATGGCTATATTATTTTGACCCTGGGTCAGTTGTTGACGTTGCGTCTACATCCTGCTGGAGTGAGAAGGAACGCCGTTGCGATCTCTAAGCTGTAGATGGTTTCGTCGATACCCTGAAGCCGGGGATCTTCCTTCGCTTCTTTTGTTGACATTGTGTCTATAATATTGCTACGGATGTCGAGGTTGTCTCTAGGTTGCCTGTGAACCGTCGAGGCTTGGAACTAGGGACTTTGCCATGGCTCCATTGTTTTGACCCTAGGGTCGGTCGTTGACGTTGCGTCTGCATCCTGCTGGAGTGGAGAAGAAATGCCGTTGTTGATATCTAGGCTGTAGATGATGCCGTCGAGATTTGGCTCTCTTTCTGATGGAGCCTGGTGGGAAAATATGGTTCCCTTTTTCGTTTATGCCCATGGATTATATACAGGGGTCGATGTGGACTTACCTGTAGGGCAGAATTTTCGTTTCATTTTATTTCTTTCCGCGATGCTCTATCATTTCATATTTTTTTATCGCGAAAGTCACGATTGCCCAATCATTTCGGCTATTTTTTCTTTTTTACTCGCTGCTTTTTATTGCGATTTGCCCAAACATTTCGGCTGTTTTTATATGTATACATCTTGCTCGCTGATTTTTATTGCGAGTTGCCCCATCATTTCGGCTATTTCATATGCATTTTCTGCTCGCTGATTTTTTATTGCGAGTATGGAACTTGAGATCTGATCCCAATCTTGGCATCAGCACCGCTGCAACTGGAATATTGCCAAGAGCGGATCATCATTTGCCGTGAAAGGACTTAGAATTTAATACCGATTTAGGCATCAACATCGCTGCGACTGGAATGTTGTCAGGAGCGAATCATCATTTGCCTTTGCTGATTTGAACAAAGATGGGTTAGCAAACAGGGTTGGAATCCTGTTGACTAAGGCTTTTTGAATTTACGAGATGTAAGGGTCTCATAAAGGTATTTATCCCCACGAGTCGTGAGGATCTCATGGGTATTGGTTCTCCCTAGAAGTTGTGAGGACTCCTAAGTGATATTTTCTCTTGCAGGTCGTAAGGATCTTACAAGAGTGTTTTCTCCTAACAAGTCGAGAGGACTTATAAGTGTCGTTCACCACACGAGGAAATTCTTCGTCATTGGTGGAACTTGGTGAGGGAACATTTGTTTGTGCCCATAGATTGTATACAGGGGCCAGCATTGTACCGATTGTAGGGTAACTTGGGGGATATGACGTCTTAAGAACAGGTTCAGGTCCCTGTATCTTAAGGCTTTTGAATCCTATGAGCCAGGAGGGTCTCGTAGGGGGGAATTCTCCTTACGAGTCGTGAGGATCTCGTAAGTGTAATTTCTCCTTAGAAATCGTGGGGATTCCTAAGTATGTTGCTCCCTTATGAGTCGTAAGGATCTCACGTCGGTATTTTCTCCTTACAAGGTCGAGAGGACCTTACAGGTGTTTTTATTTTAATGAGATTGCGCCTTTTCGGGTTTTCACAAACTCGCCGATAGTCCTGCTGTTTTTACTCATGGCGCCCTTTCGGGTTTTCATCCGTGCCCATTTCGCTTATGGGCGTACCTTTTTTTTCCTTCTCCATAGGGGATTTGATTGCAACACAGATCCCAGAAAAATATATCACCATGTTTGGTGCGTGGAGTACTAGTTTAGGGACATTTCGGTCCAGGCAGCTTCGAGGCGAAGTTTTGCTGGATACTACTTATAGAGTTTGGACTCAGAAAGACAGCGAGCGGACACGAGCGTCGTCATCTATCATTAACCTGATCTGTGACTTGTCAAGCGTAGTATTTCTTAAGGAATCGGCCGTTTATTGGCCGGAAGGGTCTTTCGCCATGCATATCCATGAGCAAGTAGGCCCCACCTTTGTAGACTTTGTTTATGATGTACGGGCCCTCTTAGTTCGGCTCGAATTTCCCCCGCTTGGCAGGATTGGGGATCATAGGTCTTCTGACAACTAGTACAAGTTCCCTTTAGCGGAATGTTCTCGGCCTAGTTAGTCTTTCGTATGAGCGCGTCATCCTTGTTTTGTAAGCTTCTAGGTTTTACTGCGCCATGAGATGAGTTTCATCGAGGGTATCGAGCTCCTCAAGCCGAAGATGGGCATTTTCTTCATCTGTCAGCTTGTATCGAACTGCTACTCATAGAGAGGGTGGCTCTATTTCCAAGGGGAGTATCGCTTTCGTTCCGAATGCCAATGCGTATGGCGTTGTATTCATGGCCGTTTTGAACGTGGTTCGATACACCCACAGAGCTTCATGCAGTCTCTCATGCCAGTCCTTTCTATTTCTAGACACCGTTTTCTTTATGATCTTCGTCAAGGTCTTGTTGAAAGCCTCAGCTAGACCGTTAGCTCGGGGATTATAGAACGAAGAGTATCTCCAATCTATTTTATGCTGCTGTGCGAAGTGGCCGATCTTATGGCTTCTGTAGGCTGGTCCGTTATCGGAGATAATCCATCGTGGAGTGTCGAACCGGTAGATGACGTGTGTCCTAAAGAAATGGAGGATGTGCTCCATCTTCACCTCCCTTAGCGGTATAGCTTCTGCCCACTTGGAGAAGTAATCGGTCATTGCCAATATGAACCCATGTCTCTTGGATGATGTCGGCTCAATGGGGCTAATTATGTCAGTTCCTCACATTTCGAAGGGCCAACTAGCCAATGTTGGATGTAGCGGATTCGGATGCTGGTGAATGAAGTCCCCATGAATCTGGCACGAGTGACACTGCTTCGCATATTCAAGTC
This sequence comes from Agapanthus africanus, assembly GCA_030015575.1. Taxonomy (NCBI): domain Eukaryota; kingdom Viridiplantae; phylum Streptophyta; class Magnoliopsida; order Asparagales; family Amaryllidaceae; genus Agapanthus; species Agapanthus africanus. The sequence goes on from CM057342.1 coordinate 621,810,424, forward strand.
AGTCCTGGATCATCGTGGGCCAATAGTAACCCATTCTCTTGATCTTCAGCTTCATTTTTGGCCCAGTTTGATGGGAACCACAGAGCCGTCGTGAGTTTCTTGGATGACCCTTTTTGCTTCTTCTGGTCCCAGGCATCTCTGCCACAGACAGTCGAATGATCTCTTATAAAGAGTATCATTGACGAAAGCAAAAGACAAGGCTCTCTTCATGAGCTAATGCCTTGACGATGCGTCTTCGGGTGTTCGATGGGATTTGAAGCAGTCTATGAAGACTTTTCTCTAATCCTTAGCCTTTTCTTCGTCCTCTACTTGGAAGGCCGCTTGTTTGGTCGCTTCCTCTTCTTCAGACGACTCCGGAGATATTTCTGCTGGTGCGAGAATCCGGCGGTTTTTGCACAATGATTCTTACGTCATCGAGGCTTTCGTCAGCCAGTTCCTTAGCAAGCTTGGCTAATGCATTTGCCTTGCTATTTTCTAAACACGGTATGCTTTCCAGGATGTAGGAGGTGATTTGAGTCAGCAGTTTCTGCACTCTTTCGCCATTTTTTTACCAATTCTGGATTGCACGTCTGATAGTCGCCATTTACTTGGCTAACGACTAGCTGGGAGTCTCTATATATGAGGAGGTTTTCGATGCCCATGTCAATAGTAATTTCAAGACCTGCTATCAAAGCTTCATATTCCGCTTCGTTGTTTGTCCTTGGTTCTGTTAAGCAAAAGGGCGAAATGCATTATCCCTCCTTGCGGAGTTACAAAGATAAGGCCTACCCCAACTTTGATTATAGGGGTGCTTTGCTTTCGCTTCTTCATAGAAGACGCTGCGTCGAAGTAGAGTTTCGATTGGACATTATTTTCCTTTGTCTTCCCTTCGATTATGTCAAACGCGTGTTCATCCGGCAACTCGCAATTTAGGGGGGAGTCGGCAGGTATTGGATGTTCAGCAGTTTATCAATATGGTCGTCTAACGGTTCCAGGGATTTTGATGCCGGTCCTGCCCCCAGTTCCTCTGCGTTGCTTTATGTCGCCAAGGGAGCTCCTTCGTCTCTTAACGACAGGTGAGAGACTATGTGGAAACTCGCTACATACTCCTCAGGTTCTTCTGACGAATCGTTCCCCTCATTATTGTCACTGTCTACGTTATCAAGAATATGCTTGAGGAAATCTTCAAGTTTGACTGAGGTCCGAGCCTTTTGGTTGTACTCTTCCACCGCATCGATATACTTTTGAAGACCCGTACGAGTGTCGTCGAGCTGCACAGGCTTCTTGGTCTTCTTCTTTTTCTTCGAAGACTTTGCAGGCCTGACCTGGGTGTTTTGCCCATCGATACCAACTTTCGGTGTTGGGCACGGTTTCAGCATCCCCTCAATGATCTCGGGCTTTGGATTTTCCACTTAATCGCTAAGCATGCTTGAAGATCTTTCAGCATTCTTTTAGTTTTAGCCGAAATGACAATTTCCCATGGAACTTCTTCTATAAATGAGCATGATGCCCCCAGCATGTCCACCTTTTTAGGAGCGTGCTGCTGAGGCGGGTTTACCTTCCAGTTTTCGGACAGCGCGAATTTGCCTAGTTGGTACAGGTCATCAACCCAGTTTTTGAAGACATAGCAATCTTCAATTGGGTGGCCCATTACTCTGTGGTAGGGGCAGTAGTTAGGACTGTTGACGTCACCAGACTGCAACGGGCGTCTTGGATCTGGCAGAGTGATGAGCCTGTTGCGTACTTGTAACATTTCAGAAAATAAAATATTATTTTTGGGAAAATTTTGCAATTAAATAATGAATATATTGAATATTTTAATATGGCGGTATAATTAAATGCCGATAAATTGGGAAAAATTTGGAAAATTATAGAAATTACTTAAAATAGGGTGTTTTATGTGATTTATGCAAATTATGAAGTTTTATGATTTATTATACACTAGTTCAGTGCTAATCGCGATTAAATATCGCTAATCGCGCATTAAGCTTGTTTTGTGAAAAACATGCACCGTGTCGTATTTTACACTTGTGTTACATTTTATAACCATGGTTTCATTTGGGATTTATGTGTTCGTTTTAAAAATGAAATGGAAAAAGAAAAGAAAAGAAAACAAAAAAAAAGAATAGAATATGAAGCATGGCCAAGAGAGAGAGAGAGGTGAGGGTCAACCTTGGTCATAACACTTTGTCCCCCATCATCATGTTCTTCTTTTTCTTCTCCCTCTTCAGCTCCATGGCAGCACCTCACTCCCCCTCCACTTCAAACCCTCACTTCATCATCAAAAACACCCCAAAACTCCATCCCCACTTCATTAAAAATGTGCACAAGCTCACAAGCTTCACTTTAGACCAAGAAAGTTTGCATTTTGGTGCCCTAGGGGATTCATGAGTGCCAAATGAGGTATTCTCTTAACCATTAGTATAGTATTTCTATTGCTTTTACATCCATGTTAGATTAAAACCGATTTGGTGTCGTTTAGTGAGGTTTAGAAATTTCTAATTAGGGTTTGAGGAATTCTTGAGTTGTGATGTGTAATTGAGGCTTATAGTAACCTTAAACCCCTGTTGTGATGATTTAGTGGACTGAAACTGAGACTTAAACCCCGGATTATGAACTTTGAAAACTCGATATCGGAGAATTGTGGATTCAGTGAGGGTATATTGACATCTGCTATCATCCGGGGACTCTAAAATTTATTTAACGAACACAGAGAGTCATGCAGGCAACCTGGAGTGTACCCTAGAGACCCGAACCCCTAACACCCTACTGAGGCCGCAAATAAAAGCTTTCTGGCCGCAAATTGCGGCCAGATCAGGAGATTTAGGGTCAGTGTTTGGCCTGTAGCTCTATGTCCTTTAAACTAGACCTTTGACATATGCAACTTTGGCTAATTTCACCTAGGGTAAAATCTGGGACTAAAATTCATGTGTTGCTATTTTGATTCGAGATTATATTTTTCATATTTTGAATTCTGGATTTTAGTATTTGCATTTTACCTCGATCACTTGACGTTTGTACGACGATATCGAGGGTTGTCTGGTGGTTTGAAAGGCGTAGTCCGTAGGTTCTAACCTATAGGCTTTTAGCATGTCGTTTTGGTTTTGAATTGGGTTTTAATGCGGCACGATACGATATGATGTGTAGGTACCCATGCGAAGACTTCGAGACAACAAGAAAGCGCGTGGCCACGTCGGCAACGGCAAGCGAAGAGCAATGTGAGTAGATTATATCTACGGGGGAAGTCGGGTGGATGGCGTATAGTACCCCCGCAGTTCGTAGCATAGTGTATGGTATATATATTATATGGATATATTTATATGGTATTATGAGGTTATGATTATCTAGATAGACTTTGGGAGTCATGGATAGCTTTAGTGTAATTGGATGTTGGTGTCGCTAGTTAGTTTAGTCGCGAGCCCTAGAATAAGGTTTACTCCCACACGCACACACATGCTTATTTGTTATATTTGTGCGTATATGGGGATATGTATATATTTATACACACATAGGTATGGGACTATATATACATACATATATATATATATATATACACACACGTACACCTGCACTTGGATGATGAGGATTGTACATGGTATTTGGAGATGAGTCTATGAGATTGGGCATGGTGCCACGAGATCGGTGATATGATGTGGTTCGTATTAAGAGATACGCCATGAGATTTTAGCGGGCCTTCAGGCGTGTGTTTTCATACACGCATATATATGCAGATGGTATCAGTTTATATTAGACTTAGATCAATACCCCAGTTCATGAGATATGATGATAAGGATACAAGATAAATGATGAGATGAATGTGATATTTGACCCGTACCCAGATTGGGATGCCGTACGACGGATTTACGTACGAGCTATATATTGGTGATTGATACGCACTCTTGACTCAAGGATGTCATGTTATTTATTGTATCGTATGTGATACTATTGAGGCGAGATCACCGACAATTATATATGTATATATATATCGACTCAGATTTAGGTGGTTTCCATACCTGTTCGATTGGCTTGTTAGTTTGATCTGTAGTTTACTTAGTAGATGTTAGACTAGACCTGAGTCATACCTATTTCAAAACTAATGAATCGTGAGTATTTTAAAGGCAGGTCAAGGGATTCTACGGATATTTTCAAAAGACGCATCTTTTCCTAAAAACACCGTAGCCCTTATTTTTCTAAACACCACGATTCGTGTTATTACAAATGGCAAAACTGTATGACATATATATATTGATGTAGATTCTTCACTGTTGTGTTTATTCTTCATTTTCCGCATATTCTTGCTATTCGCATCGCATTGCATGTTTAAATGTGTTTATTGTTATATTAAACCCATGCTGTCAGGACACCGGCACCATTATCGATGATGCGTATGTTCCACGTACACCTGCTTGCCGGCTCACACACTTCATCATCGATAATTTCCATGTCACAACACAGTAGGACTATTGCATCAGGATATGACTCCTTGCATGACATACTTGCGTACATACATATTGTACACTCATACTTGCGTACATACATATTGTACACCCATACTTGCATACATACGTACTTGCACATACATAGATGATTATGGCTTGATTTTGGAGATTTGGGAACCGTAAGATATAACTTAAAACTGGATTCATTTTAAAGGAGCGGTTTTCCCTCGATATATGCATATTACTGTTTTATGTTGCATGATATACTGATATGCCTACATTTCTATTACATGTCGCATACATCATGCTTTATGATTATCCACATTAAGATATGTTGTTTCCATGATATTTCTGGATTTGAGAACCGTGGGTATTTCAAAAGAAAGTATGTACTCTTTTAAAAACCCAGTTTCTCTTGATATGATATTTCAGCAGCCACCATGAGTTTTATCGGTTCTGATATATATATACCCCATGCGAGGAGGAGTCGTGGACCATTTGCGGGTACATGGTGGGGCCCGGTATGGTACCCTAGGGCAAGAAGGGGATGCTGGGTATACAGACGGTGAGCCTGGCAGAGAGACTACTACCTACCGGTGATTGTATTTGGGCTCGGTGGATATCCGGAGGATACCGACCGGAGTCGGGAGACGATATGGGGCCGATCCGGACTGACGGAGCCCGATATATATATGAGGATTTACGGGTCGATCCGGACTGACGGAGCCCGATATATGAGGATTTACGTGCCGATGCTGGGGCACAGGTTTCATGATGTTTTCGAGTGTCGATGCTGGACATTCAGGTTCCATGATTTTGATGTGTCACGAGGGACACACGTTGATTTATATCCTTATTCTTTCATGCATATGCTTTTATGACTTTTATATGCATTATGTTGTTATGTCATTGGTTGACACGTTGTCGAGATCCACATGCATACGGGCATTGATTACATAGTTGGATGATATCCACATACTCATAGACTTCATGCTATAGTTGACACTGATTTCATTGATGATACCTCATGTTTATGATATGTTGCTACCTGAGGCACTGACACGAGCACTTGGTACTATACTTATGTATAGATGTTTACCCTTGCCACCTGATCAATGCTTCAGAATTTATCATATTGAGGATATATATTATTACTGATCGTTTGACCTAGGATTGAGTCATACATACGATTTTTGCTCTGTGATGTTTTCTACTCACGAGTTGGCAACTCACCCTCGTTGTACCACAGTTTCTTGCAGGTTTTGCCGTATAGGTCTTGCGGCTTTCTGGCACACTGCTTCCTTTCTGGGTGATTGCTTTGGTAGGTGGGTTCACTTACATCGTGACCGCTATTGTACTTATTTATTTTCATTTTTATATCTAGAAACTCCATCAACCAGAATTGTATTTATTTCCGACTTAGAAAACCAGTGTATTATTCTTTCTATCTTAGAGTCGCGCGTTGTATTATTATGGTTTTCTTTATATTTTTAGTTTCCTTTTAAGTTTTGATCCTCGACCTTTAGCGTTGTATATTATATTGCTTGTGTGGTTGTGACCGTCGATTGACGAAGAGCTAGCTCCCGCTTGGGGATGCCTTTTATCATTGTGCATATAGTATTCATGTTCTACCCCGTTTGGGGCCTGTATTTATAAAGGAAGCACTGCCGAAATTTTCAGAAAAGACTTGGGATTTTAAAAACGCATAATTCGTCTTATGCTATTAAAACCACTTCTTTAAAACCAGTTTTCCATCATTTATTATTCAAAATGTTTTTAGATTTCTGGGCTTTTGGCTTACTTGAATTAGATGGAGTCCTATAGACTTCATATGATTCAAGGGCCAGTAACGTGCCATTTCGGGTCGTGACAAAGTTGGTATCAGAGCGCTAGGTGTTAGGTCCATGTTACCCACCCCGGTTCTTTCGGGGAGGCGGAATAGGTAAAAATCAAAATTTTCTAACAAGGTGACATGGACCATCCATGATGGATCTTTGCTAAACAAAAACTAACACATAAACTACAAGTTCTAGATACTATATAGAATGGTTATATCTAGATCTTGAACTCCTTCTCTTCTTGTTATGGTTCTCCTTCTTGCTTGCTTCTTGTAGTGGCGTAGACGGCTCCTCCTCGTCGTCTTCTCTTTGCCGAAGATAGATCCACCCGAGGGCCTCGAACTTGAGCTCCTACCTCAACCAAGAGTTAACTAGAGTGCTTGGTTTGCTAGACAAAGAACCCTAGAAAGAGTAGAGATGAGTCTTGATGGTTTTTTCTCAAGAGCTTATGATTTCCAACACACGGAACACTTAAGCTTTGAGAGGAAGAGGGAGAGCTCAAAACATGAGAGAGAAAGAGCAAGAGAGAATGAGCTACTTTTTGCAACCATACTCTCATATGAGAGAATAATGAATTAATAATATTAATTAAAAAGAAATTGAGATGGTTCATTTGGAATGACCATTATCAATTCACATTAAATGAATTTTGAAAGAATCAAGAAGTATCTTCCATATGAAATGATGATGGTCAAATTGTCAACATAAGTCAACCGGTCAACCAAAATCAAAATGTCAACATAAGTCAAACGGTCAACCTAACCATGGCACAATTATCTTTAACTAATATCATTAATCATATTTATCATTTTCATTAGGGTTTGGAAAAAGTCAACGGTCAACAGCCCTAATGAGAATCCTCTGCCTCTGTCAACTGTGCATACACACCCGCATCCGTGTTCCGAGAAACACGAATACAATGAGACAAAACCAATCCCAAAACAAGTACTAGGATCTGGCTTAAACCAAAGCCCGCTAGTAATAACTGCCCGGAAACCAAACGTGCACAAGTGCGCGGATGTGAACGAACCCCGTCGCAAAACCATGCGACCTCTACTCTGTTTTGCCCAAAGGCGAATAACCCTCTGTGTGGGACTCTGAAGGCTCGACACTACGCTGGAAGTGGGTTTAACCATAGGCCGCAAGCGGTACTAGCTGTACGTAACGGTCCCCAGGTAGATGCCGATAAGAAGACTGATGAGGTGAACCCATCCGAATTCCTACTGAGCCTGAATGTGACAATCTCCGTACAGTCCGGTCTGTTCGTCTGAGAGTATCGCATGGCAGGCCTAGGGGGCGGTAAACGTCAGTCCCCTAATAGCGGTACAAGTCGTGTCGGAGTGTAGCCCAAAACACCCTGAGAATCTACTGGAAAACCTACCAGTAATTCTCGCTTGCCCTGGCCAAGGACGACTATGTGTAATGACTCTCCTAGACACAACGCGATATCAACTCCCAATACTGGGAGAGACGAATCCTGTCTAACCGTCACTGCCTCCAATGCTTCGGGACTGCACCCAACTACTACCTGTTTGCACGACTCAGTAGAGCCGTGGTAGGGTAGTAATCTAAGAACAGTGGGAACACACTCGAGGCGGAGTGACATTGTCAAGTCAGCGGACTAAGCTGTACTCATGTCACCTGCGAACTGTTAACTGACGATAGGTATAATACCAACCAACAGTTCCCGACGAGTCCGGTCCAGTGTTCTCGTAACCTAACGAGCACCTGCATACTATCTCCAGTATGACGTACTGATGGCTATGGGACAGACCATCTCCCTTGCTGGGACGAGAAGCGTATGCACCAGTCTACTCTGGAGTATCGATGCCCTGTCTTGATAATCCTATGACTAGGGACCAAAATAAGGATGTGCTTATAGACTACCCAGCCCCCACTAGTGTGATCGCCATCACAACGCTGGTAGTCAAGCAAAGATCCTAAGGACTCCATCAATATGTATTAGCAATATGTTAAAAGAAACATATACACATATTAAGAAAGAAACAAACCAAGTAGCATACTACTATATCGAGCAAGATTGTCGTAAACCCGTATATATATATCCCAAGCCTCCAAAATGTATTATACAAACTAGTACTATACAATAATGGCCTATAGGTCATACATATCCAACAATCTCCCACTTGCACTAAAGGCCAGTAATTGGTGTACCGCATACCCAACGTCTGCACTAAGGACAGCTGCTGGCGTACCGCATACCCAATAGCTCAAAAAGTCGCTCGAACTGTGTTTGAGGGAGGGCTTTGTGAATGGATCTGCTGTGTTGTCTTTTGTGTCCACTCTTCGTACCTCGATCTCTTGGTGATCAATGATCTCCCTGATCAGGTGATACCACCTTAAGATGTGTCTGGATTTCTGATGGGACCTTGGTTCCTTTGCTAAGGCTATAGCCCCATTGTTATCGCAATACAAAGGTATTGGGTCAACAATGGACGGAACCACCTAAAGTTCACTAATGAACTTCTTCATCCAGACCGCCTCTTTTGCGGCATCGCTTGCAGCAATGTATTCAGCCTCCATCGTCGAGTCTGCGACGGTATCCTGTTTGGAACACCTCCAACACACCGCCCCTCCGTTGAGGGTAAACACAAAACCTGAGACAGACTTGCTGTCATCTTTGTCACTCTGGAAGCTTGAATCGGTAAAGGACTCGACCCTGAAGTCTCCATTACCGTAAACCAGGAACATCTCCTTAGTCTTTCTCAGATACTTGAGAATGTTCTTCACTGCCGTCCAGTGGTCCTCACCTGGGTCTGACTCATACCGGCTCACCACGCTCAGCGCATAAGCTATATCTGGTCTTGTACATAGCATCGCATACATTATAGATCCTACCGCCGAAGCGTAGGGTATAGTGCTCATGCGAACCCTCTCCTCGTCAGTCTTAGGAGACATCTTCTTGGAGAGGGTGATTCCGTGCAATGCGGGTATATTACCACGCTTGGAATCTTCCATACTAAATCTCTTTAGTACGGTCTCTATGTACCTGGACTACGAAAGTCCCAGTAATCTCTTGGATCTATCTCTGTAGATCTTGATCCACAGAATGTACGAGGCATCACCCAGGTCCTTCATGGAGAACCGTTGTGACAAGAATAGCTTGACCGATTGTAGCATAGGAATGCCATTTCCTATCAAAAGAATGTCATCCACGTACAAGACTAGGAACACGACAGTTCGTCCTACAATCTTCTTATAGATACAAGGTTCATCTTCGTTCTTGATGAAATCAAATTTCTTGATTGCCTCATCAAAACAGATGTTCCAGCTCTGCGATGCCTGATTTAATTCATAAATGGATTTAAGTATCTTGCACACCTTCCCGCTGCTCCCACTGTCTACAAAACCCTCTGGCTGATCCATGTAAACGCACTCTTCCAAACAGCCGTTTAGAAAAGCCGTTTTTACGTCCATCTGCCAGATTTCATAGTCATGGAAGGCAGCAATGGCAATTAGGATCCGAATGGATTTGAGCATAGCCACTGGAGAAAAAGTTTTGTCATAGTCCACACCAGGTCTTTGACGAAAACCTTTTGCAACGAGTCTAGCCTTATAGGTTTCCACCTGCCCATCTACACCAAGTTTCCTTTTGTAGATCCATTTGCATCCAACGGGTTTTACCCCAGGTGGAGCAATATCCAAGGTCCACACTTTATTGGTGTACATGGACTCCATCTCGGATTGCATAGCATCCAGCCACTTATCAGAGTCCCTACTGATAATGGCCTGCCTGAAACTACTAGGGTCATCTTCTTCTAAGATGCAATCCTCTCGATCCCTGTCTATAAGAAAACCATAGTATCTCTCGGGCGGATGAGAAATCCTACCAGATCTGCGGAGTGCTGGGGTTCGTTGGGTGTAACTGAATCTAGTGGTTCCACCAAATCTTCAGTTATAGTTTGTGTCTCTGGAATTTCAACCAGTTCTACCGTGCTGCCACTAATATTTTTAACAAGAAATTCTTTTTCCAAAAATGTGGCATTCCTGGAAACAATTATCTTCTGTTCCTCTGCATGGTAGAATAGATACCCACTAGAATCTTTTGGGTATCCCACAAACTTACACAAAACTGCCCGTGCCTCAAGTTTTTCTGGGTTCTGCTTTTTGACATAAGCTGGGCAACCCCAAATCTTAATACGTTTAAGATACAAACTCTTACCACTCCATATTTCATACGGAGTATTAGGCACGGATTTGGATGGAACTTGATTCAATAGATGTGCTACTGTTTGAAGTGCATATCCCCAGAATGAAAGAGGCAACTCAGCACTACTCATCATGGAGCGAACCATATCCAATAAGGTACGATTCCTCCGTTCCGATACACCGTTGTGCTGTGGTGTATAAGGAGGAGTAAGCAGTGAGAGAATACCATTCTCTTTTAAGTAATCTAGGAATTCCTTGGTTAAGTACTCCCCTCCCCTATCCGATCGGAGGATCTTGATACATTTGCCAGTCTAGTTCTCTACTTCGTTTCTGAATTCCTAGAATTTCTCAAAAGCTTCAGATTTGTGTTTCATCAGATACACATATCTGAACCTAGAAAGATCGTCAGTGAATGTGATGAAGTACGAGAACCCACTCCTTGCATGTATAGACATTGGACCACATACATCACTGTGTATGAGTCCGAAGAGCTCTGCTGCTCTTTCTCCATGTCCGGTAAACGGAGATTTGGTCATCTTTCCTTTGAGACAAGACTGACAAGTTTCATAAGATGAAGAGTCCATCTTTATGCAACTTACTTAGTCTTTTCTCTCCGATATGACCAAGTCTACAATGCCATAAGTAGGATTCGTTCGTATCTGAACTCTTCCTCTTACGTGTGTTTTGTATATTGAGAACTGTATTCTGAGTTAGAACGTAGATACCATTACACAGTGTACCTTCTGCAACCAGTACCTTATGAAGGAAAATGTTCATGATATTTCTATCAAGAACAAAGTTATATCCATTTTTATTGAGTAAAGAAACTGATATGATGTTTCAAACCATGGAAGGTACATAGTAGCATTCGTTCAAAATCATAGTATTGCCATTTGGCAACACTAGGTGATATGCACCGACGGCTGCAGCATTAACTTGTGCTCCGTTCGCTACCCTGAGTGACATATCACCAGGTACAACTTTCCTACTTTTTCTCAGTCCCTGCAATAGATTACAGATATGAGATCCTGATCCGGTATCAAGTACCCAGGAGGTAGGGCTGACCGTAAAGCAGTTCTCAATTACAAGAACACCTGAAGTAGATGCAAAACTATGCTTCTTCTTCAACTGGGTATCCTTGGAATCCATACAATCCCCTTTCCCTTGCTCATACTTATGACTGTTGTCGTAAGTTAGAGCCGAACCAACGTTCCCCAGCCCCGAATAAGAATTCGGATCGGTCAAGCGATACTTTTTATTATCTTGATTAGGGCGTGAAATGGTTGCTACCTGGAGAGAGAGAAAAGAAACACTCAGCGTGCGCTCTTGCAAGATTAGATTGGTTTATTAATTTATTTAACCAGGATGGCTCCCACTGTTTCCTCAAATTCTTCTTCAAACCCTAAAAGAAAAACTAGTCAGGATTAATCGCACGTCACAATACTTGCTTAACCTTTCAGCCAGGCTAGTGTTGGTACTTCGAGTGATGGTTTCCAACGCTTTCGCGAAGTTCCTTAATTAAATAACCACTTTTCCCTGGAGGCGTAGCCCCGCTAACACCGTTCTAGACACCTACTTGGTTTATAGCATTGATTGTTAAGTGAAATAATCTCCCGAGAGTAATCCAACTCATCAGTGGGATCGGGTCCAACTATCATTGTGCGATGACCTAGATGGAATCCACTCTACTTACCACACTCCAGAAGGTATGCTAAATCTGCAAGTTTCAGTTTCTTTAGAAACTCACGATGTGGAATTTTGCCCCTAGGACCCAAGTGACCTTGACACAGTCAACAAATCAAAGAGTCATGGTCAAGTTCAACCCGTCATTATCTTGATTGCATTAAACCCACCCGCATAACCCTTGACACAGTCAACAAGGTTACACGACTGTCCTAACCAATCACATTGTATCCTGCAGATAAGCAATACTCAGCTACCGTTCATTGCGCTTTGACACCGTCAACAAACGCAGCACGAATACTAAGTATAACTTACAAGAAATGACGGAGGGCTATGGCTGGGTTTTTGGCGAAAAACCCGTTAACGTAATGAACTTGATATCGTTGAAGGAACCTGATAACCTTTTTTCAAAAATATAGTGGCGAAAACCTTTGCTAAAGAGGTCACTCCCTATGAAGGGATCTCCGCTCTTTCCTCGTCGAATGAGGTGCAGGATATTCCAAACTGAATACCTCGATGCAAAGCAAGAATAATCGATTATAGTGAAGTTATTACCCTGACGCAAACTTTTGTCCAAGGGGTCACTCCCGATGAAGGGATCTCGGCCCTTGCCTCGTTGAATGAGGTGCTGGGCATTCATAACCGAATACCTCTATGCAAAACAAAAGAGAACGTCCTTGCAATAACAGCTTTTGAAAATTGTTCCAACAACGTCTTTTAGGTTTGTTTTTCTTTGCATTAATATAATGCGTCCCATCAGTTAATCCTACCATTGCAGAAAAACAACGAAAATATGACGTACGCTTATGCCATCCACATTCTCCACGGGGCCCCGTCATCACCCGTTAAGTTACTTAACTAACGACGGAACGGGGGCTGGACTAGCGCGGATGCAAAACAAAAGCAACGCCTACTAGATATCATATATAGATATATACATTTGTCAGATGCAATGATAGCCATTCCAGATTACAGATGAACACATTGGATATGCTAGGAATCCGCGTTTCGTTCGAGCCTGCAACGAAAGACGGATTATACAGTCGCGATGAATAGCCAAACCCCACCCTAGACCCCTACGGGTGCGGCAAACTACCCGCCAAGTACCCGAAGTGAAACAACCTCCCTCAGCAACGTGAGTAGGACACTCGGCACTTCAAAGTACCCGGTAGTTTGTGCACCCCACCTTGGGTTTATCCTAGGAGCAAAAACAGTAAATGAAATAATATACAATGGCGGCTACAACCTCATCACGGATGTTCGGCCATATAAATAATATTACATCAATTTACATTTTACATCAAATGAAAGATAAAGAAACCCTCATCTCACAAAACCCCGGCTATTCATCCGCGACAATCCAACAAGTTCATATACACAATCCAACAACATTACAGATCACAGATATGCACAACCCCCACTAATCGACGTATAGCGATTAGTCGACGTTCAGTGCATATATCACATTACAGATATAACCAAATAGCTAATGTTTATAGAACTTCGATCAAAATACCAATTTGTTACTACCCCAAACATAACATTGTTCTCTGGAAAATCTGGGCAGAAACAAAACATCTTAAAAATCCCAAAACACCAAACAGAGAAAACTGCAGGAAACCCGAGTCGCGGCCGAGTCAACTCGGCCGCGGATCCGTGGCGAAACGTGTGGTTTCGTCGCGCTTCCGTGGCGCGTTGACCGAGTCGTTGGCTCGTTTTTCCTGGTTATTTCTAAAAAACCCTGCACTGATTATTAAGACATGTGGAAATATTTTTAGGGCAGTTTTTAAAATCGACAGAAATTTCATGATTTCGGTGCATTTTGCAATTTTTTCTTGGATCGAAGTTCTAAACACTTTGCTAACATGCTAGTTGTTGTTTAGCTAGGCTCTGATACCACTGTTAGGTCTACGTTACCCACCCCGGTTCTTTCGGGGAGGCGGAATAGGTAAAAATCAAATTTTTCTAATAAGGTGACATGGACCATCCATGATGGATCTTTGCTAAACAAAAACTAACACATAAACTACAAGTTCTAGATACTATGTAGAGTGGTTATACCTAGATCTTGAACTCCTTCTCTTCTTGTTGTGGTTCTCCTTCTTGCTTGCTCCTTGTAGTGGCGTAGACGGCTCCTCCTCGTCGTCTTCTCTTTGCCGAAGATAGATCCACCCGAGGGCCTCGAACTTGAGCTCCTACCTCAACCAAGAGGTAACTAGAGTGCTTGGTTTGCTAGACAAAGAACCCTAGAAAGAGTAGAGATGAGTTTTGATGGTTTTGACTCAAGAGCTTATGATTTCCAACACATGGAACACTTAAGCTTTGAGAGGAAGAGGGAGAGCTCAAAACATGAGAGAGATAGAGCAAGAGAGAATGAGCTACTTTTTGCAACCATACTCTCATATAAGAGAATAATGAATTAATAATATTAATTAAAAAGAAATTGTGATGGTTCATTTGGAATGACCATTATCATTTCACATTAAATGAATTTTGCAACAATCTAGAAGCATCTTCCATGTGAAATGATGATGGTCAAATTGTCAACATAAGTCAACCGGTCAACCAAAATCAAAATGTCAACATAAGTCAAATGGTCAACCTAACCATGGAACAATTATCTTTAATTAATATCATTAATCATATTTATCATTTTCATTAGGGTTTGGAAAAAGTCAACGGTCAACAACCCTAATGAGAATCCTCTGCCTCTGTCAACTGTGCATACACACCCGCATCCGTGTTCCGAGGAACACGAATACAATGAGACAAAACCAATCCCAAAACAAATACTAGGATCTGGCTTAAACCAAAGCCCACTAGTAATAACTGCCCGGACACCAAACGTGCACAAGTGAGCGGATGTGAACGAACCCCGTCACAAAACCATGCGACCTTTACTCTGTTTTGCCCAAAGGCGAATAACCCTCTGTGTAGGACTCTAAAGGCTCGATTCTACGCTTGCAGTGGGTTTAACCACAGGCCGCAAGTGGTACTAGCTGTACATAACGGTCCCCAGGTAGATGCCGATAAGAAGACTGATGAGGTGAACCCATCCGAACTCCTACTGAGCCTGAATGTGACAATCTCCGTACAGTCCGGTCTGTTCGTCTGAGAGTATCGCATGGCGGGCCTAGGGGGCGGTAAACGTCAGTCCCCTAATAGCATTACAAGTCGTATCGGAGTGTAGCCCAAAACACCCTGAGAATCTACTGGAAAACCTACCAGTAATTCTCGCTTGCCCTGGCCAGGGACGACGATGTGTAATGGCTCTCCTAGACACAGCGCGATATCAACTCCCAATACCGGGAGAGACGAATCCTGTCTAGCCGTCACTGCCTCCAAGTGTTTCGGGACTACACCCAACTACTACCTGTTTGCACGACTCAGTAGAGCCGTGGTAGGGTAGTAATCTAGGAACAGTGGGAACACACTCGAGGCGAAGTGACAGTGTCAAGTCAGCGGACTAAGCTGTACTCATGTCACCTGCGAACTTTTAACTGACGATAGGTATAATACCAACCAACAGTTCCCGACGAGTCCTATCCAGTGTACTCGTAACCTAACGAGCACCTGCATACTATCTCCAGTACGACGTACTGATGGCTGTAGGACAGACCATCTCCCCTGCTGGGACGAGAAGCTTATGCACCAATCTACTCTGGAGTATCGATGCCCTGTCTCGATAATCCTACGACTATGGACCAAAATAAGGATGTGCTTATAGACTACCTAGCCCCCACTAGTGTGATCGCCATCACAACGCCGGTAGTCAAAAGCAAAGATCCTAAGGGCTCCATCAATATGTATTAACGATATGTTAAAAGAAACATATACATATATTAAGATAGAAACAAACCAAGTAGCATACTACTATATCGAGCAAGACTGTCGTAAACCCATATATATATATATATATATCGCAATCCTCTAAATTGTATTATACAAACTAGTACTATACAATAATGGCCTCTAGGGCATACATATCCAACACTAGGTTAACCTTGGTTCGAGTCTAAGTTTGACTATGCGGAGCCTAGTGCGTTTATATATATTCGGAACATAGGCTTGACCTTACGGAACTTAGACTTAGTCGAGGGGGTATTACACCCGAACTTTCGTCATGTAGGTTGACCTTGGTTGATAGAGTAGGTGACTTCAGCAGAGTGACGTACCGTGTGTATGTTCCACGGCATACTTACAATGCACTACTCCACTTAAGAAACCTTAGGACGTATATTTCCTTGGGCAGTATCATATTCATTCATGATCTAACCTCATCGATATTGGTTTATAGTTTTGCTGCCACGATTACACGGGCAGAGAGAGCTACAGCTAGGGTTGCGGTCAGTACGAGCTCATCACGGAGGAGGACTGACCAGGGCACGATTACAGGAACATACGATTTGCATAGAGGTGTCATTTCATTGTGTTTTCGTGCCAGGAGCGTGTGATGGATCGCTTTTACGAGATTTCTCTGATGTGCAGATCAGCACCAGAGGATCAGGCTACTGCTAGAGGCCAACCAGAATGTGATGACCGTCGATGCACCGATTAATTGATGATTGAGGCACTGTTCAGCATGCGGACAAATGAGACAGTTGCTACTGCGAATGACGAGATATCGCCCCAGATGTTAGGAGCTATTGCCGCATGAGTTGTACTTAGTGATATAATTGAAGATCGCTAGTCACCTATGGAGGAATTGTTAGTTATATGTATGCCCTAGAGGCCATTACTGTACATAGGATGTATATTGTAGTGGATGCTGGGACATATATAGGGAGGACTTTCTTGCTCGACATGATAGTATGCTATCTGGTTGAACTTTACCTTAACGTGTATACTGATTGTCTCTCTGTTACATGTTGGTAAAGCCCTTAGGATGTGTGCTTGACTACCTGGACTATGATGCGGATCATACTAGTGGGGACATGGTAGTCCATAAGTACATCCTTCAATATCCCTAGTCGTGGGTGTATCGAGACGGGGCATCGATATACTAGAGTAGACTAGCGTGTACCTTCTCGACCCATACAGATGGGCGATGGATGATCCCATATCCATTGGTGTTTGACATCAGAGATGATATACGGGTGCTCAGTAGAGACTGGGTATACTGGACGGACTCGCCGAGAACTCACAGATGGTATTATACCTCATGTCAGATGGCAGTTCTCTGGTGACACTGGTACAGAGTAGTCTGTTGACCCGAGATCGTCATAGAGCCTTGTGTGGTTCCCACTGTGCTTTGATTTCCATCTTACCACGTCCAAGAGGGCGTGCAAAACGGTGGTTTTTGGGTACAGTCCCGAGTCACATGGAGGCAATGAGCGATAGGAGGGGATTCGTCTCTCCCGGTATAGGGGGTTGATGTTGCGCTGTGTTTGATTGGCTATAACAGGAAATCCCTGGCCAGGGTTGCTGAGATTTACTGGTAAGTGTTACCAGTAGTTTCTCGAACAGTTATAGACCTCATATCGACACGACTTATCGAGCTATTGGGGTCTGACGTTTACCACCCCTAGGCGAGATATGAGACATATCAGACGATCAGACCGGACTGTACGGTAGTGTTACTGGTCGGATTCACTGGAGTGTGAGCGGGCTTGCTCGTCGATCTTCAGATCGCTCAATACCCGGGTGGCCGTTACGTTTAGCAGACCGCTTGCGGCTTGTGGGTGTTTGATATGATCATCATCTGCTGCCGGCGTATTGACGAGTCTTTAGAGTCCTATACAGAGGTTTCCTGGCTCAAGCGAAACGAAATAGGAGCGCATATGAGATATGTGCGGGACCGAGAATAATGCGTGTATGTGATACCGTATTTCATTCTCGCGATCAATGCGTCGAATGGTTGTATGCGATATAACCTAGTTATCGATTCAAGCGTTGATTCGATAAGCCGATACATTGGATACTAGTCGGTTATATGTGATATGACCGGATCGTTAAATCAAGTGTTGATTTAATGATTTAATGCATAATTATATATTTGATATATTACTTTGCACTAACTAGTATTGGTTCACTTTAAACGGATTTTCTCACTTGGTTTGTGCACATTGTATATGTGATATACTTTTGTACACTTGATTGTATCATGTTTGATGATACATGTTTAACTATAGTTAAGTGTAATGGATTAAGCCATGGTTAAACTAATGATTAGGGTTTTCTTTTCTTACTTATTTATTTATTTATTTATTTTGAATAGATAAGAAAAGAATGGTTGCTAATTTTGGAGTTTAGTTGAAGCTTCATGAAGCTTTGACTTTGTAACCATTCTTGTCTTCATCTTTAACCCTAACCATTAATCTAACCTTAGTTAATTCTCTACACTTGACCATGGTTCTAATATGATAAGTATTCATTTCTTTTCTAATTTTTAATCAACTTATCATAACAATTAGCTTTCTTCTTCTTCTTCATTTTTCAAGAAGAAAAGCTTGACCATCAATGGCAACTTGATGATATGAGTGAGAAATCCAATTCTAAAGTCTACCCACTTCCTATTTCTTCATCCTCTACCTCTTGCCAAGTAGTAGAGTGTGTTTACTTCACAAGTTTCATGACTTGGTGAAGTTGTGAGCTTGATCTAGCGATGCCTCGACGTAGATCATCTTCGGCATGGACATCGACGACCTAGCTCGCTTATTCTCCGATGAAGTCGACGCTAGAGCCCGGATTTGATTTGGACAGCGGAGAGGACCTCGTTGCGGAGCCGTGGAGGTGGAGCACCGGATCTACAAAGGTTGTATTTCCGATTCTTATAGTTAAGTGTTAACTAGTTAGCTTTTTCGCCTAGAATTCTAGCAAACGATCCGTAGTCGGGTCTCTCGGCACCCTTAAAATTTTAATTTGGCATGATCGATGCCTTGTGAGACCTCATTAGGGTGCCTAGGAACCCTACAGTTGTATCAGAGACTAGCTAGAGCCTTAGGCAAAGTCTAGACGGAATCTGAAACCCGAACGAACCCGAAACCCGTCTCAAAACATGCTCTCTGTCCGGTTTTGTAAAACGTGGATTTTTCCATATTAAAAATTGCTAAAAAATTCAGCAGGTAAAAATAAGAATTACCATGCAAAATGTTTTGGATGAACAGTAAATATCGCGGCGGAAGCGCGGCAGAAGCCTGCATTCTGCGGCGCTTCCACCGCACAATGATGACGTCATCCTCCAAGATCTGCACAATAACTCTTATTATTTTATGCTGGATTTTCTGGGAATTTTTAATACTGTTTCAAGAGTTGAATTTTCTGGGGTGTATTGGAAGGTCGTCGGTTCGATCGGATTATCAAGTTTCGTCTATGTGGCTTTCCGGATATTTTACAATATGTTAAAAAGTTCGACCGGATATAAATACCCAATTTTTCCCCTGTCGGGAAATTTCCAAGTGTTGGATTTTTCCGTAGTTTAACGACGTTCTAAGTAGTGCAAGTAACGCGATGGTCCCTCTAGAAGACAACAAACCTTAACTCGATTATGTGACCGTCTTGAACTGCCCTTTGAACCTTCGGGTTTGGGGCAGTACGGCGTGCCACATGTGAGGCGTTGGCTTGACCCTTCTACGGCTGGACCGTTGGTACTGAGGCACGAACTGAATGTTGTTAGACTTATTTCATTTGTTGATCTGTATTGGGAAAACTTGGGTGTTTGACTGTTCGATCGAAACATTTAACATTTTCTATTTATCTGGAATGAGATACAATAATTGGAATTCACAAGTAGTTATGCGATAACTAAATGAATATTATAAACATAGCAGTTTAGTCTCACTTGATCGGTTGCCACGGAATTTTGATGCGATCAAAAGTCCGTCGCAATCACGTAGCGTACGCGGATACTCGCCGGGTAAACTTAATAGACAGCCTCACTCCATAGCCCCGACCAAGTGACTGTAGGAGAACCCCGTCGCCGAAAGCATCCGTTCAGGTGCTCACGGCAGCGGTGTTCCGCCTTGGTGCACTTCGTCGACGGTATCGGGGGTGCGGCCGCCTACTGAAGTTTGCGACGAGTATTCGATCAGGATGTCGGGAATCTTGTTGAATTGCCCGACTTGATATTGAAAAGAGTTTTCGATTTTGAGACTAAAATGCGGGGTTTATAATTGTTAGGCATGCGATGTCTAAGTAATTGATTTGGTCAGGCATGCGATGTCTGAGGTGGTTGCGGATTCCAACTGTTGTAGTTTTACACTTTCTTTTCTGTGACCGTAAGTGTAATATGTGATATCGCCGGTTTCGTTACTATATGTCAACGACAATTGGGATGCGCATATTTACTTACGTTGATGACATGTGATGTTATGTGTTGCTGGATATGTTATATTGGATCGTCGTGTTTGAATA
Organism: Agapanthus africanus; assembly: GCA_030015575.1. NCBI lineage: Eukaryota > Viridiplantae > Streptophyta > Magnoliopsida > Asparagales > Amaryllidaceae > Agapanthus > Agapanthus africanus. Next base: position 621,830,885 of record CM057342.1, read on the forward strand.
GCCGAGGGTTTTTATGTGAGATGAGTGTTTTTCATTTTCATTCATGTAAAAACTTGTATGTAATATTCTTTTATTGGGGCGCTTCCAGGTTGCGGAAGTAGTCACCGGTTGTATATTATTTACTTTTCCGCATTAGGATAGACCCAAGGAGGAGGGCACAAGTAACCGGGTTCTGGAGTCCAGTGGGAGACCAACTCGAGGAGTCGAGTCCGGGTCTCCTAACTCTAGAATTGGTAGGGTTGCTTGCCGCTATCGTAGGGGTCTAGGGGTGTGGGCTTGGCTATTCATCACGACCGTGGAATCCGTGTTTTATATTGGCTCGTATTGAAAACACGGACGTCCTAGTATATCCAATATTTCATATGTTTCTTCTGCTGCGATATCTGTGATGTGATCATTTGATGTTCTATGATAGATACAGTATATAGTATATATGATATATTATATAGACGTTACTTATGTTTTTCACCCGCGCTAGCCCTGCCCTGCTCTGCCGTTAGTTACCTAACCTAACGGTGCATGAGGGGACATCGAGGCGAATGCGGATGGCATAAGTGTACGTCGTATTTATCTGTAATGTTTAGGTAATTTAAATGATGGGACTTCATTAATGTGATTAATGAAATAAAAGAAACCTAATGATGTTGTAGAATCGAATTTCAAAATAAAACAGGTAGCTACAGTTCTTGCTTTGCACAGATGGTATATGTGATATATCCTGCACCTTATTCGATGAGGAAAGGACCGAGATCCCTTCACCGGGAGTGACTCCTTTAGCAATAACTGGCAGATGCTACACACTCGGTTTGTCTTTTGATTGCTTTTAAGTGTTTTTGCTTTGCACAGTGATATATATGATATATCTCGCACCTCATTCGACGAGGAAAGGACCGACGATCCCTTCACCGGGAGTGACTCCTTTAGCAAAACTAGAAAAGCCTCAAAAACACTCCATTTCAAAATTCATTCGATCCTACAACGATATCAAGTTCATTACGCAATAGGTTTTCAGAAAAACCTGTCGTAGCCCTCCGTCATTTCAGATAAGTAGTAGTTAGTATTCGTGCTGCGTTTGTTGGCCTTTGTCAAGGCGCAGTGTGCGGTAGCTAACTGGTGCTTATCTGCTTATGCATATGATGCAGATTGAGTTAGGGTAGTCGTGCGACCTTGTTGGCCTTTGTCAAGGGCCGTGCGGGTGGGTTTAATTCAATCAGGAAATGACGGGTTGAACTTGACTAGCATCCTATGGTTTGTTGGTCTTTGTCAAGGTCATAGGAGGTTAGGGGCAAAATATTATCGGGAATTTCAAGTGTTGAAATTTGCAATGAGATTGCATACCTTCTATGAGATAGTTGGATCCCGATACCCCCTGCGAGTAAGAGTTACTCCTGGGAGAGTTTTACGCATTACAATTAGCCGATCAAGTAGGTGTCTAGAAAGGTGTTAACGAGGTTACGCCTTTGGGAAAACGAGATTTACATTAATTAGGTTCGTGCGAAAGCACGGGGGACCTCCCTCAAAGTACCGACACTGGCCTGGCTGAAAGATTGGCGAACTTGTAGTGTGTAATTAATCCCGGCTAGTCTTTCCTTTTAGGGTTTGAAGGAAGATTTGATAAAAAGCAGTGGGAGCCATCCTGATTAGATAAAATAATAACCAATCTATTCTTGCAAGAGCGCACGCTGAGTGTTTTCTTCTCTCTCTCTCCTGGTAGCGACCATATCACGCCTTAATCAAGATAATAATACGGATTATTGACCGAACCCGCTTGTTATACTGAGCTAGGGAACGTTGGTCCCGCTCCAACTTATAATTGTTATAAGACAGAGCAGGAAATTGGGGAATACCAGATTTCCCGTGCCGCCCAAACGAAGAGAGTGCATGTTGATGCATCATCTTCGGGTGTGTTCATTATACAGAACTGTTTCACAGTATCCTCTACGTCCTGGGTATATGATACCGGATCAGGATCCCAGATATGTAATCTGTTACATAGGGCTACAGATAGGTAGAGAACTGAGAACGGGTGATAAGTTTCATGAGGCAGAAAACGGGGCAAGAGTTGCAGCCAAGTCTGTTGGTCACTGTCACCCTGTATTACCAATACATTGATTCTGAACGAATGTTATTAGATACCGAACCTGATATACCAAATCATATCACTCTCTTTGTTAGAAAAGAAAGGATATAATTTTGTATTGTTGGATAATGTTTTGAACATTTCCTATATCAAAAGTTGATCGGTTCAGGCACGTTATCTAAAAACATTGATGTTCTAAATCAAACTACAGTTCTTAGTATATGGAACACACACAAGAGGAAGAGTTCAGAAATGAACGAATTCTTCTTGAGGTATTGTAGACTAGGTCAGATCAATGTGACCCGACTAGCTAGAGTTACATAAAGATGCATGTTTAAATTAGTTTGAATTTACATCTTGTGAAACTCGCCAGTCATGTCACAAAGATAAGATGACCATAGCTCCGTTTACTGGAAACAGAGAAAGAGTTAGTGAACTCTTGGGATGATACATGTTGATGTATGTAGGTCCCCTGTTTACACATGCCAAGACTGGTTCTTTGTACTTCGTTACATTCTCTGATAATCTCTCAAGATTCAGACATATGTTCCTGTTGAAACACAAGTCCGAACCTTTTGAGATATTCACAGAATATAAGTTAGAATTAGAGAACCAATAAAGGTATAAGTATTATGTCCTTTGATGTGATCAAGGAGGAGAATACTTGTGCACGGAATTCCTGGACCATTCTAAAGGAGAATGAGATTCTCTCTCAGCATTACTCCTCCGTATACACCATAGCACGATGGTATATCGGGGCGGAGCAGATACACCCTATTTGATATGGTGTGCTCTATGATGAGTAATACTGAGCTACCTATTTCCTTTTGGGTGTTATGCACTTGAGAAGCTGCATACCTATTGAATAGGGTTCAAAGCAAATCAGTTGCCTACCACTTCATATGTGATATAGAAAGGGAAGAGCCCATATCTTAAGTTAGTTAAGATTTGGGGTTGTCCGGGCTATGTCTGAAAAGAAAAATCCGGACAAGCTCGAGGCAAGGTCTGTTATGTAGAATTGGAAAGGTTTCAGCTATACAAACTACAGCTGATGATTTGATAGAACCAAAGGATTCAGTAGATTCCAACGAACCTCAGCCTCTCCGCCGATCTAGTAGGGTTCCTCACCTACCTGAGAGATACTTCGGTTTCTCTATGACAGTAGGAGCGAGGACTGCATCATGAGATGATGACCCAACTAGTTTCGAGCTGGCCATCAGGAGTGTGACTCTGTAAAAATGGCTGGATGCTTAGTGATCTGAGATGGAATCCTTATACACCAACAAAGTATGGACTTTGGTTGCTATATCTGAAGGGTTAAATCCCCATCAGGAGCAGGTATATCTTGAGAAGATTACTTGGTGTACATGGAAAAGTTGAGACTTTCAAAGCTACACTTGTTAAAGGTTTTCGTCATTGACCAGGCGTGGATAATGATGAAACCTTTTCAAGTAGCTATGCTTAAGTCCATTCGGATCCTACTTGCCACGGCTACATACCATGACTACGATATCTGGCGGTTGGGTGCCATGACTGCTTTTCTAAATGATGATTTAGAAGAGTGCGGCTGTAAGTACACAGCCAGAGGGCTTCGTAAACAGTGGGAGCAGCGGAAACGTGAACAAGATGTTTTTTGTGATAAAGCAGGCATCGCGGAGTTGGAACATCTGTTTTGATGTAGTAGTCAAAGAGTTTGACATCATCAAAATGGTAGATGAACCTTGTATAAACAAAAAGGTAGTAGGGAGAATGGTGGTAATCCTCGTAGAGTACGTGGATGACATACTCTTGATAAGAAAGGAGTTTCTTATGCTACGCTCGGTCAATCTCCATTTATCACAATGATTCTCCATATAGGATCGAAGTGATACCTACTAAATCCTGGGTTTTGGATCTATGAGATAGATCTAAATGGATGTTAAGTTTCTCACTAGCTGTAGTGAGATGGTATCAATCGACCCTGGGGAGAATCACTGGAATGGTTCCAGGGTGATAAAGACGACTGAATGTCAGTCACAGGCATTGTCTTTACCCTCAGTAAAGGGACGGTATGTTGGAAGAGTTCCAAGCTAGATACCGTGACATACTAGACGATAAAGGCACGATACATCGCTACTTAAGATGCTACCAAAGAGGCTGTTTGGGTGTATATTGGTTCATAAGATGAACTATGTTCCTCCCATTGTGTGACAATGGAGTTGTGGCTTATGCCAAGGAACGCCGGTCCCATCAGTGATCCAGACATATTCTAAGGCAGTATCACTTGATCATGGAGATGGTTGATCTCCACGGAGATCGAGGCAAGGAGAGTAGACTCGGAGGACAACACAGCGGATCCACTCACAAAGGCCTGTTCCCAGAGAGAGACTTTTATGGGATGGAAAGAGTATGAGATACTACAACCACTGCTACAGATGGCCCTAGTGCAAGTGGGAGATTGTTAGTTATATGTATGCCCTAGAGGCCATTACTGTACATAGGATGTATATTGTAGTGGATGCTGGGACATATATAGGGAGGACTTTCTTGCTCGACATGATAGTATGCTATCTGGTTGAACTTTACCTTAACGTGTATACTGATTGTCTCTCTGTTACATGTTGGTAAAACCCTTAGGATGTGTGCTTGACTACCTGGACTATGATGCGGATCATACTAGTGGGGACATGGTAGTCCATAAGTACATCCTTCAATATCCCTAGTCGTGGGTGTATCGAGACGGGGCATCGATATACCAGAGTAGACTAGCGTGTACCTTCTCGACCCATACAGATGGGCGATGGATGATCCCATATCCATTAGTGTTTGACATCAGAGATGATATACGGGTGCTCAGTAGAGACTGGGTACACTGGACGGACTCGCCGAGAACTCCCAGATGGTATTATACCTCATGTCAGATGGCAGTTCTCTGGTGACACTGGTACAGAGTAGTCTGTTGACCCGAGATCGTCATAGAGTCTTGTGTGGTTCCCACTGTGCTTTGATTTCCATCTTACCACGTCCAAGAGGGCGTGCAAAACGGTGGTTTTTGGGTACAGTCCCGAGTCACATGGAGGCAATGAGCGATAGGAGGGGATTCGTCTCTCCCGGTATAGGGGGTTGATGTTGCGCTGTGTTCGATTGGTTATAACAGGAAATCCCTGGCCAGGGTTACTGAGATTTACTGGTAAGTGTTACCAGTAGTTTTTCGAACAGTTATAGACCTCATATCGACACGACTTATCGAGCTATTGGGGTCTGACGTTTACCACCCCTAGGCGAGATATGCGACATATCAGACGATCAGACCGGACTGTACGGTAGTGTTACTGGTCGGATTCACTGGAGTGTGAGCGGGCTTGCTCGTCGATCTTCAGATCGCTCAATACCCGGGTGGCCGTTACGTTTAGCAGACCGCTTGCGGCTTGTGGGTGTTTGATATGATCATCATCTGCTGCCGGCGTATTGACGTGTCTTTAGAGTCCTATACAGAGGTTTCCTGGCTCAAGCGAAACGAAATAGGAGCGCATATGAGATATGTGCGGGACCGAGAATAATGCGTGTATGTGATACCGTATTTCATTCTCGCGATCAATGCGTCGAATGGTTGTATGCGATATAACCTAGTTATCGATTCAAGCGTTGATTCGATAAGCCGATACATTGGATACTAGTCGGTTATATGCGATATGACCGGATCGTTAAATCAAGTGTTGATTTAATGATTTAATGCATAATTATATATTTGATATATTACTTTGCACTAACTAGTATTGGTTCACTTTAAACGGATTTTCTCACTTGGTTTGTGCACATTGTATATGTGATATACTTTTGTACACTTGATTGTATCATGTTTGATGATACATGTTTAACTATAGTTAAGTGTAATGGATTAAGCCATGGTTAAACTAATGATTAGGGTTTTCTTTTCTTACTTATTTATTTTGAATAGATAAGAAAAGAATGGTTGCTAATTTTGGAGTTTAGTTGAAGCTTCATGAAGCTTTGACTTTGTAACCATTCTTGTCTTCATCTTTAACCCTAACCATTAATCTAACCTTAGTTAATTCTCTACACTTGACCATGGTTCTAATATGATAAGTATTCATTTCTTTTCTAATTTTTAATCAACTTATCATAACAATTAGCTTTCTTCTTCTTCTTCATTTTTCAAGAAGAAAAGCTTGACCATCAATGGCAACTTGATGATATGAGTGAGAAATCCAATTCTAAAGTCTACCCACTTCCTATTTCTTCATCCTCTACCTCTTGCCAAGTAGTAGAGTGTGTTTACTTCACAAGTTTCATGACTTGGTGAAGTTGTGAGCTTGATCTAGCGATGCCTCGACGTAGATCATCTTCGGCATGGACATCGACGACCTAGCTCGCTTATTCTCCGATGAAGTCGACGCTAGAGCCCGGATTTGATTTGGACAGCGGAGAGGACCTCGTTGCGGAGCCGTGGAGGTGGAGCACCGGATCTACAAAGGTTGTATTTCAGATTCTTATAGTTAAGTGTTAACTAGTTAGCTTTTTCGCCTAGAATTCTAGCAAACGATCCGTAGTCGGGTCTCTCGGCACCCTTAAAATTTTAATTTGGCATGATCGATGCCTTGTGAGACCTCATTAGGGTGCCTAGGAACCTTACAGGAAGGACTGGGACATGTGATACGTTGCCTACCCCGATGCGAGGTCATAAGATTGATTGATTCCAGCTAGAGACGACTTCACGCAGGTATGTTGGGAGTCGATAGAGACGATCGAATGTCAGAAGCCCATTTTCCAAGTTTAATGTATTCAGAGACAAATGCAAGTAATGCTATAGACCCTCTAGAAGAATGAAACCCTAACTTGACGTAATGACCATGGAACGCTTTTGAACCTTAGGGTTTGCGGCAGTTCAGCGGTGCCATTTGTGAGGCTTGGGTTTGCCCTTCTATGGTTGGTCTGCAGGTACTGTGGCATGTACTAGAATACTATTAAACTGTACACAAGATGTTGAGCTCTTGGGGGATTATAGAATCTTGACAAATCGATCATAAGGTTCGACATCATTCGGATATCATGTGATGGGATACATTGCTTGGGAGACTCCAGATACGAGTATAGCCGTTGGAACGCAGTCCATGCAGCCACGGAGAGATGAGTCCGAAGCAGTCGACATTAGAGAAAAGTGGAGTAATGAGGTTCGTACGAGATCTTGATGAGATGGCATTCCACTTCGCCGACATCAGAGATGTGATACGCATGCAGAGGCGTTGTATATGGATATACCTTCCAGAAGGAGTGGCGATGAGTATGCTGCCGTTCCGGAACAGAAAACAGATTTGGTAAAGGGTGATAACTTCCGGGTAGTTCGGCAGAAAAGATATTTGGGAGAAACTTCGACAGAACCTTTCTGGAATACTATACGAGAAGACTTGGACCCCGGAGATGTCATATTGTGAACACCCAGTAGGCCAGAGCTCGGCATCGTCGACGAGATAGTTGGCCAGAGATCTTTAGAGGATGTGCCGGAGTGGGAATGTTTCCGTCGTCATTCCATATTGACCCGTTGAGCCGAGGAGCTATGCACTTAGCAATCTGCAGTGAGAGACGAGAGCCTAAGAGCGCCAGATGTCAGCCCACGAACAGTAGATAAGTAGACATCTTGCTCTGCTAGTATTGGATGCACCGACACCTTCTCGACTTTGAAGGAGGAAATATCGACGACGGTATTTGTGATTTATGATTTGGTGATTCGATTATCATGTGTTCGTCATCTTGGATTTCGGTATTTTGGGCGATCTATAAGTATGATTTGATCTTGATGACTGAGTTTCATGATATTTGTTTTCGTACACCATGGTTGCACCTACTGGGTATTCCTATTTTGTGCATAGTTATTATACTTGAGATATGCTTTATACACCGTTGTGTTGATTTATTATTTGTGCACAGTTATTGTACTTAATATCGTTTTTGTACCTTGTCCGCACATGTTTATGATTTCATGGATTTCATACAGTTGGGTTGATTTTGTGCATATGGTATGCACACGGTTTGGTTTTTGCACTCGGTATAGTTCATATATACTTGCAGTGCATTAGTACGTATTTTGTGCACCACAGTTGCACCTGACTTCATTTTGATGTCATTCGAGACATTGATTTTGATTTCATGCCTATGTTATGCATGTGATTTGACTTATGCTATCGGCATAGTTTTCATATGCTTTTAGTATTTTGAATTGCTTTTGTGTACGTTGATGCACATGGTTGTGAGATTATATACCACGGTATACCCGATTTGGATTTGGATTGAAATGTGTTGTATACCATCGATTTCGATTGTGATACTCGAAATTTGTTTTGTGCACCTTGTGCACCTGATTGGATTCTTGCGCATATTTGACGCGCTTGGATTGGATTTGCGCATGTTCGGCGCTTGATATTGGATTTCGTGATTTCGTGCATGTTGGATGCACATGATTTAGATTTTATTCATGCATGATGGCTGCACCTGATTTGGATTTTCGCGCATGTTGGGCGCATGATATGAGATGCGATTTTGGTGCACACCAGATGCACTAAATCGAGATTCTTCATGCATATCAGATGCACCTGATATTGTTGTCAGGCACACCCGTTGCCTTTGACAGGTGTTTCGTGCTAACCCGTTGCACTTAGATTATGTTTCTGTGCACATGTATGGCACATTCATGGATTTCGATTTCCGTGCGCACCAGACGCACGTAGCATTCATATGCACATATTGGGATTGATTCCTTATGGAGCAGTACGGTTTTATGATATTTTCTATTTTTTTGTACTGAGCAGGACTAATCAGAGTACAGTACCTGAATATGTTTTTGCATGAATTGATAGTTATCGAGAGGATTTCAAAAAAGAGAGCTATAGTCTCAGTATTTACCAACGTGTCTGATATGACACGAAACGTTTGAAATAAAGAAACCCTTCTAAATTATTTTTCAAATGGCGGGACGTACATATTAAACAAATGATAAGTATATATATAGTTATTTTCTTACATTAGACGTCCGCCACTGTGTCACGATACACGCATCGCACAGCAACATGAAAGGTTTGGCATGCATTGGTTTTCGTATTGGACTTAACATTTGTGTCTTCACCATGACTCCGATGATTGCGGGATGCTTGATGGTTTTTTGATTTAGAGTTATCTGCTCATTTTTCATCCGCATGCATTGCGCTATGATGTGTTTTATGTATTTATAATTTCGGAACCCCGACGACTTAGTCTTTTTACTGAAATATTTTAGTATTTGAGGGGTTTAAATTTAAATTCGGGGACCGAATTTCTTTAAGGGGGGAAGATTGTAACATTTCAGAAAATAAAATATTATTTTTGGGAAAATTTTGCAATTAAATAACAAGTATATTGAATATTTTAATATGGCGGTAAAATTAATTACCGATAAATTGGGAAAAAATTGGAAAATTATGGAAATTACTGAAAAGAGGGTGTTTTATGTGATTTATGCAAATTACGAAATTTTATGATTTATTATACACTAATTTAGTGCTAATCGCTATTAAATTTCGCTAATCGCGCATTAAGCTTATTTTGTGCAAAACATGCATCGTGTCGTATTTTACACTTATGTTACAATTTATAACCATGGTTTCATTTGGGATTTATGTGTTGGTTTTAAAAATGAAATGGAAAAAAAAAAGAAAAGAAAAGAATAGAAAAGAATAGAATATGAAGCATGGACAAGAGAGAGAGAGGTGAGAGTCAACCTTGGTCATAACACTTTGACTCCCATTATCATGTTCATCTTTTTCTTCTCCCTCTTCAGCTCCATGGCAGCACCTCACTCCCATTCCACTTCAAACCCTCACTTCATCATCAAAAACACCGCAAAACTCCATCCCCACTTCATTAAAAATGTGCACAAGCTCACAAGCTTAACTTTGGACCAAGAAAGTTTGCATTTTGGTGCCCTAGGGGATTCATGAGTGCCAAACGAGGTATTCTCTTAAACATTAGTATAGTATTTCCATTGCTTTTACATCCATATTTGATTAGAACCGATTTGGTGACGTTTAGTGAGCTTTAAAAATTTCTAGTTAGGGTTTGAGGAATTCTTGAGTTGTGATGTGTAATTGAGGCTTAAAGTAACCTTAAACCCCTTTTGTGATAATTTAGTGAACTGAAACTGAGACTTAAACCCCAGATTATGAACTTTGAAAACTCGATATCGGAGAATAGTGGATTCTGTTAGGGTATATTGACATCTTCTATCACCCGGGGCCTCTAAAATTTATTCAGCGAACACAGAGAGTCATGCAGGCAACCTGGAGTGTACCTTAGAGACCCGAACCATAACACCCTACTGAGGCCACAAATAAAAGCTTTCTGGCCGCAAATTGCGGCCAGATCAGGAGATTTGGGGTCTGTGTTTGGTCTGTAGCTCTATGTCCTTCAAACTAGACCTTTGACATATGCAACTTTGGCTAATTTCACCTAGGGTAAAATCTGGGACTAAAATTCATGTGTTGCTGTTTTGATTCGAGGTTATATTTTTCGTATTTTGGATTCTGGATTATAGTATTTGCGTTTTACCTCGATCACTTGACGTTTGTACGACGATATCGAGGGTTGTCTGGTGGTTTGAAAGGCGTAGTCCTTAGGTTCTAACCTATAGGCTTTTAGCATGTCGTTTTGGTTTTGAATTGGGTTTTAATGCGGCACGAAACGTTATGATGTGTAAGTACCCCCGCGAGGATTTCAAGACGACAAGCAAGCGCGCGGCAACATCGGCATTGGCAAGCGAAGAGCAATATGAGTAGATTATATCTACGGGGGAAGTCGGGTGGATGGCATATAGCACCCCCGCAGTTCGTAGCATAGTGTATGGTATATATATTATATAGATATATTTATATGGTATTGTGAGGTTATGATTATCTAGATAGACTTTGGGAGTCATGGATAACTTTAGTGTAATTGGATGTTGGTGTCGTTAGTTAGTTTAGTCGCGAGCCCTAGAATAAGATTTACACCCACACGCACACACATGCTTACTTGTTATATTCGTGCGTATATGGGGATATGTATATATTTATACACACATAGGTATGGGACTATATGTGTGTGTGTGTGTGTATATATATATATATACGTACACCTACACTTGGATGATGAGGATTGTACATGGTATTTGGAGATGAGTCTATGAGATTGGGCATGGTGCCACGAGATCGGTGATATGATGTGGTTCGTATTAAGAGATACGACATGAGATTTTAGCGGGCCTTCAGGCGTGTGTTTTCATACACGCATATATATGCAGATGGTATCAGTTTATACTAGACTTAGATCAATACCCCAGTTCATGAGATATGATGATAAGGATACAAGATAAATGATGAGATGAATGTGATATTTGACCCGTACCCAGATTGGGATGCCGTACGATGGATTTACGTACGAGCTATATATTGGTGATTGATACGCACTCTTGACTCGAGGATGTCATGTTATTTATTGTATCGTATGTGATACTATTGAGGCGAGATCACCGACAATTATATATGTATATATATATATCGACACAGATTTAGGTGGTTTCCATACTCTTTCGATTGGCTTGTTAGTTAGATCTGTAGTTTACTTAGTAGATGTTAGACTAGACCTGATCAGTCGAAAATATTGTATTTTTAACACAGAAATTTCCCTACTATTTGTAATCATCTAAAGGTGTTTGGTATAAATATAGCACATATTAGCAATTTGTCTGCAAAAATACCAAATAACATGTGTTATACATTATAACAAGTATTATGAGAGAAATTGTGTGTTTATTATTGCATACGTGATCTTTTGTATATCAAACACTTGTCTCGAAATTGTGTGCAGGAAATTCTCCAGGTAAAAGAGCCGGAACTGCTAAAAGTGCTGATAAAATACGTCAAGTCCAAGACTTGTGATCTGGCAGTAAACAAGAAAGTATAAAAATATTCCAGACATCAGGAAAGTGCCATTAAGCCAACTAAAATCAGCACAGAAATTTCCATGTAATGATCTCACAAAACGGCCGCGGATCCGCGGCCGAGTCAGGCCGATCCGCCGCGGATCCGCAGCCGCGTTGACTCATTGGTGGCAGAAACTTTTTCTGAGGCTTCTCTTAAACGGCCAAACTTCTTCAAGACGCTTCAAAGTCACTCGAATTTTCTAGAAGCTTCTCTTATAACAACCAAGCTTTTCATGCAAGCTAGCTAACTATCTTAATCTAGAAACTTCTATACAACTACCTAGCTTACTATGCAAGCTTCATAACAACCAAGCTTCCAAAGGAAGCTAAATCTGGCTTCTAGGGGAAGCTAAAGGGGAAAGCTATAAAAAGGGACTTAGGATTTCATTACAAAGGTTGTTCAAGAGTTGATTAGTTGTTGAATATTGAGCCAAAATTCCGCAAGTTGAGTGACACAACTTGCAACTCAAAACCCTAGCCCAAATCCAATTCCAAAGACAAATCAAGATACATCGAGTACCAAATCAAGCAAGCATTCAACGAGCCTTTGAAGCAAAGCCGATCTTCATCCGAGCAAAAGATCCACGACGATCCGCGACTCACGACGATCGAGCCACGCAAAGATCGATGCCGAATTCCTTCTCAATTGAGTGAGCAAGAGCTAGTCTTGTAAACTTGAGTGAGAGTTGTAATTTGAAGAAGATCTAAATAAAGGTGAAAATCTTTATTCTTTCTTTCTATTCATTCGCGCATTATGATATTCTTAGTTCTTGATTGCTTTATAATAATGCGTGAGTAAATTCTCCGCTTGTATCGGAATCGAGAAAATAAGTAGATGATGATGATTAAAATCTTTAACGATTCTTAAATCTTATGAGTTTTGTAAACTTTAGGAAATTGAATCATAGAAAACCTAATTTGAGCGAGATCGCTTTCTTGAATGTTTTCGCTCCAAATTAGAGATCAACGATCAATGATTTAATTTGCTAGAGGCTAGTATTTGAATGATAATCTACGAAAGGACAAGGGATGACGACGACGAAACCCTAGTTTGTTCAATAGTTCCCTAATTCTCATTGATCGTCATCGATCTAGCAACAAATCTTCAATAGATAAGAATTTGTAATCATTAGTATTCACCATCACTATTAATTGGATCGATTCCGACAAGCCTCTTTACAAATCTTGATAATTCAATCGATTTGGATATTTTCTTGATCTTTATCATTTCTTGATTTTAGATCTAGTTCTTTATAATTCTTGAAACTAAATTTCATAAATCTTGAATCAATTTTCTTTTATCTTTTAATTTTCAACTCAACTAAAACAATAACGAACAAATCACACTTTCTCAGTGGACGATCCGCATTCACCGACGAAACTACAATAGACACCATCAATTGATTGCGGTATAAATTTATTTGGTTGTGATCTTTTACACTTTTCTAAGAACGTCACACGGAGATGATCAATCAAATGGCGCTGTTGCCGGGGATAGTGTGCTAATTTGTTCGTTTTTGTAATTTGAGTTGGAAAATTTATTATCTAATCAGAATTTTTAGATCAAAATTCTCCCAAGCGCTTAACGATTTGTTGTGATTTGTTGCAAGGAGATCTGGAATCTGTGGTGCGAGAGGAAAAATTTTCAGGACATCTCAAAAAGTCCAGAGAGGCAACAGGAGCGGTTTCTGAAATTTTTGTTCAAGGATCTTATTAACTGACCGCGGAACCGCGGTTTTTGAAGGCTTCTTGCGGCAGATCAGCGGCGGGATAGCTGCTTCAGTGCACCAAAATTTTTAGGTCTACTTCTGTCTTTCTTATCTCCTCCCTGCTCTTTCCATTAACCAATTTCTGCAGGATTCTTTGCAAAAATTCGCAGCGCCGCAAAAAGAAAAAAATTGTTGCGTGTTTGATCTTGGTTGTTTGCATTTTTAAGACGGAAATTAAGCGGCAAAGACCAAATTCAGATTAGGTGGGGAGTTCATTACCCTTTCTAAGCTCCAAAAATCACAAACTTACATCCGCATCACCCTCATTAACTAGAAAATATCTATACATGACTCTAAGGACCGTCGTGCTCAATTAGGGCAGAAGGAGGTCGTGGGTAATCTATTACTTATCCGCATTTCTTTTGTGGTGTCTAAGGTAAGTGTGTCTAAGGCAAGTGGTTACTTAATTAGGACCACTACTTACGTAGAGGAGAACCTCCCACTTACCTGGCACTTACCAGGCCACAGAAGGGGCAAAGAGGCAGTTGATGATCTATCTTGCGACTTGTCTTCTAAAAGTCTAGGAGCGGTCTAGAGACCTGACCTAGGTGACCACTAGAATTAGGGTTGCTTGTGCATTGTTTGTGATTTGATTTTTCAAAAAATCCGTACTTTTTCAAACCAAAAACCAAACTCATCTTTTCCTTAATTATCACAACGTTACCACTTGTGCTAAACCATTTAGTGCATGCTCGGCTGGACAAGGGATTCTAGCGCCCGTCTTGTCCGTGTTCCTCCTATCGACTCCGAAGTCGGTAATTCTACGTCTACTTGTTCTTAACCCTCCACCACACCCACTTCGATGGACAATTCTCCATCGAACTTCTTTAACACTACTCTGCCACCACCCGCAGGTGCGTAGAATCCGCCCCGCATCTCTCTCCAAGAGAGATGTTACCCTATGCAAGGTCCTCTTTCGACCTGTCTCACCATTCCACCAGCCAATGGGGACAATTTTGAAATCAAACCACAATATATCAATCTTCTACCCAAGTATCACGGTCTCGAGTCTGAAGACGCATACGTCTTTATTACTAAATTTGAAAATGTATGCGCTATGATGGGTACTTCACAGCTTTCTGTGGATGCTATGAGATTACGTCTTCTCCCATTCACTTTGTGCGATATAGCCGAGAAGTGGCTTTATAACACAGCCGCACATTCTATTTCAAACTGGGGAGAATTCGTAACAGCTTTCCTAAAGAAATTCTACCCCAATCATAAGACAACACGAGTCCGTAGCGAAATAAATCAATTTACCCACCTTCCAAATGAACCATTCTCGAAGTGTTTTGAACGCTTCAAGGATCTGTTAGTTCAGTGTCCTCATCACGGAATTCCTAGATGGGATCTGTGCAGAATCATATATGAGGGTATTAATCCTACAACAAAATAGAACCTTGAATCCATGTGTCAAGGCACCTTCATGAATAAAGATGATGGTGAAGCCTGGAGATTTTTAGAAGATTTCGCTGAGAAAACTTTACAGTGGGAGAGTGTAAACCAGTCATCGTCTAGGGGTGGCATTAACAAAATTGATGTTTCCATAGGAGTTAGAGCTGAAATGGCAGCAATGCAAAAGAAACTCGAAACTATGGAACATAAATTTTTAGCGGCCTCCCTAAATCAGATGTCACTTTCCAAAACTGTCTGTGGATGCTGTTCTGATCCATCTCATCTTACGGAAGAATGTCCATTGAATTCTCCATTTCAAGGTCAAGAGCATACCAATGCTGCTTTCCAACTATGACTTAGAAACGATCCGTATTCTTCCAGATATAATCAGGGTTGGAGGAATCATCCTAATTTTGCTTAGAACAAACAACAAACTCAAAACACGGTTCCAAATCAAAATAATTTCCAAAGGGCTCCTCCACCACAACAGCAACCATGTCAACTGAGTCAGCACCCCTACCAATCACAAAACTTTCAAAACCCGGTCAACACACCTGCACCGTATAATCCTTTGCAGTTGACCGGTACTGATGAATCCTCTTCACTCGCACAAACCATGAATTTGATTCTGAAAGATTTCATGCAAGTTTCGTCCGAGATTCAGTCTTCTGTCGATGATATAAAGAAAAACTCCACCACCCAAGCTGAAAGTATAAAATCGATGGAACCACAAATTGCACAATTAAAAGCCGAAATGAGTGCTTGAGAAAAAAGGAAACTTCCTTTTCAACCCCTACCGAATCCTGGACATTCACAACACCACAATGTGAATGCCATTACAACGTTGAGATCTGGAAGAGTGCTGAATAATCAAGTTGGAGAAGAGATTGATAATCATGAAGAATTAATCAATAAAACCCCGACTGAAAATTTTCCTTCCACATCTACTTCTACTTCTTACCCCAGTTCTTCTACCCCACCACCTTCTTGCGAGCCTATTCTTCATTTTCCCCAAGGCTCGACACCTCAGCATACCTCTTCCAGTCCACCAAAGACGATCCCCACTTCTATTCTGGGATCAGATCCATACACACCACCTTCTCCAATGTTGGACCTAGCTCTTATTGCTAAAGCTCCTTATTCTAATCGGTTAAGGGGAAACAAATCGAGTCCACATATGGAGAAGATTATGAAAATGTTCAAACAGGTTAATATCAACATCACTTTCCTAGATGCTATTCAACAAGTCCCCGCTTATGCGAAAATTCTCAAAGACTTGTGCACGAGGAAGAGGAAGACTCAAGTGCCCAAAAATGTTTTCATGACTAATAATGTTAGCACTGCTTTTACCCCACAGTTTCCAAAGAAATAAGCACCCAGGATGTCCTACGATATCGATTTCTATTGGGGGTAAAAACATCAACCGTGCTTTACTTAACCTTGGTGCAAGTGTTAACCTGCTTCCATACTCTGTCTATGAGCAGTTAGGGATTGGAAAGTTAAAACCTGCTCATTGCACTCTCCAAATGGCAGACCGTTCAATCACCAAAGCTAGGGTGAACTGGAGGATGTGTTGATAAAAGTCGGGGAATTTATATTCCCTGTGGACTTTATTGTTCTCGATACACAACCTGTAGCAAACCCAAGGAACCAAATTTCGGTGATTCTGGGTCGACCATTCCTTGCCACTTCCAATGCTGTCATTAACTGTCGAAACGGTTCAATGAACCTATCTTTTAGAAAAATGACAATTGAACTTAACATATATAAAATTGGAAGTCAGCCGTCTGAACCCTCTGCTCACATACTTGATGTCTGTTCTGTCCACGGGATTGCTCCCGAAAGTTGCGAAGTTGATGAACTTTGCTTTGAAGATCTCGATGACACTAGCACATCAATGTTTGATCTTGCACATCTTAGTGAGGACACTCTTTCCACTCTTGAGTCTGAAACTCTTGACTCATCACTTTCCGAGTCTGTATCCTATGCAGGCTACGAACTTTTTCGTGACTCTGAATATCATTCGATAACCCCACCTTCTATAGTTTCTCCGCCAGCATTAGATCTCAAACTTTTACCTTCTCATCTTAAATATGCATATTTAGGTGAGAATGAGTCTTTACCGGTGATCATATCCGCTTCCCTAGTCTCAGAGCAAGAGAATGCGCTTTTGACGGTATTGAGATCTAATAGGCAGGCGTTTGGTTGGACTATGGCTGACATCAAAGGGATTAGTCCCTTGATAGTTGAACATCATATACATCTGATGGATGAAACCAAGCCAACCCGAGAAGCACAGAGACGGTCGAACCCCGTCATGAAGGAGGCGGTGAAGAAAGAAATCGTCAACGCCTTGACAATGGTATCATTTACCCAATCTCCGATAGCCAATGGGTAAGTCCAATTCATGTTGTCCCTAAGAAATCTGGCATCATGGTCATAACAAATGAGGAAAATGAGTTAATCCATACACGCACTCAAACTAGGTGGCATGTATGTACTGATTATAGAAAACTCAATGCCGCAACGAGAAAAGACCACTTTCCTCTTCCTTTCATTGACCAGATGTTGGAACGCTTAGCTGGACGGGAATGTTACTGCTTCATGGATGGAAACTCTGGCTATAACCAGGTCCCTATTACCAAAAAGGATCAAGATAAAACCACATTTACTTGTCCTTTTGGTACTTTTGCTTATAGACGCATGCCCATTGGGTTAAGCAATGCTCCCGCTGCATTTCAGCGGTGTATGATGGGTGTTAGTTATATGTATGCCCTAGAGGCCATTACTGTACATAGGATGTATATTGTAGTGGATGCTGGGACATATATAGGGAGGACTTTCTCGCTCGACATGATAGTATGCTATCTGGTTGATCTTTACCTTAACGTGTATACTGTTTGTCTCTCTGTTACATGTTGGTAAAGCCCTTAGGATGTGTACTTGACTACCTGGATTATGATGCGGATCATACTAGTGGGGACATGGTAGTCTATAAGTACATCCTTCAAAGTCCCTAGTCGTGGGTGTATCGAGACGGGGCATCGATATACCAGAGTAGACTAGCGTGTACCTTCTCGACCCATACAGATGGGCGATGGATGATCCCATATCCATCGGTGTTTGACATCAGAGGTGATATATGGGTGCTCAGTAGAGACTGGGTACACTGGACGGACTCGCCGAGAACTCCCAGATGGTATTATACCTCACGTCAGATGGCAGTTCTCTGGTGACACTGGTACAGGTTAGTCTGTTGACCCGAGATCGTCATAGAGTCTTGTGTGGTTCCCACTGTGCTTTGATTTCCATCTTACCACGTCCAAGAGGGCATGCAAAACGGTGGTTTTTGGGTACAGTCCCGAGTCACATGGAGGCAATGAGCGATAGGAGGGGATTCGTCTCTCCCGGTATAGGGGGTTGATGTTGCGCTGTGTTCGATTGGCTATAACAGGAAATCCCTGGCCAGGGTTGCTGAGATTTACTGGTAAGTGTTACCAGTAGTTTCTCGAACAGTTATAGACCTCATATCGACACGACTTATTGAGCTATTGGGGTCTGACGTTTACCACCCCTAGGCGAGATATGCGACATATCAGACGATCAGACCGGACTGTACGGTAGTGTTACTGGTCGGATTCACTGGAGTGTGAGCGGGCTTGCTCGTCGATCTTCAGATCGCTCAATACCCGGGTGGCCGTTACGTTTAGCAGACCGCTTGCGGCTTGTGGATGCTTGATATGATCATCATCTGCTGCCGGCGTATTGACGAGTCTTTAGAGTCCTACACAGAGGTTTCCTGGCTCAAGCGAAACGAAATAGGAGCGCATATGAGATATGTGCGGGACCGAGAATAATACGAGTATGTGATACTGTATTCGATTCTCGTGATGTGACATTGATCGGTTATATGCGATATAGCCGGGTTATCGGATCAAGTGTTGATTCGATAAGATGTTACTAATGATACCAGTCGGTTATGTGCGTCATGACCGGATCGTTAAATCAAGTGTTGATTTAATGATTTAATGCATAATTATATATTTGATATATTACTTTGCATTAACTAGTATCGGTTCACTTTAAATGGATTTTCTCACTCGCATGTGCGCATTGCATATGCGATATGATTTTGTGCACTTGCTTGTATCATGTTTGATGATACATGCCTTTTTAGTTAAGTGTATAGAATTAAACCTTGGTTAATGGAATGGTTAGGGTTTACTATTTGATTATTCATTTATTTATTTATTTGTTTATTCATTTTGGGAAAAGCAAAAAGGGAAAAATGGATGCTAGTTTTGTTTTGTTCATGAATCTTCATGAAGGTTTGAATAAAGGTAACCATTTTTGTCTCATGCTTAACTTAACCATTCCACATAACCATGATTGACTCTCTACACCTAACTATGGTTCTATTATGATAAGAATGAATTTCTTTTCTCATTTTTTATAATTCTTATCATAATAACATTCTTCTTCTTCTTCATTTTTCAAGTGAAGAAAACCTAAGTCCATCAATGGTGATTGATGATTAAGAGTGAGAAATCCAATTCTAAAGTCTACCCACTTCCTATTTCTTCATCCTCTACCTCTTGCCAAGTAGTAGAGTGTGTTTCCTTCATAAGTTTTCATGACTTGGTGAAGGTGGAGCTTGATCTTTCGATGCCTCGACGTAGATCATCTTCGGCATGGACATCGACGACCTAGCTTGCCCATTCTCCGACGAAGCCGACGCTTGAGCCCGGATTTGATTTGGACAGCGGAGAGGACCTCGTTGCAGAGCTATGGAGGTGGAGCACCGGATCTACAAAGGTTGTATTTCCGTATCTTGTAGTTAAGTGTTAACTAGTTAGCTTTTTCGCCTAGTTTTCTAGCAAACGATCCGTAGTCGGGTCTCTCGGCACCTAGAATTTTTGAAAATGGCATGTTCGATGCCTTGTGAGACCTCTAGTGTGTGCCTAGGAACCCTACAGTGGTATCAGAGCCTAGCTAGAGCCTTAGGCGAAGTCCAGACGGAATTTGAAGTCCGAACGAACCCGAAACACCAAATAAATCTTGCTCTCTGTACTTTTTTGAAAACAGTGAGTTTTTCCAAATTAAAAATTGCTAAAAAATTCAGCAGGGAAAAATAAGAATTACGGTGCAAAAAGTTTCTGGTGAACAGTAATTTTCGCGGCGGATCCGCGGCAGAAGCATGGCGTCTGCGGCGGATCAGCGGTCCCTTGATGACGTCAGCCCTGTTCCTTTGCACAGTAATTCCTAGTTCAAAGAGCTGAGTTTTCTGGGAATTTTTAATATTTATTCAAGAGTTGAATTTTTCTGCTGTGTTTTTGGGGATTCGGTGTTTCGATTGGAGTATCAAATTTTGTCTATGTGGCTTTCCGGATAAATTTTAGAATATGTTAAAAAGTTCGACCGGATATAAATACCCAATTTTTCCCCTGTCGGGAAATTTCCAAGTGTTGGATTTTTCCGTAGTTTAACGACGTTCTAAGTAGTGCAAGTAACGCGATGGTCCCTCTAGAAGACAACAAACCTTAACTCGATTATGTGACCGTCTTGAACTGCCCTTTGAACCTTCGGGTTTGGGGCAGTACGGCGTGCCACATGTGAGGCGTTGGCTTGACCCTTCTACGGCTGGACCGTTGGTACTGAGGCACGAACGGAATGTTGTTAGACTTATTTCATGTGTTGAGCTGTATCGGGAAAACTTGGTTGTTCGATTGTTCGATCGGAAAGTTTAACATTTTCTATTTATCTGGAATGGGATACAATAATTGGAATTCACAAAAAGTTATGAGATAACTGAATGAATATTATAAACATAGCAGTTTAGTCTCACTTGATCGGTTGCCACGGAATTTTGATATGATCAAAAGTCCGTCGCAATCACGTAGCGTACGCGGATACTCGCCGGGTAAACTTAATAGACAACCTCACGCCATTGCCCCGACCAAGTGACTGTAGGAGAACCCCGTCGCCGAAAGCATCCGTCCGGGTGCTCGCGGTGGCGGTGTTCCTCCTTGGTGCACTTCGTCGACGGTATCGGGGGTGCGGCCGTCTACTGAAGTTTGCGACGAGCATTCGATCAGTTTTTCGGGAATCTTGTTGAATTGCCCGACTTAGTATTGAAAAGTGTTTTCGATAATGAGACTAAAATGCGGGGTTTATAATTGTTAGGCATGCGATGTCTAAGTAATTCATTTGATCAGGCATGCGATGTCTGAGGTGGTTGCGGATTCCAACTGTTGTAGTTTTACACTTTCTTTTCTGTGACCGTAAGTGTAATATGTGATATCGCCGGTTTCGTTGCTATATGTCAACGACAATTGGGATGCGCATATTTACTTACGTTGATGACATGTGATGTTATGTGTTGCTGGATATGTTATATTGGATCGTCGTGTTTGAATAGCCGGGGGTTTTTATGTGAGATGAGTGTTTTTCATTTTCATTCATGTAAAAACTTGTATGTAATATTCTTTTATTGGGGCGCTTCCAGGTTGCGGAAGTTGTCACCGTTTGTATATTATTTACTTTTCCGCACTAGGATAGACCCAAGGAGGAGGGCACAAGTAACCGGGTTCTGGAGTCCAGTGGGAGACCAACTCGAGGAGTCGAGTCCGGGTCTCCTAACTCCAGAATTGGTAGGGTTGCTTGCCGCTCTCGTAGGGGTCTAGGGGTGTGGGTTTGGCTATTCATCGCGACCGTGGAATCCGTGTTTTATACTGGCTCGTATTGAAAACACGGACGTCCTAGTATATCCAATGTTTCATATGTTTCTTCTGCTGCGATATCTGTGATGTGATCATGTGATGTTCTGTGATAGATACTGTATATAGTATATATGATATATTATATAGACGTTACTTATGTTTTACACCCGCGCTAGCCCTGCCCCGCTCTGTCGTTAGTTACCTAACCTAACGGTGCACGAGGGGACATCGAGGCGAATGCGGATGGCATAAGTGTATGTCGTATTTATCTGTGATGTTTAGGTACTTAAATGATGGGACTTCATTAATGTGATTAATGAAATAAAAGAAACCTAAGATGTTGTAGAATCGAATTTCAAAATAAAACAGGTAGCTACAGTTCTTGCTTTGCACAGGGGTATATGAGATATATCCTGCACCTTATTCGATGAGGAAAGGACCGAGATCCCTTTACCGGGAGTGACTCCTTTAGCAATAACTGGCAGATGCTACACATTCGGTTTGTCTTTTGATTGCTTTTAAGAGTTTTTGCTTTGCACAGAGATATATGTGATATATCCCGCACCTCATTCGACGAGGAAAGGACCGACGATCCCTTCACCGGGAGTGACTCCTTTAGCAAAACTAGAAAAGCCTCAAAAACACTCCATTTTTTAAAATCATTTAATTCTACAACGATATAAAGTTCATTACGCAAAAGGTTTTCTTAAAAACCTGTCGTAGCCCTCCGTCATTTCAGATAGGTAATAGTTAGTATTCGTGCTGCGTTTGTTGACTCAGTCAAGGCGTAGTGTGCGGTAGCTGATTATTGCTTATCTGCAAAGCATATGATGCGATTGGATTAGGGTAGTCGTGCGGCCTTGTTGACTCAGTCAAGGGTCGTGCGGGTGGGTTTAATTCAATCGAGAAATGACGGGTTGAACTTTACTTGCGGTCTATGGTTTGTTGACTCAGTCAAGGTCATAGATCGCATGGGGCAAAATATTATCGGGAATTTCAAGTGTTGAAATTTGCAATGAGATTGCATACCTTCTATGAGATAGTTGGATCCCGATACCCGCTGCGAGTAAGAGTTACTCCTGGGAGAGTTTTATACATTACAATTAGCCGATCAAGTAGGTGTCTAGAAAGGTGTCAACGGGGTTACGCCTCTGGGAAAACGAGGTTTACATTAATTAGGTTCGTGCGAAAGCACGGGGGACCTCCCTCAAAGTACCGACACTGGCCTGGCTGAAAGATTGGCGAACTTTTAGTGTGTAATTAATCCCGGCTAGTCTTTCCTTTTAGGGTTTGAAGGAAGATTTGATAAAAATCAGTGGGAGCCATCCTGATTAGATAAAATAATAACCAATCTATTCTTGAAAGAGCGCACGCTGAGTGTTTTCTTCTCTCTCTCTCCAGGTAGCGACCATATCACGCCTTAATCAAGATAATAATACGGATTATTGACCGAACCCGCTTGTTATACTGAGCTGGGGAACGTTGGTCCCGCTCCAACTTATAATTGTTATAAGACAGAGCAGGAAATTGGGGAATACCATATTTCCCGTGCCGCCCAAACGAAGAGAGTGCATGCTGATGCATCATCTTCGGGTGTGTTCATTATACAGAACTGTTTCTCAGTATCCTCCAAATCCTGGGTATATGATACCGGATCAGGATCCCAGATATGTAATCTGTTATATAGGGCTACAGATAGGTAGAGAACTGAGAACGGGTGATAAGTTTCATGAGGCAGAAAACGGGGCAAGTGTTGCAGCCAAGTCTGTTGGTCACTGTCACCCTGTATTACCAATACATTGATTCTGAACGAATGTTGTTAGATACCGAACCTGACATACAAAATCATATCAGTCTCTTTATAAGTAAAGAAATGATAAAATTTTGTATTGTTGGATAATGTTTTGAACATTTCCTATATCAAAAGTTGATCGGTTCAGGCACGTTATCTAAAAGCGTTGATGTTCTAAATCAAACTACAGTTCTTATTATATGGAACACACACAAGAGGAAGAGTTCAGAAATGAACGAATTCTTCTTGAGGCATTGTAGACTAGGTCAGATCAATGTGACCCGACTAGCTAGAGTTACATATAGATGCATATTTAAATTAGTTTGAATTTACATCTTGTGAAACTCGCCAGTCATGTCACAAAGATAAGATGACCACAGCTCCGTTTACTGGAAACAGAGAAAGAGTTAGTGAACTCTTGGGATGATACATGTTGATGTATGTAGGTCCCCTGTCTACACATGCCAAGACCGGTTCTTAGTACTTCATTACATTCTCTGATAATCTCTCAAGATTCAGACATATGTTCCTGTTGAAACATGAGTCCGAACCTTTTGAGATATTCACAGAATATAAGCGAGAAGTAGAGAACCAATACGAGTATAAGTATTATGTCCTTTGATGAGATCAAGGAGGAGAATACATGTGCACGGAAATCCTGGATTATTCTAAAGGAGAAAGAGATTCTCTCTCAGCATTACTCCTCTGTATACACCATAGCACGATGGTATATCGGGGCGGAGCAATCACACCCTATATGATATGGTGTGCTCTATGATGAGTACTCCTGAGTTACCTGTTTCCTTTTGGGTGTTATGCACTTGAGAAGTTGCATACCTATTGAATAGGGTTCGAATCAAATCAGTTGCCTACCATTTCATATGTGATATGGAAAGGGAAGAGCCCATGTCTTAAGTTAGTTAATATTTGGGGTTGTCCGGCCTATGTCTAAAAGGCAAAATCCGGACAAGCTCGAGGCAAGGTCTGTTATGTAGAACTGGAAATGTTCCAGCTATACAAACTGCAGCAGATGATTTGATAGAACCGAAGGATTCAGTAGAAACCAACGAACCTCAGCCTCTCCGCCGATCTAGGAGGGTTCCTCACCCACCTGAGAGATACTTCGTTTTCTCTATGACAGTGGGAGCGAGGATTGCATCATGAGATGATGACCCAACTAGCTTCGAGCAGGCCATCGAGAGTAAGACTCTGTAAGAATGGCTGGATGTTTAACGATCTGAGATGGAATCCTTATACACCAACAAAGTATGGACTTTGGTTGCTATATCTGAAGGGTTAAATCCCCATCAGGAGCGAGTATATCTTGAGAAGATTACTTGGTGTAGATGGAAAAGTTGAGACTTTCAAAGCTAGACTTGTTAAAGGTTTTTGTCATCAACCAGGCGTGGATAATGATGAAACCTTTTCAGTGCCTATGCTTAAGTCCATCCAGATCCTACTTGCCACGGCTACATACCATAACTACGATATCTGGCGGTTGGGTGTCATGACTGCTTTTCTAAATGATGTTTTAGAAGAGTGCGTCTATAAGTACACAGCCAGAGGGCCTCGTAGATAGTGGGAGCAGCGGAAACGTATGCAAGATGTTTTATATGATAAAGCAGGCATCGCGGAGTTGGAACATCTGTTTTGATGAAGTAGTCAAAGAGTTTGACATCATCAAAATGGTAGATGAACCTTGTATATACAAAAAGGTAGTAGGGAGTATGGTG
Source organism: Agapanthus africanus (assembly GCA_030015575.1). NCBI lineage: Eukaryota > Viridiplantae > Streptophyta > Magnoliopsida > Asparagales > Amaryllidaceae > Agapanthus > Agapanthus africanus. Next base: position 621,856,358 of record CM057342.1, read on the forward strand.
ACGATCCTCGTAGAGTACGTGGATGACATACTCTTGATAGGGAAGGAGTTTCCTATGCTACGCTCGATCAATCTCCGCTTATCACAATGACTCTCCACATAGGATCAAAGTGATACCCACTAAATCCTGGATTTTGGATCTATGAGATAGATCTAAATGGATGTTAGGATTCTCACTAGTTGTAGTGAGACGGTATCAATCGATCCTGGGGAGAATCACTGGAAGTGTTCCAGGGTGATAAAGACGACTGAATGTCAGTTGCAGGCATTGTCTTTACCCTCAGTGAAGGGACGGTATGTTGGAAGAGTTCCAAACTAGACACCGTGACATACTAGACGATAAAGGCAGCATACATCGCTACTTAAGATGCTACCAAAGAGGCTGTTTGGGTGTATATTGGTTCATGAGATGAACTATGTTCCTCCCATTGTGTGACAATGGAGTTGTGGCTTATGTCAAGGAACGCCGGTCCCATCAGTGATCCAGACATATTCTAAGGCAGTATCACTTGATCATGGAGATGGTTGATCTCCAGGGAGATCGAGGTTAGGAGAGTAGACTCAGAGGACAACACAGCGGATCCACTCACAAAGGCCTGTTCCCAGGGAGAGACTTTTAAGGGATGGTTGAGTATGAGATACTACAACTACTGCTACAGATGGCCCTAGTGCAAGTGGGAGATTGTTAGTTATATGTATGCCCTAGAGGCCATTACTGTACATAGGATGTATATTGTAGTGGATGCTGGGACATATATAGGGAGGACTTTCTCGCTCGACATGATAGTATGCTATCTGGTTGATCTTTACCTTAACGTGTATACTGTTTGTCTCTCTGTTACATGTTGGTAAAGCCCTTAGGATGTGTACTTGATTACCTGGATTATGATGCGGATCATACTAGTGGGGACATGGTAGTCTATAAGTACATCCTTCAAAGTCCCTAGTCATGGGTGTATCGAGACGGGGCATCGATATACCAGAGTAGACTAGCGTGTACCTTCTCGACCCATACAGATGGGCGATGGATGATCCCATATCCATCGGTGTTTGACATCAGAGGTGATATACGGGTGCTCAGTAGAGACTGGGTACACTGGACGGACTCGCCGAGAACTCCCAGATGGTATTATACCTCACGTCAGATGGCAGTTCTCTGGTGACACTGGTACAGGTTAGTCTGTTGACCCGAGATCGTCATAGAGTCTTGTGTGGTTCCCACTGTGCTTTGATTTCCATCTTACCACGTCCAAGAGGGCATGCAAAACGGTGGTTTTTGGGTACAGTCCCGAGTCACACGGAGGCAATGAGCGATAGGAGGGGATTCGTCTCTCCCGGTATAGGGGGTTGATGTTGCGCTGTGTTCGATTGGCTATAACAGGAAATCCCTGGCCAGGGTTGCTGAGATTTACTGGTAAGTGTTACCAGTAGTTTCTCGAACAGTTATAGACCTCATATCGACACGACTTATTGAGCTATTGGGGTCTGACGTTTACCACCCCTAGGCGAGATATGCGACATATCAGACGATCAGACCGGACTGTACGGTAGTGTTACTGGTCGGATTCACTGGAGTGTGAGCGGGCTTGCTCGTCGATCTTCAGATCGCTCAATACCCGGGTGGCCGTTACGTTTAGCAGACCGCTTGCGGCTTGTGGATGCTTGATATGATCATCATCTGCTGCCGGCATATTGACGAGTCTTTAGAGTCCTACACAGAGGTTTCCTGGCTCAAGCGAAACGAAATAGGAGCGCATATGAGATATGTGCGGGACCGAGAATAATACGAGTATGTGATACTGTATTCGATTCTCGCGATGTGACATTGATCGGTTATATGCGATATAGCCGGGTTATCGGATCAAGTGTTGATTCGATAAGATGTTACTAATGATACCCGTCGGTTATGTGCGTCATGACCGGATTGTTAAATCAAGTGTTGATTTAATGATTTAATGCATAATTATATATTTGATATATTACTTTGCATTAACTAGTATCGGTTCACTTTAAATGGATTTTCTCACTCGCATGTGCGCATTGCATATGCGATATGATTTTGTGCACTTGCTTGTATCATGTTTGATGATACATGCCTTTTTAGTTAAGTGTATAGAATTAAACCTTGGTTAATGGAATGGTTAGGGTTTACTATTTGATTATTCATTTATTTATTTATTTGTTTATTCATTTTGGGAAAAGCAAAAAGGGAAAAATGGATGCTAGTTTTGTTTTGTTCATGAATCTTCATGAAGGTTTGAATAAAGGTAACCATTTTTGTCTCATGCTTAACTTAACCATTCCACATAACCATGATTGACTCTCTACACCTAACTATGGTTCTATTATGATAAGAATGAATTTCTTTTCTCATTTTTTATAATTCTTATCATAATAACATTCTTCTTCTTCTTCATTTTTCAAGTGAAGAAAACCTAAGTCCATCAATGGTGATTGATGATTAAGAGTGAGAAATCCAATTCTAAAGTCTACCCACTTCCTATTTCTTCATCCTCTACCTCTTTCCAAGTAGTAGAGTGTGTTTCCTTCACAAGTTTTCATGACTTGGTGAAGGTGGAGCTTGATCTTTCGATGCCTCGACGTAGATCATCTTCGGTATGGACATAGACGACCTAGCTTGCCCATTCTCCGACGAAGCCGACGCTTGAGCCCGGATTTGATTTGGACAGCGGAGAGGACCTCGTTGCAGAGCTATGGAGGTGGAGCACCGGATCTACAAAGGTTGTATTTCCGTATCTTGTAGTTAAGTGTTAACTAGTTAGCTTTTTCGCCTAGTTTTCTAGCAAACGATCCGTAGTCGGGTCTCTCGGCACCTAGAATTTTTCAAAATGGCATGTTCGATGCCTTGTGAGACCTCTAGTGTGTGCCTAGGAACCCTACAATGGGGATATTCTCGGACATGGTCGAAAATTTTCTGGAGATTTTCATGGATGATTTCTCGATATTCGGAGACTCTTTTGCTGACTGCCTATCTCATCTTGACGCAGTTCTTACTAGTTGTAACGAGAAGAACTTAACCTTGAATTAGGAAAAATGCCATTTCATGGTCCAAGAGGGAATTGTGCTTGGACATGTTATTTCACGAAAAGGCATTAAGGTTGACAAAGCTAAAATAGATGTTATTCAAAACCTTCCTCATCCCAAATGCGTCAAGGATATACGATTCTTTCTTGGCCATGCAGGCTTTTACAGGAGATTCATTAAGGATTTTAGAAAAATTGCTAGACCATTAACTCTTCTCTTGGCCAAGGACACAACCTATCACTTTGACTCGGATTGTGAGGCAGTATTTGACTCACTCAAACACTCTCACTACAGCCCCCGTTTTATCATCTCCAGATTGGAACCACCCGTTTGAGCTTATGTATGATGCATCCGATTTTGCAGTTGGTGCAGTCTTAGGACAACACATTGAAAAGATGCCACACGTGATCTATTATGCAAGTAAGACCCTGAACGATGCTCAAATTAACTATACAACTACCGAAAAAGAAATTTTGGCAGTTGTATTCGCATTAGAAAAATTCAGGCCTTTCTTGATTGGCTCACCTATTATTGTGTACACTGACCACTCCGCCTTGAAACATCCTTTGGTAAAGAAGGATGCTAAAGGTAGGCTAATACGTTGGATCCTTCTATTATAAGAATTTGATCTTCTTATTAAAGATAAGAAAGGATGTGAGAACGTTATAGCCGACCATCTTTCACGCATCTCTTCTTCACCTGTGACCTTACCGATCAATGATTCTTTTCCAGACGAACAACTCTTGAATGTAACCGACGAACCTTGGTTCAAGGATATTGTGAATTATCTTGCTACGGGACTTATTCCCCGCGAATGGTCGAAACAGGACAAACATCGATCCCAAGTAAAACATTTTTAATAGGATGAACCCTATCTGTTTAAGTATTGTCCTGACCAGATCATTCACAGATGTGTCCCTAATGACGAATTCAAGAGTGTTCTATCTTTTTGTCATGATCAGGCATGTGGGGGTCATTTCAGTCCTCGAAAGACGGCGGAAAAGGTTTTGCAATGCGGTTTCTATTGGCCGACTTTGTTCAAAGATGCATTTGATTATTGCAAAACCTGTGCACAGTGTCAACACATGGGTAGGATTTCCCGGAGAAATAAAATGCCACTTCAACCCATCTTGGTGGTTGAAATTTTTGACGTTTGGGTTATTGACTTTATGGGTCCTTTTCTCAACTCTTTCGGGAATTTGTACATATTGCTTGCGGTTGATCACATCTCGAAATGGGTTGAAGCTATTCCTTGTCGCACTAATGAAAAAAAGTTTGTCATTAAGTTCTTAAAAGAAAACATCTTTTCGGGATTTGGACACCCACGCGCTATCATTAGCGATAACGGGACGCATTTCTGCAATCGGTCTTTCGAGACTTTGATGCAGAAATATGCAATCAACCACAAACTTTCCATACCCTATCATCCCCAAACGAGCGGGCAAGCTGAGGTTTCAAACAGACAAATCAAACAAATTGACGGATGCTCTTTGGGCATTCCGAACTGCATAGAAAACCGATCTAGGGATGTGTCCTTACAGACTAGTGTTTGGAAAGGCTTGTCACCTTCCGGTCGAGATTAAGCACAAAGCAATGTGGGCCATTAGAGAACTTAACTTTGACTTAAATTAAGTCTGCAACTTTCGGAAGCTACAATTAAACGAGCTAAGCGAACTCCGCGATGAAGCTTATGATGACGTTGTAATTGTAAAGAACCGGACTAAGGTATTTCACGATAAAAACATTGTGAGAAAAACTTTTACACCTGGTCAACAAGTCCTTCTTTATGATTCACGACTCCATCTTCATGCGGGTAAGCTACGATCTCGTTGGAAAGGATCTTTTGTTGTGCGGTATGTATACCTGCACGGGGCAGTTGAGGTTGAAAATGTTGAAAACGGTACATTTTTCAAAGTAAATAGACATAGATTAAAACCGTATTTTTCCACTGACCCCACGGAGGAGCTCCTGTTTATACAGGAGCCGCTTTATCTTGATTAAAATTCCTCCGTCTTACCTTCATGTCTTGTAAAATACTGTATCATCTTTAGAATGGAGGTGGGTGAAAAGAATAAGTTTGGGGGAGGATTTTCACGATCATATTTATTGCCCCCATTAACAAATTTCCTCGCAGGCTTACAGCTTTTTGTGATTCAGCAGATGGCAACAGTGAAGACACTGTTGAAAACAAGTTTGGAGGAGGTTTGTGCTTATTTACGCATCATTTTGCATCATACTTTGCATAAGCACAAAACTTTTTAAAACATATAAAAATAAAAAAATAAAAATAAATAAATAAATAAATAAAAAATTCAAAAGATAAAAATATTTAATATTTAATTTGATAATAAAAAATTAGATAGTGAAAACTTACATCAAAAAGATTGGAAAAATTTAAGAAAACCAAGAAAATTAGAAGTTTTCTTAAACGAAGTAGCAATAAGTAGTTATGAGCCTTGTCCCAAGGGTTAGTAAGATGACAGAAGTCACTAATCTGAGAATAAAAATAAGTCTGAAAAATAGTTTCTTTTCTGGAAGCCAAACATTTGAATGTTGATACCCTACTAAACGCACTTACACACGTCTTGAAACTCGGGATAGTAGAGGATACCTTGAAATGCTCTTGTCTAAAAGCCAGAGTATGAAGGAAATTATGAATGAATAAAAGATAAAATGGTATAGAAAAATGAACACTAGTTTTGTTATCACCAAGTCCGCAATAAAAAAATATAGCGAGGGTGCTTCATCACCTAGTGCCTTAGACCAACTGGTTTGGGAGTCACTGCTAAGCCTTAGGTGGTGCAAGACGAGGAAAATGCTAATACACCTAATAATCAAGCATATGATTAATCGGTCGGTTAGTACCTCAAGAAGTATTAATGGTCGTATGAAAAATGTGTGAGGAAATTCATCTAAATATTCACCGACTAAAAAGTACTGAGGTAGATGGACAAGAGTATGATAGCTTGAATTGAATTCTCCAAGTGTAGGGATGTTCTTTTACACACACGTAGGGGTATATGATGATGTTTGGAAGAAAGGTAGGAATGAAGAATAAAGACGATGTTTTATTGAGAGATGATGTGATTTCTGATATCTTTTCTTGACTATTAAGATAGGGCTCATGACAGCCGAAAAGCATGTATAGTTGGAAACTCTAATTTTCAAAGTCTTTCTTTTACAATTCTTATCTTTATATGTAATTTTCACGGTCTTCCTTTTATTATGCGATTTTGTGGGTGCAATCCACTGAAAACCCTCAGGAGACAACACTCCTCCTACTAGGGACATCTAGAGGTTTAAAGGCTTGTTGCACGTGCTCAGTGCAATCGTGTTGCCTACGAAAGTATGCTACTTAGTTCTTTTTCATATATTTTCTCCTGCTTTTGAATAAAACAAGTTTGCTCGAGACGACCAAAATTAAGTTTGGGGGGATTTGATCAGTCGAAAATATTGCATTTTCAACACAGCAATTTCCCTACTATTTGTAATCATCTAAAGGTGTTTGGTATAAATATAACACATATTAGAAATTTGTTTTCAAAAATACTAAATAACATGTGTTAGACATTATAACCAGCATTATGAGGGAAATTGTGTGTTTATTATTCCATACGTGATCTTTTGTATATCAAACACTTGTCTCGAGATTGTGTGCAGGAAATTCTCCAGGTAAAAGAGCCGGAACTGCTAAAAGTGCTGATAAAATACGTCAAGTCCAAGACTTGTGATCTGGCAGTAAACAAGAAAGTATAAAAATATTCCAGACATCAGGAAAGTACCATTAAGCCAACTAAAATCAGCACAGAAATTTTCATGCAGTGATCTCACTAAACGGCTGTGGATCCGTGGCCGAGTCAGGCCGATCCGCCGCGGATCCGCGGCCGCGTTGACTCATTAGTGGCAGAAACTTTTTCCGAGCCTTCTCTTAAACGGCCAAACTTCTTCAAGACGCTTTAAAGACCCTCGAATTCTCCAGAAGCTTCCTTTATAACAACCAAGCTTCTCATGCAAGCTAGCTAACTACCTTAATCTAGAAACTTCTATACAACTACTTAGCTTCCTATGCAAGCTTCATAACAACCAAGCTTCCAAGGGAAGCTAAATTTAGCTTCTAGGGGAAGCTAAAGGAGAAAGCTATAAAAAGGGACTTAGGATTTCATTACAAAGGTTGTTCAAGAGTTGATTAGTTGTTGAATATTGAGCTAAAATTCCGCAAGTTGAGTGACACAACTTGCAACTCAAAACCCTAGCCCAAATCCAATTCCAAAGCCAAATCAAGATACATCGAGTACCAAATCAAGCAAGCATTCAACGAGCCTTTGAAGCAATGTCGATCTTCATCCGAGCAAGAGATCCACGACGATCCGCGACTCACGACGATCGAGCCACGCAAAGATCGACGCCGAATTCCTTCTCAATTGAATGAGCAAGAGCTAGTCTTGTAAACTTGAGTGAGAGTTGTAATTTGAAGAAGATCTAAATAAAGGTGAAAATCTTTATTCTTTCTTTCTATTCATTCGCGCATTATGATATTCTTAGTTCTTGATTGCTTTATAATAATGCGTGGGTAAATTCTCCGCTTGTATCGGAATCGAGAAAATTGGTAGATGATGATGATTAAATTCTTGAACAATTCTTAAATCTTATGAGTTTTGTACAGTTTAGGAAATTGAATCATAGAAAACCTAATTTGAGCGAGATCGTTTCTTTAATATTTTCGCTCCAAATTAGTGATCAACGATCGATGATTTAATTTGCTAGAGGCTAATATTTGAATGATAATCTATGAAAGGACAAGGGATGATGATGAAGAAACCCTAGTTTCTTCAATAGTTCCCTAATTCTCATTAATCGTCATCGATCAAGCAGCAAATCTTCAATAGATAAGAATTTGTAATCATTAGTATTCATCATCACTATCAATTGGATCGATTTCGACAAGCCTCTTACAAATCTTGATAATTCAATCGATTTGGATATTTTCTTGATCTCTATCATTTCTTGATTTTAGATCTAGTTCTTTATAATTCTTGAAACTAAATTTCATAAATCTTGAATCAATTTTCTTTTATCTTTTAATTTTCAACTCAACTAAAACAATAACGAACAAATCACACTTTCTCAGTGGACGATCCGCATTCACCGACGAAACTACAATAGACACCATCAATTGATTGCGGTATAACTTTCTTTGGTTGTGATCTTTTACACTTTTCTAAACACGACACACGGAGATGATCAATCAAGACCCGAGTCATACCTATTTCAAAACTAACGAATCTTGAGTATTTTAAAGAAAGGTCAAGGGATTCTACGGATATTTTCAAAAGATGCATCTTTTCCTAAAAACACCGTAGCCCATATTTTTCTAAACCCCATGATTCGTGTTATTTCAAATGGCAAAACTGTATGACATATATATATATTGATGTAGATTCTTCACTGTTGTGTTTATTATTCATTTTCCGCATATTCTTGCTATTAGCATCGCATTGCATGTTTAAATGTGTTAATTGTTATATTAAATCCATGCTGTCAGGACACCAGCATCATTATCGATGATGCGTATGTTCCACGTACACCTGCTTGCCGGCTCACACACTTCATCATCGATAATTGACATATCACTACACAGTAGGACTGTTGCATCAGGATATGACTCCTTGCATGACATACTTGCGTACATACATATTGTACACCCATACTTGCGTACATACATATTGTACACCCATACTTGCGTACATACATATTGTACACTCATACTTGCGTACATACATATTGTATACCCATACTTGCATACATACGTACTTGCACATACATAGATGATTATGGCTTGATTTTGGAGATTTGGGAACCGCAAGATGTAACTTAAAACTGGATTCATTTTAAAGGAGCGGTTTTCCCTCGATAAGTGCATATTACTGTTTTATATTGCATGATATACTGATATGTTTACATTTTTATTACATGTCGCATACATCATGCTTTATGATTATCCGCATTAAGATATGTTGTTTCCATGATATTTCTGTATTTGAGAACCGTGGGTATTTCAAAATAAAGTATGTACTGTTTTAAAAACTCGGTTTCTCTTGATATGATATTTCAGCAGCCACCATGAGTTTTATCGGTTCTGATATATATATATACACACACACACACACACACACCATGCGAGGAGGAGTCGTGGGCCATGTGCGGGTACATGGTGGGACTCGGTATGGTACCCCGGGGCAAGAAAGGGATGCTGTGTATATAGACGATGAGCTTTACAGAGAGACTACTACCTACCGGTGATTGTATTTGGGCTCGGCAGATATCCAGAGGATACCGACCGGAGTCGAGAGACGATATGGGCCGATCCGGACTGACGGAGCCCGATATATATATGAGCATTTACGGGCCAATCCGGACTGACGGAGTCCGATATATAAGGATTTACGTGCCGATGCTGGGGCACAGGTTTCATGATGTTTTCGAGTGTCGATGCTGGACACTCAGGTTCCATGATTTTGATGTGTCGCGAGGGACACATGTTGATTTATATCCTCATACTTTCATGCATATGATTTTATGCCTTTTACATGCATGATGTTGTTATGTCATTGGTTGACACGTGGACGAGATCCACATACATAAAGGCATTGATTATATAGTTGGATGATATCCACATACTCATAGATTTCATGCTATAGTTGACACTGATTTGATTGTTGATACCACATGTTTATGATATGTTGCTACCTGAGGCACTAACACGAGCACTTAGTACTACACTTATGTATAGATATTTACCCTTGCCACCTGATCAATACTTCAGACTTTATCATATTGAGGATATATATTATTACTGATCGTTTCACCTAGGATTGAGTCATACATACGATATCTTCTCTGTGATGTTTTCTACTCATGAGTTGGCAACTCACCCCCGTTGTGCCACAGTTTCTTACAGGTTTTGCCGTACAAGTTCTTGCGGCTTTCTGGCACACTGCTTCCTTTCTGGGTGATTGCTTTGGTAGGTGGGTTCACTCGCATCGTGACCACCATTGTACTTATTTATTTTCATTGTTGTATCTAGAAACTCCATCAACCAGACTTGTATTTAATTCTGACTTGGACAACCAGTGTACTATTCTTTCGACCTTAGAATCGCGCGTTGTATTATTATGATTTTCTTGATATTTTGAGTTTCCTTTTGAGTTTTAATTCTCGCCCTTCGGCGTTGTATGCTATATTACTTGAGTGGTTGTGACCGTTGATTGACGAAGAGCTAGCTCCCGCTTGGAGATGCCTTTTATCATTGTGCGTATATTATTCATATTGTACCCCGTTTGGGGCCTGTATTTATAAAGGAAGCTCTGCCGAAATTTTCAGAAAAGACTTGGGATTTTAAAAACGCATAATTCGGCTTATGCTATTAAAACCACTTCTTTAAAACCAGTTTTTCTTCATTTATTATTTAAAATGGTTTTAGATTTCTGGGCTTTTGGCTTACTTGAATTAGATGGGGTCCTATAGACTTTATATGATTCAAGGGCCAGTCACGTGCCATTTCGGGTCGTGGCAAAGTTGGTATCAGAGCGCTAGGTTAACCTTGGTTCGAGTCTAAGTTTGACTATGCGGAGCCTAGAGCGTTTGTATATATTCGGAACTTAGGCTTGACCTTACGGAACTTAGACTTAATCGAGGGGGTATTACACCCGAACTTTCGTCGCGTAGGTTAACCTTGGTTGATGGAGTAGATGACTTCAGTAGAGTGACGTACCGTGTGTATGTTCCGCGGCATACTTACGAGACGCTACTCCGCTTAAGAAACCTTAGGACGTACATTTCCTTGCACAGTATTATATTCATTCATGATCTATCTGTTAGTTATATATATGGCCTAGAGGCCATTTTTGTACATATGATGTATATTATAGTGGATGCTTGGATATATATAGAGAGGACTTTCTTGCTCAATATGATAGCATGCTATTTGGTTTCACTTTGTCTTAACATGTTGTCATGATCCGCAGGGTACGAAACGTGACTGGCACTTAAGTTACGAAACGTCTCAAGACGTCTGTAAAATAAGTAAGCCAAAACCCAAAAATCAAAACCAAATAAGCAGAAGACTGAAGGAAAACCAATCAATTGAAAGCAAGTTTATCAAATAAGTCATGTCAAGCCTTTTTAAAAACAATATCAATTTTTCCGAAAATTTCGGCAGAGTCTCCTCTGTAAATACTGGCCCCCAAAATGGGTACAACAAGAATATATATGAATACAATAAATAAGGCATCCCCAAGCGGGAGCTAGCTCTTCGCCACAAGGCGGTCACAAATCCTACGCAATGTAAATCAGCAATGTGCATAATAAACATAAAAAGCACAAGTAAAATATCATGTTGACTCAAGTGAGCTCGACCCCAAAATACAGCATGCAAAGTCCACAAATCTCACAGTCTCATCTCTAGGTCAATATACAACAATACTGGTAGATACAGTAGATGGAGTACTCTAGATACAAATAATATACAAGGTGGTACAAAATAATAATACAACCCACCTACGAGCAAAAGCCTCGAGTCCAGGCAAAAGAGGCAAAAGAAGCAAGTGTGCCCGCCGCTACTGTACTGACGGAGCGGACCTGCAAAAGGCTGTGGCACAACGGGGGTGAGTTGCCAACTCGTGAGTAATAAATAACATCTATATAGGCTATCGCAAGCATGCACACAAGCATCCTAGCATCTATAATACAGGTATGGCAGGATATACTAGTAGGTATGTATGCAAAATGAATGTACTAGCAGGTATGAATGCAATATGAATCAACTCGTGATCTGAATATATAGGTACAAGAAGTCATATTTTTCATTTAGGAATCTATTTTCTTTTAAATATCAGCACAATACCAATAGAATCAACAAGAATCCGTGTCCAGCATCGACACCTCAAAACTGTCTCAATCTCATGTATCCATATCATAGTATCTCTGGCCCCAGCGGTCCGGCTGACCCATCTCAAATATCAATATCTCATCATCTCGCGGCCACGGTCGGTATCCTCTGGATATCCGCCGTGCCAAAAAGTCACCGGTAGGTAGTCTATCCCCTGCCAGGCTCAACGTCAACAACACGACCTTCTTGCCCCGGGGTACCTTACCGGGCCCACCATGTACCCGAGACGGTTCATCCAACTCCTCGAAACGGGTCTCCAAAACCACAGCAAACTCATGGTGGACGACACTCACATCACTAGAAAACCGCAATTTTGCATATTTTAAAAAGGGTAATAAGTTTTAGAATTTTTGCGGCTTTCCCCCGAAATACAGAAATATCATAAATCTCAAGAAATCATCATGAATGCATATGTCAATGATAATGAATGCATATGGTATTAATGTTCAAGTTAAAATGTATGATTAATAGACTAGGCATGAGCAAATGATATAATGATATACATGCACATGAATAGAAATTCTACGATGTTATTTTAAGGATTTATTGCAATAGTATAGGTTTAGATATCAAATATGGTGACAATATTCTAGATTATAAGTTATCTAGTGTCATGGCATGGCAATTACCAGGGCGTGTGTACGCATGAATAGCGCTCGTGCTGCATATAAAACCCTAGCAATGGTGCAGGTGTCCTATAGAATGAGTTCGCATATGTATGTCAAATAAAGCATGGATTTAGCATGATATTACGCTAGCATTTACTCCTAATTACTAATATCACTAGAAATCTTTAAACAACTTAAACTATCGGGCGACTTGCGCCATCCAAACGATAGTCCCCCGTAGATGTTATATCTACTCACCGGAATCCCCAGCTAGCTACGTCCAACCACCGCTTTCCCTTTCCGTGCCGCGTCCGAAGTCTCCGCGACCGAACCTGGAATTTGCATCAATACAAAACATAAGGTTACATATCATGAAATGACGCAAATCCCAAACGAAAATATCCACGTTCATGAGTTAGGCACAACGTGCGCAAGGTGCGCGGAACACACACGAAAATCGCAAAATTAACTAGAATCGTCGTTTTGGGACGCCCGGCAAAACTAAAACCCGATCTCAGAAAATTCCGCACTCACACATCCTAAATGTCGTAGGATATGCTAAAAATATAATCAAGTTATCACAATAATTCATCACATAATTTCCATAAAAACCTAGTAAGCACTAAAAATTCCAAATTCGTGCAAATATCGCGGATTTGTGATAAAGTGCACACAACATCGCGCAAACACCCAAGTTAACCATTAGAAATCTCCTACAATTAATTTAACCCAATTACCATGCTACAAAACCCATTATCCAAACACAACCCTTTTCTTGATTTTCATGAAACAAGCATATTTCATGAAACAAGCATAACAACCAAATTAACACTAAAAAAAATTAGATTAACACAATTGAAACCCACTTAAGCAAAGTGACCACTTAGATTAGGCTAACAAAACAACTAGATAGCAAATATAATTTAATTAACCTACTAATGGTTTCTAACACACTAGTTTAAACTCAAGCCATGAATTTTAACAAACCTAGAATGAAAATAGTGCTAAAAATTAACACTAAAACAACTTAATTAAAGGAACTTAACCAAAAGAATTTAATTAGGTAGAAATTATACCTCAATCTAGAGATCTAGCAAGAACAATTTGCCTCCCATGATGGCTTCATAGCACCATGACCCATGCAAGAAAGGCTAAGGAGAATGGAATGAAGGATGGGGATTAATTTGTGAGGTTTAATTTAGAATTTTGGAGCAATTTTGATGAAATTTTGATGGAAATGAAAAGAGGAAAGTGAAGGGGGAGGGTTGCTGAATTTTCGGCCAGAGGAGGGAGGGAAAATGGTGTGGGTGGTGTGGGAAAAGTCAAGGTCAAAGCCATACCAATCAACCAAAAACCCATACTCAATTTAATATATTAAAACCCTTTTTCTTAAACAATTTAAAATGAGTGAAGAACACAATTTGGAGGGGGGAAATTTTGGGCTGCTGAAATAGTGGTGGGGATGGCCAAATTAGAGGGGTGAGGTTGTGAGAGAGTGTACAAAAAAAATCTATGCAAAAAGACCCCCCACAATATCATATTTGCAAGTTTTAGCTCAAAATAATTATATTTTTGTTTCCCAATATAAAAACCAATTAAACTTGAAATAAAATACTAAAAAATTATATTACAAACTAGATTTTAATTAACATGATTTTAAAGATTAAAATTAGCCCATTTAAATTTGTATTTATCGCTAATTTAATGTATTTTTTTTACCGTCATAAAATGATATTAAAAATTGAAAAATTAGGGAAAATTTTTAAACGACCAGAATTTTATAAGTAACTCATTAGCTACTAAAAACTAGCACTTATCTATCCAAATTAGGTATAATTAGGCCTAAACTGCAAAATAACAATAATGACGATCTACGGAAAAATACCAAATTTTCACCGATTTTCCAGAAAACACCAAAACGACCTTTTCAAGGCGCTACAATCTTCCCCCCTTAAAGAAATTCAGTCCCCAAATTTAAAAATATAGCTACACGTACCTTCAAAGAGATGGGGATATTTCTTTCTCATCTCGTCCTCGGTCTCCCAGGTGACCTCCTCGCTGCTCGGGCCACGCCAAAGGACCTTGACGGTCGGTATAACTTTCGATCTCAATTTCTTTACCTGCCGATCCAGGATGACCACCGGCTGCTCTGCAAAAGAAAGGTCGCGCTCTAGCTGGACTGTCGGGTGCTGAATCGCATGCGAAGGGTCGTGAAGGTACTTGCGGAGTATCGAAACATGGAAGATGGGGTGAATATCGGGTAAGCTGGGTGGAAGAGCCAAACGATACGCAGCTGCGCCGAAACGCTTGAGGATCTCGAAGGGACCCACAAATCTGGGACTAAGCTTTCCTTTTCACCCAAATCGCTTCACGCCCTTCATCGGAGAGACCCTCAGAAAAACATGACCGCCAACTGCGAACTCTAGTCTGCGACGGCGCCTGTCGGATATGATATCTACCTGCTCTGAGCCGCTCTCATCCGGTCTCGAATTAACTGTATCTTTGCTGTCGTCTCCTCAACAAGCTGCGGCCCCAATATACTGCTCTCGCTGAGCTCGGTCCAACAGACGGGTGATCT
The DNA here is from genome assembly GCA_030015575.1 of Agapanthus africanus. Taxonomy (NCBI): domain Eukaryota; kingdom Viridiplantae; phylum Streptophyta; class Magnoliopsida; order Asparagales; family Amaryllidaceae; genus Agapanthus; species Agapanthus africanus. Next base: position 621,871,535 of record CM057342.1, read on the forward strand.
GCATCTCCTCCCATACAATGCCTCGAAAGGTGCCATCTGAATAGTATCCTAGAAGCTGTTGTTGTAGGAGAACTCTACTAAGGGTAAATGATGATCCCAGCTACCTCCGAAGTCCAAGACGCACGCTCGGAGCATGTCCTCAAGAGTCTGAATAGTCCGCTCTGACTGGCCGTCGGTCTGCGGATGAAATACTGTGCTAAAACTCAAACGAGTGCCCAATGCCTCCTGAAGTCGCTGCCATAGTCGGCTGATAAACTGGGTGCCTCGGTCGGACACGATACACGTCGGGACTCCATGCAACCGTACGATCTCGTCGATGTAAATCTGGGCATACTGAGCAAATCCGAAGGTCGTCTTCACTGGCAGAAAGTGAGCCGCTTTCTTCAATCGATCCACGATCACCCAAATGGAGTCATACCCTCGACTGGTCCTGGGTAGACCCATAATGAAGTCCATAGAAATCTGCTCCCATTTCCACTCCGGAATGGGCAAAGGCTGCAACTCTCCTGCTGGCCTCTGGTGCTCGGCCTTGACTTGCTGACAAGTCAGGCATCTCGATACGAAGTCTGTGACGTCCCTCTTCATCCCGTCCCACCAAAAGACATCTCTCAAATCGCGATACATCTTGGTGGAACCCGGATGAACGCTGTATGTCGATCTTTGCGCCTCCTCAAGAATCTCACGTCGTAGTCCCTCAGAATCTGGTACGCACAGTCGAGTCCCAAATTGCAGTACTCCCTGATCATTGATCACGAACTCGGAAACTCTGCCCTGCCGCACCTGCTCTATGATCTCTGAAAGACGGTCATCGCTGGGCTGTGCCTCTCGAATACGGTCAAGTAACTGCGGACGTGCACGAACATGCGCAAGTTGTCCCCCTGTCGGAGTGAACTCAAACTCAACCCGGCTGTCGCATAAAATCTGCCAGTCTACCGACGACTGCCTTTGTACTGCGCACAAACAAGATAGACTACCCCCGGGCCTCATGCTCAAAGCATCCGCCACTACATTAGCCTTGCCCGGGTGATACAAAATCTCGCAATCGTAGTCCTTTACTAGTTCCATCCAACGGCGCTGTCTGAGATTCAGGTCTCGCTGCTGAAATATATACTTTAAGCTCTTATGATCAGTGAATATCTGACACGACTCGCCGTATAGGTAATGTCGCCAGATCTTAAGTGCAAAGACCACTGCAGCCATCTCCAAATCGTGAGTGGGGTAGTTCTGTTCATGTTTCTTCAACTGCCGTGAAGCATACGCGATCACCCTGTCATGCTGCATCAATACGCACCCTAGCCCCACTCGTGAAGCGTCACAATAAACCACGAATCCGCCTGATCCTGACGGCAAAGATAATACCGGCGCTGTAGTTAAACAAGTCCGTAGCTGCTGAAAACTGTGCTCGCACTCCTCCGTCCAAACGAAAGGAACTCCCTTCCCGTTCAATCCGGTCAAAGGTGCAGCAATACGGGAGAAATCCTGAACGAATCGCCTGTATTAGCCAGCCAGGCCTAGGAAACTGCGGATCTCCATAACTGATGTCGGTCTGGGCCACTGTTGAACGACCTCGATCTTCTTCGGGTCCACACATATGCCATCTCTCGTAATCACGTGACCCAAGAACCCAACGCTGTCCAGCCAGAATGCACACTTGGAAAATTTAGCGAAAAGCCGGTGCTCCCTCAAAGTCTGCAACGTAATCCGCAAGTGCCGCTCGTGCTCCTCTCGGCTCCGGGAATACACCAAAATATCATCAATGAACACAATGATGAACAAGTCGAGATACGGCCGGAATATACGGTTCATAAAATCCATGAATACTGTTGGGGCGTTGGTGAGTCTGAACGACATCACCAAAAACCCATAGTGGCCGTAGTGCGTGCGGAAAGCTGTCCTCGGTATATCTGTCGAACTCGCAGCTGATGGTATCCTGATCGCAAATCGATCCTCGAAAAATATCCTGCCCCCTGAAGCCGGTCGAACAAATCGTCGATATGTGGTAAGGGATACCGGTTCTGTACGGTAATCTTGTTCAGCTGGCGGTAGTCGATACACAAACGCAAACTGTCGTCCTTCTTCTTGACAAACAGGACCGGAGCATCCCACGGAGAAACGCTAGGTCGAATAAGCCCTTTATCTAACAAATCCTGCAACTGATCCTTCAGCTCTCGAAGCTCCGCCGGGGCCATCCGATAAGGCGGTATAGAAATAGGCCCCGAGCCAGGAATCAAGTCAATGCAGAACTCAACATCGCGCTCAGGCAGTAACCCAGGCAGCTCCTCTGGGAAAACATCAGGGAACTCACTAACAATCAGGGACCCGGTCCAAAGGAATCTCTACAGCTCGAGTATCACAAATATACGCTAAGAATCCCTGACATCCCTTCCGCAAGAGCTGACCAGCGTGAAGAGACGAAATCAAGCTGGGAAGGGTGACACTGCGGTCTCCCTGAATAACAAGGACTGGCTCTCCCGGAAAGCTAAATATGACTGCTTTCTCACGGCAGTCCACTGAAGCATAACAGGTGGCTAGCCAATCCATGCCCAGAAGCACATCAAAGTCCAACATATCGAGGAGAATCAAATCAACCGACGAATCCCTCTCCCCGATACGAACGGAACACAATCGAAACACAAAACGAGCGACAAACGACTCGCCTACCGGGGTAATAACAACAAGCGGCTGATCTAACGACGACGACTCACGGCCCAACATTGGTGCAAAGTGTGTAGATACATAAGAATGTGTGGAACCTGGGTCGAATAATAGCCGTGCGTCGAAAGAGCAAACTGGCAAGGTACCTGTCACAACGGCGTTGGATGCCTGCGCATCCTGCGGCGTCAAAGCGAAAACTCGGGCCTGACCCCCACCAATAACTGGCTGTCCTCGGCCTCGGCCTCCTCGTCCTCTCTGGATCGGACCGCCATGTCCACGGCCTCTGGGTGCATCGAACTGTCGTGGAGCATCGCCAGTGATAGGAAGTAGGGCTCTCTGGGGAGGAGGTGGTGATGGTGGTAGGGTCACATGTGGAACTGTCGCCGCTCCCTGTCGTCTCCCCGGACAGTCTCTGATACGGTGGTGCGGACTCCCACACCCAAAACATCCTGGCGACGGCTGCTATCCCTGTGGATATGAACATATAACTGACCCCGTCCAATTCCTCTGCCAGGCCCATCTCTCGGAAAGAATCCGGCGCGCTGCCTCTGCGACGGCACATCGGTGCGAATCCTCTTCGGCCCAGAAACGGCCGAAGTCTGTGATATGCGTGCCTCCATCCGTAATGCCGTATCTATAGCAGCTGAATAAGTGTCGAAGTGCTGGGCGCCAATAGCAAGAAATAGCTGGGTGTCAAGTCCTTGCACGAACCTCTTCACTATCTTTTCTTCAGTATCCACCAGATACGGAGCATATCTGGACAACTGCGTAAACTGGACATCGTACTCAGACACCGTCATCCCTGGAGTCTTGATCAAGGCCTCAAAACTACGAGCTCTGGCGTCATGAACGCTCTCTGGGAGGAAACGAGCTAGAAAGACTGCTGTAAACTCGGCCCAAGTCATAGGCGGTAGACCTGCAGCTCGACCTCTCAAGACTGACTTCCACCATGTCTGCGCGAGGCCCTCTAGACGGAAACTTGCGAGCTCCACCCATCGATCGTCCGAACACCTGAGCGAACGGCAGATCCTGGCTAAACTGTCAAGGAATGTCTGCGGATCCTCTGCTGCAACGGTGCCCGTGAAGACTGGAGGTCTCAGCCTCATGAAATCCTGTAGCGATACAGGGATAGCCATGGTAGTAGTAGTAGGAGCAACTGTCTGGGCAGCAGGCACCATGGTAGTCTATGATGTGGTAGGTACATCCTCCGATCTCGGTGCACGACTGGCCGCTACTAAGGATCCCACCATCTGTCATAACTCCTGCATACCTCCCATCATCTGTCGTAGCTCCTCCATACCAGACTCTAGCCTGTCCATGCAGCCTGGGGAATGCAGATCAGTCTATCCCTGAGGCGTAGGTATACCACCCTGCTCGGTCCTCGTCTCGGACGAGCCAGCTCGGATTTCATCTCGGGCGGCAGCCCTCTACGGTCTCGTAGCCTTCGGCGGCATAGTAGCTAGTACAGGAAACAGGATAATAAGAACAGTGCAATAGAATTATAGGATACACGGAATTGAAAAAGGAAATTTCAAGCAAGTATATCCTAAAGTCACTTAGGTGGAGTACCGTATCGCAAGTATGCCGCGGACATACGCATGCTACGTTACCCAGCTTAAGTCACTTACTCCATCTACTAAGGTCATCCTACACTTAGAAAGGTAAAACCTATCTCTCTGATCCCAACTTTGTTACGACCCGTAGGGTACGGAACGTGACTGGCACTTAAGTTACGAAACGTCTCAAGACGTCCATAAAATAAGTAAGCCAAAGCCCAGAAATCAAAACCAAATAACCGGAAGAGTGAAGGAAAACCAATCAATTGAATGTGAGTTTATCAAATAAGTCATGTCAAGCCTTTTTAAAAATAATATCAATTTTTCCGAAAATTTCGGCAGAGTCTCCTTTGTAAATACTGGCCCCCAAAATGGGTACAACAAGAATATATATGAATACAACAAATAAGGCATCCCCAAGCGGGAGCTAGCTCTTCCCCACAAGGCGGTCGCAAATCCCACGCAATGTAAATCAGCAATGTGCATAATAAACATAAAAAGCACAAGTAAAATATCATGTCGACTCAAGTGAGCTCGACCCCAAAATACAGCATGAAAAGTCCACAAATCTCACAGTCTCGTCTCTAGGTCAATATACAACAATATTGGTAGATACAATAGATGGAGTACTCTAGATACAAATAATATACAAGGTGGTACAAAATAATAATACAACCCACCTACGAGCAAAAGCCTCGAGTCCAGGCAAAAGAGGCAAAAGAAGCAAGTGCGCCCGCCGCTACTGTACTGACGGAGCGGACCTGCAAAAGGCTGTGGCACAACGAGGGTGAGTTGCCAACTCGTGAGTAATAAATAACATCTATATAGGCTATCGCAAGCATGCACACAAGCATCCTAGCATCTATAATACAGGTATGGCAGGATATACTAGCAGCTATGTATGCAACATGAATGTACTAGCAGGTTTGAATGCAATATGAATCAACCCGTGATCTGAATATATAGGTACAAGAAGTCATATTTTTCATTTAGGAATCTATTTTCTTTTAAATATCAGCACAATACCAATAGAATCAACAAGAATCCGTGTCCAGCATCGACACCTCAAAACTGTCTCAATCTCATGTATCCATATCATAGTATCTCTGGCCCTAGCCGTCCGGCTGACCCATCTCAAATATCAATATCTCATCATCTCGCGGCCACGGTCGGTATCCTCTAGATATCCGCCGTGCCAAAAAGTCGCCGGTAGGTAGTCTATCCCCTGCTAGGCTCAACGTCAACAACACGACCTTCTCGCCCCGGGGTACCTTACCGGGCCCACCATGTATCCGAGACGGTTCATCCAACTCCTCGAAACGGGTCTCGAAAACCATAGCAAACTCATGGTGGACGACACTCACATCACTAGAAAACCGCAATTTTGCATATTTTAAAAAGGGTAATAAGTTTTAGAATTTTTGCGGCTTTCCCTCGAAATACAAAAATATCATAAATCTCAAGAAATCATCATGAATGCATACGTCAATGATAATGAATGCATATGGTATTAATGTTCAAGTTACAATGTATGATTAATAGACTAGGCTTGAGCAAATGATATAATGATATACATGCACATGAATAGAAATTCTACGATGTTATTTTAAGGATTTGTTGCAATAGTATAGGTTTAGATATCAAATATAGTGACAATATTCTAGATTATAAGTTATCTAGTGTCGTGGCATGGCAATTACCAGGGCGTGTGTGTATGCATGAATAGTGCTCGTGCTGCATATAAAAACCCTGGCAATGGTGCAGGTGTCCTATAGAATGGGTTCGCATATGTATTTCAAATAAAGCATGGATTTAGCAAGATATTAAGCAAGCATTTACTCCTAATTACTAATATCACAAAATATCTTTAAACAACTTAAACTATCGGGCGACTTGCGCCATCCAAACGATAGTCCCCCATGAATGTTATATTTACTCACCGGAATCCCCAGCTAGCTACGTCCAACCACCGCTTTCCCTTTCGGTGCCGCGTCCGAAGTCTCCGCGACCGAACATGGAATTTGCATCAATATAAAACATAAGGTTACATATCATGAAACGACGCAAATCCCAAATGAAAATATCCACGTTCACAAGCTAGGCACAACGTGCGCAAGGTTCGCGGAACACACACGAAAATCGCAAAACTAACTAGAATCGTCGTTTTGGGATGCCCGACAAAACTAAAACCCAATCACACAAAATTCCGCACTTACACATCCTAAATGTCGTAGGATATGCTAAAAATATAATCAAGTTATCACAATAATTCATCACATAATTTCTATAAAAACCTAGTAAGCACTAAAAATTCCAAATTCGTGCAAACATCGCGGATTTGCGATAAAGTGCACACAACATCGCGCAAACACCCAAGTTAACCATTAGAAATCTACTACAATTAATTTAACCCAATTACCATGCTACAAAACCCATTATCCAAACACAACCTTTTCTTGATTTTCATGAAATCAAATTAACACTAAAAAAACAAGATTAACACGATTGAAACCCACTTAAGCAAAGTGACCACTTAGATTAGGCTAACAAAACAACCAGATAGCAAATATAATTTAATTAACCTACTAATGGTTTCTAACACACTAGTTTAAACTCAAGCCATGAATTTTAACAAACCTAGAATGAAAATAGTACTAAAAATTAACACTAAAACAACTTAATTAAAAGAACTTAACCAAAAGAATTTAATTAGGTAGAAATTATACCTCAATCTAGAGATCTACAAAGAACAATTTGCCTCCAATGATGGCTTCATAGCACCATGACCCATGCAAGAAAGGCTAAGGAGAATGGAATGAAGGATAGGGATAAATTTGTGAGGTTTAGTTTGGAATTTTGGAGCAATTTTGATGAAATTTTGAATGAAATGAAAAGAGGAAAGTGAAGGGGGAGGGTTGCTGAATTTTCGGCCAGAGGAGGGAGGGAAAATGGTGTGGGTGGTGTGGGAAAAGTCAAGGTCAAAGCCATACCAATCAACCAAAAACCCATACTCAATTTATTATATTAAAACCCTTTTTCTTAAACAATTTAAAATGAGTGAAGAAAACAATTTGGAGGGGGGAAATTTAGGGCTGCTGAAATAGTGGTGGGGCCATCCAAATAAGAGGGGTGAGGTTGTGAGAGAGTGTACAAAAAAATTCTATGCAAAAAGACCCCCCACAATATCATATTTGCAAGTTTTAGCTCAAAATAATTATATTTTTGTTTCTCAATATAAAAACCAATTAAACTTGAAATAAAATACTAAAAAATTATATTACAAACTAGATTTTAATTAACATGATTTTAAAGATTAAAATTAGCCCATTTAAATTTGTATTTATCGCTAATTTAATGTATTTTTTTACCGGCATAAAATAATATTAAAAATTGAAAAATTAGGGAAAAATTTTAAACGACCAGAATTTTATAAGTAACTCATTAGCTACTAAAAACTAGCACTTACCTATCCAAATTAGATATAATTAGGCCTAAACTGCAAAATAACAATAATGACGAACTACGGGAAAATACCAAATTTTCACCGATTTTCGGGAAAACACCGAAACGATCTTTTCAAGGCGCTACACATGTTGACTTGTAATGGTTTACTGTCTTTCTCCCACATGTTGATAAAGCCCTTAGGATATGTACTTGACTACTGGGACTATGATGAGATTATACTAGTGGGGCCAGGGTAGTCAACGAATACATCCTATAACTGTTCCTAGTCGAGAGTGTATCGAGACAGGGGATCGATACACCAGTGTAGACTAGCATATACGCATCTTGACCAATATGATGGGCGATGGATGATCCCATATCCATTGGTGTTTGACATCAAAGTGTTGGATATAGTGCCCTCAGAGTCAATTATTGGATCACAGGCACATGATTGCAGTGATTGAGGGAGGACCAATGCCGGTAGGACAATCTTACTCAGGATGATTGTATACTATCTGGTTTCTCTCTATCATCGTGTACATGCTTTAGGTGACATTGTGGTTCACTATTATACGTTGATTGAGAATAGTATACTACCATGGTTTATCTTTATCATCGTGTACTGCTTTAGGTGATCTTATAGGTCGCTATTGCACGCTAATAGAGCCCTTAGTATTCTTGCTTGACGACCAGCAGTATGATGGCGATCATATACGTGGGAGCTGGGGTCTATAAGCACATCCTTAAAAGGTCCCTAGTCGTGGGAGTTTCGAGACTGGGCATCGATACTCCATTAGTAGACTAGTGTATACAGTCGAGACCCTGACGAGGGGCGGTGGTCGGTCTCACAAGCCATTGGTGTCAATTGGATCACCTAAGATGTATACAGGTGCTCATTGGGTTATGAGTACACTGGACAGGACTCGTCGGGAACATGCTAGTTGGTATTATACCTCACGTCAGATAGCAGTTCCCAGATGACACGTGTACAGGTTAGTTCATCGACCTGAGATCGTCATTTGTGTCGTGTGAGTTCCCACTGTACTTTGATTACTACCCTACCATGGCTCAATGGAGTCGTGCAAACAGGTTTTAGTTGGGTACAGTCCCAAGCCACATTGAGGCAGTGAGCGGATCGGCAGGGGTTTCGTCTCTCCCGGTATTGGGGGTGAGATCGCGCTGTGTCTAGGAAAGCCATTACACAAAGCCCTCGGCCGAGGCAGGAGATTTACTGGTAGGTATTCCAGTAGTATCTCAGGGTGTTCTGGGCTACACTCCGACACGACTTGTACCGCTTTTGGGGGTCTGACTTTCACCAACCCCCTAGACCCGACATGCGATGCTCATAGACGAACGGACCGGACTGTATGGATATTGTCACTGACAGGCTCAGTAGGGTGTCAGGATGAGTTCGCTCATCGACCTCCCTTTTGGTCAATACCTGGTAGCTCGTTACGTACGGCTAATACCTCTGACATGCTAGTGGTTAAATCCACAGCCAAAATATTGACGAGTCTTTAGAGTCCCCCACAGACAGTTTCTCAAGTTTCGGGCGAAACGTTGTAGAGGCCGTATGATATATGGCAGGGTTCGATCTTATACGTGCGGTATTGCACGGATCTTGATCGGATGGATCATATTAGTGGGCTTTGGTTTAAGCCGGATCCTAGTATTAGATTTGTTGGATTACTTTAGTCTCATTGCATTCGCATTCAGTCGGAATGCGGATGCAGGTATGTATATACAGGTGAGGGGTATCCTTGTGATCCGTCACGAGTTTACTTTAGATGTTGCCGTATCTTTTTGTTATGGCGGACATTTGGATTAATTTTTGCTTATGGAAATAATGGGCTAGAATTCATCATGGAATGCATTAAATGTGACATAGACATATATCATGACCCATGGTCTCTTTTTTAGCAAAAATGTCACATTTGTGGATTGATTTGAGTCATGAAATGAGAAGGAGAGAGAGAGGGGCTGCCATGAATTGGTGAGATCTCATATTATTCTTCTTACTCTCTCTCATTCTATCATAACATTACAATAAAAGAAAAAGAAAAGAGAGCCTCCTTCTTCTTCTTCTTCCTCTAGCTCTTTGTCTCCTTCAATGGCTTCATCTCTGACCTCCATTCAAATCCATGGATGCAAGAGACAAAGTGATCACAAACATTCTCTACAACATCTTGGACACGTCGGCTAGCACACTTCGTGCCCGAGTTGCTTCGGATGAAGCGGGAGCCCGTAAAAAGACTCGTAGATGTGGTGCCCTTTCCGACGAGTAGATCAAGACCGGAGTTGCCGCGGGGAGCTTAGGATGGTGGCCAAAGACCGAAGGACACGGATCGATCGGTATAGCATTCTATCCCTTCTCTAGATAGCTAGTTGCAGGTTAATGGTTCGATCTGGATTTTAAGCATACGATAGCACCGATTTTCAAGTTAAGAAAAATTTTCATTTCCGCATTTTAGCCTCGGAAAGACGGCTGGGGTGCTTCCGTAGTCTTCCATGGTATCAGAGTCACGCCATTAACCTTTACTTGCTTGCTCTAGCGTGTTTAGAACTTCTATCGGACGAAAATTTCAAAAACTGCATTTCCATCATTACAGTTTCTGTCGAAATTTTTTAGTTGTCAAAAAATTATTTGGTGCGTTGCAGAAATCTGTGCAGGGTTTTCTAAGTGTTCTGTGAAAATTTGGTAGCTCAAGGCTACAGTGACGCCACGGAACCGCGGCCCCCCTTGCTTTGGCCGCGGTTCCGCCGCGAAATTTTGCCTTCTCTGCACTAAAATTTCTGCACTGCTCTCTGAGTTGGAACTGGGGTTTCTGGTAATTTTTGTTTGGGCCCAGATTTATTTGAGTACTGGGTATTGTGCTTGGGGCCCACTTCGGGAAATTTTTATCGATCGAAAATTTTAAATATGTTAGTTCACAGTATTTACATTATATCTGCGACCGTGAATGTCATTTGATCGGTAAATCCTGTCTAATTTCTATAGTTCTTTTAGACGGATTTACGAACGTGATATTCACGTTAATGTTCTGTGTTGTGCTGTGATGTTGCGGATTTGTCGTGGTGGATAGCCTGGATGCAATGTTAGTACAGTTTTGTTGTATATGTACATTTGATATTGCGGGGTGAGCGTCCGACATGTGGACTGCCGTCACTGCCTGTTTGTATATTATTCTTTTGGGGCACGACCGGGATGAGGTCGATGTACCCGTTGTAAATCCATCGTACGGCATCCCAAATTAGGGTATGGTTCAAATATCAAATTTATTTCATTATTTGGGATGAGGTCGATGTACCCTAATTTGGGATGTCCGACATGGCTTTGAGATGGAGGGGGCTTTACTCTAGAATTGGCAGGCTATTCGCCGCACTCGTAGGGGGTATAGGTTGACCCAAGGAGGGGTGCTCAAGTTACCGGATTCCGTGAAGTGCTGGGTGGTACATTCACGTTGTTGAAGGGGGCTGCCTCACTTCAGGTTTTGACGGGTAACTTGCCGCGCCCGTAGGGGTCTAGGATTTCATTGCACAGGCTATCCACACGACCAGGGGAACGTCGGGTTTCAGTAGCAACTCTATGAAACCTGGGGATCCCAGATTATCTGTATTGCTCTGTGATGCTTATTACATTTCTGTGATGTTGTATTTATCACGCCTTGAGCGATTATTATATATTTATATATATACTAGTAGATGTTGTATATGTTTTACACCCGCGCTAATCCAGTCCCCGCTCTGTCGTTAGTTAAGTAACCTAACGGGTGATGATGGGACCCAGTGGCGAATGCGGATGGCATATACGTACATCGTATTTTCGTTCTTTTGTGGTGTGATTAATTGATGGGACTGCATTGATTCGGATCAATGCAAGCTAAAAAAACCTATTCTGATGTTGTTGGAACATTTTTCAAAAAAAAAAGGCTGTTATTCGGTTGTGAATATCCAGCACCTCAGTCGACGGGGAAAGAGCCGAGATCCCTTCACCGGGAGTGACCTCTTTAGCAAAAGGTTTTTGTCACTATATTTTTATAAAAAGCTATGCAGTTCCTTCAATGATATCTGTAGGGTTCCTAGGCACACTAGTGAGGTCTCACAAGGCATCAACCATGCCATTTTCAAATTTAACGGTGCCGAGAAACCCTAAACTACGGATCGTTGGCTAGAAATCTAGGCGAAAAGGAAACTAGTTTACATCTAAACTAAAAGAACGGAAATACAACCTTTGTAGATCCGGTCCTCCACCTCCACGGCTCCGTGATGAAGTCCTCTCCGCTGTCCAAATCAAGATCCGGGCTCTAGCGTCGGCTTCATCGGAGTAGAATCGGGCTAGGTCATCGACGACGTGCCGAAGGTGATCTACGTCGAGGCATCGCTAGATCAAGCTCCAACTTCACCAAGTCAAGAAAACTTATGAAGGAAACACACTCTACTACTTGGCAAGACTTAGAGGATGAAGAAATAGGAAGTGGGTTCACTTTAGAATTGGATTTCTCACTCTTTTTCAAGAGTTGCCATTGATGGAGGAAGGTTTTTCTTCATGAAGATGAAGAAGAAGAAGAGGTTGAATATGATAAGTTCTTATTTAAAAAGAAAAGAAATTCCAAACTTATCATCATACAACCATGGTCAAGTGTAGAGAATAAACTAGGGTTAAATCAAATGGTTAGGGTTAAGCATGAGATAAGAATGGTGGACAAAGTCAAAGCTTCATGAATCTTCAACTACAAACAAAGAAAGCCACCATTCTTCTCATTTCTTTTTCCAAAAAGAAAATAAATAAATAAATGAATAAATAGATATGAAAAACAAAACCCTAACCATTTAAATAACCATGGTTTAATCTTTACACAAATTCAAGTAAACATGTATCATCAAACATGATACAATCAAGTGCACAAAACTATATCGAATATACAATGTGCACATCCGAGCGAGAAAATCCATTTAAATTGAACCAATATTAGTTAATGCAAAGTAATACATCAAATATATAATTATACATTAAATCATTAAATCAACACTTGATTTAACGATCCGGTCATATCGCATATAACCGACTAATATCCAATGTATCGATTTATCGAATCAATCCTTGATTCGATAACTAGGTTATATCGCATACAACCATTCGACACATTCATCACGAGAATAGAATACGGTATCACATACACGCATTATTCTCGGTCCCGCACATATCTCATATGCGCTCCTATTTCGTTTCGCTTGAGCCAGGAAACCTCTGTGTAGGACTCTAAAGACTCGTTAATACGCCGGCAGCAGGTGATGATCATATCAATCACCCACAAGCCGCAAGCGGTCTGCTAAACGTAACGGCCACCCGGGTATTGAGCGATCTGAAGATCGACGAGCAAGCCCGCTCACACTCCAGTGAATCCAACCAGTAACACTACCGTACAGTCCGGTCTGATCGTCTGATATGTCGCATATCTTGCCTAGGGGTGGTAAACGTCAGACCCCAATAGCTCGATAAGTCGTGTCGATATGAGGTCTATAACAATTCGAGAAACTACTGGTAACACTTACCAGTAAATCTCAGCAACCCTGGCCAGGGATTTCCTGTTATAGCCAATCGAACACAGCGCAACATCAACCCCCTATACCAGGAGAGACGAATCCCCTCCTATCGCTCATTGCCTCCATGTGACTCGGGACTGTACCGAAAAACCACCATTATGCACGCCCTCTTGGACGTGGTAAGATGGAAATCAAAGCACAGTAGGAACCACACAAGACTCTATGACGATCTCGGGTCAACAGACTACTCTGTACCAGTGTCACCAGAGAACTGCCATCTGACGTGAGGTACAATACAATCTGGGAGTTCTCGGCGAGTCCGTCCAGTGTACCCAGTCTCCACTGAGCACCCGTATATCATCTCTGATGTCAAACACCGATGGATATGGGATCATCCATCGCCCATCTGTATGGGTCGAGAAGGTACACGCTAGTCTACTCTGGTATATCGATGCCCCATCTCGATACACCCACGACTAGGGACTTTGAAGGATGTACTTATGGACTACCATGTCCCCACTAGTATGATCCGCATCACAGTCCAGGTAGTCAAGTACACATCCTAAGGGCTTTACCAACATGTAACAGAGAGACAATCAGTGTCCACGTTAAGGTAAAGTGCAACCAGATAGCATACTATCATGTCGAGCAAGAAAGTCCTTCCTATATATGTCCCAGCATCCACTACAATATACATCCAATGTACAGTAATGGCCTCTAGGGCATACATATAACTAACAGTCTCCCACTTGCACTAGGGCCATCTGTAGCAGTGGTTGTAGTATCTCATACTCAACCATCCCATAAAAGTCTCTCTCTGGGAACAGGCCTTTGTGAGTGGATCCGCTGTGTTGTCCTCTGAGTCTACTCTCCTAACCTCGATCTCCCTGGATATCAATCATCTCCATGATCAAGTGATACTGCCTTAGAATATGTCTGGATCACTGATGGGACGGACGTTCCTTGGCAAAAGCCACAACTCCATTGTCACACAATGGGAGGAACAAAGTTCATCTCATGAACCAATATACACCCAGACTGCCTCTTTGGTAGCATCTTAAGTAGCGATGTATCCTGCCTTTATCGTCTAGTATGTCACGGTATCTAGCTTGGAACTCTTCCAACATACCGTCCCTTTACTGAGGGTAAAGACAATGCCTGTGACTGACACTCAGTCGTCTTTATCACCCTGGAACCATTCCAGTGATTCTCCCCAGGGTCGATTGATACCTTCTCACTACAACTAGTGAGAATCCTAACATCCATTTAGATCTATCTCATAGATCCAAAATCCAGGATTTAGGAGGTATCACTTTGATCCTATATGCAGAATTATTGTGATAATCGGAGATTGATCGATCGTAGCATAGGAAACTCCTTCCCTATCAAGAGTATGTCATCCACGTACTCTACGAGGATCGTCACCATACTCCCTACTACCTTTTGTTTATACAAGGTTCATCTACCATTTTGATGATGTCAAACTCTTTGACTAATCCATCAAAACAGATGTTCCAACTCCCCGATACCTGCTTTATCCTATAAAACATCTTGCACACGTTTCCGCTGCTCCCACTGTCTACGAAGCCCTCTGGCTGTGTACTTATAGACGCTCTCTTCCAAATCATAATTTAGAAAAGCAGTCAAGACACCCAACCACCAGAGATCGTAGTCATGGTATGTAGCCTTGGCAAGTAGGATCTGGATGGACTTAAGCATAGCTTCTTAGAAAAAGGTTTCCTCATGATCCACACCTGGTCAATGATGCAAACCTTTTAATAAGTCTAGCTTTGAAAGTCTCAACTTTTCCATGTACACCAAGTAATCTTCTCAAGATATACTTGCTCCTGATGGGGATTTAACCCTTCAGATATAGCAACCAAAGTCCATACTTTGTTGGTGTATAAGGATTCCATCTTAGATCGATAAACATCCAGCCATTCTTACAGAGTCTCACTCCTGATGGCCAGCTCGACACCAGTTGGGTCATCATCTCATGATGCAATCCTCGCTCCCACTGTCATAGAGAAACAGAAGTATCTCTCAGGTGGGTGAGGAGCCCTACTAGATCGGCGGAGAGGGTGAGGTTCGTTGGTTACTACTGAATCCTTTGGTTCTATCAAATCATCAGCTGTAGTTTGTATAGCTGGAACCTTTTCAGTTCTACATTACAGACCTTGCCTCGAGCTTGTCCGGATTTTGCTTTCAGACAAAGGCTGGACAACCCTAAATCTTAACTAGCTTAAGATATGGGCTCTTCCCTTTCCATATCACATATGAAGTGGTAGGCATCTGATTTGATTCGAACCCTATTCAATAGGTATGCAACTTCTCAAGTGCATAACACCCAATAGGAAAAAGGTAACTCAGTAGTACTCATCATAGAGCACACCATATCATATAGGGTGTGATTGCTCCGTCCCGATATACCATCGTGCTATGGTGTATCCGGAGGAGTAATGCAGAGAGAGAATCTCATTCTCCTTTAGAATAGTCCAGGAATTCCGTGCTCAAGTATTCTCCTCCTTGATCTCATCAAAGGACATAATACTTATACCCGTATTGGTTCTCTACTTATAACTTATATTCTGTGAATATCTCAAAAGGTTCGGACTTGTGTTTCAACAGGAACATATGTCTGAATCTTGAGAGATTATCAGAGAATGTAATGAAGTACAAAGAATCGGTCTTGGCATGTGTAGACAGGGGACCTTTATACATCAACATGTATCATCCCAAGAGTTCACTAACTCTTTCTCTGTTTCCAATAAACAGGGCTATGGTCATCTTATCTTTGTGACATGACTGGCGAGTTTCACAAGATGTAAATTCAAACTGATTTGAATATGCATCTACATGTAACTTCAGCTAGTCGGGTCGCATTGATATGACCTAGTCTACAATGCCTCAAGAAGAATTCGTTCATGTCTGAACTCTTCCTCTTTTGTGTGTTCCGTATACTAAGAACTGTAGTTTGATTTAGAACAACAATGCTTTTAGATAACGTGCCTGAACCGATCAACCTTTGATATAGGAAATGTTCAAAACATTATCCAACAATACAAAATTTTATCATTTCTTTACTAATAAAGAGACTGATATGATTTTGTATATCAGGTTCGGTATCTAATAACATTCGTTCAGAATCAATGTATTGGTAATACAGGGTGACAGTGACCGACAGACTTGGCTGCAACTCTTGCCCCGTTTTCTGCCTCATGAAACTTATCACCCGTTCTCAGTTCTCTACCTATCTGTAGCCCTATGTAACAGATTACATATCTGGGATCCTGGTCTGGTATCACATACCCAGGACGTAAAGGTTACTGAGAAACAGTTCTCTGTAATGAACACACCCGAAGATGATGCATCAGCATGCACTCTCTTCGTTTGGGCGGCACGGGAATTCTGGTAATCCCCAATTTCCTGCTCTGTCTTATAACAATTATAAGTTGGAGCGGGACCAACGTTCCCCAGCCCAGTATAACAAGCGGGTTCGGTCAATATTCCGTATTATTATCTTGATTAAGGCGTGATATGGTCGCTACCTGGAGAGAGAGAGAAGAAAACACTCAGCGTGCTCTCTGTCAAGAATAGATTGGTTATTATTTTATCTAATCAGGATGGCTCCCACTGCTTTTTATCAAATCTTCCTTCAAACCCTAAAAGGAAAGACCAGCCGGGATTAATTACACACTACAAGTTCGCCAATCTTTCAGCCAGGCCAGTGTCGGTACTTTGAGGGAGGTCCCCCGTGCTTTCGCATGAACCTAATTAATGTAAACCTCGTTTTCCCAGAGGCGTAACCTCGTTAACACCTTTCTAGACACCTACTTGATCGGCTAATTGTAATGTATAAAACTCTCCCAGGAGTAACTCTTACTCGCAGCGGGTATCGGAATCCAACTATCTCATAGAAGGTATGCAATCTCATTGCAAATTTCAACACTTGAAATTCCCGATAATATTTTGCCCCTAACGTGCTATGACCTTGACGAAAGCCAACAAACCATAGCCCGCTAGTCAAGTTCAACCCGTACATTTCTTGATCGAATTAAACCCACCCGCACGACCCTTGACGAAAGCCAACAAAGCCGCACGACTACCCTAATCCAATCGCATCGTATGCTAGCAGATAAGCAGCATATAGCTACCGCACACTGCACCTTGACGAAAGCCAACAAATGCAGCACGAATACTATATACAACTTATCTGAAATGACGGAGGGCTACGACAGGTTTTACTGAAAACCTATTGCGCAATGAACTTGATATCGTTGTAGAATCAAATGATTTTAAAAAAAATGGAGTGCTTCTGAGGCTTTTCTAGTTTTGCTAAAGGAGTCACTCCCGGTGAAGGGATCGTCGGTCCTTTCCTCGTCGAATGAGGTGCGGGATATATCATATATATCACTGTGCAAAGAAAAAACTCTTAAAAGCAATCAAAAGACAAACCGAGTGTGTAGCATCTGCCAGTTATTGCTAAAGGAGTCACTCCCGATGAAGGGATCTCGGTCCTTTCCTCATCGAATAAGGTGCAGGATATATCGTATATACCGCTGTGCAAAGCAAGAACTGTAGCTACCTGTTTTATTTTGAAATTCGATTCTACAACATCTTAGGTTTCTTTTATTTCATTAATCACATTAATGAAGTCCCATCATTTAAGTACCTAAACATCACAGATAAATACGACGTACACTTATGCCATCAGCATTCGCCTCGATGTCCCCTCGTGCACCGTTAGGTTAGGTAACTAACGGCAGAGCGGGGCAGGGCTAGCACAGGTGTAAAACATAAGTAACGTCTATATAATATATCATATATACTATATAATGTATCTATCACAGAACATCACATGATCACATCACAGATATCGCAGCAGAAGAATCATATGAAATATTGGATATACTAGGACGTCCGTGTTTTCAATACGAGCCAGTATAAAACACGGATTCCACGGTCGTGATGAATAGCCAAACCCACACCCCTAGACCCCTACGAGAGCGGCAAGCAACCCTACCAATTCTAGAGTTAGGAGACCCGGACTCGACTCCTCGAGTTGGTCTCCCACTGGACTCCAGAACCCGGTTACTTGTGCCCTCCTCCTTGGGTCTATCCTAGTGCGGAAAAGTAAATAATATACAACGGGTGACAACTTCCGCTACCTGAAAGTGTCCCAAATAAAAGAATATTACATACAAGTTTTTACATGAATGAAAATGAAAAACACTCATCTCACATAAAAACCCCCGGCTATTCAAACACGACGATCCAATATAACATATCCAGCAACACATAACATCACATGTCATCAACGTAAGTAAATATGCGCATCCCAATTGTCGTTGACATATAGCGACGAAACCGGCGATATCACATATTACACTTACGGTCACAGAAAAGAAAGTGTAAAACTACAACAGTTGGAATCCGCAACCACCTCAGACATCACATGCCTGACCAAATGAATTCCTTAGACATCGCATGCCTAACAATTATAAACCCCGCATTTTAGTCTCATTATCGAAAACACTTTTCAATACCAAGTCGGCCAATTCAACAGGATTCCCGACATTTTGATCGAATGCTCGTCGCAAACTTAAGTAGACGGCCGCACCCCCGATACCGTCGACGAAGTGCACCAAGGCGGAACACCGCTGCCGCGAGCACCCGAACGAATGCTTTCGGCAACGGGGTTCTCCTACAGTCACTCGGTCGGGGCTATGGAGTGAGGCTGTCTATTAAGTTTATCGGCGAGTATCCGCGTACGCTACGTGATTGCGACGGACTTTTGATCACATCAAAATTCCGTGGCAACCGATCAAGTGAGACTAAACTGCTATGTTTATAATATTCATTTAGTTATCTCATAACTTTTGTGAATTCCAATTGTTGTATCCCATTCCGGATAAATAGAAAATGTCAAACTTTCCGATCGAACAATAGAACACCCATGTTTTCCCGATACAGATCAACACAAGAAACAAGTCTTAAAACATTCAGTTCGTGCCTCAGTACCAACGGTCCAGCCGTAGAAGGGTCAAGCCAACGCCTCACATGTGGCACGCCGTACTGCCCCAAACCCGAAGGTTCAAAGGGCAGTTCAAGACGGTCACATAATCTAGTTAAGGTTTGTTGTCTTCTAGAGGGTCCATCGCGTTACTTGCACTACTTAGAACGTCGTTAAACTACGGAAAAATCCAACACTTGGAAATTTCCCGACAGGGGAAAAATTGGGTATTTATATTCGGTCGAACTTTTTAACATATTCTAAAATTTATCCGGAAAGCCACATAGACAATATCTGATACTCTGATCGAAACGACGAACTCTCAGTACACCCCAGAAAATTCAACTCTTGAATAAATTTTAAAAATTCCCAGAAAAACCAGCACAGGAAACCAAGAATTACTGTGTAACTTTCACTGTATGTTAAGGCATTACGGCCGCGGAACCGCCGCACGAGCCAAGCTCGTGCCGCGGAACCGCGGCTCAATGAAGGAATTAGGGCATACGACTTCATAGTAACTCTTAGATATTCCTGCATGTTTTTCTGCATATTTTTAATATAGAAAAACTCACTGTTTTCAAAAATGTACAGAGAGCATGATCCGGGTTCGGGTTTTGGTTCGATCGGACTTCAAATTGCGTCTAGACTTTGCCTAAGGCTCTATCTTAGCTCTGATACCACTGTAGGGTTCCTAGGCACACTAGTGAGGTCTCACAAGGCATCAACCATGCCATTTTCAAATTTAACGGTGCCGAGAAACCCTAAACTACGGATCGTTGGCTAGAAATCTAGGCGAAAAAGAAACTAGTTTACATCTAAACTAAAAGAACGGAAATACAACCTTTGTAGATCCGGTCCTCCACCTCCACGGCTCCGTGATGAAGTCCTCTCCGCTGTCCAAATCAAGATCCGGGCTCTAGCGTCGGCTTCATCGGAGTAGAATCGGGCTAGGTCATCGACGACGTGCCGAAGATGATCTACGTCGAGGCATCGCTAGATCAAGCTCCAACTTCACCAAGTCAAGAAAACTTGTGAAGGAAACACACTCTACTACTTGGCAAGAGGTAGAGGATGAAGAAATAGGAAGTGGGTTCACTTTAGAATTGGATTTCTCACTCTTTTTCAAGAGTTGCCATTGATGGAGGAAGGTTTTTCTTCATGAAGATGAAGAAGAAGAAGAGGTTGAATATGATAAGTTCTTATTTAAAAAGAAAAGAAATTCCAAACTTATCATCATACAACCATGGTCAAGTTTAGAGAATAAACTAGGGTTAAATCAAATGGTTAGGGTTAAGCATGAGATAAGAATGGTGGACAAAGTCAAAGCTTCATGAATCTTCAACTACAAACAAAGAAAGCCACCATTCTTCTCATTTCTTTTTACAAAAAGAAAATAAATAAATAAATGAATAAATAGATATTAAAAACAAAACCCTAACCATTTAAATAACCATGGTTTAATCTTTACACAAACTCAAGTAAACATGTATCATCAAACATGATACAATCAAGTGCACAAAACTATATCGAATATACAATGTGCACATCCGAGCGAGAAAATCCATTTAAATTGAACCAATATTAGTTAATGCAAAGTAATATATCAAATATATAATTATACATTAAATCATTAAATCAACACTTGATTTAACGATCCGGTCATATCGCATATAACCGACTATTATCCAATGTATCGATTTATCGAATCAATCCTTGATTCGATAACTAGGTTATATCGCATACAACCATTCGACACATTCATCACGAGAATAGAATACGGTATCATATACACGCATTATTCTCGGTCCCGCACATATCTCATATGCGCTCCTATTTCGTTTCGCTTGAGCCAGGAAACCTCTGTGTAGGACTCTAAAGACTCGTCAATACGCCGGCAGCAGGCGATGATCATATCAATCACCCACAAGCCGTAAGCGGTCTGCTAAACGTAACGGCCACCCGGGTATTGAGCGATCTGAAGATCGACGAGCAAGCCCGCTCACACTCCAGTGAATCCAACCAGTAACACTACCGTACAGTCCGGTCTGATCGTCTGATATGTCGCATATCTTGCCTAGGGGTGGTAAACGTCAGACCCCAATAGCTCGATAAGTCATGTCGATATGAGGTCTATAACAATTCGAGAAACTACTGGTAACACTTACCAGTAAATCTCAGCAACCCTGGCCAGGGATTTCCTGTTATAGCCAATCGAACACAGCGCAACATCAACCCCCTATACCGGGAGAGACGAATCCCCTCCTATCGCTCATTGCCTCCATGTGACTCGGGACTGTACCCAAAAACCACCGTTTTGCACGCCCTCTTGGACGTGGTAAGATGGAAATCAAAGCACAGTGGGAACCACACAAGACTCTATGACGATCTCGGGTCAACAGACTACTCTGTACCAGTGTCACCAGAGAACTGCCATCTGACGTGAGGTACAATACCATCTGGGAGTTCTCGGCGAGTCCGTCCAGTGTACCCAGTCTCCACTGAGCACCCGTATATCATCTCTGATGTCAAACACCGATGGATATGGGATCATCCATCGCCCATCTGTATGGGTCGAGAAGGTACACGCTAGTCTACTCTGGTATATCGATGCCCCATCTCGATACACCCACGACTAGGGACTTTGAAGGATGTACTTATGGACTACCATGTCCCCACTAGTATGATCCGCATCACAGTCCAGGTAGTTAAGTACACATCCTAAGGGCTTTACCAACATGTAACAGAGAGACAATCAGTGTCCACGTTAAGGTAAAGTGCAACCAGATACCATACTATCATGTCGAGCAAGAAAGTCCTCCATATATATGTCCCAGCATCCACTACAATATACATCCAATGTACAGTAATGGCCTCTAGGGCATACATATAACTAACAATATCAAGTTCATTACGTCAAAGGTTTTTCGCCAAAAACCAGCCGTAGCCCTCCGTCATTTCTTACGGGTATTATTTAGTATTCGTGCTGCGTTTATTGACCTAGTCAAGATGTAGTATTCAGTAGCTAAGTGGTGCTTGTTTGTTGCATAAATGGGATTGGTTAGGACAGTCGTGCGGCCTTGTTGACCTAGTCAAGGGCACGTACGAGTGGGTTTAATGCAATCCAGAATAATGACGGGTTGAACTTGACTGGCGTTTTATGGTTTGTTGACCTAGTCAAGGTCATAAGCCGCTTAGGGTAAAAATCACATCGGGAGTTTCTAAAGAAACTGAAACTTGCCAGGTATGTGCATACCTTCTGGAGTGTGATAACGTGAGTGGATTCCGTCACGTTATCATGCGATGATAGTTGGATCCCGATTCCCACTGATGAGTTGGTTTACTTCTCGGGTGATCCCGACTAATTTTTCTTTCAGGTTTGGAGGATAATTTGAGATTACAGTGGGAGGTTTCCTGATTAGATAAATTGATAACCATTCTAATCTAGGTTAGAGTGCACGCTGAGTATTTCTTTTCTCTCTCTCTTTGGCAGCGACCATGACCCGACCCTTGACTATGACTCAGTGACCAAGTTGACCGAACCTTCTTAAAACACTGGCTTTTGGATTGTCAGAGTTGCATACCTCATTGTCACTCCTACTTTTACCCTTTTCTCCAGAACACCCCGTATTACTACGAACGTCCACTTCCATTGGATAAAACCATCGTATGGTTATATACGAACTCGAAGGAACTTGTTCCAGATTCGAGGATGGTTTTCGGTTCTGGAGAAAACGAATAGGACTATTCAGTTGTCTTTTCCTTTTACCTTCTCTTAGGTTGTGAGTGCTCCTTGGATTAGGACACTACACCTATTACGCTAATTGGATAGTCTTCTTCCAAACCATAGGGTGGTGCCGAACGGTAGGGAATGAAAAAAACCAATTAGCCTAACGATAGTGTACAGAAGGTAATAAGTTTAGACAAATAAAGGGATTAGTAAGAGGGCAAAGTAAATTGCGACTGCTATTCACGACCAAACCAAGTATTTCATCGCCACTCCTACTTCACCATTGTATTTCTCCATGATACTCCGTATCACTACGAAGATCCACAGTTATCTGGATATTCCATCGTATGGTTATATACGAACTCGAAGGAACTTGTTCCAGTTCGGGGATGGATTCTGGTTCAGGAGAAATAGGAATAAGGTTTATTTAGTTGTCTTTTATCTTTACCTTCTCTCGGGTTACGAGTGCTCCTAGGATTAGGACAGTACACCCATTATGCTTATTGGATAGTCTTCTTCCAAACCATAGGCTGGTGCCGAACGGTAGGGAAGGAAGAAAACCATTTAGCCTAAGAGGGTGTACAGAAGGTAATGACTAAAGACATATAAAGGGATTTAGAGAGATGGCAAAGAAATATACGGTTGTAGTTGTGAATCAGATAATGGAAGAGGCATTACTAGGAATACCCGGATACCCCTTAGAAACATTTATATGTTTCAGTTTCACTGTGTATTGTTAAAAGAAAACCGATTTCCCAATTAGCCCTTGCTCCAGGGTATGTATTTACCAGGTGTGATTCTCACATCTGTATAGTTTTACAGATGATGAGTGGGAGGAAGTTATTGGGAATTGGGTGATCATCCTCATTATATCGGGATTCGTTGTAATTGGTGATATTTGAGGAAATCGCCTGGGTTGTTTGCCGGACGACAAATATTTGGTTTTGAATATCCGTTGTTATGCACCAATTTCAAATTGATATATCTGTACGTTTATTTTTATAGAGTGAGATATAACTTTTTGAAATTATGTCTATGACATTTACCTATATCAGTGGATGGTTAGGTAAGGAGTATTAAACAGCGGTGTAATTCTTCTTAACCATAAGTACAGTTTTCAACCTACGACACACAGGGAATGAGTTATTAGACTCAAGGGACTTATACAGAGTATTGTATGTTGTCCAATGTCCATTAAGACAGAGGGGTTGGTCCTCGTACTATATTCGGTTTACTTATGACTTCTCTAGTTTTTAGACAAGTGTTTCGTAGAAACAGAAGGTCAAAGTTTTGAGAAGTTATAGGTATATGAATAAAGTAGAGAACCAAGTGTTGCAAGTATCGGGATTTTTCAAGGTGATTGAAGATGTAGATACTTGTGTATGTTATTCAGTTGATAGTAATGATTAAGAGAACTTGCTTCTCTTTCAGGTTACTCATAATTGGATGCATTCCTAAGTTGAGTAACGCTGATCGGCCTCCTTCCATTTAGTTGACATGCACTGGAGACAGCTGCATGATTTGAATCTGGTTCCAATTAAATCAGTGTCTCTGTTTCTATATTGGATATAGAATAGTTCATATCTTAACAATGTTAAGGTACGGGGAGTTGTCCGGCTTATGCTTAAAACCAGACTCTGGATAACTCAAGGCACGTTTCTGTAATGGCTGTTTGTGGGTTGACCCGGGCTATGACGAGGGTTGACTTTCTACCATCTGGAAGATCAATAGTGATATTGTTCTTGACTCGGCACAGTTTTAATAAAAATGGATTTTTTCAGAAAACAGTAGTGGGAGTATGGTAGAACTGGAAGTGATTCCAGAACCGCAAACGATTACTGCAAATTTGATAAGAACCTACAGATTCAATCTGGATTGACATTCCATTGGCCACTCCGCAGACATGGTGGGTAACCTCAGGCACCCGAGAGTTACTCCAGTAGCCTCAAGGACGGTGACAAGGAGGTTCTTGTTTACCCAGATTTGACACTACTGTTGTTCCAGGCTATGAGACCCGGCAGGAGGATGAGTATAGCGTCGTTCTAAACTAGCTTTAGAAGTGCACGTGTATATGACTCTGCCAGAGGGTTGTCATAGTCAGTGGGAGCAGCGGAAGCATAGTGGACAAGTAGCTTATGTCTATTTATAGACTAAAGCAGATATAGCGGAGATAGATCATCTATTTCTGATGTGACAGTCATAGGTTAGACTTCATCAGAATAGGGGATGGATCTGTTAAGAAGGTAGTAGGGTGTGATGTCCTGGTATTTGGGTGACATACATAGAGTAGGAAGTGAAATTCCTATACTACGGTCGGTTATACTTTGTTTGTCACACAGTGGTTTCTCCACAAAGGATATAGATATAATATCAGACATTCTGGTTACTAGATCTATGGTTTTAGATCTGGATTTGGGTAGTTTCCCAATCTGGGTACTTAGACAGCATTCTGAAGGTTTTAGAATGGACGACCCCTGGCACGGTAGTGTACCTGCAGGTGATGGAGTCACCCTCTCCAAAGGTGTCTTACAGACTAAAGAGGAGAGCGATGTGCATGATTGGCAGATCACTTGCTTAGGCAATTGAGTCAATCATGAGATGTCAAGTACCACACCAGATGTTGTTTTTGCAGTAGATGCAATAAGTGGATATTGATCCAATCCTGGAGAAATATTCGGAAGCGGTTTTAGAACATAAGTGGATATTATAGGGATATGATAACAGCAGCCTCCTTCAGGAGACAGTTATCATTCCAGGCTTCTAAGATGACCTGGATGACAGAGTGGCTATCAGAATTATATTTTTCCCTTTGACGAGGGGCAGTATTTTGGACAGGTGGTCCAAGCGGATACTGAAGGAGGCATGGCGCAGGATACTGATTAAGTTCAGTTGACGATACAGTCTAAGAAGTTTGGATTTGAAGTCCATTTATGAGCTAGGTCCCATAAGATATCCAGACATATTCTAAGATAGGTATTGCTCATTTCGGGAGATGGCTTTCTCCGCGAACTTGAGATAAAAAGACACATAGAAAAAAACATCAGAGCGGATCCACTAACTGAGGCTATTCCTCGAAGGTAATAGTTTCGCAAATGGGCTTTGTGAGACTGATCAGTAGAGGAGTTGGGTGTTCGGTATCACACGGGCTGTGAGTATGCGACATTGCAATAATTAGCCTTGAGTGCAAGTGGGAGATTGTTGGATATAGTGCCCTCAGAGTCAATTATTGGATCGCAGGCACGTGATTGCAATGATTGAGGGAGGACCTATGCCGGTAGGACAATCCTACTCAGGATGATTGTATACTATCTGGTTTGTCTCTATCATCGTGTACATGCTTTAGGTGACATTGTGGTTCACTATTACACGTTGATGGAGAATAGTATGCTACCATGGTTTGTCTTTATCATCGTGTACTGCTTTAGGTGACCTTATAGGTCGCTATTGCACGCTGATAGAGCCCTTAGGATTCTTGCATGACGGCCAGCAGTATGATGGCGATCATATACGTGGGAGCTGGGGTCTATAAGCACATCCTTAAAAGGTCCCTAGTCGTGGGAGTTTCGAGACCGGGCATCGATACTCCATTAGTAGACTAGTGTATACAGTCAAGACCTCGACGAGGGGCGGTGGCCGGTCTCACAAACTATTGGTGTCAGTTGGATCACCTAAGATGTATACAGGTACTCATTGGGTTATGAGTACACCGGACAGGACTCGCCAGGAACATGCTAGTTGGTATTATACCTCACGTCAGATAGCAGTTCCCTGGTGACATGTGTATAGGTTAGTTCATCGACCTGAGATCGTCATTTGTCTCGTGTGAGTTCCCACTGTACTTTGATTACTACCCTACCACGGCTCAAAGGAGTCGTGGAAACAGGTTTTAGTTGGGTACAGTCCCGAGCCACATGGAGGCGGTGAGCGGATCGGCATTTGTCTCGTGAGATCGTCTCTCCCGGTATTGGGGGTGAGATCGCGCTGTGTCTAGGAGAGCCATTACACAAAGCCCTCGGCCGAGGCAGGAGATTTACTGGTAGGTATTCCAGTAGTATCTCAGGGTGTTCTGGGCTACACTCCGACATGACTTGTACCACTTTTGAGGGTCTGACTTTCACCAACCCCCTAGGCCCGACATGCGATGCTCAAAGACGAACGGACCGAACTGTACGGATATTGTCACTGACAGGCTCAGTAGGGTGTCAGGATGAGTTCACTCATCGACCACCCTTTTGGTCAATACATGGTAGCTCGTTACGTACGGCTAATACTTCTGACGTGCTAGTGGTTAAATCCACAGCCTAAGTATTGACGAGTCTTTAGAGTCCCCCACAGACAGTTTCTCAAGTTTCGGGCGAAACATTGTAGAGGCCGTATGATATATGGCAGGGTTCGATCTTATACGTGCGGTATTGCATGGATCTTGATCGAACGGATCATACTAGTGGGCTTTGGTTTAAGCCGGATCTTAGTATTAGATTTGCTGGATTACTTTAGTCTCATCGCATTCGCATTCAGTCGGAATGTGGATGCAGGTATGTATATACAGGTGAGGGGTATCCTTGTGATCCGTCATGAGTTTACTTTAGATGTTGCCGTATCTGTTTTTTGTGCAAAACATTTGGATTAATGTTTGCTTATGGAAATAATGAGCTAGAATTCATCATGGAATGCATTAAATGTGACATAGACATATATCATGACTCATGGTCTCTTTTTTAGCAAAAATGTCACATTTGTGGATTGATTTGAGTCATGAAATGAGAAGGAGAGAGAGAGGGGCTGCCATGAATTGGTGAGCTCTCATATTATTCTTCTTACTCTCTCTCATTCTATCATAACATTACAAGAAAAGAAAAAGAAAAGAGAGCCTCCTCCTTCTTCTTCTTCCTCTAGCTCTTTGTCTCCTTCAATGGCTTCATCTCTAACCTCCATCCAAATCCATGGATGCAAGAGACAAAGTGATCACAAACATTCTCTAGAACATCTTGGACACATTGGCTAGAACTCTTCGTGCCCGAGTTGCTTCGGATGAAGCGGGAGCCCGTAAAAAGACTCGTAGATATGGTGCCCTTTCCAACGAGGAGATCAAGACCGGAGTTGCCGCGGGGAGCTTGGGATGGTGGCCAAAGACCGAAGGACAAGGATCGATCGGTATAGCATTCTATCCCTTCTCTAGATAGCTAGTTGTAGGTTAATGGTTCGATCCGGGTTTTAAGCATACGATAGCGCCGGTTTTCAAGTTGCGAAAAAATTTCGTTTCCGCATTTTGGCCTCGGAAAGACGGCCGGGGCGCTACCATAATCTTACACAAAGATAGTGTACGGGTGCTCAGTGGAGACTGGGTACACTGAATGGACTCGCCAAGAACTCCTAGATGATATTATACCAATCGTCAGATAGCAGTTCTCCGGTGACACTGGTACAGGTTAGTCTGTAGATCCGAGATCGTCATAGTGTCTTGTGTGATTCCCACCGTGCTTTGATTTCTACCATACCACATCCAAGAGGGCGTGCAAAACGATAGCTTTTGGGTACAGTCCCGAATCACATGGAGGCAATGAGTGATAAGAGGGTTTTCGTCTCTCCCGGTATAGGGAGTTGATTTTGTGCTGTGTTCGATTGGCTATAACTGGAAGTCTCTGGCCACAGCTGATATGGAGTGCTACTGGTAAGAGTTATCAGTAGTTTCTCGACCTGTTATGAGCCTCACATCGACACGACTTATCGGTTACTGGGGTCTGATGTTTACCATCCCAAGACTTGATATGCGACATATCAGACGAATTGATCGGACTGTACGGTAGTATTACTGATTGGATTCACAGGAGAATGTACAGGCTTGCTTGTTGATCTTCTGATCGCTCAATACCTGGGTGGCTGTTACATTTAGCTCACCGCTTGCAGCTTGTGGGTGTTTGATATGATCATCACCTACTGCCGGCGTATTGACGATTCTTTAGAGTCCTGCACAGAGGTTTCCTGGCTCAGGCAAAACGGAGTAGGAGCACATATGTGATATGTGCAGAACCGAGAATAATACGATATGGGATACCGTATTCTATTCTTGCGACATGAGATATCGGCCGGGTATATGTGATATAGCCGGGTCATCGGATCAAGTGTTGATTTGATAAATTGGTATATGTTATATTAGTCGGTTATATGCAATATAGCCGGATTGTCGAATCAAGTTTTGATTCTATAATTTAATGTATATTACATATGTGATATATTATATTACGTTAACTATTATAATCTCTCTTTATTGATTCATTTTCTTACTGGATAATACATTGATGTATATGCGATATATGTTAAATGTATTATTTTTTTGTTATAAAATATATTATATATGTGATATATAATATTGTAACATGTTAGGGTTACAAATGCAACATGGATTTTGAGTTTAAACCAAGATTAGGGTTAGCTTTTGGGTTAGCTTTTTGGATGAGGGTTCAAGGATGCTTCATGAAGCTTTCATTTTGTCATCTTGCTTTGATATTTTGTGAAGATATTTGTTAACCCAACCCAAACCCTTAACCTTAGTTTATTCTCTACATGAGTTAAAGCCTTCATTATTAACACATGGTTGCAATTGTAACCACAACAATAATTCATTATTCATCACAAAAAGATTAGCTTCATCTTCTTCTTCTTTCTCTTGAAAAAAGCTTGCTAGCTTTTGTGTTTGTGATGATTAATAGTGAGAAATTGAAAACAAAAGAGAGAAAAATTCCTAATTCATCATCCTCATCTATTCTAGCCACTTAGATTAGGTTGTTCACTTCTCTAAAGAGTTCTTTAGTGAAGTGTAAGCTTGGGTTACAGATTCTTCAAGGAAGATCTTCTTGGATCAAGCAGACTTCAAGCAAGATGCATCATTCACCTCTTGGAGCCTCACGAGAGTCGGAGTTCATGATGATCGCAGCGAAGGGACCTCAACACGGAGCTTATGAAGTGAAGGAACGGACTACAAAGATTTTAATCCTTTTCTCTTTACTTCTTTGTATGGGATACAAACTTTGTTACCATAGAAATTCTAGCATGATTCATGGTTTGCTTGCTTTGCATCTTTCTAAATTTTAAAGTGGCACGAGTGATGCTACCAAACCCTAGACTAGGTGCAAGGGAAGCCCAACAGTGGTATCAGAGCCAAACTAGAATTCTAGATACGGTGTTATAACAATTACGAAAACGAAATCCACTCCGAAATACGATATTATGAACACCCCATTTTGCTCTCTGGAAATTTTTATAAAGGTCCTTTAAAATTTTTTCAAACAAGTGCAGAATGATCTTTGGGACAATATATGAACATGGGTGAAATGCAGGGGGGAGGGGGAGGGGTGGTGCTCGGTTTTTGACCGATCCTCATAAGCCAAATTCGGGCCTGGCCGGCCCTGAAGCCTCCTCTGTCCCTCGTATTCCTCCTGTCTTCTCATTTCTCCAGTTTAGGTTTCCTAGTATTGTTTATTTAGCCCAATTTTCATATGATGATTTGTTTGACCTGGGGCTAATTCGTAGTGCTTCGTAGTTGTATAAATTAACACTGTATTGGTAACCTTGACTATTTTTAGCAGTTCGATCGAACTTCGCACACCACATTTTGTACCCCGCTGAAATTTCCAAGTATTGTAATTTTCCGAAGTTGAATATATTCGTAAAATCGTGCAAGTATCCCTATGGATCCCCTAGAAGACTATAATAACCTTAGCTCGATTCTATGCCCACGGAACCGCGTTCGAACCTTCGAGTTTGCCGCAGTTCCATGATGTCATAGGTGAGGCGTTGGTTAACTCCTTCTACGGCTGGTCCATGGACACCGTGGCACGGTTTATTAGTGTTTTGACTTTGCTCAAGTGTTGAGCTCACGGGGGTAATTTGTGAGTGTATGTTGATTCGATCGAAACGTTAAACATCGTCTTGATATTCTGTGATTGTGATACAATATGTGGAATTCATATAGTTAGGCATGAAATCCGCAATATGTGATATTTTGGGTTTACGATGTCTAAGGAGATTATGAATTCCAAATGTTATAGTTTTTCACTTTCTTTTTTGCGACCGTAAGTGTAGTATGTGGGGTATTGTCGGCTTCGTTGTTATACATCAACGACAATCGGGATACGCATATTTGCTTACGTTGATGATATGAGATATTATGTGTTGCTGTGATATGTTATATTGGATCGTCGTGTTCTGAATAGCCGGGGGTTTTATGTGAGATGAGGGTTTTTATTTTCATTCATGTAAAATTCATTGTATGTAATATTCTTTTATTGGGGCACTTCCTGGTTAAGGATGATGTCACTATTGTATATTATTTACTTTTCCGCATTAGGATAGACCCGAGGAAGGGAGCACAAGTAACCGGGTTCTAGGGTCCAGTGGGAGGCCATCTCGAGGAGTCGAGACCAGCTCTCCTAACCCTGGAATTGACAGCGTTACTTGCCGCTCTCGTAGGGGTCTAGGGATGTGGGTTTGGCTATTCACCGCGACCGTGGAATCCGTGTTTTATACAAGCTCAAAATAAAACATGGACCTCCTAGAATATCCAATATTTCATATGTTTCTTCTGCTGCTGATGTTCTGTGATGAGATCATATTACTGCCTGAGACGAATGCTTATACTATATATATATATATGATGATATATAAATATTACTGCTTTCGTTTCTTCTGTGATGCATAGGAAGCATATATGATGGGATTCGTTAATGAGATTAATGAAATGAAAAGAAACCTAAAAGATGTTGTAGAATAAAATTTGCAAAATGGGTAGCTACAGTTTTTGTTTTGCATAGTGGTATATGTGATATACCCTGCACCTTATTCGATGAGGAAAGAGCCGAGATCCCTTCACCGGGAGTGACCTCTTTAGCAAAACTGGCATATGCTACAAACTCACGGTTTAGTTTTTGATTGCTTCTATAGTTCTTGCTTTGCACCGCGGTATTTGTGAAATATCCTGCACCTTATTCGATAAGGAAAGAGCTAAGATCCCTTCACCGGGAGTGACCTCTTTAGCGAAACTAGAAAATCCTCAAAAACACTCCTTTTCAAAAATCACTTGTTTCTACAACGATATCAAGTTCATTACACTCATGGTTTTCTGAAAAACCTGCGTAGCCCTCCGTCATTTCAGATAGAGACGAGTTAGTATTCGTGCTGTGTTTGTTGACCTTAGCCAAGGCGTAGTGTACGGTAGCTAATTAGTATTTATCTGCTAAAACATAAGATGTGATTGAGTTAAGGTAGTCGTATGCCTTTGTTGACCTTAGCCAAGGGTCGTACGGGTGGGTTTAATTCAATCGGGAAATGACGGGTTGAACTTGGCTAGCACTTATGATTTGTTGACCATAGCCAAGGTCATGAGTTGCTAGGGGCAAAAGCATTATCAGGAATTTCAAGAGTTGAAATTTGCAAGAAAATTGCATACCTTCTATGAGATAGTTGGATCCCGAAACCCACTGCAAGTAAAAGTTACTCCCGGGAGAATTTTACACAGGACAATTAGCCGATCTAGTAGGTGTCTAGAAAGGAGTTAAAGGGGTTATGCCTCTAGGTAAACGAGGTTTATTTTAATTAGGTCCGTGCGAAAGCACGGGGAAACTAGCTCAATGTACCAGCATTGACCTGGCTGAAAAATTGGCGAACTTGTAAGGTGTAATTAATCCAGGCTAGTCTTACCTTTTAGGGTTTGAAGGAAGACTTGATGAAAACAGTGGGAGACATCCTGATTAGATAAGATAATAACCAATCTAATCTTGCAAGAGCATACGCCAAAGTATTTTTCTTCTCTCTCTCTCTCCAGGTAGCGACCATGTCAGGCCTTAATCAAGATAATAATATGGATGTATTGACTGAATCCGCTTATTATACTGAGCAGGGGAACGTTGGTCATGTTCTTTCTTATAAGTGTTTTAAGAATGAGCAAGGGATAGGAGAATATCTGGATTCTCACGCTGCCCAAATGAAGAACAAACATGCTGATGCATCTTCTTCGGGTGTATTAGTTATCGAGAACTGTTTCTCAGTTCACTCTACGTTCTGGGTATTAGATACCGGATCGGGATCCCACATATGTAATATGTTACGTGGGCTACGTAAAGGTAGAGAACTAGGAATGGGTGATCATTCCGTAAGAGTAGGGAATGGTGCAGATGTTACAGCCAAGGCAGTTGGCGAATATCACCTTGTATTACCAAATGGTAATACATTGATTCTGAACGAATGCTATTACATTCCGACCCTGATTTGCAATCTTATATCAGTTTCTTTATTAAGTAAAGATGGATATAATTTTGTAGTACAAGATAATGTTATGAACATCTTCCTGGATCAAAAGTTGATTGGATCAGGCTCATTAAATAATGGCATATACGTTCTAAATCAAACTACAGTACTTAATGTACAGAACACACACAAGAGAAAGAGTTCAGAAATGAATGAATCCTACTTATGGCATTGTAGACTAGGTCATATCAATGCGATACGACTAGCTAAGTTGCATAAAGATGTATATTTGAATACGTTCGATTTATCATCTTATGAAACTAGCCATTCATGTCTCAAAGGCAAAATGACCAAAACTTCGTTTAGTGGACACGGAGAAGAGTTACAGAACTCTTAGGACTAGTACATAGTGATATATGCGGTCCCATGTCTACACATGCCAGGAACGGTTCTTCCTACTTCATTACATTCACTGACGATCTCTCAAGATACGGACATGTGTTCCTGATGAAACAAAAGTCTGAAGCTTTTGAGAAATTCAGAGAATATAAGCACGAAGTAGAGAACCAAACGGGCAAAAGTATTAAGATCCTACGATCTGATCGAGGAGGAGAATACTTGAGTAAAGAGTTCCTAGATTATCTAAAAGAGAATGGGATTCTCTCTCAGCTTACTCCTCCGTATACACTACAACATAATGGTGTATTAGAGCGGAGGAATTTCACCCTATTAGATATGGTGCGCTCTATGATGAGCACCGCTGAATTGCCTATTTCCTTTTGGGGGTATGCGCTTGAGACGGCCATATACCTATTGAATAGAGTTCCAACCAAATCGGTGCCTACCACTCCATATGAGATATGGAATGGGAAGAGACCATCTCTTAAACGAGTTAAGATATGCGGTTGTCCGGCCTATGTTAAAAAGAAAAATCCGGACAAGCTCGAGGAAAGATCAATTCTTTGCAAGTTTGTGGGATATCCAAGCAATTCGTATGGATATCTATTCTACCACGGTGAACAACAAAAGGTGTTTGTTGCTCAACATGCCACCTTTTTAGAAAAGAAATTTCTTGTTAAAGAAATTAGTGGCGAGGAGGTAGAACTGAAAGAAGTTCCAGCAACACAAACTACGATAGAAGATTTGGTGGAACCAGAGGATTCAGTAGTTCCCGACGAACCCCAGCCTCTCCGCCGATCTAGTAGGGTTCCTCATCCGCCTGAGAGATACTATGGTTTTCTCATAGACGGTGGCAGT
Source organism: Agapanthus africanus (assembly GCA_030015575.1). NCBI lineage: Eukaryota > Viridiplantae > Streptophyta > Magnoliopsida > Asparagales > Amaryllidaceae > Agapanthus > Agapanthus africanus. Next base: position 621,905,973 of record CM057342.1, read on the forward strand.
GAGGATTGCATCATGGAAGATGATGACCCGACTAGTTTCGAGCAGGCCATCATGAGTGGGGACTCTGTGAAGTGGCTGGATGCAATGCGATCTGAGATGGAATCCATGTACACCAACAAAGTATGGACTTTGGAAGTTGCTCCCGAAGGGGTAAAACCCATTGGGAGCAAATGAATTTTTATGAAGAAACTTGGTGTAGATGGAAAATTTGAGACTTTCAAAGCTAGACTTGTTGCAAAGGGTTTTTGTCAACGACCAGGTGTGGATTATGACGAAACCTTTTCTCCAGTTGCTATGCTTAAGTCCATCTGGATCTTACTTTCCATTGCTGTATACCATGACTACGAAATCTGCCAAATGGATGTTAAGACCGCCTTTCTAAATGGTGATTTAGAGGAGTGCGTGTACATGACTCAGCCAGAGGGCTTCGTAGATAGTGAGAGCAGCGGAAAGGTGTGCAAGCTGCTTCAATCCGTCTACGGGTTAAAGCAGGCATCACGGAGTTGGAACATCTGCTTTGATGTTGTAGTCAAAGAGTTTGACTTCATCAAGAATGTAGATGAACCTTGTATATACAAGAAGGTTGCAGAGAGTAAAGTTCTCTTCCTCATATTGTGCGTGGATGACATACTCTTGATAGGAAATGATGTTACTATGTTGCACTCGGTCAAGCTCTTTTTATCACATAGATTCTCAATGAAAGATCTAGGTGATGCCTCGTGCATTTTGGGAATTAAGATCTATAGAGATAGATCTAAACGGATACTGGGATTGTCCCAATCCAGGTACATTGACACCATACTGAAGAGGTTTAATATGGAAGAATAGAAGTGTGGCAACCAACCCACGATCTCTGGACTCACTCTCTCCAAAGAGATGTTTCCCAAGACTGATTTGCAGAGAGCTCGCATGCAAGGGATACCCTATGCTTCGGCAGTAGGCTCTATCATGTACGCGATGCTATATACCAGACCCGATGTAGCATACTCACTAAGTGTAGTGAGTAGGTATCAAGAAGATCCAGGAGAGAGTCACTGGACAGCTGTGAAGAACATTCTCAAGTACTTGAGAAGGACGAAGGAGATGTTCTTGGTGTATGGTAACGGTGAACTCCAGGTGGAGTCCTTTACCGATTCAAGCTTCCAAAGTGATAAGGACGACTCTAAGTCGCACTCGGGATTTGTCTTTACCCTAAATGGAGGGACGGTTTGTTGGAAGAGTTCCAAGCAAGAAACCGTGGCAGACTCGACGATGGAGGCTGAAAACATAGCTGCCAACGATGCTGCCAAAGAGGCTGTCTGGATGAAGTAGTTCATCACTGAACTTGGTGTGGTTCCGTCCATTGAGCATCCAATACCTTTGTATTATGATAACAATGGAGCTGTGCCTTTGGCCATGGAACCCAGGTCCCATCAGAAGTCCAGACATATTCTAAGGCGGTATCACCTGATCCGGGAGATAGTTGATTGCCGCGAGATCGAGATCAGAAGAGTTGACACGAAGGACAACACTGTGGATCCACTCACGAAGGCCATTCCCCAGATACAATTTGAGAGACTCTTCGGGATGTTGGGTATGAGATACTACAACAGCTGGCCTTAGTGCAAGTGGGAGATTGTTAGTTATATATATTCCCTAGAGGCCATTGTTATACATATGATGTATATTATAGTGCATGCTTGGATATATATAGAGAGGACTTTCTTGCTCGACATGATATATTTGGTTTCACTTTGTCTTAACATGTTGACTTGTATTGGTTTACTCTCTTTCTCTCACATGTTGATCAAGCCCTTAGGATATGGACTTGACTACTGGAACTATAATGAGATCATACTAGTGGGGCCAGGGTAGTCAACGAGTACATCCAATAACTGTTCCTAGTCGAGGGTGTATCGAGATAGGGCATCGATACACCAGTGTAGACTAGCGTATACACATCTTGACCCATATGATGGGTGATGGATGATCCCATATCCATGGTGTTTGACATCAAAGATGGTGTACGGGTGCTCAGTGGAGACTGGGTACACTGAACGGACTCGCCGAGAACTCTTAGATGGTATTATACCAATCGTCAGATAGAAGTTCTCCGGTGGCACTGGTACAGGTTAGTCTGTAGACCCGAGATCATCATAGAGTCTTGTGTGATTCCCACTGTGCTTAGATTTTCACCTTACCACGTCCAAGTGGGCATGCAAAATAGTGGCTTTCGGGTATAGTCCCAAATCACATGGAGGCAATGAGCGATAGGAGGGGTTTCGTCTCTCCCGGTATAGGGAGTTGATGTTATGCTGTGTTTGATTGGCTATAACTGGAAGTCCCTGGCCAGGCTGATATGGAGAGCTACTGGTAAGAGTTATCAGTAGTTTCTTGACCTGTTATGAGCCTCACATCGACACGACTTATCGGTTACTGGGGTCTAACGTTTACCACCCCTAGACTTGATATGCCACATATCAGACGAAGAGATCGGACTGTACGGTAGTGTTACTGATTGGATTCACAGGAGAATGTACAGGCTTGCTTGTTGATCTTCTGATCGCTCAATACCTGGGTGGCTGTTACGTTTAGCTGACTGCTTGCAGCTTGTGGGTGTTTGATATGATCATCACCTACTGCCGGCGTATTGACGATTCTTTAGAGTCTTACACAGAGGTTTTCTGGCTCTGGCAAAACAGAGTAGGAGCACATATGTGATATGTGCAGGGCCGAGAATAATACGGTATGGGATACTGTATTCTATTCTCGCGATATGAGATATCGGCTGGGTATATGTGATATAGCCAGGTCATCGGATCAAGTATTGATTCGATGAATTGGTACATGTTATATTAGTCGGTTATATGCAATATAGCCGGATTGTCGAATCAAGTGTTGATTCGATAATTTAATGCAAATTATATATGTGATATATTACATTACGTTAACTAATATAAGCTCGCTTTATTGATTCATTTTCTCACAGGATAATACATTGATGTACATGCGATATATGTTAATTGTATTATTTTCTTTTGTTGAAAAATATATTATATATGTGATATATAATATTGTAACATGTTAGGGTTACAAATGCAACATGAATTTTGAGTTTAAACCAAGATTAGGGTTAGCTTTCTGGATGAGGGTTAAGGAAGCTTCATGAAGCTTTCATTTTGTCATCTTGCTTTGATATTTTGTGAAGATATTTGTTAACCCAACCCAAACCCTTAACATTAGTTTATTCTCTACATGAGTTAAAGCCTTCATTGTTAACTCATGGTTGCAATTGTAACCACAATAATAATTCATTATTCATCATAAAAGGATTAGCTTCATCTTCTTCTTCTTCTTGCTCTTGAAAAAAGCTTGCTAGCTTTTGTGTTTGTGATGATTAATAGTGAGAAATTGAAAACAAAAGAGAGCAAAATTCCTACTTCATCATCCTCATCTATTCTAGCCACTTAGATTAGGTTGTTCACTTCTCTAAAGATTTCTTTAGTGAAGTGTAAGCTTAGGTTAAAGATTCTTCAAGGAAGATCTTCTTGGATCAAGCAGACTTCAAGAAAGATGCATCATTCACCTCTTGGAGCCTCACGAGAGTCGAAGTTCATGATGATCGCAGCGAAGGGACCTCAACATGGAGCTTATGAAGCGACGGAACGGACTACAAAGATTGTAATCCTTTTCTCTTTACTTCTTTGTATGTGATACAAACTTTGTTACCCTAGAATTCTAGCATGATTCATGGTTTGCTTTCTTTGCACCTCTCTAAATTTTAAAGTGGCATGAGTGATGCTACCAAACCCTAGACAGGTGAAAGGGAAGCCCAACACTATCCTCATAGATATTGGTTTATGGTTTTGCTGCTACGATTACACAGGCAGAGAGAGCTATGGCTAGAGTTGCGGTGAGCACGAGCTCGTCACGGACGATGACTGACCAGGGCGTGATTACAGGGACATACGATTTTCATAGAGGTTTCATTTCATTGTGTTTTCGTGCCAGGAGCATGTGATGGATCGCTTTTACGAGATTTCTCGGACGTGCAGATCAGCACCAAAGTATCAGGCTACTGCTAGAAGCCAACCATAATGTGATGACCATCGATGCACCGATTGATTGATGATTGAGGCACTGTTCAGCGTGTGGACAAATGAGCCAGTTGTTGCTGCGAATGACGAGATATCGCCCCAGATGTTAGGAGCTATTGCCGCACTAGTTGTACTTAGAGATATGATAGAAGATCGCTAGTCACCTATGGAGGAAGGACTAGGACATGTGATACGTTCCCTACCCCGATGCGAGGTCATCAGATTGATTGATTCCAGCTTGAGACGAGTTTACGCAGGTATGTTGGGAGTCGATACGACGATCGAATGTCAGAAGCCCATTTTCCAAGTTTAATGTATTCAGAGACAAATGCAAGTAATGCTATGGACCTTTTAGAAGAATGAAACCCTAACTTGGCGTAATGACCATGGAAGGCCTTTGAACCTTAGGTTTTACGGCAGTTCAGCGGTGCCATTTGTGAGTCTTGGGTTTGCCCTTCTACGGTTGGTCCGCATGTACTGTGGCATATACTGGAATAATATTAAACTGTACTCAAGATGTTAAGCTCTTGGGGGATTATGGAACCTTGACGAATCGATCGAAAGGTTCGACATCATTCGGATATCATGTGATGGGATACATTACTTGGGAGACTCCAGATATGAGTATAGCTGTTGGAGCGCAGTCCATGCAGCCATGGAGAGACGAGTCTGAAGCAGTCGACATTAGAGAAAAGGGGAGTAATAAGGTTCGTACGAGATCTTGATGAGATAACCTTCCACTCCGCCGACATCAGAGATGTGATATGCATGCAGAGGCGTTGTATATGGATATACCTTCCAGAAGGAGTCACGATGAGTATACAACCATTCTGGAACAGGAAACAGATTTGGTAAAGGGTGATAACTTCCGGGCAGTTCGGCAGAAACGAGATTTGGGAGAGACTTCGACAGAACTTTCTAGAATACTATACGAGAAGACTTGGACCCATGAGAGGTCATATTGTGCACACCCAGTAGGCCAGAGCTCGGCATCGTCGACGAGATAGTTGGCCAGAGATCTTTAGAGGATGTGTCAGAGCGGGACTGTTTCCGTCGTCATTCCATATTAAACCGTTGAGCCGAATAGCTATGCACTTAGCAATCTGCAGTGAGAGACGAGAGCCTGAGGGCGCCAGACGTCAGACCACGAATAGTAGACAAGTACATATCTTGCTCTGCTAGCATTGGATGCACTGACACCTTCTCGACTTTGAAGGAGGAAATATCGACGATGGTATTTGTGATTTGTGATTTGGTGATTCGATTATCACGTGTCCGTCACCTTGGATTTCGGTATTTTGGGCTATCTATTCGCATGATTTGGTCTTGATGACTGATTTTCATGATATTTGTTTTCGTGCATCATGGTTGCACCTACTGGGTATTCATATTTTGTGCATAGTTATTACACTTGAGATATGCTTTATACACCGTTGTGTTGATTTATGATTTGTGCACAGTTATTACAGTTAATATCGTTTCTGTGCCTTGTCCGCACATGTTTATGATTTCATGGATTTCATACAGTTGGGTTGATTTTGTACATATGGTATGCAGACGATTTGGTTTTTGCACTTGGTATACTTCATATATGCTTGCAGTGCATTGATAAGTATTTTGTGCACCACAGTTGCACATGACTTCATTTTGATGTCATTCGAGACATTGATTTTGATTTCATGCCTATGTTATGCATGTGATTTGACATATGCTTTCGGCATAGTTTTCATGTGCTTTTAGTATTTTGAATTGCTTTTGTGCACGCCGATGCACATGGTTGTGAGATTATATACCACGGTATACCTGATTTGGATTTGGATTGAAATGTGTTGTATACCATCGATTTCGATTGTGATACTCGATATTTGTTTTGTGCACCTTGTGCACCTGATTGGATTCTTGCGCATATTTGATGGGCTTGGTGTAACGTTTTGAAAATCGTTTCGGTGAAATTTCGGAAAAATCGGTAAAATAAAGGGGTTTTCTGTAAAAAGTCAAAATACAAATATCTTTATTATAAAATTAAATATACATATTCTATCTATGAAATTGCTAGTATTTGGTGTTTATTGAGCCACTGGTGAAATTTCAAATTTTCTGAAAATTTTTCCGAAATTAATTATTTTAATATTATTTTAAGCCGTCACTAATACATTTAATTAGGGAAAATTACAAATTGGAATGAGTTGAAACAAATTTTGTGCATCATAACACATTAAACAAAATTTTATCATGTGGTTTTGAAATGAAATGGTTTGCCAAAACGGTTTAGAAAATATCGAGAAAAAAGGGCTTAAATGGTGAAATTAGTGTAAATAGATATTGGGGTATAACATTTATCAATTTTTCCTCACCCACACCCTCTCTCCCCTCTCCAAATCAGCAGCCACAAGCAGCCCCTTCTTTTTCCAAAAGAAAAGAGAAGAGAACAAAAGAAAAGAAAAGAAAGGATAAAGAATGAGTGTGTTGACTTGAGGTATGGGTTTTTGACTTTCTCATTCTCTTTCAACACCTCACTCTCTCCCACACTTTCCCCACCTGCACATTGGCCGAGCCCCCCTTTCTTCAGCCCCTTCATTTTTTCATCTCTTTTCTAATCAAAAATCCACTCAAAAATGCATCAAAATCCCTACAAAATCAAAGCAAAATCAAGATCCAACTCCTACCCATTTTTCCTTGGCTACTCTAGTATGGATCTAGGAGCATGGAGGCCATTTTGGGTGACATATTTTCAATTTAATCTCAAGAATTTGGGAGGTATAAATGTTAACTCTTTTGGTTATGTGTTGATTAATTCCTCCAATTTGAGTTATTGTGATGTTAAAAAGGGTTTTAAATTCAAGTTTAAAATCTCAAGTGGAAGGTTTTGAATTAAGATTAGGATTTGATCATTGAATTATAGTTGTGATGGGTAATTAATATGTTGTGACATGCTAAAATCTAATCTAGTTGCTATATTACAATTGTTATTTTAAAAATTGTCCAATTTGCATAATATTGCAAACTAGGTTTTTAGTTTTAATTCAAAATGAGAGATTAAAAATATGGTTAGGGTTTCATCATATCATAAATATTATATTGAGTGGTTTAATGCTTTTAGTTCATGAAAATCCAAGCTAAATTGTTGTTTGTGCATTTTTGCTATAAATTGTTAAAATTTGGGTATATTGTAAACTAGAATTTTGGGGTTAATGAAATTTATTGGGATTAAATTATGGAAATTGTTTTTATGACTTATTTAAGATATTTAATAAGTATTTTGGCCACTAGATTTGTTTAAACGTCGAGTTTTTGACTAAAACGGGCAATTTTTGCTTGCTAGATTTTCGGAAAAATGGCTTTTAAGGTGAATTCGGGGTTTTTGTGAATTTTAACATATTTTATATTATAGTTAGTGTTCGTGGATGCGCAAATAAGTGTGTTTGGATTTTCTCGATGGTTTGACGTTTGTACATCGACATCGAGGGTTGGTTTTACTATTCTTGCATGCGTAGGCGATAGGTTTTGACCTATGCGTGATGCGCGTGCCGATTTGATTTTCGTATGCCATTTCGATTTCAAATTTTGTTTTAATGCGATACGGTGCGTTATGATATGTAGGTACCCCATGTAGACTTCGAGACGACAAGCAAGCGCGTGGCGACGTCGGCACCGGCGAGCGAGGACCAGGTGAGTAGATTTATATCTACGGGGAGAAGTCGGGTGGATGGCGTATAGCACCCCCGCAGTCCGTAGTATAGTTCATATATATATGTTTATATAGGTGTTTTATGATACGAGAATGTTTATTCATGATATGATTATGTGCTCATGGATTACCTTTGGGTTAGTTGCGAAACCCTAGAGTAGTTATACCCACATACGCATACACAGACTTGCATACATTACTTTCTTGTGCGTAGATGGGGATGTGTATATATGTATATACGCGTGGGTATGGGACTATGCATATATACATTCATATACACATTAATGGATGATGAGGATAGTACTTGGGATTTAAGATGAGTCGATGAGATTTGATTTGAGGCCGTGAGATCGATGATATGGCAGGGTTCGTATTTGAGATACAACATGACGTTGTAGCGGGTCCTTGACGTACTGTTTCACACAAGTGCATGCATACTTAGGCGGTATCAGTATTGTACTAGACGTAGATCAGTACCCCGATCATGATATTTGATAAAGAGGATACCAGATGAATAGTATGATGAATGTGAGATTGACCCGTACCCAGATTTGGGATGCCGTACGACGGATTTACGTACGAGCTATATATTGATGATTGATCCGCACTCTTGACTTGGGATGTCTGATTATAGATATGGTATCGGATATGATATTATTGAGGCGGGATCACCGACTATACATATACAGGTATGTATATGTATCGACTCAGATAATAGACGGTTTCCTTACCTGTAGTTCAGCTTGTTAGTTCAGCCGTATAGTTTAGTGTAGTTGTTAGATTTGATTAGACTCTTACCTATTTCAAAACTAGCAGATCGTGGGTATTTTAAAAAACAGGTCAAGGGATTTACGGATATTTCAAAAGACGTATCCTTTCTTGAAACCACCGTAGCCCTTATTTTCAAAACCCCATGATTCGTGTTATTTCAAATGGCACCATTGTTTAATATTTAGCTCCCGCTCATTATGGTTGCTTGCTCGGCATCGCATACTTACACTGTTATTTCATATTGCATTGTTGATATTATGCTGTTAGGACACCAGCACCATTACCGATGATGCGTATGTACCACGTACACTTACTTGCCGGCTCACACACATCTTCATCGGTAATTGACATGTCACGTACACCTTAGAAAATATTATTGCTTAACTTAGCTTGATAACTTGTAGCTTGACATGATATTAGTGTACTTACCTTATATGCCAGCTTAGATATTGTAGTTATTACTTGTCACTTTCTGCATAATGTTATTCATTGTTATGCCGTATTCATGGATTCTCATGCCAATATTCATGGTTTTACATGCTATTGATGATTTGGATTCGGATTTCCATGAGATTTTCTAGATTTGGGGGAAAACCGGAAAACTTGTATAAGCTTCTTTCCTCTCTTTTAAATAAAAAGTGTGGTTTTCCCATGATGTATGAGCCGTCCACCATGAGTTTGCTGATGGATTTTGAGACTCGATTCGAGGAGATGGATGAACCGTTTCAGGTACATGGTGAGCCCGGTGCGATACCCCGGGGCAAGAAGATCGTGTTGTTGACGTTGAGCCTGTGTAGGGGAGCACGACCGACCGGTGATATTACCCGACGCGTCGGATATCCGGAGGATACCGTCGTGGTCATGAGATGGATGGTAGGGGCCGGCCTGAGCTGACGGCGCCCTAGTCATTGTAATTGTGACATTGAGATTTCGAGATATTGAGGTACAGAGACTGTGATACAGAGATATCGAGATATTGGGATTACGTTTTGTGCTAATGCTAGGCACTATTTTATGCTGATTTCATTATGATACCTCATTTTAAAAATACAGAAATCTCACTAATTTATGAAAGGAGTTTTCTTCAGTACATGCATTCTGTTTCATGCATTCATACATCATCCATATGATATATTGCTACCTGAGGCACTGACACGGGCATATGGGATTACACTTGGGTTAGATATTTACCCTAGTCATTGTTATAGACTGCTGGTTATATTTGAGGATTATATATTATGATCGTATGACCTAGGATTGCGTCATACATGCGATTTCTATTCGTAGATGTTTTTCTATTCACGAGTTGGCAACTCACCCCCGTTGTGCCCCTTGCAGGTTTGCCGTACAAGTTTCATTACGGCTTTGCAGGCATAGTTTCGTTCGGGTAATTTGCTAGCAGGTGGGTTTATTGGTATCGTACCCATCATATTACCTTGTATAATATTATTCAGTTGTATCTAGTAAATTCCATCAACCAAACATGCATTTATTTTTTTGAGATAGAGACCAGTGATGTTATTCTTTCGACTTTAGAGTCGCGCGTTGTATTTCTGTGGATTTCTTGTTGTTTTGAGTTTCCTTTTGAGTTTTGATTCTCGCCCTTGGCGATGTATATTATATTTCTTGTGTGGTTGTGACCGTCGATTGACGAAGAGCTAACTCCCGCTTGGGGATGCCTTTTATTGATTTCGTATACTATTCATGTTGTATCCCGTTTGGGAGCCAGTATTTACAAAGGAGACTCTGCCGAAATTTTCAAGAAATACTTGATTTTTTATAAAAAAAAAGCATAATTCGGCTTATGCTTTTAAAACTACTTGTTTTAAGTTGTTTTTCCTTCACTCTACTACTTTTCTTGGTTTGGATTTCTGGGTTCTCGGCTTACTTAGATTACGTACGCCTCGAGACGTTTCGTAGTTTAAGTGCCAGTCATGTTCCGTACTTTCGGGACATGACAAAAGTGGTATCAGAGCGTTAGGTTTTACCTTCGGAGCGTTGGATGACCCTTGGTTGATGGAATAGGTGACAAAGTAGAGTGACGTGCCGTGGGTATGTTCCGCGGCATACTTACGATACGCTACTCTACTTAAGGAGCCTTAGGATATACAGTTCTTTACTCAGTATCATATTCATTCCTGATCTAGCCTCATCGGTACCAGTTATGGTTTTTCTGCCACGATTACGGGCAAGGAGAGCTACGGCTAGAGTTGCGGTCAGCATGAGTTCGTCAAGAACGAGGACTGACCAGGGCATGTTTCCGGCAACGAGATTGCAGAGATGTGTCTTTCCATTGTGTTTTCGCGCCACGAGCGTTGGGTGGATTGCTGTATGAGATTACTCGGACGTGCCGATTTGCACTAGAGGATTGAGCCATTGATAGAGGCCAGCCAGATTTTGATGACCGTTGACGTATGGCTTATTCATGACGATTGAGGCACTGTTCAGCGTGCAGACGAATGAGCTAGTTGTTGCTGCGAACGACGAGATATCGCCATAGATGTTGGAGCTATTACGGTACGAGTTGTACTAAGAGATGATAGAATGTCGCTAGTCATCGAGGATGAATGACTAGGGCATGTGGTTCGTTCACTACCCCGATGCGAGGTCATCAGATAAATTGATTCCAGCTAGAGACGACTTCACGCGGAGACGTTGAGAGTCGACAGAGACGATCGAGTGTCAGAAACATATTATTCCAAGTTTAAAGTATTCGGAAAGACATGCAGGAAATTCTATGGTCCTTCTAGAAGAATGAAACCCTAACTCGACATAATGACCGTGTGAAAGCCTTTAAACCTCAGGGTTTGCGGCAGTTCTGCGGCTCCATTAGTGAGGCTTGGGTTTGCCCTTCTACGGCTGGACCACCGATGCTGTGGTACGTACTCGATACTATTAAACTGTACCCAAGATGTTGAGCTCTTGGGGGATTATCAGGTTTTGACGAATCGATCGGATGGTTCTACTTCATTCGGATGCTAGGTGGTGATATGCATTTCTTAGGAGACTCCAGATACGAGGATAGTCGTTGGAGCTCAGTCCATGCAGCCACGACGAGACGAGTCCGAAGCAGTCGACATTAGAGAAAGTGGAGTAAGAGGTTCGTACGAGATCTTGATGAGACGACGTTCTACTCTGCCGACATCAGAGATGCGATACGCATGCCGAGGCATTGTACTTGGATATACCTTCCAGAAGGAGTCGTGATGAGTATGCAGCCGTTCCAGAACGAGAGCACATCTAGTAAGGGACGATGACTTCCGGACAGTTCGACAAAGACGAGATTTGGGAGAAATTTCGACAGGACCTTTCTGGAATAAATTACGAGAAGACCTGGACCCAGGAGTGGTCATGTTATGCACACCGGCAGGCCAGAGTTCAGGATCGTCGACGAGACATGCTATGAGTGACCACGACAGTTGGCCAGAGATTCTTGGAGGATGTGCTTGAGCGGGACTATTCCGTCATACTTGATTTTGCGTATTTTGGGCGATCTATTCACATGATTGATTTTGATGATTGAGTTTCATGATATTTGTTTTCATGCACCATGGTTGCACCTACTGAGTATTTACGATTTTTGCACAGTTGTTGCACTTGAGATAGTTTTCGTGCCTTGGTTTCTCATGGTTGTGATTATATGGGTTTCATACAGTTGAGTTGATTTGTGCGTATATACAGATACGATTTGATTTTTGCACTAGGTATAGTTCACATATGCTTGCAGTGCATGTTGGTGTATATGCCCTAGGGGCCATTATTGTATCATACTTGTGTGTATATTACTTAATGGAAGCTTGGGATATTCACAGTTGTATATACAGTCTTGCTAAAAATGGTATGCTACTTGGTTTGTATCTACTTTAATATGTGCATATGTTTCTTGTAATGTATCACTTATACATATTAGTAGAGCCCATAGGATCTTTGCTTGATTACCAGCGTTGTGATGGCAGTCATACTAGTGGGGGTGGTTAGTCTGTAAGCAACATCCTATACAGGTCCATGGTCGTTGGATTATCGAGATAGGGCATTGATATTCCGGAGTAGACTAAGTGTGTACGCTTCTCATCCCAGTTGGGAAGATGGTCTGTCCCACAGCCATCAGTACGTCGTACTGGAGATAGTATACAGGTGCTCGTTAGGTTACGGGTACACCGGACAGGACTCGCAGGGGAACTGATTGGTTGGTATTATACCCGTCGTCAGTTAACAGTTCCCAGATGACATGAGTATAGCATAGTCCGCAGACTTGACACTGCTACTTCGCCTCGAGTGTGTCCTACTATTCTTAGATTGCTATCCTACCACGGCTCAAAGGAGTCGTGCAAACAGGTAGCAGTTGGGTGCAGTCTCGAGCACTTGGAGGCAGTAGTGGTTAGTTAGGATTCGTCTCTCCCGGTATTGGGAGATGATATCGCGCTGTGTCAGAGAGCCATTACGCAAAGTCCCTGGCCAGGGCAAGCGAGATATACTGGTAGGTTCCAGTAGCTTCTCAGGGTGTAATGGGCTTCGCTCCGACACGACTTATACAGCTATTAGGGGACTGACGCTTGCCGCCCCCTAGGCTTGATATGCGATAGTCTTAGACGAACAGACCGGACTGTACGGAGATTGTCACATCAGGCTCAGTGGGAGTTCGGATGATTTTCCTCATCGGCCTTCTTATCGACATCTACCTTGGGAATGGTACGTACAGCTAGTGCCGCTTGCGGTCTGTGGTTAAACCCACTGCCAGCGTAGTGTCGAGTCTTTAGAGTCCCACACAGAGAGTTTCCCTGCTCCAGGCGAAACGATATAGAGGTCGTATGGTTTTACGACATGGGTTCGGACGCATACGTGTGTTTACGCACGTACGACTTTTCGGACAGTTTTTACTAGCAGGCTTTGGTTTAAGCCAGATTCTAGTATCGAGTTATTGGATTTATACAGTCGAAAGTTTTTCCGTGTTTCCACGGATTGGAGGGGCGTTCTCGTAATTTTCCGGGAAGCTTCTAGAAGAGTGGTGACTAAGGGGTTAAGGTGGCATGAGCATTAATTGCTTAATGACTCATTTGTGTGATTCATCATTTGCATTAAATGATTCATTAATGAGTTAATGAGTCATATGATGAATCACACAAGGTGAATGCATCAACCATGATGATTAATCATTTATATTATTTATTTGATTAATTGTTATGGTTGTTATATTCTAGTGGGTTCATTTTTTCTTCTCATTCTCATCTTCACCTTCTCTCTCCTCAAGCTCACTCTCTCTTCAAACCCTAACCCTAGCCTCTCATGTGTTGAGATCAAGGGTTAGCTAGACTAATACATCTATAACCTCACTCTATATCCCCTAGGTAGCTTAGATTAACACTTTAAGCAACCTAGTTATCTCAAGTTTGAGATTAAGCTTGGCGTAGGAGCTTTCGGGTGGATCGTCTTTGATTCGAGGAGGCCGTTGAGGTGCCGATGTTCCAAGGAGCCTACGAGGAGTGGAGGACAGCGATGAAGACCCGAAGGACATGTAACGTGAGGTATAACTTCGAATCCGAGTAGTTAAACCTCTAGTTGATAGTTAGCAATGGTTTAGATAACGATTCATGCGCTCAAGTCCGTGTTACGAAGCTTTGATAATCGTTTTTCATATATTCCGCCTCCCCGCAAGTTCGTGGGGTGCGTGACATGGACTTACAGTGGTATTAGAGCCAACTAAACCATTACTAGCTTGTTAGCAACTGATTAGAAGTTCGATCGACGGAAAACACGAAAACAAAAAACCGAAAACCCTATGTTTCTGTTAATTTTAAAAGTGTCTGAAAAATAATTTGACATACCTTAAAATTCACAGCAGGGAATTATAAGAATACTGGGAAAATACGATGACCCAACTCGACTTGACTACCGCGGAACTGCGGCCAAAGTGTGCTTTTGGCCGCGGATCCGCGGCCGAGTCAACTCTGAGTTGACTCAGATTTTCACAGTAATTCATATTTTGGTGTTTTTTGTTTTCCTGTATGTTCTGTTTTTACCCAAGTTACTTCAGTGCAGGTTTGCTTTTGGGGTAGACACGGAATATGGTAATCGATCGATATTCTAAGATATTTGCTAATTGGGTTTTTATCTGTAATGTTTAATATGTTCGTAAACCTCCCCTAACTTCTAGTATGTCGGTAGGCAGGGGGTTGCACATTTCTGAAATGTTTACTGCTTGTGTATATGAACTGTGTTGGACTGTTGTGATGATTAGCCGGGGTTTAAGATGTATTTAATATTCATTCATTCAATATAAATGTAATTTGATGTAATATTCTTTTGCGGGGCACATCCAGGTTGCGGTTGTAGCCACCGTTGTATTATTTCTTTTTACTGTTTTTGCTCCTAGGATAGACCCAAGGTGGGGTACACAAACTACCGGGTACGTCAAAGTGTTTAGTGGCCTACTAACGTTGTTGAGGGAGACCGCTTCACTTCGGGTACTTGGCGGGTAGTTTGCCGTACCCGTAGGGGTCTAGGGTGGGGTAGTGGCTATTCATCATAACTGTGTAATCCGTCTTTTATTGCAGGCTCAAAGCATATGCGGATTGCTAGTAAATCCAATAAAGTTCATCTGTGATCTAGAATGCTTATTATTGCGTCTGACGAATGTACAATATCTATATATGATAGCTATTAGACGTCACTTATGTTTTACACCCGCGCAAGCCCAGCCCCCGCTCTGTCGTTAGTTAAGTAACCTAACGGGTGATGACGGGACCCAGTGGCGAATGCGGATGGCATAAGAGGACGTGGTATTTTCGTTGTTTTCTGCAATGATAAGATTAATGATGGGACGCATTATAATAATGCAAAGAAAATAAACCAAAATTAAATCGTTGGAACAAACTTAAAAGAAACTACTCGGTTATTTTAAAAGAGCAGAATTTTTTAATTGTGGAGCTTTAACCACTCCTTTTAAAAAGCTATCAGGTTCCTTCGATTATATCAAGTTCACTACGTTCACGGTTTTTCCAAAACCATTTGTAGCCCTCCGTCATTTCATTTGGGTATTCAGTAGTATTCAAGCTATGTATTTTGGCCCTTAGTCAAGGCATAGTGTTTGGTAGCTGCTGGGGTATTCATTTGTTGTATAGATAGATGCGTTGGTTTGGGACAGTCGTATTACTTTTCTTGGCCCTTAGTCAAGAGTATATACGGGTGGGTTCAAATTAACTTGGATAATGACAGGTAGAACTTGACATGTAACTTATGACATTTTGGCCCTTAGTCAAGGTCATAAGAGCATTGGGCAAAAATTTATATCGGGAATTTCTAAAGAAACTGAAATTTGCAGAGAGATGCATACCATTTTGGAGTTTGATGAATGTTGGTAGGATTCCTTCAACATTATCATACGATGATATTTTGGATCCCGATCCTACTGTGAGTATATACTACTTATCAGGAGATTCGTCACTTAACGATCAATGCTATAAACCAAGTAGGTGCCTAGAAAGGTGTCAGCGGGGTTGCGCCCCCAGAGAAAAGAGGTTATTTAATTAAGGAACTTCGCGAAAGCGTTGGAAAACCTCCCTCGAAGTATCGACACTGGCCTGGTTGAACGGTTAAGCAAGAATTGTACGGTGAGAATTGTCCTGGCTAATTCTTCTTTTATGGTTTGAGGAAGGATTCGAGAAACAGTGGGAGCCATCCTGTTTAGATAAACTTAAAACCAATCTAAAACTTGCAACAGCATCATGCTAAAATGTTTTCTTCTCTCTCTCTTAATTGCAGCGACCTTGTGACCACACATAGGTTACATCTAGATAACAAATTGACTGAATCTGACTTATATGACTGGCAAAGGTCTGTCCAGATGTCCATTGGCTATGACAAGCTGGACCACCCTATTACTACTCAAGATCCCGCCCTCCCAGGTCTAGTTTCCACTGTCGCGGATATGGATATCCGTCAGACAAGGGAAAAAGATAAAGCGAAAGCTAAGTGCCTCGTGTTAGCTTCAGTTGATGGTGTATACCAGAAGCAGCACGAGAAGACGGACTTAGTTTCCATCTTTCTCCATAATAAAGATTTATATGGAGAGCAATCTCATATCACTAGATATGAAACCTCGAACGAATTAATTCAAGCGAAGTTGGCTGACGGGTCATCTATAGGGGACAACGTCCTTACAATGACTAGCTGTATTGATGAGCTCCAGGACCTGGAGACCGCGTTGGGAAACGAGTCAAATACTGACTTGATTCTACAGTCTCTGCCTCCTACCCTGAAGGAAACCAGGGAAGGAGAAGGAAAGAGAAAGGCAAAAGTTTCGGGACTGGATATAGTAAAAGAGGGACGTTCCTATTGTTACAAGAATGAACATTGGCAGAATGATTGCATGGCTTTGGAAGCCAGTAGCCAAGATATGAAGCATGTTGTGGCTTCAACCTCAAGTGTATTTGTAATTGAGAACTGTTTGTAAATAAACTCTACTTCCTGAGTATTAGATACCGGAGCAGGATCTCATATCTGTAATTCATTACATGCTTTGAGAAACCATAGAGTTATGAAGGTAGGTGATTTGTTTCTCAGAGTTGCAAACGGAATGAGCGTGGACACTGAATCCGTGGGAGAATATCGCCTAGGTTTGACAAGTGGGCAGATATTGATTCTACGTAACTGTCTGTATGTACCAAGTATGACTTATAATATCATATCAGTGTCCTCACTTTCAAGAGAGGGATATGATTTTACATTCGTAAGAGATGTAGTTAACATCCACCTAAATCAAGTTCTGATTGGGTCCGGTACATTAGATAACGGTATATACGTATTAAGTCAAGCTCAGGTTTTCAATGTCCAGAATACACTTAAAAGAAAGTCTCCAGAAATAAATCAGGATTTCTTATGGCATTATAGACTTGGTCACATCAATGAGAGAAGGTTGACTAAGTTACATAGAGAAGGATATTAGAATCCGTTCGAATATTAATCTTATGCTACTTGCGAATCTTGTCTCAAAGGAAAGATGACAAAGACTCCGTTCACTGGACACGGAGTAAGAGCAAGTGAGCTCTTGGGACTCATACACAGTGACGTGTGTGGTCTAATGTCTACACATGCGCGAGGTGGTTATTCCTACTTCATTACTTTTACGGATGATTTCTCTAGGTTTGGATATGTCTTTTTAATGAAGCACAAATCCGATGCCTTTGAGAAATTCCAAGAATACAAAAATGAAGTAGAAAACCAAACAGGCAAGAGTATAAAGACACTGAGATCTGATCGAGGTGGTGAATACTTAAGTGCCGAGTTCCTGGGTTACTTAAAAGAGAATGGAATTCTCTCTCAGCTTACTCCTCCATACACACCACAACACAACGGTGTATCAGAAAGGAGGAATCGAACCCTATTAGATATGGTTCGTTCCATGATGAGTAACGCTGAGTTACCGCGATCATTCTGGAGATATGCACTAGAATCAGCTGCATATCTTTTGAACCAAGTTCCCACCAAGACTGTGCCTACCACACTATATCAGATGTGGAGTGGGACCAAACCCTGTCTAAAACATTTTAAGACATGGGGATGTCCAGCTTTTGTAAAAAAGCAGCAAGTCGACAAACTCGAGGCACGATCAGTACAGTGTAAGTTTGTGGGATATCCGAAGAATTGCAAAGGATATTATTTCTATTACGCAGAGGAACAAAAGGTTTTTGTTTCTCGTTATGCCCACTTTCTGGAACATCAGTTTTTAGAAAAAGGAACAAGTAGGAGCGTAGTAGAGCTGGAAGAAATTCCAGAACCACAAGCTATTACTGAAAGCTTGGAAGAACCAGAGGTTTGAGAAGAACGGGACATCCCGACACCACTCCGTAGGAGTAGTAGGCAATCTCATCCGCCCGAGAGATACTACGGTTTTCTCGTAGACGGGGATAGAGAGGATTGCACTATTGATTATGATGAGCCTACTAGCTTCCAGGAAGCCATTCAGAGCGGTGACTCAGTAAAATGGCCGGATGCAATGCGGACCGAAATGGAGTCCATGTACACTAACAAAGTATGGACTTTGGACTTTGCTCCAGATGGGGTAAAACCCGTAGGATGCAAATGGATCTTCAGAAAGAAGATTGGTGTAGATGGACAGATTGAAACCTATAAGGCTAGACTTGTTGCAATGGGTTTCCGTTAAAGACCTGGTTTGGACTATGACGAAACCTTTTCTCCAGTAGCTATGCTGAACTTCATTCGGGTCCTTCTTGCTATTGCTGCCTTCCACGATTATGAGATCTGGCAGATGGACGTAAAGACGGCCTTTCTAAATGGAAATTTGGAAGAAAGCGTCTATATGGATCAGCCAGAGGGATTCATTCAAAGTGGGAGCAGCGGTAAATTATGCAAGTTGGTTAAGTCCATTTATGGACTAAAACAGGTATCGCGGAGTTGGAACATCTGTTTTGATGATACTGTCAAGGAATTTGACTTTATCAAAAATCCAGATAAACCATGCATATACAGTAAGATTGTAGGGAAAGCTGTAGTATTCTTCTTCTTGTACGTAGATGAAATTCTCCTAATAGGAAATGATATTCCTATGTTACAGTCAGTCAAAAGTTTCTTGTCACATAAATTCTCCATGAAAGTCCTAGGTGATGCCACCTACATTCTAGGGATCCAGATCTATCGTGATAGATCAAAGAGGATGTTGGGACTTTCGCAGTCCAGGTACATAGACACCATATTGAAAAGATTCAGTATGGAAGATTCTAAGCGCGGTAACCTACCGGCTTATCACGGAATCAACCTCTCCAAAGATATGTCTCCCAAGACTGATTTGGAAAGGGATCGCCTGTCGATTATACCCTACACTTCAGCGGTAGGCTCTATAATGTATGCGATGTTATGTACCAGACCAGATGTAGCATACGCATTGAGCGTAGTAAGTCGGTATCAAGCAAACCCAGGAGAGAATCACTGGATAGCAGTAAAGAACATTCTCAAGTACCTGAGGAGGACTAAGGAGATGTTCTTGGTGTATGGCGGAAAAGACCTCCAGATGGAGGCCTTTGCCGACTTCGGCTTCCAGAGTGACAAAGATGACTCCAAGTCCATGTCGGGTTATGTCTTTACCCTCAATGGAGGGGCGGTCTGTTGGAAGAGTTCCAAGCAGGAGACCGTTGCTGACTCAACAATGGAAGTGGAGTACATAGCTGCTTGCGATGCCGCAAAAGAAGCTGTCTGGATGAAGAAGTTCCTCACAGAAATTCAGGTGGTTCCTTCCAGTGTTGGTCCAATACCTCTGTATTATGACAACAACGGCGCTGTAGCTTTAGCGAAGGAACCCAGGTCCCATCAAAAGTACAGACACATCTTAAGGCGGTATCACCTGATCAGGGAGATCGCAGATCGTCGGAAGATCGAAGTGAAGAGAGTAGAGACGGAGAATAACATTGCTGATCCATTCATAAAGGCCCTTCCTCAGACGCAGTTCGAGAGGCTATTCGAGATGATAGGTCTGCGATATGCCAGCTCATGGCCCTAGTGCAAGTGGGAGATTGTTCGTGTATATGCCCTAAGGGCCATTATTGTATCATCTTGTATGTATATTACTTAATGGAAGCTTGGGATATTCACAGTTGTATATACAGTCTTGCTAAAAATGGTAGTATGCTACTTGGTTTGTATCTACTTTAATATGTGCATATGTTTCTTGTAACGTATAACTTATACATATTAGTAGAGCCCATAGGATCTTTGCTTGATTACCAGCGTTGTGATGGCAATCACACTAGTGAGGGCTGGTTAGTCTGTAAGCAACATCCTATACATGTCCCTGGTCGTTGGATTATTAAGATAGGTCATCGATATTCCGGAGTAGACTAAGTGTGTATGCTTCTCATCCTAGTTGGGGAGATGGTCTGTCCCACAGCCATCAGTACGTCGTACTGGAGATAGTATACAGGTGCTCGTTAGGTTACGGGTACACCGAACAGGACTTGCAGGGGAACTGATTGGTTGGTATTATACCCGTCGTCAGTTAACAGTTCCCAGATGACATGAGTACAGCATAGTCCGCAGACTTGACACTGCTACTTCGCCTCGAGTGTGTCCCACTGTTCTTAGATTGCTACCGTACCACGGCTCAAAGGAGTCATGCAAACAGGTAGCAGGTGGATGCAGTCCCGAGCACTTGGAGGCAGTAGTGGTTAGATTGGATTCGTCTCTCCCGGTATTGGGAGATGATATCGCGCTGTGTCAGAGAGCCATTACACAAAGTACCTGGCCAGAGCAAGCGAGATATAATGGTAGGTTCCAGTAGCTTCTCAGGGTATAATGGGCTTCACTCCGACACGACTTATACAGCTATTAGGGGGCTGACGCTTGCCGCCCCCTAGGCTTGATATGCGATAGTCTTAGACGAACAGACCGGACTATACGGAGATTGTCACATCAGGCTCAGTGGGAGTTCGGATGATTTTACTCATCGGCCTTCTTATCGACATCTACCCGGGGACCGTTACGTACAGCTAGTGCCGCTTGCGGTCTGTGGTTAAACCAACTTCCAGCGTAGTATCGAGTCTTTAGAGTCCCACACAGAGAGTTTCCCTGCTCCAGGCGAAATGATATAGAGGTCGTATGGTTTTACGATAAGGGTTCGGACGCATACGTGTGTTTACGCACGTACGACTTTTCGGACAGTTTTTACTAGCAGGCTTTGGTTTAAGCCAGATTCTAGTATCGGGTTATTAGATTTATACAGTCTAAAGTTTTTCCGTGTTTTCACGGATTGGAGGGGCATTCTCGTAATTTTCCGGGAAGCTTCTAGAAGAGTGGTGACTAAGGGGTTAAGGTGGCATGAGCATTAATTGCTTAATGACTCATTTGTGTGATTCATCCTTTGCATTAAATGATAAATTAATGAGTTAATGAGTCATATGATGAATCACACAAGGTGAATGCATCAACCATGATGATTAATCATTTATATTATTTATTTGATTAATTGTTATGGTTGTTATATTCTAGTGAGTTCATTTTTTCTTCTCATTCTCATCTTCACCTTCTCTCTCATCAAGCTCACTCTCTCTTCAAACCCTAATCCTAGCCTCTCCTGTGTTGAGATCAAGGGTTAGCTAGACTAATACATCCATAACATCACTCTATATCCCCTAGGTAGCTTTGATTAGCACTTTAAGAAACCTAGTTATCTCAAGTTTGAGATTAAGCTTGGAGTAAGAGCTTTCGGGTGGATTGTCTTTGATTCGAGGAGGCCGTTGAGGTGCCGATGTTCCAAGGAGCCTACGAGGAGTGGAGGACAGCGATAAAGACCAGAAGGACATGTAACGTGAGGTATAACTTCGAATCCGAGTAGTTAAATCTCTAGTTGATAGTTAGCAATGGTTTAGATAACGATTCATGCGCTCAAGTCCGTGTTACGAAGCTTTGATAATCGTTTTTCATATATTCCGCCTCCCCGGAAGTTCGTGGGGTGCGTGACATGGACTTACAGGGCAGTGATACGTATTTTGTGCACTTAGATGCACTAGACTTCGATTTCGATTGTGATACTCGATATTTGTTTTGTGCACCTTGTGCACCTGGTTTGATTTTGCGCATGTTCGGCGCTTGATATTGGATTTCATGATTTCGTGAATGATGGATGCACCTGGTTTTGATTTTCGCGCATGTTGAGCGCATGTTTTGAGATGCGATTTTGGTGCACACCAGATGCACTAAATCGAGATTCTTCACGCATGTCAGATGCACCTGTGTTGCTGTGAGGCACACCTGTTGCCCTTGACAGATGTTTCGTGCATACCCGATGCACTTAGATGTTGTTTCTGTGCATATGTATAGCACATTCATGGATTTCAATTTCCCTGCGCACCAGACGCACATGACATTCATATATATATTTGGGACTGATTTATGTTGGAGCAGTATATTTTATGATGTTTGCTATTTAGTTTAGTACTGAACAGGACTAGTCACAGGACAGTACCTGAGTATATTTTTGCATGCATTGATAGCTATCGAAGGGAATTCCAAAAGCGAGCTATAGTCTCAGTATTTATCTACGTGTCTGATATGACACGAAACGTTTAAATTAAGGAAACCCTTCTAAATTGTTTCCAAAATGGCGGAACGTACAGTTCAAACAAAAGTTATATATGTATATGATTATTTTCTTATGATAGACATCCGCTACTGTGCAGTGTTATGCGCAGTGCACAGCGACTTTAAGAGATTTGACATGCATTCCCTTCAGATATTTACATATATATATTTGATATTTACGTGTATAGTTTCGAGTTATATCATATTGGTTTTGTATTGGATTTCACATTTGTGTCTTTACCATGACTCCGATGATTGTGGGATGCTTGACAGAGTTTTGATTTTGAGTTATATGCTCATTTTTCATGCGAATGCGCTGCGCTACGATTTGTTTTATGTATTTACGATTTCGGAGCCCCGACGACTTGATAGTTTTGGCTTAGATGTTTTAGTATTTGGGGGGTTTAAATTTAAATTCGGGGACCGAATTTCTTGAAGGGGGGAAGATTGTAACGTTTTGAAAATCGTTTCGGTGAAATTTCGGAAAAATCGGTAAACTAAAAGGGTTTTCTGTAAAAAGTCAAAATACAAATATATTTATTATAAAATTAAATATACATATTCTACCTATGAAATTGCTATTATTTGGTGTTTATTGAGCCACCGGTGAAATTTCAAATTTTCTAAAAAAAATTCCGAAATTAATTATTTTAATATTATTTTAAGCCGTCACTAATACATTTATTTAGGGAAAATTACAAATTGGAATGAGTTGAAACAAATTTTGTGCATCATAACACATTAAACAAAATTTTATTATATGGTTTTTGAAATGAAATGGTTTGACAAAACGGTTTAGAAAATATCGAAGAAAAAGAGCATAAATGGTGAAATTAGTGTAAATAGATATTGGGGTATAACATTTATCATTTTTCCCTCACCCAGACTCACCCACACCCTCTCTCCCCTCTCCAAATCAGCAGCCACAAGCAGCCCCTTCTTTTTCCTCACTTGTTTCTCCAAAAGAAAAGAGAAGAGAACAAAAGAAAAGAAAAGAAAGGATAAAGAATGAGTGTGTTGACTTGAGGTATGGGTTTTTGACTTTCTCATTCTCTTTCAACACCTCACTCTCTCCCACACTTTCCCCACCTGCACATTCGCCGAGCCCCCCTTTCTTCAGCCCCCTTCATTTTTTCATCTCATTTCTAATTAAAAATCCACTAAAAAATGCATCAAAATCCCTACAAAATCAAAGCAAAATCAAGATCCAACTCCTACCCATTTTTCCTTGGCTACTCTAGTATGGATCTAGGAGCATGGAGGCCATTTTGGGTGATATATTTTCAATTTGATCTCAAGAATTTGGGAGGTATAAATGTTAACTCTTTTGGTTATGTGTTGATTAATTCCACCAATTTGAGTTATTGTGATGTTAAAAAGGGTTTTAAATTCAAGTTTAAAATCTCAAGTGGAAGGTTTTGAATTAAGATTAGGGTTTGATCATTGAATTATAGTTGTGATGGGTAGATTAATATGTTGTGACATGCTAAAATCTAATCTAGTTGCTATATTACAATTGTTATTTTAAAAATTGTCCAATTTGCATAATATTACAAACTAGTTTTTAGTTTTAATTCAAAATGAGAGATTAAAAATATGGTTAGGGTTTCATCATATCATAAATATTATATTGAGTGGTTTAATGCTTTTAGTTCATGAAAATCCAAGCTAAATTCTTGTTTGTGGATTTTTGCTATAAATTGTTAAAATTTGGGTATATTGTAAACTAGAATTTTGGGGTTAATGAAATTTATTGTGATTAAATTATGGAAATTGTTTTTATGACTTATTTAAGATATTTAATAAGTATTATGGCCACTAGATTTGTTTAAACGTCGAGTTTTGTACTAAAACGGGCAATTTTTTCTTACTAAATTTTCGGAAAATTAGCTTTTAAGGTGAATTTGGGTTTTTTGTGAATTTTAACCTATTTTATATTATAGTTAGTGTTCGTGGATGCGCAAATGAGTGTGTTTGGGTTTTCTCGATGGTTTGACGTTTGTACATCGACATCGAGAGTTGGTTTGACTATTCTTGCATGCGCAGGCGATAGGTTTTGACCTATGCGTGATACGCGTGCCGATTTGATTTTCGTATGCCGTTTCGATTTCGAATTTGGTTTTAATGCGATACGGTGCGTTATGATATATAGGTACCCCATGTGGACTTCGAGACGACAAGCAAGCGCGTGGCGACGTCGGCACCGGCGAGCGAGGACCAGGTGAGTAGATTTATATCTACGGGGAGAAGTCGGGTGGATGGCGTATAGCACCCCTGCAGTCCGTAGTATAGTTCATATATATATGTTTATATAGGTGTTTTATGATAAGAGAATGTTTATTCATGATATGATTATGTGTTCATGGATTACCTTTGGGTTAGTTGCGAAACCCTAGAAAAGTTATACCCACATACGCACACACAGACTTGCATACATTACTTTCTTGTGCGTAGATGGGGATGTGTATATATGTATATACACGTGGGTATGGGACAATGCATATATACATTAATATACACATTCATGGATGATGAGGATAGTACTTGGGATTTAAGATGAGTCGATGAGATTTGATTTGAGGCCGCGAGATCGATGATATGGCAGGGTTCGTATTTGAGATACGACATGACATTGTAGCGGGTCCTTGACGTAGTGTTTCACACACGTGCATGCATACTTAGGCGGTATCAGTATTGTACTAGACGTAGATCAGTACCGCGATCATGATATTTGATAAAGAGGATACCAGATGAATAGTATGATGAATGTGATATTGACCCGTACCAAGATTTAGGATGCCGTACGACGGATTTACGTATGAGCTATATATTGATGATTGATCCCCACCCTTGACTTGGGATGTCTGATTATAGATATGGTATCGGATATGATATTATTGAGGCGGGATCACCGACTATACATATACAGGTATGTATATGTATCGACTCAGATGATAGGCGGTTTCTTTACCTGTAGTTCAGCTTGTTAGTTCAGCCGTATAGTTTAGTGTAGTTGTTAGATTAGATTAGACTCCTACCTATTTCAAAACTAACGGATCGTGGGTATTTTGAAAGACAGGTCAAGGGATCTACGGATATTTCAAAAGACGTATCCTTTCTTGAAACCACCGTAGCCCTTATTTTCAAAACCCCACGATTCGTGTTATTTCAAATGGCACCATTGTTTAATATTTAGCTCCTGCTCATTATGGTTGCTCGCTCCGCATCGCATACTTACATTGTTATTTCATATTGCATTGTTGATATTATGCTGTTAGGAGACCAGCACCATTACCGATGATGCGTATGTACCACGTACACTTACTTGCCGGCTCATACACATCTTCATCGGTAATTGCCATGTCATGTACACCTTAGAAAATATTATTGCTTAACTTAGCTTGATAGCTAGTAGTTTGACATGATATTAGTGTACTTACCTTATATGCCAGCTTAGATATTGTAGTTATTACTTGTCACTTCATGCATAATGTTATTCATTGTTATGCCGTATTCATGGATTCTCATGCCTATATTCATGGTTTTACATGCTATTGATGATTTGGATTCGGATTTCCATGAGATTTTCTGGATTTGGGGGAAAACCGCAAAACTTGTATAAGCTTCTTTCCTCTCTTTTAAATAAAAAGAGCGGTTTTCCCATGATGTATGAGTCTGTAGGGTTGCTATGCACGCGCACAAGGTTCTATTAGGCATCAACCATGCCCGATTTAAAAATTAGCCATGCCGAACAACCCGAAGCCGGATCTTTAAACTAGAGTTTAGGCGAAAACAAGTATGTTAAACAGTTTAACACTAAGTGACAGGGATTACAACCTTTGTAGATTCGGTCCTTCACTTCTTAAGCTCCATGTTGAGGTCCCTTCGCTGCGATCATCGTGTTGTGGACTCTCGAGAGGCTTCACGAAGAGAATGATGCAACCTTTGCTTCCGATCTTCGATACATAGATGATCTATCTTGAAGTTTCGTCAACACAAGCTAATACTCATAATATGAAGTGAACACTCTCATCTAAATGGCAAGGGAAGATGAGGATGATGAAGTAGGATTTTTGCTCTCTTTTATAATCTTTTTCTCACTCATTTATCATCACTTGAAAAAAGCTAGTAAGCTTTTTCAATGAATAACTCAAGGAAGAAGATGATAGAATTCATTTTGTGATGAATAATAAAAATTTATCATAATCATTTATGCAACCATGGTTGCAGTAACCAATGTAGAGAGTTTACTAGGGTTAGGGTTTGGGTTAGGTTAAAGGGTGAGTCACAAAGAAATATCTATCATAATATCTTAGCTAATGACAAAGTAAAACCTTCTAGAAACATCTAAAATACATTAACCCAAATCAAACCCTAATCTTGTTTAAACTCCACTAAACATGCTGCATTAATAATTATGACATGTTACAATATTATATATCACATATACAATATTTATTGTAACAAAATAAAATAATACAATTAACATATATCGTATATATATCAATGTATTACCCGAGCGAGAAAAAGAATCTTTTAGTGAGCAAATATTAGTTAATGTAATTTAAATATATCATATATATATTATTATACATTAAATTATCGAATCCACACTTGATCCGATAATCCGGCTATATCGCATATAACCGACTAATATTTATCCGTACCGATTCATCGAATCAACACTTGATCCGATGACCCGGCTGATATCAAATATCGCGAGAATAGAATACGATATCTCATATCGCATTATCCTCGGTCCCGCACATATCACATACGTGCCCCTACTCCATTTTTCCTGAGCCAAGAAACCTCTGTGTAGGACTCTAAAGAATCGTCAATACGCCGGCAGTAGGTGATGATCATATCAAACACTCACAAACTGCAAGCGGTCAGCTAAACGTATCAGCTACCCAGGTATTGAGCGCTTAGAAGATCAACAAGAAAGCCTGTACATTCTCCTGTGAATCCAATCAGTAACACTCCCGTACAGTCCGGTCTCGTCGTCTGATATGTCGCATATCTCGCCTATGGGTGGTAAACTTCAGACCCCAGTAGCTTGATAAGTCGTGTCGATATAAGGTCTATAACTGTTCGAGAAACTACTGATAACACTTACCAGTAGATCTCAGCAACCCTGGCCAGGGATTTCCGGTTATAGCCAATCGAACACAGCACAACATCAACTCCCTATACCGGGAGAGACGAATCCCCTCCTATCGCTCATTGCCTCCATGTGATTCGGGACTGTACCCAAAAGCCACCTTTTTGCACGCCCTCTTGGACGTGGTATGATGGAAATCAAAGCACAGTGGCAATCACACAAGACTTTATGACGATCTCGGGTCAACAGACTACTCTGTACCAGTGTCACCGGAGAACTGCCATCTGACGTGAGGTATAATACCATCTGGGAGTTCTCGGCGAGTCTGTCCAGTGTACCCAGTCTCCACTGAGCACCCGTACACCATCCTTGATGTCAAACACCGATGGATATGGGATCATCCATCGTCCATCACATGGGTCAAGATGCGTATACGCTAGTCTACTCTGGTGTATCGATGCCCTGTCTCGATACGCCCTCGACTAGGAACAGTTATAGGATGTACTCGTCGACTATCGTGGCCCCACTAGTATGATCTCATCATAGTCCCAGTAGTCGAGTACATATCCTAAGGGCTTTATCAACATGTAACATAGAGACAAACAGAGTACATGTTAAGATAAAGTACAACCAGATTGCATACTATCATGTCGAGCAAGAAAGTCCTCTCTATATATGTCCTAGCATCCACTACAATATACATCGTATGTACAGTAATGGCCTCTAGGGCATATATATAACTAACAATCTCCCACTTGCACTAGGGCCATCTGTTGTGGTATCACATACCCAACAATTAGCTGCGGTTGAAGTATCTCATACTCAACCATCCCATAAAAGTCTCTACTGGGAAAAAGGCCTTTGTGAGTGGATCCGTGCTGTCGTCCTCTGTGTCTACTCTTCTAATCTCGATCTCCCTGGAGATCAACTATCTCCATGATCAGGTGATACTGCCTAAGAATTATATCTGGATTTCAGATGGGACGGGGGTTCCTTGGCATAAGCCATAACTCCATTGTCACACAATGGTAGGAACAATGTTCATCTTATGAACTAATATGTATCCAGACTGCCTCTTTGGTAGCATCTTTGGTAATGATGTATCTTGCCTTTAATCGTCTAGTAAGTCACGGTATCTAGCTTGGAACTCTTCCAACATACCGTCCCTCCACTGAGGGTAAAGACAATGCCTGCGACTGACATTCAGTCATCCTTATCACACTGGAACCATTCCAGTGATTCTCCTCAGGATCGATTGATACCATCTCACTACAACTAGTGAGTATCCTAACATCCAATTAGATCTATCTCATAGATCCAAAACCCAGGATTTAGGAGGTATCACTTTGATCCTATATGGAGAATCCTTATGATAAGCGGAGATTGACCGAGCGTAGTATAGGAAACTCCTTCCCTATCAAGAGTATGTCATCCACGTACTCTACGAGGATCACCACCATACTCCCTACTAACTTTTTGTATATACAAGGTTCATCTACTATTTTGATGAAGTCAAACTCTTTGACTCCCACATCAAAACAGATGTTCCAACTCCGCGATGCCTGTTTTATCATATAAAACATCTTGCACACGTTTCCGCTACACCCACTGTCTACGAAGCCCTCTGGCTATGTACTTATAAACGCTCTTTTCTGAAACATCATTTAGAAAAGCAGTCATGACACCCAACCGCCAGATATCGTATTCATGGTATGTAGCCGTGGCAAGTAGGATCTGGATGGACTTAAGCATAGCTTTGAAAGTCTCAACTTTTCCATGTACACCAAGTAATCTTCTCAAGATATACCTGCTCCTGATGGGGATTTAACCCTTCAGATAAAGCAACCAAAGTCCATACTTTGTTGGTGTATAAGGATTCCATCTCAGATCACTAAGCATCCAGCCATTCTTACAGAGTCCCACTCCTGATGGCCTGCTCGAAACTAGTTGGGTCATCATCTCATGATACAATCCTCGCTCCCACTGTCATAGAGAAACCGAAGTATCTCTCAGGTGGGTGAGGAACCCTACTAGATCGGCGGAGAGGCTGAAGTTCGTTGGAAAATATTGAATCCTTTGGTTCTACCAAATCATCAGCTGCAGTTTGTATAGCTGGAACCTTTCCAGTTCTACATAACAGACCTTGCCTTGAGCTTGTCCGGATTTTGCTTCTAGACATAGGCCGGACAACCCCAAATCTTAATAAACTTAAGATATGGGCTCTTCCCTTTCCATATCACATATGAAGTGGTAAGCAACTGATTTGATTTTGAACCCTATTCAATAGGTATGCAGCTTCTCAAGTGCATAACTCCCAAAAGGAAATAGGAAACTCAGTAGTACTCATCATAGAGCACACCATATCACATAGGGTGCTATTGTTCCTCCCCGATATACCATCGTGCTATGGTGTATACGGAGGAGTAATGCCGAGAGAGAATCTCATTCTCCTTCAGAATAGTCCAGGAATTCCGTGCTCAAGTATTCTCCTCCTTGATCTCATCAAAGGACATAATACTTATACCCATTTTCGGTTCTCTACTTCTAACTTATATTCTGTGAATATCTCAAAAGCTTCGGACTTGTGTTTCAACAGGAACATATGTCTGAATCTTGAGAGATTATCAGAGAATGGAATGAAGTACAAAGAACCGGTCTTGGCATGTGTAGACAGGGGATCTTCATACATCAGCATGTATCAATCCCAAGAGTTCACTAACTCTTTCTCTGTTTCCAATAAACAGAGCTTTGGTCATCTTATCTCTGTGACATGACCGGCAAGTTTCACAAGATGTAAATTCAAACTAATTTAAATATGCATCTATATGTAACTTAGCTAGTCGGGTCGCATTGATATGACCTAGTCTACAATGCCTCAAGAAGGATTCGTTCATTTCTGAACTCATCCTCTTGTGTGTATTCTGTATACTAAGAACTGTAGTTTGATTTAGAACGTCAATACTTTTAGATAACGTGCCTGAACCGATCAACTCTTGATATAGGAAATGTTCAAAACATTATCCAACAATACAAAATTATATCCTTTCTTTACTAATAAAGAGAATGATATGATGTTGTATATCAGGTTCGGTATCTAATAACATTCGTTCAAAATCAATGTATTCTGGTAATACAGGGTGACAGTGACCAACAGACTTGGCTGCAACACTTGCACCGTTTTCTGTCTCATGAAACTTATCACCCGTTCTCAGTTCTCTACCTATCTAAAGCCCATGTAACAGATTACATATACGGGATCCTGATCCGGTATCACATACCCAGGACGTAAAGGATACTGAGAAACAGTTCTCTGTAATGATCACACCCGAAGATGATGCATCAACATGCACTTTCTTCGTTTGGGCGGCACAGGAAATCTGGTATTCCCCAATTTCCTGCTCTGTCTTATAACAATTATAAGTTGGAGCGGGACCAACATTCCCCAGCTCAGTATAACAAGCAGGTTCGGTCAAAATATCCGTATAATTATCTTGATTAAGGCGTGATATGGTCGCTACCTGGAGAGAGAGAGAAGAAAACACTCAGCCTATGCTCTTGCAAGATTAGATTGGTTATCTAATATATCTAATCAGGTTGTCTCCCACTGTTTTAATAAAATCTTCCTTCAAACCCTAAAAGGAAAGACTAGCCGGGATTAATTACACGCTACAAGTTCGCCAATCTTTCATCCAGGCCAGTGTCGGTACTTTGAGAGAGGTCCCCCGTGCTTTCACACGAACCTAATTAAAGTAAACCTCGTTTACCCAGGGGCGTAACCCCGTTAACACCTTTTTAGACATCTATTTGATCGGCTAATTGTAATGTGTAAAACTCTCCCAGGAGTAACTCTTACTCGCAGCGGGTATCGGGATCCAACTATCTCATAGAAGGTATGCAATCTCATTGCAAATTTTAACACTTGAAATTCCCAATAATATTTTGCCCCTAGCGTCCTATGACCTTGACGAATGCCAAACCACCCATAGTCCTCTAGCCAAGTTCAACCCGTACATTTCTTGATTGAATTAAACCCATCCGCACGACCCTTGACGAATGCCAAACAACGCCGTACGAATACCCTAATCCAATCGCATCGTATGCTAGCAGATAAGCACTAGTTAGCTACCGTACACTACGCCTTGACAAATGCCAAACTACCGCAACACGAATACTAAGTAGAACTTATCTGAAATGACGGAGGGCTACGACGGGATTTTCAGAAAACCCATTGCGTAATGAACTTGATATCGTTGTAGAATCAAATGATTTTAAAATGGAGTGTTTTTGAGGATTTTCTAGCTTTGCTAAAGGGGTCACTCCCGGTGAAGGGATCGTCGGCCCTTTCCTCGTCGAATGAGGTGCGGGATATATCATATATATCACTGTGCAAAGCAGAAACTATAGAAGCAATCAAAAGACAAACCGAGAGTTGTAGCATCTGCCAGTTATTGCTAAAGGAGTCACTCCCGGTAAAGGGATCTCGGTCCTTTCCTTATCGAATAAGATGCAGGATGTTCTACAAGGAACACCGCGATGCAAAGCAAGAACTGTAGCTACCTGTTTTTGAAAATTCGATTCCACAACATCTTAGGTTTCTTTTATTTCATTAATCTCATTAATGAAGTCCCATTTTAATTATGCTTCACAAGCATCACTTTTGAAACCAAATCTGCAATATAACATATATCTCATATATATAATATAAACATTCGTCTCAGGCAGTAATATGATCTCATCACAGAACATTGCAGCAGAAGAAACATATATGAAATATTGGATATACTAGGACATCCGTGTTTTCAATACGAGCCTGTATAAAACACGGATTCCACGGTCGCGATGAATAGCCAAACCCACATCCCTAGACCCCTACGAGAGCGGTAAGTAACAATGCCAATTCTAGGGTTAGGAGACCCGGTCTCGACTCCTCGAGATGGTCTCCCACTGGACCCTAGAATCCGGTTACTTGTGATCCCCGCCTTAGGTCTACCTAACACGGAAAAGTAAATAATATACAACGGTGACATCATCCGCAACCTGGAAGTGCCCCAATAAAAGAATATTACATACAAATGAATTTTACATGAATGAAAAAGAAAAACTCTCGTCTCACATAAAACCCCCGGCTATTCAAACGCGACGATCCAATACAACATATAACAGCAACACATAATATCTCATATCATCAACGTAAGCAAGTATGCGTATCCCGATTGTCGTTGACATATAGCAACGAAACCGGCGATATCACATATTACACTTACGGTCACAGAAAAGAAAATGTAAAACTACAACAGTTGGAATCCTCAAACTCTTTAGACATCGCATGCCTAATCAAATGAATTACTTAGACATCGCATGCCTAACAATTATAAACCCTGCATTTTAGTATCAAAATCGAAAACACTTTTCAATATCAAGTCAGGCAATTCAACAAGATTCCCGACATCCTGATCGAATGCTCGTCGCAAACTTTAGTAGACGGCCGCACCCCCGGATGCCGTCGACGAAGTGCACTAAGGTGGAACACCGTTGCCGCAAGCACCCGAACGAATGCTTTTGGCGACGGGGTTCTCCTACAGTCACTTGGTCGGGGCTATGGAGCGTGGCTGTCTGTTAAGTTTACCTGGCGAGTATCCGCATACGCTACGTGATTGCGACGGACTTTTGATCACATCAAAATTCCGCGGCAACCGATCATCTGAGACTAAACTGCTATGTTTATAATATTCAAATTAGTTATCTCATAACTATATGTGGATTCCAAATATTGTATCATATTCCAGATAAATAGACAATGTTAAACTTTCCGATCGAATAATCAAACACCCAAGATTTCCCCAATCTATCTCAACACTTGAAATCAGTTTAAAAACAATCCATCACATGCCACAGTACTAATGGTCCAGCCGTAGAAGGGTCAAGCCAACGCCTCACATGTGGCACGCCGTACTGCCCCAAAACCTAAGGTTCAAAAGGCAGTTCAAGACGGTCACATAATCGAGTTAAGATTTGTTGTCTTCTAGAGGGTCCACCGCGTTACTTGCACGACTTAGAACGTTCTTAAAACCGAGAAAAATCCTACTTTTGAAAAAAATTCCGACAGGGGAAAAAGTGAGTTATTGATATCCGTTCGAACCTTTTAACAGTTTCTAAAAATTATCCTGACAAAACTAAACAAAGTTAAATTATCTGATCGAATCAACGATTCCCCAATACAACCCTAAAAAACTCAACACTTGAGTGGAATTAAAATATTCCCAGAAAAAATTAACAAGAAAGGACCTAAGAATAATTTAGTGAAATTTCAGGGACTAAGTCCAAATTTTAGCCGCGGAACCGCCGCCAAACCCATGGTTTCGCCGCGGTTCCGCGGTCAAATAGTTGACTTAGGGGACCGTACTTCACAGTAATTCTTAGTTTTTCCTGCTTGTTTTTCTGAGCATTTTTAATTAAGAAAAAACCACATTTTTGAAAAATATACAGAGAAGGGTTCGTGTCGGGGTTTCGAGTTTCGATCGGACTTTAAACTTCGCTCAGACTTCGCCTAAAGCTCTAGCTTGGCTCTGATACAACTGTAGGGTTGCTATGCACGCGCACAAGGTTATATTAGGCATCAACCATGCCCGATTTAAAAATTAGCCATGCCGAACAACCCGAAGCCGGATCTTTAAACTAGAGTTTAGGCAAAAACAAGTATGTTAAACAGTTTAACACTAAGTGACAGGGATTACAACCTTTGTAGATTCGGTCCTTCACTTCTTAAGCTCCATGTTGAGGTCCCTTCGCTGCGATCATCGTGTTCTAGACTCTCGAGAGGCTTCACGAAGAAAATGATGCAACCTTTGCTTCCGATCTTCGATACAAAGATGATCTACCTTGAAGTTTCGTTAACACAAGCTAACACTCATAATATGAAGTGAACACTCTCATCTAAATGGCAAGGGAAGATGAGGATGATGAAGTAGGATTTTTGCTCTCTTTTATAATCTTTTTCTCACTCATTTATCATCACTTGAAAAAAGCTAGTAAGCTTTTTCAATGAATAACTCAAGGAAGAAGATGATAGAATTCATTTTGTGATGAATAATAAAAAGTTATCATAATCATTTATGCAACCATGGTTGTAGTAACCAATGTAGAGAGTTTACTAGGGTAGGGTTTGGGTTGGGTTAAAGGGTGAGTCATAAAGAAATATCTATCATAATATCTTAACAAATGACAAAGTAAAACCTTCTAGAAACATCTAGAATACATTAACCCAAATCAAACCCTAATCTTGTTTAAACTCCACTAAACATGTTGCATTAATAATTATGACAAGTTACAATATTATATATCACATATACAATATTTATTGTAACAAAATAAAATAATACCTTTAACATATATCAATGTATTACCCGAGCGAGAAAAAGAATCTTTTAGTGAGCAAATATTAGTTAATGTAATTTAAATATATCATATATATATTATTATACATTAAATTATCGAATCAACACTTGATCCGATAATCCGGCTATATCGCATATAACCGACTAATATTTATCCGTACCGATTCATCGAATCAACACTTGATCCGATGACCCGGCTGATATCAAATATCGCGAGAATAGAATACGGTATCTCATATCGCATTATCCTCGGTCCCGCAAATATCACATACGTGCCCCTATTCCGTTTTGCCTGAGCCAAGAAACCTCTGTGTAGGACTCTAAAGAATCGTCAATACGCCGGCAGTAGGTGATGATCATATCAAACACCCACAAGCTGTAAGCGGTCAGCTAAACATAACAGCTACCCAAGTATTGAGCACTCAGAAGATCAACAAGCAAGCCTGTACATTCTCCTGTGAATCCAATCAGTAACACTCCCGTACAGTCCGGTCTCGTCGTCTGATATGTCGCATATCTCGCCTAGGGGTGGTAAACGTCAGACCCCAGTAGCTTGATAAGTCGTGTCGATATAAGGTCTATAACTGTTCGAGAAACTACTGATAACACTTACCAGTAGATCTCAGCAACCCTGGCCAGGGATTTCAGGTTATAGCCAATCGAACACAGCACAACATCAACTCCCTATACCGGGAGAGACGAATCCCCTCCTATCGCTCATTGCCTCCATGTGATTCGGGATTGTACCCAAAAGCCACCTTTTTGCACACCCTCTTGGACGTGGTATGATGGAAATCAAAGCACAGTGGGAATCACACAAGACTCTATGACGATCTCGGGTCAACAGACTACTCTGTACCAGTGTCACCGGAGAACTGCCATCTGACGTGAGGTATAATACCATCTGGGTGTTCTCGGCGAGTCCGTCCAGTGTACCCAGTCTCCACTGAGCACCCGTACACCATCCTTGATGTCAAACACCGATAGATAT
This sequence comes from Agapanthus africanus, assembly GCA_030015575.1. Taxonomy (NCBI): domain Eukaryota; kingdom Viridiplantae; phylum Streptophyta; class Magnoliopsida; order Asparagales; family Amaryllidaceae; genus Agapanthus; species Agapanthus africanus. Next base: position 621,942,082 of record CM057342.1, read on the forward strand.
GGGATCATCCATCGCCCATCATATGGGTCAAGATGCGTATACGCTAGTCTACTCTGGTGTATCGATGCCCTGTCTCGGTACGCCCTCGACTAGGAACAGTTATAGGATGTACTCGTCGACTATCGTGGCCCCACTAGTATGATCTCATTATAGTCCCAGTAGTTGAGTACATATCCTAAGGGCTTTATCAACATGTAACATAGAGACAAACAGAGTACATGTTAAGATAAAGTACAACCAGATAGCATACTATCATGTCGAGCAAGAAAGTCCTCTCTATATATGTCCTAGCATCCACTATAATATACATCATATGTACAGTAATGGCCTCTAGGGCATACATATAACTAACAGAGTCGTCCACCATGAGTTTGCTGATGGATTTCGAGACCCGATTCGAAGAGATGGATGAACCGTTTCGGGTACATGGTGGGCCCGGTGCGATACCCCGGGGCAAGAAGATCGTGTTGTTGACGTTGAGCCTGTGCAGGGGAGCACGACCGACCGGTGATATTACCCGACGCGTCGGATATCCGGAGGATACCGTCGTGGTCATGAGATGGATGGTAGGGGCCGGCCTGGACTGACGGCGCCATAGTCATTATTATTGAGACATTGAGATTTCGAGATATTGAGGTACAAAGACTGTGATACAGAGATATCGAGATATTGGAATTACGTTTTGTGCCGATGCTAGGCACTGTTTTATGCTGATTTCATTATGATACCTCATTTTAAAAATACAGAAATCTCACTAATTTATGAAAGCAGTTTTCTTCAGTACATGCATTCTGTTTCATGCATTCATACATCATCCGTATGATATATTGCTACCTGAGGCACTGACACGGGCATATGGGATTACACTTGGGTTAGATATTTAACCTAGTCATTGTTATAGACTGCTGGTTATATTTGAGGATTATATATTATGATCGTATGACCTAGGATTACGTCATACATGCGATTTCTATTCGTAGATGTTTTTCTATTCACGAGTTGGCAACTCACCCCCATTGTGCCCCTTGCAAGTTTGCCGTACAGGTTTCATTACGGCTTTGCGGGCACAGTTTCGTTCGGGTAATTTGCTAGCAGGTGGGTTTATTGGTATCGTACCCATCATATTACCTTGTATAATATTATTCAGTTGTATCTAGTAAATTCCATCAACCAAACATGTATTTATTTTTTTGAGATAGAGACCAGTGATGTTATTCTTTCGACCTTAGAGTCGCGCGTTGTGTTTAAGTGGATTTCTTGTTGTTTTGAGTTTTCTTTTGAGTTTTGATCCTCGCCCTTGGCGTTGTATATTATATTGCTTGTGTGGTTGTGACCGTCGATTGACGAAGAGCTAGCTCCCGCTTGGGGATGCCTTTTATTGATTTCGTATACTATTCATGTTGTATCCCGTTTGGGAGCCAGTATTTACAAAAGAGACTCTGCCGAAATTTTCAAGAAATACTTGATTTTTTTTATTTTAAAAAAAGCATATTTCGGCTTATGCTTTTAAAATTACTTGTTTTAAGTTGTTTTTCCTTCACTCTACTACTTTTCTTGGTTTGGATTTCTGGGTTCTCGGCTTACTTAGATTACGTACGCCTCGAGACGTTTCGTAGTTTAAGTGCCGGTCATGTTCCGTACTTTCGGGACGTGACACTTGGATTGGATTTTGCGCATGTTCTGCGCTTGATAATTGATTTCATGATTTCGTGCATGTTGGATGCACATGATTTAGATTTTATTCATGCATGATGGCTGCACATGATTTGGATTTTCGCGCATGTTGGGCGCATGATATGAGATGCGATTTTGGTGCACACCAGATGCACTAAATCGAGATTCTTCGTGCATATCAAATGCACCTGATATTGTTGTCAGGCACACCCGTTGCCTTTGACAGGTGTTTCGTGCACACCCGTTGCACTTAGATTTTGTTTCTATGCACATGTATGGCACATTCATGGATTTCGATTTCCGTGCGCACCAGACGAACGTAGCATTCATATGCACATATTGGGATTGATTCCTTATGGAGCAGTACTTTTTTATGATATTTGCTATTTGTTTTTGTACTGAGCAGGACTAGTCAGAGTACAGTACCTAAATATGTTTTTGCATGCATTGGTAGTTATCGAAGGGATTTCCAAAAAGGGAACTATAGTCTCAGCATTTACCTACGTGTCTGATATGACACGAAACGTTTAAAACAAGAAAACCCTTTTAAATTATTTTTCAAACGGCGGGACATACATATTAAACAAAGGATAAGTATATATATAGTTATTTTCTTACATTAGACGTCCGCCACTGTGTCGCGATACGCGCATCGCACAGCAACATAAAAGGTTTGGCATGCATTGGTTTTCATATTGGACTTGACATTTGTGTCTTCACCATTACTCCGATGATTATGGTATGCTTGACGGAGTTTTGATTTGGAGTTATCTGCTCATTTTTCATGTGCATCCATTGCGCTACGATATGTTTTATATATTTATGATTTCGGAACCCCCATGACTTAGTCGTTTTACTGAAACGTTTTAGTATTTGAGGGGTTTAGATTTAAATTCGGGGACCGAATTTCTTTAAGGGGGGAAGATTGTAACATTTCAGAAAATAAAATATTATTTTTGGGAAAATTTTTCAATTAAATAATAAATATATTGAATATTTTAATATGGCGGTATAATTAAATACCAATAAATTGGGAAAAAATTGGAAAATTATGGAAATTACTGAAAAGAGGGTGTTTTATGTGATTTATGCAAATTATGAAATTTTATGATTTATTATACACTAATTTAGTGCTAATCGCGATTAAATATTGCTAATCGCGCATTAAGCTTGTTTTGTGCAAAACATGCACCGTGTCGTATTTTACACTTGTATTACATTTTATAACCATGGTTTCATTTGGGATTTATGTGTTGGTTTTAAAAATGAAATGGAAAAAGAAAAGGAAAGAATAAAAAAGAATAGAATATGAAGCATGGGCAAGAAAGAGAGGTGAGGGTCAACCTTGGTCATAACACTTTGTTTCCCATCATCATGTTCATCTTTTTCTTCTCCCTCTTCAGCTCCATGGCAGCATCTCACTCCCCCTCCACTTCAAACCCTCACTTCATCATCAAAAACACCCCAAAAATCCATCCCCACTTCATTAAAAATGTGCACAAGCTCACAAGCTTCACTTTGGACCAAGAAAGTTTGCATTTTGGTGCCCTAGGGGATTCATGAGTGCCAAATGAGGTATTCTCTTAACCATTAGCATAGTATTTCCTTTGCTTTTACATCTATGTTTTATTAGAACCGATTTGGTGTCGTTTAGTGAGGTTTAGAAATTTCTAGTTAGGGTTTGAGGAATTCTTGAGTTGTGATGTGTAATTGAGGCTTATAGTAACCTTAAACCCCTATTGTGATGATTTAGTGGACTGAAACTGAGACTTAAACCCCGGATTATGAACTTTGAAAACCCGATATCGGAGAATTATGGATTCTGTGAGGGTATATTTACATCTGCTATCACCCGGGGACTCTAAAATTTATTTAGCGAACACAGAGAGTCTTGCAGGCAACATGGAGTGTACCCTAGAGACCCGAACCCCTAACACCCTACTGAGGCCGCAAATAAAAGCTTTCTCGCCGCAAATTGTGGCCATATCAGGAGATTTGGGTTGGTGTTTGGTCTGTAGCTCTATGTCCTTTAAACTAGACCTTTGACATATGCAACTTTGGCTAATTTTACCTAGGGTAAAATCTGGGACTAAAATTCATGTGTTGCTGTTTTGATTCGAGGTTATATTTTTCGTATTTTTGATTCTGGATTTTAGTATTTGCGTTTTACCTCGATCACTTGACGCTTGTATGACGATATCGAGGGTTGTCTGGTGGTTTGAAAGGCGTAGTCCGTAGGTTCTAACCTATAGGCTTTTAGCGCGTCGTTTTGGTTTTGAATTGGGTTTTAATGCGGCACGATACGTTATGATGTATAGGTACTCCCGCGAGGACTTCGAGACGACAAGCAAGCGCATGGCGACATCGGCAACGGCAAGCGAAGAGTAATATGAGTAGCTTATATCTACGGGGGAAGTCGGGTGGATGGTGTATAGCACCCCCACAGTTTGTAGCATAGTGTATGGTATATATATATTATATGGATATATTTATATGGTATTGTGAGGTTATGATTATCTAGATAGACTTTGGGAGTCATGGATAACTTTAGTGTAATTGGATGATAGTGTCGCTAGTTAGTTTAGTCGCGAGCCCTAGAATAAGATTTACACCCACACGCAAACACATGCATACTTGTTATACTTGTGCGTATATGGGGATATATATATATACAAACACACACATAGGTATGGGACTATATATGTGTATATATATATATATATATATATATATATATATACGTACACCTACACATGGATAATGAGGATTGTACATGGAATTTGGAGATGAGTCGATGAGATTGGGCATGGTGCCACGAGATCGGTGATATGATGTAGTTCGTATTAGGAGATACGACATGAGATTTTAGCGGGCCTTTAGGCGTGTGTTTTCATACATGCATATATATGTAGATGGTATCAGTTTGTACTAGACTTAGATCTGTACCCCAGTTCATGAGATATGATGATAATGATACCAGATAAATGATGAGATGATGTGATATTTGACCCGTACCCAAATTGGAATGCCGTACGACGGATTTACGTATGAGCTATATATTGATGATTGATCCGCACTTTTGACTCGAAGATGTCATGTTATTTATTGTATCGTATGTTATAGTATTGAGGCAAGATCACCGACTATTATATATGTATATATATATCGACTTAGATTTAGGTGGTTTCCATACCCTTTCGATTAGCTTGTTAGTTAGATCTGTAGTTTACTTAATAGACGTTAGACTAGACCCGAGTGATACCTATTTCAAAACTAACGAATCGTGAGTATTTTAAAGACAGTTCAAGGGATTCTACGGATATTTTCAAAAGACGCATCTTTTCTTAAAAACACTGTAGCCCTCATTTTTCTAAACACCACGATTCGTGTTATTTCAAATGGCAAAACTGTATGACATATATATATTGATGTAGATTCTTCACTGTTGTGTTTATTATTCATTTTCCGCATATTCTTGCTATTCGCATCGCTTTGCATGTTTAAATGTGTTTATTGTTATATTAAACCCATGCTGTCAGGACACCAGCACCATTATCGATGATGCGTATGTTCCACGTACACCTGCTTGCCGGCTCACACACTTCATCATCGATAATTGCCATGTCACTATACAGTAGGACTATTGGTTCAGGATATGACTCCTTGCATGACATACTTGCGTACTTACATATTGTACACCCGGACTTGCGTACATACATATTGTACAACCATACTTGCGTACATACATATTGTACACGCATACTTGCATACATACGTACTTGCACATATATAGATGATTATGGCTTGATTTTGGAGATTTAGGAACCGCAAGATATAACTTAAAACTGGATTCATTTTAAAGGTGCGGTTTTCCCTCGATATATGCATATTACTGTTTTTTGTTGCATGATATACTGACATGCTTACATTTCTATTACATGTCGCATACATCATGCTTTATGATTATCCGCATTAAGATATGTTGTTTCCATGATATTTCTGGATTTGAGAACCGTGGGTATTTCAAAAGAAAGTATGTACTGTTTTAAAAACCCGGTTTCTCTTGATATGATATTTCAGCAGCCACCATGAGTTTTATCGGTTCTGATATATATATATATACCCCATGCAAGGAGGAGTCGTAGGCCATGTGCGGGTACATGGTGGGGCCCGGTATGGTATCCCGGGGAAAGAAAGGGATGCTGTGAATACAAACGGTGAGCCTGGCAGAGGGACTACTACATATCGGTGATTGTATTTGGGCTCGGCAGATATCCGGAGGATACCGACCAAAGTCGAGAGACGATATGGTCCGATTCGGACTGACGGAGCCCGATATATATATGAGGATTTACGGGCTGATCCGGACTGACGGAGCCCGATATATGAGGATTTACGTGCCGATGTTGGGGTACAGGTTTCATGATGTTTTGGAGTGTCGATCCTGGACACTCAGGTTACATGATTTTGATGTGTCGCGAGGGACACACTTTGATTTATATCCTCATACTTACATGCATTTGCTTTATGACTTTTACATGCATGATATTGTTATGTCATTGGTTGACACGTGGATGAGATCCACATGCATACAGGCATTGATTACATAGTTGGATGATATTTACATACTCATAGACTTCATGCTATAGTTGACACTGATTTCATTGATGATACCTCATGTTTATGATATGTTGCTACCTGAGGCACTGACACGAGCACTTGGTACTACACTTATGTATAGATGTTTACCCTTGCCACCTGATCAATGCTTCAGACTTTATCATATTGAGGATATATATTATTACTGATCGTTTGACCTAGGATTGAGTCATACATACGATTTTTGCTCTGTGATGTTTTCTACTCACGAGTTTGCAACTCACCCCCGTTGTGCCATAGTTTCTTGCAGGTTTTGCCGTACAGGTTCTTGCGGCTTTCTGGCACACTGCTTTCTTTCTGGGTGATTGCTTTGTTAGGTGGGTTCACTCGCATTATGACCACCATTGTACTTATTTATTTTCATTGTTGTATCTAGAAACTCCATCAACCAGACTTGTATTTATTTCAGACTTAGAAAACCAGTGTATTATTGTTTCGACCTTAGAGTCGCGCGTTGTATTATTATGGTTTTCTTGATATTTTGAGTTTCCTTTTGAGTTTTGATCGTCACCCTTCGGCGTTGTATATTATAATGCTTGCGTGGTTGTGACCGTCGATTGACGATGAGCTAGCTCCCGCTTGGGATGCCTTTTATCATTGTGCATATATTATTCATGCTGTATCCCGTTTGGGGCTTGTATTTATAAAGGAAGCTCTGCCGAAATTTTCAGAAAAGACTTCGGATTTTAAAAACGCATAATTCGGCTTATGCTATATAGAGCACTTCTTTAAAACCAGTTTTCCTTCATTTATTATTTAAAATGGTTTTAGATTTTTGGGCTTTTGGCTTACTTGAATTAGATGGGGTCCTATAGACTTCATATGATTCAAGGGCCAGTCACGTGCCATTTCGGATCGTGACAGTACTGCCAGTTCAAATAATCTCCTCGTTTTATCCCGCAAAAATGAGTAAAGACGTCTCAACTTCTCTTCGAGGGATTGTGGTTTGTTATTTTGGCGAGCAACCGGTTTCGGGTCATTCGGTTGTTGTTGAGCATTGGCAACGAAGGTCGCTTTCCCTTTGCCATTTTCATTCCACAGATCTGTTTTTGAAGAGGACGGCCTATGGCCCATCTGTTCTATTTGGGTCAGCTTGTCGATCAAGGCCTGGAAGGTGGTCGGCTCGAAGAACATCATAAATTGTGATATAGTCGCCTGAGGATCAAGGGTCCCAACGAACATACCCATGGCAGGAGCTTATTCTATGCGTTGTTCACATTTTGACCATAGGTTCCGCCATCGAATTGCGTATTGAATCCAGGTCTCTCTTGGCTTCACTCTGGCATTGATTAATGCCATGATCGGTAAGCGCTCGCTTGCACTTGCGAACCGCTGCGTGAACAGTAGCTCCATTTCTGTAAATGTTTTTATGGAGTCATTCGGAAGCTCCGAGTACCATTCAAATGTTGTCTCTGCTAAGCTACCGACGAATTGGCGAAGCAGCAGTTTGTCGTCGCCCCCAATATTGCCGCATAGAGCTCTGAACTGAGCGTTGTGCTGATGGGGATTGCATGTCCCCTTATACACGTGGAATTTAGGGATCGTATATCCTGGCGGGTATTTGATTTGATCGTACCAGCCTGGATAAGATCGCCCAGTTCTGACGACTTGGCCAGCCGCTTCGCTTGCCTGATAAGCTCATATTTGTTGAGCTATGTAGTCGTCAAGGGCATCTTTGGAAATCATTTCTTCCTTAGCTGCTGAGAAAGCCGATGGAGGATTTGACGTTTCCCCTCTGTCGTCTTCGATAATTATCGGAGGGTCTTCGGCTGGAAGTTCCGGCTGGATCATCATCCCGACCATGTCTTGGAACAGAAGCGCCATCTACTTTATATTAGCCGCCCGTTCCACGGCCTCCTTATCCTTTCTTTCTAGCACCCTCCGTAGGAACTCGGTGTCGGTTTCCTATTCTTGGCGTTGTTCGGACGATACTTCCGGGCTTTCTTTCTGCCCAGTGAGCGCGGACATCTTTGTTAACATCTCCTGGAGCTTTTGTTATTGCTCCGAAGCTTTTTTCACAGGCCGTGTGAGCGGCCGATGACCCGTGGAAGTACGACTTTTCTCTTTCTCGGAAGCCATGTAGACGGTATGTACAACCATGCCCCCAGACTTGGGACGTTTGGGTCCACTGCCTTTGAAATTTACTGTAGGCATGGACATCATCTCCGGCCTTCTCCTCTTGTGGGAAGTCGAAGTTGAGGGGCCGTCGCAGCAGGCATCCATGCAGACGATACCTTCCATGATACGATGGAGGGATGGTCCTCCTCTTGCCAAGTATTCGTTTTCTTCAGCCGGTGAGAGTAATCTTTGTCAATTATAGAGTCCTGGACTTTCCGCCAGACCCTGTGGATTTTAGAGGGCAGCCATTGAGGAGGCTGTTCCGGTTTTGCCTGCATTGTGTTTTCAATAGGTGGAGAAGAATTCTTTAATACAGCGGTTGGAGAATTCTTGCGCACCCTCCTGAGCAACTCGAATCTGTTCCTAGTTGGAACAGCAGCATCAATTTCCACCATTGGAGCTGGTGGGGTAAGTCCAGAGCGGGAACTGCCCCCAGCCTTTCTTACTTGGCGCTAGTGGCGACGTCGAGCATGTCGTGTAGACGGGACCACCTCTGTCGTGGGTGTAAGTCTACGTTACCTACCCCGGTACTTACGGGGAGGCGGAATAGGTAAAAAACAAATTTTTTAACACAAGGTAACATAGACTAAAACTTGAGGATCTTTGCCAAACCATTGCTAACAAACTACATGAGGTTTTATCTACTATGCAAGGAGATTATACCTCATGCTACTAGTCCTTTGGGTCTTCTCCGCTATCCTCCTCGTCTCCTAGGCTCCATGGGTCGATCCGGATCTTGGTCACCTCCGCGGCCTCCTTGAGTCGAAGACGATCCACCCGAGAGTCTATAGTCCGAGCTCCACCTCAAGCCGAGGTAACTAGGGCAACAAGTTTGCTACTCTTGATGTCCTAGGTGATGTAAAGGAAGAAGATGGATTTGTTTGTCTATTTGAACCCCAACTTGCTCAACACATGAGACCTTTTGGGAATTCTAGTGAGGAAGAAGAAGAAGAGCAAAGCTTGAGAGCTCAAATGAAGAGAGAGAATGCCAAAGAGATAATGAGCCATGGAAGAAATAAAAACCAATTTTTTATCATAATAATTATGATGGCTATGTTTGATTTGACCACTATCATGTCTTGATAAAGCCAAAGAAGAGTCTAGAGATCACAAGAAATATCCAAGTCAACAATGGTCAACTAGGTCAAATTGTCAAGCATGGTCAAATGGTCAAAGCAATTAGCCATAATACAATTATCATTAAAAAGATTAGTAAATATGTTCCTCACCTCATAATGGTTTTGACCGAATCAACGGTCAGAACCCCAATGAGGCACCTCCTTCTTCGCTCCTCACAACCGTGCATACACACCCGGATCCGCATTCCGTAGAATGAGAATGTTGTTAGTGTCATATGCCCTAGAGGCCATTATTGTATAGTACTAGTTTGTATATTACATTTTGGAAGCTTGGGATATATACACGGATTGACATTCTTTCTCGATATGGTAGTATGCTACTTGGTTTGTATCTAACTTAATATGTGTATGTATTTCTTTTGACATATTGCTAATACATATTGATAGAGCCCTTAGGATCTTTTGCTTGACTACTAGCGTTGTGATGGCAGTCACACTAGTGGGGGCTGGGTAGTCTATAAGCACATCCTTATACAGGTCCCTGGTCATAGGATTATCGAGACAGGGCATCAATACTCCAGAGTAGACTAGTGTATACGCTTCTCATCCCAGGACGGGAGATGGTCTGTCCCACAGCCATCAGTACGTCGTACTGGAGATAGTATACAGGTGCTCGTTAGGTTACGAGTGCACTGGACGAAACTCGCTGGGAACTGTTGGTTGGTATTATACCTATCGTCAGTTATCAGTTCCCAGGTGACATGAGTACAGCTTAGTCCGTTGACTTGACACTGTCACTTTGCCTCGAGTGTGTTCCCACTGTTCTTAGATTACTACCCTACTATGGCTTAAATGAGTTGTGCAAACAGGTAGTAGTTGGGTGCAGTCCCGAAACACTTGGAGGCAGTGACGGTTAGACAGGATTCGTCTCTCCTGGTATTGGGAGTCGATATCGTGCTGTGTCTAGGATAGCCATTACACAATGTCCCTTGCCAGGGCAAGCGAGATTTACTGGTAGTGTTTCCAGTATTTTCTCAGGGTGTTCTGGGCTACACTCCGACACGACATGTACCGCTATTAGGGGACTGACGTTTACCGCCCCCTATGACCGACATGCGATACTCTCAGACGAACAGACCGGACTGTACGGAGATTGTCACATTCAGGCTCAGTAGGAGTTCGGATGGGTTGACCTCATCGGTCTTCTTATCTGTATCTACCTGGGGACCGTTACGTACAGCTAGTACCGTTTGAGGCCTGTGATTAAACCCACTGCCAGCGTAGTGTCAAGTCTTTAGAGTCCCACACAGAGGGTTGTTCACCTTTAGGTAAAACAGAGTAGAGGTCGCATGGTTTTGCGACGGGGTTCGTTCACATACGCGCACTTATGCACGTTTGGTGTTTGGCAGTTATTACTAGCGAGCTTTGGTTTAAGCCAGATCGTAATATTTGTTTTGGGATTGGTTTTGTCTCATTGTATTCATGTTCCTCGGAACACAGATGCGGGTGTGTATGCACAGTTGACAGAGGCAGAGGAACCTCATTAGGGTTTTTGACCGTTGACTTTTTCTAAACCCTAATGAGAATGAGAAATATGATTAATATTATTAATTAGGAATAATTGTGCCATGGTTAGGGTTGGGTTGACCATTTGACTTGTTGACATTTGTTGACATTGATATTTTCTTAAGCAAAAGAAAGATACTTCTTGAAGCTTGCATTAGCATTAAATGTGAAATGATAATGGTCAAATCAACTAACCATCACAATTTTCTTAATTATTATTATTATTCTCATATCTCTCTCATATGAGAGTAAGGTTGGGATTACTCTCTCATTCTCTCATACTCTTTCTCTCTCTTGCAAAAGCTCTCCCTCTTCCTCTCTCAAAGCTTAAGTGTTTCATGTGTTGAAAATCATAAGCTTTTGAGACTAAACCATCAAAACATCTCTCTACTCATTCTAGGCTTCTTTGTCTAGCAAACCAAGCACTCTAGTTACTTCTTGGTTAAGATAGGAGCTCATGGTAGAGGCCTTCGGGTGGATCTTTCTTCGGCAAAGAGAAGATGAAGAGGAGAAGCCGTCTACACCACTCCAAGGAGCTAGCAACAAGGAGGACCACAACAAGAAGAGAAGGAGTTCAAGAACTAGGTATAACCATCTAACCTAGTATCTAGAACTTGTAGTTAGTTTGTTAGTTTAAAGATCCTTCATGGTTAGTCTATGTTCCCTTGTGATAAAAATCTGATTTTTACTCTTTCCGCCTCCCCGTAAGTACTGGGGTGGGTTACATAGACTTACAGTGGTATCAGAGCCTGGCTAAACAACAACTAACATGTTAGCAAAGTGTTTAGAACTTCGATCCGGAAAAAATCGCAAAATACATCAAAAATTAGTATTTTCTTCCGATTTTAAAAACAGGTCTAAAAATATTTCCAAAGACCTGAAAAATACGTGCAGGGTTTTTCAGGAACACCCAAGAAAAACGAGCTAATGACTCGGTCAGACTACCGCGGAAGCGCGGCGAAACCAAGCGTTTTGCCGTGGATCCGCAGCCGAGTCGACTCGGAGTCAACTCGTTTTTCCTGCAGTGTGTCCAGCTTGATGTTTTGTGATTTTTAAGATGCTTTGTTTCTGCCCAGATTCTTCTAAGAACAGTGTTGTGTTTGGGGTAGTTTCAAATTGAAATATTGATCGAAATTCTATAAACTTTAGTTAATTGATTATATCTGTGATGTGATATATGTACTGAACGTCGACTAATTGCTATACGTCGATTAGTGGGGATTGTACATATCTGTGATCTGTGATATTGGATTATGTATATGAACTTGTTGGATTGTCGCGGATGAATAGCCGGGGTTGTGAGATGAGAGTTTATTTATCTTTCATTTGATGTAAATTGTAAATTGATGTAATATTATTTTTATGGCCGCACATCCGGGTTGAGATTGTAGCCGCCATTGTATATTATTTCTTTTACTGTTTTTGCTCATAGGATAGACCCAAGGAAGGGTGCACAAACTACCGGGTACTTTGAAGTGCCGAGTGGCCTACTCACGTTATTGAGGGAGGTTGCTTCACTTCGGATACTTGGCGGGTAGTTTGCCGCACCCATAGAGGTCTAGGGTGGGGTTTGGATATTCATCGCGACCGTGTAATCCGTCTTTCTTTGCAGGCTCGAACGAAACGCGGATTCCTAGCATATCCAATGTGTTCATCTGTGATCTGGAATGGCTATCATTGCATCTGACGAATGTATATATCTATATATGATATCTAGTAGGCGTTGCTTATGTTTTGCATCCGCGCTAGTCCAACCCCCGCTCTGTCGTTAGTTAAGTATCCTAACGGGTGATGACGAGGCCCAGTGGCGAATGCGGATGGCATAAATGTACGCCATATTTTCGTTGTTTTCTGCAATGGTAGGATTAATTGATGGGGCGCACTATATAAATGCAAAGAAAATAAACCAAAGTTAAATCGTTGGAACAATTTCAAAACCACTCGGTTTTTTCCAAAACAGAAAACTTTTAAAAATGCGGAGCTTAAACCACTCCTTTTAAAAGCTATTAGGTTCCTTCGATTATATTAAGTTCACTACGTTCACGGTTTCACCAAAACCATTCGTAGCCCTCCATCATTTCATATGGATAGTCAATAGTATTCAAGCTATGTTTGTTGGCCAAAGTCAAGGCATAGTGATTGGTAGCTATTGGATATTCATATGTAGCATAGATAGATGTGTTGGTTTGGGACAGTGGTATTGCCTTGTTGGCCAAAGTCAAGGGTAGGTACGGGTGGGTTCAAATTAATCTGGAAAATGACGGGTAGAACTAGACATGTGACTTATGATTTGTTGGCCAAAGTCAAGGTCATAAGAGCATGGGGCCAAAATCCACATCGGGAGTTTCAAAAGAAACTGAAACTTACTGTGTTGCATACCATTTGGAGTGTGATGATTTTGGTAGGATTCCTTTAGCTTTATCACACGATGATATTTGGATCCCGATCCTACTGTGAGTATATGCTACTCCTCAGGAAACTTTCTCACTTAACGATCAATGCTATAAACCAAGTAGGTGTCTAGAAAGGTGTTAGCGGGGCTACGCCCACAGGGAAAAGAGGTTATTTAATTAAGGAACTTCGCGAAAGCGTCGTAACACCTCCCTCGAAGTACCGACACTGGCCTGGCTGAACGGTTAAGCAAGTATTGTACGGTGAGATCAATCCCGACTAATTCTTCATTTATGGTTTGAGGAAGGATTCGAGAAACAGTGGGAGCCATCCTGTTTAGACAAACTAAAAACCACTCTAAACTTGCAAGAGTATCATGCTAAAGTGTTTCTTCTCTCTCTCCCAATTGCAGCGACCAAGCATCATGACCGGCCATAAGTTACTATTAGATAAAAATATACTGACAGGGCCAAACTATAAAGATTGGCTCAGGAATGTCAAAATGGCAATCACATATGACAAGTTGGGGTATCTCCTTACCACTAAAGCCCCCGCCGTCCCAGGTCCAAAATCCAGTGTCGCGGATAAGGAAATCCGTAACACCTGGGAAATTGACTGTGCGAAGGCCAAGTGCCTCGTGCTTGCCTCTATGGACAATGAACATCAGAGGAGGCACGAGAATATGGACCTTGAATCCATATTTCTCCATACTAAGGATCTTTATGGAGAGCAATCTCGTATCGCCAGATACGAAATCTCGAAAAAGTTGTTTTCAGCGAGGTTGCCCGTCGGATCATCTGTAGCGGAACATGTGCTTAAGATGATTGGCTACATTGAGGAGCTCACGGACCTCAGGACCACGTTAGAGAACGAGCTCTACACTTACTTGATTCTCCAGTCCCCTCCTTCCACTTACGCCCAGTTTATCCTGAACTTCAGCATGTAAGGAAAAGAAGTTGAACTTCCGGAACTCCTCAACATGTTGAGGAGTGCAGAGGGCACCCTACAGAAAGTTAGGGAAACACCCGCTTTGTCTGTTGGAAGAGCTTCCTCTTCTAGGTCCAAGGCGAAAGCCAAAGGAAAGAAGAAGAAGGCCCCCACAAAACCAAGGGCGGTGTTAGTAAGGTGGATGCTAAGGGAAAAGCAAATGTAGCAAAGGTAGCGGGACAGCTTGTGGGGAAGGAAGAGTGCTTTTATTGTCACAAGAAAGGACACTGGAAGAAAGATTGCAGGACTTGGAAGGCCAAGAACCAGGACTCGAAGAAGTTGTGGCTTCGGCTTTAGGTGTGTATGTTATTGAAAACTGTCTATCAATCAACTCTACTTCCTGGGTATTGGATACCGGATCGGGATCTCATATCTGTAATTCTTTGCAGGCACTGAGAAGGCGTAGAGTTTTGAAGGCAGGTGATATGACCCTCAGAGATGCAAACGGAGGAGGCATGGATGCTGAGTCCGTGGGGGACTATCACTTGGGATTGACAGATGGACATGTTTTGGTTTTACGCGACTGTTATTTTGTACCCAGTGCGACTTGTAATATCATATATGTATCTTTAATATCTAAAGAAGGTTATGATTTTGCATTTGTAAGCAATGTTGTAAACATTCACCTTAATCATGTTTTGATTGGGTCGGGTACATTAAACAACGGTATATACGTATTGAACCAACCACAGATTTTTAATATCCAGAATACACACAAAAGAAAGTCTCCAGAATTAAATCATGCTTTCTTATGGCATTGTAGACTGGGTCGCATCAATGAGACAAGGTTAACTAAGTTACATAAAGAAGGATATTTGGACCCATTCGAATATCAATCATATGCAACTTGTCAATCATGTCTCAAAGGAAAGATGACAAAGACTCCGTTCACTGGACACGGAGTAAGAGCGAGCGAGCTCTTGGGACTCGTACACAGCGCTGTATGTGGTCCAATATCTACACATGCGCGAAGTGGTTATTCCTACTTCATTACTTTTACGGATGATTTTTCAAAGTATGGACATGTCTTCTTAATGAAGCATAAATCTGAAACCTTTGAAAAATCCCAGGAATACAAGAATGAAGAAGAAAAACAAACAGACAAAAGTATAAAGACACTGAGATCTGATCAAGGTGGTGAATACTTGAGTGCCGAGTTCCTGAATTAATTAAAAGAGAATGGAATTCTCTCTCAGCTTACTCCTCCATACACTCCACAACATAACGGTGTATCGGAGAGACGGAACCGAACCCTATTGGATATGGTACGTTCCATGATGAGTAACGCTGAGTTACCGCGATCTTTCTGAGGATATGCTCTAGAATCAGCTGCATATCTTTTGAACCGAGTTCCAACTAAGTCAGTGCCTGCCACACCATATCAGATGTGGAGTGGGAAGAAACCCTATCTTAAACACATTAAGACATGGGGATATCTAGCTTTTGTCAAAAAGAAGCATGCGGACAAACTCGAGGCACTCTCAGTACAGTGCAAGTTTGTGGGATATCCAAAGAACTCCAAGGGATATTTCTTCTATTACGCAGAGGAACAAAAGATATTTGTTTCTCATCATGCCTGTTTCTTGGAAACTGAATTTTTAGAAAATCAGATAAGTGGGAGCGCAATAGAACTGGAAGAAATTCCAGAACCACAAGCTATTACTGAAAACTTAGTAGAACCAGAAGGTTCGAAAGGACAGGACATTCCTGCGCCACTCCGCAGGAGTAGTAGGCAGTCTCATCCGCCCGAGAGATACTACGGCTTTCTTGTAGACGGGGATAGAGAGGATTGCATCATTGATAATGATGAACCGACTAGCTTCCAGCAGGCCATTCAGAGCACTGACTCGGTAAAATGGCTGGATGCAATGCGGACCGAGATGGAGTCCATGTACACGAACAAAGTATGGACTTTGGACGTTGCTCCAGAAGGGGTAAAACCCGTAGGCTGCAAATGGATCTTCAAAAGGAAGATTGGTGTAGATGGACAGGTTGAGACCTATAAGGCTAGACTTGTTGCAAAGGGCTTTCGTCAAAGACCTGGTTTGGACTATGACGAAACCTTTTCTCCGTTGGCTATGCTCAAATCCATTCGGATCCTTCTTGCCATTGCGGCTTTCCACGATTATGAGATTTGGAAGATGGATGTAAAAACCGCTTTTCTAAATGGAAATTTAGAGGAGTGTGTCTATATAGACCAGCCAGAGGGTTTCATTTAGAGTGGGAGCAGCGGGAAGGTGTGCAAGTTGATTAAGTCCATTTATGGACTGAAGCAGGCATCGCGGAGTTGGAACATCTGTTTTGATAAGACGGTCAAAGAATTTAGCTTTAAAAAAAATCCAGATGAATCATGTATTTATAGTAAGATTGTAGCACGAACTGTCGTATTCCTCGTTTTATACGTGGATGACATTCTCTTGATAGGAAATGACATTCCTATGCTACAATCTGTCAAAAGATTCTTGTCACACAGGTTCTCCATGAAAGACCTGGGTGATGCCTCTTACATTCTGGGGATCCGGATCTATCGTGATAGGTCCAAGAGGATATTAGGACTTTCATAGTCCAGGTATATCAACACCATACTGAAAAGATTCAGTATGGAAGATTCCAAGCACGGTAATTTACCGGCTTGTCACGGGATCACCCTCTCCAAGGAGATGTCTCCCAAGACTGATTTGGAAAGGGATCGCTTGTCTGTTATACCCTACGCCTCTGCTGTAAGTCCATATCATGCACCCTACGAACTTGCGGGGAGGCGGAATATATGAAAAACGATTATCAAAGCTTCGTAACACGGACTTGAGCGCATGAATCGTTTCTAAACCATTGCTAACTAACAACTAGAGGTTTAACTACTCGGATATGAAGTTATACCTCATGATACTAGTCCTTCGGGTCTTCATCGCGGTCCTCCACTCCTCGTAGGCTCCTTGGAACATCGACACCTCAACGGCCTCCTCGAATCAAAGACGATCCACCCGAAAGCTCCTACGACAAGCTTAATCTCAAACTTGAGATAACTAGGTTGCTTAAAGTGCTAATCTAAGCTACCTAGGGGATATAGAGTGAGGTTATGGATGTATTAGTCTAGCTAACCCTTGATCACAACACATGAGAGGCTAGGGTTAGGGTTTGAAGAGAGAGTGAGCTTGAGGAGAGAGAAGGTGAAGATGAGAATGAAATGAGATAATGATGTTATCATAATATATATGAAGCATTATTATTTATCTAAAAATCAAATAAAAGAATTAACAACCATGCTTCATAAATATCTATGAGTGATTCATCACCATGAGTCATTAAGCATTTATGATGCATTTAATGACTTGGATGAATCGCACAAATGAGTCACTAATCTCATTTAATGCAATGCCACCTTAACCCCTTAGTCACCACTCTTTTAGAAGCTTCCCGACAAATTACGAGAATGCTCCTCCAATCCGTGAAAACACGAAAAAACTTTAGACTGTATAAATCCAATAACCCGATACTAGAATCTGGCTTAAACCAAAGCTGACTAGTAAAAACTGTCCGAAAAGTCGTACGTGCGCAAACACACGTACGCGTCCGAACCCTTGTCGTAATACCATACGACCTCTATATCGTTTCGCCTGGAACAGGGAAACTCTCTGTGCGGGACTCTAAAGACTCGACACTACGCTGGCAGTGGGTTTAACCACAGACCGCAAGCGGCACTAGCTGTACGTAACGGTCCCCAGGTAGATGTCGATAAGAAGGCCGATGAGGAAAATCATCCGAACTCCCACTGAGCCTGATGTGACAATCTCCGTACAGTCCGGTCTGTTCATCTAAGACTATCGCATATCAAGCCTAGGGGGCGGCAAGCGTCAGTCCCTTAATAGTTGTATAAGTCGTGTCGGAGTGAATCCCATTACACCCTGAGAAGCTACTGGAACCTACCAGTATATCTCGTTTGCCCTGGCCAGGGACTTTGCGTAATGGCTCTCTGACACAGCACGATATCATCTCCCAATACCGGGAGAGACGAATCCTATCTAACCACTACTGCCTCCAAGTGCTCGGGACTGCACCCAACAGCTACCTGTTTGCACGACTCCTTTGAGCCGTGGTAGGGTAGCAATCTAAGAACAGTGGGACACACTCGAGGCGAAGTAGCAGTGTCAAGTCTGCGGACTATGCTGTACTCATGTCATCTGGGAACTGTTAACTGACGACGGGTATAATACCAACCAATCAGTTCCCCTGCGAGTCCTGTCCGGTGTACCCGTAACCTAATGAGCACCTGTATACTATCTCCAGTACGACGTACTGATGGCTGTGGGACAGACCATCTCCCTAACTGGGATGAGAAGCGTACACAATTAGTCTACTCCGGAATATCGATACCCTATCTCGATAATCCAACGACCAGGGACCTGTATAGGATGTTGCTTACAGACTACCCAGCCCCCAATAGTGTGACTGGCATCACAACGCTGGTAATCAAGCAAAGATCCTATGGGCTTTACTAAAATGTATAAGTGATACGTTACAAGAAACATATGTACATATTAAAGTAGACATAAACCAAGTAGCATACTACCATTTTTAGCAAGACTGTATATATAACTGTGAATATCCTAAGCTTCCCTTAAGTAATATACAATCTAGTATGATACAATAATGGCCCCTAGGGAATATACACTAACAATCTCCCACTTGCACTAGGGCCATAAGCTGGCATATCGTAGACCTATCATCTCGAATATCCTCTTGAACTGGGTCTGAAGAAGGGCCTTTGTGAATGGATCAGCAATGTTATTCTTTGTCTCTACTCTTTTCACCTCGATCTCCTGGCGATCTACGATCTCCCTGATCAGGTGATACCGTCTTAATATGTGTCTGGATTTCTGATGGGACCTGGGTTCCTTCGCTAAAGCTATAGCGCCATTGTTGTCACAATACAGAGGTATTGGACCAACACTGGAAGGAACCACCTGAAGTTCTGTGAGGAACTTCTTCATCCAGACAGTTTCTTTTGCGGCATCGCAAGCAGCTATGTACTCCACTTCTATTGTTGAGTCAGCAACGGTCTCCTGCTTGGAACTCTTCCAACAGACTGCCCCTCCATTGAGGGTAAAGACATATCCCGACATGGACTTGGAGTCATCTTTGTCACTCTGGAAGCCGGAGTCGGCAAAGGCCTCCATCTGGAGGACTTTTCAGCCATACACCAAGAACATTTCCTTAGTCCTTCTCAGGTACTTGAGAATGTTCTTTACTGCTATCCAGTGCTTCTCCCCTGGGTTTGCCTGATACCGGCTTACAACGCTTAATGCGTATGCTACATCTAGTCTGGTACATAACATCGCATACATTATAGAGCCTACCGCAGAAGCGTAGGGTATAATCGACATGCGATCCCTTTCCAATTCAGTCTTGGGAGACATCTCTTTGGAAAGGGTGATTCCGTGACAAGCCGGTAGGTTACCGCGCTTAGAATCATCCATACTGAATCTCTTCACTATGGTGTCTATGTACCTGGACTGTGAAAGTCCTAATATCCTTTTTGATCTATCACGATAGATCCGGATTCCCAGAATGTAGATGGCATCACCCAGGTCTTTCATGGAGAATTTATGTGACAAGAATCTTTTGACTGACTGTAACATAGGAATATCATTTCTTATTAGGAGAATGCCATCCACGTACAAGACGAGGAATACTACAGCTCTCCCTACAATCTTACTGTATATGCATGGTTCATCTGGATTTTTGATAAAGTCAAATTCTATGACAGCATCATCAAAACAGATGTTCCAACTCCGCGATGCCTGCTTTAGTCCATAAATGGACTTAAGCAGCTTGCATATTTTACCGCTGCTCCCACTCTGAATGAATCCTTCTGGCTGATCCATATAGACGCTTTCTTCCAAATTTCCATTTAGAAAGGCCGTCTTTACGTCCATCTTCCAGATCTCATAATCGTGGAAGGCAGCAATAGCAAGAAGGACCCTAATGGATTTTAGCATAGCTACTGGAGAAAAGGTTTCGTCATAGTCCAAACCAGGTCTTTGACGAAAACCCTTTGAAACAAGTCTAGCTTTATAGGTTTCAACCTGTCTATCTACACCAATCTTCTTTTTAAAGATCCATTTGCATCCTACGGGTTTTACCCTATCTGGAGCAATGTCCAAAGTCCATACTTTGTTAGTGTACATGGACTCCATTTCGGTCCGCATTGCATCCAGCCATTTTACTGAGTCACTGCTCTGAATGGCTTGCTAGAAGCTAGTGGGCTCACCATAATCAATAGTGCAATCCTCTCTATCCCCGTCTATGAGAAAACCGTAGTATCTCTCGGGTGGATGAGATTGCCTACTACTCCTGCGGAGTGGCGTCGGGATGTCATGTTCTCCTGAACCTTCTTGTTCTACCAAGCTTTCAGTAATAGCTTGTGGTTCTGAAATTTCTTCCAGTTCTATTTCGCTCCCACTCTTCTGATTTTCTAAAAATTCAATTTCCAAGAAGTGGGGATGCTGAGAAACAAAAACCTTTTGTTCCTCTGCGGAATAGAAAAGATACCCCTGGAGTTCTTTAGGTATCCCACAAACTTACATAGTACTGAGCGTGCCTCGAGCTTGTCCGTATGCTGCTTCTTTATAAAAGCTGGACATCCCCATGTCTTAAGATACTTAAGACATGGTTTCTTCCCACTCCACATCTGATATGGGGTGGTAGGCACAATCTTGGTTGGAGCCTTGTTCAAGAGATATGCAGCTGTTTCTAGTGCATAACCCCAGAAAGATCGCGGTAACTCAGCCTTACTCATCATGGAATGAACCATATCTAATAGGGTTCGATTCCTCCTTTCTGATACACCGTTATGTTGTGGCGTGTATGGAGGAGTAAGCTGAGAGAGAATTCCATTCTCTTTTAAGTAACCCAGGAACTCGGTACTTGAGTATTCACCACCTCGATCAGATCTCAGTGTCTTGATACTTTTGCCGGTTTGTTTTTCCACTTCATTCTTGTATTCTTGGATTTTCTCAAAGGCCTCGGATTTATGCTTCATCAAGAAGATATATCCATACCTTGAGAAGTCATCCATAAAAGTAATGAAGTAGGAATAACCACCTCGCGCATGTGTAGACATTGGACCGCACACATCACTGTGTATGAGTCCTAAGAGCTCGCTCGCTCTTACTCCGTGTCCAAAAAACGGAGACTTTGTCATCTTTCCCATGAGACAAGATTCACAAGTAGCATAAGATTGATATTCGAACGGATTCAAATATCCTTCTCTATGTAACTTAGTCAATCTTCTCTCATTGATGTGACCTAGTATACAATGCCATAAGAAAGCCTGATTTGTTTCCGGAGACTTTCTTTTAAGTGTGTTCTGGACACTGAAAATCTGAGCTTGATTTAATACGTATATTCCGTTTTCTAATGTACCTGACCCAATCATAACTTGATTTAGGTGGATGTGAACCACATCTCTTGTAAAAGTAAAATCATATCCTTCCTTAGATAGTAAGGGTACAGATATGATATTACAAGTCGTACCTGGTACATAAAAACAGTTACGTAGAATCAATATCTGCCCAGTTGTCAGTCCAAGATGATATTCCCCTACGGATTCAACGTTCATGCTCATTCCGTTAGCAACTGTGAGGGTCATATCACCTATCCCGATAACCCTACGGTTTCTCAGAGCCTGCAATGAATTACAGATGTGAGTTCCTGACCCGGTATCCAATACCCAGGAAGTAGGGTTAACTGACATACAGTTCTCAATAACAAACACACTTGAGGCCGAAGCCACAACATGCTTCGTATCCTGGTTACCTGCTTCTAAAGCACTGCAATCATTCTGCCAATGTCCAATCCTATAATAATAGGAACTACCCTCTTTTACTACATTAAGTCCCGAAACTTTTGCCGTTCTCTTTCCTTCTGCTTCTCTGGTTTCTTTCAGGGTAGGAGGCAGAGACTGTAGAATCAAGTCAGTATCTGACCCGTTTCCCAACGTGGTCTGCAGGTCCTGGAACTCATCAATACAGCTAGTCATTGTAAGGACGTTGTCCCCTACAGATGACCCGTCAGCCCACCTCGCTTGAATTAATTCGTTCGAGGTTTCATATCTAGTGATATGAGATTGCTCTCCATATAAATCTTTGTTATGGAGAAAGATGGAAACTAAGTCCATCTTCTCGTGCTGCTTCTGGTATACACCATCAACTGAAGCTAACATGAGGCATCTAGCTTTCGCTTTATCTTTTTCCCTTGTCTGACGGATATCCATATCCGCGACAGTGGAAACTGGACCTGGGACTGCGGGATCTTGAGTAGTATTAGGGTGGTCCAGCTTGTCATAGGCAATGGACATCTGGACAGACTTTTGCCATTCATATAAGTAAGATTCAGTCAAAATATTATCTAGATGTAACCTATGTGTGGTCACAGGGTCGCTGCAATTTAAGAGAGAGAAGAAAATACTATTAGCATGATGCTGTTGCAAGTTTAGATTGGTTTTAAGTTTATCTAAACAGGATGGCTCCCACTGTTTCTCGAATCCTTCTTCAAACCATAAAAGAAGAATTAGCCAGGATTATTCTCACCGTACAATACTTGCTTAACCGTTCAACCAGGCCAGTGTCGATACATCGAGGGAGGTTTTCCAACGCTTTCGCGAAGTTCCTTAATTAAATAACCTCTTTTATCTGGGGGCGTAATCCCGCTGACACCTTTCTAGGCACCTACTTGGTTTATAGCATTGATCGTTAAGTGACGAATCTCCTGATAAGTAGCATGATGATATTTTGGATCGGGATCCAAAATATCATCGTATGATAATGTTGAAGGAATCCTACCAACATTCATCAAACTCCAAAATGGTATGCAACTCTAGCAAGTTTCAGTTTCTTTAGAAACTCCCGATGTGGATTTTTGCCCCATGCTCTTATGACCTTGACGAAGTTCAACAAATCATAAGTCACATGTCAAGTTCTATCCGTCATTGTCCAGGTTAATTTTTACCCACCCGTATATACCCTTGACGTAGGTCAACAAGGTAATACGACTGTCCCAAACCAACGCATCTAACTATGCTACATATGAACACCCAACAGCTACCAATCACTATGCCTTGACGAAGGTCAATAAACATAGCTTGAATACTATTGAATATCTATATGAAATGACGGAGGGCTACGACTGGTTTTGGCAAAACCGTGAACGCAGTGAACTTGATATAATCGAAGGAACCTGATTGCTTTTTAAAAGGAGTGGTTAAAGCTCCGCAATTAAAAATTCTGCTCTTTTAAAATAACCGAGTGGTTTCTTTTAAATTTGTTCCAGCGATTTAACTTTGGTTTATTTTCTTTGCATTATAATAATGCGTCCCATCATTTATCCTATCATTGCAGAAAACAACGAAAATACCACGTCCTTTTATACCATCCGCATTCGCCGCTGGGTCCCGTCATCACCCGTTAGGTTACTTAACTAACGACAGAGCGGGGGCTGGGCTAGTGCGGGTGTAAAACATAAGTGACGTCTAATAGCTATATATATATAGATATTGTACATTCGTCAGACGCAATAATAAGCAGATCACAGATGAACTTTTTTGGATATACTAACAATCCGCATTTTCTTTGAGCCTGCAATAAAAGACGGATTACACAGTTGTGATGAATAGCCATTACCCCACCCTAGACCCCTATGGGTATGGCAAACTATCCGCCAAGTACCCGAAGTGAAGCGGTCTCCCTCAACAACGTGAGTAGGCCACTAAACACTTCAACGTACCCGGTAGTTTGTGTACCCCACCTTGGGTCTATCCTAGGAGCAAAAAACAGTAAAAAGAAATAATACAACGGCGGCTACAACCGCAACCTGGATGTGCTCCGCAAAAGAATATTATATCAAATTACATTTACATTGAGTGAATGAATATTAAACACATCTCAAACCCCGGCTAATCATCACAACAGTCCAACACTGTTCATATACACAAACAGTAAACATTTCAGAAATGTGCAACCTCTTGCCAACCGACATACTAGCAGTTAGGGGAGGTTTACGAGCACATTAAACATTACAGATAAAAACCCAATTAGCAAATATCTTAGAACATCGATCGACTTCCCTTTTCCGTGTCTACCCTAAAAGCAAGTCAGTACAGAGGCAACCTGGGCAGAAAAAGAACATAAAAGAAAACAGAAAACAACAAAATAGGAATTACTGAGCAAATCCGAGTCAACTCTGCGATGACTCGGCGGCGGATCCGCGACACAAGCTCTCTATTGCCGCGGATCTGCGGCCGTTTAGCCGACTCACTGACTCGTTTTTTCCCAGTATTCTTAAAATACCCTGCTGTGAATTTTAAGGCATGTCAAATATTTTTTTAGACAAGTTTAAAATTAACAGAAACTTAGGGTTTTCGGTTTTTTGTTTTCCTGTTTTCCGTCGATCAAACTTCTAATCAGTTGCTAACAAGCTAGTAATGGTTTAGTTGGCTCTGATACCACTGTAAGTCCATGTCACGCACCCCACGAACTTGCGGGGAGGCGGAATATATGAAAAACGATTATCAAAGCTTCGTAACATGGACTTGAGCGCATGAATCGTTTCTAAACCATTGCTAACTAACAACTAGAGGTTTAACTACTCGGATACGAAGTTATACCTCATGATACTAGTCCTTCGGGTCTTCATCGCGGTCCTACACTCCTCGTAGGCTCCTTGGAACATCGGCACCTCAACGGCCTCCTCGAATCAAAGACGATCCACCCGAAAGCTCCTACGCCAAGCTTAATCTCAAACTTGAGATAACTAGGTTGCTTAAAGTGCTAATCTAAGCTACCTAGGGGATATAGAGTGAGCTTATGGATGTATTAGTCTAGCTAACCCTTGATCTCAACACATGAGAGGCTAGGGTTAGGGTTTGAAGAGAGAGTGAGCTTGAGGAGAGAGAAGGTGAAGATGAGAATAAAATGAGATAATGATGTTATCATAATATATATGAAGCATTATTATTTATCTAAAAATCAAATAAAAGAATTAACAACCATGCTTCTTAAATATCTATGAGTGATTCATCACCATGAGTCATTAAGCATTTATGATGCATTTAATGACTTGGATGAATCACACAAATGAGTCACTAATCTCATTTAATGCAATGCCACCATAACCCCTTAGTCACCACTCTTCTAAAAGCTTCCCGACAAATTACGAGAATGCCCCTCCAATCCATAAAAACACGGAAAAACTTTAGACTGTATAAATCCAATAACCCGATACTAGAATCTGACTTAAATCAAAGCTGACTAGTAAAAACTGTCCGAAAAGTCGTACGTGCGCAAACACACGTACGCGTCCGAACCCTTGTCGTAATACCACACAACCTCTATATCGTTTCGCCTAGAGCAGGGAAACTCTCTTTGTGGGACTCTAAAGACTCGACACTACGCTGGCAGTGGGTTTAACCACAGACCGCAAGCGGCACTAGCTGTACGTAACGGTCCCCAGGTAGATGTCGATAAGAAGGCCGATGAGGAAAATCATCCGAACTCCCACTGAGCCTGATGTGACAATCTCCGTACAGTTCGGTCTCTTCGTCTAAGACTATCGCATATCAAGCCTAGGGGGCGGCAAGCGTCAGTCCCCTAATAGCTGTATAAGTCATGTCGGAGTGAAGCCCATTACACCCTGAGAAGCTACCGGAACCTACCAGTATATCTCGCTTGCCTCGCCAGGGACTTTTCGTAATGGCTCTCTGAAACAGCGCGATATCATCTCCCAATACCGGGAGAGACGAATCCTATCTAACCACTACTGCCTCCAAGTGCTCGGGACTGCACCCAACTGCTACCTGTTTGCACGACTCCTTTGAGCCGTGGTAGGGTAGCAATCTAAGAACAGTGGGACACACTCGAGGCGAAGTAGCAGTGTCAAGTCTGCGGACTATGCTGTACTCATATCATCTGGGAACTGTTAACTAACGACGGGTATAATACCAACCAATCAGTTCCCCTGCGAGTCCTGTCCGGTGTACCCGTAACCTAACGAGCACCTGTATAGTATCTGCAGTACAACGTACTGATGGCTGTGGGACAGACCATCTCCCTAACTGGGATGAGAAGCGTACACACTTAGTCTACTCCGGAATATCGATGCCCTATCTCGATAATCCAACGACCAGGGACCTGTATAGGATGTTGCTTACAGACTACCCAGCCCCCACTAGTGTGACTGCCATCACAACGCTGGTAATCAAGCAAAGATCCTATGGGCTTTACTAATATGTATAAGTGATACGTTACAAGAAACATATGTACATATTAAAGTAGACATAAACCAAGTAGCATACTACCATTTTTAGCAAGACTGTATATACAACTGTGAATATCCTAAGCTTCCATTAAGTAATATACAATCAAGTATAATACAATAATGGCCCCTAGGGCATATACACTAACATCTGCGGTAGGCTCTATAATGTATGCGATGTTGTGTACCAGACCAGATATAGCTTATGCACTGAGTATAGTATGCCGGTATCACTCAAACCGTGGGGAGAAGCACTGGATAGCGGTAAAGAACATTCTGAAGTACCTGAGAAGGACTAAGGATATGTTTTTGGTTTACAGCGGAAAAGACCTCCAGATCGAGGCCTTTGCTGACTCCAGCTTCCAGAGTGACAAGGATGACTCCAAATCCATGTCGGGTTATATGTTTACCCTCAATGGAGGGGCGGTATGTTGGAAGAGTTCCAAACAGGAAACCGTTGCTGACTCGACGATTGAAGCAGAATATATCGCAGCATCTGACGCCGTAAAAGAAGCCGTCTGGATGAAGAAGTTCTTGACAGAACTTCAGGTGGTTCCGTCCATTGTTGATCCAATACCTCTGCATTGTGACAACAACGGGGCTATAGCTTTAGCAAAGGAACCCAGGTCCCATGAGAAGTCCAGACACATCTTGAGGTGGTATCACCTGATCACGGAGATCGTGGATCGTCGGGAGATCGAGGTTCGGAGGGTTGCTTCAGAAGATAACACTGCAGATACATTCACAAAGGCCATTCCTCAGACGTAGTTCGAGAGGC
Organism: Agapanthus africanus; assembly: GCA_030015575.1. NCBI lineage: Eukaryota > Viridiplantae > Streptophyta > Magnoliopsida > Asparagales > Amaryllidaceae > Agapanthus > Agapanthus africanus. The sequence goes on from CM057342.1 coordinate 621,969,640, forward strand.
TATTCGAGATGATAGGTCTGCGATATGCCAGCACATGGCCTTAGTGCAAGTGGAAGATTGTTAGTGTGATATGCCCTAGAGGCCATCATTGTATAGTACTAGTTTGTATATTACAGTTTGGAAGCATGGGATATATACACGGATTGACATTCTTGCTCGATATAGTAGTATGCTACTTGGTTTGTATCTATCTTAATATGTGTATGTGTTTCTTTTGACCTATTGCTAATACATATTGATAGAGCCCTTATGATCTTTTGCTTGACTACCAGCGTTGTGATGGCAGTCACACTAGTTGGGGCTGGGTAGTCTATAAGCACATCCTTATACAGGTCCCTAGTCGTAGGATTATCAAGACAGGGCATCGATACTCCAGAGTAGACTTGTGTATACGCTTCTCATCCCAGGAGGGGAGATGGTCTGTCCCACAGCCATTAGTACGTCGTACTGGAGATAGTATGCAGGTGCTCGTTAGGTTACGAGTGCACTGGACAGGACTCGCTGGGAACTGTTGGTTGGTATTATACCTATCGTCAGTTATCAGTTCCCAGGTGACATGAGTACAGCTTAGTCCGTTGACTTGACACTGTCACTTCGCCTCGAGTGTGTTCCCACTGTTCTTAGATTACTACCCTACCATTGCTGAAATGAGTCGTGCAAACAGGTAGTAGTTGGGTGCAGTCCCGAAGCACTTGGAGGCAGTGATGGTTAGACAGGATACGACTCTCCCAGTATTGGGAGTCGATATCGCGCTGTGTCTAGGAGAGCCATTACACAAAGTCCCTGTCCAGGGCAAGCGAGATTTACTGGTAGTGTTTCCAGTATTTTCTTAGGGTGTTCTGGGCTACACTCCGACACGACTTGTACCGCTATTAGGGAACCGACGTTTACCACCCCCTAGGCCCGACATGAGATACTCTCAGATGAACAGACCGGACTATACGGAGATTGTCTTATTCAGGCTCAGTAAGAGTTCAGAAGGGTTCACCTCATCGGTCATCTTATCGGCATCTACCTGGGGACCGTTACGTACAGGTAGTACCGCTTGCGGCCTGTGGATAAACCCACTGCCACCGTAGTGTCGAGTCTTTAGAGTCCCACACAGAGGGTTGTTCACCTTTAGGCAAAACAGAGTAGAGGTCGCATGGTTTTGCGACGGGGTTCGTTCACATACGCGCACTTGTGCACGTTTGGTGTCCGCGCAGTTATTACTAGCGGGCTTTGGTTTAAGCCAGATCCTAGTATCTGTTTTTGGATTGATTTTTTCTCATTGTATTCATGTTCCTCAGAACATGGATGCGGGTGTGTATGCACAGTTGACAGAGGCAGAGGAACCTCATTAGGGTTTTTGACCGTTGACTTTTTCTAAACCCTAATGAGAATGAGAAATATGATTAATAATATTAATTAAGGATAATTGTGCCATGGTTAGGGTTTGGTTGACCATTTGACTTGTTGACTTTTGTTGACCTTGATATTTTCTTAAGCAAAAGAAAGATGCTTCTTGAAGCTTGCATTAGCATTAAATGTGAAATGATAATGGTCAAATCAACTAACCATCACAATTTTCTTAATTATTATTATTATTCTCATATCTCTCTCATATGAGAGCAAGGTTGGGATTACTCTCTCATGCTCTTTCTCTCTCTTACAAAAGCTCTCCCTCTTCCTCTCTCAAAACTTAAGTGTTTATCATGTGTTGAAAATCATAAGCTTTTGAGACTAAACCATCAAAACATCTCTCTACTCATTCTAGGCTTCTTTGTCTAGCAAACCAAGCACTCTAGTTACTTCTTGGTTGAGGTAGGAGCTCAAGGTAGAGGCCTTCGGGTGGATCTTTCTTCGGCAAAGAGAGGACGAAGAGGAGGAGCCGTCTACACCACTCCAAGGAGCTAGCAACAAGGAGGACCACAACAAGAAGAGAAGGAGTTCAAGAACTAGGTATAACCATCTAACCTAGTAGCTAGAACTTGTAGTTAGTTTGTTATTTTTTGTTTAGCAAAGATCCTTCATGTTTATTCAATGTTCCCTTATGATAAAAATCCGATTTTTACTCTTTCCGCCTCCCCGTAAGTACCGGGGTGGGTTACATAGACTTACAATTGTATAGAAGACAAAACCAATCCATCTATAAAATACTTGGATCCGGCTTAAACCAAAGCCTACTAGTATCGTCTGCCCGAACATCATACGCGCTCAAGTGCACGTAAGTGATCGTAGCCTAGCCGTAAAACCATACGGCCTTTACACCTTTTGCCCAGTGCAGGGAAACTCTCTGTGTGGGACTCTAAAGACTCGACACTACGCTGGCAGTGGGTTTAACCACCGACCGCAAGCAGCACTTGCTGTACGTAACGGTCCCCAGGTAGATGTCGATAAGAAGGCCGATGAGGTAAACCCACCCGAACTCCTACTGAGCCTGAATGTGATAATCTCCTTACAGTCCGGTCTGTTCGTCTATGAGTATCGCATGTCAGGCCTAGGGGGCGGTAAACGTCAGACCCCTAATAGCGGTACAAGTCGTGCCGGAGTGTAGCCCAGAATACCCTGAGAAACTACAGGAAATACTACCAGTAATTCTCGCTTGCCTACGCCAGGGACTTTGTGTAATGGCTCTCCTATACACAGCGCGATATCAACCCCCAATACCGGGAGAGACGAATCCTATCTAACCGCTACTGCCTCCAAGTGCTTCGGAACTGCACCCAACTACTACCTGTTTGCACGACTCATTTGAGCCGTGATAGGATAGTAATCAAAGTACAGTGGGAACACACTCGAGGCGAAGTAGCAGTGTCAAGTCGACGGACTAAGCTGTACTCCTGTCACCTGGGAACTGTTATCTAACGATAGGTATAGTACCAACCAACAGTTCCCAACGAGTCCTGTCCAGTGTACTCGTAACCTAACGAGCACCCGCATACTATCTCCAGTACGACGTACTAATGGCTGTGGGACAGACCATCTCCCCTGCTGGGATGAGATGCGTATACGCTAGTCTACTCCGGAGTATCGATGCCCCATCTCGATAATCCGATGAATAGGGACCTGTATAAGGATGTGCTTGTGGATTACCCAGCGCCTACTAGTGTGACTGCCATCACAACGCTGGTAATCAAGCAAAGATCCTAAGGGCTCCACTAATATGTATAAGCGATATGCTAAAAGAAACGCATGCACATATTTAAGTAGAAACAAACCAAGTAGTATACTACCATTTTGAGCAAGATTGTCTATACAACTGTGAATATCCTAAGCTTCCATTAAGTAATATACAAACTAGTATGATACAGTAATGGCCTCTGGGGCATATACACTAACAATCTCCCACTTGCACTAAGGCCATGTACTGGCGTATCGAAGACCTATCATCTCGATCAGCCGCTCGAACTGAGTCTGGGGTATGGCCTTCGTGAATGGATCTGCAGTGTTATTCTCCGAATCTACTCTCTTCACCTCGATCTCCCGGCGATATACGACCTCCCTGATCATGTGGTACCGCCTCAAAATGTGTCTGGACTTCTGATGGGACCTGGGTTCCTTCGCTAAAGCTATAGCACCGTTGTTGTCATAATGCAGCGATATTGGATCAACAATGGTAGGAACCATCTGAAACTCTATAAGGAACTTCTTCATCCAGACAGCTTCCTTTGCGGCATCGCAAGCATCTATGTACTCCGCTTCCATAATTGAGTCAGCAATGGTTTCCTTCTTGGCGCTCTTCCAGCAAACCGCCCCTCCATTGAGGGTAAAGACATAACCCGACATGGACTTGGAGTCATCCTTGTCACTCTAGATGCTGGAGTCAGCAAAGGCCTCGATCTGGAGGTCTTTTCCGCCATACACCAAGAACATCTCCTTAGTCCTTCTCAGATACTTGAGAATGTTCTTTACTGCTTAACGCGTATGCTACATCTTGTCGGGTACACAACATCGTATACATTATAGAGCCTACCGTAGATGCATAGGGTATAGATGACATGCGAGCCCTTTCCAAATCGGTCTTGGGAGACATCTCTTTGGAGAGGGTGATTCTGTGACAAGCCGGTGGATTACCGCGGTTTGAATCTTCCATACGGAATCGTTTCAGTATGGTGTCGACGTACCTAGACTGCAAAAGTCCCAACATCCTCTTAGATCTATCACGATAGATCTGGATCCCCAGAATGTAGTTGGCATCGCCCAGGTCCTTCATGGAGAACCTCTGTGACAAGAATCCTTTGACTGACCGTAGCATAGGAATGTCATTTCCTATTAGGAGAATGCCATCCACGTACAAGACGAGGAATACCACAGTTCTCCCTAAAATCTTACTGTAAATGCATGGTTCATCCGGATTTTTGATAAAGCCGAATTCTTTGACAGTATCATCAAAGCAGATGTTCCGACTCCGCGATGCCTGCTTCAATCCATAAATGGACTTAAGAAACTTGCACACTTTACCGCTGCTCCCAATCTAAATGAAACCCTCTGGCTGATCCATATAGATGCACTCTTCCAAATTTCCATTTAGAAAAACCTTCTTTACGTCCATTTGCCAGATCTCATAATCGTGGAAGGCAGCAATGGAAAGAAGGATCTGAATGGATTTGAGCATAGCCACTGGATAAAAGGTTTCGTCATAGTCCAAACCAGGTCTTTAGTGAAAACCCTTTGCAAAAAGTCTAGCTTTATCGGTTTCAACCAGCCCATCTACACCAATCTTCTTTCTGAAGATCCATTTGCAGCCTACGGGTTTTACCCCTTCTGGAGCAATGTCCAAAGTCCAAACTTTGTTGGTGTACATGGACTCCATCTCGGTCCGCATTGCATCCAGCCATTTTACCGAGTCACCGCTCTGAATGGCTTGCTGGAAGCTAGTAGGCTCATTATTTTCAATGATACAATTCTCTCGATCCCCGTCTATGAGAAAACCGTAGTATCTCTCGGGCGGATGAGACTGCCTACTACTCCTGCGGAGTGGCGCTGGGATGTCCGATTCTCCTGAAACTTCTGGTTCTACCAAGCTTTCAGTAATAGCTTGCGGTATTGGAATTTCTTCCTGTTCTATTGCGCTCCCACTTATCTGATTTTCTAAAAACTCAGTTTCCAAGAAGTGGGCATGCTGAGAAAAAAAAACCTTCTGTTCCTCTGTGGAATAGAAAAGATACCCCCTGGAGTTCTTAGGGTATCCTACAAACTTACACAGTACTAAGCGTGCCTCGAGCTTGTCTGCATGCTGCCTCTTTACAAAAGCTGGACATCCCCATGTCTTAAGATACTTAAGACAGGGTTTCTTCCCACTCCACATCTGATATGGAGTGGTAGGCACAGTCTTGGTTGGAACCTTGTTCAAAAGATATGCAGCTAATTCTAGTGCATAACCCCAGAAAGATTGCGGTAACTAAGTCTTACTCATCATGGAACGAACCATATCCAATAGAGTTCGATTCTGCCATTCTGATACACCGTTGTGTTATGGTGTGTATGGAGGAGTAAGCTGAGAGAGAATTCCATTCTCTTTTAAGTAGCCCAGAAACTCGGCACTCAAGTATTCACCACCTCGATCAGATCTCAGTGTCTTGATACTTTTGTCTGTTTGTTTTTTTAATTTCATTCTTGTATTCCCGAAATTTCTCAAAGGCCTTGGATTTATGCTTCATCAGGAAGACATGTCCATACCTAGAGAAATCATCCGTAAAAGTAATGAAGTATGAATAACCACTTCGCGCATGTGTAGACATTGGACCACACACGTCACTGTGTATGAGTCCCAAGAGCTCGCTCGCTCTTACTCCATGTCCAGTAAACGGAGTCTTTGTCATCTTTCCCATGAGACAAGATTCACAAGTAGCAAAAGACTGATACTCGAACGGATTCAAGTATCCCTCTTTATGTAACTTTGTTAATCGTGTCTCATTAATGCGACCAAGTCTACAATGCCATAAGAAAGCCTGATTTGTGTCCGGAGACTTTCTTTTAAGTGTGTTCTGGACACTGAAAACTTAGCTTGATTCAATACGTATATTCCGTTTTCTAATGTACCTGACCCAATAAGAACTTGATGTAGGTGGATGTGGACCACATCGCTTACAAAAGTAAAATCATATCCTTCCTTAGAAAGTAAGGATACATATATGATATTACAAGCCATACTAGGTACATACAAACAGTTATGCAAAATCAATATCTGCCCACTTGTCAATCCAAGGTGATATTCCCCTACGGATTCAGCATCCACGCTCATTTCGTTGACAACCCTGATAGTTATATCACCTATCCTGATAACTCTACGGTTTCTCAAAGCCTGTAATGAATTACAGATGTGAGATCCTGATCCGGTATCCAGTACCCAGGAAGTAGAGTTAATTGAGATACAGTTTTCTATTACAAACACACTTGAAGCCGAAGCCACAACATGCTTCGAATCCTGGCTATTGGCTTTGCTAGCCCTGCAATCCTTCTGCCAATGTCCTTTCCCGTAACAATAGGAACGTCCCTCCTTTACTACATCCAGTCTCGAATCTTTTGCCCTTTCCTTTCCTTCTTCTTCCCTGGTTTCCTTCAGGGTGTAAGTAGAGGGTAGAGACTGTAGAATCAAGTCAGTATTTGACCTGTTCTTCAACGTGGTCTTCAGGTCCGTGAGCTCATCAAAATAGCTAGTCTCGTTAAGGACGTTGTCCCCTACAGATGACCCGAAAGCCAACCTCGCTTGAAGCAATTCGTTCGAGGTCTCATATCCTGCGATACGAGATTGCTCTCCATATCAATATTTGTTATGGAGGAAGACAGAAACTAAGTCCATCTTCTCATGCTGCCTTTGGTATACACCATCAACTGAGGCCAACACAGGGCACTTGGCATTCGCACAGTCTTTTTCCGATGTCTTACGGATATCAATATCCGTGACAGGGGAAACTGGTCCTGAGACGGCAGGGGTTTGATTAGTTAGGAGGTGTCCCAGCTTGTCATGGGTAATGGACATCTGGACAGACCTTTGACAGTCATAACAGTCAGATTCAGTCATTTTATTATCTAGATATAACCTATGTCTGGTCACTGGGTCGCTGCAATTAAGAAAGAGAGAAGAAAACACTTAGCATGATGCTCTTGCAAGTTTAGATTGGTTTTTAGTTTATCCAAACAGGATGGCTCCCACTGTTTCTCGAATCCTTCCTCAAACCATAAAAGAAGAATTAGTCGGGATTGATCTCACCGTACAATACTTGCTTAACCGTTAAGCCAGGCTGGTGTCGGTACTTCGAGGGAGGTTTTACGACGCTTTCGCGAAGTTCCTTAATTAAATAAGCTCTTTTTCTTATGGGCGTAGCCCCACTAACACCTTTCTAGACACCTACTTGGTTTATAGCATTAATCGTTAAGTGAAAAAATCTCCCGAGGAGTAGCGGATACTCAAAGTAGGATTGGGATCCAAATATCATTGTGAGATAATACTGAAGGAATCCAACCAACATTATCAAACTGCAAATGGTATGAAGCACTAGCAAGTTTCAATTTCCTTAGAAACTCCCGATGTGGATTTTTGCCCCATGCTCTTATGAGCTTGACGAAGGTCAACAAATCATAAGGCACATGTCAAGTTCTACCCATCATTTCCAGGTTAATTTGAACCCACCCGTATATACCCTTGACGAAGGTCAACAAGGTAATACGACTGTCCCAAACCAACGCATCTATCTATGCTACATATGAACACCCAACAGCTACCAATCACTATGCCTTGACGAAGGTCAACAAACATAGCTTGAATACTATTGAATATTCATATGAAATGACGGAGGGCTACGAATGGTTTTGGCGAAACCGTGGATTTAGTGAACTTGATATAATCGAAGGAACCTTGATAGCTTTTAAAAGGAGCGGTTTAAGCTCCGCGTTTTTAAAAGTTTTCTGTTTTTGGAAAAAACCGAGTGGTTTTGAAATTGTTCCAACGATTTAACTTTGGTTTATTTTCTTTGCATTAATATAATGCGTCCCATCAATTAATCCTACCATTGCAGAAAACAACGAAAATATAGCGTACGCTTATGCCATCCGCATTCGCCACGGTGCCCCGTCATCACCCGTTAGGTTACTTAACGAACGAAAGAGCGGGGGCTGGACTAGCGCGGATGAAAAACATAAGCAACGCCTACTAAATATCATATATAGATATATATATTCGTCAGATGCAATGATATCCATTCCAGATCACAGATGAACACATTGGATATACTAGGAATCCGTGTTTCGTTCGAGCCTGCAACGAAAGACGGATTACACGGTCGCGATGAATAGCCAAACCCCACCCTAGACCCTTACGAGTGCGGCAAACTACTCGCCAAGTACCCAAAGTGAAACAACCTCCCTCAACAACGTGAGTAGGCCACTCGGCACTTCAAAGTACTCGGTAGTTTGTGCACCCCACCTTGGGTCTATCCTAGGAGCCAAAACAGTAAAAGAAATAATATACAATGGCGGCTACAACCTCAACCCGGATGTGCGGCCAAAAAATAATATTACATCAAATTACAAATTTTACATTGAATGAAAAATGAAAACTCTCATCTCACATCCCCAGCTATTCATCACGACAATCCAAAAAGTTCATATACACAAACCAACGTCACAGATCATAGATATGTACAACCCCCACTAATCGACGTATAGCGATTAGTAGACGTTCAATACATATATCACATCACAGAAGATCCGATTAGCTAAAGTACTTAGAATTTCGATCGATAACTTGATTTGAAACTACCCCAAGCACAACATAGTACTCGGCAAAATCTGGGCAGAAACAAACTATAAGAAAAATCACAAAATACAAATCGGGACAGGCTGCAGGAAAAAAGAGTTGACTCGGCGTCGACTCGGCCGCGGATCTGCGGCTAAACCCTTGGTTTGGCCGCACTCCGCGGCGGTCTAACCGATTCATGGGCTCATTTTTCTTGTGCGTCCTTCAAAAAGCTTGCACGTATTTTTAAGGTCCCTGGAAAAATTTTTGGACCAGATTTTAAAATCGACAGAAAACGTGCATTTTTGACGTAATTTTGCGATTTTTCCGGCGATCGAATTTCTAACACTTTGCTAACAAGTTAGTAATAGTTTAGCAAGGCTCTGATACCACTGCAAGTCTACGTTACCCACTCCGGTACTTACGGGGAGGCGGAATAGGTAAAAAAACAAATTTTTTTAACACAAGGTAACATAGACTAAAACTTGAGGATCTTTGCCAAACCATTGCTAACAAACTACATGAGGTTCTATCTACTATGCAAAGAGATTATACCTCATGCTACTAGTCCTTCGGGTCTTCTCCTCTATCCTCCTCGTCTCCGTAGACTCTTTGGGTCGATCCGGATCTTAGTCACCTCCGCGGCCTCCTTGAGTCGATGACGATCCACCCGAGAGTCTATAGTCCGAGCTCCACCTCAAGCCGAGGTAACTAGGGCAACAAGTTTGCTACCCTTGATATCCTAGGTGATGTAGAGGAAGAAGATAGATTTGTTTGTCTATTTGAACCCCAACTTGCTCAACACATGAGACCTTTTGGGAATTCTAGTGAGGAAGAGGAAGAAGAAGAAGAGCAAAGCTTGAGAGCTCAAATGAAAAGAGAGAATGCTAATGAGATAATGAGCCATGGAAAAAATAAAAACCATTTTTTTATCATAATAATTATGATGGCTAAGTTTTATTTGACCACTATCATGTCTTGATAAAGCCAAAGAAGAGTCTAGAGCTCACAAGAAATATCCAAGTCAACAATGGTCAACTAGGTCAAATTGTCAAGCATGGTCAAATGGTCAAAGCAATTAGCCATAACACAATTATCATTAAAAAGATTAGTAAATATTTTCCTCACCTCATAATGGTTTTGACTAAATCAACGGTCAGAACCCCAATGAGGCACCTCCTTCTTCGCTCCTCACAACCGTGCATACACACCCGCATCCGCATTTCATAGAATGCGAATGCACAGAAGACAAAACCAATCCATCTATACAATACTAGGATCCGGTTTAAACCAAAGCCCACTAGTATCGTCTGCCCGAACATCATACGCGCACAAGTGCACGTAAGTGATCGTAGCCTTGCAGTTAAACCATAAGGCCTCTACACTTTTTGCCCGGTGCAGGGAAACTCTCTGTGTGGGACTCTAAAGACTCGACAGTACGGTGGAAGTGGGTTTAACCACAGACCGCAAGCGGCACTAGAAGTACGTAACGGTCCCAGGTAGATATCGATAAGAAGGCCGATGAGGTAAACCCACCCGAACTCCTACTGAGCCTGAATGTGACAATCTCCGTACAGTCCGGTCTGTTCGTCTATGAGTATCGCATGTCGGTCCTAGGGGACGGTAAACGTCAGACCCCTAATAGCGGTACAAGTGTTAGTTGTATGAATGCCCTAGAGGCCAGTATTGTACAGATGATGTATATTATATTGGATGCTTGGACATATATAGAGATGACTTTGTTGCTCGATATGATAGTATGCTATCTGGTTACTCTTTATCTTAACATGTACACTTGTCTCTTTAAACTGTCTTATAGTTACATGTTGATAAAGCCCTTACGATGTGTACTTGACTACCTGGACTATGATGCAGATCATACTAGTGGGGACATGGTTGTCCATAAGTACATCCTTCAAGGTCCCTAGTCGTGGGTGTATCGAGACAGGGCATCGATATACCAGTGTAGACTAGCGTATACGCTTCTCGACCCATGAGATGGGCGATGGATGATCCAATATCCATTGGTGTTTGACATCATAGATGGTATACGGGTGCTCAGTGGAGACTGGGTACACTGGACGGACTCGCCGAGAACTCCCAGATGGTGTTATACCTCACGTCAGATGGCAGTTCTCAGGTGACACTTGTACAGGTTAGTCTGTAGACCCGAGATCGTCATAGAGTCTTGTGTGATTCCCACTGTGCTTTGATCTCCACCTTACCACGTCCATGAGGGCGTGCAAAACGGTGGTCTTTGGGTACAGTCCCGAGTCACATGGAGGCAATGAGCGATAGGAGGGGTTTCGTCTCTCCCGGTATTGGGGGTTAATGTTGCGCAGTGCTCGATTGGCCGTAACAGGGAAGTCCCTGGCCAGGGCTGATCAGAGATTTTCTGGTAAGTGTTACCAGTAGTTTCTCGACCCGTTATGAGCCTCACATCGGCACGACTTATCGGTTATTGAGGTCTGACGTTTAGCACCCCTAGACTAGATATGCGACATATCATACGAACAAACCGGACTGTACGGTAAGTGTTACTGATTGGATTCACAGGAGTGTGAGCGGGCTAGCTCGTCGATCTTCTGATCGCTCAATACCCGGGTGGCCGTTACGTTTAGCAGACCGCTTGCGGCTTGTGGGTGATCGATATGATCATCATCTGCTACCGGCGTATTGACGAGTCTTTAGAGTCCTACACAGAGGTTTCCTGGCTCAAGCGAAACGAGATAGGAGCGCATATGAGATATGTGCAGGACCGAGAATAATGCGTGTATGTGATACCGTATTCCATTCTCGCGATGAATGTTTCGATTGGTTGTATGCGATATAACCTAGTTATCGAATCATTGATTCGATAAATCAATACATTGTATACTAGTCGGTTATGTGCGACATGACCGGATCATTGAATCAAGTGTTGATTTAATGATTTAATGTATAATTATATATTTGATATATTACTTTGCATTAACTAGTATTGGTTCACTTTAAAGGGATTTTCTCACTTGTATAACACATTGTATATGTGATATATTTTGTGTGCACTTGATTGTATCATGTTTGATGATACTTGCTCATTTGGTTAAGTGTAAAGAATTAAACCTTGGTTAAGTAAATGATTAGGGTTTTTATTTATTCATTCATTTTTCTTTTTAATTTGGATTAAAAAGAAATGGCAAAAGAAAACAAAAGGGTTGCTTTCATTCTTGAAGCATGTTGAAGCTTCATGAAGCTTTGACCAAAGTGACCATTTTGTCTTCATGCTTAACCCTAACCATTCATCTAACCTTAGTCAATTCTCTACACCTAACCATGGTTTACATTATGATAAGTATTCATTTTCTTTTTCATTTCAAAAGACTTATCATAATATTCTTCATCTTCTCCTTCTTCTTCTTCAAGAAAAACCTTGCCTTCATCAATGGCAACTTGAGCAAATAAGTGAGAAATCCAATTCTAAAGTGAACCCACCTCCTATTTCTTCATCCTCTACCTCTTGGCAAGTAGTATAGGGTGTTTACTTCACAAGTTTCACAATTTGGTGAAGTTGGAGCCTGATCTTGTGTAACCTCGACATAGATCATCATCGGCACGAAGCCGACGACCTTGCCCGCTCATTTCTCCGATGAAGCCGATGCTTGAGTCCAGGATTCGAGACGGATAGCGAGAAGACGTCTACGTGGAGCTAAGGAAGTGGAGAACCGGATCTACAAAGGTTGTAGCATCTTTCTTTTATTTAAGTAGTTAACTAGTTTCACTTTGTCGCCTAAAATTCTAGTGAACGATCTAGTCTAGGGTTTCTCGGCACCGTAAAATTTGAAATTGGCATGGTTGATGCCATGTGAGACCTCTTGAGAGTGCCTAGGAACCCTACAATAAGTCGTGCCGGAGTGTAGCCCAGAACACCCTGAGAAACTACTGGAAATACTACCAGTAATTCTCGCTTGCCCTGACCAGGGACTTTGTGTAATGGCTCTCCTAAACACTGCGCAATATTAACACCCAATACTGGGAGAGACAAATCCAATCTAACCGCTACTGCCTCCAAGTGCTTCGGGACTGCACCCAACTACTACCTGTTTGCACGACTCCTTTGAGCCGTGGTAGGGTAGTAATCAAAGTACAGTGGGAACACACTCGAGGCGAAGTAGCAGTGTCAAGTCGATGGACTAAGCTGTACTCCTTTCACCTGGGAACTGTTATCTGACGATAGGTATAGTACCAACCAACAGTTCCCGACGAGTCCTGTCCAGTGTACTCGTAACCTAACGAGCACCCGCATACTATCTCCAGTACGACGTACTAATGGCGGTGGGACAGACCATCTCCTGTGCTGGGATGAGAAGCGTATACGCTAGTTTACTCCGGAGTATCGATGCCCCGTCTCGATAATCTTACGACTAAGGACCTGTATAAGGATGTGCTTGTGGATTACCCAGCCCCCACTAGTGTGACTGCCATCACAACGCTGGTAATCAAATAAATATCCTAAGGGCTCCACTAATATGTATAAGCGATATGCTAAAAGAAACACATGCACATATTTAAGTAGAAACAAACCAAGTAGCATACTACCATTTTGAGTAAGATTGTCTATACAACTGTGAATATCCCAAGCTTCCATTAAGTAATATACAAACTAGTATGATACAGTAATGGCCTCTAGGGCATATATACTAACAGTGGGAGCGGTTTCATCATGCCCCATGCTCTGATGAGAGGCTGCTGTTGGTGTCATCCTGTCAAAGACTGACGTCTGTTGAGAGGGGACGATCAATCTTTCGAAGGCCGGCCATTTGGTGGAGGGAGCATTTTTGTCAACTTCTCCGGAAGAAGGAGTTGAAACGGCCAATCTTGTGAAGACCAATCCTTTAGCAGGAGAAACCCTGTCGACAAATTCTCTCGCCGGAGCTGGAACGGATGTCCGTTTCGGTATAACCCCCTCTTGTATCGCGAGCCTCTTTGCTGGCCCACTTGAGCTGTGGCTCAGCCTGTTGAAGACTGAGGCGTTAGAACTGGACGACCAATTGAGAGAGGCCGTGGAGATTGCAAGTCGATCGAAGATCGACTTCTTGGGAGCTTCTTATGGTGGCAGTAAGGCACTGATGCTTTCTGGCGGGATCATAGTCCCAAAGAACAGTCTAGTGGTGGCTTGAGTCACCTACTCAATCGATTTCTCTTCTCTTCTGCATAGGAGCAAAACACCAAATCTGAGTACCTCGAATCCAGGGGCAAACATAGCAAACCGTGATTTGTTCACGAACACGACACACGAAGTGTGGAGTGGAAAGAGGAAAATGTCCTACCGGGCATGCCAGAATCTGTTTACCGCCGAAAACGGAGACGGCACTGGGATGGATCGTCTTGCTTGAATTTGGGGGCTGATGCTATTTGGATTTATCCGTCCACCTCTCCAAAGATACCAAGTTGATTTATGGCACCGTGTATCAGAGGTTTGGACGGATGCAGCCGTTGTAGTAGACTTCGTCAGATTCCCCCTCGTTTGCGAGGGGTTTTTGATTGTGGGGATGCTCTTCTCTGCAGGCGCAAGCCCTTGCAGTTAATTACGTTACCGCATCGCGGTAACCACTTTCTCCTGCTCCAGAAGGTTACTTCGTATCGTGTGTGTTTGTCTTATTTTTTGTTACCCGTGGATTGTATATGGAAACTAATTTATGTTGTAGCCCGTAGGGCGTGGATTAGTCCAAATCCGTATATTCTTAGATTTGGGTTTGGGTTGATTTAAGGATCGTTAATCTCGTTTGAGATTAAGATCAACTTAAATGTTTGTTAAGGATACGTTAATCCGATCTTGGACTAAGATCTACTTAACGGGGGTTTAGGATCATTTTTGATCCAACCAAAGAGCATTTGGGCTCTATCGTTTTAGTTTATGGACGTTACGGTCCGTAGATCACCATTTTTGGGGTGAGGGTTTAGTGAAGGACGTTGCGGTCAGTAGCTAGTTTAAGGACGTTGCGGTCCGTAGCTAGTTTAAGGACGTTGCAGTCCATAGGGATGTGCCCGTCAATTTGGGTGTGCACCAAAGAGTTATTAGTTATCGGGACCCACCACCTCTCTGAAGACGCTGAAGAATTACAATGACATGTATCAGAGGTGTGAGGAGATGTACCCTTGAACCAATGTCCGTCGGAAGATCAGCAGTCGTGTTTGGGATTAAGACCAATTTGGAAAATGGTGAGCACATGGGCTCGGCGGATCTGAATTAGGGATTTTTGGTCAACTTGGACTCAGCCCACTCAGTCTTTGAATAAAGTGTTAAACACTTGCTTGGGCTCAGTCCCTTTTCTGTACAAACAATGCTGGGCATTGATATGGGTTCTGGTGCTCACCCTTTGCTTTACTATATTACCCCCTTTTTTTATGGAGTGTTAAACACTCTTTATGGCGCCCATGTGCGGAGCACGTGAGGCGCTTGGCACAGAGCGCTAACCATTAAGCGCTAGGCACACCTTATTGAGCAGCGCCCACGTGAGGGGCACGTAAGACGCTTGGCGCTGAGCGCTAGCCATTGAGTGCTATGCACTCTTTATTGAGCAGCGCCCACGTGAGGGGCACGTGAGATGCTTGGTGCTGAGCGCCAGCCATTGAGTGCTATGCATTCTTTATTGAGCAGCGCCCATGTGAGGGGAACGTGAGGCGCTTGGCGCTGGGTTTTCTTCATGTATTTTTTTCTGAAGAGTTCAATTCTCTGTTCTTTTCTAGATCTGTGATCCCCAAGAACAAGTTCATCTCCATGAGAATTAAATTATCATTTGTGGGAGACTTGTCTCATGGACTCTTGGCGCTGGCGCCCTCGTGCAAGGTACGTGAGGCGCTACCTCAGACGATTTTTTAACTCTTGGCACTGGCGCCCTCGTGCAAGGCACGTGAGGCGCCGCTTCAGAGTTTTTTTAACTTTTGGCGCTGGCGCCCTCGTGCAAGGCACGTGAGGTCCTGCCTCAGAGTTTTTAACTCTTGGCGCTACCTTTCAAATTTTGAACAGAGCTTTGCTCTTTTATTGGGGAAACAGGAAGGGCTATCCGTTTTGGAGCAGGCCCTTCTGGTATGATGAGCCTCTTTGTGAGCCCATTTTGGTTCGGGCTCAGCCTGTTGAAGACTAAGACGTCTGAGCTTCGGCTTGGCCTGTTGAAGAGTAAGGCATCGGATTTGGACAACCCGTTGAGAGGGGTTGTTGTGGTTGAAAGTCGATCGAAGACCGACTTCTTAGGAGCTTCGTCTTGCGGCGCTAGGGCGCTGAAACTCGTTGGTGGTATCATGGTCCCAAAGAACAATCCAGTAGTGGCTTGAGTTACTTACCCTACCGACATTGAAAAGATGGAGGTTGCATTGGGCCCATAAGTCACTCCTCTAGTTCGGGCGGAGCGGGAGTTGCTGTTACAAGTTGTGCAGCTGGAAGTCATCGATATTCTCTTCTGCACAGGAGCATGACACCAAATCGTAGTACCTCGAATCTAAGGGTAACCATAGCAAACTGCAATTTTGTTCGCGAATACGACACACGAAGTGTGTAGTGGAAAGAGGAAAAGGTCCACCGGGCGTGCCAGAATCTGTTCACCTCCGAAAGACGGACCGGGACGTTGGGACGTCTTGCCTGAATTTTGGAGGCAGATGCTATTTGGATTTATCTATCTACCTCTCCGAAGATCCCAAATTGATTTATGGCACCATATATCGGAGGTTTGGACAGACGCGGCCGTTATAGCGTGACTTCATCAGATTCCCCATCATTTTATGAGGAGTTTTTTAATTGTGGGGATGCTCTTCCCTGCATGTGCAAGTCCCTGCAGTTAATTACGTTACCGTATCATGATAATTACTTTCTCTTGCTCCGGAAGTTCACTTCGTGTCGTGTGTGTTTTGTTTTGGTTTTAGTTACCCGTGGATTGTATACGGAGACTAATTTATGTCGTCGCCCGTGGGGCGTAGATTAGTCCAAATCCGTATATTTTTAGATTTGGGTTTGGGTTGATTTAAAGATCGTTAATCTGGTTTGAGATTAAGATCAACTCAAAACGTATGAGCGTTCGGGCTCAATTATTTTTGTTTAAGAACACCGCGGTCCATTCTCGCCATATTTGAGACGAGGTGTTAGTTTATGGACGTTTCGGTCCTTTATCGCTGTATTTGGGGGCGAATATTAGTTTAAGGACATTTCGGTCCCTTATCACCGTATTTGGGGGCGAATATTATTTTAAGGATATTTCGGTCCATTATTCATCTTGCGCGCACATGTATTTGTTTCGTGACGAAGTGAACAAAGGAGATATGGAATGTGCCGAATTTAGGGCATGATCCGATTTGAGGCATGCACGTCAATTTTGAAGTGTATCAGCCAAAGAAGTTGTTGGTCATCGGGACCCGCCCCCTCTTTGAAAACGTTGAGGAATTACAATGACATATATCATAGGTGTAGAAAGATGTACCCTTTTGAACCAAATCCCGTATTTGAGGAAAAAAGGGTTGTTGTGGACCTAAGAATCATTAGTCGTATTTGAGACTAAGATTACTTTAGGAGACATAGGATGAATATCATTTTGGATATCATCAATAGGAGACCACTATTCATTTTTGAGACTAAGATCAGTTTGGGAAACCATGATCAATATGAGCTCGGTTGATTTAAAATCAAAGAGGTTTAACCTCAAGAAACTTAGCCGATTTGGGCTGAGATATAATTACTCCACAGTACTAAGCACTGAGACATACAATGCTCACATGGGTTTCACGTGGGCACTGGATTAGTGCTAATCACTAATGCTCTGTGGCGCTCACATGTCAAACACGTGAGGCCCTTAAATATAGGGCGTTGCCCTTCCTTTATAGAAGTGCTAAGCACTTGATTAGATTTCTCGTGCAAAACACGTGGCTGCTTTCTTTTGGGATAGCTGCCCAATTGACAAAGAAGTTTTTCTTTGCTTTATAGGCGCCCACGTGAGAATCACGTGAGGCAGATTTGGCTTTTCTTTTGCTTGTTTCCCTTTTTGAAGCACTCACGTGGGGAAACACGTGAGGCAGTTTTGGTTGTTCTTTTTGTTCGTTTGAAGCACTCACGTGGGAAACACGTGATGCTTCATAATAGTGCTAAGCATGTAGGGTGTTTTTTGTCACCCCAGTGAGATGGGAATACGCGCGCGCTTGTCAGGCGTACTACAGATTCCCCCTGCCTAGGGTAGGCCGGGGTTTAATGATTGTGGGGATCCGAATCTCCGGCAGCCGCGGACTAAGCTACCGTTAATTACCCCTCGCCTGTGGGGCGAGGGGACCTCCGATTAACGGGTTAAACAGGGCATGCGAACTCAATGTGCAGTGTACGTGTGTTCTGTTTTGAAAGGGGGGTTTTGGATATATCGGGAGCCACGCAGAGTTTTTACGGGGGTCCCGCTACCCGGATAGCGGGCTGGGGGTCAAGGGGGCTAGCAGCCCCCTTGCGCGGTTCGGGGCAGCACCCCGGCCCGAAAAATTTTTTTGGAGGGGGAGAATGTTGCGGAGTATGTGTATGTGTGAATTTGTATACATATGTATATGTATATGTATGTACATAAAAAGAGGGGGAAAAGGGCATCCAAGGGATGCGTGGGACCAGCACCTTGAGCGCTGTGCGCTTAGGTGCTGTGCGCTCAGGCGCGCGCGCGCCACGTGTCGGCACGCGGGCGCTTTGCGCATGAGCGCTGCACGCAGGTGCGCAAGCGCGCGCTCGCCACGTGTCGGCACGCGGGCGCTTTGCGCAAGTGTGCTGCGCGCAGGAGCGCAAGCGCGCGCGCGCCACGTGTCGGCACGCGGGCGCTTTGCGCACGAGCGCAAGCGCGCAGGTGCGCAAGCGCACGCGCGCCACGTATCGGCACGCGGGCGCTTTGCGCACGAGCGCGCGCGCGCAGGTGCGCAAGCGCGCGCGCGCCACGTGTCGGCACGCGGGCGCTTTGCGCAAGTGCGCTGCGCGCAGGAGCGCAAGCGCGCGCGCGCCACGTGTCGGCACGCGGGCGCTTTGCGCACGAGCGCAAGCGCGCAGGTACGCAAGCGCGCGCGCCACGTGTCGGCACGTGGGCGCTTTCCGCACTTGCGCTGCGCGCTGGAGCGCAAGCGCTCGCGCCACGTGTCGGTACGTGGGCGCTTTGCGCTCGCGCGCAGTGCGCTGGAGCGCAAATGCGCCACGTGTCGGCACGTAGGTGGTTTGCGCTCGAGCGCTAGCGCGCCGGCGAGGATAAGAGGCTTTTAGCCTCAAAAAAAGATTTCTCAAAAGAGAAATCAGAGAGGAGTTGGACTCCTGAATGTGTTTTGGGGTTAATGGAAGGGGTTCTTCTTCTTCCTCCTGTTGTTTGCTGGATCTTGAAGATCAAGGGATGTGAAATATCAAAATCTCTCTTTTTTGAGATCTGATGGCAGATCTGAGTTCCCCTTAATGGGTTTTATGGTGGAAAACTATTTAGTTTTGAAAAAGGAAGAGTAAAACTCTTGATTTAATTCAAGAAAAGAAGGTTTTGGAACCTTGAAGAAGGAAGAAAGATCTCAGATCTGAAACTTTTTTTTGGAGAGAGAAAAAGTTGTTAGATATTTTCATTATCTTTGCCTTTATAGGCCATACACTTTACACATAGCCCCTTGGGCTTCACAAAATGGCATTTTGTCTATCCCATGGCTCATGTGCCATTTCTTTTTGCACATAAGCCATGGGCTTTACAAAAATTTGGCTTTATGCCTATTCTTCTTACATTTGTCCATAAAATAAAAATAAAAGAAATACAACAAAAATGTTTATTACAAAATTTTTTATCTTGGCATGGGGGGAGGCCGCCCGCTTCATGTTCGGGCTCGACCCGGGCATGGGCCCACCGGATCTGGGCTTGGTCCCCCTTGGCTTGGGGTTGACTTTGATTTTGACTTGGTCAACCGGGGTGTAAATTTTTACCCTAACAAATTGCCCCCCATCAATAAATGCACACCACATATGTGGGTCGTGTGCATGAAATTGATGGATCTTCTTTCACGTGGAGGCGACTTGATTTGGTTCCCGCCTTTTGGGAAGCTGGCACTGCCCTTTTTACGACATGGACGGTCGTTGCTTGACATGTCTCCGAGACGGAGTGTCCGTGATAGGCGTTTTCCCTGGCTCGGAGCTATCTGGTTCCCGCTTTGTAGGAATCCTGCGCTGCCCTTTTTGCGACTTGGACGGTCGGTGCTGCCCTTTTAGCGACGTGGATGGTCGGTTCTGCCCTTTTAGCGACGTGGACGGTCGGTTCTGCCCTTTTTGCAACTTGGACGGTCGATGCTGCCCTTTTAGCGACGTGGACGGTCGGTGCTGCCCTTTTAGCGACGTGGACGGTCGGTGCTGCCCTTTTAGCGACGTGGACGGTCGGTGCTGCCCTTTTAGCGACGTGGACGGTCGGTGCTTGATTTGACTTGCTCTGCTTCTTGCAATGTCAGGGGTAGACTTGACTTGCTCCGCTTCTTGCGGTGTCAGAGTGGAAGTTGACTTGTTGATTTTGATTTGGGTTGACATCGGCATCGCTATACTAGAATATGGTACCAGGAGCGAATCATCATCTGTCATGGAGAGGATTTTGGGATTTTGGTTTTTTGTTTGGCATCTGCATTGCTGCACTGGAATAATGCCAGGAGCAACTCATCATTTGCCCCGAGAGGATTTGAGAGAAATTGGGATTGTTTTACGCCCGTGGATTGTATACGGTTTTGCAGGATGTATGATCCAGACCGTAGGGCTGGAAAAATTTCGGGACTTCGTCGGCGTCTGCATCGCTGCACTGGAATATGGTAGCAGGAGCGACTCATCATTCGCCATTGGGGTATGGGATTTGGAATTTGGTTGGCGTCTGCATCGCTGCACTGGAATATGGTACCAGGAGCGACTCATCATTCGCCATTTGGGGATTGGGGAGAGATGGCTTAGGAGACAGGTTTAGATCCCTATCGCCTAAGGCTTTTCAATTTTATGGGCCGTGAGGGTCCCATAAAAGCATTTCCTCCCTACGAGTCGTAAGGATCCCGCAGGTGTATTTTCTCCTTAAGAGTCGTGAGGACTCCTAAGCGTGTTTTTCCTTTATGAGTCGTAAGGATCCCATAAAGGTTTGTTCTCCTCATGTATCGTGAGGACACATGAGTGGGTCTTCTCAATGGAGCATAATTCCAAAGGCGGAGACCAGCCGCGTAACTGGTAATTGTGGTGGGGCATGGGTATGACGAGAATTATTTGAGCCCGTGGATTGTATACGGTAGTCAACTTGGGGACCAACCGTAAGGCTGGGAGAATTTTGAGAAATTGGATTTTGGTTGGCGTCTGCATCGCTGCACTGGAATGTAGTACCAGGAGCGACTCATCATTCGCCGTATGGGGACTTGGAATTTGGATCTTGTTTGGCATCAGCATTGCTGCACTGGAATAATGCCAGGAGCAACTCATCATTTGCCTTGGGAGGACTTGGGATTTGGGTTTTTGGTCGGCATCAGCACCGCTAACACTGAAGCGAAATGCCAGGAGCGACTCATCATTTGCCGTTGCCCGTTGGGGAACGATGGCTTAGGAGACAGGTTTGGGTCCCTATCACCTAAGGCTTTTCAATTTTTATGGGCCGTGAGGGTCCCATAAAAGCATTTTCTCCCTGCGGGTCGTAAGGATCCCGCAGGTGTATTTTCTCCTTAGGAATCGTGAGGATTCCTAAGTGTGTTGCTCATTTGTGAGTCGTAAGGATCTCACGCAGGGTTTTCTCCTCACAAGGTCGAGAGGACTTTGCGAGTATATTTCATCTCCTTTCACGAGTTTGCGCCCTTTCGGGTTTTCACAGACTCGCCGGTAGTCCTGCTGTTTTTACTCACGGTGCCCTTTCGGGTTTTCATCCGTGCCCGTTTTGCTTGTAGACATACCGTTTATATATTTTTTTTATTTCTTTTATTATTATTTTTTTTTCTCTTTTTTTTTTTTGGCCGCTGGTGGGACTTTAAAAGTAGTCTCACCGGCAGGATTTGGGAGAGATAGGGGCCATTTACGCCCGTGGATTGTATACGGTTTTGCAGGATGTATGATCCAGACCGTAGGGCTGATGCGCTCAATTCGCCTGCGACTTGGAGCATTCAGGTGTAGTATTTCTTAAGATATCGGCCATTGATGGGTGGCATGGGCCTTTCTCCCTCGGCACTTATTAGTTGGTAGGATCCTCCGTCGAACACTTTCTCGATGACGTATGGTCCTTCCCAGTTTGGCTCGAATTTTCCTTTAGCATGTCGATTGGGGATAATCGGTCTTTTGAGGACCAACACCAATTCACCTTTCTTGAAAGCGCGGAGACGAGTTATTTTGTCATAGGCCCGTGACATTTGGGCTCGGTATAGCTCCAGATTTTGCTATACCGCGAGCCTCTTTTCTTCGAGGGCATCGAGCTCTTCAAGTCGAAGGAGCACGTTTTCCTCCTCCGTCAACTCGTGCTGAACGGCCATTCTTAAGCTTGGAACTTCGACTTCGAGGGGGAGGACCGCCTCCACTCCGAAGAGCAATGAGTATGGAGTGGACTGAGTTGGAGTACGGTGCGTGGTACGATATGCCCACAACGCCTCGTGAAGTTTGAGATTCCAGTCTCTCTTGTTGGCTGAAGCATTTTTCCTCAGGAGCTTGCATAGAGTCTTATTGAAGGCTTCGGCTAGCCCATTGGCTCTTGGATTATAGATGGAGGAATATCTCCAGTCTATCTTGTGCTGAGTAGCGAACTTTGAGACATTGAAGCTCTTGAAAGAAGGCCCGTTGTCAGAAATGATTCTTCTTGGTGTACCGAAGCGGTATAGAATATTATGCTGGAAGAATGTCAGAATATCCTTTGTCTTAACTTCTTTTAGCAGGACAGCTTCAGCCCATCTGGAGAAGTAGTCTGTCGCGGCCAGTATAAACCGGTGGCCTTTAGATGACGGAGGATCAATTGGGCCAACAATGTCGGTGCCCCATACTTCGAAGGGCCACGACGCCACCGTAGGATGCAATGGATTGGGATGCTTGTGAATAAAATCACCGTGAATTTGGCAGATATAACATTTCTTTGCATGCTCTCCGCAATCACGTATCATGGTGGGCCAGTAATACCCAAGCCGTTTGATTTGAAGTCGCATCTTGGGGCCAGATTGGTGAGCACCGCAAACGCCCGAGTGGACATCTTTCATGACCTTTTGGGCTTCGGCCAATGACAGACACCTGAGCCAGAGTTGGTCATATGACCTGCGGTATAACGTGTCATTTACAAACACGTATCGGAGAGCTCTTTTCTTCAGCTGAATCCTCGCAGATTTTTCTTCGGGCAGCTTGTCGTATCGGAGGTACTCTATGAAGGGTTCTCTCCAATCGGGCTCGTCTTGGATGATCGAAGCTTCTTCCGCAGGACTGCTCTTCTGTTCCGCGCTTTCCTCTTCTCGTAGAGAGACTGGGGGTAGAATTTGTCGGTTCCTGACTGTGATCAGAATTTTGTCCATGTCAGGATCAGCCAGCTCCTTGGCTAGGCGAGCGAGTATGTCGGCTTTTCCGTTCAACGCTCTAGGGACTCTCGTTAGTTCGATATGAGTGAACCGTTTCATGAGTTCCACCACTCGACCTCTGTACCGAGCTAACTCGGGTTTGTATATCTTATAGTCGCCACTTACTTGGTTGACGACAAGCTGGGAGTCACCGTAAACCCGTAGCCGAAGGATTTCCATTTCTATGGCGAGCTCCAAACCAGCTATCAGAGCTTCATACTCAGCTTCATTGTTTGTCCGAGGCTCGGTGAGAGCAAAAGAACGCCGTAGGGTTCCCATTGATGGTATGATGAACACCAATCCTATCCCTGCTTTTATCTCCGGGACGCTTGATTTACTGGAGGTCCTTATTGACGAGGCTCCATCGAAGTAGAGCTCCCAACATGGCTCATCTTCCTCGAGGTGCAGCACTTGTTCATCGGGTAACTCACAATTTAGCGGCGACCCTTCTGGTATGGGATGAGCGGCGAGAAAGTCTGCAATAGCTTGCCCTTTTACTGCTTTCTGAGGGGTATAAACTATGTCAAACTCAAGTAGCATGACAGCCCATCTTGCCATCCTGCCGGCTAGGCTTGCTTTGGTCATCAAGTGTTTGAGCGGGTCGACCTTGGAGATCAGCATAACCCGATGAGCGAGCAGATAGTGCCTCAGCTTCTTCACAGCAAATATCAGAGCCAGGCATTGCTTTTCGATTGGGGAGTAGTTGTGTTCCGCCCCGACTAGAGTTCGACTGAGGTAGTAGAGGGCATTTTTGTAAGTCCACGTTGCGACCCCCGGTTCTTACGGGGAGGCGGAAACGGTATAAAATCAAAATTTTAACGCAAGAGGCAACATGGACTAAGCTAGGTCGGGATCTTTACCTAAACTAAAACTAGCATACTAAGCTAAAGATATTTAGCTACTCGGATGAAGATGGTTATACCTAAACTTGAACTCCTTCTCTTTAAGCTCCGATGGTGGTTCGATGGCTCCTTCTCGTTGTCTCCGTACGCCGAAGATAGATCCACTTGAAAGCTCCGACCTTTAGCTCCTTCTTCGTTCTTTGAAGAAACTAGTTCACTTGGTTTGCTAAACCTAGTGAACTAGAATGAGTAGAGAGGAAATAGAATGGGATTTTATCTATGGTTCTTGATTCTCAACTCATGAGACAAGAGAACCATAGATCAAGAGAGGGAGAAAGAGGTTGAGGGTGAGAGCAAGAGGAGAGCTCAAGAACAAGAGAGAGAATGAGCAAGAAAGAAAATGAGCAAGTATTTTGTCTCTCACCCTCTCATAATCCAAAGTGATCATAACTCATCATATCAAAAAAGTCTTATGTGATGGTTTGAAGCAACCATAACCTTATCATGTCATGCACTCATTTTACTCAAATGAACAAGCAAGTAAAAGTCTTTGGCATGAAATGATAACCATGGTTATCATGATGGTCAACTAGTCAAGCCTAGTCAACCGGTCAACAAGTCAACAAAAGTCAACAAGTCAACAAAGTCAACAAGTCAACAAAAGTCAACAAGTCAACAACCATATCACCATAATACTTAATTAATATAATAGTTAATCACATATCATATTCTCATTAGGGTTGAGCATAAAGTCAAATAGTCAACGGTCAACTGTCAACAACCCTAATGAGAATCCGCAGCCTCTGCCTCCCTGTCAACTGTGCATACACACCCGCATCCGCGTTCCGAAGAACACGAATGCAAACTGGATAAATCCAATCCCATAAGGTACACTAGGATCTGGCTTAAACCAAAGCCCGCTAGTGTAAACTGTCCGGACACTGTACGTGCACAAGTGCACGGATGTGACCGAACCCTGTCGCAAAACCATGCGACCTGTCGCAATACCATGCGACCTCTACTCTTTTGCCTAAAGGCGAAAAGCTTTCTGTGTGGGACTCTAAAGACTCGACGCTACGCTGGCAGTGGGTTTAACCACAGACCGCAAGCGGCACTAGCTGTGCGTAACGGTCCCCAGGTAATGCCGATAAGAAGACCGACGAGGCGAAACCCATCTGAACTCCTACTGAGCCTGAGTGTGACATTCTCCGTACAGTCCGGTCTGTTCGTCTGATACATCGCATGGCGGGCCTAGGGGGCGGTAAACGTCAGTCCCCCAATAGCGGTACAAGTCGTGCCGGAGTGAAGCCCAATACACCCTGAGATAACACTGGAAACCTACCAGTATATCTCGTTTGCCCTGGCCAGGGACTACTCGTGTAATGGCTCTCCTAGACACAGCGCGATGTCAACCCCCAATACCGGGAGAGACGAATCCTGTCTAACCGTCACTGCCTCCAAGTGCTTCAGGACTGCACCCAACCACTACCTGTTTGCACGACTCCTTTGAGCCGTGGTAGGGTAGTGATCAAAGTACAGTGGGAACACACCCGAGGCGAAGTGACAGTGTCAAGTCAGCGGACTAAGCTGTACTCATGTCACCTGGGAACTGATAACTGACGATAGGTATAATACCAACTAGTCAGTTCCCGACGAGTCCTGTCCAGTGTACCCGTAACCTAACGAGCACCCGCATACTATCTCAAGTACGACGTACTGACGGCTGTGGGACAGACCGTCTCCCACACTGGGATGAGAAGCGCATGCGCTGGTCTACTCCGGAGTATCGATGCCCTGTCTCGATAGTCCTGCGACCAGGGACCTGCATAAGGATATGCTTATAGATTACCCAGCCCCACTAGTGTGACGGCCATCACATCGCTGGTAATCAAGCAAAGATCCTAAGGGCTCTACTAATGTGTATAGGCGATATACAAAAATAAACACATGTACACATTGAAGTAGAAACAAACCAAGTAGCATACTACTATTTTGAGCAAGATTGTATATACAAGGTGAATTTCCCAAGCATCCATTAAGTAATATACAAACCAGTATGATACAGTAATGGCCTCTAGGGCATATACACTAACAATCTCCCACTTGCACTAAGGCCATGTACTGGCGTATCGAAGACCTATCATCTCGATCAGCCGCTCGAACTGAGTCTGGGGCAGGGCCTTGGTGAATGGATCAGCAGTGTTATCTTCTGAAGCGACTCTCCGAACCTCGATCTCCTGGCGATCTACGATCTCCCTGATCAGGTGATACCGCCTTAAGATGTGCCTGGATCTCTGATGGGACCTGGGTTCCTTCGCTAAAGCTATAGCCCCGTTGTTGTCGCAATACAGAGGTATTGGATCAACAATGGACGGAACCACCTGAAGTTCTTTCAAGAACTTCCTTATCCAGACAGCTTCTTTTGCGGCATCAGATGCAGCGATGTATTCCGCTTCCATCGTCGAGTCTGCAACGGTTTCCTGTTTGGAACTCTTCCAACACACCGCCCCTCCATTGAGGGTAAAGACAAAACCCGACATGGACTTGGAATCATCCTTGTCACTCTGGAAGCTGGAGTCAGCAAAGGCCTCGATCTGGAGGTCTTTTCCGCCATACACCAAGAACATCTCCTTAGTCCTTCTCAGGTACTTGAGAATGTTCTTTACCGCTATCCAGTGTTTCTCCCCAGGGTTAGACTGATACCGGCTTACCACACTCAGTGCATAAGCTACATCCGGTCTGGTACACAACATCGCATACATTATAGAGCCTACCGCAGAAGCGTAGGGTATAATAGACATGCGATCCCTCTCCAAATCAGTCTTGGGAGACATCTCTTTAGAGAGGGTGATCCCGTGACAAGCCGGTAGGTTACCGCGCTTGGAATCTTCCATACTGAACCTCTTCAGTATGGTGTCGATGTACCTGGACTGTGAAAGTCCTAATATCCTCTTGGATCTGTCACGGTAGATCCGGATACCCAGAATGTATGAGGCATCACCCAGGTCTTTCATGGAGAACCTGTGTGACAAGAACCCCTTGACAGATTGTAGCATAGGAATGTCATTTCCTATTAAGAGAATGTCATCCACGTATAAAACGAGGAATACTACAGTTCTCGCTACAAATCTACTATAGATGCATGGTTCATCTGGATTTTTGATAAAGCCAAATTCTTTGACCGTCTCATCAAAACAGATGTTCCAACTCCGCGATGCCTGCTTTAGTCCATAGATGGACTTAAGCAACTTGCACACCTTTCCGCTGCTCCCACTCTGAATGAAACCCTCTGGCTGGTCCATATAGACACACTCCTCTAAATTTCCATTTAGAAAAGCTGTCTTTACGTCCATTTGCCAGATCTCATAATCGTGGAAGGCAGCAATGGCAAGAAGGATCCGAATGGATTTCAGCATGGCTACTGGAGAAAAGGTTTCGTCGTAGTCCAAGCCAGGTCTTTGACGAAAACCCTTTGCTACCAGCCTAGCTTTATAGGTCTCAACCTGTCCATCTACACCAATCTTCCTTTTGAAGATCCACTTGCATCCTACGGGTTTTACCCCGTCTGGAGCAATGTCCAACGTCCATACCTTGTTGGTGTACATGGACTCCATTTCGGTCCGCATTGCATCCAGCCATTTCACTGAGTCAACGCTCTGAACGGCCTGCTGGAAGCTAGTAGGCTCATCATAATCTATGATGCAATCCTCTCTATCCCCGTCTATGAGAAAACCGTAGTATCTCTCGGGCGGATGAGACTGCCTACTACTCCTGCGGAGCGGCATAGGAATGTCCTGTTCTGTTGAACCCTCTGGTTCCATCAAGCTTTCAGTAACAGTCTGTGGTTCTGGAATTTCTTCCAGTTCTACTGCGCTCCCACTTATTTCTTTTTCTATGAACTGGTGTTCTAGAAAGTGGGCATGTCGAGAAACAAGAACTTTTTGTTCCTCTTCACAGTAGAAGAAATATCCCTTGGAATTCTTTGGATATCCCACAAACTTGCACAGTACTGAGCGTGCCTCGAGCTTGTCCGTATGCTGCTTTTAGACAAAAGCTGGACTTCCCCATATCTTAATGTGATTAAGATGGGGTCTCTTCCCACACCACATCTCAAATGGCATGGTAGGCACAGTCTTAGTGGGAACTCGGTTCAAAAGGTATGCGGCTGATTCTAGCGCATACCCCCAGAATGATCGCGGTAACTCAGCGTTACTCATCATGGACCGCACCATATCCAATAGGGTGCGGTTCCGTCTCTCCGATACACCGTTATGTTGCGGGGTGTATGGAGGAGTAAGCTGAGAGAGAATTCCGTTCTCTTTTAAATAGTCCAGGAACTCGGCACTTAAGTATTCTCCACCTCGATCCGATCTTAGAATCTTAATACTTTTGCCGGTCTGTTTCTCTACTTCATTCTTATACTCCTGGAATTTTCCAAAGGCCTCGGACTTATGTTTCATTAAGAAGACATAACCGTACCTTGAGAAGTCATCCGTAAAAGTAATGAAGTAAGAATGTCCGCTTCGGGCATGTGTAGAGATTGGACCGCACACGTCACTGTGTACGAGTCCCAAGAGCTCGCTCGCTCTTACTCCTTGTCCAGTAAACGGAGTCTTTGTCATCTTTCCTTTGAGACAAGATTGACA
The DNA here is from genome assembly GCA_030015575.1 of Agapanthus africanus. NCBI lineage: Eukaryota > Viridiplantae > Streptophyta > Magnoliopsida > Asparagales > Amaryllidaceae > Agapanthus > Agapanthus africanus. Next base: position 621,998,376 of record CM057342.1, read on the forward strand.
AGTGGCATACGATTGATATTCGAACGCATTCAAATATCCTTCTGTATGTAACTTAGTCAACCTTCTCTCATTGATGTGACCCAATCTACAATGCCATAAGAAAGTCTGATTTATTTCTGGAGACTTTCTTTTGTGTGTATTCTGGACATTAAAAATCTGTGGTTGGTTTAACACGTATATACCATTACTCAATGTACCTGACCCAATCAGAACTTGATTAAGGTGAATGTTTACAACATTACTTACAAACGCAAATTCATAACCTTCTTTAGAAACTAAAGATACAGAAATGATATTACAAGTTGCGTTGGGTACAAAAAAGCAATTACGCAAAACCAAAACATGTCCATCTGACATTCCCAGGTGATAGTCCCCCACGGCTTTAGCATCCATGCTAGCTCCGTTTGCAACTCTGAGGGTCATGTCACCTTCCTTCAAAACCCTACGGTTTCTCAACGCCTGCAAAGAATTACAGATATGAGATCCTGATCCGGTATCCAATACCCAGGAAGTAGAGTTTATTGAAAGACAGTTTTCAATAACATACACACCTGAAGCTGAAGCTGCAACCTGCTTCAATTCCTGTGTTCTGGCCTTCCAGGCCCTGCAATCATTCTTCCAGTGTCCTTTCTTATGACAATAGAAGCATTCTTCCTTATCCACAAGCTTCCCCGCTATCTTTGTTGCTTTTGCTTTTCCCTTCGTATCCACTTTACTAACACCGCCCCTTGGTTTGGCGGGGGCCTTCTTCTTCTTTCCCTTGGCTTTCGCCTTGGACCTAGAAGAAGATGATCCTCCTACAAACAAAATGGATGTATCCCTACCTTTCTGTAGGGTGCCCTCTGCGCTCCTCAGCATGTTGAGGAGCTCTGAAAGTTCAACCTCTTTTTCTTGTAGGTTGAAGTTCAGTATGAACTGGGCGTAAGTGGAAGGAAGGGACTGGAGAACTATATCCGTATATAGTTCACTCTCTAATGTGATCCCTAGGTCAGCGAGCTCCTCAATGTAGCCGATCATCTTCAGCACATGCTCGGCTACTGATGATCCGACGGCCATTCTTGTCGAAAACAACTTTTTCGACGCTTCGTATCTTGCGATACGTGATTGCTCTCCATACAGTTCTTTTGTATGGAGCAATATGGACTCCATGTCCATATTCTCATGCCTCCTCTGATGTTCGTTGTCCATCGAGGCAAGCAGGAGGCACTTGGCCTTCGCGCTATCAATCTCCCAAGTCTTGCGGATTTCCTTATCCGCGACGCTGGAAGTTGGACCAGGGACAGGGGGAGCTTTGGTGGTAAGAAGATACCCCAGCTTGTCATAAGTGATTGCTATCTTGACATTCCTGAGCCAATCTTTGTAGTTTGGCCCTGTCAGTTTGTTTTTATCTAGGAGTAACTTAAGTCCAGTCATGTTGATTGGTCGCTGCAATTAGGAGAGAGAAGAAGAAACACTCAGCATGATGCTCTTGCAAGTTTAGAGTGGTTTTTAGTTTGTCTAAACAGGATGGCTCCCACTGTTTCTCGAATCCCTCCTCAAACCAGAAAGGAAGAATTAGTCAGGATCAATCCCACCGTACAATACTTGCTTAACCGTTCAGCCAGGCCGGTGTCGGTACTTCGAGGGAGGTTTTCCAACGCTTTCGCGAAGTTCCTTAATTAGAGAACCTCTTTTCCCTGGGGGCGTAGCCCCGCTAACACCTTTCTAGGCACCTACTAGGTTTATAGCATTGATCGTTAAGTGAGAAATTTCCCGAGGAGTAGCATATACTCACAGTAGGATCGGGATCCAAATATCATTGCGTGACGAAACTGAAGGAATCCTACCAGAATCATCACACTCCAAATGGTATGCAAATCTAGCAAGTTTCAGTACTTATGAAACTCCCGATGTGGATTTTTGCCCCATGCTCTTATGACCTTGACTTTGGCCAAAATATCATAAGTCACATGTCAAGTTCTACCCGTCATTATCCAGGTTAATTTGGATCCATCCGTACCTACCCTTGACTTTGGCCAAAATGGCAGTACGACTGTCCCAAACCAACGCATCTATCTATACTACACATGAACACCCAATAGCTACCAATCACTGTGCCTTGACTTTGGCCAACATACACAGCTTGAATACTATTGACTATTCATGCGAAACGACGGAGGGCTACGGATGGTTTTGGCAAAACCGTGAACGTAGTGAACTTGATTTGGTCGATGGAACGAGATAGCTTTTAAAAGGAGTGGCTCAAGCTCTGCATTTAAAAGTTGTTTTTGAAAAGAACCGAGTGGTTTTTCGAAAGTGTTCCAACGACTTTAACTTGGTTTATTATCTTGCATTAGTTCCTTTAATGCGTGATATTCTTGCATTAGTTCTTTTAATGCGTCCCATCATTTAATCCTACCATTGCAGAAAACAACCAAAATATGACGTACGCTTATGCCATTCGCATTCGCCACTGGGCCCCGTCATTACCCGTTAGGTTACTTAACTAACGACAGAGCGGGGGCTGGGCTAGCGCGTCTGTAAAACATAAGCAACGCCTAAATAATATCATATATAGATATACTGCAATGATAAACATTTCAGATCACAGATAAATACATTGGATATACTAGCAATCTGTAATTTGTACGAGCCTGTAACAAAAACAGATAACACGGTCGCGGTGAATAGCCAAAACCCCACCCAAGACCCCTACGGGTGCGGCAAACTACCCGCCAAGTACCCGAAGCGTAGCAACCTCCCTCATCTCCATGAGTAGGCCACTCGACACTTCGGCATACCCGGTAGTTTGTGCACCCCTCCATGGGTCTATCCTAGGAGCAAAAACAGTAAAAAGAAATTATACAATGACGGCTACAACCCCTTCCCGGTTGTGCGGCCATACAAATAATTATTACATCAATTTACAGATTTACATGAATTGCAAGAAAAGAAAACTCTCGTCTCACAACCCCCGGCTATTCACCCGCGACAATCCAACATATTTATATACACATTCCAGCACATTACAGATCATGTATAACCCCGACTAATCGACTTATAGCGATTAGCCGACGTTAAATACATGCAAACATCACAGATATAACCATCATAGTCAAAGTGCAGTGAAGTTCGGAAAAATACGGAATTATAGGACCCCAAAAGGAAATTTCTTTTCTGGAAAATCTGGGCACATATAATATATTCCAAAAATCCCAAAACCAACACAGACACACACTGTACGAAAAACGATGCACAGAAGACGACAAAGCGCGGCGGTTCCGCGGCGGATACCTAGATCGCGCGGCGGAAGGGCGGCGGTTTCGACGAATTACTGTATCGTTTTTCTTGGGTGTTCACACAAAACCCTGTGCCGAATTTAGGAGTATAAAGTTTTTCATTTTGACCAGAAAAAATTTCAACAGAAACTCAGATTTTGTAAAAGTTTGGTTTTTGGATTTTTTTTCGGTTCCGAACTTCGTTACACTTTACTACCAAGCTAGTTTAAGTTTAGTTTGGCTCTGATACCACTGTAAGTCCACGTTGCGACCCCCGATTCTTACGGGGAGGCGGAAACGGTATAAAATCAAAATTTTAACGCAAGAGGAAACATGGACTAAGCTAGGTCGGGATCTTTACCTAAACTAAAACTAGCATACTAAGCTAAAGATATTTAGCTACTCGGATGAAGATGGTTATACCTAAACTTGAACTCCTTCTCTTTAAGCTCCGATGGTGGTTCGATGGCTCCTTCTCGTTGTCTCCGTACGACGAAGATAGATCCACTTGAAAGCTCCGACCTTTAGCTCCTTCTTCGTTCTTTGAAGAAACTAGTTCACTTGGTTTGCTAAACCTAGTGAACTAGAATGAGTAGAGAGGAAATAGAATGGGATTTTATCTATGGTTCTTGATTCTCAACTCATGAGACAAGAGAACCATAGATCAAGAGAGGGAGCAAGAGGTTGAGGGTGAGAGCAAGAGGAGAGCTCAAGAACAAGAGAGAGAATGAGCAAGAAAGAAAATGAGCAAGTATTTTGTCTCTCACCCTCTCATAATCCAAAGTGATCATAACTCATCATATCAAAAAAGTCTTATGTGATGGTTTGAAGCAACCATAACCTTATCATGTCATGCACTCATTTTACTCAAATGAACAAGCAAGTAAAAGTCTTTGGCATGAAATGATAACCATGGTTATCATGATGGTCAACTAGTCAAGCCTAGTCAACCGGTCAACAAGTCAACAAAAGTCAACAAGTCAACAAAGTCAACAAGTCAACAAAAGTCAACAAGTCAACAACCATATCACCATAATACTTAATTAATATAATAGTTAATCACATATCATATTCTCATTAGGGTTGAGCATAAAGTCAAATAGTCAACGGTCAACTGTCAACAACCCTAATGAGAATCCGCAGCCTCTGCCTCCCTATCAACTGTGCATACACACCCGCATCCGCGTTCCGAAGAACACGAATGCAAACTGGATAAATCCAATCCCATAAGGTACACTAGGATCTGGCTTAAACCAAAGCCCGCTAGTGTAAACTGTCCGGACACTGTACGTGCACAAGTGCACGGATGTGACCGAACCCTGTCGCAAAACCATGCGACCTGTCGCAATACCATGCGACCTCTACTCTTTTGCCTAAAGGCGAAAAGCTTTCTGTGTGGGACTCTAAAGACTCGACACTACGCTGGCAGTGGGTTTAACCACAGACCGCAAACGGCACTAGCTGTGCGTAACGGTCCCCAGGTAATGCCGACAAGAAGACCGACGAGGCGAAACCCATCTGAACTCCTACTGAGCCTGAGTGTGACATTCTCCGTACAGTCCGGTCTGTTCGTCTGATACATCGCATGGCGGGCCTAGGGGGCGGTAAACGTCAGTCCCCCAATAGCGGTACAAGTCGTGCCGGAGTGAAGCCCAATACACCCTGAGATAACACTGGAAACCTACCAGTATATCTCGTTTGCCCTGGCCAGGGACTACTCGTGTAATGGCTCTCCTAGACACAGCGCGATGTCAACCCCCAATACCGAGAGAGACGAATCCTGTCTAACCGTCACTGCCTCCAAGTGCTTCGGGACTGCACCCAACCACTACCTGTTTGCACGACTCCTTTGAGCCGTGGTAGGGTAGTGATCAAAGTACAGTGGGAACACACCCGAGGCGAAGTGACAGTGTCAAGTCAGCGGACTAAGCTGTACTCATGTCACCTGGGAACTGATAACTGACGATAGGTATAATACCAACTAGTCAGTTCCCGACGAGTCCTGTCCAGTGTACCCGTAACCTAACGAGCACCCGCATACTATCTCAAGTACGACGTACTGACGGCTGTGGGACAGACCGTCTCCCACACTGGGATGAGAAGCGCATGCGCTGGTCTACTCCGGAGTATCGATGCCCTGTCTCGATAGTTCTGCGACCAGGGACCTGCATAAGGATATGCTTATAGATTACCCAGCCCCACTAGTGTGACGGCCATCACATCGCTGGTAATCAAGCAAAGATCCTAAGGGCTCTACTAATGTGTATAGGCGATATACAAAAATAAACACATGTACACATTGAAGTAGAAACAAACCAAGTAGCATACTACTATTTTGAGCAAGATTGTATATACAAGGTGAATATCCCAAGCATCCATTAAGTAATATACAAACCAGTATGATACAGTAATGGCCTCTAGGGCATATACACTAACAATTTTCTTTTCCTTCCTCGTTATTCTGGGCAAGGAGCGCACCGAGTGACTCGTCCAGCGCGGCAGTGTAGAGAATTAGCGGTTTATTTGGAATGGGAGCGGCCAGCACTGGAGGGTGCAACAAGTATTCTTTGATGCTTTCGAACGCTACTTGACATTCGGCATCCCAGATAAAAGGAGCTCCTTTCTTCATGAGCTTTGAGAAGGGCCTACATCTCCCCAATAAATTTGAGATAAACCTCCGTATATAAGCAAGCTTGCCTTGAAAAGATCTTAGCTGCGTCAGACTTTTCGGAGGGGGCATCTCCATGATGGCCTTTATCTTTGATGGGTCAACTTCGATCCCTCGATGTCGGACTATGAAGCCCAGGAATTTTCCCGATGACACGCCAAAAGCGCACTTCAGAGGATTCATCTTCAGATCGTATTCCCTCAGTCTGGTGAGAACGGTCCTGAGATCTTGGATATGATCGGCCTTGGCTTCAGTCTTGACGACCAGATCATCAACATAACATTCGAAGACTTTATGGATTAGGTCATCAAAGATATTAGTCATCGCCCTTTGATATGTAGCACCTGCGTTCTTCAGTCCGAATGGCATTACCTTGTAGCAATATATTCCGATCGGGGTTCGAAATGCTGTGTGCTTCTCATCCTCAGGCGACATCTTGATCTGATTATATCCAGACGAGCCGTCCATAAAGGTGAACAGTTCATAATTTGAGGTGTCATCGACCATCATTTCCATGACCGGTAGCGGGAAGTCATCTTTAGAACATGCCTTATTGAGGTCCCTGAAATCGACACAGACTCGGATCTGCCCATTTTTCTTCTTCACTGGGACTATGCATGAGATCCAGTCTGCATATTTCTGTTCCCTGATGAAGCCGGCATCGATGAGTTTCTTGGTTTCCTTAATGACCTTTTCTTCCAACTCCCTTCTCATTCTTCGAGGAGCTTGTTTGACTGGCATAGCATCAGGAGATATAGCCAGCTTATGCACGGCTACCTCAGGGGAAAGGCCAGGCATTTCTTTGTACGTCCACACGAAGCAGTCGACGAACTCACGCAGCAGGGCAATTATCTGCTCTTTCATTTCCTCCGACAAGAGTGAGCTGATGTAGGTCAGCCTCGGATTATCGGACGTTCCTAAGTCAATCTCGGTTAGCTCGTCAAAGGTTGCTTGTCCGCCATCTTCGAGCTCTTGAGGAGCTTCTTCTGGCTCGGCTATCTCGTCGTCATCATTTGATCTTTCGCTGGCCTCACCAACATGGATCATGTAGCACGCTTTGGAATCAGGTTGAATGTAGCCTGTGCCCCGTCTATCTGGAATTCGTCCATCGATGAGTGCTCGGACCTGGGGCGGATGCCATAGCCCTTCGTAAAACTTTGCTTCGGACTCCGTTTGATATAACCGGCATCCGCACTTCTTAAAGTATTCCCGCATCTCGGGCGCATAGTATCTGGGATTGAGGACGGCTCTTATGCCTCTCTCATACGGAAGGCACGCGACAGACAAATCGTCCGGGTGCGCAACGGGGTTTGACCCATAAAACAAGATGCCCTTCTGTCCACTTTTCTTCCCGGGAACGTAGAAAGTTTTCAGCTGGTCCACGGTGGAGATTGATAATGCATCGAGCTCTTTGCACATTTGCTCTGGTACCCTTGTAACGGCTAGGGACCCTTCTGCAACTTCGAAGGTCTCTCGTAGTCTCGCTTGTTGTGTGGGGGTCCAATCTGCACCGCTGTTGCACGACAGGTCCTCCTCCTTTGACTCTTCAGTGTCGCTGCCAAGATGAGGGCGGACTTTACTGCTAGACGGGGCTTCAGTGACGGATTCATCCGTATCGCTGCCGAAACGAGGGCGAGTTTTATGGAAGGACGGGCTTCCAGCTTCGGACTCATCAGTGTCGTTACCGAAATAAGGACGCACTTGGGCATTTTTGCTTTTGAAAGTGACAGCCGGCGCAGATTTGCTTTTGAGCCTTGGGGCTGGTCTATCCTCAGTCAGTTGTGGCTTAGCATTTTGGTGGTTCATAAAGTACCGAGAATCTTCATATCGGACTTCATGCACACCGAACGGTTGGATGTCTCCGTCAATGCGTCTTTCTTCGCCATTTTTAGTATACTTCATGCATTGATGGAGAGTTGACGGAATGATTCCGTAATCGTGGAGCCACGGCCGCCCCAAGAGAATCTTATAAGACGTGTCAGCGTCGATCACGTATATCTTAGCTTCAGTTTGCAGATCCCCGAATTTGATTGGCAGAGCTATGGACCCCAGAACTTGCTGGCAATTTTGGTTGAAGCCTTGAATGACAATCCTTTCCCTTGACAGGTGTCGGACGTCCATTGATAAACTCTTCAGAGTTCGCAAGTTCATGATGTTCACTGAGGACCCCGGATTAATCAATATGCGATTAATTCGATCTCCGTCGCTGTACCCGGTCACGTAAAGCGGCCGATTATGCTCAGCCGTTCCCAGTAGCAAGTCTTCATCCTTAAATGTGACTGGTGGCATGCAAAGCATGCTGGGCTTCTTTTATATTAATTTCTGCAAAGTGAGCCTAATACCGTTCGGGGTTTTGTAGAGCGTGAATGAGAACATCTCTAAGCTCCTTAGATAGGACCAAGGCGTCGTAGATGCTCAGGAGAGACGGAAGCTTCCGGAGATGTGCCAAGACATTATAGTCCACCGAGGAAGGACTTATGTTTTCATCAGCCGGTTCTCTGCCATCTTCTTCATTAGCGACTTGTTTTTCCTTCCCTTTTGGGGCGTTGCCCTGATTTTGCGGTAGAGCCCTGCCGCTTCTAAGCTGGATTTGATTGGCCTTTGTGGTGAGCTCCTCGTCCTCTTCGGGAAAACAGAGCTCATCCTCGGAGTCGCTGCCAAGATGGATGGCATAGCAGGTCACTACTGGGATCTCTTCATTAGAGTCTTCTTCTAACTCCTCCAGAATTTCAGCCGCTTGTATAGGGAAGAACTCCTTCAATTGAATCAATGTTCTTTCCTTTTGTTCATATTCTTCGAGGGAATCGATATATTTTTGAATGGTCGATCTCCCTGCAGACACTTTTTCGCGCCGAGCTGCACTTTTCTTCTTCTTCAGCTTCTTGGATTTTGAGCCTGATGGAGCTGCATTGGCGGCTGGACTGGTAGGCTTCTTCTGCCCTTCCCATTCCGTCCTGGGTTCCTTCCGAAGTAGCTTTATCATCTTCTTCATCTTATTAGATATGTGCGTACTCCACGGAGGCCACGATGAGTCCGTTTCATTTCTCAGGGCAGCGGGTTCGGCTGTCTGCTCCCAGACGGCTTCAGTTTCTGTCTGTATAAAGTTGGTGGTTGCAACTTGATTATTCACCAACACACTTTTGGACAGCTCGATCTCTCCAGCCTTGAACTGCTTCTCGACCCAGTCTTTGAAGATATAGTAATCCTCGATCGCATGGCTCACTACTCGGTGGTACGGGCAATACAGAGGATTGTCGGTCATTTTTGCTTCTTGGGGTCTTTTCGACTCCGGCAATTGTAGGCCGTTGTTCAAGGCATCTTTAAATATCTTACGGACCTTGTCCCTTCTGAAAGAGTAAACCTTGTTCTTCTTCTCCTCTAGGGAAGGCCCATCTCCTCCCAGCAATGGCTTTCGAGACCGGTTGGTTTTGTATTCGCCCGCCCTTCGCTTTTCTTCATTGTCGGAGGCATTGAAGACATTGGTACTGCTGGAACTCCCGCTTCTACGGTTGTCGTCCCGCTTGCTTTTCCAGGTTTTGTCTCTCTGAGTGTCCGGCGGGGACTCTTGCTTTGAGCGTTCCAGCATTTGGACTTTCTTGGTTAGCTCCTGAAATGTCTTGAGGCCCGCTGTACACAAGAATGGGACCATCCAATTGCTGAGGTTCCCAATGAGAAGGCTGACGGACTGGTCCTGCTCCAGCGGCGGTTCGCACTTGACCGTGAGATTACGCCATCGGGCGATAAAGTCAGTGTTGCTTTCATTCTTCCCCGGCTTGGTCCTCACAAGGTCGGCTATGGAGATTTTATCACTGACGCTCATGAACCTTTGCCGGAACAGAGATTCCATTTGGGCAAAGGTTATGACGGACCCGTCTGGTATGCTCGCGTACCAGTCGAAAGCGACACCGGTCAGGCTATTGACAAACTGACGAAGAAGGAGCGCGTCATTGCCCCCTGTATTTCCGCATGATGCTTTGAAGTGGGCGACGTGCTGGTTTGCATTTCCCGTTCCATCAAATCTTCCGAACTTAGGAATGACGTAGCCGCTTGGGAACTCAATCAGATCGTACTGCGAGGGATATGGCCGCCCACTACTGCCGATTTCTTTCTGAGCTTCAGCTTCGGCCACCAATGTTTTAACCTTGCTGGTGACCAAATCCATTATCCGATCCTGTGTTAGCGGGATAGTGCTATCTGGGGCCAACGCGTCCCCAGAAGCGGAGTGCGGACGGCTTTCATGCGGCTCGACCAGTCTTGGTCCCAAAGGAACAGGCATTGGCTGCCTCGGATTGTCATCACCCGACTGATTAGTAGCGGCTTGTGCTTGAATGGGAGGTGCTCGAGCAATTTGAGCCGTAAGCTGCATCACCACGTTCGTTAAGTCGTCAATCTTCGAGTAGAGCTTGGCCATCTCTTTATCTTTGCTCCTGAGCTGTTTTCGAAGCTCTTGAAGCAGCTCTTTCTCCGCAGTCCTGGGGCGGAAAGTCGGCTCTTCCTCGCTGTCCGAGCTTGACTCTGCATGGATCGAGGGGTCTTTCTTCCTATCATCCTCATCGAGAGGGTTTTCTTCATCCAGCGGGGGCGGCTGTTCTTGGGCAGCGGCAACCACATTCGGGCTAGATTGAGCTTGGGATGTGGTGGCCCCATCCTTGCTTTTGCTGCGAAGGTTGTCGCTGGGGCGTCCTCCCGCCATATAGACCGTATGGATGATGTATCCAGCCGTCTTTCTATCATTGGAAGCTGACTTCACGGATCGCTGTCTTGACACCCCTGCTTCGGTTGCTGGTAATCGATTGAAGGCGGTTGGCCTAACCAGGTTCTTGAATGGTGCTGGCGCTTCTTTTCTGGATTTGCCCCGCTTCTTTCGTGCGGCACAGAGCGCCTGATAGAGCCTTGAAGAGATAGTGTCATACTTTTTATGTTGGGGCCGGGACACATCTCTTTGTAGCGCTGTTCGGACCGCTGTCTTCTTGATTTTGGCGGTCGTGGCATTTTTCTGAACCCACTTCAGAGGCTCGAAGGAATTGCTGATTCTTATGTCCGACTCAGCCGTCGTCGCAGGGCAACCCTGCACTTGGAACTTCACACAATTCCATTTGGTCGAAGCCCTGGCCTTCTTGTTGGCTCGATACCTGAGCCGCTTCTGCCTTAACTTTTCTGTTCTAAGCGCCTGGCAGACTTCGACTCTTTGGGAAGACGCCACAGACCGGTTGATGGAGGGCCTTGGAGATACGCTCGATTGTGCATTTGTTGGAGTCATCGCCTGAGCTCGTCCGCAACATTTAATGTTGCCCTTCGCATCGGAAGTCTTGCCCCCAGCTAGAGCGCCAGGGACTCGTTCAGACACCATCTTAAGTTTCGGTTGTGGGGCCTTGGCGATCACGACATTCGGCCTCTTACCCCTTGAGACCGGCTTGGCCACCTGTTCCGCTGGGATCTCTGTCAGATGAGCGCTTCCGGCAGGGTAGATGATGACAGAGCCAAACTGGCGGGGCGGTTCCTCCCATTGTCGACTGAGGCTCGTAGGGAGAACCACACGAGCGTTGATCTTGACCACGTACGGAATCGGGGTCACGTTGGAAGCTGCATTCGTCTGGGGAGACATCGTCGTCGAAGGTTGCTTTCTGTACAGAAAAGAAACATCATTTCAGTAGAGACAATCGATATGTATATTGATTGAGTTCGCATGAACGTTTAACCCGAAATATGGGAGGAGAGAAAGGTCCCACCGGGCGTGCCAGAATCTGTAGGGTGTTTTTCGTCACCCCAGTGAGATGGGAATACGCGCGCGCTTATCAGGCGTACTACAGATTCCCCCTGCCTAGGGTAGGCTGGGGTTTAATGATTGTGGGGATCCGAATCTCCGGCAGCCGCGGACTAAGCTGCCGTTAATTACCCCTCGCCTTTGGGGCGAGGGAACCTCCGATTAACGGGTTAAACAGGGCATGCGAACTCAATGTGCAGTGTACGTGTGTTCTGTTTTGAAAGGGGGGGTTTTGGATATATCGGGAGCCACGCAGAGTTTTTACGGGGGTCCCGCTACCCGGATAGCGGGCTGGGGGTCAAGGGGGCTAGCAGCCCCCTTGCGAGGTTCGGGACAGCGCCCCGGCCCGAAAATTTTTTTTGGAGGGGGAGAATGTTGCGGAGTATGTGTATGTGTGAATTTGTATACATATGTATATGTATATGTATGTACATAAAAAGAGGGGGAAAAGGGCATCTGATTGATAGGATACGTGCGTGTTCAAGTTTAGTTTAAAATACCGCAATCAAGACGGTTTCGCTTGTAGCTAGCCGGTTGAGTACGGGTCGTCCGCAGGGAGATGGGAATCTTTTTCTATGTGTTTTTCGACGAGTTAAGTCCGGTTGTTCAGATTTTGTTGTGGTTATCTAAGTGTTAAGTTGATATTTAAAGAGAGCTTGTTAGGGTTAGGATTAGGTTAGTTTGAGTTAGGAGTCTCCACATCTTTCGTTGCCCCACTTAATATCGGTGTTACGGTAATCGGCAACAACGGGGATTAGCACGACTAGGAAGGACTTTGCGAGTATAAGCTAGGCTTTCCAATGCATAAGTCTTCCTTTTGGTGCTTGTCCGTCCGTTCTTGGCTCTTATCCATAACCTCCAGTTAATTCAACCACAACCGGTCTCACTACGGAATCACCGCTATCATGTAGGATAGGGTGCCGTAAGGAGCGGATTGTGGTTCAATTAACGGGAGTCGATTCAAGTTGTTGGGCAAGGAAAGAGTGAGAGAGATTTCCTTCTCTCAAACTTCCCTTATCCTACCCTAACAAGTAAAGAACTACTCACACTTCATGATAGGAAAAACAAAACAACACAAAAGAGGAAGATAGAAAGAAGGAGATTAGAAGAATACGACTAACTGTTTGCGACCTCACCTTGGCGAGGATCGAGCGTAAGTATCATTGTCGTATGTAAGGATAAAGAAAAAAGAGAAGAAAGAAACAACAAAGAAATAACAACAACTACTTAACGAATTTAAAGTTACAACAATTATAACAAGTAAAGAAAGAGACAAGCATGATAATAATAAAAATGGTCTTCTTTATTCATCACTCTTCACTCAAAAGCTCACTACAAGTTTAATGGAGAAGAGGTGAGAAGAGGAAGAAGAACAACACTAAAACTAGGCAAAATGAGAATACAAAATTGGACCCTTTCCTTCACAAAGTTCTGGGCTATTTATAGGCCAGAGAATGAAACCCTAGGGCAACCAACAGAACCCTGATGCAATGACCAAACTGCCCCTGAAAAGTCTCTGCCTGAACTGCCAGTACGGCCGCGGATCCGCCGCCTATAGCCCCCTATGGCCGCGGATCCGCGCCCCTATGGTGGTGTTAGGGTGTGGGCTTCTGAGGTTTTTCCTGGTCTCCTGTCCCCTCTTGTCTGGTGTGGGTATTTTCTGATAATTCATTCCTATTTCTTCCAGAATTTCTATTGAGCAAAGGTGGACTTTTTTGTGGAGATTTTGTCATGATTTGCCTCGAGCTCCGCGTAGATCTCTTGGATCTTGTGCTACCATTGAGCCTTGTGCATGAGAATGACATTGATTTGACCTTTTGTCTTCCTATTGATATCTGGCAGCATACGGATGAAGAGCGGAGACCGTGTTTTATCTGTGGTTGGCAAGAACCCGGATTATGTCGTGTTTTCCATGAATTTCACCGTTTTGGAACCGAGAACCTGTATCCTGCAATTGACTAGCAAACACGGCTCAAGAGTATCTACGGATATGCAATGTGATAAAAATTGGGCGTATGAAAATGCAAAAATCTGATATGAACAAATACCCCCAAACTTATCATTTGCTCGTCCCGAGCAAAGTCCATTTATTCACAAAAAAATTCCTAACCTCACTTTCGCAGGGAACGCGATTGCACTGAGCATGTGCAACAAGCCGTTAAACCTCTAGGTGTCCCTAGTAGGAGGAGTGTTGTCTCCTGAGGGTTTTCAGCGGATACTACCCACAAAATCCAGTCAAGTTGGTTTGTAAAAATGACTAAGTTTCAAACCCTAAAGTTTTGTTTTAGAAAATAACAATTCTATAATCCTAAGTCTAGACTATCGAACCTTTATTTTTCACACCTCGGTTCTTATTTAACTACAGGTTTTATATGTCTTTACGTGCAGTGCAAATAGTGTCGTTAAGTTCCAGAAGGATCGATTAAAGTCATCATGTCGCACAATAAAGCCCAGATAACAATTTTAAAAGGATCACATAAGTTTTATAACGAGTTAAGCATTTTTCAAGTTTCGTTTTCCAGTAAGGTTTCAACTTCAGAATTTCAATCTTCCTTAACAGGAAACTAAGTCGTATTTTTCACTCCACCTTTTTCTTGTTTTCATTTCATACACACCTCTGTGAACGTGCAATAGTCTTTATCAAAGAGTAAAACCTTCATATCTCCATTAAATTTTTTTATAAAAGTCTGTCTTTTATCAAGATTATTCTCACACAAAGAACCGTTAGGAATTTTAACTCGGAGAGAACACTTGCTTGACTTTGTTTTAAACTGGACTTTCTAGGCTTCTTAGCGAGCTTTGGGCCAATGCACCCAAACCAGTTGGTTTTAGGGCATTAGGTGTAGAAACACCCCAGCGGACTTAATTACTCAAGTTACCTAGGTCCAAAAACAAAAGACAGTTTGGCGTGAAAATCAGATGATTTAATACGAACGGAGATATAACCGGCAGTTCAATTATTTTTTTGGATAAAAGACGTGTTTAGTGGGTTTGGTGTGTAATCATTCCAATCAAGTTTCCGATGGGTTATTTTTCAGACTTAGCTCCAATTACGGCATCAATAACATTCCTTCATATTCTCTTTACTTCATAAACTATTCTTGACATTACTTAGTTCAGAACAAACCTATTTGATCCTTAGAAAATCATTTATCTGTTTAAAAGTTTAAACATGAAAGACTTGTCATCTAATTCCCAAAACTCACGACACGTGTAGTGTGATGTAAAGACGTATATCAGCTATAGTTAACTTCAAAGGAGAGTTATCTTTCAGGTTTTCAAAATCTAAACATAAGATTTAGCCATTCCTATTTTTTTTCAAACAAAAACCGTCGAAATGTTGAATCAGAGTTCTTTCACAAGCTAACTTGACAAAAAGGTTTTTATATTTTTAGAAAATTTTCAAATTTTTATGGATTTTATGGATATTAATATGCAGATGCAAAATATACATGCGAAGGTAAGAAATGCGTACCGAGCGTACCCCCAAACTTAAACTGGACAGTGTCCTCACTGTCGTTGCATGAAGAGAGTAGTTGGAAGGTTCAAAATTGTCGGTTAGCAATATACAAATTTTTATTTGTTTTTTTAAAGAAAAGAAAAAGAATATACACAAAAATAAACAAAATGGTTTGTACATACCCCCAAACTTATTTGGAACAGTGTTCACTGTTCTTGGCTGGATAACCGAAGTTTGGAGGTAGGCAGAGGAAGATCATGCAAGGTAAACCGGCTCCTGTAAGAACAGGAGCTCCTCTGTTGGTTCGGCGCTAAGGTACGGTTTGCATCGGTGTCCATTCACCTTGAAGAGTGAACCGTCCTTTGGATTTTCCAAATCCACAGCGCCCTGCGGATACACATTCCGCACAAAATACGGCCCTTTCCAGCGAGATCTCAGCTTTCCAGGATGGAAGTGAAGTCGGGTGTCGTAAAGCAGTACCTGCTGACCAGGTACGAAGGTTTTGCGCAAAAGGTGTTTATCGTGAAACACCTTCGTTCGATTCTTAACGACAACCGCGTTATCGTAAGCCTCATCCCTAAGCTCGCTCAGTTCGTTCAACTGCAGCTTCCGATGGCTGCCCGCATCATCAAGAGACAGATTCAACTCCTTTATCGCCCAAAATGCGCGATGCTCGATTTCGACAGGAAGGTGGCAGGCTTTTCCGTACACAAGCCGATAGGGAGACATGCCAAGGTCGGTCTTATAAGCGGTTCTAAATGCCCAAAGGGCATCAGTGAGTTTCAGAGACCAATCCTTACGGTTCTTGGAAACCGTCTTCTCCAGTATCTGCTTGATTTGCCGATTTGAAACTTCGGCCTGCCCGCAGGTTTGGGGGTGGTAGGGCGTAGAAAGCTTATGATTAATGGAGTATTTCCGCATCAAGGCCTCGAAAGTCCTGTTGCAGAAATGACTTCCATTGTCGCTAATGATCGCTCGGGGGTGCCCAAACCGGGAGAAAATGTTTTCTTTAAGGAACCTAACGACAACCTTGTTGTCGTTAGTCCGGCTAGGCACAGCCTCGACCCATTTAGAGACGTAATCAACAGCTAGAAGGATGTACAAGTTCCCGAAAGAGCTGGGAAACGGCCCCATGAAATCTATCCCTCAAACATCGAAAATCTCCACAACCAAGATCGGTTGGAGCGGCATCTCGTTCCTCCGGGATATCCGGCCCATGTGTTGGCACCGGGAGCAAGTCTTGCAATAGTCGTGAGCGTCTTTGAAAAGTTGTGGCCAGTAGAAACCACATTGCAAGATCTTCTCGGCTGTCTTTCTGGGGCCAAAATGCCCGCCACACGCTTGATCGTGGCAAAAGGACAGCACACTCTTGAATTCCTCATCCGGGACACACCGACGAATAATCTGGTCGGGACAGTACTTGAACAAGTAGGGTTCATCCCAGTAAAAGTGTTTTACTTGGGATAAGAAGCGAAGTCTGTCCTGACTTGACCATTCGGTCGGTAGTAATCCCGTGGCCAAATAGTTCACAATATCTGCGAACCAGGGTTCGCACGATACTGTCAAGAGTTGTTCATCCGGGAAAACGTCATTGATCGGAATTGGAAGCGAAGGCAAAGAAGGAAGTCGTGAGAGATGATCGGCAACCACGTTTTCACATCCTCGTTTGTCCTTAATGACAAGGTCAAACTCTTGGAGCAAGATGATCCAACGTATTAACCGAGATTTTGCATCTTTCTTCGCAAAAAGATGGCGCAGAGCTGAATGGTCCGTATAGACAATGACTGGAGAGCCGATGAGGTAGGGCCTGAACTTTTCTAAAGCAAATACAACAGCCAAGAGTTCCTTCTCAGTTGTTGCATAATTGAGTTGGGCGTCGTTCAGGGTTCGGCTCGCGTAATAGATTACGTGCGGCATCTTGTTAACGTGCTGTCCAAGGACAGCACCGATGGCAAAGTCGGATGCATCGCACATAATCTCGAATGGGTGCGTCCAGTCAGGAGAAGAAAGAACGGGAGCAGAAGTGAGTGAGCGTTTCAGTGACTCGAAGGCAGTCACACAGCTCGAGTTGAAGTCAAATGGTGTATCCTTGGCCAGCAAAAGAGTCAAGGGCCTAGCAATCTTGCTAAAGTCCTTGATAAACCGTCTATAGAAACCGGCATGGCCAAGGAAGGCTCGGATATCTCTGACGCAACGGGGAGGAGGCAGATTGGAAATGACCTCAATCTTTGCTTTGTCGACCTCTATGCCATTTTGCGAGATGATATGTCCTAGGACAATACCTTCGCGCACCATGAAGTGGCATTTCTCCCAGTTCAAAGTGAGATTCTTGTCCTTACATCGGGTAAGGACAGCGTCAAGATGCAGCAAACACTCGTCAAAGGAGTCGCCGAAGATGGAGAAGTCATCCATGAAAATCTCCAGAAATTTTTCCACCATGTCAGAAAAAATTCCCATCATACACCGCTGGAAGGTAGCGGGCGCATTGCATAACCCAAAGGGCATGCGTCGATATGCAAACGTGCCGAAAGGACAAGTGAAAGTGGTCTTGTCCTGGTCTTTTTCGGCGATGGGAATTTGATTATAGCCAGAGTAGCCATCAAGAAAACAATAGTACTCATGTCCGGCCAATCGTTCAAGCATCTGGTCAATGAAAGGTAGCGGAAAGTGGTCTTTCCGCGTTGCGGCATTGAGTTTTCTGTAATCAATGCAAACTCGCCACCCAGTTTGGGTGCGAGTAGGGATTAACTCATTTGCCTCGTTGGTGATGACCGTGATACCTGACTTCTTGGGGACAACGTGAATGGGGCTAACCCACTGGCTATCAGAGATAGGGTAAATGATACCACTATCTAGACATTTGACGATCTCCTTCTTCACAGCCTCCTTCATGACTGGATTAAGACGTCTTTGTGGATCCCGGGCTGGTTTGGCATCATCCATCAGATGAATGTGATGCTCAACGATGAGGGGACTAATCCCCTTGATGTCCGCCATGGACGAGCCAAAAGCTTGCCTGTTGCTGTGCAAGACCGCGAGAAGGGCTTTCTCTTGCTCTGGAGCTAGAGAAGCCGAAATGATGACAGGGAGGGTCTCGTTCTCACCTAAGTAAGCATACTTAAGGTGAGACGGCAACGGCTTGAGTTCGAGCGTTGGAGGTGAAATGATGGAAGGCAAGACCGGTGCAAAGGTCTCGAACTCAAAGGACTCCAGCAAAGGTTCAAAGCGAGTGTAGGCAACCGAGTTGGATGGTTCAGGTAACTCATCCGGAAAGTCGAAAGATTCAAACTCGGGTTGTACGCGGCTAAGATCGTTCAAGAATGTGAAACACTCGTATTCGTTGTCGGGCGCAGAAGCAGCAGCAGGTTCGAAGAGAAACGCACTAGTGGCGTCAAGATTATCGTGTTCAAACAGAAACTCCTCGAATTCACACTCTTCTGGTGTGATCTCCTGGATCGAGCGGACATCCAGTATATGAGCATTAGGTTCGGCGGGCTGATTCCCCAACCTAAAAATGTTGAGTTCAATTGTCATATTTCCAAAAGAGAGGTTCATCGAACCATTGCGACAATTGATCACAGCATTTGAGGTTGCGAGAAATGGGCGACCGAGTATCACCGGAATTTGATTCCGGGGGTTAGCTACAGGCTGTGTATCTAAGACAATGAAGTCGACGGGGAATATGAAGTCCCCGACTTTTATTAACACATCCTCTAGCTCACCCCTAGGGTGGGTGATCGATCGGTCGGCCATTTGGAGAGTGCAGTGTGTGGGTTTCAACTCTCCGACGCCTAATTGCTCGTATACTGAATACGGAAGCAAGTTAACACTGGCACCAAGATCTAATAGTGCACGGTTGATGTTCTTATCCCCAATAGTAATTGAAATCGTAGGACAGCCAGGGTCCTTCCGTTTTTGTGGTAAAGATTGGGTAAGGGCATCACTCACAGCACTAGCCAAGAAAACTTTCTTGGGTACCTGAGACTTCCTCTTTTTCGTGCACAAGTCCTTTAAGATTTTCGCTTAAGATGGGACTTGTTGGACAGCATCTAAAAGAGGAATGTTAATGTTAACTTGCTTGAATAACTCCAAAATCTTCTCCATTTGTGGATTTTGTTTGTTAGACCTCAACCGGTTTGGAAATGGAACATTTTGAAAATTGGTTGAGTCTAATGCTGGAGGAGGAGATTTTGGAGTTGGAACGGATCCCAGAATAGGTGTTTTCGTGGAGTGAGAAGTGGGTCCGTTCAGAGCAGAAGAAAAGGAAGGAGAGCCTGTTGAAGAATGGAGAATAGGCTCAGAAGACGAAGAAGAAGAAGAAGAAGAAGAAGCGGCCAGGGTGTCATTGTTGATTTGCTTGCCAATGTTGTTCTGCAGCACCCTCCCCGATCTCAGTGTGGTCACGGCACTCACATTATGGTTTTGTTGTTCAAGAGCAACATGTGCATTATGTGGGTGGCCGGGATTTGGAAGTGGCTGGGACGGGAGCTTCCCCTTCTCTCGCTCGCTCAAGGCCGCGTTCAGCTGTGCAATCTGGGCCTCGATGGTCTTGATGCTTTGCCCGTGTGCGGCAGTGTGTTGCACTAAAGATTGAATCGAAGACTGGATGTTGGCGATGGATTGTGTTGATTGTTTAACAAACGCCTCCAGACTTCGCTCGAGCGAGGAAACCTTATCAGTGTTTGACGGAACAAAATTGTTTGGTGGAAAAGAGTTGTTCGGTGCAAAGTTGTTCGTCTGGTTTTGGAAGGTTTGGGGTTGGAAGGGCTGCTGATACTGAGTTTGTTGCTGCGCTTGTTGTTGCGGCGGAGGGGCCCTTTGGAAATTGTTGCCCTGGAATTGATTCTGATTCTGATTCCAGGCGAAATTGGGGTGGTTCCTCCAACCGGGATTATAGGTGGAAGAGTATGGATCATTCCTCGGTCTTTGCTGGAAGGAAGCATTAACCTGATCCTGTCCTTGCGGGGGTGGATTGTAAGGACACTCTTCAGTCAAGTGGGAAGGATCGGAACAACAAGCGCAGATGGTACGAAGGGGAGAACAGGTGTGGGGGCAGGAGCAGAAAATTTGCTCTCTATTGCTTCAAGCTTTCGTGTTATTGCAGCCATTTCAGCTTTCATCGCAATAGAGACATCGAGTTGGTGGATTCCTACCCTAGACTGACCGGTAGAAGTGGAAGTAGAAGAAGAAGAAGTCGGTCTGGTGCTCTCCCACTGTAGCGTTTGCTCCGCAAGATCGTCAAAGAACTGCCACGCTTCCTCGTCAGATTTGGATAGGAAGTGGCCCTGACAGATGGTTTCCAGCAACTGCTTCGTTGCTGGGTTCAGTCCCTCGTATAAGGTTTGGCAGAGTTGCCATTTCTCTATACCGTGGTGAGGACACTGAACAAGAAGGTCTTTGTACCGGTCAAAGCACTTCCAGAAGGGTTCAGAAGGAAGCTGGGAGAATTGGTTGATTTCATTTCGAATTCTTGCGGTCTTATGATTTGGGTAGAATTTTTTCAGAAACGCTTTAACAAACTCGTCCCAGCTGGTGATTGAGTGGGAAGCGGTGCTATACAGCCATTTTTCAGCGAGATCGCATAGAGTGAACGGAATGACCCGTAGACGTATAGCATCGTCCGACAGCTGGGTGGTTTTCATCATGGCACAGACATTTTGAAATTTGTTTATGAAGATATAGGCATCTTCAGATTCAAGCCCATCAAAACGTGGAAGCATGTTGATAAAATGGGGCTTAATTTCAAAGTTGTCCCCATTGGCCGGAGGAAGAGAAAGGCAGGTGGGAAGTGCAGAACGGGTAGGATAGAAACGATCCTGGAGCGCAATTCGCTGCGGCGCTACAACAGGCGGAGGTGGTGGAAGATTGGTCTCCGTAGGAGGTGGAGCCAATCCAGGGGTGGTCAAAGAGATGTTCGGATTAAATCCCGACATCGCGGAAGAAGAGGTTGGTGAAGGTGAAGGTGAAGATGTATGAACAGAATTCCGGTCAACGTCGGAGTTGGCCGGCAAAGGAAGAGGAGAAAGAGGAGTGGACGGAGTATCGACTTCGGAGTCGATCGCGTAGTCGGTCGTGACTAACGTAACGCGGACTAGACGGGCGCTAGTGTCCCGAGTCCAAGCGGACATACACTAAACGAGTTTAGTATAGTCAAAGCGGAGAAGGTGAGGGTAAGAAAACGTCAATGGAGAAAGGCGATGGGTGGTGGGTGAAAATGGATTTGGCGACAAAAGGGCAAGTTTTTATAAAAGTTTTTGATTTTTGATTTTTTCTTTTGTTTTTAGAAAGAGATTTACAGAAGTATGTACGGAAATACGGCTTAAGCAATCACAAACAAGATATGCACAATCACACCTAGATCTAGGGTAACCTAGGTCTACTAGACCTGCTCCTGAACTTGATTGTCGAAGTTAAACAGTGTCGAGAAACAGGCTTAAAAATACACTGATCACGAGGCCAGGTAAGTGCAGAGATAAGGGGAGGTTGTCCAACGCTTTCGCGAAGTTCCTTAATTAAATAACCCTTTCTCTTTCGGCGGTTGCGCCTTTAACACTTTCCTAGACATCCCGTAAACAATATACGGTTAAGCAAGGTTCTAAACAAGGTTTATCTTCTTCTAATGAGCGCGAAGTCCTTAGGGCTGAAGTCTAGTATTTTTTAATTTACAATGGACAATGCATATGCTTTAGTGATTTCCGGGGTCCTGGGAAGGGTGATGAAATCCCCACCCAATCTGGATTGGTTTCAAGCCCCTTAAGTCCGTATTAAAGAAATGCAAAGCAATAACAAATCAACTGCAAACAATTTTTATTTGCGGCGCAAAGAATCCTGCACAAGAACAGTTTATTGGAAGGGGGAGAAGAATTTGCGCAAAGAAGGCTGCAGAAAACACAGTTCAGTGGAGTTCAGAGGAGTGGAGAGAGGCAGAGAGACTTACAGAGAAAAAATTGCACCCTGAAGGCACAACTTGGCCGCGGTTCCGCGGCTAAACACCTACTTAGGCCGCGGATCCGCGGCTAGGTTAAGGGATTGGGGCTCTGAAATTTTGGGGTGTTCTCTGTTGGGGTTCCTCTGCTTGTCTGAATGTACTGAATCTTGAATGGCTCAATGTATTTGCTCCAGATTTGTACAGTAGACCGGATGCTTCTTTTTGTCCGTCGCGGTGTAGCCGCGAAAATGTGGGTCTATCTTCCCACGTCTTTGGCACTGTACTTGAACTCCGTATTTCCAACGTCTTTGGCGTCGATCTTGAGCTTCGTATTTCCTGCACACTTGCACAAAAACTAATCAAGAATAACAAGATGGTTTCTTTTACAAAGTATATTTTTTTTTCGTTTTTTTTTTTATACTTACAAATTAACCCGAAATTACACAAGGAAATAAACTACCGTCTCCCCGGCAACGGCGCCATTTGATTGATAGGATACGTGCGTGTTCAAGTTTAGTTTAAAATACCGCAATCAAGACGGTTTCGCTTGTAGCTAGCCGGTTGAGTACGGGTCGTCCGTAGGGAGATGGGAATCTTTTTCTATGTGTTTTTCGACGAGTTAAGTCCGGTTGTTCAGATTTTGTTGTGGTTATCTAAGTGTTAAGTTGATATTTAAAGAGAGCTTGTTAGGGTTAGGATTAGGTTAGTTTGAGTTAGGAGTCTCCACATCTTTCGTTGCCCCACTTAATATCGGTGTTACGGTAATCGGCAACAACGGGGATTAGCACGACTAGAAAGGACTTTGCGAGTATAAGCTAGGCTTTCCAACGCATAAGTCTTCCTTTTGGTGCTTGTCCGTCCGTTCTTGGCTCTTATCCATAACCTCCGGTTAATTCAACCACAACCGGTCTCACTACGGAATCACCGCTATCATGTAGGATAGGGTGCCGTAAGAAGCGTATTGTGGTTCAATTAACGGGAGTCGATTCAAGTTGTTGGGCAAGGAAAGAGTGAGAGAGATTTCCTTCTCTCAAACTTCCCTTATCCTACCCTAACAAGTAAAGAACTACTCACACTTCATGATAGGAAAAACAAAACAACACAAAAGAGGAAGATAGAAAGAAGGAGATTAGAAGAATACGACTAACTGTTTGCGACCTCACCTTGGCGAGGATCGAGCGTAAGTATCATTGTCGTATGTAAGCATAAAGAAAAAAGAGAAGAAAGAAACAACAAAGAAATAACAACAACTACTTAACGAATTTAAAGTTACAAAAATTATAACAAGTAAAGAAAGAGACAAGCATGATAATAATAAAAATGGTCTTCTTTATTCATCACTCTTCACTCAAAAGCTCACTACAAGTTTAATGGAGAAGAGGTGAGAAGAGGAAGAAGAACAACACTAAAACTAGGCAAAATGAGAATACAAAATTGGACCCTTTCCTTCACAAAGTTCTGGGCTATTTATAGGCCAGAGAATGAAACCCTAGGGCAACCAACAGAACCCTGATGCAATGACCAAACTGCCCCTGAAAAGTCTCTGCCTGAACTGCCAGTACGGCCGCGGATCCGCCGCCTATAGCCCCCTATGGCCGCGGATCCGCGCCCCTATGGTGGTGTTAGGGTGTGGGCTTCTGAGGTTTTTCCTGGTCTCCTGTCCCCTCTTGTCTGGTGTGGGTATTTTCTGATAATTCATTCCTATTTCTTCCAGAATTTCTATTGAGCAAAGGTGGACTTTTTTGTGGAGATTTTGTCATGATTTGCCTCGAGCTCCGCGTAGATCTCTTGGATCTTGTGCTACCATTGAGCCTTGTGCATGAGAATGACATAGATTTGACCTTTTGTCTTCCTATTGATATCTGGCAGCATACGGATGAAGAGCGGAGACCGTGTTTTATCTGTGGTTGGCAAGAACCCGGATTATGTCGTGTTTTCCATGAATTTCACCGTTTTAGAACCGAGAACCTGTATCCTGCAATTGACTAGCAAACACGGCTCAAGAGTATCTACGGATATGCAATGTGATAAAAATTGGGCGGTATGAAAATGCAAAAATCTGATATGAACAGCATCCAAGGGATGCGTGGGACCAGCGCCTTAAGCGCTGTGCGCTTAGGTGCTGTGCGCTCAGGTGCGCGCGCGCCACGTGTCGGCACGCGGGCGCTTTGCGCATGAGCACTGCGCGCAGGTGCGCAAGCGCGCGCTCGCCACGTGTCGGCATGCGGGCGCTTTGCGCAAGTGCGCTGCGTGCAGGAGCGCAAGCGCGCGCGCCACGTGTCGGCACGCGGGCGCTTTGCGCAAGTGCGCTGCACGCAGGAGCGCAAGCGCGCGCGCCACGTGTCGGCACGCGGGCGCTTTGCGCACGAGCGCAAGCGCGCAGGTGCGCAAGAGCGCGCGCCACGTGTCGGCACGCGGGCGCTTTGCGCACTTACGCTGCGCGCTGGAGCACAAGCGCGCGTGCTACGTGTCGGTACGTGGGCGCTTTGCGCTCGCGCACAGTGCGCTGGAGCGCAAATGCGCCACGTGTCGGCACGTAGGTGGTTTGCGTTCGAGCGCTAGCACGCCGGCGAGGATAAGAGGCTTTTAGCCTCAAAAAAAGATTTCTTAAAAGAGAAATCAGAGAGGAGTTGGACTCCTGAATGTGTTTTGGGGTTAATGGAAGGGGTTCTTCTTCTTCCTCCTGTTGTTTGCTGGATCTTGAAGATCAAGGGATGTGAAATATCAAAATCTCTCTTTTTTGAGATCTGATGGCAGATCTGAGTTCCCCTTAATGGGTTTTGTGGTGGAAAACTATTTAGTTTTGAAAAAGAAAGTGTAAAACTCTTGATTTAATTCAAGAAAAGAAGGTTTTGGAACCTTGAAGAAAGAGGAAAGATCTCAGATCTGAAACTTTTTTTTTGGAGAGAGAAAAAGTTGTTAGATATTTTCATTATCTTTGCCTTTATAGGCCATACACTTTACACATAGCCCCTTGGGCTTCACAAAATGGCATTTTGCCTATCCCATGGCTCATATGCCATTTCTTTTTGCACATAAGCCATGGGCTTTACAAAAATTTGGCTTTATGCCTATTCTTCTTACATTTGTCCATAAAATAAAAATAAAAGAAATACAACAAAAATGTTTATTACAAAAATTTTTATCTTGGCATGGGGGGAGGCCGGCCGCTTCATGTTCGGGCTCGACCCGGGCATGGGCCCACTGGATCTGGGCTTGGGCCCCCTTGGCTTGGGGTTGACTTTGATTTTGACTTGGTCAACCGGGGTGTAAATTTTTACCCCAACAAAGCACTAATGAGTCACCAAGATATTTTTGTGTTTTCTTAGAGGTATTGATCTCCTGTTAATCGCATTTTTAGTCATTGATGATCATCAAGATTTAGGTTTTGAGGATCTTGGATCTTCATCCTTTTTTTTAAGAACTAAGTTTTTTATATAGGGTTAAACCCTAATTTTTGGAGGATTTAAATTCCCATATTCTCCTGTTATTTCTTTTTCTTTTATGACCTAGTTCTTTTCCCCTAAGTTTTGAATCTGCAGAACAAAATCTCCCTGATGAGAATTAAATTCTCAACTTGTGGGGAGATTTGCTTCTGCAAATCTCAACCAGAAAAAGAACTAAGTTCTTATATTAAGGGTTAAACCCTTAGATAGGTAAAGAAAAGACACTATGATCATTGGGAGTTTTTTAACCTAAGGTTTCAATAAGGCAAGTATTTTTCTTCTTTTGAGAATTAAATTGTCTTTCTATTTCAAGAGCTCACTATATTTTTTTTTCCAGAAGCTTGTGGAGAGTTCTGTCTATCTTTAGATTTAATCTCCTTGCTCTTATTTATAGAAGAAGGGAAAAAAAATCAGGATGTTAAGAAAATCTCTCACTGAGAGTTCATGAAGGTTAATTGGTGAATTTTATTCACCGTTGGATTTTCAATCCAAAGGCTCTCTATTTAACAGAGAAGATTTCTTGTTTGTTTAACAAGATTAAGAAATATTTTCCTAGGAATATCTTGTTAATTTATCAAAATTAGGAAAATATTTTTCTAAGATAGAATTTTATTCTACCAGATGATCGGGGGGTGATTTTATAATCACCGTTGGATGTTTGATCCAAGGGTCCTCTGTTTAACAGAGAAGATCTTCCTTGTTTGAGAAATATCAGGGAAATATTTCCCATATAGAATTTAATTTTATCAGGTGGTTTGATTGGTGATATTTTA
Organism: Agapanthus africanus; assembly: GCA_030015575.1. Classification (NCBI taxonomy): domain Eukaryota; kingdom Viridiplantae; phylum Streptophyta; class Magnoliopsida; order Asparagales; family Amaryllidaceae; genus Agapanthus; species Agapanthus africanus. The sequence goes on from CM057342.1 coordinate 622,024,672, forward strand.
TCACAATTGGATTTTAAATCCAAAATTCTCCGTTAGAGAAGAATCTTTCCATATCAGAAAGATTATGAAAAATATTTCCCAAATAGAATTTAATTCTATCTTGACAAAGAGTGCAGCAGGAGAACTCACATGTTTAACATGTGACCCCTAGCATGGGTTTTAGCATGCTTTATTTTCAGTGCTCATATGCATATAAACTCTCACGTGTTTAACACATGAGGCATGTTTGGCTTGCAAATTATTTGATTGCAGCGCCTATATGCTTTGCATATAAACGCTCATGTATTTAATACGTGTGGCTCTTTTAGCCCATTTGTTTTTAATTGCAGCGCCTATATACTTTTGTATATAGGTGCTCACGTGTTTAACACGTGAGACTTGAATAGTAGGGAATTTTCCCCCTTTCCTTTTTTTTGAGGGAACATGGGGTTGCCCTTGGATTGTGTATGGAGACTAATATATATCATCGTCCGTAGGGTGCGTATTAGTCAAAATCTTTATATTAGATTTAGGCTTTTGAACTTAAGATGCAGATATTATATAAACGAGATCTATCCGTTGACGAGATATTTAGGTTTGATCTAAGGATCGTTAGTCATATATAAGACTAAGATTGACTTAGGAACAATAAGCCTATGGGCTCGACTAATCATTAGATCATATATGAATAGCTCATGGATAGTATACGGCAGTCAATATGGAGACAGTCCGCAGGGCAAAACATATTAGTTTAAGGACATCACGGTCCATGGGAAACATGGATGGAGTATGGCTTGTTTATACCCGTAGATTGTATACGGGGATCAATATGGAGATCAAACATAGCGCCAAACATATATTAGTTTAGGGACATTGCGGTCTAATATTAGTTTAGGGATATTTCGATCCAATATTCCCATGTTCGGAACGAAGTATTAATTTAAGAATGTTTCGGTCCAACTTTCAACTTGTGCCCATGAGTATATTTTACGTAGCGAAAAGAACGATGGAAACATGGGATGCGCCCAATATTGGAGTGCGATCCAATTTGAAGGCATTTATATTTCCCTCAAAGATATACATATACATATATGTATAAAGCCGGAGCTCCATATGAGATGCGTGTCAATATGAGGTGTGCACATCAATATGGAAATGCATAAATATGGGGTGTATAAATATGAGGATTATTACATTCCCTGTCTTGATGAAATTTCATATCTTTTATCAAGTTGGGACGGGGAGTTTTTGGTTTTTTGGGACCCGCCACCTCTCTGAAGACGTTGAAGAATTACAATGACGTATATCAAAGGTGTGGAAAGATGTACCCTTAAACTAAATCCCGTATATGAGGGAAATGATCATGTCGGAACTGAGGATCGTTAGTCTTATATGAGTCTACGATAAAGATCATTAGCCGTATATGGGACTAAGATCATCATGGATGGTCAATTATTAGTCGTATATGAGACTAAGATCAAATGGATGAAAGATTGATGAAAGCCCATTAGTCATATGTGGGACTAAGATCAGCTTGAAAATATGATTGATGATCATTAATCTTTTTTTAGATTAAGATCAAACTTAAACGTGAGCATATGGGCTCAAAGAAGTTTTCACTTCACAGACTTCGCCAATTTGGGGCTAAAGGTTGGGTTTCTATGTCACCCAATAATGCTAAGCAATCCAATATATAAAGCTGACATGTGCATCACGTGAGGCGCTCACACTCAGACGCTCACATGTATGGCACATGAGACGCTAAGTCTACAGCATCTGAGCGCTCATGAGAATACCACGTGAGGCACTGTCTTCATGGCTTTTGAGTACTCACGTGCGTATCACGTGAGGCGCTCAATATCAAGCGCTCATGTGGACATCATGTGGGACGCTTAATCTCAAGCGCTCACGTGGATATCACGTGAAACGCTGAGTCTTAATTTTTTATGAGTGCTCACATGAATGTCACGTGAGGCGCTGAGTCCTTAAATATTTAATCTTCATTCATGTTTTTATAGAAGTTAAACTTCTGTTAATCGTATTTTGACCATTAACAATCACCAAGATCACTATTTTGAGGATCTGGGATCAGATTTTTTAAGAATTAAGTTCCTATCAGATTCGGGAACTAAGTTCCTGGAGTATAAACACCATCTTCTTCCTGTTTTTCTTTCAACACTGTTATTTTCAGCCTTATTCTGCTTTGAATCTTTGATTCTCGAGAACAAGATCTTCCTTACGAGAATTAAATTCTCTTTTGGGAGATCTGACTTGTGGATATCAGATCTAGAGAAAGAACTTAGTTCTTTTAGAAGGGTTAAATCCTTAGATATGATATGATAGGTAAATGAGAGATAATTTTATCTTTGTGTTTTCTCTACCTAAAATTTGAGAGGAGGAAGATCTGTTTCTTTATTCAGAATTAAATTCTCTGTTTTTTTGTGGAAACTTATGGGGAGCCCTCTGTATTTTTACATAAACTTATGGGGGTCTCCTCTTTCGAGATTTAATATTTTTGCTCATATATATAAGATAAGAGAAAAATCAATCTGTTTTGAGAAAATCTCTCACCGAGAGATCATGATTGATTTCATAATCAATCAAATTGATCTTAAAAATCAAATGGTTAATTTTATTCACCGTCGGATTTTTAATCCAAAGGCTCTCTGTTTAACAGAGAAGATTTCTTATTTGTTTTAAAAAGATTAGGAAAATATTTTTCTAACATAGAATTTAATTCTATCATATGAATATCTTGTTTGTTTAACAATATTAGAAAAATATTTTCCTAACATAGAATTTAATTCTATCATATGAATATCTTGTTTGTTTAACAAAATTCGGAAAATATTTTCCTAACATAGAATTTAATTCTATCATATGGATATCTTGTTAGTTTAATAAGATTAGAAAAATATTTTCCTAACATAGAATTTAATTCTATCATATGAATATCTTGTTTGTTTAACAGGATTAGAAAAATATTTTCCTAATATAGAATTTAAATCTATCATATGAATATCTTGTTAGGAAGATATTTTCCTAACCATAGAATTTAATTCTATTTAACAGAGAAGATCATTCTTATTTTAGAAAGATTAGGGAAATATTTCCCACATAGAATTTAATTTTATCATACGAATATCTTGTTTTTTTAAAAAAATTAAGATAATATTTTCCTAACATTGAATTTAATTCTATTATATGAATAACTTGTTAGGAAGATATTTTCCTTACCATAAAATTTAATTATGTTTTAACAGAGAAGATTTTTCTTATTTTAGAAAAATTAGGGAAATATTTCCCATATAGAATTTAATTCTATCAGATGGTTTAATTGGTGATATTTTATCACCATTGGATTTTAAATTCAAAGATTCTCTATTAGAAAAAGATCTTTCCATATTAGAAAGATCAGGAAAAATATTTCCCAAATGGAATTTAATTCTATCACATAGAATTTAATTCTATCATGTGAATGTGTTTCAAATTGGGGCGTTCACGTGCTATCACGTGAGCACTGATAAATACATATATAGCAGCGGCGCTCACGTGCTTTGCATATGAGCATTGCCACAAGAATGCGGTAAGGGAAGCCACGTGTTTAACACGTGGGGGCTATCATAGGATTTAATCCTATCCGAAGCCAATACTCACATGCTTTGCATGTTAGTGCCCAAGTGTTTAATACGTGGGCGCTGCTATAGGATTTAATCCTAACTGTTGCAGGTACTCGTGTGCTTTTCATGTGAGTGCTCACGTGGGGGGCTATCATAGGATTTAAATCTATCTGAAGTCACTACTCACATGCTTTTCATGTAAGTGATCATGTGTTTAACACGTGGGGGCTGCCCTCTATATTTATAAAAGGAACATCAAGCCTTGAGCCAAAATTTTTGGTGGGAACAGTAGCTTATCTTGAGGATGTTAAGATATGGAGTTATTCGGTTTCTATTTAAAAGCAGAATCCGGACAAACACAAGGCACGTTTCAATAATGGCATTTTGTAGGTTATTCCAAACTTTTAGTAAGGGTTTAACTTCTAGCAATCGAGATCAATAGTTATATTTTTCTTGACTCACCACATTTTTAAAAAAAGGATTTTTTTGCAAAAGAAACCAGTGAGAGTTGTTCAGTCGAAAATATTGCATTCTTAACACGACAATTTCCTTACTCTTTCTAATCATCTAAAGGTGTTTAGTATCAATATAGCACATATTAGCAATTCGTCTGCAAAATATCAAATAACATGTGTTATACATTATAACCGGCATTATGAAGGAAATTGTGTGTAAATATTTCACGTATAATATTTTGTATCTCAACATTCTTCATTGAGAATGTGTGCAGAAAATTATTCAGGTTAAAAAACTGGAATCACAAATTTGCCGATAAAACGAAGCAAGTCAAAGACTTAGAATCTGGCAGAGATTCAGAAGAGATTAAATGATTCTAGACATCAAAAGAAGACCCAAATACCAACACTAGAAGACCCCATGAAAATGATGCAAAGATCTCCTCAAAAGGCCGTGGAACCGCGGCCCATCCAGCCCGATCCGCCGCAAATCCACGGCCGAGTTGAGAGTGCTGGTGACGAAACTTTTATAGAAGCTCCCCTGTAACCGCCTAGCTTCCTCAAAACACTTCATTTCTACGTGATATCTTCTGGAAGGCTCTGCATAACTACAGAGCTTATGAAGGAAGCTTAATTGGAAGCTATAAAAGAGGATCTAGATCTCTATTTTGGGGGTTGTTAATTCTTACACAATTGAGCCACAATACAATTCAAATTCAAGTTGAGTGACACAACTTGAGATCAAATCCAAATCCAAAGATAAATCAAGATCTATTGAGAAGCAAATCAAGCGAGCAATCAACGATCCTTCATTACAACGCCGGTCGCCATCAAGAGCAAGAGATCCGCATCCGATCCACGACTCATGGCGATCGAGCCTCGCAAAGATCGACGACAAGTTCCCTTTCTAAAGAGCGATCGAGAGCTAGTCTTGTAATCTCAAATTCAGAGGTGTAATTTGAAAAAGATTTAATGAAGGTGATAAATTGTTAATTCTCGTTTTCATTACATTCTTGCATTATGAAATTTCTCATTTGTGATTCTTTAATTTTCATGATGTGTGAGTGAAATCTCCGCTTGTAAAGGAATCGAGAGAATCGGTAGACCTAATGATGATAAAATCCTAAAACTAATCTTAAGTCTTATGAGATTTGTGAACTCTAGGAAAAAGAATCATCAATGATCTAATTTTGAGCGAGATCAAGTTCTTGATTATTTCATTGCAAATTAAGAATCAAACGATTGATGATTTTCTTTGCTAGAGGCTAGATCTGTATGATGAACAATGAAAAGACAAGGGACAGTGAAAGAGAAACCCTGGTTTCTTCAATAGATCCCTAACCTTCATTCATTGTCATCGATCTAGCAACAATTCATCAATAGATAAGATTCGTAATTTTTAGTATTCATCATTGCTACTAATTCGATCGATTCCTACAAGCTATTCTACATAATCTTGATAACTAAATTGATTTGGACATCTTCTTGATTCTAGATCTATTTTCTTGATATTTCTTGAAACTAAATCTCATTAATGTTGAATCATTTTCTTTTATATTTTCTTTTCGACTCAACTAAAACCAGATCGAACAAGTACACACATCTCAGTGGACGATCCGTATTCATTAACGAAACTATTTCGACACCGTTAATTGATTGCGGTTAAAATTCTTTGGTTGTGAACATTTTACATTTTATAACAACTTCACGATCGTTTCGGAAGAAAACAATTTCAATCAAATGGCGTCGTTGCCGGGGATGTGTGCTAATCTGTTCGTTTTTGCAATTTGAGTTGAAAAATTTTATTATTCCATCAGAATTTTTAGATCAAAATCGCATCAAGCGCTTAACGATTAGTTGTGAATTTTGCAAGGGAATCTAGAATCATTGGAGCAAAAAGAAAAATATTCAGATCATCTCAGGAAGTCCAGTGAAGTAACATGAGCAGCTGGAAAAAAAATTTGTTCACGGATCTTGCAACAAGACCGCGGAAACGCGGCCATAACCACGATTTCACAGCGAAAACATGGCGAGATAGAGGCTTCAGTGCTCCATTTTTCTCAGGTCCACTCCCTACTTTCTTATCTTCTCTCTGCTCTTGTCCAATAACCATTTGTATGGTGTTTTTGGTCACTCTATTGAGATGGGAATACGCGCGCGCTTGTCAGGCGCATTATAGATTATCCCTTCCTGGGGTAGGCTGGGGTTTATTGATTGTGGGGATTCGAATCTCTGGCAGCTGCGGACTAAGCTGCCGTTAATTACCCCTCGCCTTTAAAGCGAGGGAACCTCCGATTGACGGGTTAAACTGGTCATGTGAATTCAACGTGCAGTGTTGTGTTTTGAAGGGGTTTTGGATATATCGGGGGCCTGCAGAGTTTTTTACGGGGGTCCCGCTATCCAAAGGATGCATGGGAAAAGCGCCAGCGCTTTGGGTGCTAGCGCTTTGAGCGCAAGAGCGCTAACACATTGAGCGCTAGCGCCCCACGTGCCAGGCACGTGGGTGCTCCGGCGCTAGCGCTCTAAGTGCAAGAGCGCTAGTGCCCCACGTGTCAGCATGTGGGCGCTCGGGCGTTAGCGCTTTGAGCACAAGGGCGCTAGCGCTTTGAGCGCTAGCTCCCCCGCGTGTCAGCGCGTGGGCTCTCGGGCGCTAGCGCTTTGGGCACTAGCCCTTTGAGCGCAAGGGCGCTAGCACTTTGAGCGCTAGCGCCCCACGTGTCAGCACGTGGGTGCTCAGGCGTTAGCGCTTTGAGCGCAAGGGCGCTAGCGCTTTGAGGCTATCGCCCCACGTGTCAGCACGTGGGCGTTCGGGCGGCAAAAGGGACTTGGTCCCTGCAATGGGAGTTGTACTCCCAGAAAGGAGCGCTTATTATTTTGTGTGTGTGTGTGTGTGTGTGTGTGTGTGTGTGTATCTGAGGAGTTAAACTCCTAGGATGTTTTGAAACTGATGAAGAGCTTCTCCCCTTGAGCCCTAGTTCTTCCCTAAAGTGGTGTTTCGGGAGATGAGTCTCCTTCTCCCTCCTCTGTTGGCAGGATCTTGAAGATCAAGAGATGTGAGATTTTAAAAATCTCTTCTTTTTGAGATCTGATAGGAGATCTAAGCTCCCCTTTGTGGGTTTTGTGGTGAAAAACTATTTAGTTTTATAAAAGGAAGAGTAGAACTCTTGATTTAATTCAAAAGAAAGAAGAAGGTTTCTTTAGAACCTTGAGGAAGGAGAAGATCAGAGATCTTGATTTTTTTTGGAGAGAGAAAAAGTTGTTGAGATATTTTCATTCTCTTTGCCTTTATAGGCTATACACTTTACATATAGCCCCTTGGGCTTCACAAAAATGGCATTTTGCCTATCCCATGCCTCATGTGTTATTTCCTTTTGCACATAAGCCATGGGCTTTACAAAAATTTGGCTTTATGCCCATTTTTCTTACATTTATTCATTAAATAAAAAAATAAATACACTAAAAATTATTTATTGTAAAAATTTTATTTCGGCATGGGGGAAGGCCGGCCGGTTCATGTTCGGACTCAACCCGGGCATTGGCCCACTTCGCTTGAGGTTGACTTTCATTTTGACATGGTCAACCGGGGTGTAAATTTCGACCCCAACAAAGTGCCCCCCATCAATAAATGCACACAGCATGTGTGGGTCATGTGCATGAAATTGATGGATCTTCTTTCATGTGGTGGCGACTTGATTTGGTTCCCGCTTTTTGGGAAGCTGGCACTGCCCTTTTTACAACATGGACGGTCGATACTTGACGTGTCTCCGAGATGGAGTGTTTGGTTGACTTGATTCCAAGGCGGAGCATAATTCCGATGTGGAGGTCGTTGTTGCCTATTTAGCGACGCGGACGGTCGATTTTACGATTTTAGCGACTTGGACGGTCGGTGCTACCCTTTTTGCGACTTGGACGGTCGGTTCTACCCTTTTAGCGACTTGGACGGTCGGTGCTGCCATTTTAGCGACGTGGACGGTCGGTTCTGCCCTTTTTGCAACTTGGACGGTAGATGCTGCCCTTTTAGCGACGTGGAAGGTCGATGCTGCCCTTTTAGCAATGTGGACGGTCGATGCTGCCTTTTTTGCGACTTGGACGGTCGATGCTGCCCTTTTTGCGACTTGGACGGTCGCTTCTGCCCTTCTAGCGACGTGGACGGTCGGCTGATTGTCACGCTCTAAATGTGTCGTGTTTAAAAAGAATTCTGAAATTACCGCAATCAAAACGGTGTCGCTTGTAGCGAGCCGCGATGAATACGGGTCGTCCGCAGGGAGATGGTAAGTTTCTTACTGCTTGTTTTAACGAGTTAATTCCGTCTTTTGATTTGTTGGTTAACTAATTGTCGTAACAAAGATATGAATAAAAAGGGCTTGTTAAGGGTAGTAATAAGTTAGATTGTATGAAGGTGATGTTTGCCAATTCCTTATAGCCCCGACTTGGTATTAATACTAAAGCAATAGGTAACAACGCGGATTAGGGAACTTGAAATACGGTATTTGCGGTATTTCGCTAAATCCGTTTTCCTTGTCCCTTGTCCTTCCGTTGTTATCTCTTGATTTTAGCCTTCGGCAAACCACGGGCAATCCGGTCATGATTAGGAATCATCACTATCGGGGTAGGATAGGATGCCTAGTGAGCGGAGTTGCGGGTGATTTGCACGAAGTTTCAATAGGCAAGTTTTAGGTTTTAAAGTTTGGACAAAGAAAATCTTCGAATACGATCTAACATATTACACCCTTAACAAGTGAAAAGATTACTCACACATATTTACAAATTAACAAGAAAGAAAAGAGAAGATACATAAAAACATGCAATGAAATAAAGAGGAAAAGAGAACCGATGAGTTCAAGCGTTTTATCTCCCAGTGTTCAATCCCCGGCAACGTGTGAGATCCAAATACCAAGCTTTAAGGTTGCAAGCTCACTTAAGAGGTTGCAAGATCAAAGCAAGGCATGAATTTCACAATTGAAATCATGTAAAGTGGAACAAGACATGTAATAAAAATACGAACTTTTATTGAAGAACAAACTTGTTACAAGAGATCTTGAAGTCAAGAACCTAAGCCTTAAGCTTGCAAGTTCTAAATGAGAAGTTGCAAGGTCAAGACAAAGGGGCAAGAGCTCAAGAATGAAAAGAAAAATTACAAGAATTCTAAGATAGAACTAAAGAAAAAGCTACCCTTTCCTCTTCCCTCTGGTCTCTATTTATAGGCTCAGAAAGAAATATTCATATCTGCCCCATTATGGCTCATGCTGATTTGTTTGATTGCCTTTGATTTGAACACATGCTTTTTAGTCTTGAATGCATATAATATCATATGCATATAAAATCATATCCTTGATTTCATATAAAATCATATCCTTGATGATTGCATATAAAATCATATCCTTGATTGCATATAGAATCATATCCTTGATGATTGCATATAAAATCATATCCTTGATTGCATATAGAATCATATCCTTGATTGCATATAAAATCATATCCTTGATTGCATATAGAATCATATCCTTGATTGTATATAAAATCATATCCACATGTGCTTAAAAGTCTTGTGTACACACTTGTTGTGTTGGACCATTTAGAAAAAAATGTGTACACAACTTGTTGCATAAAGGAACTCCTGAAGTATCGGTCGGTTAGCGTTTCTGGTCGCAGTGTCTTCCCTCAAGTGATATATCCGCGCTGTTGGATGCATTTCCAGTATTTTGTCATGGATACCTGTAATCTGTAATACTGAGCAGACACTGGTCAATAATACCGATAAATACAACAATTAGATAATGAATGAACGGTATTAGAATGCAATTTTCTGATATGAACAAATACCCCCAAACTTATCTATTGCTCGTCCCGAGCAAAACCAATTTATTCACAAAAAATTTCCTAACCTCACTTTCGCAGGGAACGCGATTGCACTGAGCAAGTGCAACAAGCCGTTAAACCTCTAGGAGTCCCTAGTAGGAGGAGTGTTGTCTCCTGAGGGTTTTCAGCGGATACTACCCACAAAATCCGGTCAAGCTAGTTTTGTAAAATAACTAAGATTCAAACCCTAAAGTTTTGTTTCAGAAAATAACAATTCTATTATCTTAGGTCTAGACTATCGACCCTTTATTTTTCACACCTCGCTTCTTGTTTAACTACAGCTTTTATATGTCTTCACGTGCAGTGCAAATAGTGTCGTTAAGTTCCCGAAAGGTCGAATAAAGTCATCATATCACACAATTAAGCCCGGATAAAAATTTTAAAAGGATCATATAAGTTTTATAAAGAGTTAAGCAATTTTTTTCAAGCTTCGTTTTCCAGTAAAAAGTTTCAACTTCAGAATTTCTATCTTCCTTAACAGGAAACTAGGTCTTATTTTTCACTCCACCCTTTCCTTGTTTTCATTTCATACACACCTCTGTGAATCGTGCAATAGTCTTTATCATAGAATAAAACCTTCATATCTCCGCTAAATTTTTAAAAAAAAGCCTGTCTTTTATCAAGATTATTCTCACACAAAGAACCGTTAGGAATTTTAACTCGGAGAGAACACTTGCTTAACTTTGTTTTAATCTGGACTTTCTAGGCTTCTTAGCGAGCTTTGGGCCAATGCACCCACACCAGTTGGTTTTAGGGCATTAGGTGTAGAAACACCCCGGCGAACTTAATTACTCAAGTTACCCAGGTCCAAAAACAAAAGACAGTTTGGCGTGAAAATCAGATGATTTAATACGAACGGAGATATAACCGGAAGTTCAATTATTTTTTGGATAAAAGACGTGTTTAGTGGGTTTGGTGTGTAATCATTCCAATCAAGTTTCAGATGGGTTATTTTTCAGACTTAGTTCCAATTACGGCATCAATAACATTCCTTCATATTCGCTTTACTTCATAAACTATTCTTGACACTACTTATTTCAGAACAAACCTATTTGATCCTCAGAAAATCATTGATCCATTTAAAAGTTTTTCGACATAAAAGACTTATCATCTAATTCCCAAAAACTCACGACACGTGTAGTGTGATGTAAAGACGTATATCAGCTATAGTTAACTTCAAAGGAGAGTTATTTTTCAGGTTTTCAAAATCTAAACATAAGATTTAGTTATTCTTATTTTATCAAACAAAACCGTCGAAATGTTGAATCAGAGTCCTCCCACTAGCTAACTTGACAGAAAAGCTTTTATGTTTTTAGAAAATTTTCAGATTTTTATGGATTTTATGGATTTTAATATGCAGATGCAAAATATACATATGAATGCGAAGGTAAGAAATGCGTACCGAGCGTACCCCCAAACTTAAACTGAACAGTGTCCTCACTGTCATTGCATGAAGAGATCATTTGAAGGGTCAAAAATTGTCGGTTAGCGATACACAATTTTTATTTGTTTTTGTTTGTAAAGAAAAGAAAAAGAAAAAGAATGGAAAAGAATATTCAGAAATATATACAAAAGGCTTTATACATACCCCCAAACTTATTTGGAACAGTATCCACTGTTCTTGGCTGGATAACCGAAGTTTGGAGGTGGGCAGAGGAAGATCAGGCAGGGTAAACCGGCTCCTGTAAGAATAGGAGCTCCTCTGTTGGTTCGGCGCTAAGGTACGGTTTTAGTCGGTGTCCGTTCACTTTGAAAAATGAACCGTCCTTTGGATTTTCCAAATCCACAGCGCCCTGCGGATACACATTCCGCACAAAATACGGCCCTTTCCAGCGAGATCGGAGCTTACCTGGATGGAAATGAAGTCGGGTGTCGTAAAGCAGTACCTGCTGACCAGGTACGAAGGTTTTGCGCAAAAGGTGTTTATCGTGAAACACCTTCGTTCGATTCTTAACGACAACCGCGTTGTCGTAAGCCTCATCCCTAAGCTCGCTCAGTTCGTTCAACTGCAACTTCCGATGGCTGCCCGCATCTTCTAGAGACAGATTCAGCTCTTTTATCGCCCAAAATGCGCGATGCTCTATTTCGACAGGGAGGTGGCAAGCTTTTCCGTATACAAGCCTGTTGGATATATGTATGCCCTAGAGGCCATTATGTGATAGTGGATGTATCTATACATGTATATATATTCAGTTTGCATTCTTGCTCGACATGATAGTATGCTATCTGGTTCTTCTTTATCTGACATGTTTATTTGATCATGCTTTTATTCATTCATACATGCTGATAAAGCCCTGAGGATATCGGCTTGACTACTCTGATTATGATGGAGATCATACTAGTGGGACATCTGTAGTCTATAAGCATATCCTGGAACGTCCCTAGTCGTAGGTATATCGAGATGGGGCATCGATATACCAGAGTAGACTAGCGTATATGATACTAGACCCATACGATGGGCGATGGATGTTCTCACATTCATCGATGTTTGACATCAAGATCATATACGGGTGCTCAGTGGTGACTGGGTACACTGGACGGACTCACCGAGAACTCCTATATGGAATTATATCTATCGTCGGATAGCAGTTCTCAGGTGACACTGGTACAGGTTAGTCTGTAGACCCGAGATCGTCATGGAGTCTTGTGTGTTCTCCCACTGCACTTTGATTGCCACCCTACCACGGCTCTACTGAGTCGTGCAAACAGGTGGCCGTTGGGTACAGTCCCGAGACACACGAAGACGATGAGCGATAGGAGGGGTTTCGTCTCTCCCGGTATTGGGAGTTGATGCTGTGCTGTGCTCGACTGGTTATAACAGCAAGTCCCTGGCCAGGGCTGCTGAGATTTGCTGATAAGTGTTATCAGTAGTTTCTCGATCTGTTATAGACCATTCACCGACACGACTTATTGAGTTATTGGGGTCGACGTGACCATCCCTAGGCTCGATATGCAGCATATCTGACGAAGAGACCGGACTGTACGGTAGTGTTGCCGGATGGCTCGACGGGAGTTGTAGCAGGTTCGCTTGTTGTCTTCTGATCGCTCAATACCCGGGTGGCCGTTACGTTTAGCTGACCGCTTGCGGCTTGAGGGTACTTGATATGATCATTACCCTCTGCCGGCGTATTGACGAGTCTTAGAGTCCCACAAAGGAGTTGCTCAGTCCAGGCGAAACGTTGTGGTGCGCGTATGCGATATGCGCATGCACCCGATTGAAATGTGCGTATATGATACTGTACATTGATCGGGCGGCTTGCTTTTGGTAGGGTCATATGTGATATGGCCGGATTGATAAATCAAAAGTTGATTTATCATTTAACCATTAGTTTTTCTCACTTGAAAACCTTTTCAAGGATGATGGATGTGTGCATGCATGTGTGTTTATCTTTCTTTCTTTCATGCTAGTTTCTTGCACATATGGATGTGCATACATACACACATACATACAACCATCCATCATGGTTGTTAGCATATGGAAATGGTGGCAATGCTAGACTCACACCATAGATTATTTAATGGATTATTATTTGATTATGGATTTAAAAAGAAAATGAAAAGGAAAGGATAATTATGCTAGTTTCTACATGCTTCTTCTAACCTAACCATGCTCACCTACCACTAAACCATGGTTATCCTTTCCTTTATCATTCTAAACCCAAGTTAAATTAATCATCTATCATTTTAATCATGGTTGGAGTCAAGAAGGAATAAATATATATAGTGATATTTATTTCTTTTGCAAGCTTAACCTTATGGTTATCATTTTACCTCTTGAAAAGAAATAGCCACCATTTTCATCCTCCTTCATCTTCTCCTCTCTAGTTTTTTCTAGTGAGTCAAACACAATCAAAGAAAGGTTTTTGAAGTGAGATCCAAAGCCACAACAACATTCTACACAAGCTTAGCCGTTTTGTTTAGAGTGTTATCTTCGGTTTGACGAAGTAGCGAGCTTGGACGGAAAACTCCGGGTGGATCGTCGTGGACGCAAGAGGACGAAGAGTGAACCTTCTTCCAACACCCTAGAGCCTAAGGAGTCTTGCAAAGGGGAGCTACAAAGGTTGTAGCCTTCAAACCCTAGATTTTTCTAGTTTAAAGTTTACTAAACCTAATTTTCTAGGATCGATCCACTTGCGTGTTTGTTTAGCACAATAAAAATCATAACTTTTGGACATGTGATGCTTCAAAACTCTTCATAGGGTGCTAAACAAACCCTTCATTGGTATCAGAGCCGACCTAGATGTTAGTTATATGTATGCCCTAGAGGCCATTACTGTACATAGGATGTATATTGTAGTGGATGCTGGGACATATATAGGGAGGACTTTCTTGCTCGACATGATAGTATGCTATCTGGTTGACCTTTACCTTAACGTGTATGCTGATTGTCTCTCTGTTACATGTTGGTAAAGCCCTTAGGATCTGTACTTGACTACCTGGACTATGATGTGGATCATACTAGTGGGGACATGGTAGTCCATAAGTACATCCTTCAAAGTCCCTAGTCGTGGGTGTATCGAGACGGGGCATCGATATACCAGAGTAGACTAGCGTGTACCTTCTCGACCCATACAGATGGGCGATGGATGATCCCATATCCATCGGTGTTTGACATCAGAGATGATGTACGGGTGCTCAGTAGAGACTGGGTACACTGGACGGACTCGCCGAGAACTCCCAGATGGTATTATACCTCACGTCAGATGGCAGTTCTCTGGTGACACTGGTACAGAGTAGTCTGTTGACCCGAGATCGTCATAGAGTCTTGTGTGGTTCCCACTGTGCTTTGATTTCCATCTTACCACGTCCAAGAGGGCGTGCAAAACGGTGGTTTTTGGGTACAGTCCCGAGTCACATGGAGGCAATGAGCGATAGGAGGGGATTCGTCTCTCCCGGTATAGGGAGTTGATGTTGCGCGGTGTTCGATTGGCTATAACAGGAAATCCCTGGCCAGGGTTGCTGAGATTTACTGGTAAGTGTTACCAGTAGTTTCTCGAACAGTTATAGACCTCATATCGACACGACTTATTGAGCTATTGGGGTCTGACGTTTACCACCCCTAGGCGAGATATGCGACATATCAGACGATCAGACCGGACTGTACGGTAGTGTTACTGGTCGGATTCACTGGAGTGTGAGCGGGCTTGCTCGTCGATCTTCAGATCGCTCAATACCCGGGTGGCCGTTACGTTTAGCAGACCGCTTGCGGCTTGTGGGTGTTTGATATGATCATCGCCTGCTGCCGGCGTATTGACGAGTCTTTAGAGTCCTACACAGAGGTTTCCTGGCTCAAGCGAAACGAAATAGGAGCGCATATGAGATATGTGCGGGACCGAGAATAATACGAGTATGTGATACTGTATTCGATTCTCGCGATGTGACATTGATCGGTTATATGCGATATAGCCGGGTTATCGGATCAAGTGTTGATTCGATAAGATGTTACTAAAGATACCAGTCGGTTATGTGCGCATGACCGGATCATTGAATCAAGTGTTGATTTAATGATTTAATGTATAATTATATATTTGATATATTACTTTGCATTAACTAGTATCGGTTCACTTTAGACGGATTTTCTCACTTGGTTCGTGCGCATTGCATATGTGATATGTTTTTGTGCACTTGTATGTATCATGTTTGATGATGCATGCTAACTTGAGTTTGTGTAAAGATTAAACCATGGTTATTCAAATGGTTAGGGTTTTGTTTTTCATATTTATTTATTTATTTATTTTCTTTTTGGAAAATGAAATGAGAAGAATGGTGGCTTTCTTTGTTTTGTAGTTGAAGATTCATGAACCTTTGACTTTGTCCACCATTCTTATCTCATGCTTAACCTAACCATTTGTTTTAACCCTAGTTCAATCTCTACACTTGACCATGGTTTAGTTATGATAAGTTTTGATTATTCTTTTCTTTTTACAATTAACTTATCATAATTTTTGGATAAGCTTTCTTCTTCTTCTTCCTTGACTTGAAGAAGAAAAGCTTCACCTCCATCAATGGTGATTGATGCATATGAGTGAGAAATCCAATTCTAAAGTCTACCCACTTTCTATTTCTTCATCCTCTACCTCTTGCCAAGTAGTAGAGTGTGTTTACTTCACAAGTTTCATGACTTGGTGAAGTTGAGAGCTTGATCTTGCGATGCTTCGACGTAGATCATCTTCGGCATGGACATCGACGACCTAGCTTGCCCATTCTCCGACGAAGCCGACTCTAGAGCCCGGATTTGATTTGGACAGTGGAGACGACCTCGTTGCGGAGCCGTGGAGGTGGAGGACCGGATCTACAAAGGTTGTATTTCCGCATTCCCTTAGTTAATTGTTAACTAGTTCATGTTTCGCCTAGAAATCTAGTTATCGATCCGTAGTTTAGGGTTTGTAGGCACCATAATTTTTGAAATTGCCATGGTTGATGGCTTGGGAGACCTCACTAGCGTGCATAGGAACCCTACAGTGGTATCAGAGCTACTAGGCATTGGATGTCGACCTATGGGGGGTTCTCACTGTGTGACAGTGTGGCGAAGCATAGGCTCTTACCCCCAGGGTGTCCCGAGACCAGAAGGTGTTCCGGCGGGTTGTAGTCCTCGCGAGGGGGCATGCGTAAAAAGTAGCCGCTGAGGGACCCGTTGGTGCCACGGCGACCCCATTGGATGGGGTTGCTGCCTGACCTACAGTGGTATCAGAGCCTAGCTAGAGCCTTAGGCGAAGCGTAGACGGAGTTTGAAGTCCGATCGAACCGAAATCCGATTTCCAAATTGCTCTCTGTACTTTTTTGTAAAATGTGGATTTTTGCAAATTAAAAATATGCAGAAAAATCAGCAGGTAAATCTAAGAATTACGATGCAAAAATTACCTAATGATCTTTCTAAAGTGCGGCGGAACCGCGGCATTAGCGTGCTAATGCGGCCCTTCCGCCGCCGTTTTGTCTTATTAGGCACTCAATTTTGCACAGTAACTCCTATTTTTCAGTGCTGGTTTTCCTGGGAATTTTTAATCTGAAATAAAGAGTTGAGCATTTTGGGTTGTATTGGGAGTTCATATATTCGATCGGATTGTCAAACTTTGTCTATGTGTCGTTCCGGATAATTTTTTGAATATGTTAAAAAGTTCGACCGGATATAAATACCCAACTTTTCCCCTGTCGGGAAATTTCCAAGTGTTGGATTTTTCCGTAGTTTAACGACGTTCTAAGTAGTGCAAGTAACGCGATGGACCCTCTAGAAGACACAAACCTTAACTCGATTATGTGACCGTCTTGAACTGCCCTTTGAACCTTCGGGTTTGGGGCAGTACGGCGTGCCACATGTGAGGCGTTGGCTTGACCCTTCTACGGCTGGACCGTTGGTACTGAGGCACGAACGGAATGTTGTTAGACTTATTTCATGTGTTGATCTGTATTGGGAAAACTTGGGTGTTGGAATGTTCGATCGGAAAGTTTAACATTTTCTATTTATCTGGAATGGGATACAATAATTGGAATTCACAATAAGTTATATGATAACTGAATGAATGTTATAAACATAGCACTTTAGTCTCACTTGATCGGTTGCCACGGAATTTTGATGTGATCAAAAGTCCGTCGCAATCACGTAGTGTACGCGGATACTCGCCGGGTAAACTTAATAGACAGCTACACCCCATAGCCCCGACCAAGTGACTGTAGGAGAACCCCGTCGCCGAAAGCATCCGTACGGGTGCTCGCGGTAGCGGTGTTCCGCCTTGGTTCACTTCGTCGACGGTATCGGGGGTGCGGCCATCTACTAAAGTTTGCGACGAGCATTCGATCAGGATGTCGGGAATCTTGTTGAATTCCCCGACTTGATATTGAAAAGAGTTTTCGATTTTGAGACTAAAATGCGGGGTTTATAATTATTAGGCATGCGATGTCTAAGTAATTCATTTGGTCAGGCATGCGATGTCTGAGGTGGTTGCGGATTCCAACTGTTGTAGTTTTACACTTTCTTTTCTGTGACCGTAAGTGTAATATGTGATATTGCCGGTTTCGTTGCTATATGTCAACGACAATTGGGATGCGCATATTTAATTACGTTGATGACATCTGATGTTATGTGTTGCTGGATATGTTATATTGGATCGTCGTGTTCGAATAGCCGGGGTTTTTTATGTGAGATGAGTGTTTTTCATTTTCATTCATGTAAAAACTTATATGTAATATTCTTTTATTGGGGCACTTCCAGGTTGCGGAAGTAGTCACCGTTTGTATATTATTTACTTTTCTGCACTAGGATAGACCCAAGGAGGGGAGCACAAGTAACCGGGTTCTGGGGTCCAGTGGGAGACCAACTCGAGGAGTCGAGTCCGGGTCTCCTAACCCTAGAATTGGTAGGGTTGCTTGCCGCTCTCGTAGGGGTCTAGGGGTGTGGGATTGGCTATTCATCACGACCGTGGAATCCGTGTTTTATACTGGCTCGTATTGAAAACACGGACGTCCTAGTATATCCAATATTTCATATGTTTCTTCTGCTGTGATTTATCTGTGATCATGTGATGTTCTGTGACAGATATTATATATAGTATATATGATATATTATATAGACGTTGCTTATGTTTTACACCCGCGCTAGCCCTGCCTCGCTCTGGCCTTAGTTACCTAACCTAACGGTGCAGACGGGACATCGAGGCGAATGCGGATGGCATAAGCGTACGTTATATTTATCTGTGATGGTTAGGTGGATTTAAATGATGGGATATTCATTAATGAGATTAATGAAAGAAAATAAACCTAATTGATGTTGTGGAATCGAATTTTAAAATAAAATAGGTAGCTACAGTTCTTGCTTTGCATCGCGGTGTTCATTATAGAACATCCTGCACCTTATTCGATGAGGAAAGGACCGAGATCCCTTAACCGGGAGTGACTCCTTTAGCAATAACTGGCAGATGCTACACACTCGGTTTGTCTTTGATCGCTTCTATAGTTTCTGCTTTGCACAGTGATATATATGATATATCCCGCACCTCATTCGACGAGGAAAGGGCTGACGATCCCTTCACCGGGAGTGACCCCTTTAGCAAAACTAGAAAAGCCTCAAAAACATTCCATTTAAAAAACCATTTGATTCCGTAACGAGATCAAGTTCAAAGCGTTAAAGGTTTTCACAAAAACCAGCCGCAACCCTCCGTCATTTAAGGAAGTAGAGTACTTAGTATTCGTGCTACGTTTGTCGACCATAGCCGAGGCGTAGTGTGCGGTAGCTAAGTGATGTCTTCCTACACCGCATATGATGCGATTAGTTAGGACAGTCATGTGACTTTGTTGACCTTAGCCAAGGGTCATGTGGGTGGGTCTAATTAATCACGAAATGACGGGTAGAACTTGACTAGTACCTATGATTTGTTGACCTTAGCCAAGGTCATAGGTGCTAGGGGTAAAAACCATTATCGGGAGTTTCAAGTGTTGAAATTTGCAATGAGATTGCATACCTTCTATGTGATAGTTGGATCCCGATACCCACTGCGAGTAATTGTTACTCCTGGGAGAGTTTTATACATTACAATTAGCCGATCAAGTAGGTGTCTAGAAAGGTGTTAACGAGGTTACGCCTCTGGGAAAACGAGGTTTACATTAATTAGGTTCGTGCGAAAGCACGGGGGACCTCCCTCAAAGTACCGACACTGGCATGGCTGAAAGATTGGCGAACTTGCAGTGTGTAATTAATCCCGGCTAGTCTTTCCTTTTAGGGTTTGAAGGAAGATTTGATAAAAAGCAGTGGGAGCCATCCTGATTAGATAAAATAATAACCAATCTATTCTTGACAGAGCGCACGCTGAGTGTTTTCTTCTCTCTCTCTCCTGGTAGCGACCATATCACGCCTTAATCAAGATAATAAAACGGATTATTGACCGAACCCGCTTGTTATACTGAGCTGGGGAACGTTGGTCCCGCTCCAACTTATAATTGTTATAAGACAGAGCAGGAAATTGGGGATTACCAGAATTCCCGTGCCGCCCAAACGATGAGAGTGCATGCTGATGCATCATCTTCGGGTGTGTTCATTATACAGAACTGTTTCTCAGTATCCTTTACGTCCTGGGTATGTGATACCAGATCAGGATCCCAGATATGTAATCTGTTACATAGGGCTACAGATAGGTAGAGAACTGAGAACGGGTGATAAGTTTCATGAGGCAGAAAACGGGGCAAATGTTGCAGCCAAGTCTGTTGGTCACTGTCACCCTGTATTACAGTACATTGATTCTGAACGAATGTTATTAGATACGGAACCTGATATACAAAATCATATCTATCTCTTTATTAGTAAAGAAATGATAAAATTTTGTATAGTTGGATAATGTTTTGAACATTTCCTATATCAAAAGTTGATCGGTTCAGGCACGTTATCTAAAAGCATTAATGTTCTAAATCAAACTACAGTTCTTAGTATGTGGAACACACACAAGAGGAAGAGTTCAGAAATGAACGAATCCTTCTTGAGGTATTATAGACTAGGTCAGATCAATGCGACCCGACTGGCTAGAGTTACATATAGATGTATTTTTAAATCAGTTTGAATTTACATCTTGTGAAACTCGCCAGTCATGTCACAAAGATAAGATGACCATAGCTCCGTTTATTGGAAACAGAGAAAGAGTTAGTGAACTCTTGGGATGATACATGTTGATGTATGCAGGTCCCCTGTCTACACATGCCAGGACTGGTTCTTTATACTTCGTTATATTCTCTGATAATCTCTTAAGATTCAGTTATATGTTCCTGTTGAAACACAAGTCCGAACCTTTTGAGATATTCACAGAATATAAGTTAGAAGTAGAGAACCAAAATACGGGTATAAGTATTATGTCCTATGATGAGATCAAGGAGGAGAATACTTGAGCACGGAAATCCTGGACTTTTCTAAAGGAGAATGAGATTCTCTCTCGGCATTACTCCTCCGTATACACCATAGCACGATGGTATATCGGGGCGGAGCAATTACACCCTATGTGATAAGGTGTGCTCTATGATGAGTATTACTGAGTTACCTATTTCCTTTTAGGGGTTATGCACTTGAGAAGCTGCATACCTATTGAATAGGGTTCGAATCAAATCAGTTGCCTACCACTCCATATGAGATATGGAAAGGGAAGAACCCATGTCTTAAGTTAGTTAAGATTTGGGGATTGTCCGTCCTATGTCTAAAAGCAAAATCCGGACAAGCTCGAGGCAAGGTCTGTAATGTAGAACTGGAAATGTTCCAGCTATACAAACAACAGCAGATGATTTGATAGAACCAAAGTATTCAGTAGATACCAACGAACCTCAGCCTCTCCGCCGATCTAGTAGGGTTTTCTGACCCACCTGAGAGATACATTGGTTTCTCTATGACAGTGGGAGCGAGGATTGCATCATGAGATGATGACCCAACTAGTTTCGAGCTGGCCATCAGGAGTAAGACTCTGTAAGAATGGCTGGATGCTTAGTGATCTGAGATGGAATCCATATACACCAACAAAGTATGGACTTTGGATGCTATATCTGAAGGGTTAAATCCCCATCAGGAGCAAGTATATCTTGAGAAGATTACTTGGTGTACTTGGAAAGGTTGAGACTTTCAAAGCTAGACGTGTTAAAAGCTTGCATCATTTACCAGGCGTGGATTATGATGAAACCTTTTTCAAGTAGCTATGCTTAAGTCCATCCAGATCCTACTTACCATGGCTACATACCATGACTACGATATCTGGTGGTTGGGTGTCTTGACTGCTTTTCTAAATGATGATTTAGAAGAGTGCGTCTGTAAGTACACAGCCAGAGGGCTTCGTAGACAGTGGGAGCAGCGGAAACGTGTGCAAGATGCTTTATAGGATAAAGCAGGCATCGCGGAGTTGGAACATCTGTTTTGATGAATTAGTCAAAAGAGTTTGACATCATCAAAATGGTAGATGAACCTTGTATAAACAAAAAGGTAGTAGGGAGTATGGTGACGATCCTCGTAGAGTACGTGGATGACATACTCTTGATAGGGAAGGAGTTTCCTATGCTACGCTCGATCAATCTCCGCTTATCACAATGATTCTCCATATAGGATCAAAGTGATACCTACTAAATCCTGGATTTTGGATCTATGAGATAGATCTAATTGGATGTTAGGTATCTCACTAGTAGTAGTGAGATGGTGTCAATCGATCCTGAGGAGAATCACTGGAAGGGTTCCAGGGTGATAAGGACGACTGAATGTCAGTCGCAGGCATTGTCTTTACCCTCAGTAAAGGGACGGTATGTTGGAAGAGTTCCAAGCTGGATACCGTGACATACTAGACGATAAAGGCGGGATACATCGCTACTTAAGATGCTACCAAAGTGGCTGTCTGGGTGTATATTGGTTCATGAGATGAACTTAGTTCCTCCCATTGTGTGACAATGGAGTTGTGGCTTATGCCAAGGAACGTCCGTCCCATCAGTGATCCAGACATATTCTAAGGCAGCATCGCCTGATCATGGAGATGATTGATCTCCAGGGTGATCGAGGTTTGGAGAGTAGACTCAGAGGACAACACAGCGGATCCACTCACAAAGGCCTGTTCCCAGAGAGAGATTTTCATGGGATGGTTGAGTATGAGATACTGCAACCACTGCTACAGATGGCCCTAGTGCAAGTGGGAGATTGTTAGTTATATGTATGCCCTAGAGGCCATTACTGTACATAGGATGTATATTGTAGTGGATGCTGGGACATATATAGGGAGGACTTTCTTGCTCGACATGATAGTATGCTATCTGGTTGACCTTTACCTTAACGTGTATGCTGATTGTCTCTCTGTTACATGTTGGTAAAGCCCTTAGGATCTGTACTTGACTACCTGGACTATGATGCGGATCATACTAGTGGGGACATGGTAGTCCATAAGTACATCCTTCAAAGTCCCTAGTCGTGGGTGTATCGAGACGGGGCATCGATATACCAGAGTAGACTAGCGTGTACCTTCTCGACCCATACAGATGGGCGATGGATGATCCCATATCCATCGGTGTTTGACATCAGAGATGATGTACGGGTGCTCAGTAGAGACTGGGTACACTGGACGGACTCGCCGAGAACTCCCAGATGGTATTATACCTCACGTCAGATGGCAGTTCTCTGGTGACACTGGTACAGAGTAGTCTGTTGACCCGAGATCGTCATAGAGTCTTGTGTGGTTCCCACTGTGCTTTGATTTCCATCTTACCACGTCCAAGAGGGCGTGCAAAACGGTGGTTTTTGGGTACAGTCCCGAGTCACATGGAGGCAATGAGCGATAGGAGGGGATTCGTCTCTCCCGGTATAGGGAGTTGATGTTGCGCGGTGTTCGATTGGCTATAACAGGAAATCCCTGGCCAGGGTTGCTGAGATTTACTGGTAAGTGTTACCAGTAGTTTCTCGAACAGTTATAGACCTCATATCGACACGACTTATTGAGCTATTGGGGTCTGACGTTTACCACCCCTAGGCGAGATATGCGACATATCAGACGATCAGACCGGACTGTACGGTAGTGTTACTGGTCGGATTCACTGGAGTGTGAGCGGGCTTGCTCGTCGATCTTCAGATCGCTCAATACCCGGGTGGCCGTTACGTTTAGCAGACCGCTTGCGGCTTGTGGGTGTTTGATATGATCATCGCCTGCTGCCGGCGTATTGACGAGTCTTTAGAGTCCTACACAGAGGTTTCCTGGCTCAAGCGAAACGAAATAGGAGCGCATATGAGATATGTGCGGGACCGAGAATAATACGAGTATGTGATACTGTATTCGATTCTCGCGATGTGACATTGATCGGTTATATGCGATATAGCCGGGTTATCGGATCAAGTGTTGATTCGATAAGATGTTACTAAAGATACCAGTCGGTTATGTGCGCATGACCGGATCATTGAATCAAGTGTTGATTTAATGATTTAATGTATAATTATATATTTGATATATTACTTTGCATTAACTAGTATCGGTTCACTTTAGACGGATTTTCTCACTTGGTTCGTGCGCATTGCATATGTGATATGTTTTTGTGCACTTGTATGTATCATGTTTGATGATGCATGCTAACTTGAGTTTGTGTAAAGATTAAACCATGGTTATTCAAATGGTTAGGGTTTTGTTTTTCATATTTATTTATTTATTTATTTTCTTTTTGGAAAATGAAATGAGAAGAATGGTGGCTTTCTTTGTTTTGTAGTTGAAGATTCATGAACCTTTGACTTTGTCCACCATTCTTATCTCATGCTTAACCTAACCATTTGTTTTAACCCTAGTTCAATCTCTACACTTGACCATGGTTTAGTTATGATAAGTTTTGATTATTCTTTTCTTTTTACAATTAACTTATCATAATTTTTGGATAAGCTTTCTTCTTCTTCTTCCTTGACTTGAAGAAGAAAAGCTTCACCTCCATCAATGGTGATTGATGCATATGAGTGAGAAATCCAATTCTAAAGTCTACCCACTTCCTATTTCTTCATCCTCTACCTCTTGCCAAGTAGTAGAGTGTGTTTACTTCACAAGTTTCATGACTTGGTGAAGTTGAGAGCTTGATCTTGCGATGCTTCGACGTAGATCATCTTCGGCATGGACATCGACGACCTAGCTTGCCCATTCTCCGACGAAGCCGACTCTAGAGCCCGGATTTGATTTGGACAGCGGAGACGACCTCGTTGCGGAGCCGTGGAGGTGGAGGACCAGATCTACAAAGGTTGTATTTCCGCATTCCCTTAGTTAATTGTTAACTAGTTCATGTTTCGCCTAGAAATCTAGTTATCGATCCGTTGTTTAGGGTTTGTAGGCACCATAATTTTTGAAATTGCCATGGTTGATGGCGTGGGAGACCTCACTAGCGTGCATAGGAACCCTACACTAGAACATTAGGCGACCTTTTTGCGAAGTAAAAAGTCCGATCGAAACAAAAATACGACTTTTAAAGATGCTCTCTGGAAATTTTTTAAAAACTGACTTTTTTCAGAATTAAAAATTCTCAAAAAATAGAGCAGGTAAAAATTAGACAATCTGGAAAATTCGAGCCAGTGAACAGTAACTTTGGCCGCGGAAGCGCGGCATAAGCAAGCTTAGGCCGCGCATCCGCGGCCATATAAGGGGCTCTTTGACAATTTTTTGCACAGTAATTTTCTTTACCTGCTACAGTATATTTTGAGTATATTTAATCTGAATCTGCTGTTGAAAAATTCTGGAGATGTTTTTAGACTCGTGGTTTCGATCGGAATTTTCATTTCGCTTTCTTTTCCGGGCAAACTAGAAAGTATTGAAGTGTTTGAACGAATATCATTTACTCAATATTCACGGGGTTTAAATAGTTTGGAGATGCGTGCAAGTCTTTTTGCGGTGGTCCCTCTAGAAGACAACAAACCTTAACTCGATTATGTGACCGTCTCGAACTGCCCTTTGAACCCTAGGGTTTGGGGCAGTACGGCGTGCCACATGTGAGGCGTTGGCTTGACCCTTCTACGGCTGGACCGCCGCTACTGTGTCACACTCCGGATTTTTGAACCCTGCTCAAGTGTTGAGCTTTAGTGAATCTTGGGTGCTTGATAGTTCGTTCGAAAACTTTAATACTGTCTGTTTATCTGGAATGTGATACAATATGTGGAATTCATATAGTGTAGGCATGAAATACGAAATATGTGATATTTCGCATTTATGATGTCTAAAGAGAATCTGGATTCCAAATATTGTAGTTTTACACTTTCTTTTCTGTGACCGTAAGTGTAGTATGTTAGATATCGCCGGTTTCGTTGCTATACATCAACGACAATCGGGGTACGCATACTTACTTACGTTGGTGATATGTGATATTCTGTGTTGCTGAGATATGATGTGTAGGATTGTCGCGATTGAATAGCCGGGGGGTTTTGTGAGATGAGAGCTTTATATTTTCATTCATGTAAATTCAAATGTAATGTAATATTCTTTTATTTGGGGCACTTCCAGGTTGCGGTTGTGTCACCAGTGTTGTATATTATTTACTTTTCCGCATTAGGATGGACCCAAGGAGGGGAGCACAGGTGACCGGGTTCTGGGGTTCAGTGGGAGGCCATCTCGAGGAGTCGAGACCGGGTCTCCTAAACTCCAGGATTGGTAGGGTCACTTGCCGCTCTCGTAGGGGTCCAGGGTGTGGGCTTGGCTATTCATCGCGACTGTGGAATCCGTATTTTCTATTCTGGCTAAATACTAAATACGGACGTCCTAGTATATCCCACGTTATATCTATTTTTCTGCTGCCTGTGTTCTGTGAAATCTGAGACGAATGACTTATTATATATATGATATATAGTAGACGTTGCTTATGTTTTACACCCACGCTAGTCCCGTCCCGGTATGCCGTTAGTTAAGTAACCTAACGGTGCATAACGGAACATTGCGGCGAATGCGGATGACATAAGCGTACGTGTTATTTTCGTTTCTTTTCTATGATTGGCTTTAGGACTTAAATGATGGGATTACATTAATGTGATTAATGTAAAGAAAATAAACCTAAAAAGATGTTGTAGAATCGGATTTGAAAACCACTCGGCTATTTATGAAAAAGCTACATTTCAAAACTGCGGAGCTTAAGCCACTCCTTTTGAAAAACTGTTTGATTCTACAACGATATCAAGTTCAAAGCGTTAAAGATTTTCTTAAAAATCATTCGCAACCCTCCGTCATTTTAGGAAGTAGAGTACTTAGTATTCGTGCTACGTTTGTTGACTTTAGTTAAGGCGTAGTGAACGGTAGCTAAGTGATGTCTTCCTACACTACATATGATGCAGATTAATTAGGACATTCATGCGACTTTGTTGACCATAGTTAAGGGTCATATGGGTGGGTCTAATTAATCAAGAAATGACGGGTAGAACTTGACTGGTACTTATGATTTGTTGACCATAGTTAAGGTCATAAGTGCTAGGGGTAAAAATTACATCGGGAATTTCAAGTGTTGAAATTTGCAATGAGATTGCATACCTTCCATGTGATGGTTGGATCCCGATCCCACTGTGGGCAATAGTTGCTCCTAGGAGAGTTTTACAGTTTACAATTAGCTAACTCATTAGGTGTCTAGAAAGGTGTTAACGGGGCTCCGCCTCTGAGAAAACGAGGTTTACTCTAATTAGGTCCGTGCGAAAGCACGGGGAACCTCCCTCAAAGTACCGACACTAGCCTGGCTTAACGGTTAGCGAAGTTGTAGACTGTAATTAATCCTGGCTAGTTTTTCTTTTTAAGGTTTGAAAGAAAAACTTGATAAAAAGCAGTGGGAAACATCGATTAGACAAGATAATAAACCAATCTAATCTATGCAAGAGCTTTCGCTGAGTGTATTCTTTTCTCTCTCTTAATGGCAGATACCAATGACTGGACTTAAGCTTCTACTAGATAAAAACAAACTGAACGGGACCAACTATAAAGACTGGCTAAGGAATCTGAAGATCGCCTTGACTTATGATAAAGTATCATATGTCCTCACGGCTTCAGCCCCGCCCGTCCCAGGCCCAAAATCCTCAGTTGCGGACATAGAAGTCCGCAAGACATGGGACGCTGACTGTGCCACGGCCACATGCCTCGCGCTTGCATCGATGGATAACACACATCAAAAGCAGCACGAGGACATGGACATTCACGGGATACTGCTCCATACAAAGGAGTTGTATGGGGAGCAGTCCCGCGTATTACGATACGAAGCATCAAGGAAACTGTTTCACATGCGGATGGCCCCTGGCACACCAGTAGCGGACCATGTTTTGAAGATGATAGCTCTTATAGAAGAGCTTGAGGACCTTGGATGGACAATGGACAATGAGCAATATATAGATATTATTCTGCAGTCCCTCCCCTCCACCTTTGCTCAGTTCATAGTGAACTTCAACATGCATGGCATGGAGAAGGACCTCCCTGAACTCCTTAATATGTTAAGGAGTGCAGAAAGCACTATAAAGTCAGCAAAGACTCCCGTTATGACCATTGGACAGTCTTCTTCTTCTCGCCCAAAAGCTAAGGCCAAGGGAAAGAAAAAGAAGAAACCCACTAATCCTAAGGGCGGAGTCAAAAAGGTGAAGGGAAAGGGAAAGTCCACGGCTGGAGACCCAGGGAAATGCGAGTGTTTTCATTGCCACAAGACAGGACATTGGAAGCGCAATTGCACGGAGTACCTAAGTCTCAAGAAGAAGCATGGTGATGCTTCTGCTTCAGGTGCGTTTGTGACTGAAAACTGTTTTTCTATAAACTCTGCTTCCTGGGTATTGGATACCGGTTCAGGTTCTCACATTTGCAATTCTATGCAGGGGCTGAGAAATAGCAAGGTTTTGAAGACAGGTGACCATACTCTCCGCGTTGGAAATGGTTCCAATGTACATACAGTCGCAGTGGGAGAGTATCACTTGGGGTTACCGTCTGGATGTATTTTGATTTTGAATCCATGTTATTTTGTACCTGATATGCTATGTAATATAATATCCGTTTCTTTGTTGGACAATGAAGGGTATAATTTTGTATTGCAAAACAATGTTATGAACATTCACCTGAATCAAATGTTGGTTGGGTATGGTACACTTAATAACGGAATATATGTCCTAAATCAACATACAGTTTTCAGTATACAACACACTAATAAAAGAAAACTTTCAGAATTAAATGAAGGTTTTCTTTGGCACTGTAGACTTGGTCATATTAACGAAACAAGACTAAACAAGTTACACAAAGATGGATATTTAAATCCTTTTGAATATAAATCTTATGCGACTTGCCAGTCTTGTATCAAGGGTAAAATGACCAAAACTCCGTTTACCGGACACGGAGAAAGAGCTACTCAGCTCCTTGGCCTCATACATAGTGATGTATGTGGGCCAATGTCTACACAGGCTAGAGGCGGTTTTTCATACTTCATTACATTCACCGACGATTTCTCAAGATTCGGTCATGTATTTTTATTAAAGCACAAGTCCGAAGCTTTCGAGAAATTCATTGAATATAAACAAGAAGTAGAAAAACAAACCGGCTTGAGTATTAAGATGCTTCGATCAGATCGAGGTGGAGAGTATCTCAGTACAGAATTTGCAAACTTCCTAAAAGAGAATGGGATTCTCTCTCAGCTCACTCCTCCTTACACACCACAGCACAACGGTGTGTCAGAACGACGGAATAGGACCCTATTAGATATGGTCCGGTCCATGATGAGTGATGCTGAGTTACCAATCTCGTTTTGGAGGCATGCGTTGGAGACTGCAGCGTTTCTGCTAAACAGGGTTCCGACCAAAGCCGTGTCTACCACGCCATATGAGATATGGAATGGGAAGAGACCATCTCTTAAGAGAATTAAGATTTGGGGTTGCCCGGCCTATGTTAAAAAGCAGAATCCGGACAAACTCGAGACACGGTCAGTCATGTGTAACTTTGTGGGATATCCAAAGAATTCTTATGGATATCTGTTCTACCACAAAGAGGAACAAAAGGTGTTTGTTTCTCAGTATGCCACATTCTTGGAAAAAGAGTTTTTCACAGATAAAGATGATGGCAAGGTAGTAGATCTGGAAGAGGTTCTGGTGACACAAACTACAAATGACGATTTGGTTGAACCGGCTGTTGCAACAGAAACTGAAGAACCTCGGCCACTCCGTAGGTCTGGTAGGACTTCTCGCCCACCGGAGAGGTACTACGGTTTCCTCATTGATGGTGACAGAGAAGACTGTATCATGGAAGATGATGATCCTACCAGTTTTCAGCAAGCTATCACGAGTGGTGACTCTGTGAAGTGGCTGGATGCCATGAGATCCGAAATGGAGTCTATGTACACCAACAAAGTATGGACTTTGGACGTTGTACCCCCTGGGGTAAAACCTGTAGGGTGCAAATGGATCTTTAAAAGAAAGATTGGTGTGGATGGGCAGGTAGAGACCTATAAGGCAAGACTTGTGGCGAAAGGTTTTCGTCAAAGACCAGGTTTGGACTATGACGAAACTTTTTCGCCCGTAGCCATGCTTAAATCTATTCGGATCCTACTTGCTATTGCTGCTCACTACGACTATGAAATCTGGCAGATGGACGTTAAAACAGCATTCCTAAATGGAGATTTAGAAGAATGCGTTTATATGGATCAGCCAGAGGGCTTCATTGACAGTGGGAGCAGCGAAAAAGCATGTAGATTGCTTAAATCCATATATGGGTTAAAGCAGGCATCTCGGAGTTGGAACATCTGTTTCGATGATGTTATGAAAGAGTTTGATTTCATCAAAAATCCAGATGAACCTTGTGTTTATAGAAAGGCTGTAGGAAGAGCTGTCACATTCCTCGTATTGTACGTGGATGACATTCTTCTGATAGGAAATGATATTCCTATGCTACAGTCGGTCAAATCATTCTTATCACTGAGGTTCTCCATGAAGGACCTGGGTGATGCCACATACATCCTGGGCATAAGGATCTATAGGGATAGATCCAAAAAGTTATTGGGACTGTCCCAAACCAGGTACATCAACACCATCCTAAAGAGGTTTAGTATGGAAGACTCCAAGCGGGGTGCCTTACCCGCTTGCCATGGAATCACTCTCTCCAAGGATTCTTGTCCAAAGACCGATGAAGAGAGAGCTCGCATGAGCATTATACCTTATGCTTCGGCAGTAGGATCTATAATGTATGCGATGTTATGTACACGCCCAGATGTAGCTTATGCACTTAGTGTTGTAAGCAGGTATCAATCCAACCCAGGGGAGAACCACTGGACAGCTGTGAAGAACATTCTTAAGTACTTGCGAAGGACTAAAGAAGTGTTCTTGGTGTATGGTAATAAAGATCTCCAAATGGAGGCCTTTACCGATTCGAGCTTCCAGAGCGATAAGGATGACAGCAAATCTATCTCAGGGTTTGTATTTACCCTCAATGGAGGGGCGGTAAGTTGGAAGAGTTCCAAACAAGATAACGTTGCAGACTCTACGATGGAAGCTGAGTACATTGCTGCAAATGATGCCGCCAAGGAAGCCGTCTGGATGAAGAAGTTCGTCTCGGAGCTAGGAGTAGTTCCAACCATTATTGATCCAATACCCTTGTATTGTGATAATAATGGGGCTATGGCGTTAGCCAAGGAGCCCAGATCCCATCAGCGGTCCAGACACATCCTGAGGCGATTTCATTTGATCCGGGAGATTGTAGATCGCCGCGAGATCGAGATTAAGAGAGTAGACAGAAAGAACAACGCCGCGGATCCATTCACCAAGGCTCTCCCTCAGCCGCAGCATGAGCGACTTTTTGAGATGTTGGGTATGAGATACGCCAATAACTGGCCTTAGTGCAAGTGGGAGATTGTTGGATATATGTATGCCCTAGAGGCCATTATGTGATAGTGGATGTATCTATACATGTATATATATTCAGTTTGCATTCTTGCTCGACATGATAGTATGCTATCTGGTTCTTCTTTATCTGACATGTTTATTTGATCATGCTTTTATTCATTCATACATGCTGATAAAGCCCTGAGGATATCGGCTTGACTACTCTGATTATGATGGAGATCATACTAGTGGGACATCTGTAGTCTATAAGCATATCCTGGAACGTCCCTAGTCGTAGGTATATCGAGATGGGGCATCGATATACCAGAGTAGACTAGCGTATATGATACTAGACCCATACGATGGGCGATGGATGTTCCCACATTCATCGATGTTTGACATCAAGATCATATACGGGTGCTCAGTGGTGACTGGGTACACTGGACGGACTCACCGAGAACTCCTATATGGAATTATATCTATCGTCGGATAGCAGTTCTCAGGTGACACTGGTACAGGTTAGTCTGTAGACCCGAGATCGTCATGGAGTCTTGTGTGTTCTCCCACTGCACTTTGATTGCCACCCTACCACGACTCTACTGAGTCGTGCAAACAGGTGGCCGTTGGGTACAGCCCCGAGACACACGAAGACGATGAGCGATAGGAGGGATTTCGTCTCTCCCGGTATTGGGAGTTGATGCTGTGCTGTGCTCGACTGGTTATAACAGCAAGTCCCTGGCCAGGGCTGCTGAGATTTGCTGATAAGTGTTATCAGTAGTTTCTCGATCTGTTATAGACCATTCACCGACACGACTTATTGAGTTATTGGGGTCGACGTGACCATCCCTAGGCTCGATATGCAGCATATCTGACGAAGAGACCGGACTGTACGGTAGTGTTGCCGGATGGCTCGACGGGAGTTGTAGCAGGTTCGCTTGTTGTCTTCTGATCGCTCAATACCCGGGTGGCCGTTACGTTTAGCTGACCGCTTGCGGCTTGAGGGTACTTGATATGATCATTACCCTCTGCCGGCGTATTGACGAGTCTTAGAGTCCCACAAAGGAGTTGCTCAGTCCAGGCGAAACGTTGTGGTGCGCGTATGCGATATGCGCATGCACCCGATTGAAATGTGCGTATATGATACTGTACATTGATCGGGCGGCTTGCTTTTGGTAGGGTCATATGTGATATGGCCGGATTGATAAATCAAAAGTTGATTTATCATTTAACCATTAGTTTTTCTCACTTGAAAACCTTTTCAAGGGTGATGGATGTGTGCATGCATGTGTGTTTATCTTTCTTTCTTTCATGCTAGTTTCTTGCACATATGGATGTGCATACATACACACATACATACAACCATCCATCATGGTTGTTAGCATATGGAAATGGTGGCAATGCTAGACTCACACCATAGATTATTTAATGGATTATTATTTGATTATGGATTTAAAAAGAAAATGAAAAGGACAGGATAATTATGCTAGTTTCTACATGCTTCTTCTAACCTAACCATGCTCACCTACCACTAAACCATGGTTATCCTTTCCTTTATCATTCTAAACCCAAGTTAAATTAATCATCTATCATTTTAATCATGGTTGGAGTCAAGAAGGAATAAATATATATAGTGATATTTATTTCTTTTGCAAGCTTAACCTTATGGTTATCATTTTACCTCTTGAAAAGAAATAGCCACCATTTTCATCCTCCTTCATCTTCTCCTCTCTAGTTTTTTCTAGTGAGTCAAACACAATCAAAGAAAGGTTTTTGAAGTGAGATCCAAAGCCACAACCACATTCTACACAAGCTTAGCCGTTTTGTTCAGAGTGTTATCTTCGGTTTGACGAAGTAGCGAGCTTGGACGGAAAACTCCGGGTGGATCGTCGTGGACGCAAGAGGACGACGAGTGAACCTTCTTCCAACACCCTAGAGCCTAAGGAGTCTTGCAAAGGGGAGCTACAAAGGTTGTAGCCTTCAAACCCTAGATTTTTCTAGTTTAAAGTTTACTAAACCTAATTTTCTAGGATCGATCCACTTGCGTGTTTGTTTAGCACAATAAAAATCATAACTTTTGGACATGTGATGCTTCAAAACTCTTCATAGGGTGCTAAACAAACCCTTCAAAGCCGATAGGGAGATATGCCAAGGTCGGTCTTATAAGCAGTGCGAAAAGCCCAAAGGGCATCAGTTAGTTTCAGCGACCAATCCTTACGGTTCTTGGAAACCATCTTCTCCAGTATCTGCTTGATCTGCCGATTTGAGACTTCGGCTTGACCACAGGTTTGGGGGTGATAGGGCGTGGATAGCTTATGATTAATGGAATACTTCCGCATTAAGGCCTCGAAAGTCTTATTGCAGAAATGACTTCCATTGTCGCTAATGATCGCTCGGGGGTGCCCAAAACGGGAGAAAATGTTTTCTTTAAGGAACCTAACGACAACCTTGTTGTCGTTAGTCCGGCTGGGCACAGCCTCGACCCACTTAGAGACGTAATCAACAGCTAGAAGGATGTACAAGTTCCCGAAAGAGCTGGGAAACGGCCCCATGAAATCTATCCCCCACACGTCGAAAATCTCCACAACCAAGATTGGTTGGAGCGGCATCTCGTTTCTCCGGGATATCCGGCCCATATGTTGGCACCGGGAGCAAGTCTTGCAATAGTCATGAGCGTCTTTGAAGAGTTGTGGCCAGTAGAAACCACATTGCAAGATCTTCTCAGCTGTCTTTCTGGGGCCAAAATGCCGCCACACGCTTGATCGTGGCAAAATGACAGCACACTCTTGAATTCCTCATCAGGGACACACCTACGAATAATCTGGTCAGGACAGTACTTGAACAGATAGGGTTCGTCCCAGTAAAAATTTTTTACTTGGGATAAAAAGCGAAGTCTGTCCTGACTTGACCATTCGGTTGGTAGTAACCCTGTGGCCAAATAGTTCACAATATCTGCGAACCAAGGTTCGCGAGATATTGTCAAGAGTTGTTCATCCGGGAAAACGTCATTGATCGGGATTTGAAGCGACGGCGAAGAAGGAAGTCGTGAGAGATGGTCGGCAACGACGTTTTCACATCCTCGTTTGTCCTTAATGACAAGGTCAAACTCTTGAAGCAAGAGGATCCAACGTATAAGCCGAGATTTGGCATCTTTCTTTGCAAAAAGATGGCGCAGAGCAGAATGATCAGTGTAAACAATGACTGGAGAGCCGATGAGGTAGGGCCTGAACTTCTCTAAAGCAAATACAACAGCCAAGAATTCCTTCTCAGTTGTTGTATAATTGAGTTGGGCGTCGTTCAGGGTTCGGCTAGCGTAATAGATTACGTGCGGCATCTTGTTGATGTGTTTTCCAAGGACAGCACCGATGGCAGAGTCGGATGCATCGCACATAATCTCGAATGGGTGCGTCCAGTCAGGGGAAGAGAGAACGGGAGCAGAAGTGAGTGAGTGTTTCAATGATTCAAAAGCAGCCACACAGCTCGGGCTGAAGTCGAATGGCGTGTCCTTGGCCAGTAGAAGAGTTAAGGGCCTAGCAATCTTGCTAAAGTCCTTGATAAACCGTCTATAGAAACCGGCGTGGCCAAGGAAGGCTCAGATATCTCGGACGCATCGGGGAGGAGGAAGATTGGAAATGACCTCAATCTTTGCTTTGTCTACCTCAATGCCTTTCTGCGAGATGATATGTCCTAAGACAATACCTTCGCGCACCATGAAGTGGCATTTCTCCCAGTTCAAAGTGAGATTCTTGTCCTTACATCTGGTAAGGACAGCGTCGAGATGCAGCAGACACTCGTCAAAGGAATCGCCAAAGATGGAGAAGTCGTCCATGAAGATCTCCAAGAATTTCTCCACCATGTCTGAGAAAATTCCCATCATACACCGCTGGAAGGTAGCGGACGCATTGCATAACCCAAAGGGCATGCGACGATATGCAAACGTGCCGAAAGGACAAGTGAAAGTAGTCTTGTCCTGGTCTTTTTCGGAGATGGGAATTTGATTATAGCCAGAGTAGCCATCAAGAAAGCAATAGTACTCATGTCCGGCCAATCGTTCGAGCATCTGGTCAATAAAAGGTAGCGGAAAGTGGTCTTTCCGCGTTGCGGCGTTGAGTTTTCGGTAATCAATGCATACTCGCCACCCAGTTTGGGTGCGAGTAGGGATTAACTCGTTCGCCTCGTTGGTTATAACCGTGATGCCCGACTTCTTGGGGACAACATGAATGGGGCTAACCCACTGGCTATCGGAGATAGGGTAAATGATACCACTATCCAGACATTTGACGATCTCCTTCTTCACAGCCTCCTTCATGACTGGATTGAGACGTCTTTGTGGATCCCGGGCTGGTTTGGCATCATCCATCAGATGAATATGATGCTCAACGATCAGGGGACTAATCCCCTTGATGTCCGCCATGGACCAGCCAAAAGCTTGCCTATTGCCGTGTAAGACCGAAAGAAGGGCTTTCTCTTGCTCGGGAGCAAGAGAAGCCGAAATGATAACCGGGAGGGTCTCGTTCTCACCTAAGTAAGCGTACTTAAGGTGAGACGACAAAGGCTTGAGTTCGAGAATTGGAGGTGAAATGATTGAAGGCTGGATTGGAGAAAAGGCCTCGAACTCAAAGGATTCCATCAAAGGTTCAAAACGAGCGTAAGCTACCGAGTTGGATGGTTCAGGTAACTCATCCGGAAAGTCAAAAGATTCAAACTCGGGTTGTGAGCGGCTAAGATCGTGTGAGAACGTAAAACACTCGTAGTCGTAGTCGGGCGCGGAAGCAGCAGCAGGTTCGAAGAGAAACGCACTAGTGGCGTCAAGGTTATCGCGTTCAAACAGAAACTCCTCGAATTCATACTCTTCCGGGGTGATCTCCTGGATCGAGCAGACGTACAGTATATGAGCATTAGGTTCGGCGGGCTGATTCCCCAACCTAAAAATGTTGAGTTCAATCGTCATATTTCCAAAAGAGAGGTTCATCGAACCATTGCGACAATTGATCACAGCATTTGAGGTTGCGAGAAATGGGCGACCGAGTATCACCGGAATTTGATTCCGGGGGTTAGCTACAGGCTGTGTATCTAATACAATGAAGTCAACGGGGAATATGAAGTCCCCGACTCTTATCAACACATCCTCTAGCTCACCCCTAGGATGGGTGATCGATCGGTCGGCCATTTGGAGAGTGCAGTGCGTGGGTTTCAGCTCTCCGACGCCTAATTGCTCGTATACTGAATACGGAAGCAAGTTAACACTGGCACCAAGATCTAATAGTGCGCGGTTGATGTTCTTATCCCCAATGGTAATTGAAATCGTAGGACAGCCAGGGTCCTTCCGTTTTTGTGGTAAAGATTGGGTAAGGGCATCACTCACAGCACTAGCCAAGAAAACTTTCTTGGGTACCTGAGATTTCCTCTTTTTCGTGCACAAGTCCTTTAAGATTTTCGTGTAAGATGGGACTTGTTGGACAGCATCTAAAAGAGGAATGTTAATGTTAACTTGCTTAAATAACTCCAGAATCTTCTCCATTTGAGGATTTTGTTCATTAGATCTCAACCGGTTTGGAAATGGAACATTTTGAAAATTGGTTGAGTCTAATGCTGGAGGAGGAGATTGTGGAGTTGGACCGGATCCCAGAATAGGTGTTTTTGTGGAGTGAGAAGTGGGTCCGTTCATAGAAGAAGAGGAAGGAGAGCCTTGTGAAGAACGGAGAATAGGCTCAGAAGATGAAGAAGAAGAAGGAGAAGAAGAAGAAGAAGAAGCGGCCGGGGTGTCATCGTTGATCCGTGTGCCAATGTTGTTTTGCAGCATCCTCCCCGATCTCAGTGTAGTCA
Source organism: Agapanthus africanus (assembly GCA_030015575.1). Classification (NCBI taxonomy): domain Eukaryota; kingdom Viridiplantae; phylum Streptophyta; class Magnoliopsida; order Asparagales; family Amaryllidaceae; genus Agapanthus; species Agapanthus africanus. The sequence goes on from CM057342.1 coordinate 622,061,661, forward strand.
TGGCACTCACATTATGGTTTTGTTGTTCAAGAGCAACATGTGCATTATGTGGGTGACCGGGATTTGGAAGTGGCTGGGACGGGAGCTTCCCCTTCTCTCGCTCGCTTAAGGCCGCGTTCAGCTGTGCAATCTGGGCCTCGATGGTCTTGATGCTTTGCCCGTGTGCGGCAGTGTGTTGCACTAAAGATTGAATCGAAGACTGGATGTTGGCGGTGGATTGAGTCGATTGTTTAACAAACACCTCCAGACTTCGCTCGAGCGAGGAAACCTTATCGTTGTTTGACGGAAAAAAGTTGTTTGGTGGAAAAGAGTTGTTGGGTGCAAAGTTGTTCGTCTGGTTTTGGAAAGGCTGGGGTTGGAAGGGCTGCTGATATTGATGTTGAGTTTGTTGTTGCGCTTGTTGTTGCGGTGGAGGGGGCCTTTGGAAGTGGTTGCCTTGGAATTGATTCTGATTCTGATTCCAGGCGAAATTGGGGTGGTTCCTCCAACCGGGATTGTACGTGGAAGAGTACGGATCATTCCTTGGTCTTTGCTGAAATGCAGCATTAACCTGATCCTGTCCTTGAGATGGAGAATTGTAAGGACACTCTTCGGTTAAATGAGAGGGATCGGAACAACAAGCGCAGATGGTACGAAGTGGAAGAACAGGGCTAGGAGCAGGAGAAGAAAATTTGCTCTCTATCGCTTCAAGCTTTCTAGTTATTGCAGCCATTTCAGCTTTCATTGCAATAGAGACGTCAAGTTGATGAATTCCTACCATAGACTGACCGGTAGAAGTGGAGGTAGAAGAAGAAGAAGTCGTCGGTCTCGTGCTCTCCCACTGTAGCGTTTGCTCCGCAAGGTCGTCAAAGAATTGCCATGCTTCCTCGTCAGATTTGGATAGGAAGTGGCCCTGACAGATGGTTTCCAACAACTGCTTCGTTGCTGGGTTCAGGCCCTCGTATAAGGTTTGGCAAAGTTGCCATTTCTCTATACTGTGGTGAGGACACTGAACAAGAAGGTCTTTGTACCGGTCAAAGCACTTCCAGAAGGGTTCAGAAGGAAGCTGGGAGAATTGATTGATTTCATTGCGAATCCTTGCAGTTTTGTGATTTGGATAAAACTTTTTGAGAAACGCTTTAACAAACTCATCCCAACTGGTTATGGAATGGGAAGCGGTGCTATACAGCCATTTTTCAGCGAGATCGCATAGAGTGAACGGAATGACCCGTAGACGTATAGCATCGTCCGACAGCTGGGTGGTTTTCATCATGGCACAGACGTTTTGAAATTTGTTGATGAAGATATAGGCATCTTCAGATTCAAGCCCATGAAAACGTGGAAGCATGTTGATGAAATGGGGCTTAATTTCAAAGTTGTCCCCATTGGCCGGAGGAAGAGAAAGGCAGGTGGGAAGTGCAGAACGGGTGGGGTAGAAACGATCCTGGAGCGCGATTCGCTGCGGCGCTACAACAGGCGGAGGTGGTGGGATATTGGTCTCCGTAGGAGGTGGAGCCAATCCAGGGGTGGTCAAAGAGATGTTCGGATTGAATCCCAACATCGCGGAAGAAGAGGTTGGTGAAAGCGAAGGTGAAGGTGAAGAAGTATGAACAGAATTCCGGTCAACGTCGGAGTTGGCCGGCAAAGGTAGGGGTGAAAGAAGAGTGGAAGGAGTATCGACTTCGGAGTCGATCGCGTAGTCGGTAGCGACTAACGTAACGCGGACTAGACGGGCGCTAGTGTCCCGAGTCCAAGCGGACATACACTAAACGAGTTTAGTATAGTCAAAGCGGAGAAGGTGAGGGTAAGAAAACGTCAATGGAGAAAGGCGATGGGTGATGGGTGAAAAATGGATTTGGCGACAAAGGGTAAGTTTTTTTTTATAAAAGTTTTTGATTTTTCCTTTTTTTTTTTTGAAGGAGATTTACAGAAATATGTACGGATATACGGCTTAAGCAATCACAAACAAGATATGCACAATCACACCTAGATCTAGGGTAACCTAGGTCTACTAGACCTGCTCCTGAATTTGATTGTCGAAGTTAAACAGTGTCGAGAAACGGGCTTAAAAATACACTGATCACAAGGCCAGGTAAGTGCAGAGATAAGGGGAGGTTGTCCAACGCTTTCGCGAAGTTCCTTAATTAAGTAACCCTTTCTCTTTTGGCGGTTGCGCCTTTAACACTTTCCTAGACACCCCGTAAACAATATACCATTAAGCGAGGTTCTAAACACGGTTTATCTTCTCCTAATGAGCGCGAAGTCCTTAGGGCTGAAGTCTAGTATTTTTTAATTTACAATGGACAATGCATATGCTTTAGTGATTTTTGGGGTCCTGGGAAGGGTGATGAAATCCCCACCCAATCTGGATTGGTGTTAGAGCCCCTTAAGTCCGTATTAAATGATGCAATGCGCAAAATTCAACCAAGTTTTGTTTTCAAGCAATCAGTTATCATTTTTTACTTTTAATGCGGCGCTGCAACAAATACGGTTAGTTTTTTTTTTGGCTTTTTGCGGCGATTTTTGCTAAGAATCCTGCAAAGACAAGAATATTGGAGCGTCGGGTTTGAGAGGGGAAGTTTAGAAAAATACGTACCAAAAAGCACGAGTTTCAGAAACTCGTGTTGATATTGCCTCCGAGTGGTCGAATGGTTCGCTTGCGCGGGTCTAACTACCCGGATCTTTGGCACTGAGTGTTCACCCTCCTTTGCACTTGAAAATGCCCCTTTGTTCCGTATGATCGCTGCTCAAAATCCGTCAAATCTGCATATGTTGGAAAAATACGGATATTTGAGCCAAAAAGCAATATTAACAACCACAATTCTGAACACAAATAATTAAGAAAATCAGAGTGTTAGCAGAATTCAAATCCAGAGAAGAAAAGAATTTTATTTGTGTTTGTGGTTGGTTTCAAAAAGAATGGTTATTTGTTTGAATGTGTTAGAAGTTAGTTTTATACAGAATATGCACAAATTTAACCCGAAACTACAAGTATAAAAAGCGTTACCGTTTCCCCGGCAACGGCGCCATTTGATTGTCACGCTCTAACTGTGTCGTGTTTAAAAAGAATTCTGAAATTACCACAATCAAAACGGTGTCGCTTGTAACGAGCCGCGATGAATACGGGTCGTCCGCAGGGAGATGGTAAGTTTCTTATTGCTTGTTTTAACGAGTTAATTCCGTGTTTTGATTTGTTGGTTAACTAATTGTCGTAACAAAGATATGAATAAAAAGGGCTTGTTAAGGGTAGTAATAAGTTAGATTGTATGAAGGTGATGTTTGCCAATTCCTTATAGCCCCGACTTGGTATTGATACTAAAGCAATAGGTAACAACGCGGATTAGGGAACTTGAAATACGGTATTTGCGGTATTTCGCTAAATCCGTTTTCCTTGTCCCTTGTCCTTCCGTTGTTATCTCTTGATTTTAGCCTTCGGCAAACCACGGGCAATCCGGTCATGATTAGGAATCATCACTATCGGGGTAGGATAGGATGCCTAGTGAGCGGAGTTGCGGGTGATTTGCACGAAGTTTCAATAGGCAAGTTTTAGGTTTTAAAGTTTGGACAAAGAAAATCTTCGAATACGATCTAACATATTACACCCTTAACAAGTGAAAAGATTACTCACACATATTTACAAATTAACAAGAAAGAAAAGAGAAGATACATAAAAACATGCAATGAAATAAAGAGGAAAAGAGAACCGATGAGTTCAAGCGTTTTATCTCCCAGTGTTCAATCCCCGGCAACGTGTGAGATCCAAATACCAAGCTTTAAGGTTGCAAGCTCACTTAAGAGGTTGCAAGATCAAAGCAAGGCATGAATTTCACAATTGAAATCATGTAAAGTGGAACAAGACATGTAATAAAAATACGAACTTTTATTGAAGAACAAACTTGTTACAAGAGATCTTGAAGTCAAGTACCTAAGCCTTAAGCTTGCAAGTTCTAAATGAGAAGTTGCAAGGTCAAGACAAAGGGGAAAGAGCTCAAGAATGAAAAGAAAAATTACAAGAATTCTAAGATAGAACTAAAGAAAAAGCTACCCTTTCCTCTTCCCTCTGGTCTCTATTTATAGGCTCAGAAAGAAATATTCATATCTGCCCCATTATGGCTCATGCTGATTTGTTTGATTGCCTTTGATTTGAACACATGCTTTTTAGTCTTGAATGCATATAATATCATATGCATATAAAATCATATCCTTGATTTCATATAAAATCATATCCTTGATGATTGCATATAAAATCATATCCTTGATTGCATATAGATTCATATCCTTGATGATTGCATATAAAATCATATCCTTGATTGCATATAGAATCATATCCTTGATTGCATATAAAATCATATCCACATGTGCTTAAAAGTCTTGTGTACACACTTGTTGTGTTGGACCATTTAGAAAAAAATGTGTACACAACTTGTTGCATAAAGGAACTCCTGAAGTATCGGTCGGTTAGCGTTTCTGGTCGCAGTGTCTTCCCTCAAGTGATATATCCGCGCTGTTGGATGCATTTCCAGTATTTTGTCATGGATACCTGTAATCTGTAATACTGAGCAGACACTGGTCAATAATACCGATAAATACAACAATTAGATAATGAATGAACGGTATTAGAATGCAATTTTCTGATATGAACATCGGCTCTGCCCTTTTAGTGACTTGGACGATCGGTGCTGCCTTTTTAGCGACTTGGACGGTCGGTGCTGCCCTTTTAGCGACTTGGACGGTCGGCATTGCCCTTTTAGCGACTTGGACGGTCGGCTCTGCCCTTTTTGCGACTTGGACTGTCGGTGCTGCCCTTTTAGCGACTTGGATGGTCGGCTCTGCCCTTTTAGCGACTTTGACGGTCGGTGCTGCCCTTTTAGCGACTTGGACGGTCAGAATTTGATTTGACTTGCTCCGCTTTCTAGGGGTGAAGTTGACTTGTTTCCGAGGTGGAGTTTGATTCTGCTAGGGAGGTCATCAGTTGTTTTCCTGATTTGATGTGATTTGGGTAGACATCAGCACCGCTATACTGAAATATAGTACCAGGAGTGAATCATCATTTGGCATGAGGGAATTTCCCTCGTTCCTAGTTTAACGACTTAGGGGCCATCTACTCCCAGTTTAACGACTTAGAGGTCATCTGTTCCCAGTTTAAAGACTTAGGGGGTCTATGGATTGGAGTTTGGAATTTTGGGGTTAGGGTAGGCATCAGCGTTGCTAACACTAAAACATATGTGCCAGGAGCAATTCATCATTTGCCTTTTCCTGTTGGGAAGCGGTGGCTTAGGAGACTGTTTTAGGTCCCTATAACCTAAGGCTTTTCAATTTTATGAGCCGTAAGGGTCCCATAAAAGCATTTTCTCCCTACAAGTCGAAAGAATCTCGTAGGTGCACTTTCTCCTTAGGAGTCGTGGGGACTCCCAAGTGTGTTTTTTCTTTGTGAGTCGTAAGGATCCCATGAAGGTTTGTTCTCCTCATGTATCATGAGGACACATGAGTGGGTCTTTCCAAATGGAGCATAATTCGGAGGACAGAGACCAGCCGCGTAACTGGTGATTGCGGTGGGGCATGGGTATGTTGAGAATTATTTGAGCCCGTGGATTGTATACGACAATCAATTTGGGGACTAACCGTAGGGCCGGGAGAATTTTGAGAAATTGGATTTTGGTTGGCGTCTGCATCGCTGCACTGGAATATGGTACCAGGAGCGACTCATCATTCGTCGTTTGGGGACTTGGAATTTGGATCTTGTTTGGCATCAGCATTGCTGCGCTGGAATAATGCCGGGAGCAACTCATCATTTGCCTCGGGAGGACTTGGGATTTGGGTTTTTGGTCGGCATCAGCACCGCTAACACTGAAGCGAAATGCCAGGAGCGACTCTTCATTTGCCGTTTCCTGTTGGGGAATGATGGCTTAGGAGAAAGGTTTAGGTCCCTATCACCTAAGGCTTTTCAATTTTATGAGCCGTAAGGGTCCCATAAAAGCATTTTCTCCCTACAAGTCGAGAGGATCTCGCAGGTGTATGTTTTCCTTAGGAATCGTAAGGATTCCTAAGTGTGTTGCTCCTTTGTGAGTCGTAAGGATCTCACGCAGGGATTTTCTCCTTAGAAGGTCGAGAGGACTTTGCGAGTGTATTTCATCTCTTTTCACGAGTTTGCGCCATTTCGGGTTTTCACAAACTCGCCGGTAGTCCTGCTGTTTTTACTCACGGAGCCCTTTCAGGTTTTCATCCGTGCCCGTTTTGCTTGTGGACATACCCTTTTTTTGTCGCCGGTGGGACTTTAAAAGTAGTCTCACCGGCTGGATTTGCGAAAGATAGGGGTCGTTTATGCCCGTGTATTGTACACGGTTTTGCAGGATGTATGATTCAGACCGTAGGGCTGGTGTGCTCAATTCGCCTGCGACTTGGAGAATTCACGCATAGTATTTCTTGAGATATCGGCCATTGATGGGTGGCATGGTCCTTTCTCCCTCGGCACTTTTAGTTGGTAAGATCCTCCGTCGAACACTTTTTCGATGACGTATGGTCCTTCCCAGTTTGGCTCGAATTTTCCCTTAGCATGTCGATTTGGGATGATCGGTCTTTTGAGAACCAACACCAATTCGCCTTTCTCGAAAGCGCGGAGACAAGTCATCTTGTTATAGGCCCGTGACATTTGGGCTCGGTACAGCTCCAGCTTTTGCTGTACTGCAAGCCTCTTTTCTTCGAGGGCGTCGAGCTCTTCAAGCCGAATGAGCACATTTTCCTCCTCCGTCAACTCGTGCTGAACGACCATTCTTAAGCTTGGAACTTTGATTTCGAGGGGAAGGATCGCCTCCACTCCGAAGAGCAATGAGTATGGAGTGGACTGAGTAGAAGTACGGTGTGTGGTACGATATGCCTACAACGCCTCGTGAAGTTTGAGATTCCAGTATCTCTTATTGGCTGAAGCATTTTTCCTCAGGAGCTTGCATAGAGTCTTATTGAAAGCTTCGGCTAGCCCGTTGGCTCTTGGATTATAGATGGAGGAATATCTCCAGTCTATCTTATGTTGAGTAGCGAACCTTACAACTTTGAAGCTCTTGAAAGAAGGCCCGTTGTCAGATATGATTCTTCTTGGTGTACCGAAGCGGTATAGAATATTATGCTGGAAGAATGTCAGAATATCTTCTGTCTTGACTTCTTTTAGCGGGACAGCTTCAGCCCATCTGGAGAAGTAGTCTGTTGCGGCCAGTATGAACCGGTGGCCTCTAGATGACAGAGGATCGATTAGGCTAATTCTGTCGGTTCCCTAGACTTCGAAGGGCCACGACGCCACCGTAGGATGCAATGGATTGGGATGCTTGTGAATGAAATCACCGTGAATTTGGCAGATATAACATTTCTTTGCATGCTCTCCGCAATCCCGTATCATGGTGGGCCAGTAATACCCAAGCCGTTTAATTTGAAGTCGCATCTTGGGGCCAGATTGGTGAGCACCGCAAAAGCCCGAGTGAACTTCTTTCATGTCCTTTTGTGCTTCGGCCAATGACATACACCTGAGCCAGAGTTGGTCATATGACCTGCGGTATAGCGTGTCACTTACAAACACATATCGGAGAGCTCTCTTTTTTAGCTGAACCCTCACAGATTTTCTTTCGGGCAGCTTGTCGTATCGGAAGTACTCTATGAAGGGTTCTCTCCAATCGGGCTCGTCTTGAACGATCGAAGCTTCTTCGTCGGGACTGCTCTTCTGTCCTTCACTTTCCTCTTCTCGTAGAGAGACAGGGGGTAGAATTTGCCGGCTCCTGACTGTGATCAGAATTTCGTCCATGTCAAGATTAGCCAGCTCCTTGGCTAAGCGAGCAAGTACATCAGCTTTTCCGTTCAACGCTCTAGGGACTCTCGTTAGTTCAATATGAGTGAACCGTTCCATGAGTTCCACCACTCGGCTTCTATATCGAGCTAACTCAGGTTTGTATATCTTATATTCGCCGCTTACTTGGTTGACGACAAGCTGAGAGTCACCGTAAACCCGTATCCGAAGGATTTCCATTTCTATGGCGAGCTACAGACCAGCTATCAGAGCTTCATACTCAGCTACATTGTTTGTTCGAGGCTCAGTGAGAGCAAAAGAATGTCGTAGGGTTCCCATTGATGGCGTGATGAACACCAACCCTATCCCTGCTTTTATCTCCGGGACGCTTGATTTACTGAAGGTCCTTATTGATGAGGCTCCATCGAAGTAGAGCTTCCAACATGGCTCATCTTCCTCGAGGTGCAGCACTTGTTCGTCGGGTAACTCACAATTTAGCGGCGACCCTTCTGGTATAGGATGAGCAGCGAGGAAGTCTGCAAGAACTGTTGGAGAAAGTACCCTCAGAGTCAAATTATTGGATCACAGGCACGTGATTGCAATGATTGAGGGAGGACCTATACCGTTAGAACAGTCTTACTCAAGATGATAGTATGCTATCTGGTTTATCTTTATCATCGTGTACTGCTTTAGGTGACCTTACAAGTCACTATTGCGCATTGATAGAGCCCTTAGGATTCTTGCTTGACGACCAACAGTATGATGGCGAACATATACGTAGGAGCTGGGGTCTATAAGCACATCCTTAAAAGGTCCCTAGTCGTGGGAGTTTTCAAGACAGGGCATCGATACTGCAGAGTAGACTAGTGTATACAGTCAAGACCACGATGAGGGGCGGTGGCCGGTCTCACAAGCCACTGGTGTCAGTTGGTTCAGCTAAGATGTATACAGGTGCTCATTGGGTTATGAGTACACCGGACAGGACTCGCCGGGAACATGCTAGTTGGTCTTATACCAGACGTCAGATAGCAGTTCCCTGGTGACATGTGTACAGGTTAGTTCATCGACCTGAGATCGTCATTTGTCTCGTGTGAGTTCCCATTGTACATTGATTACTACCCTACCACGGCTCAAAGGAGTCGTGCAAATAGGTTTTAGTTGGGTACATCCCGAGCCACATGGAGGCAGTGAGCTGATCTGCAGGGGTTCGTCTCTCCCGGTATTGGGGGTGAGGTCGCGCTGTGTCTAGGAGAACCTTTACACGAAGTTCTTGGCCAAGGCAGGAGATTTACTGGTAGGTATTCCAGTAGTATCTCAGGGTGTTCTGGGCTACACTCCGACACGACTTGTACCGTTTTTGGGGGTCTGACTTTTACCAACCCCCTAGGCCCGCCATGAGATGCTCATAGACGAACGGACCGGACTGTACGGATATTGTCACTGACAGGCTCAGTAGGGTGTCAGGATGAGTTCGCTCATCGACGTCCCTTTTGGTCAATAGCAGGTAGCCCGTTATGTATGGCTAATACCTCTGACGTGCTAGTGGTTAAATCCACAACCAAGGGATTGACGAGTCTTTAGAATCCCCCACAGACCGTTTCTCAAGTTTCGGGCGAAACGTTGTAGAGGCTGTATGGAGATATGGCAAGGTTCGATCATGTACGTACGGTATTGCATGGATCATGATCGGACGGTTTATACTAGCGGGCTTTGGTTTAAGCCGGATCCTAGTATTGTATAGTATAGATTTTGTCTCATTGCATTTGTATTCGGTCACAATACAAATGCAGGTATGTAAATACAGTCGCGGGGTTTTCCTGTAATTTATTACGGATCGTTTTTCTGAAGTTGCCAGTTTTCTTTCCGTTTCGGCCATTTTCCTTTGTTTGTTTCTTTGGCTGAAATTTGGTGGAGGGGGTTATTTGCAATTGTGCAATTTATAATGGAGAAGACTTTTTATGGGACATGATGGTTCTACCATCCCTTGACTTTGACTTTCATTGGTTGATGATTACTTGGTTGTTGGTGATGGGAGTTGATATGGACTTGGTTGTGATCATCACTCATCATTCCTCCTTGCATTATTTGATCCACTCCCTCTCTCACTCTCCATTGAGGAAGGGCCGGCCAAGCTTGTGGGGGCAGTCCCAAATTTTTGGGGTGGAAAAATTGTTCTTTTGGCTTTGCACAAAATCCTTTTGATCATCTAAAAACTATCTCCTTCAACCCCACTTCAAGAATGGCAACTTCTATAACCCCATGAGACAAAACCATTCTACACTATCCTACAGCATTCTTGAACACGCCGACTCGCCAACTTCGTGCCCGAGTTGCCTCGGTCCAGAGGTGGGAGCCCGTAAAAGTACCCGGCGATGTGGTGCCCTTCCGACGAGAAGATGAAGACCGGAGATTCCGCGGGGAGATCGGGACGACGACGAGAAGACCGAAGGACACGGATCGCTCGGTATATCTCTCTACCCCTTCTCTAGTTAGCTAGCATTTGATTAATGGCCTGATCCGGGTTTGAAAGTCCGCGGTAGCGCCGTTCTAGTTTATAGAAAAGTTCTTGTATTCCGCATTTTGGCCTCGTACAGACGGCCGGGGCGCTGCCGTGCACTTACACTGGTATCAGAGCCACGCCATTAACCTAGTGTAGCTTGCTTTAACTTGTTTACAAGTTCGATCGAACGGATTTCCCAAAAACCGTATTTTCAAGTCCAGTTTCTGTCGAATTTTTGCAGTGGTCAAAAAATTATTTGGTACATTGTAAAAATACGAGCAGGGTTTTCTAAGCATTCTGTGAAAATTTGGTCGCGTGAAGTTACTGTTCCACCGCGGAACCGCGGCCAAACCCGTGCATTGGCCGCGGTTCCGCCGCCATTTTAACTCTTCACGGTTCCAAATTTCTACAGTGCTCTTTGGACAAGGAAATAGGGTTTATGGTATATTCTTTTTGGGCCCAGATTTTCTTTGAGTGCTACAGTTGTGCTTGGGGCCCACTTCGGTAAATTTAGTCGATCGAAAATTTTAAACATGTTAGTTCACAGTATTTAGATTATATCTGCGACCGTGAATTTCATTTGATCGGTAAATCCTGTCTAACTGCTATAGCCCTTTTAGACGGATTTGCGAACGTGACATTCACGTTGATGTTCTGTGTTGTGCTGTGATGTTGCGGATTGTCGTGGTGGATAGCCTGGATGCAATGGTAGTACAATTTGGTTTATTATGTACATTTGATATTGTGGGGCGAGCGTCCGACATGTGGACTGCAGTCACTGCCTGTTTGTATATTATTCTTTTGGGGCACGACCGGGCTGAGGTCGATGTACCCGTTGTATGTATATTTTACTTTTTGTACTAGGATTACCCCGCGGAGGGTGCACGAATAGCCGAGTTCTAGAAGGCAACGGGCCTGCATCTCATGGCGTTGAGACGGGGGGGGCCTCACTCTAGAATTGGCGGGCTATTCGCCGCACTCGTAAGTGATATAGGTTGACCCAGGAGGGATGCCCAAGTTACCGGATTCCGTGAAGTGCTGGGTGGTCCATTCACGTTGCTGAAGGGGGCTGCCTCGCTTCAGGTTTTGGCGGGTAATTTGCCGTGCCCGTAGGGGTCTAGGATTTCATTGGACAGGCTATCCACACGACCAGGGGAACGTCGGGATTCAGTAGCGGCTCTATGAAACCCGGGGATCCCAGATATCTGTATTGTTCTGTGATGCTTATTACATTTCTGTGATGTTGCATTTTATCACGCCTTGAGTGAATATTATATATTGATATATATACTTGTAGATGTTGTATATGTTTTGCATCCGCGCTAGTCCAGTCCCCGCTCTGTCGTTAGTTAAGTAACCTAACGGGTAATGACGGGACCCAGTGGCGAATGCGGATGGCATATACGTACATCATTATTTTCGTTCTTTATTGGTGTGATCAATTGATGGGACTGCATTGATTCGGATCAATGCAAGCTAAACAAACCTATTCTGATGTTGTTGGAACATTTTTCAAAAAGCTGTTATTGCAAGGACGTTCTCTTTTTTTTGCACAGTGGTATTCGGTTATGAATATCCAGCACCCCAGTCGACGAGGCAAGGGCCGAGATCCCTTCACCGGGAGTGACCCCTTGGACAGAAGTTTGCGTCAGGGCAATAACTTCACTATAGTCGATTACTTTTGCTTTGCATCGTGGTATTCAGTTGGAATATCCTGCACCTCATTCTACGGGGAAAGAGCCGAGATCCCTTCACCGGGAGTGACCTCTTTAGCAAAGGTTTTCGTCACTATATTTTTATAAAAAGCTATCCGGTTCCTTCAACGATATCAAGTTCATTACGTTAAAGGTTTTTTGCTAAAAACCATTCGTAGCCCTCCGTCATTTCAGTTAAATGTTCGGTAGTATTCAAGCTATGTATTTTGACCTACGCCAAGGCATAGTGATTGGTAGCTACTGGATATTTATCTGTTGCATAGATAGATGCGTTGGTCTGGGACAGTCGTACTGCCTTGTTGTCCAAAGTCAAGGGTATGTACGGGTGGGTTCAAATTAACCTGGACAATGACGGGTAGAACTTGACATGTGACTTATGATATTTTGGCCTACGTCAAGGTCATAAGAGCATGGGGCAAAAATCACATCGGGAGTTTCTAAAGAAACTGAAACTTGCCAGATATACGTATACCTTCTGGAGTCTGATAACGTGAGCAGATTCCGTCACGTTATAATGCGATGATAGTTGGATCCCAATTCCCACTGATGAGTTGGTTTACTCCTCGGGTGATCCCGACTAATTCTTCTTTCAGGTTTGGAGGAGAATTTGACAGTACAGTGGGAGGTTTCCTGATTAGATAAAGTGATAACCATTCTGATCTAGGTTAGAGTGCACGCTGAGTGTTTCTTTTCTTTCTCTCTTTGGCAGCGACCATGGCCCGACCCTAGACTATAACTCAGTGACCATATTAATCGAACCTTCTTATAAGACTGGCTTTTAGATTGTCAGAGTTGCAGACCTCATTGCCACTCCTACTTTTATCCTTTTCTCCAGGACACCCCGTATTACTACGAACGTCCACTTCCATTAGATAAAACCATCGTATGGTTATATACGAACTCGAAAGAATTTATTTGAGGATGGTTTCCGGTTCTGGAGAAAACGAATATGATTATTCAGTTGTCTTTTCCTCTTACCTTCTCTCAGGTTTCGAGTGCTCCTTGGATTAGGGGATAGTACACCCGTTACGCCTATTGGATAGTCTTCTTCCAAATCTTAGGCTGGTGCCGAACGGTAGGGAATGAAGAAAGCCGATTAGCCTAAGTGTGGTATACAGAAGGTAATAAGTTAAGACAAATAAAGGGATTAGAAGGAGGGCAAAGTAAATTGCGACTGCTATTCACGACCAAACCAAGTATTTCATTACCACTCCCACTTCACCTTTGTATTTCTCCAGAATACTCCGTATCACTACGAAGATCCACAGTTTATTGGATACTCCATCGTATGGTTATATACGAACGCGAATGGAACTTGTTCCATTTCGGGGATGGATTCTGGTTCAGGAGAAATAGGAATAAGGTTTATTCGGTTGTCTTTTATCTTCACCTTCTCTCGCATTGCGAGTGCTCCTAGGATTAGGACAGTACACCCATTATGCTTATTGGATAGTCTTCTTCCAAACCATAGGTTGGTGCCGAACGGTAGGGAAGGAAGAAAACCATTTGGCCTAAAGGGGTGTGCAGAAGGTAATGACTAAAGACATATGAAGGGATGTGGAGAGATGGCATAGAAATATACGGTTACATTTGTGAATCTAGATAATGGAAGAGGCACTACTAGGAATACCCGGATACCCCATCGAAACATTTCAATGTTTCAGTTTCACTTTGTACTGTTAATGGAAAACTTATTTCCCAATTAGTCCTTGCTCCAGGGTATGTATTTACCAGGTTTGATTCTCACATCTGTATGGTTTTACAGACGATGAGTGGGAGTAAGTTATTGGAAATTAGGTGATTATCCTCATTATATCGGAATTCGTTGTAATTGGTGATATTTGAGGAAACCGCCTGGGTAGTTTGCCGGACGGCAAATATTTGGTTTTGAATATCCGCTGTTATGCACCAATTTCAAATTGATACATCTGTACGTCTATTTTTATAGAGTGAGATATACCTTTTTGAAATTATGTCCATGACAATTACCAATATCAGTGGATGGTTAGGTAAGGAGCATTAAACAGCGGTGTAATTCTTCTTAACCATAAGTATAGTTTTCAACTTACGACACACAGCGAATGAGTTATTGGACTCAGGGGACTTATACAGAGTATTGTATGTTGTCCAGTGTCCATTAGGACAGAGGGGTTGGTCCTCGTACTATATTCGGTTTACTTATGACTTCTCTAGTTTTTAGACAAGTGTTTCATAGAAACACAGGGTCCAAGTTTTGAGAAGTTATAGGTATGTGGATAAAGTAGAGAACCAGGTGTTGCAAGTATTGGGATCCTTCAAGGTGATCGAAAATGTAGATACTTGTGTATGGTAGTCAGTTAATAGTAATGATTAGGATAACTTGCTTCTCTTTCAGGTTACTCATAATTGGAAGTACTCCTAAGTTGAGTAATGCTGATCGGCCTCTCTCCATTTTAGTTGACATGCACTGGAGACAGCTGCATGATTTGAATCTGGTTCAATTAAATCAGTGCCTCTGTTTCTGTATTGGATACAGAACAGTTCATATCTTGACGATGTTAAGGTACGGGGAGTTGTCCGGCTTATGCTTAAAACCAGACTCCAAATAACTCAAGGCACGTTTCTATAATGGCTGTTTGTGGGTTGACCCGGGCTATGACGAGGGTTGACATTCTACCATCTGGAAGATCAATAGTAATATTGTTCTAGACTCGCCACAGTTTTAAATGAAATGGATTTTTTCAGAAAACAGTAGTGGGAGTATGGTAGAACTGGAAGTGATTCCAGAACCGCAAACGATTACTGAAAATTTGATAAGAACCTAAAGAGTCAATCTGGTTTGACATTCCATTGGCCACTCCGCAGCTAAGGTAGATAACCTCAGGCACCCGAGAGGTACTCCGGTGGCCTCAAGGACGGTGGCAGGGAGGTTCTTGTTTACCCAGACTTGCCATTGTTGTTGTTCCAGACTGTGAGACCCGGCAGGAGGATAAGTATAGCGTCGTTCTAAACTAGCTTTAGAAGTGTACATCTATATGACTCTGCCAGAGGGTTGTCGTAGTCAGTGGGAGCAGCGGAAGCATAGTGGAAAAGTGGCTTATGTCTATTTATAGACTAAAGCAGATATAGCAGAGATAGATCATCTATTTCTGACGTGACAGTCATAGGTTTGACTTCATCAGAATAAGGGATGGATCTGTTAAGAAGGTAGTAGCGTGTGATGTGCTTGTATTTGGATGACATACACAGAGTAGGAAGTGAAATTCCTTTGCTACGGTCGGTTATACTTTGGTCGTCACACAGTGGTTTCTCCACAAAGGAAATGGATTTCATATCAGACATTCTGGTTACTAGATCTATGGTTTTAGATCTAGATTTGGGTAGTGTCCCAATCAGGGTACTTAGACAGCATTCTAAAGGTGTTTTAGAATAGACGACTCCAGGCACGGTAGTGTACCTGCAGGTGATGGAGTCACCCTCTCTAAAGGTGTCTTATAGACTAAAGGGGAGAGGGATGTGCATGATTGGCAGATCACTTGCTTAGGCAATTGAGTCAATCATGAGATGTCAAGTACCACACCAGATGTTTTTGCACTAGATGCAATAAGTTGATATTGATCTAATCCTGGAGAAACGTTTGGAAGCAGTGTTAGAACATAAGTGGATGTTCTAGGGATATGATAACGACAGCCTCATTCAGGAGACAGTTATCATTCCAGGCTTCCAAGGTGACCTGGATGACAGAGTGACTGTCAGAGTTATAGTTTTCCCTCTGACGAGGGGCAGTATTTTGGACAGGTGGTCCAAGTGGATACTGAGGGAAGCATACCGCAGGATACTGATTAAGTTCAGTTGACGATACAGTCTAAGAAGTTTGGATTTGGAGTTCATTTATGAACTAGGTCCCATCAGATATCCAGACATACTCTAAGACAGGTATTGCTCATTTCGGGAGATGGTTTTCTCCGCGAACTTAAGATAAAGAGAGACATAGAAAGAAACATTAGGGCGGATCCACTCACTGAGGCTATTCCTCGAACGCATTAGTTTCGCAAACGGGTTTTGTGAGACTGATTTGTAGAGGAGTTGGGTGTTCGGTATCACACGGGCTGTGAGTATGCGACATCGCAATAATTAGCCTTGAGTGCAAGTGGGAGATTATTGGAGATAGTGTCCTCAGAGTCAAATTATTGGATCACAGGCACGTGATTGCAATGATTGAGGGAGGACCTATACCATTAGAATAGTCTTACTCAAGATGATAGTATGCTATCTGGTTTATGTTTATCATCGTGTACTGCTTTAGGTGACCTTACAAGTCACTATTGCGCATTTATAGAGCCCTTAGGATTCTTGCTTGACGGCCAGCAGTATGATAGCGATCATATACGTGGGAGCTGGGGTCTATAAGCACATCCTTAAAAGGTCCCTAGTCATGGGAGTTTTCGAGACAGGGCATCGATACTCCAGAGTAGACTAGAGTATACAGTCGAGACCCCGACGAGGGGCGGTGGCCGGTCTCACAAGCCACTAGTGTCAGTTGGTTCACCTAAGATGTATACAGGTGCTCATTGGGTTATGAGTACACCGGACAGGAATCGCCGGGAACATGCTAGTTGGTCTTATACCAGACGTCAGATAGCAGTTCCCTGGTAACATGTGTACAGGTTAGTTCATCGACCTGAGATCGTCATTTGTCTCGTGTGAGTTCCCACTGTACTTTGATTACTACCCTACCACGGCTCAAAGGAGTCGTGCAAACAGATTTTAGTTGGGTACAGTCCCGAGCCATATGGAGGCAGTGAGCGGATCTGCAGGGGTTCGTCTCTCCCGGTATTGGGGATGAGGTCGCGCTATGTCTAGGAGAGCCCTTACACGAAGTCCTTAGCCAAGGCAGGAGATTTACTGATAGGTATTCCAGTAATATCTCAGGATGTTCTGGGCTACACTCCGACATGACTTGTACCGCTTTTGGGGGTCTTACTTTTACCAACCCCCTAGGACCGCCATGCGATGCTCATAGACGAACGGACCGGACTGTACGGATATTGTCACTGACAGGCTCAGTAGGGTGTCAGGATGAGTTCGCTCATCGACGTCCCTTTTGGTCAATACCTGGTAGCCCGTTACGTATGGTTTATACCTCTGACGTGCTAGTAGTTAAATCCACAGCCAAGGGATTGACGAGTCTTTAGAATCCCCCACAGACCGTTTCTCAAGTTTCGGGCGAAACGCTGTAGAGGCCGTATGGAGATATGGCAAGGTTCGATCATGTACGTGCGGTATTCCACGGATCATGATCGGACGGTTTATACTAGCGGGCTTTGGTTTAAGCCGGATCCTAGTATTGTATAGTGTAGATTTTGTCTCATTGCATTTGTATTCGGTCATAATACAAATGCAGGTATGTATATACAGTCGCGGGGTTTTCCTATAATTTATTATGGGGTCGTTTTTCTGAAGTTGGCAATTTGCTTTCCGTTTCGGCCATTTTCCTTTGTTTGTTTCTTTGGCTGAAATTTGGTGGAGGGGGTTATTTGCAATTGTGCAATTTATAATGGAGAAGAATTTTTGTGGGACATGATGGTTTTCATAATGGTTCTACCATCTCTTGACTTTGACTTTCATTGGTTAATGATTACTTGGTTGTTGGTGATGGGAGTTGATATGGACTTGGTTGTGATCATCACTCATCATTCCTCCTTGCATTATTTGATCCACTCCATCTCTCACTCTCCATTGAGGAAGGGCCGGCCAAGCTTGTGGGGGCTGTCCCAAATATTTGGGGTGGAAAAATTGTTCTTTTGGCTTTGCACAAAATCCTTTTGATCATCTAAAAACTATATCCTTCAACCCCACTTCAAGAATGGCAACTTCTATAACCCCATAAGACAAAACCATTCTATACTATCCTACAGCATTCTTAGACACGTCGACTCGCCAACTTCGTGCCCGAGTTGCCTCGGTCCAGAGGTAGGAGCCCGTAAAAGAACCCGGCGATGTGGTGCCTTTCCGACGAGGAGATAAAGACTGGAGATTCCGCGGGGAGATCGGGACGACGACGAGAAGACCGAAGGACACGGATCGCTCGGTATATCTCTCTATCCCTTCTCTAGTTAGCTAGCATTAGATTAATGGCCCGATCCGGGTTTGAAAGTCCGCGGTAACGCCGGTTCTAGTTTATAGAAAAGTTTTTGTATTCCGCATTTTGGCCTCGTACAGACGGCCGGGGCGCTGCCGTGCACTTACAAGAGCTTGCCTTTTCAATGCTTTCTGAGGAGTATAAACTATGTCAAACTCAAGTAACATGACAGTCCATCTTGACATTCTACCGGCAAGGCTTGCTTTAGTCATTAAGTGTTTGAGCGGGTCGACCTTAGAGATCAGCATAACCCGATGAGCGAGCAGATAGTGCCTCAGCTTCTTCACAGCGGACATCAAAGCTAGGCATTGCTTTTCGATCGGGGAATAGTTATGTTCCTCCCCGACCAAAGTTCGATTGAGGTAGTAGAGGGCATTCTCTTATCCCTCCTCGTTGTTCTGAGCAGGGAGCGCACCGAGTGACTCATCCAGCGCGGCAGTGTAGAGAATCAGCAGTTTATTTGGAATGGGAGCGGCCAGCACTGGAGGGTGCAATAAGTACTGTTTGATGCTTTCGAACGCTTCTTGACATTCAGCATCCCATACAAAAGGAGCTCCTTTCTTCACAAGCTTTGAGAAGGGTCTACATCTCCCCGATAAATTTGAGATAAACCTCCGTATATAAGCAATCTTGCCTTGAAAAGATCTTAATTGCATCAGACTCTTCGGATGGGGCATTTCCATGATGGCCTTTATCTTGGATGGATCAACTTCGATCCCTCGATGTCGGACTATGAAGCCCAGGAATTTTCCCGATGACACGCCAAAGGCGCACTTCAGGGGATTCATCTTCAGATCATACTCCCTCAGCCTAGTAAGAACGGTCCTAAGATCTTGGATGTGATCAGCCTTGGCTTTATTCTTGACGACCAGATCATCAACATAACATTCGACTACCTTATGATTTAGGTCATCAAAGATATTGGTCATTGCCCTTAGATATGTAGCACCTGCGTTCTTCAGTCCGAACGGCATCACTTTGTAGCAGTATATTCCGATCGGGGTTCGAAATGCTGTGTGTTTCTCATCCTCAAGCAACATCTTGATCTGATTATATCCAGACGAGCCATCCATAAAGGTGAACAGTTCATAATTTGAGGTGTCATCGACCATCATTTCCATGACCGGTAGCGGGAAGTCGTCTTTAGGACAAGCCTTGTTGAGGTCCCTGAAATCGACACAAACTCGGATATGCCCATTTTTCTTCTTCACTGGGACTACGCATGCGATCCAGTCCGCATATTTCTCTTCTTTGATGAAGCCAGCATCGATAAGTTTCTTAGATTCCTCGATGACATTTTCTTCTAGCTCTTTTCTCATTCTTCGAGGAGCTTGTTTGACTGGCTTAGCATCAGGAGATATAGCCAGATTATGCACGGCCACTTCAAGGGAAAGTCCAGGCATTTCTTTATACGTCCACGTGAAGCAGTCGACGAACTCGTGCAGCAGGGCGATTATCTGCGCTTTCATTTCCTCTGACAAGAGTGAGCTGATGTAGGTCGGCCTTGGATTATCGGGCGTTCCTAAGTCAATCTCGTCAAGCTCGTCGAAGGTTGCTTGCCCGCCATCTTCGAGATCTTGAGGAGCTTCTTCTGGCTCGGCTATCTCGTCATCATCATTTGATCTTTCGCTGGCTTCACCAACATGGATCATGTAGCACGCTTTGGAATCAGGTTGAATGTAGCCTATGCCCCATCTGTCTGGAATTCGTCCATCGATGAGTGCTCGGACCTGGGGCAGATACCATAGCCCTTCATAAAACTTTGCTTCGGACTCCGTTTGATATATCCGGCATCCGTACTTTTTGAAATATTCCCGCATCTCAGGTGCATAGTATCTGGGGTTGAGGATAGCACTTATGCCTCTCTCATAGGGAAGGCACGCGACAAACAAATCGTCCGAGTGCCCAATAGGATTTGACCCATAAAACAGGATGCCCTTCTGTCCATTTTTCCTTCTGGGAACGTAGAAAGTTTTTATCAGGTCCATGGTGGCGACTGACAATGCATCGAGCTCTTAGCATATCTGCTCCGGCACCCTTGTGACAGTTAGGGACCTTCTGTAATTTCGAAGGTCTCTCGTAGTTTCGCTTGTTGCATAGGGGTCCAATCTGCACAACTATTGCAAGGCAGGTCCTCTTCTTCCGACTCTCCAGTGTCGCTGCCAAGATGAGGGTGGATTTTGCTGCTAGATGGGCCTTCAGTATCAGAGTCATCCGTATCGCTACCGAAACGAGGGCGAGTTTTACGGAAGGACGGACTTCTAGCGTCTGACTCATCAGTGTCGCTACCGAAATGCGAGCGCACTTGGGCATTTTTTCTTTTGAAAGTGACAGCCGGCGCAGATTTGCTTTTGAGTCTTGGGGCCGGTCTATCCTCAGTTAGTTGTGGCTTAGCATTTTGTTGGTTCATGAAATACCGAGAATCTTCATATCGGACATCATGTACACCGAACGGCTGGATGTCTCCGTCAATGCGTTTTTCTTCGCCATTTCTAGTATACTTCATGCATTGATGGAGAGTTGACAGAACGATGCCGTAATCGTAGAGCCACGGCCATCCTAAGAGAATTTTATAAGACGTGTCAGCGTCGATCACGTATATCTTAGCTTCAGTTTGAAGATCCCCGAATTTGATTGGCAAAGCTATAGACCCCAGAACTTGCTGGCAGTTTTGATTGAAACCTCGAATAACAATCCTTTCCCTTGACAGGTGTCGGACGTCCATTGACAAACTCTTCAGAGTCCGCAAGTTCATGATGTTCACTGAAGACCCCGGATCAATCAATATACGATTAATCCGATCTCCGTCGCTGTACCCGGTTACGTAAAGCGGCCGATTATGCTCAGTCTTTCCCAGTAGCAAGTCTTCGTCCTTAAACGTGACTGCGGCGGCATGCAGAGCATACTGGGCTTCTTTCATATTAATTTCAGCAAAGCGAGCCTGATACCGCTCAGGGTTTTGTAGAGCATGAATGAGAACATCTCTAAGCTCTTGAGATATAGCATCATAGATGCTAAGGAGAGACGGAAGCTTTCGAAGATGAGCCAAGACATTATAGTCAACTGATGAAGGACTCGAATCTTCATGGGCAAGTTCTCTATCATCTTCTTCATTAGCGACTTGTTTTTCCTTCCCTTTTGGGGCGTTGCTCTGATTTAGCGGTAGAGCCCTGCCGCTTCTGAGCTGGATTTGGTTGGCCTTTGTGGCAAGCTCCTCGTCCTCTTTGGGAAAACAGAGCTCCTCCTCAGAGTCGCTTCCAAGATGAATAGCGTAACAGGTCACTACTGGGGTCTCTTCATTGGAATCTTCTTCTAACTCCTCCAGAATTTCAGCCGCTCATACAGGGAAGGACTCCTTCAATTGAATCAGAGTTCTTTCCTTCTGTTCATATTCTTCGAGGGAATCGATATATTTTTGAATGTCGATCTCCCTGCAGACTCCTTTTCGCACCGAGCTGTACTTTTCTTCTTCTTGAGCTTCTTGGATTTTGATCCTGATGGAGCCAGATTGGCAGCTGGTACGATAGGCTTCTTCTGCCCTTCCCATTCCGTTCTGGGCTCTTTCCAAAGTAGCTTTAGAATATTCTTCGTCTTATTAGATATGTACGTACCCCACGGAGGCCGCGAGGAGTCCGTTTCATTTCTCAGGACAGCGGTTTCGGCTTCTGTCTGTATAAAGTTGGTGGTTGCAACTTGATTGTTCACCAACACACTTTTGGACAGTTCGATCTCTCCAGCCTTGTACTGCTTCTCGACCCAGTCTTTGAAGATATAGCAATCTTCGATCGCATGGCTCACTACTCAGTGGTACGGACAATATAGGGGATTGTCAGTCATTTTTTCCTCTTGAGGCCTTTTCGACTCCGGCAATTGTAGACCGTTGTTCAAGGCATCTTTAAATATCTTTCGGACCTTGTTCCTTCTGAAAGAGTAAACCTTGTTCTCTTTTTCTTCTCTAGGGAAGGCCCCTCTCCTTCCAGCAATGGCTTTCGAGACCGGTTGGTTTTGGATTCGCCTGCCCTTTGCTTTTTTTCATTGTCTGACGCATTGAAGACATTGGTACTGCTGGAACTCCCGCTTCTATGGTTGTCGTCCCGCTTGCTTTTCCAAGTCTTGTTTCTCTGAGAGTCTGGGGTAGACTCTTGCTTCGAGCGTTCTAGCATTTGTACTTTCTTGGTTAGCTCTTGAAAGGTCATGAGGCCTGCCATACACAAGAATGGGACCATCCAATTGCTGAGGTTCCCAATGAGGAGGCTGACGGACTGGTCCTGCTCCAGCAGCGGTTCGCACTTGACCATGAGATTACGCCATCGGGTGATAAAGTCAGTGTTGCTTTCATTCTTCCCCAGCTTGGTCCTCACAAGGTCAGCAATGGAGATTTTATCACTGACACTCATGAACCTTTGCCGAAACAGAGATTCCATTTGGGCAAAGGTAAAGACGGACCCGTCTGGTATACTCGCATACCAGTCAAAAGCGACACCGGTCAGGCTGTTGACAAACTGAAGAAGAAGGAGCGCATCATTGCCCCCTGTATTTCCGCACGACACTTTGAAGTGGGCCATGTGCTGATTTGCATTTCCCGTCCTGTCGAACCTTCTGAACTTAGGAATGACATAGCCGCTCGGGAACTCGATCAGATCGTACTGTGCGGGGTATGTCCGCCCACTACTGCCAATTTCTTTCTGAGCTTCAGTTTCGGCCACCAATGTTTTAGCCTTGCTGGTGACCAAATCCATTATCCGATCTTGTGTTAGCGGGATGGTGTTATCTGTGGCCAAGGCGTCCCCAGAAGTAGAATGTGGCCGGCTTTAGTGTGGCTCAACGAATCTTGGACCCAAAGGGACAGGTATCGGCCGCTTCGGATTGTCATCATCCGGCTCATGAGTAGCGACTTGTGCTTGATTTGGAGGCGCTCGAGCAATTTAAGCCATAAGCTGCATCACAACGTTCGTTAAGTCGTCATTCTTTGAATAGAGCTTGGACATCTCTTTATCTTTGCTCCTGAGCTGTGTTCGAAGCTCTTGAAGCAGCTCTTGCTCCGCGGTCCTGGGGCGGAAAGTCGGCTCTTCCTCGCTGTCCGAGCTTGACTCTGCCTGGACCGAAGGGTCTTTCTGCCTATCATCCTCGTCGAGAGGGTTTTCGTCATCCAGCGGAGGAGGCTGTTCTTGGGAAGCAGCAACCACATTCAAGCCAGATTGGACTTAGGATGTGGTGGCCCCATCCTTACTTTTGCTGCGAAGGATGTCGCTGGGGCGCCCTCCTACCATATAGACCTTATGGATAATTTATCCAGCCGTCTTTTTATTATCGGCGGCTGATTTCACAGATTGCTGTCTTGACTCCCCTATTTCGGTAGCGAGCAGTCGATTGAAGGCGGCTGGCCTGACAGGATTCTTTAATGGAGCTGACGCTTCTTTTCTGGATTTGCCCCGCTGCTTTCGCACGGCACAGAGCGCCTGATAGACTCTTGAAGAGACGGTGTCATACATTTTCTGTTGGGGCCGGGACACGTCTCTTTGTAGCAACGTTCGAACCGCTGTCTTCTTGATTCTGGTGGTCATGGCGTTTTTCTGAACCCACTTCAGAGGTTTGAAGGAATTGCTGATTTTTACGGCCAATTCAGCTATCGCCGCAGGATGACTCTGCTCCTGGAATCTCACACAATTCCACCTGGCAGGAGTCCTGGCCCTCTTGTTGGCTCGATACCTGTGCCGCTTCTGCCTTAACTTTTCTGATTTGAGCACTTGGTAGGCTCCGGCTCTTTGGGAAGACGCCGTAGACCGATTGATAGAGAAGCCAGAGGAGATGCCCGATCGTGCATTTGATGGAGTCATCACCTGAGCTCGTCCGCAACGTTTGATGTTGCCCTTTGTATCGGAAGCCTTATCCCCAACTGGAGCACTAGAGAGTCGTTCAGGCACCATCTTAAGTTTCGGTTGTGGCGCCTTAGCGATCACAACATTCGGCATCTTTCCCCTTTAGACCGTCTTGGCCACCTGTTTTGCCGGGATTTCTGCCAGATGATCGCTTCCGGCAGGGTAGATGATGACGGAGCCAAACTGGCGGGGTAGTTCCTCCCACTGTTGACCGAGGCTTACGGGGAGAACCATACAAGCATTGACCTTGACCACGTAAGGGATTGGGGTCGCATTGGAAGCTGATTTCATCTTGGGATACATTGTCGTCGAAAGTTGATTGCTTCATGGAAAAAGAAACATCATTTCAGTATAGGCAATCGATATGTATATTGATAGAGTTCGCATGAACGTTTAACCCGAAATATTGGAGGAAAGAAAGGTGCCACCTGGCGTACCAGAATCTGTAGGGTGTTTTTCGTCACCCCATTAAGATGGGAATATGTGAGCGCTTGTCAGGCACATTACAGAATCCCACTGCCTAGGCTAGGCTGGGGTTTATTGATTGTGAGGATCCGAATCTCCGGCAGCCGCGGACTAAGCTATCGTTAATTACCCCTCGCCTTTGAAGCGAGGGAACCTCCAATTGATGGGTTAAACTGTTCATGCGAACTCAATGTGAAGTGTTGTGTTTTGAAGGGGTTTTGGATATATCGGAGGCCCTGCAGAGTTTTTTACGGGGGTCCCGCTACCCGGATAGCGGGCTGGGGGTCAAGGAGGCTAGCAGCCCTTTTGCGGGGTGTGGGGCAGCGCTCCATTAGAAATTTTTTTCTAACAGGGACAGTGTCGTGGAGTATGTGTGTATGTGTGTGTATATATACATATATATAAAATAAAATAAAAAGGGAAAGGGCATCCAAAGGATGCATAGGAAAAAGCGCTAGCAGTTTGGGTGCTAGCGCTTTGAGCTCTAGCGCTCCATGTGCCAGGCACGTGGGCACTCGGGCGCTAGCGCTTTGGGCGCTAGCGCTCTGAGCGCAAGAGAGATAGTACTTAGAGCACTAGCGCCCTACGTTTCAGCGCATAGGCGCTCGGGCGCTAGCGCTTTGTGCGCTAGCGCCTCCACGTGTCAGCGCGTGGGCGCTCGGGCGCTAGCGCCCCCACGTGTCAGCGCGTGGGCACTCAGGCGCTAGCGCTTTGGGCGCTAGCACTTTGAGTGCAAGGGCGCTAGAACTTTGAGCGCTAGCGCCCCACGTGTCAGCACGTGGGCGCTCGGGCGCTAGCGCTTTGGGCGCAAGGGCGCTAGAGCTTTGATGCTAGCGCCCCACGTATCAACACGTGGGCGTTCGGGCGGAAAAAGGGACTTGGTCCCTATAATGGGAGTTGTACACCCAGAAATGAGTGCTTATTATTTTGTGTGTGTGTGTGTGTGTGTGTCTCTGAGGAGTTAAACTCCTAGGATGTTTTGAAGCTGATGAAGGGCTTCTCCCCTTGAGCCCTAGTTCTTCCCCAAAGTGGGGTTTCTGGAGATGGGTCTCCTTCTTCTTCCTCTATTGGCAGGATCTTGAAGATCAAGAGATGTGAGATTTTAAAAATCAGCTCCCCTTTGTGGGTTTTGTGGAGAAAAACTATTTAGTTTTATAAAAGGAAGAGTAGAACTCTTGATTTAATTCAAAAGAGGATCTTGAAGATCAAAAGATGTGAGATTTTAAAAATCTCTTCTTTTTGAGATCTGATGGGAGATCTAAGCTCCCCTTTGTAGGTTTTGTGGTGAAAAACTATTTAGTTTTATAAAAGGAAGAGTAGAACTCTTGATTTAATTCAAAAGAAAGAAGAAGGTTTCTTTAGAAGCTTGAGAAAGGAGAAGATCACAGATCTTGATTTTTTTTTGAGAGAGAAAAAGTTATTGAGATATTTTCATTCTCTTTGCCTTTATAGGCTATACACTTTACATATAGCCCCTTGGGCTTCACAAAAATGGCATTTTGCCTATCCCATGCCTCATGTACTATTTCTTTTTGCACATAAGCCATGGGCTTTACAAAAATTTGGCTTTATGCCCATTTTTCTTACATTTATTCATATAATAAAAAAAGAAATACACTAAAAATTATTTATTGCAAAAAAAAAATTTCGGCATGGGGGAAGGCCGGCCGCTTCATATTCAGGCTTGACCGGGGCATTGGCCCACTTGACCTGGGCTTGGGCCCACTTGGCTTGAGGTTGACTTTGATTTTGACTTGGTCAACCGGGGTGTAAATTTCGACCCCAAACCATTTTCTGCAGGATTCTTTGCAAAAAAATTCACAGCGCCGCTAAAAGAAAAATTTGTTGCCTATTTTGATATTGGTTGTTTTCACATTTTAATACGGAAATTAAGGGGAAAAGACCAAATTCAGATTAGGTAGGGATTTCATTACCCTTCCTAAGCCCCAAAAATAACAAAACTAGCATCCGCATTGCCCTCATTAACTAAAAAAGATCTAGACAAGGCTCTAAGGACCGTCGCGCTCAATTAAGACAGAAGAAGGTCATGGGTAATCTATTGCTTATCCGGTTTCTTTTGTGGTGTCTAAAGCAAGTGTGTCTAAAGAAAGTGGCTACTTAATTAGGCCCGCTACTTATGTAGCGGAGAACCTCCTACTTACATGGCACTTACCTAACCACAGAAGGGATAAAGAGGCAGTAGATGATCTATCTTGCGACTTGTCTTCTGGAAGTCTAGGAGCGGTCTAGAGACTTGACCTCGGTGACCATTAGATTTAGGGTTGCTTGTGCATTGTTTGTGTGATTTTTCAAAAATCCGTCTTTTTAAAAAACAAACACCAAATCCATCTTTTCTCTAATTATCACTTACGCTACCACTTGTACTAAACCATTTAGTGCATGCTTGGCTGGACATGGGATTCTAGTGCCCATCTTGTCCGCGTTCCTTCTATCGACTCCGAAGTCGGTATTTCTACATCTACTTTTTCTTCACCCACTACCACACCCACTTCGATAGTCGAATCTCCATCGAACTTCTTTAACACCACTCTGCCACCGTCCGCAGGTGCACAGAATCCGTCCCGTATCTCTTTCCAGGAGAGATGCTACCCTATTCGAGGTCCTCTTTCTACCTGGCTTACCATTCCACCAGCCAATGAGGAAAATTTCGAAATCAAACCTCAATACATCAATCTTTTACCTAAATATCACGGTCTTGAGTCTGAAGACGCATACGTTTTTATTACTAAATTTGAAAACGTATGCGCTATGATGGGTACTTCACAGCTTTCTGTAGATGCTATGCGTCTACGTCTTCTCCAGTTCACTTTGTGTGATTTAGCCGAGAAGTGGCTTTATAACATAGCTGCACATTCTATTTCAAGCTGGGATGAATTCGTCATAGCTTTCCTTAAGAAATTCTACCCCAATCATAAGGCAGCCCGAGTCCGTAGAGAAATAAATCAATTTACCCAGCTTCCCAATGAACCATTTTTGAAGTGTTTTGAACGCTTCAAGGATCTGTTAGTTCAATGTCCTTATCACGGAATCCATCGATAGGATCTATGCAGAATCATATATGAGAGCATTAATCCTACAACAAAATAGGTGTTTGAATCCATGTATCAAGGCAACTTCATGTCTAAAGACGATGGTGAAGCTTGGAGATTTTTAGAAGATTTCACTGAAAAACATTACAATGGGAGAGTGTAAGTCAACCATCGTCTAGGGGTGGTATTCATCAACTTGATGTTTCCATAGGAGTTAGAGCTGAAATAGCAGTAATGCAAAAGAAACTCGAAGTTATGGAACATAAATTTTTATTAGCCTCCCTAAATCAGATGACACTCCCCAAAACTGTCTGTAGATGTTGTTCTGATCCATCACATCTTACGGAAGAATGTCCTTTGAATTCTCTGTTTCAAGGTCAAGAGCATACTAATGCAGCTTTTCAGTAAAGACCTAGAAACGATCCATATTCTTCCACTTATAATCTGGGTTGGAGAAATCACCCTACTTTTGCTTGGAACCAACATCAAACTCAAAACACGGTTCCAAAACTTCCAAAGGGTCCCTCCACAACAACAGCAACCACTACAACTTAGTCAGCACCCCTATCAATCACAAAATTTTCAAAATCCGGTCAACACTTCTGCACCGTATAATAATTCTTTGCAATTGACTGGTACCGATAACTCTTTTTCACTCGAACGAACCTTGGAAATGTTTATGAAACAATCTATCCAAGTGTCAGCTGATATAAAGACTTCTATCGATGGCATAAAGAAGAACTCCGCCTTCCAAGGTGAGAGTATTAAATCGATGGAAGCCTAAATTGCACGGATAAATGCCGAAATGAGTGCTAGAGAGAAAGGGAAACTTCCGTCTCAACCCCTTCCGAATCCTGGATATTCACAACACTACAATGTGAATGCTATTATAACGTTGAGATCTGGAAGAGTGCTGAATAATCAAGTCGGTGAAGAGATTGATAATGATCATGATGAATTAATAAATAACACCCCGGCTTTCACTTCCACTTTTCCTTCCACTTCCACATCCACTTCTACTTCTGATCTGTGTTCGTCTATCCCACCACCTTCTTGCGAGCCTATTCTTCGTTTTCCTTAAGGCTCGAACCCTAAACAAACCTCTTCTAGTCAACCAAAGACAATCCCCACTCCTATTCTGGGATCAGTTCCACACACACCACCTTCTCCAATGTTGGACCGAGCTATTATTACTAAAGCTCCTTATTCGAATCGGTTAAGGGGAACAAATCAAGTCCACAAATGGAGAAGATTATGGAAATGTTTAAACAGATTAACATCAATATCCCTCTCCTAAATGCTCTTCAACAAGTCCCGTCTTATGCGAAAATTCTTAAGGACTTTTGCACTAGGAAGAGGAAGACTCAAGTGCCCAAAAAGGACTTCATGACAAATAATGTTAGCACTGCTTTTACCCCACAGTTACCAAAAAAACGTAAGGACCCTGGATTTCTTACAATATCGATTTCTATTAGGGGTAAAAACATCGACCATGCTTTACTTGACCTTGGCGCAAGTGTTAACCTTCTTCCATATTCTGTTTATGAGCAGTTTGGGATTGGTGAGTTGAAACCAGCTCATTGCACTCTCTAAATGGCATACCGATCAATCACCAAACCTAGGGGTGAACTAGAGGATATGTTGAATAAAGTCGGGGAATTTATATTCCCTGTGGACTTTATTGTTCTCGATACACAACCTGTAGCGAACCAAGAAACCAAATTCCGGTGATACTGGATCGACCATTCCTTGCTACTTCCAATGCTGTCATTAATTGTCGAAACAATTCTATGAACCTATCTTTTGGAAAAAAAACAATTGAACTGAACATTTACAAAATTGGAAGTCAGCAGTCTGAACCCTCTGCTCACATTCTTGTTGTCTGTTCTGTCCACGAGATAGCTCCCGAAAGCTGCGAATTTGATGAACTTTGCTTTAATGATCTCGATGACATTAGCACATCAATATTTGATCTTGCACATCTTAGTGAGGACACTTTTGACGAGTCAACTTCTGAGTCTGAATCTTTTGACTCATCACTTTCCGAGTCTGTATCCTTTGCAGGCTAAGAGCTTCTTCGTGAATCTGAATGTCATTCTTTTACCCCCACCTTCTATTGCTTCTCCGCCGATATTAGATCTCAAATTATTACATTCTCATCTTAAATATGCATATTTAGGTGAGGGTGAGTCTTTACCTGTGATCATATCCGCTTCTCTAGCCTTAGAGCAAGAGAATGCGCTTTTGACGGTCTTGAGATCTAATAGTCAGGCTTTTGGTTGGACTATGGCTGACATCAAAGGGATTAGTCCCTTGATTGTTGAACATCATATACATCTGATGGATGAAGCCAAGCCAACCCGAGAACCACAAAGGCGGTTGAATCCCGTCATGAAGGAGGCTGTAAAGAAAGAAATCGTCAAATGCCTCGACAGTGGTATCATTTACCCAATCTCTGATAGCCAATGGGTAAGTCCAATTCATGTAGTCCCTAAGAAATCTGGCATCACTGTCATAATAAATGAGGCAAATGAGTTAATCCAGACACACGCTCAAATTGGGTGGCGTGTATGAATTGATTACAGAAAACTCAATGCCGCAACGAGGAAAGACCACTTTCCTCTACCTTTTATTGACCAGATGTTAGAACGCTTAGCTGGATGGGAATATTATTGCTTCATGGACGGATTCTCTGGCTATAACCAGGTCCCTATTGCCGAAAAGGATCAAGACAAAACCACATTTACTTGTCCTTTTGGTAATTTTGCTTATAGACGCATGCCCTTTAGGTTATGCAATGCTCCCGCTACATTTCATCGGTGTACGATGGGGATATTCTTGGATATGGTCGAGAATTTTCTGGAGATTTTTATGGACAATTTCTCGATATTTGGAGATGTTGGCTATAGTGCCCTCAAGGCAATTATCATAGTCGCGGACTTGTGATTATGATGATTGAGGCAGGACCTATACTGATAAAACAATCTTACTCAAGATGATAGTATGCTATCTGGTTTGTCTTTATCATCATATACTTGTTGATAGAGCCAATAGGATTCTTGCTTGACTGCCAGCATTATGATGGCGATCACATACGTGGGAGCTGGGGGTCTATAAGCACATCCTTAAATATCCCTAGTCATAGGAGTATCGAGACCGGGCATCGATACTCTAGTGTAGACTAGTGTATACTAATCGAGACCCCGACGAGGGGCGGTGGCCAGGTCTCACAAGCCATTGGTGTTAGTTTGTTCACCTAAGATAGTATACAGGTGCTCATTAGGTTATGAGTACACTGGACGGACTCGCCGGGAACCTGCTAGTTGGTATTATACCTATTGTCAGATAGTAGTTCCCAGGTGACATGTGTACAGGTTAGCCTGTCGACCTGAGATCGTCATTTTTCTCGTGTGAGCTCCCACTGTGCTTTGATTACTACCCTACCACGGCTCAAAGGAGTAGTGCAAATAAGTTTTAGTTAGGTACACTCCCGAGCCACATGGAGGCAGTGATCAGATCGTCGGGGATTCGTCTCCCCCGGTATTGGGGGTTGATGTCGTGTTGTGTACGGATGGCCATCACCAAAAATCCGTGGCCACGGTGGACGAGAATTATCAAACCAGGATCGATAGTTTCTCAGGTGGTGATGGGGTTTCATACCGACACTAAATATCGCGTTGTTGGGGGTCTGACTTTATCCGCCCTCTAGACTCGATATGCGATACTCTTAGTCGAACAGACCGGACTGTACAGATATTGTCACTGTCAGGCTCAGTAGGGGTTCTGCATGAGTTTGCTCGTCGGCCTCCCTTTCGCTCAATACTTGGGTAGCCGTCACGTACAGCTAGTGCCGCTGACGTGCTTGTGGTTAAACCCACTGCCAACGTATTGATGAGTCTTTAGAATCCTACACAGAGGGTTTTCATGGTTCAGGCGATATGGTGTACATGGCGTATGTTGATATATACAGATGTCTTATTAAATATGTGCATGCTGTGCAGATTTTAATCGGACGGTTGACAATACTAGCGGCTTAGGATTAAGCCGGATTATTAAATCGGATTTTGATTTAATAATTAATATATGTATTTGTATATACGTATTCTAGTATTATTGTTCACTATTCATTTTCTCTCTTGGCTATTCGTATTTTGGTACGAATACGCGTATATGTATTTCGATACATGTACCGGGAAGTATTCCGTATTTTATACGGAATGGCTTCTAGATGTTTTGCCGCCTCATTATTGATTTTCCATTTATGGAAAAATCATTTGTTTTATAATGAGGTGGAGGGTGTGAGGTGGCATGAGGCATGGACCATGGTATGGTCTTTGAGGTATGGTTCATATTGTTTAATTGGAAAAGAAAAATGATTTTTTTTATGAGAGAGAGAGAAGGGGCCGGCCACATTTTAGAGGTGGGGGAGAGCTCATTTCATTTGGTTCCTTATTACATTACACATTACACTAGCTCTCTCTCACTCTCTCATGCTTCAAAAAAGAACTTAGCCATTTTAGCTCATGCCAAGTCTTCATCACCTCCATTCATCTTCTATGGATGCTCTCTTGAGCTCATGGATAGAGAGAAAATTATAGTGACACATTCATACACCCCCACTCTCCATCGCTAGCGACTTTGGAGCGTAGGTTACCTCGTTTGTCGAGATTGGAGCTTGCGTCGTTTCCCTCGGGTGGATCATCGGAGATGAAGGAAGACCGGCAACCAAACTTCGTCAAAGAACTGCTAGGAGCTTGGAATGAAGACCGAAAGACTTGGATCAACTCTATATAATGATTCTAACTCTTAGTTTATATTGCTAGCTTAGGGTTTAAGGTCGATCCGGGATTCCGGTAACGGTAGCGCCAGTTTAGAAATTTTTGTTCCGCATTTTGGCCGCGTTTTGATGGCCGGGGCGCTGCCGCAACCCTTCATGGTATCAGAGCCACCCTTTTAACCCTACTAGCTTGTTTAAACATGCTTGAAATATCGATCGACGGAAATTTCCAAAATCACGATTTCATTTTTCTGTTCTCTGCCGATTTTCAAAAGTGTTCAAAAATATTTTCCAGTGGCTTAAAAATCCGTGCAGGCGATTTTATGAGTATAGAAAAAATTTGGGCTTCCTATTCCTCCAAATCGCCGCGGAACCGCTGCACTTACCCCCTATTGGCGGTGGATCCGCGGCCATTTAGTGGCGACGGGCTTCAAAAATTTTCTTGTAGCCCCCTAACGTGGAATTGTGATTTTTTTAATATCCTGTTTTGGCCCAGGTTTCTGTGAAATGTTTGTTTTGCTATTGGGGCCAATTTGGAACATAGTCGATCGATATTTTAAGTGTGCATTTAATAGTACATACATTTCTATCTGCGACCGTGAATGTCACTTGATCGGTAAACTCGTCTAATTGCTATATGTCTTTTAGACGGGTTTGCGAACGTGACATTCACGTTGATGTTCTGTGCTGTGCTGTTATGTTGGTTGGATCGTCGTGATGGATAGCCAGTGGTGCAATGTTAGTACAGTTTAATTTCATTTGTACATTTGATATTGCGGGGCGAGCGTCCGACATGTGGACTGCCGTCACTGCCTGTTTGTATATTATTCTTTTGGGGCACGACCGGGCTGAGGTCGATGTCACCCTTGTATATTATTTTATTTTCTGTACTAGGATTACCCCGCAGGGGAGTGCACAAATAGCCGGGTTCTACAGGGCAACGGTAGGGGGTATAGGTTGACCCAAGAGGGGTGCTCAAGTTACCGGATTCCGTGAAGTGCTGGGTGGCCCATTCACGTTGCTGAAGGGGCTGCCTCGCTTCTGGTTTTGCGGGTAACTTGCCGCGCTCGTAAGGGTTTAGGTTTCATTGCATATGCTATCCACACGACAGGGAACGTCGGGTCTCACTTGCGGCTCAAGTGAAACCCGGGTTTCCAGATTATCCAGCATTCTGTGTTGCTTCTGTGATGTTTCTGTGATGTTGCTTTATATCATGCCTGGGATGAATGTTATATATATATATATATTTATATATACTAGTAGATGTTGTATATGTTTTGCACCCGCGCTAGTCCAGTCCCCGCTCTGTCATTAGTTAAGTAACCTAATGGGTGATGACGGGACCCAGTGGCGAATGCGGATGGCATATACGTACATTTTATTTTCGTTCTTTCCTGGTGTGATTAATTGATGGGACTGCATTGATTCTTATCAATGCAAGGATAAAACAAACCTATATATGATGTTGTTGGAACCAAGTTTTTAAAACTGACATTACAGTCGTACACTTTTGCTTTGTATCGTGGTATTCAGTTAGGAATATCCTGTACTCATTCGACGAGGCAAGGGCCGAGATCCCTTCACAGGGAGTGACCCCTTGAGTAAAAGTTTGCGTCAACGTAATAACTTCACTATAATCGATTACTTTTGCTTTGCATCGTGGTATTCAGTTTGAGATATCCTGCACCCCATTCGACGGGGAAAGAGCCGAGATCCCTTCACCGGGAGTGACCTCTTTAGCAAAAGTTTTCGCAACTATATATTTGTAAAACCACTTGGATTCCATCAACGATATCAAGTTCATTACGTTAAAGGTTTTTCGCCTAAAACCAGTCGTAGCCCTCCGTCATTTTAGACGAGTATTGCTTAGTACTCATGCTACGTATGTTGACCTAGTCAAGGCGTAGTGTTCGGTAGCTCTATAGTACTTTTCTGTTGCATGGATATGCGATTGGTTAGGACAGTCGTACGGTCATGTTGACCTAGTCAAGGGCTCATACCGGTGGGTCTAATTAATCCAGGATAATGACGGGTCGAACTTCACTTGTGACTTATGATATGTTGACCTAGTCAAGGTCATAAGCCGCTTGGGGTAAAAACATACATCGGGAGTTTCAAACATACAGGAAACTTGCCAGGCTTACGCATACCTTCTGCAGTGTGGTGACTTGAGTGGCTTCCATCAAGTCATCATGCGATGATAGTTGGATCCCGATTCCCACTGATGAGTAGGATTACTCCTCGGGTGATTCTGACTAATTCTCCTTTTGGGTTTGGAGGAGAATTCGAGGAAATGGTGGGAGCCATCCAGATTAGATAAAATGATTAACCATTCTGATCTAACTTAGAGTGCACGCTGAGTGTTTCTTCTCTCTCTCTCTGGCTGCGACTTTGACCCGACCTTTGACTAAAACTCATAAAACCAAGTTGACCAAATCTTCTTAAAACACTAGGGATTTTGGAATGTCACGGTGTCGCATACATCATTGCCACTTCTATATCACCTTTGCATTTCTCCAGAACTCCCCGTTTTACTACGAACATCCACTTCCATTGGATAAATCCATCGTATAGTTACATACGAACTCGAAGGAACTTTTTCGAGGATGGATTCTGGTTCTGGAGAGATTGAATATGATTATTCGGTTGTCTTTTCTCTTTACCTTCTCTCAGGTTGTGAGGGCTCCTAGGATTAGGATAGGGTACTCCTATTGAGCTTATTGGATAGTCTTCTTCCAAACCATAGGCAGGTGCCGAACGGTAGGGAAGGAAGAAAACCAAAAAGTTTAACTGTGGTGTACATAAGGTAATAAGTAAAGACATATAAAGGGATTAGAATAATGGCAGAAGAAATTGCGATCACCATCATTCACGACAAAGACCGTGTATACCCCTGCCACTCCTACATTCACTTTGCATTTCTTTAGAACACTTAGTATCACTACGGATATCCACTTCTATTGGATATGCCATCGTATAGTTACATACGAACTCGAAAGAATTCGTTCCAGATTCGGGGATGGTTTCCGGTTCAAGAGAAATTGGATAGGATTATTCAGATGTCTTTTCTCTTTACCTTCTCTCAGGTTGCGAGGGCTCCTAAGATTAAAAGAGTATACCTATTACACTTATTGGATAGTCTTCTTCCAAACCTTAGGCTGCTGCCAAAGGGTAGGGAAAGAAGAAAACCAATTAGCGTAAAGGAGGTATACAGAAGGTAATAGGTAAAGTCATAATAAAGGGATTGCAGTGAGGGCAGGTAAGTATATGGTTACTGTCATGATTCAGGATAATGGAAGAGGCGTTACTAGGAATACCAGTTAACCCTTTTGAAACATTTTCATGTTTCAGTTTTACTATGCGATGTTAATTGAAAACTGTTTTCCCAATAAGAATCTAACTCCAGGGTATGTATTTACCAGATCAGTTTCTCATATCTGTATGTTATTACAGATGGTGAGTGGGGGTAAGATATTAGGAATTGGGTGATTAGATCCTCATTATATCGGAATTCGTAGTAATTGGTGATATTTGAGGAAATCATCTGGATTTTGCCGGATGGCAAATATTTGGTTTTGAATATCCGTTGTTATGCACAAATTTCAAACCGATATATCTGTACATTTATTTTCTAAAGTGAGATATAACTTTTTGATATTGTGTCTATGACATTTACCTATATCATTTGGTGATTGGGTAAGGTGCATTCAACAGCGGTGTAACTCTTCTTAACCAAAGTACAGTTTTTCAACCTACGACGCACAGGGTTTGAGTTATTGAACTCAGGGGACTTATACAAAATATTGTATGTTGTCCAGTGTCCATTAGGACAATGGGGCTGGTACTCGAACTGCATTCTGTTTACTCATAACTTTTCTGATTCTAGACATGTATTTCATTGAAATGAAAGGTTCAGATTTTGAGAAGTTATAGGTATAAGAATAAAGTAGAGAACCATTTATTAGAAGTATCGGGATTCTTTGAAGTATTCGAAGATGTAGATACTTGTGTTTGGTACTCCGTTGATAGTAATGGTTTTGAGAACTTGCTTCTCTTTCGGGTTACTCATATATGGGTGCACTCCTAGATGAGTAATGATGATTGTCCTCTTTCCATTTGGTTGATATGCACTGGAGACAGCTGCATGATTTTGAATCTGGTTCCAATTAAATTAGTGCTTTTGTTTCTATATCAGATATATATAGAATCAACTTATATCTTAACGATGTTAAGGTATAGGGAGTTGTCCGGCTGATGCTTAAAACAAGAATCCGGATAAATTCAAGGCACGTTTCAGTAATGGCAGTTTGTGCGTTATCCCGGGCTTTGACGAGGGTTAACTTTCTACCATCATGAAGATCAATATTTATATTGTTCTTGACTCGCCACAGTTTTAGTAAAATGGATTTTTCAGAAAACAGATGTGGGAGTATGGTAGAACAGGAAGTGATTCCAGAACCACAAACGATCACTGAAAATTTAATAGAACCTAAGGATTCAATTGGATTTGATGTTCCATTAGCCACTCCGCAGATTTGGTGGGTAACCTCAGGAACCCGAGAGGTACTTCGGTCTTCTCCGAGGCGGTGATAGGGAGGTTCTTGTTTACCCAGACTTGCCATTGTTGTTATTCTAGATTATAAGACCCGGCAGTAGGATGAGTATAGCGTCATTCTAAACTAGTTTTAGAAGTGCACGTGTATATGACTCTGCCAGAGGGTTGTTGTAGTCAGTGGGAGCAGCGGAAACATAGTGGGCAAGTAGCTTATGTCTATTTATAGACTAAAGCAGGTATAGCGGAAATAGATTATCTAATTTTGATATGACAGTCATAGGCTTTGACTTCATCAGAATAGGAGATGGATCTGCTAAGAAGGTAGTAGAGAGTGATGTCCAGGTAATGGGATGACATGCACTTGATAGGAAGGGATATTCCTATACTACGATCGGTTATACTTTGGTTGTCACACAGTTGTTTCTCCACATAGGATATAAAAATAATATCAAGTTTCCTGGTTACTAGATCTATGTTTCTAGATTTAGATTTGGGAAGTATTACTTCCCAATTTGGGTACTTTGACATTATTCTAAAGATATTTTAGAATGGACGACTCCTGGCATGGTGGTGAACTTGCAGGTGATGGAGTCAACCTCTCTAAAGGTGTCTTACAGACTAAAGGGGAGAGGGATCTACAAGATTAACATATCATTTGCTTAGGCAATTGAGTTAATCATGAAATGTCAAGTACCACACCAGATATTTCTATGGCACTAGATGCAATAAGCAGATATATTAATCCAATCCTGGAGAAACATTGGGAAGCAGTTATTGAACATAAGTGAATGTTCTTGGGAAATGATTACGGCAGCCTCCTTAGGGAGACGGTTATCATTTCAGGCTTCCAAGGTGACCTGGATGATAGAGTGACTGTCGGATTTATAGTTTTCCCTCTTTTGAGGACAGTATGTTGGACAGGTAGTCCAAGTGAATACTGAGGAAAGGTAAGGCGTAGGATACTGATTAAATTCAGTGGACGATACAGTCTAAGTAGTTTGCTGGATTTGGAGTTCATTTATGAACTGGGTCCCATCAGATATCCAGACAAATTCTAAGACAAGTATTGCTCATTTCGGGAGATAGTTTTCTCCGAGAAGTTGAGAATAAAAGAGATACAGAAAGAAACATTGGAGTGGATCCACTCACTGAGGCTATTTCTCGAACGAAATCATTTTCGCAAACAGGCTTTCAAAAACTAATTAGAAGAGAAGTTGGGTGTTCGGTATCACACGGGCTGTGAGTATGCGACATCCCAATAATTGGCCTTAAGTGCAAGTGGGAGATTGTTCGCTATAGTGCCCTCAAGGCGATTATCATAGTTGCGGACTTGTGATTATGATGATTGAGGCAGGACCTATACCGATAAAAAAATCTTACTCAAGATGATAGTATGCTATCTGGTTTGTCTTTATCATCATATACTTGTTGATAGAGCCCGTAGGATTCTTGCTTGACCGCCAGCATTGTGATGGCGATCACATACGTGGGAGCTGGGGGTCTATAAGCACATCCTTAAATGTCCCTAGTCGTGGGAGTATCGAGACCGGGCATCGATACTCCAGTGTAGACTAGTGTATACTAATCGAGACCCCGACGAGGGGCGGTGGCCAGGTCTCACAAGCCATTGGTGTTAGTTTGTTCACCTAAAATAGTATACAGGTGCTCATTGGGTTATGAGTACACTGGACGGACTCACCGGGAACTTGCTAGTTGGTATTATACCTATTGTCAGATAGCAGTTCCCAGGTGACATGTGTACAGGTTAGTCTGTCGACCTGAGATCGTCATTTGTCTCGTGTGAGTTCCCACTGTACTTTGATTACTACCCTACCACGGCTCAAACAAGTCGTGCAAATAGGTTTTAGTTGGGTACAGTCCCGAGCCACATGGAAGCAGTGATCGGATCGTCGGGGATTCGACTCCCTCGGTATTGGGGGTTGATGTCGCGTTGTGTACGGATGACCATCACCAAAAATCCGTGGCCACGCTGGACGAGAATTATCGATCCAGGATCGATAGTTTCTCATGTGATGATGGGGTTTCATACCGACACTAAATATCGCGTTGTTGGGGGTCTGACTTTATCCACCACCCTGACTCGATATGCGTTACTCTTAGATGAACAAACCGGACTGTACGGATATTGTCACTGTCAGGCTCAGTAGGGGTTCTGCATGAGTTTGCTCATCGGCCTCCCTTTCGCTCAATACCTGGGTAGCTGTTACGTACAGCTAGTGTTGCTGACGTGCTTGTGTTTAAACCCGCTACTGGCGTATTGAAGAGTCTTTAGAGTCCCACACAGAGTGTTTTCACGATTCAGGCGATATGGTG
Organism: Agapanthus africanus; assembly: GCA_030015575.1. Lineage (NCBI taxonomy): Eukaryota > Viridiplantae > Streptophyta > Magnoliopsida > Asparagales > Amaryllidaceae > Agapanthus > Agapanthus africanus. The sequence goes on from CM057342.1 coordinate 622,100,804, forward strand.
TACATGGCGTAAGTTGATACATACAGGTGTCTGATTAAATATGTGAATGCTGTGCAGACTTTAATCGGACGGTTGATAATACTAGCGGTTTAGGATTAAGCCGGATTATTAAATCGGGTTTTGATTTAATAATTAATATATGTATTTGTATATACGTAATCTAGTATTATTGTTCACTATTCGTTTTCTCTCTTGGCTATTCGTATTTTGGTACGAATTCGCGTATATGTATTTCGATACATGTACCGGGAAGTATTCTGTATTTTATACGGAATGGCTTCTAGATGTTTTGCCACCTCATTATTGATTTTCTATTTATGGACAAATCATTTGTTTTATAATGAGGTGGAGGGTGTGAGGTGGCATGAGGCATGGACCATGGTATGGTCTTTGAGGTATGGTTTACATTGTTTAATTGGAAAAGAAAAATGATTATTTTTTTATGAGAGAGAGAGAAAGGGCCTGCCACATTTTGGAGGTGGGGGAGAGCTCATTTCATTTGGTTCCTTATTACATTACACATTAAACTAGCTCTCTCTCACTCTCTCATGCTTCAAAAAAGAACATAGCCATTTTAGCTCATGCCAAGTCTTCATCACCTCCATTCATCTTCAATGGATGCTCTCTTGAGCTCATGGATAAAGAGAAAATTGTAGTGACACTTTCATACACCCACACTCTCCATCGCTAGCGACTTTGGAGCGTAGGTTACCTCGTTTGTCGAGATTGGAGCTTGCGCCGTTTCCCTCGGGTGGATCATCGGAGATGAAGGAAGACCGGCAACCAAACTTCGTCAAAGAACCGCTAGGAGCTTGGAATGAAGATCGAAGGACTCGGATCAATTCGGTATAACGATTCTAACTCTTAGTTTATATTGCTAGCTTAGGGTTTAAGGTCGATCCGGGATTCGGGTAACGGTAGCGCCAGTTTAGAAAATTTTGTTCCGCATTTTGGCCGCGTTTTGATGGCCGGGGTGTTGCCGTAACCCTTCATGATTCTTTTGCTGACTGCCTATCTCATCTTGATGCAGTTCTTACTCGTTGTAAGGAGAAGAACTTGACCTTAAATTGGGAAAAATACCATTTCATAGTCCAAGAGGGAATTGTGCTTGGACATGTTATTTCACGGAAAGGTATTGAGGTTAACAGAGCTAAAATAGATGTCATTCATAACCTTCCTCATCCCAAATGCGTCAAAGATATACGATCTTTTCTTGGCCATGCAGGCTTTTATCGGAGATTCATTAAGGATTTTAGCAAAATTGCTAGACCCTTAACTCTTCTCTTGGCCAAGAACACAACCTTTCACTTTGACTCGGATTGTGAGGCTGCATTTGACTCACTTAAAAACTCTCTCACTACAGCCCCCGTTTTATCATCTCCAGATTGGAACCACCCGTTTGATCTTATGTGTGATGCATCAGATTTTGCTGTTGGTGCAGTCTTAGGACAGCACATTGATAAGATGCCATACGTGATTTATTATGCAAGTAAGACCCTGAATGATACTCAAATTAATTATACAACTACCGAAAAGGAACTTTTGGCAGTTGTATTTGCATTAGAAAAATTCAGGCCATACTTGATTGGCTCACCTATTGTTGTGTACACTGACCACTCCGCCTTGAATCATCTTTTGTCGAAGAAGGATGCTCAAGGTAGGTTAATACGTTGGATCCTTCTATTATAAGAATTTGATCTTGTTATTCGAGATAAGAAAGGATGTGAAAACGTAGTAGCCGACAATCTTTCGTGCATCTCTTCTTCACCTGTGACCCTGCCAATTGATGACTCTTTTCCGGACGAACAACTCTTGAACGTATCCGACGAACCTTGGTTCGGGGATATTGTGAATTATCTTGCTACGGGACTTATTCCCCACGAATGGTCGAAACAGGACAAACATCGATTTCTATCCTAAGTAAAACACTTTTACTAGGATGAACCCTATTTCTGTAAGTATTGTCCTGACCAGCTCATTCGCAGATGTGTCCCTAATCATGAGTTCAAGTGTGTTCTATCTTTCTGTCATGATCAGGCATGTGGAGGTCACTTTAGTCCTCAAAAGACGGCGGAGAAGGTTTTGCAATGCGATTTTTATTGGCCATCTTTATTCCAAGATACATTTGATCATTGCAAAACCTGTCCATGGTGTCAACACACGGGTCGGATTTCTCGGAGAAATGAGATGCCTCTTCAAGCGATCTTGGTGGTTGAAATTTTCGACGTTTGTGGTATTGATTTTATGGGTCCTTTTCCCAACTCCTTTGGGAATTTGTACATATTGCTTGCGGTTGATTACGTCTCGAAATGGGTGGAAGCTATTCCTTGTCGCACTAATGATAACAAGTTTGTCATTAAGTTCCTTAAAGAAAATATCTTTTCGTGATTTGGACACCCTCGCGCTATCATTAGCGATAACGGGATGCATTTCTCTAATCGGTCTTTCAAGACATTAATGCGAAAATATACAATCAACCACAAACTTTCCACACCCTATCATCCTAAAACGAGTGGGCAAGCTGAGCTTTCAAACAGAAAAATCAAACAAATTTTGGAGAAAACAGTTTCTAAAAATCGAAAAGAGTTGGCAACCAAATTGACGGATGCTCTTTGGGCATTTCGTACCGCATATAAAACTGATCTAGGTATGTCTCCTTATCGTCTAATGTTTGGTAAAGCTTGCCACCTTCCGGTCAAGATTGAACACAAAGCAATGTGGGCCATTAAAGAACTTAATTGTGACTTAAATCAAGCCTGCAACTTTCGGAAGCTGCAATTAAACGAGCTAAGCGAACTCCGTGATGAAACTTACGATAATGCCGTAATTGTAAAGAACCGGACTAAGGTATTTCACGATAAAAACATTTTGAGAAAAACTTTTATACCTGGTCAACAAGTCCTTCTTTATGATTCACGTCTCCAGCTTCATGCGGGTAAGCTAAAGTCTCGGTGGAAAGGCCCTTTTGTTGTGTGGTATATATACCCGCACGGGGCAGTTGAGCTTGAAAATGTTGAAAACGGTACAATTTTCAAAGTGAATGGACATAGATTAAAACCGTATTTTTCCACTGACCCCACGGAGGAGCTCCTGTTTTTACAGGAGCCACTTTATCTTGACTAAAATTCCTCCGTCTCACCTCTATGTGTTGAAAAATACTGTATCATCTTTAGAATGGAGGTGAGTAAAAAGAATAAGTTTGGGGGAGATTTTCATGTTCATATATTATTACCCGTGTTAATAAAATTCCTCCCAAGTCTAAAGGTTTCTGAGATTTAATAGATGGCAACAGTGAGGACACTGTTGTAAATAGGTTTGGGGGATGTTTGTGCTTATTTACGCATCACTTTGCATCATACTTTGCATAAGCACAAAACATATATAATATATATATATATATATATTTAATATTTAATCTTTTATAATAAAAGATTAGAAAGTGAAAAATTACATCCAAAAGATTAGAAAAATTTAAGAAAATATAGAAAGTTAGAAGTTTTCTTAAACGAACTAGTAATTAGTAGTTATGAGCCGCTGTCCTAAGGGGTAGTAAGATGAAAGAAGTCACTAATCTGTGGATAAAAATAAGTCTAAAAAATAGTTCCCATTCTAGAAGCCAAACATTTGAATGTTGATACCCTACTATACGCACTTACACACGTCTTGAAACTCGGGATAGTAGAGAATACCTTGAAATGCTCTTTTCTAAAAGCCAAAGTACGAAGAAAATAAAAAAATGAAGAATAAAATATAAAATGGTGTAGAAAAATGAACACTGGTTTTGTAAACACCAAGGCAGCAATAAAAAAATATAGCGATGGTGTTTCATCACCTAGTGCCTTAGACCAACTGGTTTGGGAGTCACTGCTTTGCCTTAGGTGTTGCAAGATGAGAAAATTGCTATTTATGCTAAATCTGCAAGCACATGAGTAATCGGTCGATTAATACCTCAAGAAGTATTAACGATCGCATGAAAAATGTGTGAGCAATTCCATCTAATATTCACCGACTAGAAAAATACTGAGATAGATTGATAAGAGTATGATAGCTTGAATTGAATTCTCCGAGTGTAGGGATGTCTTGTACACACACGTAGGTGTATATGATCAGTGTTTGGAAGAAAGGTAGGAATTAAGAATAAAGACGACGTTTTATTGAGGGATGACGTAATTTCTAATATCTTTTCATGACTAATAAGATAGGGCTCATGACAACTGAAAAGCTAGTGTAATTGGAAACTCTGATTTTCAAAGTCTTTCTTTTATAATTCTTATCTTTATATGTAATTTTCACAGTCTTCATTTTATTATATGATTTTGTGGGTGTAATCTGCTGAAAACCCCCAGGAGACAACACTCCTCCTACTAGGGACACCTAGAGTTTTATAGGCTTATTGTACATGCTCAGTGCAATCGTGTTGCCTACGAAAATGTGCTAGTTAGTTTTTCTTAATAAAATTTTCTCCTTCTCTTGAATAAAAGATGTTTACTCGAGACGACCAAAATTAAGTTTGGGGAAATTTGTTCAGTCGAAAATATTGCATTCTTAACACGACAATTTCCTTACTCTTTTTAATTATCTAAAGGTGTTTTGTATAAATATAGCACATATTAGCAATTCATCTGAAAAATATCAAATAACATGTGTTATACATTATAACCGGCATTATGAAGGAAATTGTGTGTAAATATTTCACGTATAATATTTTGTATCTCAACATTCTTCATTGAGATTGTGTGCAGAAAATTATTCAGGTCAAAGAACTGAAATCATAAATTTGCCAATAAAACGCAGCAAGTCAAAGACTTAGAATCCGGTAGAGATTCAGAAGATATTAAATGATTCCAGACATCAAAAGAAGACCCAAATACTAACACCAGAAGACCCCATGAAAATGATGCAAAGATCTCCTCAAAAGGCCACGGAACCGCGGCCGATCCAGCCCGATCCGCCGCGGATCCGCGGCCGAGTTGGGGGCGCCGGTGACGAAACTTTTCTAGAAGCTCCCCTGTAACCGCCTAGCTTCATCAAGACGCTTCATTTCCACATGGCATCTTCTGGAAGGCTCTGTATAAGTACCAAGCTTATGAAGGAAGCTTAATTGGAAGCTATAAAAGGGGATCTAGATCTCAATTTTGGGGGTTGTTAATTATTACACAATTGAGCTATAATACAATTCAAATTCAAGTTGAGTGACACAACTTGAGATCAAATCCAAATCTAAAGCAAAATCAAGATCCATTGAGAAACAAATCAAGCGAGCAATCAACGATCCTTCATCGCAACGCCGGTCGTCATCAAGAGCAAGAGATCCGCATCCGATCCACGACTCACGGCGATCGAGCCTCACAAAGATCGATAATAAATTCCCTTTCTAAAGAGCGATCGAGAGCTAGTCCTGTAACCTCAAATTGAGAGGTATAATTTGAAGAAGATTTAATGAAGGTGATAAATTGTTAATTCTCGTTTTCATTACATTCTTACATTATGAAATTTCTCGTTTGTGATTCTTTAATTTTCATGATGTGTGAGTGAAATCTCCTCTTGTAAAGGAATTGAGAAAATCGGTAGATCTAATAATGATGAAATCCTAAAACTAATCTTAAGTCTTATGAGATTTGTGAACTCTAGGAAAAAGAATCATCAATGACCTAATTTGGAGCGAGATCAAGTTCTTGATTATTTCGTTCCAAATTAGGGATCAAACGATTGATGATTTTCTTTGCTTGAGGCTAGATCTGTATGATGATCAATGAAAAGACAAGGGATAGTGAAGGAGAAACCCTAGTTTCTTCAATAGATCCCTAATCTTTATTCATTGTCATCGATCTGGCTACACTTCATCAATAGATAAGATTCGAACTTTTTACTATTCATCATTGCTACTAATTCGATCGATTCCTACAAGCTATTCTACATAATCTTGATAACTAAATTGATTTGGACATCTTCTTGATTCTAGATCTATTTTCTTGATATTTCTTGAAACTAAATCTCATTAATCTTGAATCATTTTCTTTTATATTTTCTTTTCGACTCAACTAAAACAAGATCGAACAAGTACACACATCTCAGTGGATGATCCGTACTCATTAACGAAACTATTTCGACACCGTTAATTGATTGCGGTATAAATTCTTTGGTTGTGAACATTTTACATTTTATAACAACTTCACGATCGTTTCGGAAGATTAGTTTCGTTTGTGATTTCATTCGTTTCGAGATTGATAGCTTTGTCCAGTGTGGACAAGTTAAGAAAACATTTTACATTTTATAACAATTTCATTCAAGAGTATAACAACTGATAGCTTTGTCCAGTGTGGACAAGTTAAGAAATTATAATGAAAACAAACGGTGCATTTGTGATTTCATTCGTTTCGAGATTAGTTTCGTTAGCACCTATTCAAAATAGGAATTACTGAAGTGGACCAAAAGCTTCTACAGACCCTGTAATTCAAAGTTTTACAGTGAGAGCGAGGAGTATCTGCCTATTCACGTCACTCCCAGTCGCGATGGTTCTTGACTTTTTATCGGCCAGCGCTACATTGGCAGGCATTTTCCAAATTGGAATTAAGGCGAAAGTATGTTATCGAACGTCGGCAAGTGTTGTGCCTTGTGTCTCACTCTCTATCCATCTTTTGGATGTGAAAAATGAGTGGTTAAAGGGAGGGAGACTGTGATGTTTTCTTTGTTTATTTGTGACAACTACTAGCTAGTTTGTTTCGTGGCTCGTCTCATACTCCAGTAGGTTCTCGAGCAAGTGTCTTATGATGTGTATTAGTTGTTTGCTGTCTATACTCCGGAAGTTAATGCTTCAAGGAAGGGAAATACCGGATGTAAGTTTAATTGATACACTACTAGATACTGTGCATATTAGAGACCGTACAAAAATGGTCTCTAGCTTACGGTTGCAAATAGGTATTAGTGACCGTCTAAATTTTGTACAGTCGGTATTACCCGGTCACAAAAAAAGTAGTCACTAATAAATGTATTAGATACCGTTTATACGGTCGCTAATGCATTCGAAATAAATTTAAAAAAAGTTAAAATAATAGCATTCGCGATTGCACAAACGGTCGCCAATACTTGCACAAAATTTTTAAAAAAACCTTTCATATTCCATGGACCCATCCCCTCATCATCCTCATCTCCTCTTCAATCCTATCACGAGCACTAAATCCACCATCGCCTTCACAACCCTCAGCGGCAGACGCTACAACTTCGACATCTTCTCCCTCTCCCTCACCTCCCCCATCGAAGACGACCTCCAGCGCACCGGCGGCGTCTCTATCAACTTCACCAGCTTCTACTTCACCACCTCCACCAACAAAAACAACCCCTTCCTTTTTCACTTAAAAGATTTTTCATTTTTGATCACCGCATCATTAATAGCATCTCAAAATATTAACTTCCTAAAAAAATCAAACAAAAATAGGCAAGAAATTATAAAATCTAAAGCTTACATATGATCTCCACATCTAACCACCTTCAAGAAAACAGCTTTTTGAAGGAAGAAAATCTAAATTTGGAAGAAAAATTTTTGAGAGAGAAAAGGAGTTGGTCACTGTTTAAAGGAGGAGAGTTTTTGTGGGTTTAAATTCATGAAAATTTTTGAGTATTCTTACTCCTATGTGTTGGTTTTTTTCGGAGGTATTAGAGCCATTTTATACGGTCTCTAATTCCTAAACGGTCCCTAAATCCTAGGGTTTAAAATGTATAAAGTATTAGCGACCGTATAAATGGTCTCTAATACTCAGACGGTCTATAATAGTTTATTAGAGACCGTTCAAAAATTGGCGGTCTCTAATACTTATGTTTTTTTACTAGTGATAATCCTTTTCAATACAATTTTCATATGCTTATCGTGAATATTATGTACTGATACTTATCTATTGATAACACTGTAGCACCTGATCGATTTCTCTGACTATTCTTCGGCCCACGACGATGGCCACCAGTGAGCTCGAGATGGAGCGAGCTCGAGGAAGTATGAGTTTTGCTGCGAGAGATAAAGCGATAAATATTATCGTTTTCGCTCTCTCTCCGCAAGACTCATACTTTGTTCTGTAAAGTACCGAATATAAGTTGATAACTATTGGTTTCGTTTTAAGAAGTTGTAAATTACGATTATTTAAATGGATTTTTAATTGAATTTGAATTGAATTCAATTGAATTAGGTTTGTGGTATTAAATTGAGTTTGTGGTGATTTATGGTATTGAATTGAGTTTGTGGTGATTTGAATTGAGTTTGTGGTGAATATATTTCTTGTATATCAACTGATTGAATTGAATATTTATCGATTGCTCGAAATGGCCTAAATCTGCCAATTTTTTTAATGTCTGTAACTTATTTCGTAGGCTTATAACCGACGAAATAACCTATTATGTCGGCTTAGCCGACATAATAAGTGTAAAATATGGACAAAAGAAAAGGAAAACAGCTCAGGATTTTCAAACTATTTCCGTCAGTACCTATCGGACGAAATAAAATTCCCGATGAAATAATTACGATACCCAACGGAATAAATGTTTTTTCATTGTATCTTTTTCGTCAGACATTACCCGACGGAATATATTTTTTTCGTTGGATCCCCATTTATTCCGTCGGGTGATCCCAGACGAAATAAGTCTATTTTTCATGTAGTGTCCGTATTTCAACTGGAAATTTAGATATTCGTATCGTAAGTTTGGACATTCCCTAAGCATAATTTTGTATCCATTCTCTGACGCAGCACCTTTCATGGTAATTAGATTGAACTCGTTGTATAAATGACTATACCGCGGTGTTTCAATCATCTGTACCGAAGGTGGTACGATACTCGTCATGACAATATTTTTATTAACATTTCTCATCTATCTTGGCAAAATATATTGAGACGGTATATTATTCACACTTTTAAATATAAAAACTATGAATATATGCCTACATAATAGTTCGGTTGAATCAAAATGATTGCAAATGCACTTGGAAAATTGCCTTTTGTCGTAAATTGAACATAAAATACATTTCGTTTGTCTTTCTTCGGACTAAGTATGTTGTGAACTTTATATCTGGTTTTCCCATCGACTTTGAAAATTTCTGGATATTAAATGATTGATATTTCTGGAGCTCTATTTGAATCTTTTCAAAAATACTTTTTGTGTAAATTTGGAAGCGTCTAATTTCAATGGTATATTTGTTGCACACATACAATTTTTGCATAGCGTATCAAAATCCATTTTTTTCTCGCATTCATAATGTATTTTTAGTGCACTTCTCGTTTTTATAGCAAACTCTTCATTTGTGGTGTTCCAATTAAGATAAGCATAAAAAAAGCATTCATGCTCTCACTACATCCCGTTGTTCGTATTCTCGCAGAAAAGTTTCTTCTTGTATAACTCGGTATCCATTTCTCTAGTATACCGTACATTATTGAAAGCCATTTCTGCCTACTAATTTGGTACTTTTCATCTAGTGCAAACCACTTATCTTCAAATTTCTCAATCGTCAAACTTTTATCTACGCAACATCTGAAGTCATTTTGAAAACATGTATACTGATGATATAAACTCTGCAATTTCTCAGGATACTTCTGACTAATGTGCCATATGCAATAATTATGTCTTGTATTTAGAAATATCTTGGCAATAGCATTAGTCATAATTTGATCATGATCGAATATTATAGATAGCGGTGATTTATTATTCATCATAATTAACCACTGCTGAAATAACCAGTTGAAAGTATTTTTAGACTCATTCCGCAGTAACGCCAAACCAAATATTTATGATTTATAATGATGATTAACACCGGTGAATGGAACAAAGGGTATTTGTTATTTTTTAGTTCGATACGTGGTATCAAAAGTAATTGCATCACCGAAAGTTTTATAGAAAGTTTTAGATCACGCATCCATGAATAAGAGGGTATTAATATGATTTTCTTCCTCATATTTTACTACGTAAGTAAAATTAGGCTCTTCAATTTGAATGGATTGCAAATAAGCTAAACTAGTTTGGGCGTCCAATAAGTATATAGATTGATGGCGTAATTTTCTTAATTCACTCTTTACGTCGTTTAGCCCGTAACCAAGATTCTCTACCCTGCTATCACCTTATCCTAGTATTGTATATGTTTTACTTAGACCAACCCCACTATCCTTCCAATTATAAATTTGACTTCTGTCGAATTTGGAATTCTTTTGTGACAAGATAGATATTGCAACAATGACTGCGGTACAAATGGATGATTGTGCTCTCTCTTGTAAGAAGTTGCTATCTATCGATCTTTTCTTTTAAAAACAAATATACGAGCTTCGCAGTTGGATCTAATATAATTACATCGCCGGAACGTCGAAAAAGATATTTTACGTTTTACATCGAGCTTGACATGTTTAGCTTTTGCGGCCTTGATACATTCATATTGTCTAGAGATTACAGAAATACTGCGAACTGCATGATGAATAGAACGAACTCTGATAGCAAACTCAATATTTCGTGCATAAGCCAAATAATATTTATAAGCATATCTAGTGAATTGAATATCATGCCAATTTCAAGTCCTACCAAATCACATGTAGTATTCTCAAAATTTTCATATTTCGAATCACTTGTTATACCTCTTTCTTTATTCTCATTAGGACTGCCTTTAAGAGACGGGACATTTTTACATTTCCTTTCATTAGTTGACGATATAAACTTAACATTTTTTTCTTTCAAGAGTTACTTAATTGATAGGAATAATAGGTTTTTTCAAGCATAGATCTTCGTCCGTTTCCACTATTATTCCTTCTTCTTATAATTTAGGGATAGTCTACGCTTAGGCTAAATTAATCGACATGCTAGCATATGCAAATGTAGAAATAAAAATTTGCCACAACCACTTTGAAAAACTTTGTTGAGGAAGACGTAAACGTGCTCTGGCGGAAGCTAGGGTTCCAAAATAGAGAGATAACTTCGAAAAACTTCATTGAGAAAGACATCAAGTGTTCTAGCGGAAGCTAGGGTTCCAAAATCGATAGATGATATATTCCTCAATCATTAGAAAAAAATATTACCGAAGTAGCGGTTTGGTACTTATTTCTTAACCGCTGCTTTAAGTGGTGGTTAAATAATACCCGTTGGATCTTAACCGCTTCTTAAATTAGCGGTTGGATTTGCACGGTCCAGATTTGTTGGATAATTAATTTTTGATGTTAACCGCTACTTTAAGCGGCGGTTAAATAACGGCCGTTAGATTTTAACTGCTTCTTTAAGAAGCGGTTAGCGTTGAACGTTCCTGATTTGTTGGATAAATTTTTTATCCAACGATGTACCTTAGACCAGACCTGATGGAGGTTGGGATCTCCCGCAGATGTTGTCCTCCGTCGATCTTATGGCCAGCGGAGTTGAACGGTTGAGATTTGTGGTGGAGATTCGGTGTGGATCTCAATGGGTTATTGATTGCTGTTGACGCCGAGCTACCTGCAAAGGAAGTCTCAGGGTAGGAAACCGCTGTAAGATTCTCCGACGATCAAGTAAGTACCGAGGAATAATTAGGCAGAGTAGCGGCATATTGGATTGAGTTCGAGTTACCTGAATCGTCTGGAGAAGGGGTCTATATAGGGGTCACCTGAGGGCAAGCCGATGCGAGATTCTCGCCGCCCGTTTCGCCTCTGTGTAACATCCGCATTGATGGAGAGATACACTCATTAATAGCAAGATACACTGGCATAGGATGCGGGACATGGAGCAACGGAGATCTTGTCGTGGAAAGATACATGGAGCGGGATGCGGGACATAGAACGGCGGAGATCTCATTGTGGTGATATACACAGAGCCGTTGCATGGACACCCATGCTCTATGCACTTGGCCAAATAGGGGCGCTGAGGAACCCCAGCTATAGGATAGCTCGGAGGCGAGTAAGGGAGCCGAGGAAGCTCAACTGTATGATTGCTCGGAGATGAGCTATTGGCTGGTGGTTAGGCGAAGAGGGAATGTACTGATGGGAGTTCACCAAAAGGTTGGGTGCTACCTCGGAGGCGAGGCATCGAGGAATGTCCTCATTACATCATACTTATTCCAGCTCCATAGCCCTCAGGAATCTAGTGGGCTTACGTAGACGACACATCATCTTCTACGTGTCATGATCTGGGGAATCCCCACATATGAGTATCATCATTTTCCCCAAGAACCATCCCAGCCTATATTATGGCTTAGGTCATGGGTGGATCGCTTGGTCTTCTTCTTCCAGCCTTTTGCCGAGGATCTATATGGTGGAACGTTCGGGAATGGCATGACGTTCGGGGTTTGTGTCTCCTCGACTTCTGGGTCCACGTGGCCTTCACCGTGCGCCTTAATTTCCGTGTGTATCCTCAATGACGTCAGCGGATCCCTGAGAGGGCGGCGCCATCATGGAGACGTTGCTTCGCTTGTTCGGGCCGTCGTGGCGACAGGCCGACTGTTAATTTCATGCCACGTGGCCGCAATCGAATAGCGAAGTGTAAAACGTCGCTTCAGCCGATCGGATCTGCGTGAGGGGGAAGCAATAGTTGGCTACCGCGTGGTGCCATATAGATCATTGGACGTGATGCTTCGTTTTGGCGGGAGTGGATCTGGGCCGCTAGATGGCCTTTACCGAGTGTATAAATAGGGGCAGCCTTTCCCCAGGAAACACCTTTTCTTCACATGACTTCTGTCGTCTGTGGATTGCTCGGCGCTAACACTCTTAGGTCGGATCTACAGTTCAAACCCTTCTTAATCTCCCCTTCCTTTGAATCAGGTCAGATGTCTTCCTATGATCCTCTAGTAGATGTAGTTAGGGTAGAGTCAGGTGATAACGCTTCGACTTCTGAAGCCGAGTCTAGTGGGTCTCCCTCGTCTTCTTCGGCTTCTGAAAGCCGAGGAAGTTCTTCTTCCTCTGTGCTGGGTTCATCCCTAAGGGGTGACAATTCCTTTGTTACCCATCGTCAAGGGACCAAGAAGTCCCCTAAGGTGTGTATCGAGAACACTCGTGATGCTGCTTCGGCGCTGAATAAGTTGGATGAGCTTTCCGACATATGCACTTATTTCCACATTCCCTCTGGCTACAGGCTCCGTTTGGCTAGGAAAGGTGACCGGGCAGAAATTTGTGTAGTTCTTCATTGTTTTCAACTCGCCCCGGGCCGGCTATCACCGAATTCGTGGAGGATTCTCCTCGGATTCCTGGTCCGGCTTAAAATCGATCAGATCCCCTTTAATCTAGGGCTTCTCTTGACCTTCCTTTTCTATAAGAACCATATGGGTACCCGTAAGGATTAGCCGAGTTGGGTATACTTTTCTTTTAAGAAGATCAAGGGTAGGACAACCAGGTCGGGGGTAGTGGTCGTCCCTTCTTCTATCCACGAGTGGAAGAAGAAGTTCATCTTTATCGATCCACCGAAAGGAGAGGAGTGTCCGGTGCCCACCGAGTGGCAGAGGGTAGATTGCCTGAAGGCCAAGCTGTCGAATGCCCTACAGGTGGGGATTGTGTCTCGATGGGAGCCGATCCAGCGCACCGACGCCTTGCTTTCCAAGAAGGCTTTGAGCTGGACAGGACTCGGTCCCGCGCGCTTCGTAGGTAAGTTAGGTCTCAGCCGATCAATTTAGAATTGGTATATTTCGCTGCTTTTGTTGCTAACCTTTTTTTGTTTCCTCCCGCAGAGCCCATGGACCGTTCGAAGATAATGGCCACCTTGGCCGTCAAGGTAAAGGGCAAGAAGGGCGGCGGCAGAAGCTCGTCTATGTTAGGAACTTATGCACACCAGCAAGCTAATTTTACAAGATAACAAAATGGATTTTAAAATTTTCTAATTTGCTAAAGTTCCAAAAACATGAATCAAAACTAAAGAGCTGGATCTTGTAAACAAAAACCTAGTGAGTTATGCTAATCTACTATGTGTAGCATACTCACATCCTCAAGATTTCTTCAAGAGCTCCAATGTTGGACTCTAGCAAGCTCTCAAGAGCTCCGGATCGTGCTTGCAAGCCGGTCCTCCTTCGCCGAAGATGATCCACCCTAGGGAACCTTGTCCAAGCTCTAGTATCACATCAAAATAACCTAGTGAAGTAAATAAGATTCACAACTTGCTATGAAGTGTAGTTTAGGGATGTAGTTTGAGTGTTCTAGTATTTTTCTATCTTATTTTCTTCTTGATTCTCATCACATGAGAGGGTAAAAGAAAAGATTGAAGAAGAAGCTTAAGAGCAACTGAAGAAAGTGTCATGGGTGACAAAAATGAGAGCTCATCCCAAATTCAAGTATAGCCATTTTTGTTTTGATAAAAGAATTTTTCCAAATAAAAATTCCAACCATGCTTGAAAAGTGATGAAAAATGAATTAATTAATTCATTTGCCATCCCTCTCACCATACCCCTTTCTACCTTGCATGCTACCTCATTTCCATTTAAAAATAAATGGAAAAGGCTACATGAGATGTTTTCCTTCTAGAAGTATTTTTGTATGAATACAAAAATACGTCTCCGCAAATACATGCCCGTATTCGTATCAAAATACGAATACCCAAGCGGTAGAAAAATACAATGAAGATAATACTAGAATATACATATCAAAATACATATATGTAAATTATTAAATCAAAACCTTATTTAATAATCCGGCTTAAACCTAAACCGGCTAGTATTATCACCCGCCCGATTAAAGTTCGTGTAGCTAGTACTCATATTAAATCGGAACTCTGCACGTATCAATATACGGCCACTACATCATTTTGCCTGAACTGGGAAAAACCCTCTGTGTGGGACTTTAAAAACTCGACAATATGCGGGCAGTGGGTTTAACCACAAGCACGTCAGCGGTACTAGCAGTACGTAACGGCTACCCAGGCATTGAATGAAAGGAAGGCTGACGAGAAAACTCATCCATACCCCTACTGAGCTTGTCTATGACAATTTCTATACATTCCGGTCTGTTTGTCTAAGAGTTTCACATATCGGGTCTAGGGGTGGATAAAGTCAGATCCCTAATAATGCAATAAGTCGTGTCGGTATGAAGCCCATCACCCACTGAAAAACTACTGATCCAAATAAGTAAATCTCATCCACCTTGCCCAAGGATTTCTAGTGATTTCTACCCATGCACAGCGCGACATCTACCCCTAATACCGGAGGAGAAGAATCCCTGATAATCCATTCACTGCCTCCATGTGGCTTGGGACTGTACCCAACTAAAGCCTATTTGTACGACTCCTTTGAGCCGTGGTAGGGTAGTAATCAAAGCACAGTAGGAACTCACATGAGACAAATAACGGTCTCAGGTCGACAGACTAACCTGTACTCATGTCACCTGAGAACTGCTATTTGACAATATGTATAATACCATTTAGCATGTTTCCGGCGAGTTCGTCCAGTGTAACTCATAAACCAATAAGCACCTGTATACTATCTTTGGTGACTAACTGACACCAATGGCTGTGAGACTGGCCATCGCCCTTTGTCGTGGTCAAAAAACGTATATACTAGTCTACTCTGGAATATCGATGCTCAGTCTCGATATTCCAACGACTATGGACATTTATGGATTTGCTTATAAACTTCCCAGTTCTCATAAGTGTGATCGCCACAATAACCTTGGTGGTCAAGTAAGAATCATATGGGCTCTATCAACATGTAATAGTGATCCGTAATACCCCATAATACATGTACATGATGATAGAGATGACCCAGATAGCATACTATCATCTCGAGTAAAACTGTTCTTCCCGTATAGGTCCTCCCTCAATCATCACAATCGCCTTCCTGCATTTACAGTAATTGACTTGAGGGCACTATAGCCAACAGTCCAAGCCCACGCCAATTGGGATGCTCCGCTAGGGGCCCTCAGCAAAGACCGTCGCCCCTCCGCCTGTCCCTGCGAAGCGCAGGAGTGGCGGGCAGAAACAAGCCAGGGAACAGGTTCCCCGAGTGAGGCTAGAGGTGCCTTCCTCCGTTGAGTCTAAGGCCAAGGGCCCAAGAAAGTGATTTCTGAGCCGTCTCCGGCCGGGATACATATACAGGAGGGGAATTTCTACCTCAAGGTGTCATCGGGGCTATCCATGGCTGACAGCCTGCTGGTGGACATGGAGAAAGCGGCGGGGGACAAAATACCTCAGGGCACTATGAAAGCCCAGGACACTGCGATAGCCCAGAAGATCGTCCAAGTTGGTGATTTTTCCGTAAATTTTTCAAGCAATTTTTCCTCTGTTCAGTCCCTGATGATTGTTGTTCGCTTTTTTTTCTGCCGGTCTTTCAACGCTGCGCCCTCCTGGCTGCCATGGCGGTTAAGAAAGTTGCCTCGAGGATAGAAAAAGGCTGGGGAGACATCTTCGCGCGAGGAGCAAATCCTCACTAAGCTGAAAGAGACCGAGGACAATGCTGCCTCCCTCGAGACACGGTTGCTCTCGGAGGGTGTGAAGGCCACTAGGCTGAAAGGGTCCCACTGGCCCTGACTGAGTCCAACCGGGCCTTCCAGGACCAGGTCAGCGAAGTCAACAAGCTCTTTGATACCATGAGAAAGCAAAAATACTCATTCAAGGAGGATACACGGGCAGCCAACGAGCCGAAAAAAAAGACCGAGGAGAAGGCGGAGAAGGCTGTAGAGGACTACAAGTTGTCCGACTAGTTCTACCTCAACATCGCTGACTCTATCGCCATTGGGTCGCATAATGCCCTCGACGCCGTTAAGGAGATAGTGCCCAGGTTCGATGACCAGGTGCTCCGCACGAGGTATCCCCTCCCGGAGGAATAGCCCAAGGGCGGAGGCACCAGGCAGGCGGGCGGCTTCGAGACCTTAGCCGAGAAGATGACTTGAACCCGCCACTCTCCCTGCTCTCTCTCACTTATTTGTTTTCAATTGTAAGACCTCGGGCAATTTTCCAATAATCTTGTAAAGCTGAGGAGCTCATAATACCTTGTACATAATTTTGACATCAATGAAGTACTTTTTGCTCATCTGTAATGTGTCTGATTGGAAAATTTTCGTTTTTATTTTTATTTTTCCATGTGTGGATAGACCGGTGCCCCTCCACATCCCGAAGACGAGGTAATGTGAGTTGAGCAAACACTAGGTTTATTCTTCTAAGTATAGATAGACCAACCCCAGAGACGAGACAACGTGATTCGAGCGAACAATAGGTTTATTCTTCCAAGTCTTGATAGACCGGTGTGCTTTTGGAAAATCTAGGAACTCGAGCTGAACTTTGCAAAGCTCGGTGATATCCCCTCTTTGGATTCGAGTGGAATTAGAGTTGGGCCGGCTATCGACCGTGGGCTAGCATTCTTTACTTAGTCTATGCAGGAGTCTTCCTACTTAGAGTATGTATGCCGAGTAGGGATCTGGCTGCTGGTTTAATGTGAGATCATAGGATCCACCATTTAGGCCAAGCAGAAATCTGTTTGTCATGAATGTGTGTGCCTAGACGTCGTGCAGGAGTCAACCCGTGCAGGGGATTAGGATACATAGTTTAGGCCGAGCGGGAATCTACTCATTGTGAATTGGCCGGGAAGGAAGCTACCCAGTAGCCTCATGAGATAACTTTCGATCAACAGTTTGGGCAGAAAAGAAATTTGCTCGCTGTGAATTGGTCGGGTAGGAAGCTACCCAGTAGCCTCGTGAGAGGGCTTCTGACTCGCAGTTCAAGCCAAGAAGGATTCTTCTCGCTGCGAGTTAGCCGAGCAAGAACCTATCCAGTGGCCTCGTGAGAGGGCTTTAGATCCACAGTTCATACCGAGTAGGAACCTACTCTCTACAAGTTGGGAGGGCAGAAAGCTACCCAACGGTCTTGCGAGAGGGCTTCAGATCCACAGATCATGCAGAGCAGGAATCTACTCGCTGCGAATTGGCCAGGAAGGAACCTATCCAGCAGCCTCATGAGAGTGCTTCAAATCCACAGTTCATGCCGAGCAAGAATCTACTCGCTACGAGTTGGCCGGGCAGGAAGCTACCAAGCGGCCTCATGAGAGAGCTTAAGATCCATAGTTCATGCCGAGCAGGAACCTACTCGCTACAAATTGGCCGGGCATGAAGCTACCCAATGGCCTCCTAAGAGGGCTTCAGATCCACAGTTCATGCCGAGCAGGAATCTACTCGCTGCAAATTGGCCGTGCAGGAAGCTACCCAGTGGCCTTATGAGACAGCTTCAGATCTACAGTTCATGCCGATCAGGAACCTACTCACTGCGAATTGGCCGGGTAGGAATCTACCCAGCGGCCTCATGAGAGGGCTTTAGATCCACAGCTCATGCCGAGCAAGAATCTACTTGCTGCGCCTTGGCCAAGCAGAAAGCTACCCAGCAGCCTTGTGAAAGAGCTTCAGATCTAAAGTTCATGCCGAGCAGGAACCTACTGACTGCGAATTGGCCGTGCAGGAAGCTACCAAGCGGTCTCGTGAGAGGGCTTCAGATCTACAGTTCATGCTGAGAAGGAATCTACTCATTGCGAATTGGCCGGGAAAGATGCCACCCAGCAGTCTCATGAGAAGTCTTTTGATCCACAGTTCATGCTGAGCAGGAATCTACTCGCTATGAGTTAGCCCAACATGAAGCTATTCAGTAGCCTCGTAAGAGGGCTTCAGATCCACATTTCATGCCGAGCAAGAATCTACTCGCTGTGAAGTGGCCTGGCAGGAAGCTACCCAGCGGCCTCGTGGGAAGGCTTCAGATCCACAGTTTATATTGAGCAGGAATCTACTCACTGTGTAACGACTCTGAAATCTTTGAACAGAAATTTTCCTGTTAATATACAAAAAAGAGTATTACAGCATGTGTAAGAGTGAAAAGTTATTTATATTAAATAAAACCAAGAAAGCAACTTGGAGCTCACTGGTAAATCCTCTGCACTGCTATGACATAGCCTGTGTGTTCGATTTACATCAGAAACAATTATTTTATTTTTATTTTTATTTTTATTTTTGGAAGCCCAAAAGGTTGCACGTGCAATACACGGGGAAATGAAAAGTTTAGAAAAATCAAACAGACGCAAAATGGTGTAAACATAGAAAAATCCATGTGGCACGAATCTCGAGACCAGAGATCCAAATCCGACCGGCCAAATTGGTCCTGGGGCTGGCGCCAATGGCTCTGATGAGCCCGTTTGTCTTCGTGCTTTGCACACTTGTCCCTTCAATTTCTCTTAACTCGTCTACACTGTTAGATTTCTCTGCAATCAAATAGAGACCTTTCATTTCACCAATTAACACCATTTTAATGCTTTTTTAATTCCCAAACCCTAATTCTCTTCTATAAATACCATCCCATGCCTTAGCTCTTCACCATTCTGAAAATTCTAGCAAAAACTCTCTCAAAAAGTTTCTAAGTGCAAGTGGAGTAAAGTGGAGTTAGCGAACAAGCTTGTTCCGTCGAAGATCGAAGCCATTTCCAGAGCTCCCGCGATGCCACAAAGACACTCCTATCTTTCTAATCCTTTTCTTAATATTTTCAAAACCATAAGTCCCTCTTCTCTCCTTCTTTTACGTATCAATTCGTTTTTTTTAAATATCGAAAAAAGTGGAGTTAACATGTAACAATCTTCGTTTCTAAACATTTTATCATCCTTGATGTCACGCCCCACTTCCCGATGTACGGGGTGGGGACGCGGCAAGGCCCGCTATATATTTAGTCAGAAGTAAACACGCTAAGCGTATCTAAGCAATATAAAGAAAAAAGTACACAAGAGACAGGAATATAAATGAACAACAACTTTATTTTTTAAACATTCTTTTACAGGTACAACTGGAAATGTAAATGCATGAATAGAAAGCAATGCCTAAACAATGGCATAACTGAAATGAAAATGTATAAGTGCCTACAGCTCTGGGTCAAACGCTAACTGCTCCAAATCTTCAGTGCTGGGCTCGAGCTCCCCAGAGTCGGGTCCTCCAGACAACATTATAAAGAAAGAAGAGAAATAGGTATGTCGTCAGCGAACAATCGCTCGGTAAGTCCCAAAGGAGGAGAGAAGTAGAATAGACAGAAAAGAGAGTATATCTAGTATAATTTTTTATTGTTAAGTTAACGTAGTGTTTGTAGCTTGGTACAGAAGATGCCAGTGTATACGAGAGAAGTCTAACTTACACTGTGTACTTTGGGAACCCATAGTATACGGCTCCGTCGAAAATACCACGGAACAACGGCATGGATGTAATTACGTCTTAAGTGACCACGTCGTGCCGCCTTTAACATATTCCGTACCGGTCTACCCTTTTATAAACCCCATAATGTCTTATTAAATTGATTGTACTAATTGTATTGTATTGTCTTGTAGTAAATGGAAGACTTGCCGAAACCACGATATTAGTAAATGGAATGGATGTAAATGGAGAGTCATGTAGGCGGAGTATATCCATGGTTCGGTTCGGTCAATATAGATTGATATAGATTGAGTAGACAGATTCATGGATTCATGTTGTATTGTAGTTTATACTTGAATCATATTCAAGTCAGATTGATTGTATAATGCCCGTGACTCGAACTGAGTCAGACTTTTAAACAGAATTGAAGTCTTGATTGTTTTGGAGTTATCGGTAACTGCTGCACATGAACGACAGAATTTGTGTCTTTTTCAAAGACAATTACCGTGTTGATAACACCGTTATTAGATTGTCTACCTTAGATAGGCAAGCACCCATATTCTCCGGCTCCCTGAGGCTCGAGAGAACTGGTCCCACTTAAACCTATGTTTACTAGGGTCCTTATTGTAATTTAGTATAACTTGGGGGGTTTTATGTAAAAATAGTTTTGGTATAATTTCATAATACACCTCAAGAATTTAATTATCATCTTTAGGGTTTTCATAGATGTATATTTTATAAAAGTGAAATTTCTAGTGAGTAGAACCTAGTTTTCATAGTATATGGTATTATAATGAAATATCGGTTTTGTTTTGTATTTGGATGGTATTTTCATGTAATGGTGATTCCTTTGATTTAGAAAACTTGGAATATTTATATAATATAATTAAAAATAGATATTTTGATAATAGTTATATATTTAATAAAAATAATTTTATTTATTCTTGTAGAAATCTCATTTTCTAAAGAAAAATGCATTAAAAATTCCATCGAGATCGAATGCTCCTTTCGGAGGTCTGCATCTCGCTCTACTAGGCCCGAGAATATGCGATAACCCAGACCATCCCAAATGGAGTTCCCCAAAATGGGTTGTACAGGCGTAATTGCAAGGAATTGATTAATACACTTTTTAAAGAAATGGTTTTGCACGTTTGATGGTATTTATTTGTAATGGCATATTATCCCATAACTAATGTCCCAAACTTTCATCGTGCTATGTCAAAGATGTGTGTTGTGATGAGGTATGTCATTACCTCATGAGTTATCTAAAGGTAATACAAGTATTATATGAATTATGGCGAAATGTAAAATATGTGGTATTTTACCGTAAAAATACATTAAAAGTTGCACAAAAGATTATTTTGAATTGAAACTTGTTTTAAAGTGTTTGTTAATATTTGTTAAACATTATATGAGAGTATGGTATTGATTTTTTTAAGAAAATTAACCTTTTTAAACAAAAACCGAATCGGAAGTCGGATTAACTCTATTTCCGTCAGGTTTTAGAAATCAAAGTCTTTAGAATAGAAGATGAGAGGGGGAGAGGGGACTTACTGGCTAGGGAACAAGAGAAGAGAGATGGGGAGTTAAGGAAGGTGCCAGGGCGTCGTTTCGTCGCCGGAATTTCCCCTGAACTTCGCCGGAACTTCACCCTTCACTAACTCGACTTGCACATTAAAAGGTCTTGAGAATTTTTGAGAGTTTTTGTGAGGAAAATCTAAATGAGGTTGTGTGAAATAGAGTGTGGTATTTATAGGTAAAATTAGGGTTTAGTGTATTGAATTGGAGAATTAAAAATTTGCATTTAAAAGGATTAAAGGGGTGATTCAATGTTCTCTGGAAAAATTCAGAGAAAACAAACAGTATGAGGGAAGTGGGGTAGGACAACAGGTTCAAGGGGCAAAAGATGGGAAGCATCCCCTACCGAGGGGTCGGTGACGCCGGTAAAAGGGTTAATCTCACCGGTTAGATTGGTGCGGTCGGGGTTGGGATTCTCGCCACGTGTCTCTGTCGCCTCATATACCCTAGTGCACATGTTTGTTTATTCTGTGTCTCTTCATTTTACGTGTAGTGCACGTGTAAACCTTTGGGCTTTTAAAAGATTAAAAGAAAAATA
Source organism: Agapanthus africanus (assembly GCA_030015575.1). Lineage (NCBI taxonomy): Eukaryota > Viridiplantae > Streptophyta > Magnoliopsida > Asparagales > Amaryllidaceae > Agapanthus > Agapanthus africanus. The sequence continues at coordinate 622,122,959 of CM057342.1, forward strand.
CAACAAAAATATATGTGGCTAGGGAGATTCGATCACAGGGGATTTGTCATAGCAATGCAAGGCTTTACCAATGAGCAACAAGTTATTGCTTACTATTCAAAATCAAATCAAATTTATAACTTGTGCTCAGGCTCAGGTGCTTCTTTCTGTATTTTAAAAAAAATTCGTACAGAAAGTTTAGGGTTGTTAAACTTGATATGTCTAAATGTCATATAATCACCCTAATATCTTTTTAAAACAGAACCAACATCTATTGTCTTTTTATGAAACCAAAACTTCATGTTCAATAAGCATTTAACGAACTTTTTCATTAAAATATCTTGAACTTTAATATCACCTCTTTCGATAACTGTTAAATATCTTTAGGAAAAACTTCACGGGGTAATGACCTATCCCACATGCACACTTTGGTTTTCATAGCACGATGCCTATATATATATATATATATATGTTTGGTTCAAAGAATAATCTTTACCATAAAATACCACATATTTTTTTTAAAACCGGGTTTCTTTTAAAGCGGTATTTCTATTCCTTTGCAATTATGCATATACAAACCTCGTTAGGGGACCCGCTAATAGATATTGCGGATTATCGCACAACCTAAGGATAGTAGAGAGAGATGCAGCCCTCCTTACGGAGTATTCGATCTCGAAAGGAAATAAAATACGGTTTTTTAAGAAATACAAATTTTCTAAATAAAACTAATTTTTAAAAATTAAAAATTATTTAAAATTATAAATCCATATTTTCATTATATTATGAAACTATATTAAAAAATGTCAATAAAATACCATCAAGTTACTAAAACGGGCTAGTTTTCAATAAAATACCATAAACTTTTAAAAGCTAAGTATTTATCATGAAAATACCACAATACTTAAAATACATGTTCATGAAAACCTTAATTAACAAAAATCACCCTCATGGTTTTATTTTTCACTATATTAAAAATATTTTTCATAAAACTCCTCGAGATATACAAAACAATATTTTAAGGACTTTAGTAAATATAGGTTTAAGCGAGATCAATTCTCTTGAGCCCCAGGGAGCAGGAGAAAATGAGTGGTTGCCTATTCAGGTTAGACAACTTAACAGAGTCATCAATGAAAATTGTCTTGGAAAAAGACAAAAATCCTGCCGTCCATGTGCAGAAGTTGCCGATTACTCCCGAACCTAAGAATTCAAGAGTTAAATCAGTTTAAAAGGGTCTGACTCAATCTGAGTCCAAACTCAAACGTTAATCCAAAATCAAACACGAACTTGAATACTTGATCATGAACATGAATACTAGAATTCAATCATCAAACTCAAACTTGACTAGACTTGACCGAACCATGGTTATAACTTGACATGAACTCAACATGATTATTTGAACACATGATTACATTCTGAACATGAACCTGAACATTTTATATCCATGGTTTCATCCAAGACCTGTAAACATAATCTATAAAATACATTAAGCGGGGATAAAGGGGTAGATTGGTATGGAACATATATCGTGGCACGAGAGGTCACTTAAAAGAAACCTACATGAATTCACGTGCCGATGTCCCGTAGGTTATGACGGGGCCTTGTACTATATGTTACCATAGTCCACGGTGTAAGATGGACTCCTCTCATATACATGAATATCTTCTTTATCAAACTATAAATAACCACGTTAGAATAACTATCCTTTACCTGTTCACTTCACATTATATATTATCTTATACTTCCTTTTTTTGGACTTACCGAGCGCTAGTTCGCTGACGACATTCCTTTATGTTTCTTTTTTTGGAATATTCATCAAGAGGACCGGACTCTAAGGAGATAGAGCCAAGCCAGGAGGACTTGGACCAGCTTACAGCTCAGCCTGACTACTAGTTCTTTTTGAACTTATTTTCTGTATGCCATTGTTTAGGCATTTGTTTTATATCATTGTATCTTTTTATTACAAACAGTTGTATGTAAAGTTGAATGTAAATAAAGTTGATGTTTCATTTTATTACTCTTGTCATTCTTGTTCATTTATATATTGCTTAATTATGCTTAACGTATTTATTTCATAGTAAATACGTTGCGGGCTTGCCACGTCACCGTTTCCGCCTACTGGGAAGCAGGGTATGACAGGTTTTGTTGGTGGCCTATGAGATTAGTTCTGCATGAAGTCTTAAGAAATATATCACAAGAATTATAAGAATCAGCAACTATACATTCCTTACATTTCAAATTTCTTGAATCTATCATAACCATTCCTTTTTCTATCAAGGTTATGGACTCTGCCAACAACACCAGTACGAACGTAAACGGCAATACTACACCGTCTACTCGACCACCTCCCCTACCATTGCAGCTCCTATCAATGAACATACGGTAGTGCTTGAGGCTATCAAGAGCCTATTAGAGGGTCAGCAGCAATAGACTGCTATCCTTATGCACCGTCCCGAAGCCGAGGCACCCGGAGTCAAGCAGTTTCGAGCACTGCACCCAAAACACTTCTCGGGAAAAGAGAGCCCACTTAAGGCAGAAGAATGGGCTCAAGCGATCAAAGAAGATCTGGCAGTAGCTCAAGCCAGATATTTCCTGGGTAAGAGTTTCTAAGTTGCAACTGACCGACAATGCATGAGTCTGGTGGAAGGCTGAGGAAAGACGTCCCACACAACCCATAGTTTGGAAGATGTTCCGCGATCTGTTCGATGCGAAGTTCTTCCCTGAGACTGCCCATTTCAAGATGGAATAACAGTTCATTCATCTACAACAAGGTTCTATGTGGGTAAAATCGGTGGATGAATATGACACCGAATTCATCATGCTTAGCAGGTTCGCGACGCATTTGATCCTGACCGATGAGATTCGTGCTAGACGATTTTAACAGGGCTTAGACTCGGAGATTCAGGTGGCATTAGCCACAGGAGACTACCCAACTCATGAAGTCGCTCTGAAGGTAGCACGTCGTTACGAAGCTGTGGTCAAGAAGAAAGGTAAGCCCCAAACAACTGGAATCAAATGCCCTGCCGCACAGATGACAGGAGAAGCCTCTTCTAGGCTGACCTTTGTATCCAGGAGACCGGGAATATCATTTAACCGGTCCAGTCCAGATTTCTATTTCTACTATAAAATAACTGGATGTAGGGTTCCTAGGCACGCTAATGAGGTCTCACAAGGCATCAACCATGCCAATTTCAAATTTTACAAGTGCCGAGAAACCCTAATACGGATCGTTAACTAGAATTTTAGGCGAAAGAAGCAACTAGTTAACAACTTAACTACAAGAACGGAAATACAACCTTTGTAGATCCGGTCCTCCACCTCCATAGCTCTGCAATGAAGTCTCCTCGCTGTCCAAATCGAATCTCGGGCTCTAGCGTCGGCTTCATCGGAGAAATGGGCGGGCTAGGTCATCGACTACGATGCCGAAGATGATCTACGTCGAGGCATCACAAGATCAAGCTCCCACTTCACCAAGTCATGAAACTTGTGAAGAAAACACCCTATACTACTTGGCAAGAGCTAGAGGATGAAGAAATAGGAGGTGGGTTCACTTTAGAATTGGATTTCTCACTCATTTTCCCAAGTTGCCATTGATGGAGGCAAGCTTCTTCTTGAAGAAGAAGAAGAAGATGAAAAATGTTATGATAATCATATTTCAAAAAGAAAATAAAATGTATACTTATCATAATCCAACCATGGTCAAGTGTAGAGAATAAACTAGGGTTAGGTCAATGGTTAGGGTTAAACATGAAGACAAAAATGGTGACTTAGTCAATGCTTCATGAAGCTTCAACATGCATCCAAAGAAAGCCACCATTTTTCTTTTCTTTTGCCAAAAAGAAATAAATAAATAAATGAATAAATAAGTAATAGATAAACAAAACCCTAATCATTAGTTTAACCATGGTTTAATTCTTTACACTTAACCAAGTAAACATGTATCATCAAACATGATACAATCATTTGCACAAAAAGTATATCACATATACAACTTGTGAACTTCAAGTGAGAAAATCCATTTAAAGTGAACCAATACTAGTTAATGCAAAGTAATATATCAAATATATAATTATGCATTAAATCATTAAATCAACACTTTATTCAATGATCCGGTCATGTCGCACACAACCGACTAGTATACAATGTATCGTTTTATCGAATCAATCCTTGATTCGATAACTAGGTTATATCGCATACAACTATTCGACACATTCATCGCGAGAATGAAATACGGTATCACATACACGCATTATTCTCGGTCCCACACATATCTCATATGCGCTCCTATTTCGTTTCGCTTGAGCCAGGAAACCTCTGTGTAGGACTCTAAAGACTCGTCAATACGCCGGTAGCAGATGATGATCATATCAAACACCCACAAGCCGCAAGCGGTCTGCTAAACGTAACGGTTACCCGGGTATTGAACGATCAGAAGATCGACGAGCAAGCCCGCTCACACTCCTGTGAATCCAACCAGTAACACTTACCGTACAGTCCGGTCTCGTCGTCTGATATGTGCATATCTCGCCTAGGGGTGGTAAACGTCAGACCCCAATAGCTCGATAAGTCGTGTCGATATGAGGTCTATAACAATTCGAGAAACTACTGGTAACACTTACCAGTAAATCTCAGCAACCCTGGCCAGGGATTTCCGGTTATAGCCAATCGAACACAGCGCAACATCAACCCCCTATACCGGGAGAGACGAATCCCCTCCTATCGCTCATTGCCTCCATGTGATTCAGGACTGTACCCAAAAGCCACCATTTTGCACGCCCTCTTGGACGTGGTAAGGTGGAAATCAAAGCACAGTAGGAACCACACAAGACTCTATGACGATCTCGGGTCAACAGACTACTCTGTACCAGTGTCACCAGAGAACTGCCATCTGACGTAAGGTATAATACCATCTGGGAGTTCTCGGCGAGTCCGTCCAGTTTACCCAGTCTTCACTGAGCACCCGTATATCATCTCTGATGTCAAACACCAATGGATATGAGATCATCCATCGCCCATCTGTATGGGTCGAGAAGGTATACGCTAGTCTACTCTGGTATATCGATGCCCTGTCTCGATATACCCACGACTAGGGACCTTGAAGGATGTACTTCTGGACTACCATGTCCCTACTAGTATGATCCGCGTCATAGTCCAGGTGGTCAAGTACACATCCTAAGGGCATTACCAACATATAACAGAGAGACAATCAGTGTACACGTTAAGGTAAAGATCAACCAGATAGCATACTATCATGTCGAGCAAGAAAGTCCTCCCTATATATGTCCCAGCATCCACTACAATATACATCCTATGTATAGCAATGGCCTCTAGGGCATACATATAACTAACAATCTCCCACTTGCACTAGGGCCATCTGATAGCAGTGGTTGTAGTATCTCATACCCAACCATCCCATAATAGTCTCTCTCTGGGAAAAGGCCTTTGTGAGTGGATCCGCCGTGTTGTCCTCTGAGTCTACTCTCCTAACCTCGATCACCCTGGAGATCAACTATCTCCATGATCATGTGACACTGCCTTAGAATATGTCTGGATCACTGATGGGACGGGCGTTCCTTGGCATAAGCCACAACTCCATTGTCACACAATGGGAGGAAACTAAGTTCATCTCATGAACAAATATACATCCAGACTGCCTCTTTGGTAGCATCTCAAATAGCGATGTATCCAGCCTTTATCGTCTAGTATGCCACGGTATCTAGCTTGGAACTCTTCCAACATACCGTCCCTTTACTGAGGGTAAAGACAATGCCTGTGACTGACTTTCAGTCGTCCTTATCACCCTGGAACCCTTCCAGTGATTCTCCCCAGGATCGATTGATACCATCTCACTACAACTAGTGAGAATCCTAACATCCAATTAGATCTATCTCATAGATCCAAAACCCAGGATTTAGGAGGTATCACTTTGATCCTATATGGAGAATCATTGTGATAAGCGGAGATTGACCGAGCGTAGCATAGGAAACTCCTTCCCTATCAAGAGTATGTCATCCATGTACTCTACGAGGATCGTCACTATACTCCCTACTACCTTTTTGTTTATACAAGGTTCATCTACCATTTTGATGATGTCAAACTCTTTGACTAACACATCAAAACAGATGTTCCAACTCCGCGATACCTGCTTTAACCTATAAAGCATCTTGTACACATTTCCGCTGCTCCCACAGTCTACGAAGCCCTCTGGCTGTGTATGTAGGGTTCCTAGGCACTCTAGTGAAGTCTCACAAGTGATCAAACATGCATAAATAAATTTTTACGGGTGCCTACAAACCCGACTACGGATCGTTTGCTAGATATTTAGGCGAAAAGATAACTAGTTAACAATTAACTAAGGGAATACGGAAATACAACCTTTGTAGATCCGGTCCTCCACCTCCACGGCTCCGCAACGAGGTCGTCTCCGCTGTCCAAATCAAATCCGGGCTCTAGAGTCGGCTTCGTCGGAGAATGGGCAAGCTAGGTCGTCGATGTCCATGCCGAAGATGATCTACGTCGAGGCATCGCTAGATCAAGCTCACAACTTCACCAAGTCATGAAACTTGTGAAGTAAACACACTCTACTACTTGGCAAGAGGTAGAGGATGAAGAAATAGGAAGTGGGTAGACTTTAGAATCGGATTTCTCACTCATTTCCATCACTTGCCATTGATGGGGCAAACTTTCTTCACTTGAAGAATGAAGAAGAAGAAGGAAATAGTTATGATAAGTTCATTAGAAAAAGAAAAGAATAATCAAAACTTATCATGACTAAACCATGGTAAAGTGTAGAGATTGAACTAGGGTTAAATCAAATGGTTAGGTTAAGCATGAGATAAGAATGGTGGACCAAGTCAAAGGTTCATGAATCTTCAATTACAAACAAAAAAAGCCACCATTCTTCTCATTTATTTTTCCAAAAAGAAAATAAATAAATAAATGAATAAATAGATATGAAAAACAAAACCCTAACCATTTAAATAACCATGGTTTAATCTTTACACAAACCAAAAAGCATGTATCATCAAACATGATACAAGCAAATGCACAAAATCATATCACATATATAATGCGCACATCCGAGTGAGAAAATCCATCTAAAGTGAACCAATATTAGTTAATGTAAAGTAATATATCAAATATATAATTATACATTAAATCATTAAATCAACACTTGATTTAACGATCCGGTCATATCGCATATAACCGGCTAATATCCAATGTATCGATTTATCGAATCAATCCTTGATTCGATAACTAGGTTATATCGCATACAACCATTCGACACATTCATCGCGAGAATGAAATATGGTATCACATACACGCATTATTCTCGGTCCCGCACATATCTCATATGCGCTCCTATTTCGTTTCGCTTGAGCCAGGAAACCTCTGTGTAGGACTCTAAAGACTCGTCAATACGCCGGCAGCAGATGATGATCATATCAAACACCCACAAGCCGCAAGCGGTCTGCTAAACGTAACGGCCACCCGGGTATTGAGCGATCTGAAGATCGACGAGCAAGCCCGCTCACACTCCAGTGAATCCGACCAGTAACACTACCGTACAGTCCGGTCTGATCGTCTGATATGTCGCATATCTTGCCTAGGGGTGGTATACGTCAGACCCCAATAGCTCGATAAGTCGTGTAGATATGAGGTCTATAACTGTTCGAGAAACTACTGGTAACACTTACCAGTAAATCTCTGCAACCCTGGCCAGGGATTTCCTGTTATAGCCAATCGAACACAGCGCAACATCAACCCCCTATACCGGGAGAGACGAATCCCCTCCTATCGCTCATTGCCTCCATGTGACTCGGGACTGTACCCAAAAACCACCGTTTTGCACGCCCTCTTGGACGTGGTAAGATGGAAATCAAAGCACAGTGGGAACCACACAAGACTCTATGACGATCTCGGGTCAACAGACTACTCTGTACCAGTGTCACCAGAGAACTGCCATTTAACGTGAGGTATAATACCATCTGGGAGTTCTCGGCGAGTCCGTCCAGTGTACCCAGTCTTTACTGAGCACCCGTATATCATCTCTGATGTCAAACACCGATGGATATGGGATCATCCATCGCCCATCTGTATGGGTCGAGAAGGTACACGCTAGTCTACTCTGGTATATCGATGCCCCGTCTCGATACACCCACGACTAGGGACTTTAAAGGATGTACTTACGGACTACCATGTCCCCACTAGTATGATCCGCATCATAGTCCAGGTAGTCTAGTACAGATCCTAAGGGCTTTACCAACATGTAACAGAGAGACAATCAATATACACGTTAAGGTAAAGTGTAACCAGATAGCATACTATCATGTCGAGCAAGAAAGTCCTCCCTATATATGTCCCAGCATCCACTACTATATACATCCTATGTACAGTAATGGCCTCTAGGGCATACATATAACTAACAATCTCCCACTTGCACTAGGGCCATCTGTAGCAGTGGTTTGAAGTATCTCATACTCAACCATCCCATAAAAGTCTCTCTCTGGGAAAAGGCCTTTCGTGAGTGGATCCGCTGTGTTGTCCTCTGAGTCTACTCTCCAAACCTCGATCACCCTGGAGATCAACTATCTCCATGATCAGGTGATACTGCCTTAGAATATGTCTGGATCACTGATGGGACGGACGTTCCTTGGCATAAGCCACAACTCCATTGTCACACAATGGGAGGAACTAAGTTCATCTCATGAACCAATATACACCCAGACAGCCACTTTGGTAGCATCTTAAGTAGCGATGTATCCTGCCTTTATCGTCTAGTATGTCACGGTATCTAGCTTGGAACTCTTCCAACATACCGTCCCTTTACTGAGGGTAAAGACAATGCCTGCGACTGACATTCAGTCGTCTTTATCACCCTGGAACACTTCCAGTGATTCTCCTCAGGATCGATTGACACCATCTCACTACATCTAGTGAGTATCCTAACATCCATTTAGATCTATCTCATAGATCCAAAATCCAGGATTTAGTAGGTATCACTTTAATCCTATATGGAGAATCTTTGTGATAAGCGGAGATTGATCGAGCGTAGCATAAGAAACTCCTTTCTTATCAAGAGTATGTCATCCACGTACTCTACGAGGATCGTCACCATACTCTCTACTACCTTTTTGTATATACAAGGTTCAACTACCATTTTGATGATATCAAACTGTTTGACTAATTCATCAAAACAGATGTTCCAACTCCGCGATGCCTGCTTTATCAAATAAAGCATCTTGCACACGTTTCCGCTGCTCCCACTGTCTACGAAGCCCTCTGGCTGTGTACTTATAGACGCTCTCTTCTAAATCATCATTTAGAAAAGCAGTCATGACACCCAACGACCAGATATCGTAGTCATGGTATGTAGCCGTGGTAAGTAGGATCTGGATGGACTTAAGCATAGCTACTTGAAAAGGTTTCATCATTATCCACACCTGGTCAATGATGCAAACTTTTAACAAGTCTAGTTTTGAAAGTCTCAACTTTTCCATGTACACCAAGTAATCTTCTCAAGATATACCTGCTCCTGATGGGGATTTAACCCTTCAGATATAGCAACCAAAGTCCATACTTTGTTGGTGTATAAGGATTCCATCTCAGATCGCTAAACATCCAGCCATTCTTACAGAGTCTTACTCCTGATGGCCAGCTCGAAGCTAGTTGGGTCATCATCTCATGATGCAATCCTCGCTCCCACTGTCATAGAGAAACAGAAGTATCTCTCAGGTGGGTGAGGAACCTTACTAGATCGGCGGAGAGGCTGAGGTTCGTTAGTTTCCACTGAATCCTCGGGTTGTACCAAATCATACTGTAGTTTGTATAGCTGGAACACTTCCAGTTCTACATAACAGACCTTGTCTCGAGCTTGTCCGGATTTTGCTTTCAGACATAGGCCGGACAACCCCAAATCTTAACTAACTTAAGATATGGGCTCTTCCCTTTCCATATCACATATGAAGCGGTAGGCAACTGATTTGATTTGAACCCTATTCAATAGGTATGCATCTTCTCAAGTGCATAACTCCCAAAAAGAAATAGGTAACTCAGTAATACTCATCATAGAGCACACCATATCAAATAGGGTGTATCTGCTCCGCCCCGATATACCATCGTGCTATGGTGTATACGGAGGAGTAATGCTGAGAGAGAATCTCATTCTCCTTTAGAATAGTCCAGGAATTCCGTGCACAAGTATTCTCCTCCTTGATCTCATCATAGGATATAATACTTGTACCCGTATTCTGGTTCTCTACTTCTCGCTTATATTCTGTGAATATCTCAAAAGGTTCGGACTTGTGTTTCAACAGGAACATATGTCTGAATCTCGAGAGATTATCAGAGAATGTAATGAAGTACAAAGAACCAGTCTTGGCATGTGTAGACAGGGGACCTACATACATCAACATGTATCATCCTAAGAGTTCAATAACTCTTTCTCTGTTTCCAATAAACGGAGCTATGGTCATCTTATCTTTGTGACATGACTGGCGAGTTTCACAAGATATAAATTCAAACTGATTTAAATATGCATCTAAATGTAACTCAGCCAGTCGGGTCGCATTGATATGACCTAGTCTACAATACCTCAAGAAGGATTCGTTCATTTCTGAATTCTTCCTCTTGTGTGTGTTCTGTATACTAAAGAACTGTAGTTTGATTTAGAACGTCAATGCTTTTAGATAACGTGCCTGAACCGATCAACTTTTGATATAGGAAATGTTCAAAACATTATCCAACAATACAAAATTTTATCATTTCTTTACTAATAAAGAGACTGATATGATTTTGTATATCAGGTTCGGTATCTAATAACATTCGTTCAGAATCAATGTATTGGTAATACAGGGTGACAGTGACCGACAGACTTGGCTGCAACTCTTGCCCCGTTTTCTGCCTCATGAAACTAATCACCCGTTCTCAGTTCTTTACTTATCTGTAGCCCTATGTAACATATTACATATCTGGGATCCTGATCTGGTATCACATACCCAGGACGTAAAGGATACTGAGAAACAGTTCTGTATAATGAACATACCCGAAGATGATGCATCAGCATGCACTCTCTTCGTTTGGGCGGCACGGGAAATCTGGTATTCCCCAATTTCCTGCTCTGTCTTATAACAATTATAAGTTGGAGCGGGACCAACGTTCCCCAGCTCAGTATAACAAGCGGGTTCATTTAATATTCCGTATTATTATCTTGATTAAGGCGTGATATGGTCGCTACCTGGAGAGAGAGAGAAGAAAACACTCAGCGTGCGCTCTTGCAAGAATAGATTGGTTATTATTTTATCTAATCAGGATGGCTCCCACTGCTTTTTATCAAATCTTCCTTCAAACCCTAAAAGGAAAGACTAGCCGGGATTAATTACACACTACAAGTTCGCCAATCTTTCAGCCAGGCCAGTGTCGGTACTTTGAGGGAGGTCCCCCGTGCTTTCGCACGAACCTAATTAATGTAAACTTCGTTTTCCCAGAGGCGTAACCTCGTTAACACCTTTCTAGACACCTACTTGATCGGCTAATTGTAATGTATAAAACTCTCCCAGGAGTAACACTTACTCGCAGCGGGTATCGGGATCCAACTATCTCATAGAAGGTATGCAATCTCATTACAAATTTCAACACTTGAAATTCCCGATAATATTTTGCCCCTAACGTGCTATGACCTTGACGAAAGCCAACAAACCATAGCCCGCTAGTCAAGTTCAACCCGTACATTTCTTGATCGAATTAAACCCACCCGCACGACCCTTGACAAAAGCCAACAAAGCCGCACGACTACCCTAATCCAATCGCATCGTATGCTAGCAGATAAGCAGCATATAGCTACCGCACACTGCACCTTGACGAAAGCCAACAAATGCAGCACGAATACTATATACAACTTATCTGAAATGACGGAGGGCTACGACAGGTTTTTCTGAAAACCTATTGCGTAATGAACTTGATATCGTTGTAGAATCAAATGATTTTAAAATGGAATGCTTTTGAGGCTTTTCTAGTTTTGCTAAAGGAGTCACTCCCGGTGAAGGGATCGTCGGTCCTTTCCTCGTCGAATGAGGTGCGGGATATATCATATATATCACTGTGCAAAGCAAAAACACTTAAAAGCAATCAAAAGACAAACCGAGTGTGTAGCATCTGCCAGTTATTGCTAAAGGAGTCACTCCCGGTGAAGGGATCTCGGTCCTTTCCTCATCGAATAAGGTGCAGGATATATCATATATACCGCTGTGCAAAGCAAGAACTGTAGCTACCTGTTTTATTTTGAAATTCGATTCTACAACATCATAGGTTTCTTTTATTTCATTAATCACATTAATGAAGTCCCATCATTTAAGTATCTAAACATCACAGATAAATACGACGTACACTTATGCCATCCGCATTCGCCTCGATGTCCCCTCGTGCACCGTTAGGTTAGGTAACTAACGGTAGAGCGGGGCAGGGCTAACGCGGGTGTAAAACATAAGTAACGTCTATATAATATATCATATATACTATATATAATACCTGTCACAGAACATCACATGATCTCATCACAGATATCGCAGCAGAAGAATCATATGAAATATTGGATATACTAGGACGTCCGTGTTTTCAATACGAGCCAGTATAAAACACGGATTCCACGGTCGTGATGAATAGCCAAACCCACACCCCTAGACCCCTACGAGAGCGGCAAGCAACCCTACCAATTCTAGAGTTAGGAGACCCGGACTCGACTCCTCGAGTTGGTCTCCCACTGGACTCCAGAACCCGGTTACTTGTGCCCTCCTCCTTGGGTCTATCCTAGTGCGGAAAAGTAAATAATATACAAGAGGTGACAACTTCCGCAACCTGGAAGCTCCCCAATAAAAGAATATTACATACAAGTTTTTACATGAATGAAAATGAAAAACACTCATCTCACATAAAAAACCCCCGGCTATTCAAACACGACGATCCAATATAACATATCCAGCAATACATAACATCACATGTCATCAACGTAAGTAAATATGCGCATCCCAATTGTCGTTGACATATAGCAACGAAACCGGCGATATCACATATTACACTTACGGTCACAGAAAAGAAAGTGTAAAACTACAACAGTTGGAATCCGCAACCACCTCAGACATCACATGCCTGACCATATGAATTCCTTAGACATCGCATGCCTAACAATTATAAACCCCGCATTTTAGTCTCATTATCGAAAACACTTTTCAATATTTAGTCGGGCAATTCAACAAGATTCCCGACATCCTGATCGAATGCTCGTCGCAAACTTCAGTAGACGGCTGCACCCCAGATACCGTCGACGAAGTGCACTAAGGCGGAACACCGCTACCGCGAGCACCTGAACGGATGCTTTCGGCGACGGGGTTCTCCTGCAGTCCCTTGGTCAGGGCTATGGAGTGAGGCTGTCTATTAAGTTTACCCGGCGAGTATCCGCGTACGCTACGTGATTGCGACGGACTTTTGATCGCATCAAAATTCCGTGGCAACCGATCAAGTGAGACTAAACTGCTATGTTTATAACATTCATTCAGTTATCTCATAACTATTTGTGAATTCCAATTATTGTATCACATTCCAGATAAACAGAAAATGTTAAACTTTCCGATCGAACAATCGAACACCCAAGTTTTCCCGATACAATCCAACACATGAAATAAGTCTAACAACATTCAGTTCGTGCCTCAGTACCAACGGTCCAGCCGTAGAAGGGTCAAGCCAACGCCTCACATGTGGCACGCCGTACTGCCCCAAACCCGAAGGTTCAAAGGGCAGTTCAAGACGGTCACATAATCGAGTTAAGGTTTGTTGTCTTCTAGAGGGTCCATCGAGTTACTTGCACTACTTAGAACGTCGTTAAACTACGGAAAATCCAACACTTGGAAATTTCCCGACAGGGGAAAAATTGGGTATTTATATCCGGTCGAACTTTTTAACATATTCTAAAATTTATCCGGAAAGCCAAATAGACAAAATTTGATACCCCGATCGAAACACCAAATCCCCAAAACAACTGCAGAAAATTCAACTCTTGAATAAATTTTAAAAAATTCCCAGAAAACTCAGCAGAATTTATCAGGTATTACTGTGCAAACAGTAAGGGATGACGTCATCAAGGGGCCGCTGATCAGCCGCAGAAGCCATGCTTCTGCCGCTGATCCGCCGCGAAAAATACTGTTCACCAGAAACTTTTTGCACCGTAATTCTTATTTTTCCCTGCTGAATTTTTTAGCAATTTTTAATTTGGAAAAATCCACTGTTTTCAAAAAAGTACAGAGAGCATATTTTGGGTTTCGGTTTTGGGTCGTTCGGACTTCAAATTCCGTCTACGCTTCGCCTAAGGCTCTAGCTAGGCTCTGATACCACTGTAGGGTTCCTAGGCACTCTAGTGAAGTCTCACAAGTGATCAAACATGCACAAATAAATTTTTACGGGTGCCTACAAACCCGACTACGGATCGTTTGCTAGATATTTAGGCGAAAAGATAACTAGTTAACAATTAACTAAGGGAATACGGAAATACAACCTTTGTAGATCCGGTCCTCCACCTCCACGGCTCCGCAACGAGGTCGTCTCCGCTGTCCAAATCAAATCCGGGCTCTAGAGTCGGCTTCGTCGGAGAATGGGCAAGCTAGGTCGTCGATGTCCATGCCGAAGATGATCTACGTCGAGGCATCGCTAGATCAAGCTCACAACTTCACCAAGTCATGAAACTTGTGAAGTAAACACACTCTACTACTTGGCAAGAGGTAGAGGATGAAGAAATAGGAAGTGGGTAGACTTTAGAATCGGATTTCTCACTCATTTCCATCACTTGCCATTGATGGGGCAAGCTTTCTTCACTTGAAGAATGAAGAAGAAGAAGGAAATAGTTATGATAAGTTCATTAGAAAAAGAAAAGAATAATCAAAACTTATCATGACTAAACCATGGTAAAGTGTAGAGATTGAACTAGGGTTAAATCAAATGGTTAGGTTAAGCATGAGATAAGAATGGTGGACCAAGTCAAAGGTTCATGAATCTTCAACTACAAACAAAGAAAGCCACCATTCTTCTCATTTCTTTTTCCAAAAAGAAAATAAATAAATAAATGAATAAATAGATATGAAAAACAAAACCCTAACCATTTAAATAACCATGGTTTAATCTTTACACAAACCAAAAAGCATGTATCATCAAACATGATACAAGCAAATGCACAAAATCATATCACATATATAATGCGCACATCCGAGTGAGAAAATCCATCTAAAGTGAACCAATATTAGTTAATGCAAAGTAATATATCAAATATATAATTATACATTAAATCATTAAATCAACACTTGATTTAACGATCCGGTCATATCGCATATAACCGGGTAATATCCAATGTATCGATTTATCGAATCAATCCTTGATTCGATAACTAGGTTATATCGCATACAACCATTCGACACATTCATCGCGAGAATGAAATACGGTATCACATACACGCATTATTCTCGGTCCCGCACATATCTCATATGCGCTCCTATTTCGTTTCGCTTGAGCCAGGAAACCTCTGTGTAGGACTCTAAAGACTCGTCAATACGCCGGCAGTAGATGATGATCATATCAAACACCCACAAGCCGCAACCGGTCTGCTAAACGTAACGGCCACCCGGGTATTGAGCGATCTGAAGATCGACGAGCAAGCCCGCTCACACTCCAGTGAATCCGACCAGTAACACTACCGTACAGTCCGGTCTGATCGTCTGATATGTCGCATATCTTGCCTAGGGGTGGTACACGTCAGACCCCAATAGCTCGATAAGTCGTGTCGATATGAGGTCTATAACTATTCGAGAAACTACTGGTAACACTTACCAGTAAATCTCTGCAACCCTGGCCAGGGATTTCCTGTTATAGCCAATCGAACACAGCGCAACATCAACCCCCTATACCGGGAGAGACGAATCCCCTCCTATCGCTCATTGCCTCCATGTGACTCGGGACTGTACCCAAAAACCACCGTTTTGCACGCCCTCTTGGACGTGGTAAGATGGAAATCAAAGCACAGTAGGAACTACACAAGACTCTATGACGATCTCGGGTCAACAGACTACTCTGTACCAGTGTCACCAGAGAACTGCCATCTGACGTGAGGTATAATACCATCTGGGAGTTCTCGGCGAGTCCGTCCAGTGTACCCAGTCTTTACTGAGCACCCGTATATCATCTCTGATGTCAAACACCGATGGATATGGGATCATCCATCGCCCATCTGTATGGGTCGAGAAGGTACACGCTAGTCTACTCTGGTATATCGATGCCCCGTCTCGATACACCCACGACTAGGGACTTTAAAGGATGTACTTACGGACTACCATGTCCCCACTAGTATGATCCGCATCATAGTCCAGGTAGTCTAGTACAGATCCTAAGGGCTTTACCAACATGTAACAGAGAGACAATCAATATACACGTTAAGGTAAAGTGTAACCAGATAGCATACAATCATGTCGAGCAAGAAAGTCCTCCCTATATATGTCCCAGCATCCACTACTATATACATCCTATGTACAGTAATGGCCTCTAGGGCATACATATAACTAACAGTGTACTTATAGACGTTCTCTTCTAAAATATCATTTAGAAAAGCAGTCATGGCACCCAACCGCCAGATATCGTAATCATGGTATGTAGCCGTGGCAAGTAGGATCTGGATGGACTTAAGCATAGCCACTTGAAAAGGTTTCATCATTATCCACGCCTGGTCGATGACGAAAAGCTTTAACAAGTTTAGCTTTGAAAGTCTCAACTTTTCCATCTACACCAAGTAATCTTCTCAAGATATACTTGCTCCTGATGGGGATTTAACCCTTCAGATATAGCAACCAAAGTCCATACTTTGTTGGTGTATAAGGATTCCATCTCAGATCGCTAAGCATCCAGCCATTCTTACAGAGTCACACTCCTGATGGCCAGCTCGAAACTAGTTGGGTCATCATCTCATGATGCAATCCTCGCTCCCACTGTCATCGAGAAACCGAAGTATCTCTCAGGTGGGTGAGGAGCCCTACTAGATCGGTGGAGAGGCTGAGGTTCGTTGGTCTCTACTGAATCCTTTGGTTCTACCAAATCATCTGCTGTAGTTTGTATAGCTGGAACCTTTCCAGTTCTACATAACTGACTTTGCCTCGAGCTTTTCCGGATTTTTCTTTTAGACATAGGCCGGACAACCCCAAATCTTAACTAACTTAAGATACGGGCTCTTCCCTTTCCATATCTCATATGAAGTGGTAGGCAACTGATTTGATTGGAACCCTCTTCAATAGGTATGCAACTTCTCAAGTGCATAACACCCAATAGGAAAAAAGGTAACTCAGTAGTACTCATCATAGAGCACACCATATCATATAGGGTGTGATTGCTCCGCCCCGATATACTATCGTTCTATGGTGTATTCGGAGGAGTAATGCTGAGAGAGAATCTTATTCTCCTTTAGAATAGTCCAAGAATTCCATGCACAAGTATTCTCCTCCCTGATCACATCAAAGGACATAATACTTATACCCGTATTGGTTCTCTATTTCTAACTTATATTCTGTGAATATCTCAAAAGGTTCGGACTTGTGTTTCAACAGGAACACATGACTGAATCTTGAGAGATCATAAGAGAATGTAATGAAGTACAAAGAACCAGTCTTGGCATGTGTAGACAGGGGACCTTTATACATCAACATGTATCATCCCAAGAGTTCACTAACTCTTTCTCTGCTCGCAATAAACGGAGTTATGGTCATCTTATCTTTGTGACATGACTGGCAAGTTTCACAAGATGTAAATTCAAACTGATTTAAATATGCATCTAAAATGTAACTTCAGCCAGTCGGATCGCATTGATATGACTTAGTCTACAATGCCTCAAGAAGGATTCGTTCATATCTGAACTCTTCCTCTTGTGTGTGTTTTGTATACTAGGAACTGTAGTTTGATTTAGAACGTCAATGCTTTTAGATAACGTGTGTGAACCGATCAACTTTTGATATAGGAAATGTTCAAAACATTATCCATCAATACAAAATTATATCCTTTCTTTACTAGTAAAGAGACTGATATGATTTTGTATATCAGGTTCGGTATCTAATAACATTCGTTCAGAATCAATGTACTGGTCATACAGGGTGACAGTGACCAACAGACTTGGCTGCAACACTTGCCCCATTCTCTGTCTCATGAAACTTATCACCCGTTCTCGGTTTTCTACCTTTCTGTAGCCCATGTAACAAATTACATATCTGGGATCCTGATCCGGTATCAAATACCCAGGATGCAGAGGATACTGAGAAACAGTTCTTTGTAATGAATACACCCGAAGATGATGCATCAGCATGCACTCTCTTCGTTTGGGTGGCACGGGAATTCTGGTAATCCCCTATTTCCTTCTCTGTCTTATAACAATTATAAGTTGGAGCGGGACCAACGTTCCCCAGCTCAGTATAACAAACGGGTTCGGTCAAATATCCGTATTATTATCTTGATTAAGGCGTGATATGGTCGCTACCTGGAGAGAGAGAGAAGAAAACACTCAGCGTGCGCTCTTGCAAGAATAGATTGGTTATTGTTTTATCTAATCAGGATGGCTCCCACTGCTTTTTATCAAATCTTCCTTCAAACCCTAAAAGGAAAGACTAGCCGGGATTAATTACACACTACAAGTTCGCCAATCTTTCAGCCAGGCCAGTGTCGGTACTTTGAGGGAGGTCCCCCGTGCTTTCGCACGAACCTAATTAATGTAAACCTCGTTTTCCCAGAGGCGTAACCTCGTTAACACCTTTCTAGACACCTACTTGATCGGCTAATTGTAATGTATAAAACTCTCCCAGGAGTAACTCTTACTCGCAGTGGGTATCAGGATCCAACTATCTCATAGAAGGTATGCAATCTCATTGCAAATTTCAACACTTGAAATTCCCGATAATTTTGCCCCTAGCACCCTATGACCTTGACGGAGGTCAACAAACCATAGGCCACTAGTCAAGTTCAACCCGTCATTTCTTGATCGAATTAAACCCACCTGCATGACCCTTGACGGAGGTCAACAAGGCCGCACGACTACCCTAATCCAATCTGCATCATATGCATAAACAGATAAATACTAGTTAGCTACCGCACACTGCGCCTTGACGGAGGTCAACAAACGTAGCACGAATACTAAATAGGATTTATCTGAAATGACGGAGGGCTACGACAGGTTTTTTCTGAAAACCTATTGCGTAATGAACTTGATATCGTTGTAAGATCGAATGAATTTTGAAATGGAGTGTTTTTGAGGCTTTTCTAGTTTTGCTAAAGGAGTCACTCCCGGTGAAGGGATCGTCGGACCTTTCCTCGTCGAATGAGGTGCGGGATATATCATATATATCACTGTGCAAAGCAAAACACTTAAAAGCAATCAGAAGACAAATCGAGTATGTAGCATCTGCCAGTTATTGCTAAAGGAGTCACTCCCGGTGAAGGGATCTCGGTCCTTTCCTTATCGAATAAGGTGCAGGATATATCACATATACCGCTGTGCAAAGCAAGAACTGTAGCTACCTGTTTTATTTTTGAAATTCGATTCTACAACATCTTAGGTTTCTTTTATTTCATTAATCACATTAATGAAGTCCCATCATTTAACCACCTAAACATCACAGATAAATACGATGTACACTTATGCCATCCGCATTCGCCTCGATGTCCCCTCGTGCACCGTTAGGTTAGGTAACTAACGGCAGAGCGGGGCAGGGCTAGCGCGGGTGTAAAACATAAGTAACGTCTATATAATATATCATATATACTATATACAGTATCTATCACAGAACATCACATGATCACATCACAGATATCGCAGCAGAAGAAACATATGAAATATTGGATATACTAGGACGTCCGTGTTTTCAATACGAGCCAGTATAAAACACGGATTCCACGGTCGTGATGAATAGCCAAACCCATACCCCTAGACCCCTACGAGAGCGGCAAGCAACCCTACCAATTCTAGAGTTAGGAGACCCGGACTCGACTCCTCGAGCTGGTCTCCCACTGGACTCCAGAACCCGGTTACTTGTGCTCCCCTCCTTGGGTCTATCCTAGTGCGGAAAAGTAAATAATATACAAAAGGTGACATCTTCCGCAACCTGGAAGTGCCCAATAAAAGAATATTACATACAAGTTTTTACATGAATGAAAATGAAAAAACACTCATCTCACATAAAAACCCCTGGCTATTCAAACACGACGATCCAATATAACATATCGAGCAACATATAACATCACATGTCATCAACGTAAGTAAATATGCGCATCCCAATTGTCGTTGACATATAGCAACGAAACCGGCGATATCACATATTACACTTACGGTCACAGAAAAGAAAGTGTAAAACTACAACAGTTGGAATCCGCAACCTGCATAGACATCGCATGCCTAATCAAATGAATTCCTTAGACATCGCATGCCTAACAATTATAAACCCCGCATTTTAGTCTCAAAATCGAAAACACTTTTCAATATCAAGTCGGGCAATTCAACAAGATTCCCGAAAAACTGATCGAATGCTCGTCGCAAACTTTAGTAGGCTGCCGCACCCCCGACGCCGTCGACGAAGTGCACCAAGGCGGAACACCGCTACCGCTAGCACCCGAACGGATGCTTTCGGCGACGGGGTTCTCCTTCAGTCACTTGGTCGGGGCTATGGAGTGAGGCTGTCTATTAAGTTTATCCGGCGAGTATCTGCGTACGCTACGTGATTGCGACGGACTTTTGATCACATCAAAATTCCGTGGCAACCGATCAAGTGAGACTAAAGTGCTATGTTTATAACATTCATTCAGTTATCTCATAACTACTTGTGAATTCCAATTATTGTATCCCATTCCAGATAAATAGAAAATGTTAAACTTTCCGATCGAACATCCAAACACCTAAGTTTTCCCGATACAGATCAACTCATGAAATAAGTTCAAAAACATTCACTTCATGCCTCAGTACCAACGGTCCAGCCGTAGAAGGGTCAAGCCAACGCCTCACATGTAGGACGCCGTACTGCCCCAAACCCTAAGGTTCAAAGGGCAGTTCAAGACGGTCACATAATCGAGTTAAGGTTTGTTGTCTTCTAGAGGGACCATCGCGTTACTTGCACTACTTAGAACGTTATTAAACCACGGAAAGATCCAACACTTGGAAATTTTCCGGCAGGGGAAAAGTTGGGTATTTATATCCGGTCAAACTTTCTAACATATTCTAAATATCCGGAAAACAAATAGACAAAGTCCGATAATCCGATCGAATCTACGAACCCCCAATACAACCCAGAAATTTCAACTCTTTAATAAATATTAAAAATTCCCAGGAAAACCTGCACTGCAAAGTAAGAATTACTGTGCC
Organism: Agapanthus africanus; assembly: GCA_030015575.1. Classification (NCBI taxonomy): domain Eukaryota; kingdom Viridiplantae; phylum Streptophyta; class Magnoliopsida; order Asparagales; family Amaryllidaceae; genus Agapanthus; species Agapanthus africanus. The sequence continues at coordinate 622,144,347 of CM057342.1, forward strand.
AAATTCTATGCAAGATAAGACAAAACGGCCGCGGAACCGCCGCACGAGCCATGCTCGAGCCGTGGAACCGCGGCGGTTTGATGGGATTAGGGTATCGAACTTCATAGTAACTCTTAGATATTCCTGCTGGTTTTTCTGCATATTTTTAATATAGAAAAATCCATAGTTTTCAAAAATGTACAGAGAGCAATTTTTGGGTTAGGGTTTCGGTTCGTTCGGATTTCAAACGTCGTCTACACTTCGCCTAAGGCTCTAGCTAGGCTCTGATACCACTGTAGGGTTCCTAGGCACGCTAATGAAATCTCACAAGGCATTAACCATGCCAATTTCAAATTTTACAAGTGCCGAGAAACCCTAATACGGATCGTTAACTAGAATTTTAGGCGAAAGAAGCAACTAGTTAACAACTTAACTACAAGAACGGAAATACAACCTTTGTAGATCCGGTCCTCCACCTCCATAGCTCCGCAATGAAGTCTCCTCGCTATCCAAATCGAATCCCGGGCTCTAGCGTCGGCTTCATCAGAGAAATGGGCGGGCTAGGTCATCGACTACGATGCCGAAGATGATCTACGTCGAGGCATCACAAGATCAAGCTCCCACTTCACCAAGTCATGAAACTTGTGAAGAAAACACCCTATACTACTTGGCAAGAGGTAGAGGATGAAGAAATAGGAGGTGGGTTCGCTTTAGAATTGGATTTCTCACTCATTTTCCCAAGTTGCCATTGATGGAGGCAAGCTTCTTCTTGAAGAAGAAGAAGAAGAAGATGATAAATGTTATGATAATCATATTTCAAAAAGAAAATAAAATGTATACTTATCATAATCCAACCATGGTCAAGTGTAGAGAATAAACTAGGGTTAGGTCAATGGTTAGGGTTAAGCATGAAGACAAAAATGGTGACTTAGTCAAAGCTTCATGAAGCTTCAACATGCATCCAAAGAAAGCCACCATTTTTCTTTTCTTTTTCCAAAAAGAAATAAATAAATAAATGAATAAATAAGTAATAGATAAACAAAACCCTAATCATTAGTTTAACCATGGTTTAATTCTTTACACTTAACCAAGTAAACATGTATCATCAAACATGATACAATCATTTGCACAAAAAGTATATCACATATACAACTTGTGAACTTCAAGTGAGAAAATCCATTTAAAGTGAACCAATACTAGTTAATGCAAAGTAATATATCAAATATATAATTATGCATTAAATCATTAAATCAACACTTGATTCAATGATCCGGTCATGTCGCACACAACCGACTAGTATACAATGTATCGTTTTATCGAATCAATCCTTGATTCGATAACTAGGTTATATCGCATACAACTATTCGACACATTCATCGCGAGAATGAAATATGGTATCACATACACGCATTATTCTCGGTCCCGCACATATCTCATATGCGCTCCTATTTCGTTTCGCTTGAGCCAGGAAACCTCTGTGTAGGACTCTAAAGACTCGTCAATACGCCGGTAGTAGATGATGATCATATCAAACACCCACAAGCCGCAAGCAGTCTGCTAAACGTAACAGCCACCCGAGTATTGAGCGATCAGAAGATCGATGAGCAAGCCCACTCACACTCCTGTGAATCCAACCAGTAACACTTACCGTACAGTCCGGTCTCGTCGTCTGATATGTCGCATATCTCGCCTAGGGGTGGTAAACATCAGACCCCAATAGCTCTATAAGTCGTGTCGATATGAGGTCTATAACAATTCGAGAAACTACTGGTAACACTTACCAGTAAATCTCAGCAACCCTGGCCAGGGATTTCCGGTTATAGCCAATCGAACACAGCGCAACATCAACCTCCTATACCGGGAGAGACGAATCCCCTCCTATCGCTCATTGCCTCCATGTGATTCGGGACTGTACCCAAAAGCCACCGTTTTGGACGCCCTCTTGGACGTGGTAAGGTGGAAATCAAAGCACAGTGGGAACCACACAAGACTCTATGACGATCTCGGGTCAACAGACTACTCTGTACCAGTGTCTCCAGAGAACTGCCATCTGACGTAAGGTATAATACCATCTGGGAGTTCTCGGCGAGTCCGTCCAGTGTACCCAGTCTTCACTGAGCACCCGTATATCATCTCTGATGTCAAACACCAATGGATATAAGATCATCCATCGCCCATCTGTATGGGTCGAGAAGGTATACGCTAGTCTACTCTAGTATATCGATGCCCTGTCTCGATATACCGACGACTAGGGACCTTGAAGGATGTACTTATGGACTACCATGTCCCCACTAGTATGATCCGCATCATAGTCCAGGTGGTCAAGTACACATCCTAAGGGCTTTACCAACATGTAACAGAGAGACAATCAGTGTACACGTTGAGGTTGTGCAGGTGGTCTACGTTGAGCTGGTGCAGGGAGAGCTAGGAGGGGTGCAGAAACCTGAATGGCTGGCCGCTGTGGGGTTGTGATTGCGGGTCTGGGTGCTGTGTTAAGACGATATGAACATGCTCCCATTGCATACTATCATGTCAAGAAAGAAAGTCCTCCCTATATATGTCCCAGCATCCACTACAATATACATCCTATGTATAGCAATGGCCTCTAGGGCATACATATAACTAACAATGGACACCTGGCGAAGGATTGCAGGCGTGCAAATGACCTGTGTCTGATTTGTGGTGCATCTACTAACTCTATGGGAGCATGTTCATATCGTCTTAACACAGCACCAGCACCCAGACCCGCAATCACAACCCCGCAGCGGCCAGCCATTCAGGTTCCTGCACCCCTCCTAGCTCTCCCTGCACCAGCTCAACGTAGACCACCTGCACAACCTCAACGTCAATTCCATCAGGCATAGAGAAATTTACCTCAAAGGAAAAGAAACATGCCCCAAGGACAGAGGAATGTGCCTCCAGCAAGGAGGAATGTACCAAGACGTCAGGCTTTTACAATGACGGTCGAGGAAGTCAAAGCCACATGACAAGTCATCACTTGTAAATCCCCCAATCCTTTCAATTTTTCAATCCTTGTGTATCAATATATTTTTCCTTATATCTAAACCCAACCTCACAGAACTTAAGTACTATAGTAGCCACCCTTCCTGCACTCGGACTTTTCAAAAATAGAGCTTCATACTGCTTCATGTCACAACGATTTGTGAGAACACATGCGATTCCCGTGAAGCCACTCATTTCAAGCTGGAATGTCAGTTCCGGGAATGGAGTTTTGAAGGAAACTTTGGGGTATGATCAGTGCCCAGTTGTAGGTTGCGGTCGAGAATTCTACGCAAATTTCAAAGTACCGGACATACCAAATTTCGATGTTGTGTTGGAAATGGATTGGCTGGGTGTATTATATGCTACTATTGACTGCCGTCAAAAGAGGGTGGTATTTGAGATACCAGATCATCCAGTCTTCTATTTCAAAAGTGAAAATAAAACTTTGGAGCCAGGAAGCTACCGTGCTAAACCAAAGAATGCAGAAGTGTTCTCTCTTCCGGCGGAAGAAGAAAAACCCAAAGTAGTTCGAGGATGTGTTCCCTGAAGACATATCAGGTTTGCTTCTCGATCGAGATCTTGAGTTTAGTATTGATTTACAACCGGGTGCACAACCTGTAATCAATGCTCTGTATCGATTAAGTCCGGAAGGATTGAAGGAGATCCGTATTCAGTTGGACGAACTGCTGAAAAAAGGTTGGATCCGACCCAGTACTTCAAGTTGGGGATCTTCGGTGTTACTCGTGAAAAGGAAAGTAGGTTCATACAGGATGTGTGTGGATTATAGAGCTCTGAACAAAGTGACGATTAAGAACAAGTATCCACTACCGTGCAACGATGATCTTTTTGATCAGTTAAGTGGGTCTTGTGTCTTTTCAAAACTGGATCTTCGTTCGGGTTATCATGAGGTGAAGGTCAAAGAGTCCGACATTCCGAAGACGGCGTTTAGGACTCGCTACGGTCATTATGAATATCTCATAATGCCATTTGGAGTAACCAATGCACCTGCCATCTTTATGAACCTGATGAACCATGTTTTCCGAGAGTACTTAGAAAAGTTCGTTGTCATCTTCATCGACGACAACCTGGTGTATTCAAAGAATCGGAAAGAACACACCGAGCACTTAGGATTGTCCTCGAGACATTGCGACAACATCAGCTCTATGCCAAGTATAGCAAGTGTGAATTTTGGCTAGATCAAGTCAGATTTCTCAGACATATTATTTCAGGCGAAGGAATCTCCGTAGATCCAGCTAAGGTGTCAGCTGTCAGCAAGTGGCCGACACCAAAGACGGTGAAAAAAATACAAAGTTTCTTGGGATTAGCAGGATACTGCCGACGATTCATTGAAGGCTTCTCAAAGATTGCAGCACCCCTGACCAAGCTCACACTTAAAGATGAAGCATTCGTGTGGTCAGAAGTATGTGAAATGGTTTTTATAGAACTCAAGTCAAAATTAACCTCTGCTCCTATCCTTATAATACCGGATCAATATGGAGGATTCGTTTTGCATTGTGATGCGTCCGGTAAAGGATTAGGATGTGTTCTACACCAGCATGAAAAAGTTGTGACTTTTGCATCAAGACAGCTAAAGGTACATGAGTGCAACTTTCTAACACATGATCTGGAGTTGGTAGCCGTCATCTTCACACTTAAGATTTAGCGCCACTATCTCCTGGGAGAACGAGTGGATATATACACTGACCACAAGAGTCTTAAGTATGTATTTACTCAGAAGGAACTAAACATGTCGCAGAGAAGATGGCTAGAACTCATGGCGGACTTCGGCATCAACCTATAGTATCATCCTGGGAAGGTGAACATAGTTCCTAATGCACTTAGCCGCCAGCCATTAGAAATGAACCTCACTGCTCAGTGGAAGTTACAGCAAGAATTGCATGGATCGGAGATCGAAGTAGTTATCCCAGGTAACGTTTCATATTTGATGAACTTACAAGTCCAGTCCACTCTTGTAAATCAGATCAAGACAGCTCAAGCAAATGATGCCAAGCTACAAAATATCCGAGAACAAGTAGAAAGTGGAATTCAAATTGACTTCGTCATCCATGAAGATGGATCCTTGCGATATGGAAGTTGTTTATATGTACCAATCGGCCCTGTTCAAGAAGAGTTGATGAAAGAAACTCACAGCTCTCCGTATTCGGTACACCCCGGTGGTACGAAGATGTACAAGGATCTACGACAACACTACCGGTGGCATCGAATGAAGCAAGAAGTAGCTAGAAGCATAGCGAAGTGTTTGGTGTGTCAGTAAGTGAAGGCTGAACATCACAGAACTGCTGGTCAACTTTAGCCGTTACCAATCCAAGAATGGAAATGGCAGCATATTACCATTGACTTTGTGACTGCCCTTCCTCGCAGCACGAAGGGTAACGACGCAATATGGGTTATTGTGGATCGATTCGCCAAATCGGCTCAATTTAATCCATTTCGAGTTGGCCAGCCAACCGAGATGTTAACAAAGAAGTACATGTAGGTAAGCATAAATCTAAAGTAAGATTTAAACCTTTAAGATGTACCATATTTGATACCTATGAACTCATGCAGGAGATCATGAGATTACATGGAGTACCGATTTGCATCGTCTCCGATCGTGATACAAGTTCCGATCAAAGTTTTAGCAGAGTCTGCAAGCTAGCCTGGGAACGAGTCTGAATTTTAGCATGGTTTATCATCAAGAAACGGATGGACAATCCGAGCTAACAATTCGGATTCTGGAAGATATGCTAAGAGCCTGTATATTAGACTTCGGAGCTTCGTGGGAAGATCACCTACACCTTGTGGAGTTTTCATATAACAACAGCTATCGGGCAAGTATTGGAATGTCACCATTCGTAGCACACTACGGAAGGAAGTTTCGTTCACCGCTAAGTTGGGGCAATGTTGGAGATCGTGATCTCCTTGGATCAGAGATGATCATAGCAACTGTGGACGTAGTTCGCATGATCAGGGAAAGGATGCGCATAGCCCAAGACCGACAAGCATTGGGCAGATGAAAAGAGTCAACATCTGGAGTTCCAACCTGAAGACCATGAATTCCTGAAGATCTTTCCAAATAGAGGAGTGATACGTTTTGGCAAGAGAGATAAGCTAAGTCCAAGATACATAGGACCGTTCGACATACTCGAACGAGTTGGAGAAGTGGCATTCCGTTTAGCACTACCACCTTCATTGGAAGGAGTGCACAGCATATTCCACATATCCCAACTGCGACGATATGTGAACGACCCCAGCCACATACTTGATCACTCAGAGTTCACAGTACAAACTGACTTAACCTGCGAGCAACAACCAGTTGAGATCCTGGACCGAAAGATGAAGACATTGCGGAACAAGGAAGTAAACTTAGTCCGAGTGATGTGGAGAAAGGATTCGCCGGTAGAATCAACATGGGAATGAGAAGAAGATATGCGTGCATGATACCCCTACCTCTTTGAAAATCAGTCCCTATGTAATTGTAAATTTCAAGGATGAAATTTTTATAAGGAGGGTAGAATGTAACGACTATGAAATCTTTGTACACAAATTTTCCTGTTAATCTACAGAAAAGAGTATTACAGCCTGTGAAAGAGTTAAAAGTTATTTCTATTAGATAAAAGCAAGGAAGCAACTTGTAGCTCAATGGTAAAGCCCATGCACTGCTATGATGTAGCCTGTGTGTTCGATTCCCATCAGACACAATTATTTTTCTTCTGATTTTTCTTTTTATTTTTGGAAGCCGAAAAAGTTGCACGTGCAATACACGGGGAAATGAAAAGTTCAGAAAAACCAAACATGCGTAAAATGGTGTAAACACAGAAAAACCCACGTGGCACGAATCTCGAGGCCAGAGAACCAAATCCGATCGGCCAAATTGGTCATCGGGTCGGCGCTGACGGCTCTGATGTGCCCGTTTGCCTCCGTGCTTTGCACACTTGTCCCATTAGCTCTCTTAACTCCTCTGCACTGTTTGATTTCTCTGCAATCAAATAGAGACATTTCATTTCACCAATTAATACCATTTTAATGCTTTTTTAATCCACAATTTTAATTTCCAAACCCTAATTCTCCACTATAAATACCACCTCATGCCCTAGCACTTCACCATTCTGAAAATTCCAGCAAAAACTCTCTCAAAAAGTTCCTAAGTGCAAGTGGAGTAAAGTGGAGTTAGCGAACAAGCTTGTTCCGTCGAAAATCGAAGCCATTTCCGGAGCTCCCGCAATGCCACAAAGACACTCCTATCTTCCTAATCCTTTTCTTAATATTTTCAAAACCGTAAGTCCCTCTTTTCTCCTTCTTTTTCATATCAATTCGTTTTTTTTAAAATACATCGACAAAAGTGGAGTTCACATAACAATCTTCGTTTCTAAACATTTTATCATGCTTGATATGTCTAAATGTCATATAATCACCCTAATATCTTTTTCAAATAAAACCCACATTTATTGTTTACTTATGAAACCAAAATTTCATGTTCAATACGCATATAACGAACTTTTCATTAAAATATCTTGAACTTTAATATTACCTCTTTCGATAATTGTTAAATACCTTTAAGAAAAACTTCACGGGGTAACGACCTACCCCACATGCATACTTTGGTTTTCATAGCACGATGCCTATATATATATGTTTGGTTCAAAGAATAATTTTTACAATAAAATACCACATATTTTAAAAAAAAAACGGGTTTCTTTTAAAGCGGTATTTGTATTACTTTGCAATTATGCATCTACAACTCTCGTTAGGGGGCCCACTAATGGATAGTGCGGATTATCGCACATCTTGGAGATAGTAGAGAGAGATGCAGCACTCCTTACGGAGTATTCGATCTCGAAAGGAAATAAAATACGGTTTTTTAAGAAATGCGAATTTTCTAAATAAAACTAATTTTTAAAAATTAAAAATTATATAAAATTATAAATCCATATTTTCATTATATTATGAAACTATATTTTTCTAAAAAATGAAAGATTAAAAAATGTCAATAAAATACCATCAAGTTACTTAAATGGGCTAGTTTTCAATAAAATACCATAAACTTTTAAAAGCGAAGTATTTATCATAAAAAAACTACAATACTTAAAATACATGTTCATGAAAACCTTAATTAATACAAATCACCCTCGAGGTTTTATTTTTAACAATATTAAAAATATTTTTCATAAAACCCCTCGAGATATACAAAACAATATTTTAAGGACTTTAGTAAATATAAGTTTAAGCGAGATCAATTCTCTTGAGCCCCAGGGAGAAGGAGAAAATGAGTGCTTGCCTATTCAGGTTAGACAACTTAACGGAGTCATCAATGACAATTGTCTTGGAAAAAGACAAAAATCCTGCCGTCCATGTGCAGCAGTTGCCGATTACTCACGAGCCTAAGAATTCAAGAGTTAAATCAGTTTACAAGGGTCTGACTCAATCTGAGTCCAAACTCAAACCTGAATCCAAAATCTAACACGAACTTGAATACTTGATCATGAACATGAATACTCGAATTCAATCATCAAACTCAAACTTGACTCGACTTGACCGAACCATGGTTATAACTTGACATGAACTCAACATGATTATTTGAACACATGATTACATCCTGAACATGAACCTGAACATTTTATATCCATGATTTCGTCCAAGACCTGTAAACATAATTTATAAAATATATTAAGCGGGGATAAAGGGGTAGTTTGTACGGAACGTATATCGTAGCATGAGAGGTCACTTAAAAGACGCCTACATGAATTCATGTGCCGTTGTCCCGTGGGTTATGACGGGGCCTTGTACTACATGTTACCATAGTCTACGGTGTAAGATGGACTCCTCTCATATACATGAATATCTTCTTTATCAAACTATAAATAACCACGTTAGAATAACTATCATTTACCTGTTCACTTCACATTATATATTATCTTCTACTTCTTTTTTGGGACTTACCGAGCGCTAGTTCGCCGACGACATTCCTTTCTGTTTCTTTCTTTAGAATGTTCGTTAGGAGGACCGGACTCTGAGGAGATAGAGCCGAGCCAAGAGGACTTGGACCAGCTTATAGCTCAGCCTGACTACTAGTTCTTCTTGCACTTATTTTCTGTATGCCATTGTTTAAGCATTTGCTTTATATCATTGTATCTTTTTATTACAAACAGTTGTATGTAAAGCTGAATGTAAATAAAGTTGTTGTTTCATTTTATGACTCTTGTCATTCTTGTTCATTTATATATTGCTTAATTATGCTTAACGTTTTTATTTCATAGTAAATACGTTGCAGGCTTGCCACGTCACCATTTCCGTCTACTGCGAAGCGGGGCGTTACACACTGCAAGTTGGTCAGGCAAGAAGCTACCCAGCAACCATGTGAGAAGGGTTCATATCCATAGTTCATGCCGAGCAGGAACCTACTAGCTGCGAGTTGGCCGGAAGAAAACTACCCAGCGGTCTCGTGAGAGGGTTTCGGATCCACGGTTCATGCCGAACAAGAATTTACTCGCTGCGAGTTGGCCGGGCAGGAAGCTACCCAGCGGCCTCATGAGAAGGTTTCAGAACTACGGTTCTTGCCGAGCAGGAATATACTCGTTGTGAATTGGCCGGGTAGAAAGCCACCCAGCGGTCTCGTGAGAGGGCTTCTAATCCACAGTTCATGCCAAGCAGGAATCTACTCATTGCAAGTTGGCTGGGTAGGAAGATACCCAGCGGCTCATGAAAGGGCTTCAGATCCACAGTTCATACCGAACAGGAACCTACTCGGTGTGAATTGGCCAGGCAAGAATCTACCCAGCAGCCTTATGAGAGGGCTTCCGACCAATACAAGGTAGAATCGTCATGACGTTGACATTTGCATCTCCCAGATTCCCGGTGCCACATGGTGCATGGCAGGTATCTTGAGATCTGTGTGTATCTCCTGACGGATCTTAAGATCCGCACGTATCTCCTCAAGCGTCATTCAATCTACCCGGATCAGCGTGAAAGGGAGTCGGCTAATGGCCGGAAGCCGCGTGGTAACGCCTCAGCCTATAAATGTGATACTCCATAATTCATGCCTTGGCGAGAAAGAATCTCGATCGTAGGGGAATTTTCGTTGAGAATATAAATAGAGGAGTCTTGGCCTCTTCTTATGCACTTTCGTCGATTGCTTTTAGTTGTCTCCGTCTCCTACTTTTTTCCTTTCTCCGACCTTCGTAGTCAATCGTTTTTCAATGGCCGGCAACACGTACAACATCCGAGATATTGTATCTCACGACGACGTCTACTACTACGACTATGGAAGTTCCGAGGCAACATACGAGGCTGTGATAGGTTGACCAGAACGTCACTATGGGCGGTTACTCCCACGCCGATCGTCTCTCCTTCAGGTGCTCGTCCACGAAATCTGGAAGACTTCCCCAGCCTTTTCAGGGCATTGTCCCAACAAGCATTGGAAGAGATCGTCGACAAGAAGCGCACGGCCCATGAGTTGGGCCTGATCTCGAAGAGCAGACGAGATCTCTTGATAGATATCCTGTGCCGATCTTTTCAATAGAGATTGATCATAGCTTCATGCGCGACGGCTGGAGTCCTCGACGGAACTATAGCTGCTCGGGTCCAAAAGCATAGGCAGAGGGCGTGATGGGACGTTGCCTGGGCACGGCTGTCGGATCTCTGCTTTGAGTACCACGATCAATGTTTTAGAGACCCTCTTCCTCCTTTGCTGTAATTGTTAAGCGACAAAATATTGTTTTCTTTTGCGAGCCCCTGGGCACTTTTGTAAGGCTGAGGAGCCGAGAATACCTTTTATTAACAAATTTTTCTTTTGCTTATGAATTCTTCTTTGCTCAGAATGTCAGAACATCAAAAAATTTTGCTTCTATTTTTCCATGTATAGGTACATCGATGCCCTTCCTCCAATTCTTCACCCCGGAGTCGAGGTAAGATGGGCGGAACAAGACTTAGGTCGGCTACCTATAGGTACACCCGCGTTTTATTCACCTAAGCAAAGGGCTGGCCTGGGATACTTCCTTTGCCTCCGAACCGAGCTGGAGACAGCCAATAAGCTCGAGAGAAGGCTTCAGACCATCAGTTAGGTGAGGCAGGAAACTACACGTTTTGAATGGGCGGGATGGGAAGGAGGCTACCTGCCGGCCATACGCGGCGTCTAGGTTTAGAATTAGGAGAAACAATCTAGATTGCAGAGAAGCAAGAATCTTTATTATTAAAGGGAGTAAAAGTTTAGCAATATAATTTTAGCTTTTCGGTATTATACGGCTGCGGAAGGTCACGTACCAAGGAATCTTGGAGGCGGTATGCTCCTCCTGGCAATACCTCGGTCACGAGGAAGGGACTATCTCTCTTCGGGAAGAACTTGTGCAGCTTTCCTTGGTCCTCAAATTTGTTGCGCCGAAGGACTAAATCTCCTGATTTGAACGCTCGGTGTTGACCCGAGCATTGTAGTACCGAGCGGTCTGCTACTAATATACGGCCATCCTTATTTGCTCCTGGTCTCTCTTCTCCAGCAGGATATCTAGGTTGCTTCAAAGGGCTACGACGTTGGCTTCTTCATCAAAGTGTTCGACTCGATAACTAGGTAGACCGATTTCTTTAGGGACCATTTCCTCGGTGCCATAACAGAGATTGAACGGGGTTTCCTCCGTGGGTGTCTTCTTCAATGTATGCAATGCCCACAGTACCCGGGGAAGTTCTTCGACCCATCCGCCCTGTCTTCCTTCCAGGCGGGCTTTGATCCTCCGGATGACGCCTCGGTTAGCTACCTCGGCTTTCCCGTTGCACTGGGGATGAGCGACCGCGGAGAATTTCATCAGTATGTACTAGTCGTTGTAGAATTCTCTGACTTTGTCGTTCTCGAAGTTGGTTCCATGGTCGGTGATGATACGCCTCAGAATTCCAAATCGTGCAATTACGTTGTTCTGCAGGAACTTCACTGTGGAGGCGGCATCCGGTTTTCTAATCGGCATGGTTTCGATCCATTTTGTAAAGTAGTCCATGACAACAAGGACATATTTGTGCCTCATGTGCCCGTAGGGAGCTGGCCAACCATGTTCATCCCCCATTGTGCGAATAGCCAAGGGGAGCTCAGCGTCGTTATCTCTGTGTCTGGTAACTGAGGAATGCTGCCGAAGAATTGACACGCCTTGCGCCTCCATATGGGCTTTCTGCATTGGAGTGGATGGTTGACCAATAATAGACATGTAGCAGTTTCTTTTGAATCAGATTGTGGGACAACCTAATGTGCGCCTTCGACTCCTTCGTGTATCTCCCGGAGAACATACTCAGCTTTTTCGAAATTGATGCACCTGAGTAGAGGTTGGGTGTATGATTTTTTATACAAGTTATCTTTTCTTTATACTGTAGGGTAACTAGGCACACTAACAAAGCTCTACAAGGCATCGACCATGCCGGATTTAAAAATTTAGGTGCCTAACAACCCGAAGCAAGATCGTTAACTAGAGATTAGGCGAAACATAAAGCAAGCTAAACACTTTAACCCTAAGTGAATACGAAATACAACCTTTGTAGATCGGTCTTTCACTTCTTAAGCTCCGTGATGTAGTCCCTTCGCTGCGATCAACCAACTCCCGGACTCTCGGACGGCTCCATGAGGAAATTGCAACGGGATCGCTTGAAGTCTTTAGTGTCGAAGATGATCTACGTCGAGGGAATACGGACTCGAGCTTCTACCTCACTAACCATAGAATTAGTGAAGCAAACACCCTAAACAAAAGTGCTAGTCTAGTAGAGGATGGTGAGATAGGAAGTGGGTACTCTTTAGATTTTGATTTCTCACTTGGATCTTCACTTGATAAATTTCTAGCAAGCTTTTCCTTTTCTTCAAGAAGAAGAAGAAGAAAAGAAAACAATAAGAATCATAAAATGAAATGAATTATCAAGTGATGTCTATTATAATGCAACCATGGGTGAGTTAAACCATTGTAGAGACTAAACTAGAGTTTAGGTGAATGGTTAGGTTAATGAAAATGTGATGCAAAACAAAAATGGTGGACTTTGTCAAAGATGCTTGAAAGCTTCATGAAGCTTCAAGCAAATTCAAAAATGAGCACCATTTTTGAATTACAAAATGAATTAAAAACCTTTACCATTAACCTAAATATAGTGTTAGTCACACACACACCCAAGTTTGCATGTATCATCAAACATGATACAAACTTGTGCACAAAAATATATCACATATACAACTTGTGCACATCAAGTGAGAAAATCAATCTTAAGTGAACCAATACTAGTTAATGTAAAGTAATATATCAAATATATAATTATACATTAAATCATTAAATCAACACTTGATTTAACGATCCGTTCATATCGCATATAACCGACTAATATCCAATGTATCGACTTATCGAATCAATCATTGATTCGATAACTAGGTTATATCGCATACAACCAATCGATACAATCATCGTGAGAATAAAATACGGTATCACATACTCGTATCATTCTCGGTCCCGTACATATCACATATGCGCTCCTATCTTGTTTTGCCTGAGCCAGTACAATCTCTATGTAGGACTCTAAAGACTCGTCAATACGGCGGCAGTAGGTGATGATCATATCAAACACCCACAAGCCGTCGGCGGTACTAGCTGGACGTAACGGCTACCCGGGTATTGAGCGATCAGAAGATCAGCAAGCAAGCCCGCTCCAACTCCTGCAAAAGCCTGACAGTGACACTACCGTACAGTCCGGTCTCTTCGTCTGATATGTCGCATATCAAGTCTAGGGGTGGTAAACGTCAGACCCCAATAACCGATAGGTCATGCCGATATGAGGCTCATAACGGGTCGAGAAACTACTGGTAACTCTTACCAGTATATCTCTAAACCAGCCCTGGCCAGGGACTTCCCTGTTACGGCCAATCGAGCATAGCGCAACATCAATCCCCAATATCGGGAGAGACGAAACCCCTCTTATCGCTCATTGCCTCCATGTGACTCGGGACTGTACCCAAAAACCACCGTTTTGCACGCCCTCTTAGATGTGGTAAGGTGGAAATCAAAGCACAGTGGGAATCACACAAGACTCTATGACGATCTCGGGTCTACAGACTAACATGTACCAGTGTCACCAGAGAACTGCTATCTGACGTAAGGTATAATACCATCTGGGAGTTCTCGTCGAGTCCGTCCAGTGTACCCAGTCTCCACTGAGCACCCGTATATCATCTCTGATGTCAAACACCAATGGATATGGGATCATCCATCGCCCATCTGTATGGGTCGAGAAGGTATACGCTAGTCTACTCCGGTATATTGATGCCATGTCTCGATATACCCACAACTAGGGACCTTAAAGGATGTACTTATGGACTACCATGTCCCCACTAGTATGATCTGCATCACAGTCCAGGTAGTCAAGTACACATCCTAAGGGCTTTAACAATATGTAACTGAGAGACATTCAGTATACACGTTAAGGTAAAGAGTAACCAGATAGCATACTATCATGTCGAGCAAGAAAGTCCTCCCTATATATGTCCAAGCATCCACTACAATATACAACACATATATAGTAATGGCCTCTAGGGCATACATATAACTAACAATCTCCCACTTGCACTAGGGCCATCTGATAACAGTGGTTGTGGTATCTCATACTCAACCATCCCATAATAGTCTCTCTCTGGGAAAAAGCCTTTGTGAGTGGATCCGCCGTGTTGTCCTCTGAGTCTACTCTCCTAACCTCGATCCCCTGGAGATCAACCATCTCCATGATCAGGTGATACTGCCTAAGAATTATATATGGATCACTGATGGGACGGGCATTCCCAGGCATAAGCCATAACTCCATTGTCACACAATGGTAGGAACGAAGTTCATCTCATGATTTTATACAAATATCCAGACTGCCTCTTTGGTAGTATCTTTAGGAACGATGTATCTTGCCTTTAATCGTCTAGTTTGTCATGGTATCTAGCTTGGAACTCTTCCAATATACCGTCCCTCCACTAAGGGTAAAGACAATGCCTGTGACTGACATTCAGTCGTCCTTATCACCCTCACTAGTAAAATAGGGGGTTGCCCCTACGGATATTGCAATCCGTAGGGGCAGATTTAACTTGGCCCTACGGATTAATCCGTAGGGCTAAAAGGTTGCCCCTATGGGCACAGACGTCCAAGAATAAAAATATTAATTCTTAATTTGGTGTTTGCCCCTACGGAGACGCAAACAAAAAACCTACGGGTATGTCCGTAAGGGCAAGTAAATATCGTTTTAACATAAGGCCAGACCGATCGCCTACGCTCACTTTCTCTCTCTCTCTCAATTGCACGCGAGAAAAAACCCTAAATCGCCACGCCGTCGTTGCCACCGTCGCCACCGTCGTCGCCACCGCCGGTTTCGTCGCCACCGCCGGTTTCGTCGCCAAATCGCCACCATCGTCGCTCCAGCCCACCAGCGCGCAGCCGTTCAGGTATAAATCTCGAGGTAAATTAAAGCATTTTTGGATTATTTTGGGCTTAGGGTTCATGGCTGGGTCTGGGTTGCGCGCGCGAGTTGGGGTTGGGCAGGGGTCGCGGTGGCGGTCGGGGTCGGGGTCAGGGTAGGGTTAGGGTTGGTGTTCGGCTGCTGCTGGGGTGGGGCTGGGGTTAGGGTTACGGTGGGGCTGGGGTTAGGGTTACGGTGGGGCTAGGGTTCATCCATGAAATAAATTTTGTTGCAACCTGAATTTCCCTCAGATGAAGTATTCGATTCAAAAGAGTGTAATGATGGAATCTTCTGAGGAAATCCTTGATTAGGCACAAATCCAGATTACCAGATATTATATTATTCAGTTACTAAATGAACTGCTGCAAGTGTCAAACATATCAAATGTGTTCATCATGAAAATGAGGGGTCCCTGCTCGTCATTATAATTTTTCTACTCATATGCACATCACGAAAATACAAACTAGGAATAAATCCTAATTCAGTATAATCCGCAAAACATAAAAGAAGTCTCGATCAATGGGTAACCAGAAAAAACCGTATGTAGTTAACTAAACCGTATGTGGTTAACTATGCATCTGGTTCACCTACAATTGCTAAACAGTAATTTTTGAGGTACCATTCTAAATTTCAAGCCAACTCTACCAATAAGGCAACCAGGAAATGGATATGTTACAATTAGTTCAAGCTATGAGGTTCTACTGCAATCCTTTAATACTGCATTTTTTTTGGCCAGGGCGGGGGTTTACATAGAACAAGAACATTTGCATCCAAGCAATCCTTCCAACCCTGGTTCACATTTACCCTATGTGGTTTATTTTTTCTCACAAAGAGTAATTTTCTAGGGTTATTCATCACTAGTATTTTGCACGTAAATATATAGTTAATACTGCATCGAACAAATACTGTCATTTAAATATATATACCACTCAAATTGAAACAAGGCGTGGATGTTGGTGCCTAGATGTGTGGGGGGGACATGAATTTAATGTTAAAAATATTTAAATATGTTGATGATGCGGGTGACTTCATAAGATTAGTTTGGAGGGCTTTTCTCATTTTTTAAAATTCTTTTACAATAAAGAAGGCCATTAATTGATGGCCTTTAGCTACACACCCCCTTGGGACTTTGCATTATAATAGTAGAGCTAGAGATGCCATCCTAGTACCGCAATACCATCTGAAATTTCAGGTAATCATAATTTACTCGACACAAATGGTAGAAAATCAGAAAAAGCTCAAGAAAAAAATAATCGATTTTGATTTTAACATGCGGGGTGTTGATGCAAGATGTAATATCTATGTAATATCTAGTAGCAGATGCTAGGCATATAGACTAAAGAATAGTTGTAAATGAACCGCTAGCAAGAAAATCCTATAATTATACACATCGCTTGACGCATGAAGCCTGAAGCTCTTTCTTTTGGGGGATAAAACTAGTTATATTCCTGCATTGCCTAGAAATGGCAGTGAGTTGGTTAAAACCTTTCAAACACAACCCCCCCCCTCACCCCCAAAAAAAAGAAAGAAAGAAAGGGCAAGGAAAAAAAAGAATAGCAACAAGCAATACAAGCTAGCAACCGTAAATAACTGCTGAGATTATGTCTACCTTGGCAATTTGAACAATGATGGTCTTGTCTGGATTGTTAAGATCCACTTTATGGGGCTGAGGAACACATTTTGCAACTGTATTTATGATTTTCATTCTGTCAAGTGTTGAAATAAAAATCAACACTTGACAATCAATCCAAGATGCTCAATAACTTGCTTCAAAACCATAATCCAATCTTGATGATGCTCAATATTAGCGATTTCCATGATCACGACACGTGGCAGATGACGTGTCTCATAACGCTTTATGATATCAGTATCCTATATTTATAGTTTTAATTGTTGACTGTTATAGATGTATACCATTGCAATAATAGTTTTTGGTTGATGAATGCTACTGCAATGTAGGATGATCAGTTCTATCAATCTTGATCTCAATGGTTTAAAATCATGTTACACATACAACACGAATGCACAACAAATGCATAATTAGAGAGCGACTCCAGATATTCAGGTTAAAACCAATATATGATACTCGATGATAATATGAAACCTTCATATTCCCATCGATACCCATATATGAAACTAAAAGCGCCACTTAGTCCCTGTCTATCGGTTAACATACGTGCGATGCTCGTCGTGACCTAAAACGATACGAAGGTTGTTAAATATCGGACAGTATAGCTCGATACTAACAACCGTCGTATAGTCTACGCGACGAGAAAATTCAATCGTATGGTAACCCATAGATTTGTCCCGTGTGGACAAATTAAGAATGTATAAAGCAAACGCCTTCATTCACTTGTGTTTTCATCCGTTTCGAGATATTTCGTCGGTACCTTTCCGCTGGTTCTCCGTGTACAAAGATAGATTAGATGTTCATTTCAACGTTGTTTCACAGCTTTGAAATGATTATCTATTCTATTACAGTGTACTCGGAGAACAGCGGGGAGGTGCTGCCGAAATTTACTCGAAACGGTTGAAAGCACAAGTGATGGGCGTTCGCTCTATACATTCTTAATGGGATAGAAGCCTACCCCGACAGCCGGAACACATACATACAAACGCATAATTAGAGAGCGATTCGAGATGTTCGGGTTAAAACCAATATATGATAATATGAAACCTTCATATTCCCATCGATACCCATATATGAAACTAAAAGCGCCACTTAGTCCCCGTCTACTGGTTAACATACGTGCGATACTCGTCGTGACCTAGAACCATACGAAGGTTGTTAAATATCGGACAGTATAGCTCGATACTAACAACCGTCGTATAGTCTACGCGACGAGAAAATTCAATCGTATGGTAACCTATAGATTTGTCCCATGTGGACAAGTTAAGAATGTATAAAGCAAACGCCTTCATTCACTTGTGTTTTCATCCGTTTCGAGATATTTCGTCGGTACCTTTCCGCTGGTTCTCCGTGTACAAAGATAGATTAGATGTTCATTTCAACGTTGTTTCACAGCTTTGAAATGATTATCTATTCTATTACAGTGTACTCGGAGAACAGCGGGGAGGTGCTGCCGAAATTTACTCGAAACGGTTGAAAGCACAAGTGATGGGCGTTCGCTCTATACATTCTTAATGGGATAGAAGCCTACCCCCGACAGCCGGAACACATACATACAAACGCATAATTAGAGAGCGATTCGAGATGTTCGGGTTAAAACCAATATATGATAATATGAAACCTTCATATTCCCATCGATACCCAAATATGAAACTAAAAACGCCACTTAGTCCCCGTCTATCGGTTAACATACGTGCGATGCTCGTCGTGACCTAGAACCATACGAAGGTTGTTAAATATTGGACAGTATAGCTCGATACTAACAACCGTCGTATAGTCTACGCGACGAGAAAATTCAATCGTATGGTAACCCATAGATTTGTCCCGTGTGGACAAGTTAAGAATGTATAAAGCAAACGCCTTCATTCACTTGTGTTTTCATCCGTTTCGAGATATTTCGTCAATACCTTTCCGCTGGTTCTCCGTGTACAAAGATAGATTAGATGTTCATTTCAACGTTGTTTCACAGCTTTGAAATGATTATCTATTCTATTACAGTGTACTCAGAGAACAGCGGGGAGGTGCTGCCGAAATTTATTCGAAACGGTTGAAAGCACAAGTGATGGGCGTTCGCTCTATACATTCTTAATGGGATAGAAGCCTACCCCCGACAGCCGGAACACATACATACAAACGCATAATTAGAGAGCGATTCGAGATGTTCGGGTTAAAACCAATATATGATAATATGAAACCTTCATATTACCATCGATACCCATATATGAAACTAAAAGCGCCACTTAGTACCCGTCTATCGGTTAACATACGTGCGATGCTCGTCGTGACCTAGAACCATACGAAGGTTGTTAAATATCGGACAGTATAGCTCGATACTAACAACCGTCGTATAGTCTACGCGACGAGAAAATTTAATCGTATGGTAACCCATAGATTTGTCACGTGTGGACAAGTTAAGAGTGTATAAAGCAAACGCCTTCATTCACTTGTGTTTTCATCCGTTTCGAGATATTTCGTCGGTACCTTTCCGCTGGTTCTCCGTGTACAAAGATAGATTAGATGTTCATTTCAACGTTGTTTCACAGCTTTGAAATGATTATCTATTCTATTACAGTGTACTCGGAGAACAGCGGGGAGGTGCTGCCGAAATTTACTCGAAACGGTTGAAAGCACAAGTGATGGGCGTTCGCTCTATACATTCTTAATGGGATAGAAGCCTACCCCCGACAGCCGGATCACATACATACAAACGCATAATTAGAGAGCGATTCGAGATGTTCGGGTTAAAACCAATATATGATTGTAAGCCCGCGGGGGCGCCCCGGCCGTCGATCCGACGCCGGAAACGCGGAAAACAAAAACTTTGCGAACTTTGCAAAACGGCACCACCGCGGACTTTTTACCCGGATCGGGCCATTAACCTAGCTAGCTAGCAAAAAGAAAAGAGTAGAGAAGCTATACCAAGCGATCCGTGTCCTTCGGTCTTCGTCTCCGCTCCGATCTCCCGCGGAATCTCCGTCACCTCCTCGCTCGTCGGAAAGGGCACCACGTAGCCGGAATCTTTTACGGGCTCCCGCCTCTTGACCGAGGCAACTCGGGCGCGAAGTTGGCTAGCCGACGCGTCCAAGAGATGCTGTAGAATAGCGTAGTAGCCATGTCTCTTTGGGGTTTAAGAGGTTGCCATGTTGGAGGAATTTTTGCACACAAGAATATCATGGATCAAAGCTTGATCAAGAAATGGAGCATACATCAAAATGAGCTCGGCCAAGCCACTTTCCTCACTGGAAAAAATTCCTAATGTGTGAAGTGTAGGAATTAACAATTTAATCCAAAAGAAATTTTCCACACCAAGCAAAAATCACCAGCACACTCAAAATGGGGGGCCCACGAAATTAGCAATGAAGAAACAAATGGATAGAATGCATAATTAATCAAAAGCATAAGGAAATGTCCACCAAAATAAAAAAACCCCCCCTGAACAGTGGCCGGCCCCTTTTTAGTGGGTGTAGGAAAAGGAATCAAATACAAGTGGGGAAAAAGAATCAAAAACTAAAATGATAATTGTCACAACCATTTCCAATCTCATTCTTATCACATAAATGCAAAAGAATGATGCAAAGAGAATCTCATGATGATGGTCAAATCATAATCCACACATATGCAAGAAAACCCCTCTACAAAATGTTAATTGCGAACTTGCAATTAACACTCTCCAATAAGAAAGTCCGACCGAGAAGGAATGAAGGAAAACCGGCCGGAACGGAATGCAAACTGGCAACTTCATAAAACCGATCCCGTAATAAATTACAGGAAAACCCCGCTACTGCAAATACATGCCCGCATTTGTATTCGCACTGAACACAAATGCAAAGAGATAAAATCTACACTATCTAATACTAGTATCCGGCTTAAGCCAAAGCCGGCTAGTAAAAAACTGTCCGATCACGATCCGTGCAATACCGCACGTATCTGATCGAACCCTGCCATATCTCCATACGGCCTCTACAGCGTTTCGCCCGAAACTTGAGTAACTGTCTGTGGTGGACTCTAAAGACTCGTCAATACCTTGGCTGTGGATTTAACCACTAGCACGTCAGAGGTATAAGCCAATACGTGACGGGCCACCAGGTATTGACCAAATGGGACGTCGATGAGGAAGCTCACCCCGACACCCAACTGAGCCTGTCAGTGACAATATCCGTACAGTCCGGTCCGTTCGTCTATGAGCATCGCATGGCGGGCCTAGGGGGTTGGTAAAAGTCAGACCCCCAAAAGCGGTACAAGTCGTGTCGGAGTGTAGCCCAGAACACCCTGAGATACTACTGGAATACCTACCAGCAAATCTCCTGCCTTGGCCAAGGACTTTTCATGTTCTGGCTCTCCTAGACACAGCACGACCTCACCCCCAATACCGGGAGAGACGAACCCCTGCAGATCCGCTCACTGCCTCCATGTGGCTCGGGACTGTACCCAACTAAAACCTGTTTGCACGACTCCTTTGAGCCGTGGTAGGGTAGTAATCAAAGTACAGTGGGAACTCACACGAGACAAATGACGATCCCAGGTCGATGAACTAACCTGTACACATGTCACCTGGAAACTGCTATCTGACGTCTGGTATATCCCAACTAGCAGGTTCCCGGCGAGTCCTGTCCGGTGTACTCATAACCCAATGAGCACCTGTATACATCTTAGGTGAACCAACTGACACCAGTGGCTTGTGAGACCGGCCACCGCCCCTCGTCGGGGTCTCGACTGTATACACTAGTCTACTCTGGAGAAACGATGCCCTGTCTCGAATCTCCCACGACTAGGGACCTTTAAAGGATGTGCTTGTAGACCCCCAGCTCCCACTTATATGATCGCCCTCATACTGCTGGAAGTCAAGCAAGAATCCTAGGGGCTTTATCAATGTGTAATAGCGACTCGTCAGGTCACCTAAAGCAGTACACGATGATAAAGATAAACCAGATAGCATACTATCATCTCGAGTAAGACTGTCCTACCGGGATAGGTCCTCCCCTCAATCATTGCAATCACGTGCCTGTGACCCAATAATTGACTCCGAGGGCACTATCTCCAACAATCTCCCACTTGCACTCAAGGCTAATTATTGCGATGTCGCATACTCACAGCCCGTGTGATACCGAACACCCAACTCCTCTACTAGTCAGTCTCACAAAGCTCGTTTGCGAAACTATTGCGTTCGAGTAATAGCCTCAGTGAGTGGATCCGCTTTGATGTTTCTTTCTATGTCTCTCTATATCTCATGTTCGCAGAGAAAACTATCTCCCGAAATGAGCAATACCTGTCTTAGAATGTCTGGATGTCTGATGGGACCTAGCTCATAAATGAACTCCAAATCCAAACTTCTTAGACTGTATCGACAACTGAACTTAATCAGTGTCATGCGCCATGCCTTCCCTCAGTATCCACCTGGACCAACTGTCCAAAATACTGCCCCTCGTTAGAGGGAAAACTATGACTCTGACAGCCACTCTGCCATCCAGGTCACCTTGGAAGCCTGGAATGATAACCGTCTCCTAAAGGAGGCTGCCGTTATCAATTCCTTAGAACATCAACTTATGTTCTAAAACTGCTTCCGACTGTATCTCCAAGATTGGATTAATATCAACTTATTGCACCTACTGCAAGAACAATATCTGGTGTGGTACTTGACATCTCATGATTGACTCAGTTGCCTAAGCAAGTGATCTGTCAATCATGCGTGTCCCTCTCCCCTTTAGTCTGTAAGACACCTTTAGAGAGGGTGACTCCATTACCTGCAGGTACACTACCGTGCCAGGAGTCGTCCATTCTAAATACTCATAGAATGCGGTCAAAGTACCCAGATTGGGAAACCACCCAAATCTAGATCTAAAACCATAAATCTAGTAACCAGAATGTCTGATATAATATCCAAGTCCTATGTGGAGAAACCACTGTGTGACGACCAAAGTATAACCGATCGTAGTATAGGAATATCACTTCCTATTCTGTGTATGTCATCAAATACCAGGACATCACACCCTACTACCTTCTCAACAGATCCATCCCCTATTCTGATGAAGTCAAACCTATGACTATCATATCAGAAATAGATGATCTATCTCCGCTATTTCTGCTTTAGTCTATAAATAGACATAAGCTTGATGTCCACCAATGCTTCCGCTGCTCCCACTGACTACGACAACCCTCTGGCAGAGTCATATACACGTACGCTTCTAAAGCAAGTTTAGAACGACGCTATACTCATCCTTCCGCCGGGTCTCGCAGCCTGGAACAACAGCAATGGCAAGTGTGGGTAGACAAGAACCTCTCTGCCACCGTCCTTGAGCATACCGAAGTACCTCTCGAGTGCCTGAGGTTACCCACCATATCTGCGGAGTGGCCAATGGAATGTCAAACCAGATTGAATCTTTAGGTTCTTATCAAATCTTCAGTAATCGTTTGCGGTTCTGGAATCACTTCCAGTTCTACCATACTCCCACTCCTGTTTTTCTGAAAAAATCCATTTTTGATAAAACTGTGGCGAGTCAAGAACAATATCACTATTGATCTTCCAGATGGTAGAAAGTCAACCCTCGTCATAGCCCGGGTCAACCCACAAACAGCCACTACTGAAACGTGCCTTGAGTTGTCCAGAGTCTGGTTTTAAGCATAAGCCGGACAACTCCCCGTATCTTAACAATATCAAGATACGAACTGTTCTATATCCAAGAAACAGAGGCACTGATTTAATGGAACCAGATTCAAATCATGCAGCTGTCTCCAGTGCATGTCAACTAAATGGAAGAGAGGCCGATCAGCGTTACTCAACTTAGGAGTACTTCCAATTATGAGTAACCTGAAAGAGAAGCTAGTTCTCTTAATCATTACTATCAACTGAATACCATACACAAGTATCTACATCTTCGATCAGCTTGAAGAATCCCGATACTTGCGATACCTGGTTCTCTACTGTATTCTTATACCTATAACTCCTCTAAACTTAGACCCTGTGTTTCTACGAAACACATGTCTAAGAACTAGAGAAGTTAAAAGTAAACAGAATATAGTACGAGGACCAACCCCTCTGTCCTAATGGACACTGGACAATATACAATACTCTGTATAAGTCCGCTGAGTCTAGTGACTCATTCACTGTGTGTCGTAGGTTGAAAACTGTACTTTTGGTTAAGAAGAATTACACCGCTGTTCAATGCTCCTTACCTAACCATCCACTGGTATAGGTAAATGTCATAGACATAATTTCATAAAGGTATATCTCACTCTATGAAAATAGACGTACAGATATATCAATTTGAAATTGGTGCATAACAGCGGATATTCAAAACCAAATATTTGCCGACCGGCAAACAACCCAGGTGACTTCCTCAAATATCACCGATTACAACGAATCCCGATATAATGAGGATGGTCACCTAATTCCCAATAACTTACTCCCACTCATCGTCTGTAAAACCATACAGATGTGAGAATCCAACCTGGTAAATACATACCCTGGAGTAAGTGTCTAATCGGGAAATCAGTTTTCTTTTAACAGTACACAGTGAAACTGAAACTTTTAAATGTTTCAATGGGGTATGCTGGTATTCCTAGTAATGCCTCTTCCATTATCCAGATTCACAACTATAACTGTATAATTCTTTGCCACCTCTCCAAATCCCTTTACATGTCTTTAGTCATTACCTTCTGTACACCCCTTTAGGCCAAATGGTTTTCTTCCTTCCCTATCGTTCGGCACCAGCCTATGGTTTGGAAGAAGACTATCCAAAAAGCATAATGGGTGTACTGTCCTAATCCGAGGAGCACTCGCAATGCGAGAGAAGGTGAGGATAAAAGACAACCGAATGTACTTAATTCATAGGTGATTTAGGATTGACAAAGAAGTACATGGTTTGGTCGTGAATAGCAGTCGCAATTTACTTTGCCCTCTTACTAATCTCTTGCTTTGTCTGAACTTAATACCTTCTGTACACCGTTTAGGCAAATTGTCTTTCTTCATTCCCCACCGTTCGGCACCAGCCTAAGGTTTGGAAGAAGACTATCCAATTTGCGTAATAGGTGTACTATCTCCTAAACCAAGGAGTACTCGCAACCTGAGAGAAGGTAAAAGGTAAAGACAACTGAATAGTCCTATTCGTTTTCTCCAGAACCGGAAACCATCCTCGAAGTCCTTCGAGTTCGTATATAACCATACGATGGTTTTGTCCAATGGAAGTGGACGTTCGTAGTAATACGGGGTGTCCCTGAGAAAAGGGTAAAAGTAGGAGTGGCAAAGAGGTCTGCAACTCTGACAATCCAAAAGCCAGTGTTAAGTAGGTTCGGTCAACTTGGTCACTGAGTCATAGTCTAGGGTCGGGTCAATGGTCGCTGCCAGAGAGAGAGAGAAAAGAAACACTCAGCGTGCACTCTAACCTAGATCAGAATGGTTACCAATTTATCTAATCTGGAAACCTCCCACTGTAACGTCAAATTCTTCCCCAAACCTGAAAGAAGAATTAGCCGGGATAACCCGAGGAGTAAACCAACTCATCAGTGGGAATCGGGATCCAACTCTCATCGCATGATAACGTGACGGAATCCGCTCACGTTATCACACTCCAGAAGGTATGCGCATATCTGACAAGTTTCAGTACTTTTGAAACTCCCGATGTGGATTTTTGCCCCATGCTCTTATGACCTTGACTAAGGCCAACAAATCATAAGTCACATGTCAAGTTCTACCCGTCATTGTCCAGGTTGATTTGAACCCACCCGTACAAGCCCTTGACTAAGGCCAACAAGGCTATACGACTGTCCCAAACCAACGCATCTATCTATGCAGCATATGAATACCCAATAGCTACCAAACACTGTGCCTTGACTAAGGCCAACAAACACAGCTTGAATACTATTGACTACCCATATGAAACGACGGAGGGCTACGAATGGTTTCTGGCGAAAACCTTTAACGTAGTGAACTTGATATCGTTGAAGGAACGGATAGCTTTTTAGAAAATATAGTGACGAAAACCTTTACTAAAGAGGTCACTCCCGGTGAAGGGATCTCGGCTCTTTCCCCGTAGAATGGGGTGCAGGATATTCCAACTGAATACCACGGTGCAAAGCAAAAGTAATCGGCTATAGTGAAGTTAATGCCCTGACGCAAACTTCTGTCCAAGGGGTCACTCCCGGTGAAGGGATCTCGGCCCTTGCCTCGTCGACTGAGGAGCAGGATATTCCAAATGAATACCACGATGCAAAACAAAAGTGAACGTCTTTGCAAATACAGCTTTTTGAAAAAGTGTTCCAACAACATCAGAATAGGTTTGTTTAACTTGCATTGATCCGAATCAATGCAGTCCCATCAATTGATCACACCATAAAGAACGAAAATATACTGACGTACGTATATGCCATCCGCATTCGCCACTGGGTCCCGTCATCACCCGTTAGGTTAGCTAACTAACGACAGAGCGGGGACTGGACTAGCGCGGATGAAAAACATATACAACATCTATAAATATATATATATACCAATATATAATTTTCGCTCATGGCGTGATAAAATGCAGCAACACAGAAATGTATAGCAATACAGATCAATACAGATATCTGGGATCCCCGGATTTCACAGAGCCGCTGAAAACCCGACGTTCCCCTGGTCGTGTGGATAGCCTGTGCAATGAAAACCCTAGACCCCTACGGGCGCGGCAAGTCACCCGCCAAAACCTGAAGCGAGGCAGCCCCCTTCAGCGCCGTGAATGGACCACCCAGCACTTCACGGAATCCGGTAACTTGGGCACCCCTCCTGGGTCAACCTGTACCCCCTACGAGTGCGGCGAATAGCCCGCCAATCCTGGAGTGAAGCCCTCTAGAACCTGGCTATCCGTGCACCCCACCTTGGGGTAATCCTAGTACAGAAAGTAAAATATACATACAACGGGTACATCGACCGCAACCAGGTCGTGCCCCAAAAGAATAATACAAACAGGCAGTGACGGCAGTCCACATGTCGGACGCTCGCCCCGCAATATCAAATGTACATATAAAACAGAACTGTACTACTACTGCAACCAGGCTATCCCCACGACCGATCCGCAACAACACAGTACAATCACAGAACATCAACGTGAATGTCACGTTCGCAAATCCGTCTAACCGGGCTATAGCAGTTAGACGGGATTTACCGATCAAGTGACATTCACGGTCGCAGATATAATGTAAAAACTGTGAACTAGCATGTTTAAAATATCCGATCGAGCAAATTTATCAAAGTGGGCCCCCAAAAAGAACTGTAGCACTTACAGAAAACCTGGGCCCAAATTGAATATCCCAAAACCCCTATTTCCAAGACAAAAGCCCACTGGAAAAATTTCACACAGCAAGGACTTCTTTCCACCGCGGAAGCGCGGCCAAACCAGGGGTTTGGCCGCCCTTCCGCGGTCGAACTGAAGCATCGCAAAACCAAATTTTTCCAGAGTCCTTAGAATTTCATTCTCATGTTTCTGCAATGTTCTGAAAAATTTTCTGAGACAAAATAAAAACGACAGAAACTAGAAGCATGGGAAAATACGGTTTTTGGGGATTTTCGTTCGATCGAGTACTAAACATACTAGAGCAAGCTAGGTAGGTTAATGGCGTGGCTCTGATACCAATGTAAGCCCGCGGGGGCGTCCCGGCCGTCGATCCGACGCCGGAAACGCGGAAAACAAAAACTTTGCGAACTTTGCAAAACGGCACCACCGCGGACTTTTTACCCGGATCGGGCCATTAACCTAGCTAGCTAGCAAAAAGAAAAGAGTAGAGAAGCTATACCAAGCGATCCGTGTCCTTCGGTCTTCGTCTCCGCTCCGATCTCCCGCGGAATCTCCGTCACCTCCTCGCTCGTCGGAAAGGGCACCACGTAGCCGGAATCTTTTACGGGCTCCCGCCTCTTGACCGAGGCAACTCGGGCGCGAAGTTGGCTAGCCGACGCGTCCAAGAGATGCTGTAGAATAGCGTAGTAGCCATGTCTCTTTGGGGTTTAAGAGGTTGCCATGTTGGAGGAATTTTTGCACACAAGAATATCATGGATCAAAGCTTGATCAAGAAATGGAGCATACATCAAAATGAGCTCGGCCAAGCCACTTTCCTCACTGGAAAAAATTCCTAATGTGTGAAGTGTAGGAATTAACAATTTAATCCAAAAGAAATTTTCCACACCAAGCAAAAATCACCAGCACACTCAAAATGGGGGGCCCACGAAATTAGCAATGAAGAAACAAATGGATAGAATGCATAATTAATCAAAAGCATAAGGAAATGTCCACCAAAATAAAAAAAACCCCCTGAACAGTGGCCGGCCCCTTTTTAGTGGGTGTAGGAAAAGGAATCAAATACAAGTGGGGAAAAAGAATCAAAAACTAAAATGATAATTGTCACAACCATTTCCAATCTCATTCTTATCACATAAATGCAAAAGAATGATGCAAAGAGAATCTCATGATGATGGTCAAATCATAATCCACACATATGCAAGAAAACCCCTCTACAAAATGTTAATTGCGAACTTGCAATTAACACTCTCCAATAAGAAAGTCCGACCGAGAAGGAATGAAGGAAAACCGGCCGGAACGGAATGCAAACTGGCAACTTCATAAAACCGATCCCGTAATAAATTACAGGAAAACCCCGCTACTGCAAATACATGCCCGCATTTGTATTCGCACTGAACACAAATGCAAAGAGATAAAATCTACACTATCTAATACTAGTATCCGGCTTAAGCCAAAGCCGGCTAGTAAAAAACTGTCCGATCACGATCCGTGCAATACCGCACGTATCTGATCGAACCCTGCCATATCTCCATACGGCCTCTACAGCGTTTCGCCCGAAACTTGAGTAACTGTCTGTGGTGGACTCTAAAGACTCGTCAATACCTTGGCTGTGGATTTAACCACTAGCACGTCAGAGGTATAAGCCAATACGTGACGGGCCACCAGGTATTGACCAAATGGGACGTCGATGAGGAAGCTCACCCCGACACCCAACTGAGCCTGTCAGTGACAATATCCGTACAGTCCGGTCCGTTCGTCTATGAGCATCGCATGGCGGGCCTAGGGGGTTGGTAAAAGTCAGACCCCCAAAAGCGGTACAAGTTGTGTCGGAGTGTAGCCCAGAACACCCTGAGATACTACTGGAATACCTACCAGCAAATCTCCTGCCTTGGCCAAGGACTTTTCATGTTCTGGCTCTCCTAGACACAGCACGACCTCACCCCCAATACCGGGAGAGACGAACCCCTGCAGATCCGCTCACTGCCTCTATGTGGCTCGGGACTGTACCCAACTAAAATCTGTTTGCACGACTCCTTTGAGCCGTGGTAGGGTAGTAATCAAAGTACAGTGGGAACTCACACGAGACAAATGACGATCCCAGGTCGATGAACTAACCTGTACACATGTCACCTGGGAACTGCTATCTGACGTCTGGTATATCCCAACTAGCAGGTTCCCGGCGAGTCCTGTCCGGTGTACTCATAACCCAATGAGCACCTGTATACATCTTAGGTGAACCAACTGACACCAGTGGCTTGTGAGACCGGCCACCGCCCCTCGTCGGGGTCTCGACTGTATACACTAGTCTACTCTGGAGAAACGATGCCCTGTCTCGAATCTCCCACGACTAGGGACCTTTAAAGGATGTACTTGTAGACCCCCAGCTCCCACTTATATGATCGCCCTCATACTGCTGGAAGTCAAGCAAGAATCCTAGGGGCTTTATCAATGTGTAATAGCGACTCGTCAGGTCACCTAAAGCAGTACACGATGATAAAGATAAACCAGATAGCATACTATCATCTCGAGTAAGACTGTCCTACCGGGATAGGTCCTCCCCTCAATCATTGCAATCACGTGCCTGTGACCCAATAATTGACTCCGAGGGCACTATCTCCAACAATGATAATATGAAACCTTCATATTCCCATCGATACCCATATATGAAACTAAAAGCGCCACTTAGTCCCCGTCTATCGGTTAACATACGTGCGATGCTCGTCGTGACCTAGAACCATACGAAGGTTGTTAAATATCGGACAGTATAGCTCGATACTAACAACCGTCGTATAGTCTACGCGACGAGAAAATTCAATCGTATGGTAACCCATAGATTTGTCCCGTGTGGACAAGTTAAGAATGTATAAAGCAAACGCCTTCATTCACTTGTGTTTTCATCCGTTTCGAGATATTTCGTCGGTACCTTTCCGCTGGTTCTCCGTGTACAAAGATAGATTAGATGTTCATTTCAACGTTGTTTCACAGCTTTGAAATGATTATCTATTCTATTACAGTGTACTCGGAGAACAGCTGGGAGGTGCTGCCGAAATTTACTCGAAACGGTTGAAAGCACAAGTGATGGGCGTTCGCTCTATACATTCTTAATGGGATAGAAGCCTACCCCCGACAGCCGGAACACATACATACAAACGCATAATTAGAGAGCGATTCGAGATGTTCGGGTTAAAACCAATATATGATAATATGAAACCTTCATATTCCCATCGATACCCATATATGAAACTAAAAGCGCCACTTAGTCCCCGTCTATCGGTTAACATACGTGCGATGCTCGTCGTGACCTAGAACCATACGAAGGTTGTTAAATATCGGACAGTATAGCTCGATACTAACAACCGTCGTATAGTCTACGCGACGAGAAAATTTAATCGTATGGTAACCCATAGATTTGTCACGTGTGGACAAGTTAAGAGTGTATAAAGCAAACGCCTTCATTCACTTGTGTTTTCATCCGTTTCGAGATATTTCGTCGGTACCTTTCCGCTGGTTCTCCGTGTACAAAGATAGATTAGATGTTCATTTCAACGTTGTTTCACAGCTTTGAAATGATTATCTATTCTATTACAGTGTACTCGGAGAACAGCGGGGAGGTGCTGCCGAAATTTACTCGAAACGGTTGAAAGCACAAGTGATGGGCGTTCGCTCTATACATTCTTAATGGGATAGAAGCCTACCCCCGACAGCCGGAACACATACATACAAACGCATAATTAGAAAGCGATTCGAGATGTTCGGGTTAAAACCAATATATGATAATATGAAACCTTCATAACCTACAATTTATACACGGATTTTCTCCTTTGTCAGTAACTATCCCGTTCTTATATTTCTCAATATAGTCAGCATAACCTACAATTTATATGTTATTCAGTCTAACATAGCCCATGAGTACGTCAGAGTTAAGGACTGGATGTATGTGGATTGGAAACAACGTATGCAACCTAAGTTTGTCGCAGGAGTTGCTGCTTTCCTTGAATTTGCACGAGCACATAATAAGATCATAATAGAGAAGATTCTCTGTCCGTGCGATAGATATGGCAATAAGTACTGGCAGAAGGTAGAATTGGCAGAGCTTCATATTGTAAAACATAGGTTTACTAGGCTTTATTCAACTTGGAAATATCACGGGGAAGGAGAAGAATGCAGTACTGCGGTAGAAGAAGAAGGAGAACACGATAATGCTGCAGGAGAAGAAGAAGAATTCGGTAATACGGCAGGAGACGGAAATTTATTTCCATCAGAAGAAATGGAGGATATGGTAGAGGCTGCCCTAGGTGAATCTATTCGTACCGAAGATGACATTCCTTCCGGTCAAGGACCGCGTGCGGATAAATATGAAAATTTCATGAATGATGCTAGGAAACCAATTTATTAGAATGCGAAGTATTCCACCCTCTCATGGTTCGTCCAACTTTTCCAAATTAAGTGCCTAAATGGATGGAGCAACAAGTCATTCACAATGCTTCTTTCGTTCTTGAAAGATTCTATGCCTCCGGGAAATAATGTGCCCGAAAGTTGGTACGAAGCCCAGAAAATGATGTCTGATTTGGGTCTAAAGTGCGAGAAGATTCAAGCATGTCCTAAAAATTGCGTGTTGTACCGGAAAGAGAATTCAGATTTGAAAGAGTGTCCAACATGCAGAGAGGCCAGGTATAAGCCGAAAGATTCTGATAAGAAGCCTGATATACCTGTGAAGATAGCACGATATTTTCCCATAACACAGAGGCTACAGAGGCTATTCAGGTGCAAGAAAACAGCCGAGGCAATGATTTGGCATCACCATGCTCCTCCAAGCGAAAATGGAAAAATGAGCCATCCAAGAGATTCACCGGCATGGAAGGATTTCGATAGGAGGCACGCAATATTCAGTAGCGATCCTCGCAATGTCCGGCTCGGACTGGCTACCGATGGCTTCTGCCCATTCAACTATATGGCTGGAAGTCACAGTACATGGCCCGTTGTAATGATAATTTATAATCTGTCGCCTTGGTTGGCTATGGACCAATCATACTTTATGATGCCTCTTCTTATCGACGGACCAAACTCACCGGGGAACAATATCGACGTCTATCTCCGACCTCTGATCGAGGAGCTGAAAACTTTGTTCATTGATGGTGTAGAGACATATGATTCAAACACAAATACAACCTTCATACTGCGTGCGGCTTTAATATGGACAATTAATGACTTTCCTTCGTATGGAATGCTATTAGGTTGGTCTGTACATGGTCACAAAGCATGTCCTCATTTCCATGAACACACAACATCAAAATTTTTGAATTTTAGCAGGAAGGTTTGTTATTGCGGCCATCGACGTTTTCTGCCTCCAGACCACCCCTATAGGTTAGACACGGTTCACTTTGATGGTCATCAGGAGCTTCTTGGAGCTCCATCCCCATTATCCGGAGAGGACGTGACTGCTAAATGGGATGGTTACAATAACGTGACCATTGGGATGGATCCGACGAAACAGGTCAAACCACAATATTGGAACAAGCTAAGCATTTTCTTCGAGCTCCCGTACTGGTCTACAAATTCAGTGCGTCATTGTCTGGATGTCATGCATATAGAGAAGGGAGTATCAGAGCACATACTTAACTTGCTTCTGTGTAAAGACGGGAAATCGAAAGACAACATGAATGCTCGGATGGATCTACAAGAGTGGGGAATAAGAAGTGAATTGCACCCTAGACCGGTAGCGGGTAAACCGGGCAAGTTTGTACTTCCCAATGCCGCTTATCATATGTCACAACCGGAGAAGAAAAGATTCATGCAGGTGTTGCATGATTTGAAAGTGCCCACAGGTTTCTCAGGATCATTCAGCAAGAAAATAAAAATTGTGAAGGGCAAGATCGATGGGCTGAAAAGTCATGATCACCATGTTATCGTGGAGCACCTTCTTCCATTAGCCCTCCGGACTTCTCTCCCCGACTCGGTTGGTCTAGTAATCAACGACCTATGTTGTTTTTTCAGGGAGTTGTGTGCTAAAACACTGGAGGTTGCGACGCTGGATAAATTAGAAAATTCTATTGCGTTGATACTTTGCAAGTTTGAGCGTATTTTCCTACCGTCATTTTTCGATATCATAATACACTTGACGGTTCATCTTGCAACTGAGGCGAAGTTAGCCGGACCAGTACAATATCGATGGATGTATCCCGTCGAGAGGTACGTGTAATTTTTCGTTTCGCGCAATTTATAAATTTATTGTTGTCATGTATGCCCGTATTTATTTATTCAACATATTCTCATTAGGTACCTCTACACTCTTAAGAAGTATATAAGCAATAAAAATCGACCAGAGGGTCCAATCATGCAAGGTTATCTTCTTGATGAAGCAACCACATTTTGGTCCCGCTATCTGGACGAGAACATTGAGACAAGGCTTAACCGACCACGAAGAATTCAAGACGGGCCAAATGGTAAAACCGAGTATAAGAGGGTAGACACTATGTTTATCAACAAGATATACCGATTTATCTTGCTTAATTGCGCATATCTTGAACAAATTAGAGAGTAAGTTCTTTTGGATTAATTGGTATATCTGTGTTTGTGTTTGTATGAAATGACATAATATTAATGTCACAATTACTTGTCGAAAACAGAACTCATTTTAACGAGGTACGTGAGGGGCATCCTGATTGGAACGAAGAACGTTTGGAAAAATACCATCAGGATAATTTTTGTGATTGGGTCACAGCTCATGTAAGTTATTCGAATAACATTTTATTGCTATCAGTTTTAATCTAAACTTGTATCGTTATGTATTTTGTCGTAAAATTTGTTTTGTTAGATCCACGATCCGAACTTGTCTGCATCATTTGAGAGTGATTCAAGATGTTTAGCTCAATTTCCTAGTATGGAGGTTGCATATTACAAAGGATTTGGTGTCCTTGGATACAAATTTGAAGTTAAGGACATAGAAACATCTAGAACTACTCAGAATAGTGGGATTGCGACGGTCGGATCGGATGGTGTGATTTACTATGGGTACTTAAATTGTATACTCGGCATCCACTATCCCCGACGATCAGAACCCTTTTATATATTCCAGTGTACTTGGTACGATCCGCGAACCGATACGGACAGGTGGAGAAGCAGTCTTGGGACTTGGAAAGATGAATATGGATTGACCAGTGTGAACACACTTCGATTTTACGGTCAGGACGATCCGTTTATCTTTCCGAACCAAGCGTTCCAAGTATACTACTCACAGTGTTTGAAGCATGCGGGGTGGAGTGTTGTATGCCGATGGAAACCTAGAGATGTCTACGATGTCCCAGAATACGAGGACAGCGATGAGGACGAAGAAGAGAGAAGGCTTAAAGTGCTCCGACCGTCTGTTTCGAAGGACGGGTTGTCTTCGACCGATCATGAAGTTACGTGGGTTAGAAATGACATCGACGATGAAATCCAAGTAGATATGTATGATGCGCCCACGAAACGAAAAAGGTTATCAGTAATGTTATATTATTACTTCACATTTTACGCTCTAGATCATATATAGTCGATACTTTTAATGATTGTCTAATGCGTCCACGAACCGTTTATCTAGATTTGATGACGATGTCGGGAGCAGCGAGGGGCGGCAGGAGCTCCAGCCGCGGCAGAGGCAGAGGCAGAGCGGTTCTGCCGCCCGGAGAGCTCCGTAGGGAGCTTCAGAGGACCGGTCTTGCTCCCAGATCGGAGACCCCTTCGGATGCCTCCTTCCGTGTTGATTTGGCCACACCTCCAGGTATACTGCACGTATATCCATTTTGAATGTAATATTACAGATATTCATGCATGTTTATGTCAAAATTACTTATATTGTCAATGTTTGATTGTCTAGTTGTTGGTGATGCGTCCACATCTGGGACAAAGGCCACCCCCGCTCCTCCAGGTATG
Source organism: Agapanthus africanus (assembly GCA_030015575.1). Lineage (NCBI taxonomy): Eukaryota > Viridiplantae > Streptophyta > Magnoliopsida > Asparagales > Amaryllidaceae > Agapanthus > Agapanthus africanus. The sequence continues at coordinate 622,179,564 of CM057342.1, forward strand.
TTTATATATCATATAGTGTATGTATATTGATTTAGAATGCTATATCATAAATACACACATTCCTTTTGCTCTTACTTAGCAATTTTTATTATTGTCTAGCTGTAGGTGGTGACACCACCGCACCTGCGGGTATGTTTATATATCCTATAGTGCATGCATATTGATTTAGAACGTTATATTATTGATCTACACATTCTTTTTGCAATTACTTATATAATCTATTTTTAATTGTATAATTATAGGTGGTGCGTCCACACCTTCCACAGAGCCCACTCCTGCCGCTTCCATACCCTCCGCATCGTCTGCAGGTTAGTATGAATAAATTTAAAATATTTATTCATTTTACATATACTCTATAGAATAAATATGAACTTCATAGAAATTTAGCGTCGATGTTTATTTTATAGTTGGAGGGGATGCGTCCGGGTCCGGGACCCCGGTTGTTCCTCACCGGAGGAACTATCGTCCCGCTCGTGCTGCTGCTCGGGCCCAGGCTCGTGCGCTAGTCACCGGAGGTATATATCACACTTGAATTTTTTTTTAATCTTGATTTCTTAATACAACTTTGTCTTATTATTGATTGTCCTGATATTTCGTGCAGACGCAGGGCCTCTCCATCCCCAGAGGGGACTCGAGGCCCGAATTAGTCCCATAGGCTGAGGCCTGATAGAGCTAGGGGAGAGGCAGCATTCCCCCTATTTTTTACCCTTGACTATCGCTATACCGGTCCTCATGCCGAGAGGTTCGGCCGGTATTTGGGGGACGAGAGCCGGATCGTGAAGAACTATCCACTTCACGTTGAGTGGGGCGAGCAGCACCAGCGCTCATTCGCCCTCTTCTTTGATCAGGCTTGGGTGTGTATTAATATATATTTTTATTTGATCTATCCAATATATTTATTGTTAACACTTGCAATCTAATAATAATGTTTTTTTTGTATTTTCAGTTGGATTACGATTTTCAGCCTGTAGCCGACCCTGATCACCCGGGGAGGGTGCTCGACCTTCATGCTCTGTACAATGGCCTGATGAAGAACATGCAGGCCAAGGTCCGATACAACAGGAATGAGCTGAAGGCCGACTGCTACTCCCTGTGGATGGCGACCCCCGAGGCAGAGAGAGCGGCCCTCCTATCTACTCCGGCGTTTGCGAGAGTTGACGTAGAGACATGGCCTCTATTGTGTGCTTATTTCGACTCCCAACGCAAACAGGTACGTATTTTAAATTTAATTCATTATTTATGATATAATTTATTTCTTTGTGTTTCTTAATTAGAAAACTAAATGTTAATGCGTTGTGCAGAAACAGACCGCTCAGAATACGGAGAACAGGAAGTCGGCGAAGAGGGGTCGCCCCACTTACACAGGTGGCTCGAGGAACATTACTCGAGCCATGGAGTTATCGGTAAATTAAGAGTTATTCTCTAATATTCTGTAATATTAAGAGTTATTCTCTAATATTTCTAATATTAAGAGTTATTTTCTAATGTTGCAGACAGCTCGGACCGTGGCGCAAGGCGGTACACCGAGCGTGCTGTCCGCATATCTTGCCGTCCACGGCACCTCGACAGATCCCGCCACGGGCGAGCTTCGATATCCCGACGTCGCTACCCAGGAGTACTGCGTAAGTGTTAATATTTTTTCTACCCAAATTTGAAATTTTAGTTTTGGAAGGTTCAAGTTTAAATTTTATACTTATACTTTACTGCTTAATGTGGGTGTAGGAGCGGGTGGTTGAGCAGGCCCAGGCCTCGGGGATCGATTTTACCGGACAGAACGATCCGAGGCTGTTGACCCCAGTTCTGGACACCGCACACGGAGGGCACCACGGAGGTTGGGAGAGAGGCCGGGGATTGGGCCCTAGCAGGGCCCATATGAGGTTGGACTCCATCCCGGCGGTTACTTTCTCCGTCTCCAGTGACCGGCATGTCCATCAGGAACTGGATAGCTTGAGGGCCAGCGTTCAGGAGTTGAAGGAGATGCTGGTATGTATACTGCTTTATAGTAAAATATTATTTCATATTATATACATATCAACATATCCATAATTAGTACGTAGCTTGAGCTTATTTGGTTTTAGACTTAAGTTTGATTAATCATACATACATATGTAATTAAAATAAACAACGCTTTTCCAAACTAGATATCCAAACAGGGTTTCGAAATAACTTAATAATGATACGAATTCGAATAATACACAGTTCTTACACGCTTCTTACACACGTTATGTCCAGACGCGACAGGGTAGATCGGCCGAGCCTCCACATGCATCTCCTTCGGCTGCGGCTCCGCAAGCCACTACATCGGCTGCGGTTCCGCAGACAGCTCCTGTAGCTCCACCGCCCACTCAGACTCCCGCAGTCGTGGCTCCGTAAGCGACTACCTCGACGGCGGCTGCGCAGACCACATCGCCGGCTCCACATGCCGCTCAGACTCCCGCTCGCGACGAATTGCAGAGTTTATTGACCGAGGAGCAGGCGCGCGTTATTCTATCGTTATTCAGAGGTGGAGCTGGACCGAGCTAGGGTAGATTTTTGGTTCTTATTTTTTGAAACATGTATTTATTTATATCATACACATTGTACTATATTTTGAAACGATATTGATATTGGTTTGTATTTATATCATATTCAGTTTTTGTGTTTCTTTTGTATATTATATATATGCGTGAGATGTGATTATGAATACTGCAATATATGATTTGATTGATGTATATATTATTGTGCACAGGGCGGGAAAAAACCAAGCAGCCCATTTTTTAAAAAAAAATACAGACAATATGTACCTACGGATTAATCCGTAGGCAAACATATTGCCCCTACGGATATAACCGTAGGGGCAAAACATCAGCAGTAACTGATATTTCCCCCCTGATCTCAGTGCCAGGGGGTTGGGAAAGCCCCTACGGACATAACTGTAGGGGCCAATGACAATCCCCTACGGCGTTATCCGTAGGGGCAAAATATCAGGAATCCTGATATTGTGCCCCTACGGAACCGTACCTACGCACATATCCGTAGGGGGTAGTACATGCCCCTACGGACATATCCGTAGGTACAAGTAATATATTAAAATAAACCGTAAATAATATAAAATCATATACCCTACGGCCTAATCCGTAGGGGCAACAGGATCTACACATAAATCCGTAGGGGCAAAAATTTGCCCGCAGGGGCAAGTTCAGGGCCTCAACTTGCACCTGCGGCCTTTGCACCTACGGGGTATCTTTTCGCCCCTACGTATATATCCATAGGGGCAGTGGGTTGCCCCTACGGATAAATCCGTAGGGGCAACCCTTGTTTGTAGTAGTGCCTGGAACCCATCTAGTGTTTCTCCCCAGGATCAATTGATACTATCTCATTACAGCTAGTGAGAATCCTAACATCCAAATAGATCTATCTCATAGATCCAAAATCCAGGATTTAGTAGGTATCACTTTGATCCTATATGGAGAATCTTTGTGATAAGCGGAGATTGACCGAGCGTAGCATAGGAAACTCCTTCCCTATCAAGAGTATGTCATCCACGTACTCTACGAAGATCATCACCATACTCCCTACTCCCTTTTTGTATATACAAGGTTCATCTCATTTTGATGAAGTCAAACTCTTTGACTAACACATCAGAACAGACGTTCCAACTCCGCGATGCCTGCTTTATCCTATAAAGCATTTTGTACACGTTTCCGCTGCTCCCACTGTCTACGAAGCTTTCTGGCTGTGTACTTATAGACGCTCTCTTCTAAAACATCATTTTAGAAAAGAAGTCATGACACCCAACCACCAGATATCGTAGTCATGGTATGTAGCCGTGGCAAGTAGGGTCTGGATGGACTTAAGCATAAACCCCTAAAAAGGTTTCATCATTAGCCATAATTGGTCTATGATGTAAATCTTTAACAAGTCTAGCTTTGAAAGTCTCAACTTTTCCATGTACACCAAGTAATCTTCTCAAGATATACTTGCTCCTGATAGGGATTTAACCCTTCAGATAAAGCAACCAAAGTCCATACTTTGTTGGTGTATAAGGATTCCATCTCAGATTGCTAACCATCCAGCCATTCTTATAGAGTCTTACTCCTGATGGCCAGCTCGAAACTAGTTGGGTCATCATCTTATGATGCAATCCTCGCTCCCACTGTCATAGAGAAACCAAAGTATCTCTCAGGTGGGTGAGGAACTCTACTAGATCGGCGGAGAGGCTGAGGTTCGTTGGTTACTATTGAATCCTTCGGTTCTACGAAATCGTCAGCTGTAGTTTGTATAGCTGGAACTCCTTCCAGTTCTACCTCACGACCACTAATTTCTTCACAAGAAATTCCCTTTCTGGAAGGTGGCATGTCGAGAATCAAAACATTTTTGTTCCTCGGTTTGGTAGAAGATATTCCCTTGCTGATGCTTGGGATATCTAACAAACTTCCACAGATTAGACTTTGCCTCGAGCTTGTCCGGATTTTGCTTTTAGACATAGGCCGCACAACCCCAAATCTTAACAAACTTAAGATATGGGCTCTTCCCTTTCCATATCTCATATGGAGTGGTAGGCATCTGATTTGGTTGGAACGCCATTCAATAGGTATGCAACTTCATAAGTGCATAACTCCCAAAAGGAAATAGGTAACTCAGTAGTACTCATCATAGAGCACACCTTATCATATAGGGTGTGATTGCTCCGCCCTGATACACCGACGTGCTGTGGTGTATATGGAGGAGTAGTGCTGAGAGAGAATCTCATTCTCCTTTAGAATAATCCAGAAATTCCGTGCTCAAGTATTCTCCTCCTTGATCGCATCAAAGGACATAATACTTATACTTGTTTTGGTTCTCTACTTCTAACTTATATTCTGTGAATATCTCAAAAGCTTCGGACTTATGTTTCAACAGGAACATATGTCTGAATCTTGAGAGATCATCAGAGAATGTAATGAAGTACAAAGAACCGGTCTTGGCATGTGTAGACAGGGGACTTTTATACATCAACATGTATCATCCTAAGAGTTCACTAACTCTTTCTCTGTTTCCAATAAACAGAGCTATGGTCATCTTATCTCTGTGACATGACCGGCAAGTTTCACCAGATGTAAATCCAAACAAATTTAAATATGCATCTATATGTAACTTTAGCTAGTCGGGTCGCATTGATATGACCTAGTCTACAATACCTTAAGAAGGATCCTTTCATTTCTGAACTCTTCCTCTTGTGTGTGTTCTGTATACTAAGAACTGTAGTTTGATTTAGAACGTTAATGGTTTTAGATAACGTGCCTGAACCGATCAACTTTTGAAATGTTCAAAACAATGTTCAACAATACAAAATTATATTCTTCTTTAATTAATAAAGAGATTGATATGATTTTGTATATCAGGTTTGGTATCTAATAGCATTTGTTCAGAATCAATGTATTGATAATACAGGGTGACAGTGACCAACAGACTTGGCTGCAACACTTGCACCGTTTTCTGTCTCATGAAACTTATCACCCGTTCTCAGTTCTCTACCTTTTCTGTAGCCCATGTAACAGATTACATTTGCGGGATCCTGATCCGATATCTAATACCTAGGACGTAGAGGACACTGAGAAACAGTTCTTTATAATGAACACACCTGAAAGAGATGCATCATATACACTTTCTTCGTTTGGGCGGCATGGGAATCCTGGTATTCCCCTATTTCCTGCTCTGTCTTATAACAATTATAAGTTGGAGCGGGACCAACGTTCCCTAGCTCAGTATAACAAGAGGGTTTGGTCAATACATCCATATTATTATCTTGATTAAGGCGTGATATGGTCACTACCTGGAGAGAGAGAGAAGAAAACACTCTGCGTGCGCTCTTGCAAGATTAGATTGGTTATTTATTTTATCTAATCAGGATGGCTCCCACTTTTTTTATCAAATCTTCCTTCAAACCCTAAAAGGAAAGACTAGCCGGGATTAATTACACGCTACAAGTTTGCCAATCTTTCAGCCAGGCCAGTGTCGGTACTTTGAGGGAGGTCCCCCGTGCTTTCGCACGAACCTAATTAATGTAAACCTCGTTTTCCCAGAGGCGTAACCCCGTTGACATCTTTCTAGACACCTACTTGATCGGCTAATTGTAATGTGTAAAACTCTCCCAGGAATAACTCTTACTCGCAGCGGGTATTGGGATCCAACTATCTCATAGAAGGTATGCAATCTCATTGCAAATTTCAACACTTGAAATTCCCGATAATTTTGCCCCTAACCTCCTATGACCTTGACAAAGGCCAACAAACCATAGGATGATAGTCAAGTTCAACCCGTCATTTCTTGATTGAATTAAACCCACCCGCACGACCCTTGACAAAGGCCAACAAGGTCGTACGACTACCCTAACCAAATCTGCATCATATGCATAAGCAGATAAGCACTAGTCAGCTACCGCACACTACGCCTTGACAAAGGCCAACAAACGCAGCACGAATACTAACTACTACTTATCTGAAATGACGGAGGGCCACGACAGGTTTTTCTGAAAACCTATTGCGTAATGAACTTGATATCATTGTAGAATCAAATGATTTTGAAATGGTGTGTTTTTGAGGCTTTTCTAGTTTTGCTAAAGGGGTCACTCCCGGTGAAGGGATCGTCGGCCCTTTCCTTATCGAATAAGGTGCAGGATATATCATATATACCACTATGCAAAGCAAGAACTATAGAAGCAATCAAAAGACAAACCGAGTGTTGTAGCATCTGCCAGTTATTGCTAAAGGGGTCACTCCCGGTGAAGAGATCTCGGCCCTTTCCTCATCGAATAAGGTGCAGGATGTTCTACAAGGAACACCGCGATGCAAAGCAAGAACTGTAACTACCTATTTTTGAAAATTCGATTCCACAACATCATTTAGGTTTCTTTTATTTTCATTAATCATATTAATGAAGTCCCATCATTTAAGCACCTAAACATCACAGATAAATACGACGGACACTTATGCCATCCGCATTCGCCTCGATGTCCCCTCATGCACTGTTAGGTTAGGTAACTAACGGCAGAGCGGGGCAGGGCTAGCACGGGTGTAAAACATAAGTAACGTCTATATAATATATCATATATACTATATATAGTATCAATCACAGCACATAACATGATCACATCACAGATATCGCAGCAGAAGAATCATATGAAACATTGGATATACTAGGACGTCCGTGTTTTATTTTGAGCCTATATAAAACACGGATTCCACGGTCGCGATGAGTAGCCAAACTCACACCCCTAGACCCCTACGAGAGCGGCAAGCAACCCTACCAATTCTAGAGTTAGGAGACCCGGACTCGACTCCTCGAGTTGGTCTCCCACTAGACTCTAGAACCCGGTTACTTGTGCTCTCCTCCTTGGGTCTATCCTAGTGCGGAAAAGTAAATAATATACAAATGGTGACATCTTCCGCAACCTGGAAGTTCCCCAATAAAAGAATATTACATACATTTAATTTTACATGAATGAAAATGAAAAACACTCATCTCACATAAAACCCCCGGCTATTCAAAACGCGACGATCCAATAAAACATATCCAGCAACACAGAACATCACATGTCATCAACGTAAGTAAATATGCGCATCCCAATTGTCGTTGACATATAGCAACGAGAATGGCGATATCATATATTACACTTATGGTCGCAGAAAAGAAAGTGTAAAACTATAACAGTTGGAATCCGCAACCTCCTCAGACATCGCATGCCTAACTGTTATAAACCTCGCATTTTAGTCTCCATATCGAAAACTCTTTTCAATATCAAGTCGGGCAATTCAACAAGATTCCCGAAAAACTGATCGAATGCTCGTCGCAAACTTTAGTAGACGGCCGCACCCCCAGATGCCATCGACGAAGTGCACTAAGGCGGAACACCGCTGCCGCGAGCACCCGAGCGGATGCTTTCGGCGATGGGGTTCTCCTACAGTTACTTGGTCGGGGCTATGAGGCATGGCTGTCTATTAAGTTTACCCGGCGAGTATCCGCGTACGCTACGTGATTGCGACGGACTTTTGATCACATCAAAATCCCGTGGCAACCGATCAAATGAGACTAAACTGCTATATTTATAACAATCAAATTAGTTATCTCATAACTACTTGTGGATTCCAAATATTGTACCACATTCCAGATAAACAGAAAATGTTAAACTTTCCGATCGAACAATCAAACACCCAAGTTTTCCCGAAAAGCTCAACACATGAAATAAGTTTAAAAACATCCACTTCATGCCACAGTACCAATGGTCCAGCCGTAGAAGGGTCAAGCCAACGCCTCACATGTGGCACGCCGTACTGCCCCAAACCCTAAGGTTCAAAGGGCAGTTCACGACGGTCACATAATCGAGTTAAGGTTTGCTGTCTTCTAGAGGGTCCATCGCGTTACTTGCACTACTTAGAATGTTCTTAAACTACGGAAAGATCCAACACTTGAAAATTTCCCGTCAAGGGAAAACGTGGGTCATTCATATCCGGTCGAACTTTTTAACATGTTCTAAAATATCCAGAAAAACAGATAACGAATTTAAAATTCCCGATCGAATCGACGATTACAAAATAAACCCCAAAATACTGAACACTAGAGTCAGATTAAAAATACCCAGAAAATATAAGTCACAGAAATAGGAATTATAGTGAAAAGACAAGTACCTAACACCCCTGTACTGCCGCGGATCCGCGGCCCAAGCGCGGTACGGCCGTGGTTCCGCGGCGGTTTGGACGTATTAGGTTCTCGTTTTTCACCATAATTCTTATATTAGCCTGCTGAATTTTTTAGGTATTTTTAATTCTGGAAAAACACAGATTTTAAAAAATGTGCAGAAATGGGTATAATTTGAGGTTTCTCGGTTCGTTCGGAGTTTTAACTTCGTTAACGCATCGCCTAATGCTCTAACTAGGCTTTGATATCACTGTAGGGTTACTAGGCGCACTAACAAAGCTCTACAAGGCATCGACCATGCCGGATTTAAAAATTTAAGTGCCTAACAACCCGAAGCAAGATCGTTAACTAGAGATTAGGCGAAACATAAAGCAAGCTAAACAATTTAACCCTAAGTGAATACGAAATACAACCTTTGTAGATCGGTCCTTCACTTCTTAAGCTCCGTGATGTAGTCCCTTCGCTGCGATCAACCAACTCCCGGACTCTCGGACAGCTCCATGAGGAAATTGCAACGGGATAGCTTGAAGTCTTCGGTGCCGAAGATGATCTACGTCGAGGGAATACGGACTCGAGCTTCTACCTCACTAACCATAGAATTAGTGAAGCAAACACCCTAAACTAAAGTGCTAGTCTAGTAGAGGATGGTGGGATAGGAAGTGGGTACTCTTTAGATTTTGATTTCTCACTTGGATCTTCACTTGATAATTTTCTAGCAAGCTTTTCCTTTTCTTCAAGAAGAAGAAGAAGAAAAGAAAACAATAAGAATCATAAAATGAAATGAATTATCAAGTGATGTCTATCATAATGCAACCATGGGTGAGTTAAACCATTGTAGAGACTAAACTAGAGTTTTGGTGAAAGGTTAGGTTAATGAAAATGTGATGCAAAACAAAAATGGTGGACTTTGTCAAAGATGCTTGAAAGCTTCATGAAGCTTCAAGTAAATTCAAAAATGAGCACCATTTTGGAATTACAAAATGAATTAAAAACCTTTACCATTAACCTAAATATAGTGTAAGTCACACACACACCCAAGTTTGCATGTATCATCAAACATGATACAAACTTGTCCACAAAAATATATCACATATACAACTTGTGCACATCAAGTGAGAAAATCAATCTTAAGTGAACCAATACTAGTTAATGTAAAGTAATATATCAAATATATAATTATACATTAAATCATTAAATCAACACTTGATTTAACGATCCGTTCATATCGCATATAACCGACTAATATCCAATGTATCGGCTTATCGAATCAATTCTTGATTCGATAACTAGGTTATATCGCATACAACCAATCGATACAATCATCGCGAGAATAAAATATGGTATCACATACTCGTATCATTTTCGGTCCCGCACATATCACATATGCGCTCCTATCTCGTTTTGCCTGAGCCAGTACAATCTCTATGTAGGACTCTAAAGACTCGTCAATACGCCGGCAGTAGGTAATGATCATATCAAACACCCACAAGCCGTCGGCGGTACTAGATGGACGTAACGGCTACCCGGGTATTGAGCGATCAGAAGATCAGCAAGCAAGCCCGCTCCAACTCCTGCAAAAGCCTGACAGTGACACTACCGTATAGTCCGGTCTCTTCATCTGATATGTCGCATATCAGTTATAGGAGTGGTAAACGTCAGACCCCAATAACCGATAGGTCATGCCGATATGAGGCTCATAACGGGTCGAGAAACTACTGGTAACACTTACCAGTATATCTCTAAACCAGCCCTGGCCAGGGACTTCCCTGTTACGGCCAATCGAGCATAGCGCAACATCAACCCCCAATACCGGGAGAGACGAAACCCCTCCTATCGCTCATTGCCTCCATGTGACTCGGGACTGTATCCAAAAACCACCGTTTTGCATGCCCTCTTGGACATGGTAAGGTGAAAATCAAAGCACAGTGGGAATCACACAAGACTCTATGACGATCTCGGGTCTACAGACTAACCTGTACCAGTGTCACCAGAGAACTGCCATCTGACGTAAGGTATAATACCATATGGGAGTTCTCGTCGAGTCCGTCCAGTGTACCCAGTCTCCACTGAGCACCCGTATATCATCTCTGATGTCAAACACTAATGGATATGGGATTATCCATCGCCCATCTGTATGGGTCGAGAAGGTATACGCTAGTCTACTCCGGTATATCGATGCCCTGTCTCGATATACCCACGACTAGGGACCTTGAAGGATGTACTTATGGACTACCATGTCCCCACTAGTATGATCCGCATCACAGTCCAGGTAGTCAAGTACACATCCTAAGGGCTTTACCAACATGTAACAGATAGACAATCAGTATACACGTTAAGGTAAAGAGTAACCAGATAGCATACTATCATGTCGAGCAAGAAAGTCCTCCCTATATATGTCCAAGCATCCACTACAATATACAACACATGTATAGTTGTAACGTTTTAAAAATAATTAAATAAATAATTAAATGAATAAAATTGTTTAAGTGAATTTTATGATTTTCGGTAAAGCAAAATGTATTTTTCGTAAAATCAAACCGCAATTGTTTTTCATTATAAATTCAAAAATACCTATTTAATTATGTAATTACTAGTAAATGGTGTTTATTTAGCCACTTATAAATTTTTAGTTTAATAAAATATTTTTCCTAAATTAATTATTTTAAATATTAACATAAGCTTTATTTTTACACTAAATTAGTGTAAATTACAAATTTAAATGGTTTTAATTTGTAAAAATGAACCATGGCATGTTAGAAATTAGTGTGTATCATGCAAAATTTATTTACAAATTTTTCCTATTTTCTAGACCTTTCTTGAGTTGCTATAGTAAACAAATAAATAAATAATTAAACAAACCATGAAAAGACCTTTAAGTGATATTTCTCCTCTTGAAACTTCTACACTTTTCCTTAATCATTTATTTCTCTCCCTCACTCCCTCAAGGTCGGCCACAACTCATCCATGGCAGCCCCCCCCCCCATTTCCCACCTCATTTTTGCACAAAAATCCATCAAATTACATCAAAAATTCAACAAAAAATTCCACAAAATCCTAATTTCTTCATACACTTTATTCTCTACCCTTCTTTATATGGATTTTGGAGTGGGAAAGCATGTATTTTGGAGGCTCATTTTTTGTTTGGATTTCACATTTTGGAGGTATAATTTTCTTTCTTTTGATTTATTGTTATTAGATGATCATTTAAGCTTAATTAGATTTAATGAATTAGTTCTATGTTTTTTTCTAAAAAATGCAAGTTAGGGTTGTAAATTCAAGTTAGGGTTTTAAATAATTAATTAGGGTTATAATAGTTAGTTTAACACTTTTAGAATTGGAAAATATTGCATGGTTGTTAAATTGTAAAATTTTCATTTAAAATTGTTTTAAATAAGGAAATTAGCTAACTAGATTTTTCTAAAATGTGTTTGTGGGTAATATAAAATTCCAATTTAAGTTGCTATCATTAGATGGTAGTTTTAATGAGAATATTAGCACATTAATTGAATGAAAAACTTAGTTTGATCATTAGATTACTTTGATAATTGGAAAAATAGTAATAAAATGCTATTATTTTGTAAACTAGATTTTAGGAATTTCTAAATAAATGAGATTAAAAATATAATTTATGGTTTCATTAAATCATTATCATCATGAATTGTGGTTTAATACATTAATTCATGCAAAATCACGTTTTGTGGTGGAATTGTGGTATTTTGCTTGAAAAATGTTGAAAATTGTTAAAGGTTGCAAACTAGAAATTTCAAATTAATATAAATTTGTGTAATAAAAATATAGTAACGGTTTGTATAGTCTAGTTATGCTATATAATGAGTTTTATAACTATTGGTTTCATTTAAATGTCAAGTTTTGATGAAAAACGGTAATTGGCAATTTCGGGTTTTACGAAATTGGACGGTTTGATGGATTTTAGGGTTTCGATAGATTTAATCGTGTTTTATGGTATAAGTAATGTGTTTTAAAACTACAAGTTGTTTGATGATGTTATCTCGATCCATCGGAGTTTGTACGCCGATATCGAGCGGTATTTGGTTCTTTTGCGTGGACGGGACATAGGTTTTAACCTATGTTTGTTCCTTTAGATCGTTTGACTTTCGTATGTGATTCAGTTTACGATGCTATTTGTATGTTTGCGTCTAGGTACCCCCACGTGGACTGCGGGCGATGAAGAGGAGGATGGCGACACTATCTTCGGCAGACATGGACCAGGTGAGTAGATGCATATCTACGGGGGGAAGTCGGGTGGATGGCGTTTAGCACCCCCGCAACGTAGAATAGGAATAGTACTTATTGACATTAGGAAACCAGATGTGACCCTAGATTCTTAATGAGTAGGACCCTAGTAATGACCCTAGGCTGGACTAGACTGATTTAGGAAAACCATATCAGAGGATGAGTACCTTGGAAGAGGTTCGTAAGTTTCAGGTAGAAACACACACACGCACACACTGAAACTCGACATGGCGTATACGTATATGTGTGTATATATATAAAACTAGGTATAGGTGTATATATATACACAACACGTATATGGGATTCATTGATGTGATATGATATCTGAGGCATGATGAAACAGTATAACTGGGCTTGATGCCGTGATTCTTGACTATACAGTCGTATTAAAGTGTTAGCGGATCATTAGATAATGAGATAATAAACATGAACATATAAATTATAAAGGGTGGTGGTGATATTGAGGTACATGGGACTCTAAAATAGTACCTGGGCTGTAGCTTGTAACTGATCGCGATATGATATATATATGACTTGATTACGACGTCATATAGGTGTGACCTGATGTCGATATCGTATAGGTGTGACTTGATGACGATAAGATATCGATATGATTTAATCACAATATTACACATATGACATGATATTTCTGTGGATAAACTAATGATGCTATCATGATGGCAATGATATATGATTGATGTATGCGATCACAGTTTAGCACCTTGATCATGAGATGTGTTGATGATGACATTATACGAATGAGGAGACACCTAGGAGATACTTGACCGTACCCCGATATTGGGATGCCGTACGATGGATTTTACCGTACGAGGCTTAGATTTGATGATTGATCCTCACTCTTGATTCGAGAAAGCCGTACTACGTACGTGACGCTATTGAGGCAGGATCGCCGACTATTAGAGATATTGATTTAGACCTTAGGTAGACTCTAGTTTCTTACTGACTAGTCTATTAGGTTTAGTTCCTTAGGATGTTAGATGGACACTGGTTTAGGTTCGACTCACATAATGGTAGTTGTACTCGTATCTCGCAGAGGAGTGGATAATGCACACCTGTATTTACATTCATACTGTAATCATCATGGTGCATGTTCTTTTATATGTTGCTATAATCAGTATAAACTTTACCTGTTAGGACACCGGCACTATTACCGATGATGCGCATATTCCACGCACACTTATTTGCCGGCTCACACACATCATCATCGGTAATTGCTATGTCACGTACACTTTAGATCATATTGTCTTTTATGGATAGAATCAGTTAACAACTAGACAGATATAATATTGTGATTATTCTCTGACATTAGTACAGACATGATATTCATTGCTTAGACATTCATGCATTTATATTTTCATGTTATCATGCAGTATTATGGGCATATGCCGACACTTATCATATAGTTACTCATGATTTTGAGATTTGGATTTCTATGAGATTTCTGGATTTTTGGGGAAAACCGCAAAAATATATAAAAACTCTCTCTCTCTCTCTCCTCTTTTTAAAATAAGATGCGGTTTTCTCGTGATGTATGTGTCGTCCACCATGAGATTTCATGTTTTCTATTGGATTTCGAGACCCGATTCGAGGAGTGGATGAACCGTCTCGGGTACATGGTGGGCCCGGTATGGTACCCCGGGGCAAGAAGATCGAGTTGTAGACGATGAGCCTGGCAGGGGAAGGCTACCTACCGGTGATGTCTGGCGCGGCGGATATCCGGAGGATACCGACCGTTGTCGTGAGATTTGATGATATGGGCCGATCCGGACTGACGGAGCCCGAGATATTGAGACTTGAGATTACATGTGTTGTGTCGATGTTTGACACGGATTTCCATGGATTTCATTATTGAGATTTCAGATTCTTATACACATTCTACTATGATAACAGCTAAAGATTTCTTATACATATATATCTGGATTTCAGGATTTGTTACTTTACATTCATGGTGCATGCATTTCATTCATATGACATAGTATTATATGAGGTACTGACACGACACGGAGTAGTTGCACTTACACGTAGTATTACCCTACTATTACTAGATGTTTGGGATATAGTAGTGTATTATTATGACCTAGGATAGCGTCGTGCATTCGATTTCTTTTCGTAGATGTCTTCTACTCACGAGTTGGCAACTCACCCCCGTTGTGACAAATTTTATTACAGGTTCGATGTACAGGTTTCCCTGGCAGCTTGCTGGCACATCTATTCTTTCAGGGTGATTTGCACGGTAGGTTGGTTCACTTGTATCCGAACCACCATTGTACTTTTATTCTTTCATTTGTATCTAGTAAGCTCCATCAACCATATTTGTATTACTTGATAAGTTTATTGGACCAGTTGTTTATTTCGACCTTAGAGTCGCGCATGTGTTATTCTGATCTGGTGGTTTTGTTTTCTTTTGAGTTTTGAGCCTCGCCTATTGGCGTTGTATATTATTGTGCTTGTTGTGGTTGTTTCCGCCTGTTGGCGTTGATGCTAGCTCCCGTTGGGGATGCTTTTTATTGTTTATGTATATTATACTTGTTGTACCCGTTTGGGGGCCAGTTTTTACAGAGGAGACTCTGCCGAAATTTTTGGTAAAAATTTGCTGATGATTTTATACTTGTTTTCTTTTCTTCTTCTTCTTCTTCTATGGTTTAGATTTCTGGGCTTCGGCTTACTTAGGTTACGTGGCGCCTCTAGACGTTTCGTAATCTAAGTGTCGGTCACGTTCCGTACTTTCGGGTCGTGACAAAGTTGGTATCAGAGCGCTAGGTTTAACCTTGTATAAGTCTAGGTGACCCTTGGTTGATGGAGTAGGCAATTTAGGTAGAGTAACATACCGTGGGTATGGTCCGCGGCATACTTACGATACGCTACTCTGCTTAAGGAGCCTTAGGATGTACATTTGTTTGCACCGTATTTCATTCGTTCTTTTGATCTATCTTCGTCAATGTCGGATAGTGGTTTCTGTTACCACGGGCGCACGGGCAGAGGAAGCTGCGGCTCGAATGCGATAACCATTAGAGTATTGGTTATTCTTGAGGATTGAAGCATTGCTTAGCGTGCGGACGAAGGGTATTCACATGCCGTCCGGATGAAGTTAAAGGGTTCGAACGATTATCAGATAACCATTTTCCTAAGTTTAAGGTATTCGGAAGAACATGCAGGTATTTCGATGGACCCTCTAGAAGAATGAAACCCTAACTCGACATAATGACCACGAGAACGCCCTTGAACCTTAGGGTTTACGGCAGTTCCGCGGTGCCATTAGTGAGGCTTGGGTTTGCCCTTCTACGGCTGGATCATCGATGCTGGGGTATGTACCGGATATTTTTAAACTGTACTTGAGTGTTGAGCTCTCGGGGAATTATGGGATTTTGATGGATCGATCGAAAAGTTTAATGTAGTCCGGATATCAAGTGAAGGGATCGACTATGTGGGAGACTCTAGACATGAGTATTGCCGTTGGTAGCGCAGTCAGCACACCTATGAAAGAACGAGTTCGAAGCAGTCGACATCAGAGGAAAGAGGCGCACATTGACGATAGTGTTTACGATTGTGATTTAGTGATTTGAATTTCCTATTTTCGTTGATTGGATTTTTGTATTTTGAGGACTTTGTTCTACGATTGGTATTTCCTGTATGTACCTTCATTCTATCTGTGTTTCATATATCAGTTGTATTGATGTGGTTTAGTACGCACCCATTACACTTGATTTGGTTTTATATATTTTGAGATTTTTGATTTGATTTCGTGCATATGGGTTACACATGATTTTGATATATGCTTCGACCTAGTTTTTATCCATTTTCGTACTGTGATTCGAGTCTGATATTCGATGTATGTTTTCGTGCTCCATGTGCACCTGATTAGGATTCTTGCGCATACTTGGCGCACTTGATGCGATTTTGTGCACACCAGATGCACTAAATCGGGGTTTTATGCAGATTAGATGCACCTGATTTTGAGTCGTGCACGCCCGTTGCACTTGACAGATGTTTTTGGTGCACACCTGTTGCACTTAGTTTTGTTTTGTGGGTATTCATGATTTCTACATTTGGTTTCGATTTCAGTGCGCACCGGACGCACATGACATTTTATTGATGTGATTGGGATTGATTTTAGTTTGAGCAGTATGTTTTCATAATCATTATTATTTGATTTAGTAACCAGGCGGGACGTGTATGTTAAATAAAAGATATATATATATATATAGCTATTTTTTTTAAATTAAACGTCCGCTACTTAGACCGTGACACGTGCATTGCACGACGATTTTCAAGAAGGGGTTTTTGTATGCTTCTTTATTATGATGATTCGGCGATTTTACTAGGATGCGACATATATATAAGTTATAGATTGATGTATATTATGATGGTTTTCACGTTGGGTTATGATATTTTATTATCGCCATAACTCCGATGATTGCGTCATGCTTGACGGAGTTGATTTTGTTATATATTGATGATTTCGGAGCCCCGACGATTTGAGTGTTTTGCTAAATGTTTTAGTATTTGGAAGGGGGGTTTTAATTTAAATTCGGGGACCGAATTTCCTAAAGGGGGGAAGATTGTAACGTTTTAAAAATAATTAAATAAATAATTAAATGAATAAAATTGTTTAAGTGAATTTTATGATTTTCGGTAAAGCAAAATGTATTTTTCGTAAAATCAAACCGCAATTGTTTTTCATTATAAATTCAAAAATACCTATTTAATTATGTAATTACTAGTAAATGGTGTTTATTTAGCCACTTATAAATTTTTAGTTTAATAAAATATTTTTCCTAAATTAATTATTTTAAATATTAACATAAGTTTTATTTTTACACTAAATTAGTGTAAATTACAAATTTAAATGGTTTTAATTTGTAAAAATGAACCATGGCATGTTAGAAATTAGTGTGTATCATGCAAAATTTATTTACAAATTTTTCCTATTTTCTAGAGCTTTCTTGAGTTGCTATAGTAAACAAATAAATAAATAATTAAATAAACCATGAAAAGACCTTTAAGTGATATTTCTCCTCTTGAAACTTCTACACTTTTCCTTAATCATTTCTTTCTCTCCCTCACTCCCTCAAGGTCGGCCACAACTCATCCATGGCAGCCCCCCCCATTTCCCACCTCATTTTTGCACAAAAATCCATCAAATTACATCAAAAATTCAACAAAAAATTCCACAAAATCCTAATTTCTTCATACCCTTTATTCTCTACCCTTCTTTATATGGATTTTGGAGTGGGAAAGCATGTATTTTGGAGGCTCATTTCTTGTTTGGATTTCACATTTTGGAGGTATGATTTTCTTATACACATTCTACTATGATAACAGCTAAAGATTTCTTATACATATATATCTGGATTTCAGGATTTGTTACTTTACATTCATGGTGCATGCATTTCATTCATATGACATAGTATTATATGAGGTACTGACACGACACGGAGTTGTTGCACTTACACGTAGTATTACCCTGCTATTACTCGATGTTTGGGATATAGTAGTGTATTATTATGACCTAGGATAGCGTCGTGCATTCGATTTCTTTTCGTAGATGTCTTCTACTCACGAGTTGGCAACTCACCCCCGTTGTGCCAAATTTTATTACAGGTTCGATATACAGGTTTCACTGGCAGCTTGCTGGCACATCTATTCTTTCAGGGTGATTTGCACGGTAGGTTGGTTCACTTGTATCCGAACCACCATTGTACTTTTATTCTTTCATTTGTATCTAGTAAGCTCCATCAACCATATTTGTATTACTTGATAAGTTTATTGGACCAGTTGTTTATTTCGACCTTAGAGTCGCGCATGTGTTATTCTGATCTGGTGGTTTTGTTTTCTTTTGAGTTTTGAGCCTCGCCTATTGGCGTTGTATATTATTGTGCTTGTTGTGGTTGTTTCCGCCTGTTGGCGTTGATGCTAGCTCCTGTTGGGGATGCTTTTTATTGTTTATGTATATTATACTTGTTGTACCCGTTTGGGGGCCAGTTTTTACAGAGGAGACTCTGCCGAAATTTTTGGTAAAAATTTGCTGATGATTTTATACTTGTTTTCTTTTCTTCTTCTTCTTCTTCTATGGTTTAGATTTCTGGGCTTCTGCTTACTTAGGTTACGTGGCGCCTCTAGTCGTTTCGTAATCTAAGTGCCGGTAACGTTCCGTACTTTCGGGTCGTGACAATAGTAATGGCCTCTAGGGCATACATATAACTAACATATATGAAGTGACGGACTTTCATGCGGAGCCAGCGCACTTTTGTTCGGTCCCTGGGGAGCGTTCAATCTTTGAGGAATTCCACTATGGGCTTTCTCCAATCCGAGATACTCCCATAAACAGTGTAGACTCTGTGTATTACTTCTGTGTCTTCAATGCTGGGTCATGGCAGGACTTCGAAGAGGATGTTCCTCTTATGATTGGCCGAATAGAAGGATGCGAGCTTGCTCAAGGTATCGGCTTCGAGTTTCATACTCCGGGGAACCTACTCCACTTAGACCTCGACGAGATAATTCATCATGAGGGGTTCTCAGGCATCGAATCGTCCAGTCACTTGGCTAGCGACCAACGCGGAATCGCTGCGAATTCTGATTTTCTTTAGTCCCACCCCGAGGCGATTCATAGGCCGGCCAATAAGGCTTCACTCTACGTTATTGTTTGAGGCCTTGAAGTCAAACCGCAGAGAGTATTCCATCTCGGCTTCGTTGGAGCCGCGGATGACCAGCGCAGCCCCACTTCCTTCCTCTTTGGAGGAACAGTCCACATAGAGTACCTAGTCCAGAATTAGAACGATCTTTTCTTTGACTGTGTGTTGTGGGTTTGGGTCTCATGTCGACGCTTCTTCTCTGCTGGTAATGGTGCACTCGACCATGAAATCGGAGAGGGCTTATGCTTTAATAGTTTGCCTTGGTTGGTACTGGATGTCAAATTGCGACAACTCCCATCTTCACTTCTCCAAGCAGTCCGACGACTCAGGAGGAACCGAGAATGTTCCCCAGGTGTCAGTCGGTGAGAATGATGATTAGATATGCCTGGAAATAGTGCCGAAGTTTCCTGGAGGTGACGACGAGCGCCAAGACTATCTTTACGATGGCTGGAAACCTTGTTTCCGTGTCTTTGAAAACACGGCTGATGTTGTAAACCAATTTCTGTATTCTCTCGGATTCTTTGATAAGTACGGAGCTGGTCGCTTGGCCAGAGACAGCCATGTGCAACAGTAGCTCATCTCCTTCGGCTGGTCGGGTGAGTAGCGGTGGTGTCGACAGATGAGCCTTGAGCTTCTCGAAGACGACTTGACACTCCTCGACACTCCTTAGACCACTCAAATCCTAGGATCTTCCTTAAGGTTTTGAAGAAAGTTAGGCACTTTTTCCTGGATTTATACATGAATTGACTCAGAGCGACCACCTTACCTGTGAGTTGCATGATTTCTAGGTTGCGCTTGGGCATCATCATGTTAATGATGGCTTTAATCTTTTTCGGGTTTGCCTCTATTCCTCGGTAAGTGACCATGAATACGAAGAGCTTTTCGGCCGTGACGCCGAAAGCACACTTGGCTGGATTCATCTTCATTTTGTACTTTCGTAGGACCTCGAAGGTTTCGCCAAGGTCCATGGTATACCCCACTAACTGGGTGGACTTCATGAGCATATCATCGACGTAGACTTCCATATTCCTCTCGATCTATTGCTTGAACAGCTTGTTGACCAGCTGTTGATAAGTTGCCCTAGCATTTTTAAGGCCGAAGGGCATTACCTTATACTAGTAAACCCCTCGATCGGTGGTGAAGGTGGTGAGATCATCGTCAGCTTGGTCCATCCGGATTTGATTATAACCAAAGAAGGCATCCATGAAGCTCAGCAGCTCGTGATCGATCGAGTTATCCACCAGCTGATATATCTGAGGGAGCGGATTGTTTTCTTTCGGGCAGGCCTTGTTCAAATCGGTAAAGTCGACGTACATGCGCAGCTTCCCATTCACTTTCTTGACCATGACTACATTAGCTATCCAAGTCGAGTAGTCCAGGTTTCTAATGAAGTCTACTGTGAGTATTCGGTCCACCTCCTCCTCAATCGCCTTCTGTTTGACAGACGCGAAGCTTCTTTTTTTTTGTCGGAGCTTTTGAGTCAACTCCAAGCTTGTGGGAGATCACCTTGGGGTTGATCCTTGGCATTTCCATAGAAGTCCAAGCGAACACGTTGGAATTGTCTCGAAGAAACTGGATAAGGTTGTTCCGAGTTTCCCCGGTCAAAAGGGAGACGATCAAGATAGTTTGGCTGCTATCACCCTCTTTGAGGGGAACATCGGTCAAGGCTTCTATTGGGGAACCCCGAATCTCCTTCTTGTCATCATGTGTATCCAGCAATTCCCGAGGGTCACACGGTTCGTCGGTTAGATCAACTTCTTTGTCCTCGGGCACTGTCGTAGCGGAACACACCCTAACGATTTGCTGATCTCCGTAGGTCCGGCCTATCCCCCATCGCTCAGAGAAAAGTTGAGCGTGAGGTGGTAGTTCAAGATCTGAGCTTGAAGAGAATTTAAGGTGGGGCGACCCAAGAGGATGTTATAAGTTGAAGGAACCCGAGCGACGAGAAAACTCACTGACATTGTTTGGGTTCTTCGGGCCTCCCCAATGTTGAAAGGGAGAGTGATCATTCTCTCTGCTTGGATGGAGGGGTTAGTAAATCCGGAGAGAACGTGCGAGGTTGGTTGGAGATCTGTAACATTTCAGAAAATATAAAATATTATTTTTGGAATTTAATATTAAAAATAATATATTTCCCGAAAACTGCCGATTTGCGAAATTGGGGTTTTCGAAAAAGGGTATAAATATATACCAATAATTGTGAAATAATTAGGAATTAAAATGATTTATTCATTTAAAAATATATTTCAAGGATTTGGCATTTTTAAAATTCATTATATGCAGTTTGGATAAAAACCCGATTAGTGCACTGATAATCGCGATTAGGCCAAATCCATGTTTTTACAATTTTCCGTGGCTAGTGCATCATGTCATGTTGCATTTGGTTACATGTTGTCGCATTTGAGTTGTTTTATGGGTATTATGTGATTTAGTTTTAAGGGAGAAAAGAAAAGAAAAAGACAAAAGGGCAAAATGGTAATAATTGAGTGAGAGGGGTTGGAATAAGAGAGGAGAGAGAGAGGGGCTGCCTCATTTTAAACTCCCCTATCATTTTCTTCTTCTTCTTCTTCCTCTCTTCCCTCCACCTTCACCCCATGATATCATCTCAAAATATAGATCCAAACCCTAATCCCCTTTCAGTAAAATTGATCCCCTCTACATCCTCTACACATTGGACCAAAAAAGTAGGATTTGGACAACATTGGCAAACTAGGGTTTTTCTTGAGTTGCCCAAATGAGGCAATTTCTCCAATTTTGTTCTTGTATTTCATTTACTTTAGTATCCTTGCATGTTTAGATGTGATATTGTGATATTTAGTGATGTTAGAAAACTTCTAGTGAAGGGTTTGAGTGTTGTGTGGATTGGGTGGTGCCTAGTGGCTGTTAACAAGGCTTGAGTGGTGTTCTACTGACCTAGAACAGAGGATGGAAACCAAAACACGGATTTAGAAACCCCGATAGCGGATAAATGTGTGAATTGTGAGGGTATTTTGGAATCTGCTATCACTCGGGGACCTGAAAAATTATTTAGCGAAGACTGAGAGTTGTGCAAGCACCTAAGAAGTTACCACAGAGACCCGAGCCCCAACCCCCAAGCTAAGGCCACAAATTTACTCATTCTGGCCGTAATTTGCGGCCAGAGTAGGGGAAAATTGGTCAATTTTTGTTCTGTGGCTCCTTTATCAGTAAAATAGACCCTCCATATATGCAGAATTGGCTAATTTGACTTAGGGTAAAATCTGGAGCATGTTTTCTAAGTTTCTGAATTTGTTTTGCGGCTTTCTATGAATTTGGTTTTGGTATTTCATATTGTGTTTCCGTCGTGTGGCGTTTGAACGCCAACGACTAGGGTTTTGGTCGTGTTTTGCACGCGAAGCTATAGGTTTTGAACTATAGGCGAAACGTGTGCTGTTTTGGTTTTCGACTTGGTTTTAATACGCGTTTGCGATTGTGTATTGGTTGTAGGTACCCCACGTGGACTTCGAGACGACGAGGATGAGCATGGCTTCATCGACTCCAGCATGCGAAGCTCAAGGTGAGTAGATTTATATCTACGGGGAGAAGTCGGGTGGATAGCGTATAGCATCCTCCCAAAGTTGTAAGGAATTATATAATGGGATGAGATATATATACATTTATATGTTAGGATGTGATATGAGCCTTAGCAAGAAAGCTTTAGGAGGTTAGGGGTTAGTGTTAGCGAGTATGGATGAAAGGACTCTAGTTGATTTCTTAGTCCCGAGACCCTAGGGTAAAGATTTGCATACATGCAGATACACATATGTTTCCCCCAATCAGAGCAAAACTCTGTTTAAAAATTGAATTTCAAAAAAATTGAAGCAACGCTTCAGACCCAGTGCTAGGCGCGCTGCGCGCCACGTGTCAAACACTGATGCGCTAGCGCCAGGTGTGCTGCGCCCTAGGCAGTGCACCATGTGTGCACTAGCGCTGGGCGCGCTGCGCGCGCTGCGTGTCAAACACGAGTGCGCTAGCGCAGGCTGCGCTGCGCTCTGAGCAGTGCACCACGTGTCAAACACAGGTGACACCAGCGCAAAGTGCGTTGCGCTCTGAGCGGCGCACCATGTGCAAAGCACGGGTGTGCCAGCGCAAAGTGCGCTGCGCTCTGAGCGGCGCACCACGTGCAAAGCACGGGTGCGCCAGCGCTGGAATTAAAAAATTCCCCACCCTTAGATCAAAAGATATAATAAATAATGATAAATCATTAATCAGAATTAAAATTCTGTTATGGAAAGATTTTCTTTCAATCTTGTTAAAAACAAGAAGATTGCCTTCTGTAAAATGGAAGTCCTAGGATCAAACATCCAATGGTGGGGAAACATCCCCAAATCAATCATAGAAAGATCTCTTTAACTGATTCAACAAATCAACTTGCCCTATATAAAGGCCCCAAGACTTCAAGTCTGATATAAAGAAACCCCCCTATAAATTTTGAGAAATTCAAAAAAAGAAGAGCAAGCTCTTGAAAGAAGATTTTTCTTCAAGGTAAAGATCATGAACGATGAACACAGAGATGAAATCATCTCATAAAAAGAAGAATCATCTTCTTAAAAGATCATAGATCTACAAAGACCAAGGTATTTCATAAAAAAGATCAAAAGATCTCATCACATAATAAAAGAAAAACATATTCTTCACACAGATCATTGATCTATAAAGGCAAAGCCCTTTCAAAAATAAGAACTGTTGTTCTTGAATCCTGAGACAAAGTCTCTTCTAAAAAGAACATAAATTTTTTCCCAGATCATAAAATTGATCAACATGCGCTTTGCGCTATTGAAATGCGCTTTGCGCTAATGAAATGCGCCTTACGCTCTTAAACAGCGCTTCTGCACTCTCTGGACCGGTGCTCAGCACCAAAATGTGCCACGTGTCAACCACATATGCAATTTGCGCTTTGCGGTTCTGAAATAGCACACTGCGCTCATGGGCTGGCGCTCAGCGCCAAGCGCGGCATGTGTCACTCGCGTGTGCACCACTAAATTAATAGCGCAATGCGCTCATGGACTAGCGCTTAGCGCTCATAAACTGGCGCAAAGCGCCCATCATCTGGCGCATAGCGCCAAGCGCGACACGTGTCCCTTACATATGCGCTACGTGGCAGAAGCACACTACGCTTTTTGATCGGTGCAAAGCGCCTAGTGCACCATAGGTTGCGCTGACAGAACACAAATTGTTCTTTAATGAGCCAGAGCTCTGCTGAATGCTTTGCATTCAATACAAGACAAAAGAAAAGATTTTTTGCTCAGCATTATTAAAAGGGCCAAGCCAAAATAAAGGCTCAATAGCCAGAATCAACAAAATGTTTATTGGACTTAGCCCAATATTGGCCATAAGTTCTCAACTTATATTTAATTGAGCCCGTCTGCTCATAAATATTTAACAGGTCTTAGTCCCAAATTGGACTACAGATCTTTCAACCAACTTACACCGGTTCGAGGGTACATCTCTTTACTCCTCTGATATCTGTCGTTGTAATCCTTCAACGTCTTCAGAAAGGTGACAGGTCCCGACAACCACACATTTCACGGACTGTGGGATCTTTAAACTCGTGGACTATGAGGTCCTTAAACTTTATAGACTATGAGATTTTTAAACTACGGACTGTGGGGTCCTTAAACTCATGGACTACGATGTCCTTAACCTTGACTGTGAGGTCGTTAAACTCACAGACTACGATGTCCTTAACCTTCACTGTGAGGTCGTTAAACTCACGGACTACGATGTCCTTAACCTGGACTGTGAGGTCCTTAAACTCATGGACTACGATGTCCTTAAACTTTATAGATTATGACGTCTTTAAACTACGGACTGTGGGGTCCTTAAACTCACGGACTACGATGTCCTTAACCTGGACCGTAATGTCCTTAAACTAACATTGGACCACCATTTCTTTAAACTGGTAATCGACCGCAATGTCACTAAACTAAACAATAGAGCCCAATTTCTCTCTTGTTGGATCTAAATGATCCAATTAAGTTGATCTTAGTCTAAAAATTAGACTAACGTATCCTTAACATACGTTTAAGTTGATCTTAGTCTCAAATAAGGCTGGCGTATTCTTAAACCCAAACCCTAAACCCAAATCTAAGAAGATATGGATTTGGACTAATCCACGCCCTACGGGCGACAACATAAATTAGTCTCCGTATACAATCCACGGGCAACCATAAACAAAACAAACACCCACGACATGAAGTGACCATCTGGAGAAGGAGAAAGTTGTTACCGCGATACGGTAGCGTAATTAACTGGAGGGGCTTACGCCTGCAGGGAAGAGCGTCCCCACAATCAAAAACCCCTCAAACGAGGGGGAATCTGACGAAGTCCGCTACATCGGCCGCATCCGTTTAAACCTTCGATACATGGTGCCATAAATTAACTTGGCATCTTTGGAGAGGTGGACGGATAGCACCAATTAGCATCTGCCCCGAAATTCAGACAAGACGTCCGCCGCATCTTCGTCCGCGTCTTTCGGCGGGGAACAACATACTCGCATACTTTGACTTCCTTGTGTGTATCGGGGACATATTTATATTTGTATTCCTATGATTGGATGACAAGAATGTTATATGATATTTGGGAATGAGTCGATCTGATCGGGCATAATGCCGTGAGATATTTAGTGCGCGACCGAGATATGTCATGATGTTATAGCGGGTCATTGGACGACGATACTATGTTGATGATATATTATGATAGTTGACGAGTTATTTATCGAGATATGAGATATGATATGTTAAAATATTATAATGGATCGCTTGGGCGATGTATACTCCTATATGATGATAAGTATGGATGGCACCGGATTGTATGAGGCTGTAGATCAGTAGCCAGATCATGATATTGTTGATGATGTTAGTATTGTACTGACTTAGATCAGTACCCCTGTCACGATATGTGATGATAAGGATATCAGATGACTAATGAGATGAATATGATATTTGACCCGTACCCAGATTTGGGATGCCGTACGATATATTTACCGTACGAGATATGATTATGATGTTAGATCCGCACTCTTGACTCGAGAATGTCACATATATATATTGCATCGTACGTGATACTGTTGAAGCGAGATCAGTGACTACTAGGTATATATGTATAGATCGACTCAGACTTAGGCGGATTCCATTACCCTTTTGACTGGGCTCGAGTCATACTCTTTTTCAAAAGTGGGGAGTCGTGAGTATGTTTTTATACCAAATTGTATGACTCGGATATTGGGTAGGTATATTTTCAGTGTTACTGTTATCACATCACTTCCTATGTATTCATGATATTTCATCGCACCGCATGTTTATATTGTGTTTTCATATGCCATTATTGAGATCATGCTGTCAGGACACCAGCACCATTACCGATGATGCGTATATTCCACATACACTTACTTGCCGGCTCACACACATCATCATCGGTAATTGACATGTCAAGTACACTTTAGAGAATATTACTCATTGACATAGCTTGTTAACTGATAGTTCGACATGGTATTAGCGTACTCGTCTTTATATGCTAGATTAGATGTTGCAGTTATTACTTGCTACTGCATGCATATTATTATTCACTGTTTACTTGCTATTGATGATTGGATTTCTGATTTCCATGAGACTTTCTGGATTTGGAAACTGCATGTGAAAGTTTTATAAACTGATGTGTTATTTTAAAGAGAAAAATGCGTTTTTCCTTGATATGATGTTTTCTCGGTTATGAGATGGATTTCGATACCCGATTCGAGGAGGCGCAGGAACCGTCTCGGGTACGTGGTGGACCCGGTATGGTACCCCGGGGTGAGATTGTTTATTCATGGTGGATGATGAGCCTGGCAGGGGCAGACTGCCTACCGGTGATTTCATTTGGAC
The DNA here is from genome assembly GCA_030015575.1 of Agapanthus africanus. NCBI lineage: Eukaryota > Viridiplantae > Streptophyta > Magnoliopsida > Asparagales > Amaryllidaceae > Agapanthus > Agapanthus africanus. Next base: position 622,207,006 of record CM057342.1, read on the forward strand.
CTGGCGGTTATCCGGAGGATACCGACCAAAGTCACGAGATGCTAATAGGCTGACCCGTACTGCCGGAAGCCGAGGGCCGATCCCGCAGAAGATACGGAGCCTGAGATATATGAGGATTTACGTGCCGATGCTGGGCACAGATTTATGTTTTGTGTCGATGCTTGACACTGACTTCTCTATTGATTTCATGATGTATTCTATTTCCATTCGTCATGCATTCATACATTATTTATCTGATATATTGCTATCTGAGGTACTGACACAAGCATGTAGTATTACACTCATACATAGATGGGCCAGGATGTTTATTTGAGAATATTACTTGATATGACCTAGGATAGCGTTATGCGTGTGATTTCTACTCGTAGATGTTTTCTACTCACGAGTTGGCAATTCACCCCCATTGTGCCACAGTATCTTGCAGGTTTTGCCGCACAGGTTTCGTTGCGGTTTTGCTGGCAAACTGTCCCTTCCGGGTGATTGCTTTGGTAGGTGGGTTCTTTTGCATCAGGACCACCATTGTATATTTGTTATTTCAGTTGTATCTAGTAAAACTCCATCAACCAGACTTGTATATTTTATTGACTTAGCGGACCAATGATGTATATTCTTTCGACACTAGAGTCGCGCGTTGTATTATTATGGATTTCATGTTGTTTCGAGTTTCCTTTTGAGTTTTGATCCTCGCCCTTCGTCGTTGTATATTATATTGCATTGTGTGGTTTTGTCCGCCAGTTGGCGAAGAGCTAGCTCCCGCTTGGGGATGCCTTTATTCATTATATATGCTTTATCAGGTTTGTACCCGTTTGGGATCAGTTTTTACAAAGGAAACTCTGCCGAAATTTTTAGAAAGACTTGATACTTTAAAAATGCATATTTCGGCTTATGTTGTTAAACTTCTTGCTTTTAAAATGGTTTTCCTTCACTCTACTGCTTTACTTGGTTTAGATTTCTGGGTTTTGGCTTACTTAGATTACGTACGCCTCGAGACGTTTCGTAATTTAAGTGCCGGTCATGTTCCTTACCTTTCGGGTCGTGACAAGATCGGACGGGTTTAATCCCATACGCTGGAAGCAATCGTAAAATAGGATATCTGCCGAGCTTCCCGAGTCAACAAGGATTTTCCTGACTTTGTACAGATTTACCCGGGCCATGATCACTAGAGGAGCATTGTTCGGGATAGATATGCCATGCAGGTCCTCGTCGGTGAAAGGGATGGGAGCAACCTTCTTGTACTTCTTAGAGGGGAGAGCGCTTAAGGTCATGACCGGCCGGATACGGCGGGTGTTCTCGTTGCTCAGAGTCGAGCCAACAGAGACGACCATGATTTGTCCGACCGTCAACTCTCCGATAGGAGGTTGGTCTGCTTTCTCCTTATCTGCTTGACGTTTGTCTCGCAGGTATTTTGCTAAAGTGACCGGAGCGGTTCAGCTTCTCGATGTAATCTCGCAGCTGTTTGCAGTTCTCGGTCGGGTGTCCCTGTGACCAATGAAAGGCACTGTATGGGCCATGGAGTTTCTAGCCCGGCCTTTGTATCATCGGCGGGAGCTTGAAGAATCTTTCGCTCTTTGCCTCCTCTAGCGACTCAGCCTGAGAGACATTCAGAGGAGTGTACTCATGAAACCTCAAAGAATAGGGTTTCGGACGATTGGCCTTCTTCTTCTTTTCTCGGTCCCACTTCTTTCGGTCTGTTCAATCTCCACGAGGAAGGTTAGCATTCAACACATACTTATGTTAGATTTCCCATTTGGTCCAGACTTTTACCTCGGCCATGGTCATAGGTTGCGCCAATGCAAAAGAGCGGAGCCACTATGCCTAAGACCGGATCTCAAGGCGGTGATGACCATCTGGTCCCGATGCTCGGGTACTTCCAGGAGAGCATTATAGAATCGGGTGATATAACCCTTGAAAGATTCCATGTCCTCACTCTTCATGGTGAACAGGTAGTCGACTGACCTCTTCTGTCATCGGTTTCCGACGAAATAGCTGTGGAACTGAGTAGCCAACTCGTCGAAGGTTGAGATTGAGTACGGAGTCAGGCCGCGAAATTAGGCTCGCTCGGCCTAGATGAGAGTGGTGGGGAAGGCTCGGCACTGAGCCGCGTCCGAGTTATCTTGAAAGCTCATACCCACAGTGAACGGGTCCAAGTGGTCTTTCGGGTCAGACTTCCCATCAAAGGGAGCCACTTTGGGCGGTTTATTCCGGGATGAGACCCACTCCCTCAGCAACTGCTCAGTGAAGGCTTCGTGAGAGAGTCCGCGGAGCATTTTGCCGATGCGTCGGGCGAACGGGTGGCGAGCCGCATGTCTTCGATCTTCTTCTCAAGGACTTCAATTCGCTGCTTGTACCATGAGGATTCTCTGTAATCGGAGAGCCTGTTGTCCCTGCTTCGGGCTTGGGCGATGGAGCGGATTCGGTTTCGCTCTATCACATTTCTCAGATCCTCGAGGTGAACCCTTTGCGCCCCCCTCCCCCCGACATGTGCCATAGGCACATCCTCGATGATTATGTTGACGTCGGTGTTTCCCTCAATCAGAGCAAAGCTATGTTCAAATTTTGAAATTTGAAATGAAGAAGCGCTTCATAAAAGCGCTGGCGTCAAGAGCGCCGGCGCTATGAGTCAAAGACTCTGAGGCAGTGCTCACATGCAAAGCACGAGAGCGCTGGCGCCAAGTGCGCCAGCACTAAGAGTGAATGACTCTGAGGCAGCGCTCACATGCAAAGCACGAGAGCACTAGCGCCAAGTGCGCCAGCGGTAAGAGTCAAAGACTCTGAGGCAGCGCTCACGTGAAAAGCACGAGAGCACTAGCGCTAAGTGCACCAGTGCTAAGAGTTAAAGACTCTGAAGCAGCGCACACGTGCAAGGCACGAGAGCGCCAAGCGCTAGAACTAAATGTTCTCCACCGTTGGATCAAAGATTCAACGAAGATGATAAATCATCAAATTACCAAAATAAAATTCTGTTAAGGAAATACTCCTAAGAATCTTTCCAAACAAGAAAGATTGTGCTCTGTAAATCAAAGCACCGTTGGATCAAAGATCCAATGGTGATTAAAAATCACCTAGATACAGAACAATCTCTGTATGGGAAAATAATTTCCCAGTCTTGTTAAGTAACAAGAAAGATGTCTTCGGTAAAACAGAAACCCTAGGATCAAAGATCCAATGGTGGGGAAACATACCCAAATCAATCAGAGAAAGATTTCCTTAACTGATTCAACAAATCAGCCTTCCCTATATAAAGAATAGAAGACTTCAAGTCTTGCACAGAGGAACCCCCCCACAAGCTTTAAGAATTTCAAAGAGAAGAGAAAGCTCTCGGAAGAAGAAATTTTCTTCAAGGTAAAGAAGTGAGATCATAACATCTCCTGAATTTTAGAGAGTTTAACTCTCTCACATCATAAGAATACAGTTCTTTATGTAGATCACAGATCCATAAGACTCAATTTTTTCATAAAAAAATCAAGAGATCATAGCATCTCATCAAAAGGAGAAGAACTTAGTTCTCAGATCTATGAGACAAAGTCTCTTATGAACGGGAATTTAATTCTCAGAGAACAAAGTTAATCAGAACTAACAAAGAAGAGCCTTAGCGCTCCAATTTAAGAAGAAGCACCTTAGCGCTCCAAGTCTGGCGCTCAGCACCCAGCGCTCCAAGCGCTATGTTAAGAGGAGCGCCTTAGCGCTCCAAGCGCTATATTAAAAGGAGCACCTCGGCGCTCTAAGTCTGGCACTCAGCGCCCAGCGCTCCAAGTGATATTTTAAAGGAGCGCCTCAGTGCTCCAAGTCTGGCGCTCAGCGCCCAGTGCTCCAAGCGCTATTTTAAAGAAGCGCCTCAACGCTCCAAGTTTAGTGCTCAGCACCCAGCGCTCCAAGAGCTATTTTATAAGAAGCTCTCTAGCGCTCAAAATTTGGAGCTCAGCGCCAAGCACACCACGTGCTCCTCACGTGGGCGCTGAAGGAACACAAAATGTTCTTTAAATAAAGCCTCAGTGCCATAAAAAGTGTTCAACACTCAGCAAAAGACAAAAACAAAAAAGGTGTCAGAACCCAAATAAATACTCAGCGTTATTGAACAAAAAGGGACCGAGCCGAACAAGTGTACAACACTTTAATCAAAACTGAATGGGGTGAGCCCAAGTTGGCCATAAGTCCCTAACTCAGACCAATTGAGCCCATGTGCTCACAATTGATCTTAGTCCCAAACCTGACTACAGATCTCCCAACCAATATTGGTTCAAGGGTACATCTCTTCATTCCTCTGATATGTGTCGTTGTAATTCTTCAACGTCTTCAGAGAGGTGACAGGTCCCGGCAACCAGACATTCTCTGGACCGTAATGTCCTTAAACTAACTATGGACCGCAACGTCCCTAAACTAAACTCTATAGACTATGACGTCTTTAAACTATGTACTATGATGTCCTTAAACTCCATGGTCTATGATGCCCTTAAACTTATGGACCGCAACGTCCCTAAACTAAACCCTACAGACTATGATGTCTTTAAACTCCATGGAATATGATGTCCTTAAACTTATGGACCGCAATGTCCCTAAACTAAAACAATAGAGTCCAAATGCTCTTTTGTTGGATCTAAAAGATCCCAAAATTCTGTTGAGTAGATCTTAGTCTAAAATTAGACTAACGTATCCTTAACAAACATTTAAGTTGATCTTAGCCTCAAACGAGATTAACGAACCTTAAACCCAACCCAAACCCAAATCTAAGAAAATACGGATTTAGACTAATCCACGCCCTACGGGCGACAACATAAATTAGTCTCCGTATACAATCCATTGGAAACCAAAAACAAAACAAATACACACGATATGAAGTGACCATCTAGAGAAGGAGAAAGTGGCTACCGCGATGCGTTAGCATAATTAACTGCAGGGGCTTGCGCCTGCAGGGAAGAGCGTCCCCACAATCAAAAACCCCTCACAATGAGGGGAAATCTAACTAAGTCTGCTACAACGGCCGTATCTGTCTAAACCTTCGATATACGGTGCCATAAATCAACTTGGCATCTTCGGAGAGGTGGATAGATAAAACCCAATAGCATCTGCCCCCAAATTCAGGCTAGACGTTTATCTTCACGGTCTTCGGCGGCGAACAGATTTTGGCACGACCGGTGGGACCTTTTCCTCTTTCCACTCCACACTTCGTGTGTCGTGTTCGTGAATGAATCACGGTTTAATTTGGTTGCCCCTGGATTCAAGGTACTAAGATTTGGTGTCTTGCTCCCGTGCAGAGAAAATGGCTTCCAACTGCACCAGCTGCAACAACAACTCCCACTCCGTCCTCGCCGGAGGAGTGACCTATGGGCCCCAAGCGGCCTCCATCTTCGCCATGCCAGTGGAACAGGTGACTCAGGCCACCACTGGACTGTTCTTCGGGACTATGCTCCCACCAATGAGCTTCAATACCCCAGTGCCATCGCAAGAAGCTCCGAAGAAGTCATTCTTTGATCAGCTTGCAACTACCACGGCCCCTCTCAACGGGTCGCCCAAAACCAACGCCTCGGTCTTTAACTGACTGGGCCAAAGCTCTAATGGGCCCGTGAAGAAGCCCGCAATACCTGAAAGGGTTATACCAAAATGGATAGCCATCCCTGCTCCAGCAAATGAAGTCATCAGAGAGACTTCTCCTACTAAGGGGTCGGTCTTCACAAGACTGGCTGTTCTAACTCCTGCTCCAGGCGAAGTCACAAAGGCTGCTACCCCTGTTCGAAAGTCTACCTTCGACAGGTTGGCCATCCCCTCCCAACGGACATCAGTCTTTGACAGGCTGACACCAACAGCAGTTTCTCATCAAAGCATGAAGCACAATGCAGCTACCCCGACAACGGAGGTGGTCCCATCTGCAAGACACGCTCGACGTCACCACTGGCGCTAAGTGAAGAAATCTGGGGGCAGCTCCCCTTCTGTACTGACTCTGCCAGCTCCGATGGTGGAAATTGTCACTGCTGTTCCAACTGGGAACTGCTTTGAACCGCTTAGGAGGGTGCGCAAGAACTCTCTAACCGCCGTACTAAAAAGATCTCCTTCTCCTGTGGAGAACGTTACAAAGGCAAAGCCAGAGCAGCCCCCTCAGCAGCTGTCCTCCAAAATTCAAAGGGTCTGGCGAATGGTCCAAGTCTCTGTGATTAGTGAAGACTACTCTCGCCAACCGAAGAAAATGAAAGTTCAACAAGAAGAGGACCATCCCGCCGCAACGCTATGGAACGTATCGTCTGCCCGGGTGCCTATTATAGCATCCCCCTCAACGTCGACCGCTCATAAAAAGAGGAGGCCGGAGAAGATCCCTGCGTCTGCAACAAATCGCAAGGGCACTGAATCCAAATGCCCCAAGTCTAAGGGCATGGTAGTGCACACCATCTATATGGCTTCCGGGAAAGAGGATAGCCGTATCTCCACGGTTCATCGACCACTTACACGGTCTGTGACAAAGGCTCAGGAGCAACAACAGCAAAAGCTCTAGGAGATGCTAATGAAGATGGCCGCACTCACTGGACCGAAAGAAATCCCGGAGACATCATTGGAGCAACGTCAAGAGCAGGACTGATGCCGAATTCCTTCGAAGAATACTCGAGAGGAAAGACAAAGAAGCCGCGGAACAAGCGGCCAACATAAAACAAATGGCGCTATTGTTCAAAGATATGGTGGGCATGATGATCCAGCCGGACCCTCCAGCTAAAGAGCTTCCAGTAATAATTGAAGACGATAGATAAGAGACATCAAACCCTCTTCCGGCCTCTTCAGCTGCAAAGGAGGAAACAATCTCGAAAGTTGTGCTCGTTGATTATATGGCTCAACAGATACGAGCTCATCAAGCGAACGAAGCCGCTGGCCAAGTCGTCAGAACTGGGCGGCCATATCCAAGCTGGTACGATCAGATTAAGTACTCGCCAGGATACACGATTCCTAAGTTCCACGTATACAAGGGGACAGGCAATCCCCATCAACATGTCGCTCAGTTCAGGGCTCTGTACAGCAATACTGGAGGTGACGATAAGCTATTGCTTCGCCGATTCGTCGGCAGCTTGGCGGAGATGGCGTTCGAATGGTATTCAGAGCTTCCCAACGACTCCGTCAAAACTTTTACGAAGATGGAATTGCTATTCACCCAGCGTTTCGCAAGAGCTAGCGAACGCACCCCAATCATGGCATTGATCAATGCCAGGGTGAAGCCGGGAGAAACATGGGTTCAGTATGCAATCCAGTGGTGGAACCTATGGTCGAAATGCGAAGAATGCATCGAAGAAGATCCTGCAGTAGGCATGTTCATGGGTACCCTCGATCCGCAGGCGACCATATCCCAGTTCATGATGTTTTTCAAGCCGACTACCTTCCAGGCCTTGATTGACAAGCTGGCCCAAATGGATCAGATGGGCCATAGACCGTCTTCCTCGAAAAGGGATCCTCGAAACGAAAAGGGAAAAAGGAAAAAGACCTTCGTCGCCAATGCTCAGCAGCAGCCCAGTGGTCCAAAACCAGCTGATCGCCAAAACGATAGACAACGATTCTTCAACGAGAAGCTAAAACGCTCTTATTCGTTTCCCCGGAAAAAACGAGGAGACTATTCGAACTGGTGGTGCATAACAGGCTCATCAATCTGCCAGATCCAAGATGTCCACTGCAGCCAAGAGACGCCAACAATCCTAATTACTGCCCCTACCACCAAGAAGTAGGCCATCCAATCGAAGATTGCTTCGTATTCAAAGGCTGGATTGAGGACCAATACCAACAGGGAAAATTCGCACTGTCCGAGAATTGGAAAGTAAGCCCGCCACAACCACACGCTCCGAAAAAGATGGACATGCCGGGGGCATCATGCTCATTTATAAAGGAAGCTCCATAGGAAGTTGTTCTTTCGACAAAGACTAAAAGAATGCTGAGAGATCTCGAAGCATGTCCGGCGATTAAGTGGAAGAGCCCGCTGGAGCCCGAGATTATTGAGGGGATGCTGAAGCCATGCCCAATGCTGAAGGTTGGTGAAGGTGGACAAAACATTCAGGCCAAGCCTCCAAAGTCTTTAAAGAAAAAGAAGAAGTCCAAGAAGCCCGTCCAACCCGAAAACAGCCGTACAGGTCTGCAGAAATACATTGATACACTGGAAGAATATAACCAGAAGATATGGACCCAAATCACGTTGGATGAATTCTTAAAACATGTTCTTGAAAATGAAGCCGATGACGCTGATGACGGAGACGATTCTTCAGAAGAGCTCGAGGATTATGTAGCAAGCTGCCACATGATCTCTCACTCATCAATAAATGGCAAAGAAGCTCCTGATGCAGAGAAACTGGGGGGTAGATCTAGAACCGGAATCAAAATCCCTGGAGCCATCGAATGAATTGATTGACAGACTGCTGAGCGAAGCTCTTCAGAAAAGCAAATCTGACCGAGAACGTGAAACAGCCTTATATCAATGGGTCAAGCGTCGCGTCACATTGAAGAAGCTCCGGTATTGAGAAGTCATAGAGTACCCCAACCGGATAGAAACACTTCTGCCACCAGCAAAAGCAGGTTTAAGACAAGGAAGCAGTTAGCTAAAACCCTGTCGATAGGAATGAAGTTGCCACCTTTCAAAGAAGACACTTCAGAAAATACGTTCCCCGACGAACTAGATGCACATCAAAACTACTGCTTATACCATTGGAGGATCACACACCCTACCGAGGAATGCATGGCCTTTAAAAATTGGTGGCAGGGATACGTTGCTCATCAACGGCATTTCAAGCGGATGAAGCGCAAAACTCGTCGAGAGCAGGGAAGCACGACAGATGAGCGCAAAAGAACTGCCGACGACTGTCACATGGTTAATTCTGGAGGATCGCAAGTTCTCACCTTCGAGAGCGATTCTGAAAAAGAAATAGCCCCGGCCCTCTCTTCAAGGAATCCATCTCCGAAACAGAAGAGATGAAGACCTGCGGAACATTCAGCTGCGCAATCCCACGTTACCCGAAAAGAATCTCAAACCCACAAAAAAGGGATCGAACAAAAAAGATAAGGGGAAAGAAAAAGTCTCTGAAGATATCGCCCCCAATGACCGAGTCGTCGAAGAGCTTGCAGCCAAGGACCTGCCCAAGAAAACAAGGTGGATTACAATGTTCTGGCACACCTGAGGATGATACCCTCGCAGCTAAGCATTCTCGATGCCCTTCTGCTATCTAAAGAGGCAAGAGATTGTTTGATCAAGGCACTACAAGAGCCCGAGCAGTTCCAAGCTTTCCTTTCTGAAGAAAAGATGAAGGACGAGCTGGAAGAAGTGCACACTGCTGACGTCACTTTCGGCGATAAAGATCTCCTCCTCGGAACATGCGAGCACAACCGTCCCTTGTATGTCACCGGATACTACCATGACATCAAGATAGGAAAGATCTTAGTTGACAATGGATCCTCCGTCAACCTCCTAAATGTAAGGGTGCTAAAAGAAATCTGCAAGAGCGTTCAACACCTCACTCGGGATAAAATCACTATCTCCGGGTTTGACACCCAGTCATCACGGACGCTCGGGTCTGTGATACTGACGTTACACTTTGGGCTCCTCGTCACTGACATCAAGTTCCATGTCATTGATGCCAAGACTTGCTACAACGCCTTGCTCGGCAGACCTTGGTTACACAAGTACAATATCATCCTTTCTACACAACATCAGTGTATGAAGTACTTCAAAGATGGTCTCGAGTATATCGTGACAGGGAAGCTGGACCCATTCTCCGTGAATGAAGTCTGAAAGTACGAAGATGCAAAGAATTTCTTACCAGACATTGAAGAAACGGAAAGATGCCATAAGCCGGAGAATAAGCAGAAAGCTATCACCACCATTCCGGTCTTCGGGAGCGATACCGAAGAGGAAGAAGAGATAGTCTATTCAGGGCCGCTCCAATACAACAAGCCCACACCGTCTACCCCTATGTTGATCTTCAGTAGTGACTCTAAAGATGAGGTCAATGCAGTATTTTCTGTTCGGTCATCAATACAAGCCTTCACTGGGGATGAATGGAGTTTGCAAGTCGCCATGGTTCCGCAAAAGCATTACAAAGAGCTCGACGCACTTGATACCTATAGTGTGCAAGAACTGCAGACGTTCTACGTCCCTCCCAGGCGAAAAGATGAAAATGCGATGCTCTTTTATCGATCCGCGGAAACCAAAGTGGAGAAAGAAAGCTGGCATGGTACCGATTCTGCACTTGACAGGCTTCGGCCCATCCGTCTGCCCAGACACTACACAGAAGGATTAAAAAGGCTGTTGAGGCGTCAAGGCGTACCTTTTAAGCAGACCGTGCGACAGGCCCAATTCTACAACAGGATCTGGAACGTCCCCGGTACTCAGCGAAAATTGCCTAACGGAAAAATGGAAACGATCGGGCTTGGATATATCCAGTCTAAGAAACGGGAGCAGTTCCATGGCTGCCATGTCATAAAGGACTTTGATGAAGAACAGGATGCTCTTTTAAAAGACGCTGATGCTGAGCCAGAACGTGGCCCTGCCATAAAAATGCCGAGTCCGCTGTTTGAAGAATAGATGGACAAGCTAGTACGAGAAGCGAGTCAAAAGGTCCGGGACGACCACAGCTGCGAAATGGCCATTTACGAGAAAGCCAGGGCACAGCGCTTCCTTCAGCAGGCTACGGAGAATGATGACGCCTTTCGTCGCCAGCCCGTCATACAGAACACCCGACGCGGAGGCAAAAATAAACTAACGAAAGGAAAAAACATTTGACAGCGGCAAAGCGGGTCCAAGAAGCCACGAGATCGAGAATTGAGCAGCCGGGATCCGTTTCATATAAAGAAGATGGGTCAAGCATATTCTTTTCATCGAGACAAGACAAGGAAGATATTCGATCTTGTCATGAAATATCGAATGATTACGCTCCCGGAGTCCAAACACCCCGAACAAGCAGGCGAGGTCTCTCACCCGGATTATTGCTCCTAACACCGAGTGATAGGACATCCTCTCGAAGACTGCTTCACCTTCAAAAACTGGGTAGAATACCAGTATCAGCAAGGTAGGTTCGCTCTATCCAGCAGTTGGAGGGTAACTCCACCACAGAAGCATGAACCGAAAGTCATGTATACAGCGAGAGTAGAACCGGATCAACATCGGTCTTGAAAGTGATCTCGTACCTGTCACATCATAACGTTGTTAGAAGAAGGAGTACGCAAGGATATGGATGACCTCCCCTTGTGCTTCGAAAATGAGGATGAAGATGAGTTGATCTCAGAACTTCCACCGGTGCCAAAAGAGCTGGAAGATAGAATACATACTACTGCGGACAACCTAAGGAAAATCGACTTGGGGACAGCAAACGACCCAAGGCCTACGTTCGTCAGTGAGCTGTTGTCCGAAGAATATGTAGCTACACAAAAGGACGTGCTCATGCAGTATAAAGACTGCTTCGTATGGAACTACTCCGAGATGCCGGGACTAGATCCAGAGATTGCTGTGTATAAATTAGCGATATCTCCGGACGCCAAGCCAGTCAAACAGGAAACGAGAAGAATGAGGCTCGAACTTGAAATGAGCATCAACGCCGAGATCAAGAATCTAATCGACTCCGGCTTCATCCAAGAGGTTCAGTACCCCGACTGAATTGCCAACATCGTCGCAGTAATGAAGAAAAATTTGGACGGTGCGCATCTGCATAGACTTTCGGGATCTCAACAAAGCTTGCCCGAAGGATGATTTTCCCGTACCGGTTACCGAGCGGATGATAGATAACACGTCCACTCACGAATTGTTCTCCTTCATGGATGGATTATCGGGGTACAATCAGATAAAGATGCATCCCGAAGACCAGAAGCATACTGCTTTCCAGACTCCTCTAGGCATATTCTGCTACAAAGTGATGCCTTTCGGTCTCAAGAACGCCGGTGCCACCTATCAGAGGGCCATGACGAAGATTTCGATGACCTCATAGATGAAATCGTCGAATGCTATATCGACGACCTCATGGTGAAAAGCAAATCGTACGAGGAGCATTGGGAGCATCTGAAAATCGTGTTTCAGCGCCTTCGGAAATACAACTTGAAGATGAACCCTCTAAAATGCGCGTTCGTAGTCTCCTCAGGTAAATTCTTAGGATTCATCGTCCGACATCGGGGCATCGAGATAGACCCGTCGAAGATCAAGGCGATCCTGGAAATGCCCCCGCCAAGAACTCTTAAGCAACTGCGATCTCTCCAAGGAAAGCTCGTATATATCCGACGGTTCATAGCTAACCTCTCCGGAAAATGCTGTCCCTACAGTCATCTAATGAAGAAGGGGACCCCATTCGTCTGGGATCGCAAATGCCAAAGCGCACTGGACGAAATCAAGCAATACCTGCAGAATCCGCCGGTACTGACCGCTCCGGTCAAGAGAAAGCTCCTCATCCTGTACACAACCACCCTTGAAGGTTCTTTAGGCGCACTATAGGCACAGGAGAACGACCAAGGGAAGGAGAGAGCCCTCTACTATTTGAGTCGAGTTCTCCTGGGGGCAGAAAATAACTACTCCCCCATCGAAAAACACTACCTGGCGTTAATCTTCGCGATAACGAAGCTCAGACACTATGCGTTGGCGTATGAGGCCCATCTCATATCAAAAGTGGATCCTCTCAAGTATTTGATGTCAAGAGCCATACTAACGGGACGGCTCGCTAAATGGGCCCTCCTCTTGAGTGAGTTCTCGATAACATACCGACCCCTCAAGGCAGTGAAAGGCCAGGCCATCGCCAACTTCCTCGCTGAGCATCCTATACCTGCCGATTCACCCCTAAATTGAAAATTGCCAGACGAGCACGCATTTAACACGATTTACGGGGAGAAAGGAGAGAGTGACACCCGATAGGAACTCTACTTCGACGGGTCATCTTCCATGAAGAATCGAAAGCACAGCTCCCCCATAATCAAATCTGGGGTAGGCCTCATCTTCGTGACTCCACAAGGAGGGATAATGCACTTTGCCTTTTCCTTAACAGAGCAGAGGACAAACAATGAAGCCGAATATGAAGCTTTGATAGCAGGTATTGAAATCGCTGTCGACATGGGAATTGAAAACCCCTTCATATACGGAGACTCCCAGCTGGTCGTTAGTCAAGTAAACGACGACTATCAAACGTGCAAACCAGATTTGGTAAAGTACGGTGAGAGAGTAGAACAATTGCTGACTCAAATTCCTTCCTATGTTATGGAAAGCATACCGCGTACAGAAAATAGTAAGGTGGATGCGTTAGCCAAAATCGCTAAAGAACTGGCTGACGAAAACCTCGATGACGTAAAGATCCTTGTGCAAAGCCGTCAGGTTCTTGCACCGGCAGAAATATCTCCGGAGTCGTCCGAAAAAAGGGAGCGACCAAGCAAAATGCCCTATAAATAAAAGACCAAGAAAAGGCTAAGGATTGGAGAGAAGTCTTTATAGACTACTTCAAATCCCATCGAACTCCTGAAGATGCGTCCTCAAGACATCAACTCATTAAACTAGCTCTGTCTTTCGCCTTCATCAACGATACTCTGTATAAGAGATCGTTCAACTCTCTATGATTAAGATGCCTGGGACCAGAAGAAGAAAAGAGCGTCGTCCAAGAAACTCACGACGGACTCTGCGGTTCTCATCAAGCCGGCCGGAAGATGAAGCTCAAGATCAAAAGGATGGGCTACTATTGGCCCATGATGATTCAGGATAGTCTCGAATACGCGAAACAATGCCACTCGTGCCAAATTCATGGGGACTTCATCCACCAGCATCCAAACCCGCTACACCCAACAGTAGCTAGTAGGCCGTTCGAAATGTGGGGAACCGACATAATCGGGTCATCGAACCGGCATCATCAAGAGGACATCGGTTCATATTGGCGACAACCAATTACTTCTCTAAGTGGGCAGAAGCAGTACCGCTAAGAGAAGTGAAGACGGAGAATATTCTCCATTTCTTCAAGACACACGTCATCTATCGGTTTGGCACTCCGCGACGGATTATCTCCGATAACGGGCCAGCTTACAGAATTCACAAAATCAGCCGCTTCGCACAATAACATAGCATAGACTGGAGATACTCTTCGGTCTATAATCCCCGAGGTAATGGTCTAACTGAGGCTTTCAACAAGACCTTGACGAAGATCATAAAGAAGACGGTGTCCAAAAATAAAAAGGACTGGCACGAGAGACTGCATGAAGCTCTCTGGACGTACCGGACTACGTTCAAAACGGCCACAAACACAACGCCGTATGAATTGGTATTCGGCACTGAAACAGTACTCCCCTTGGAGATAGAGCTACCCTCTGCAGAGTTACTAGGCACTCTCACAAGGGTCTATAAGGCATCAACCATGCCCAATTTAAAATTTAGAAGTGCCGAACAACCCTAACCAAGATCTTTAAACTAGAGATTAGGCGAAACAAAGCATGTTAAACACTTTAACACTAAGAGTTTGGAATTACAACCTTTGTAGTCCGGTCCTTCACTTCTAAAGCTCCGTGTTGAGGTCCCTTCGCTGCGATCATCAAGTACCCGGACTCTAGAGAGGCTCCACGAAGAGAAAGATGCAAGCTTACTTCCGATCTTCGATAACAAAGATGATCTACCTTGAAGTTTCTTTAACACAAGCTCTCACTCACTAATGAAGTGAACACCCTAATCTAAATAGCTAGGATAGATTAGGATGATGAAGTAGAATTTATGCTCTCATTTGTTTTCTTAATCTCACTCAAAATCATCACTAATGAAAAAGCTAGTAATCTTTTCCATCCAAAAGAAGAAAGAAGGAGAAGAACAATGAATAATCCTTTTGTGATGAATAATGAATTGTGATAATATCATTACAAATGCAACCATGGTTAAGTCAAGAAAAGACTTAACCATTGTAGAGATCGAACCATAGTAAAGGGTGTGGGTTGGGTAAAGTAAATATCTTGCAAAATATCTTTGCAAAAACAAAAAGAAAGCTTCTAGAAGCTTCTAGAAAAATTAACCCAAATCAAACCTTAATCATGTTTAATCTCCACTAATCATGTTGCATTAATAACCATAATATGTTACAATATTATATATCACATATAAAATATTTATTGTAACAAAATAAAATAATACAATTAACATATATCGCATATATATCAATGTATTACCCGAGTGAGAAAAAGAATCTTTTAGTGAGCTTATATTAGTTAATGTAATTTAATATATCAAATATATAATTATATATTAAATTATCAAATCAACACTTGATCCGATAATCCGGCTATTTCACAAATAACCGACTAATATAATCTATATCAGCTCATCGAATCAACACTTGATCCGATGACCCGGTTATATCACATATACCCGGCCGATATCTCATATCGTGAGAATCTAGTACGGTATCACATACACAAATTGTTCTCGGTCCCGCACATATCATATATGTGCTCCTACTCCGTTTTGCCTGAGTCAAGAAACCTCTGTGTAGAACTCTAAAGAATCGTCAATACGCCAGCAGTAGGTGATGATCATATTAAACGCCCACAAGCTGCAAGCGGTCAGCTAAACGTAACAGCCACCCAGGTATTGAGCGATCAGAAGATCAACAAGCAAGCCTGTACATTCTCCTGCGAATCCAATCAGTAACACTCCCGTACAGTCCGGTCTCTTCGTCTGATATGTCGCATATCTCGCCTAAGGGTGGTAAACATCAGACCCCAGTAGCTTGATAAGTCGTGTCAATATGAGGTCCATAACAGTTCGAGAAACTACTGATAACACTTACCAGTAAATCTCAGCAACCCTGGCCAGGGATTTCTAGTTATAGCCAATCGAACACAGCGCAACATCAACTCCCTATACCGAGAGAGACGAATCCCCTCCTATCGCTCATTGCCTCCATGTGATTCGGGACTGTACCCAAAAGCCACCTTTTTGTACGCCCTCTTGGATGTGGTATGATGGAAATCAAAGCACAGTGGGAATCACACAAGACTCTATGACGATCTTGGGTCTACAGACTACTCTATACCAGTGTCACCAGAGAACTGCCATCTGACGTGGTGTATAATATCATCTGGGAGTTTTCGGCGAGTCCGTACAGTGTACCCAGTCTCCCCTGAGCACCCATATACCATCCTTGATGTCAAACACTGATGGATATGGGATCATCCATCCCCCATCATATGGGTCAAGATGCATATACGCTAGTCTACTCTGGTGTATCGAGACAGGCCATGTCTCGATACACCCTTGACTAGGAACAGTTATAGGATGTACTCATCGACTACCATGGCCCCACTAGTATGATCTCATCATAGTCCCGGTAGTCGAGTACATATCCTAAGGGCTTTATCAACATGTAACATAGAGACAATCAGAGTACATGTTAAGATAAAGTACAACCAGATAGCATACTATCATGTCGAGTAAGAAAGTCCTCCCTATATATGCCCCAGCATCCACTACAATATACAACGCATGTACAGTAATGGCCTCTAGGGCATACATATAACTAACACCCTCTCTTTGAGTGGCGGTTCATTACGAGCTAACAGACGAAGAGAACGCTCATCTTCAACTTGAGGAGCTCGACGCCCTTGACGAAACCCGGCTCATGGCGCAGCAAAACTTGGAGACTTACAAAGCAAAGATGGCGTGGTTATACGAGAGATTGATTAGGCCGAGAACATTCCGTTAAGGCGAACTCGTGCTAGTAGTCAAGAGACCTATGATCCCCAATCATGCCAAATGGGGGAAATTCGAGCTGAACTATGAAGGCTCGTACATCATAGACAAAGTCTATCAAGGTGGGGCTTACTTGCTCATGGATATGCATGGCGAAAGACCCTTCCGACCAATAAACGGCCGATTCCTTAAGAAGTACTACGGTTGACGAGTCACGAAATAGGTTAATGATAGATGACGACGCCTATGTCCGCTCGCTATCTTCTTGAGTCCAGACTCCAAAAATAGTATCCAACGATACCCCATCCCAAACACGGAAAACTATGGACCAAAACGTCTTTAAACTACTACAAACCGTAGCATCCGAAGGCTGACGCAAAAAAAAATAAAAAAAGAACAAAAAAAACGGTGCGTCCATTAGCGAAATGTGCACAGATGAAAACCCGAAAGGGCTCCGTGAGTAAAAACAGCAGGGCTACCGGCGAGTTTGTGAAAACCCGAAAGGACGCAATCTCGTTAAAGGACACTTGCAAGGTCCTCTCGACCTTGTAAGGAGAAAATACCTGCGTGAGATCCTTACGACTCATAAGGGAGCAACACACTTAGGGATCCCCATGATTCCTAAGGAGAAGTTACACTTATGAGATCATCATGACTTGTAAGGAGAATTCCCCTATGAGACCCTCATGGCTCATAGGATTCAAAAGCCTTAAGATGCAGGGATCTAAGCCTGTTCTTAAGCCGTCATACACTCCTATATTGCCCTACAAGCGTTTCAATATTGACCCTTGTATACAATCCGTGGGCACGAATAAATATTTTCCCAACAGAGTCCCACCAGCAACGAGAGACATCTTCACATGGTGAACGACCCTTATAAGTCCTCTCGACTTATAAGGAGAAAACACTCTTATAAGATCCATACGACTTATAAGAGAACATACACTTAAGAACCCTCACGATTCTTAAGAAGAAAACGCACTTACGAAATCCTCACGACTCGTAAGGAGAAACATCTTTATGAGACCCTTACGGCTCATAATGTCAGAAGCCTTAAGTCAACAGGATCTTAACCCGGATTACTAAGCCACCTTTATTCGAACCGACAAAGGAAAATGATGATTCGCTCCTGGCCATATCCCAGTTGTAGCGATACTGATACCTAAATCGGTGTCAAATTCCAAGTCTAAACTCGCGATAAAAATCAGCGAGCCAAAAATTCATATGAAATAGCCGAAATGATGGGGCAACTTGCAATAAAATCAGCAAGTAAAAAAAATATGCATACAAAAATAGCCGAAATGATTGGGCAACTCGCAATAAAAAGCAGCGAGTAAAATGGAAAAAACAGCCGAAATGATTGGGCACCACGAAAAATAGCCGAAATGATTGGGCAATCGCAAACTTCGCGATATAAAAGCTGAAATTATAGAGCATCGCGGAAAGAAATAAAAAAATGAAAGAAAGAAACTTTTTGCCCTGCAGGTAAGTCCATACTGAACCCTGTATACAATCCATGGGCATAAACAAAATGGGAACCACATGTTCCAACAAACTCGGTCAAAGGGAAAGTCGGATCTTGACAGCAACATCTGCATCTCAGAGGATCAACACGGCGTTCCTTCTCAACTCCTGCAGAATGCAAATGTAAAGTCAAACAACCGACCTCAAGGTCGCAACGAAGCGGAGCCATGGCAAAGCCCCTAATTCCGAATCTCGACAGCAACATCTGTATCCCAGAAGACCAACAACGACGTTCCTCCTCATACCAGCAGGGCATGGACGCGACACCACCAATCGGAGCCACGGCAAAGTCCCCAGTTCTAAGACTCTACGGTTCACAGACAACCTAGGGTCAACCCTTGACCTCCTTGTCGTCAAGCCACGCTTCTACTTGGATACATGTCAACCCTTGATCTTCTTGCCGTAAAGCAACGCTTCGACTCGGATACATGTCAACCCTCATCTCTTTGTCGTCAAGCAATGCTTCGACATGGATACATGTCAACCCTGACCTCCCTGTCGTAAAGCAACGCTTCGACTCGGATACATGTCAACCCTTGACCTCCCTGTCGAGCAACGCTTCGAATCGGATACATGTCAACCCCTGACCTACCTGTCGTCAAGCAACGCTTCAACTCGGATACATGTCAACCCCTAACCTCCCTGTCGTCAAGCAACGCTTCGACTCGGATACATGTCAACCCTTAACCTCCCTGTCATCAAGCAACGCTTTGACACGGATACATGTTAACTCTTGACCTCTCTGTCGTCAAGCAATGCTTCGACACGGATACATCTCAACCCTGACCTCCCTGTCGTCAAGCAACGCTTCGACTCGGATACATGTCAACCCTTGACCTCCCTGTCGTCAAGCAACGCTTCGACTCGGATACATGTCAACCCTTGACCTCCTTGTCGTCAAGCAACTCTTCGACTTTCGACTCGGATACATGTCAACCCTTGACCTCCCTGTCGTCAAGCAACGCTTCGACTCGGATACATGTCAACCCTTGACCTCCCTGTCGTCAAGCAAATCTTCGACTTGGATACATGTCAACCCTGACCTCCCTGTCGTAAAGCAACGCTTCGACTCGGTTACATGTCAGCCCTTGACTTCCCTGTCATTAAGCAATGCTTAGACACGGATACATGTCAACCCCGGACCTCCCTGTCGTCAAGCAACTCTTCGACACGGATACATGTCAACCCCTAACCCCCCGCCGGAGCAATGCCCCATCTCGGAAATACATCAACCCACGATCTCCCTGTCGTAAAGTAATGCTTCGACTCGGAAATAAGTCAACACACGAACCTATCAACCCATAAAACGAAAGTTCTCTTGTGAGATCCTTACGTCTCTCACAAGAAAATGTACTTAGAAGTCCTCATGACCCCTAAGTGGAAAATGCACCTACGAGATCCTCACGACTCGTAGGGAGAAAATTCTTTATAAGACCCTCACGGCTCATAAAGTTGGAAAGTCTTAGGTGGTAGATCCTAACCCTGTCTCCTAAGCCATCACTACCCTACAAAGAGTTCAAGACGAACTGTTACTTATTATCTACAGGCCACACTTGCCAGAGTAACATACCAACAACACAGCAGAGAAAAGAAAGCGATAGTCGGAGATTAAAAAAATGTGTCATTTATTCATGAATTCAATTGAATATGAGATACATCATACAAAATAAAAAAATGAAATGAATACATGTTATTCATAAATTACAATCGATACAAAGACGACAATTGAGAAGGAGGCTATTTTAACAAATCAGTTAGCCGCTCGCGCACTCCTCTCAGCTCCTTTTCATGATCAGCCGCGGCGGCCAGCTCCGCTTCGACTCAGGCCCATTGCTGCAAACAGGATGAAAGTTTCTCATCAATTTCCCGCTGAACTGCATCACGACTCTGCGCATCCCGCTCAGTGAGGTCGAGCTTCTACCTCAGCGTTAGCCCGTCAGAAATACATCATAGGAGGCCCTCAAAGATAGCTTTCAGCTGTGCAGCATTCGCGTCAACCTGGGCATGCAGCCGGGCAGATTCGCCTGAAGCCTCCTCGTATTCCTTCTGCCTCAAGTTTGCCTCTTGTTCGAGATGGCGGAGGAAGGGAACTCTCTGCTCAACCCATGCAGCCCGCTGGGAGTTCAAAGTCAACACTTCCGGAGCAGGACGCCTGAGCTCAATCTCATACAGATAGGCCTCGATCTTCCTGCAGTAGTTAACCCAAGACTCGATGCAGCCCTCACTGTGAAAGTTCTTGAGCATCGCCAACATGAGATTAACCTCAGCAGCAAAATCTACTGCAGATGCGAAAGCCTCGGCGTCAAGCTCCTCGATGGATTCACTCAACATTTGCAGGCTATTCGCAGCGCCCCTGGAAGATGGGCGTTTAACAAAAGGTCCTGCCGGCATTCGAATTCGAGACTCGAAGGGAGCTGGAGTCGGTGTGATTGCTGCAAAACAAGTTATAGTCAGATGTTAGCTCAAGAGATAAAGAAAATGCATGGGCAATGGAGTCTACTATACTGGCTGCGATAGTGGCAAAGTTGGGAGTAACGGAGGCACGCCTGTTCTCTCGTCCCTTCCTACAATCTGTAACGCTGCAATCAATTCAAAGAAGAATTACCAATGACATAGTTGCCTATAAAAGAAAGGAAATAATGTCGGTTAAAAAACTATACTCATCGACACCGGCAGGAAGGATGACTTCTGACTGGAAGGAGAAATGTGGATTCAGCACCTGATACAACAGATGGTCAAAAAGGACTCCTGCAATGCTGTAACAATGCGATGTCAGTACAAAGAGTATATTATCCACAATGAAACCGATAAGTCGCAAACATATACCTTCCAGCACTCCATACGATATAGGAGAAGGCAACGGAACAACAGCCGTCACGGCGGCGACCAAAGGCGCTTCAGATGGCGCAACCTCCGCGTTCACTGCACCTACAAAAAAACATCATTAGACAGGGCTGAACAGGATTGAAAGATAAAAAGAAAAGAAAACAGTGACCCAAGATCTACCTGATAGGTCGCTAATCGAAACCGCGATGAGAGCATCACTAGGCGCAGCGGCTTCTTCGCTCTCCTCCACTGGAATAGTTTCTGCGCCCGTGGCTTCGTCCCCTGATTCGACTACGGCCATCGTGACACACTCAATGCCAACCGATAGAAGGGAACTGCAAGGGGAAAGAGCGACGGTTTGGGCAGTCCTGGACTCCCGAGAGAGAGTAGACATTTTAGGCTCTGTGGTCGCCGTCTTCTCACCTGCCGCCTCACCGCCAATGCTTGGCCCTGCAAGATATGGTATATCAGAATTTGTGGATCGAATAAAAATGAAAAGACCGGGCATTACATTACTTGGCGATGGATTCTCAGTTGCCTCCCGAGCTGCGCTCACGACATGTCTATGAGCAGTAGATAGTGCAGCGGGAGCATCCTCTGGAGGAATAGCGATAGAGTGGGTGGCGCTTGAACCTGCACCCACAGCCAAGCTGACATCACGTTCCTTCGCCGAACGCTGACATCTCCTTGTTAGTGATATGTAGGCCCTAGAGGCCATTACTGTACATACGATGTATATTGTAGTGGATGCTTGGACATATATAGGGAGGACTTTCTTGCTCGACATGATAGTATGCTATCTGGTTACTCTTTATCTTAACATGTACTCTGATTGTCTCTCTGTTACATGTTGATAAAGCAGTTAGGATGAGTACTTGACTACCAGGACTATGATGCAGATCATACTAGTGGGGACAGTGTAGTCGCCAAGTACATCCCTCAAATGTTCCTAGTCGTGGGAGTACCGAGACAGGGCATCGATACTCCAGAGTAGACTAGCGTATGCGCTTCTTGACCCATATGATGGGTGATAGATGATCCCATATCCATTGTTGTTTGACATCAGAGAAGGTATACGGGTGCTTAGTGGAGACTGGGTACACTGGACGGACTCGCCGAGAACTCCCAGATGGTATTATACCTCACGTCAGATGGCAGTTCTCTGATGACACTGGTACAGGTTAGTCTGTAGACCCGAGATCGTCAAAGAGTCTTGTGTGATTCCTACTGTGCTTTGATTTCCATCATACCACGTCCAAGAGGGCGTGAAAAACGGTGGCTTTTGGGTACAGTCCCGAATCACATGGAGGAAATGATCGATCGGAGGGGTTTCGTCTCTCTCGGTATAGGGAGTTAATGTTGCACTGTGTTCGATTGGCTATAACTGGAAATCCCTGGCCAGGGTTGCTGAGATTTACTGGTAAGTGTTATCAGTAGTTTCTCAAACTATTATGGACCTCATATCGACACGACTTATCAAGCTACTGGGGTCTGACGTTTACCACCCCTAGGCGAGATATGCGACATATCAGACGAAGAGACCGGACTGTACGGGAGTGTTACTGGTTGGATTCGCAGGAGAATGTACAGGCTTTCTTGTTAATCTTCTAATCGCTCAATACCTGGATGGCTGTTACGTTTAGCTGACCGCTTGCAGCTTGTGGGTGTTTGATATGATCATCACCTACTGCCGGCGTATTGACGATTCTTTAGAGTCCTACACAGAGCTTTCCTGGCACAGGAAAAACGGAGTAAGAGCACATATGTGATATGTGCGGGACCGAGAATATTACGATATGAGATATCATATTCGATTCTCGCGATATGAGATATCGGCCGGGTATATATGAAATAACCGGGTCATCGGATCAAGTGTTGATTCGATGAACTGATACAGATTATATTAGTCGGTTATATGCGATATAGCCGGATTATCGGATCAAGTGTTGATTCGATAATTTAATATATAATTATATATGTGATATATTAAGTTACATTAACTATTATAAGCTCACTTAAAGATTCTTTTTCTCACTTGGATAATACATTGATATATATGTGATATATGTTAATTGTATTATTTTATTTTGTTACAAAAATATATTATATATATGATATATAATATTGTAACAAGTTAGGGTTACAAATGCAACATGATTTATGGAGTTTAAACAAGTTAGGGTTTGATTTGGGTTAGCATTTGGGTTAGCTTTTGCATGAAGCTTCAAGAAGCTTCCTTTTGTTTTTTGCTAAGATATTTTGTGTTGATATTTTCTAACCCAACCCAAAACCTTTACTCTAGTTAACTCTCTACATGGGTTAAGTCTTTATTCTTAACTCATGGTTGCAATTGTAACCACAACAATAATTCATTATTCATCAAAAAAGGAATTTGCTTCTTCTTCTTCCTTCTTCTTGCATGAAAAAGCTTACTAGCTTTTTGGTATGTGATGATTTTGAGTGAGAAATTGAAAACAAATATGAGCTAAATTCCTACTTCATCATCCTCATCTATTCTAGCCACTTAGATTAGGGTGTTTGCTTTGCTAATACTTGATTAGTGAAGCAAGAGCTTGGGCTTGAGTTTCTTCAAGGTAGATCATCTTTGTTCTTGAAGATTGGAAGCAAGCTTGCATCTTTCTCTTCATGGAGCCTCTCTTGAGTCTGGGAACTCGATGATCGCAGTGAAGGGACCTCAACATGGAGCTTTAGAAGTGAAGGAACGGACTACAAAGGTTGTAATCCCTAACTCTTAGATGTAAAGTTGTTTACATACTTGTTTATCCTAATACTCTAGTTAAGATCCTGGTTAGGGTTTGTTTAGCGTCCCAAAAATTTTAAAGTAGCATTATTGATACTTGTCAAAACCTTGCTAAGGTGCTAAACTAAGCCTACAGTGGTATCAGAGCCAAGCTAGAGTATTAGGCGTTGTCTAGACGAAGTTTGTAGTCCGATCGAACTCCGAAACCCCGTAAAAACCTAGTTTCTGGAAAAAATTTCAGAAGTTGAAATTTTTCATATTAAAAATACTCAGAAAATCATGCAGGGAATTCTAACGATTACTGTGAAGTACGAAGCCACAAATCACTTAAGTGACCGCGGAACCGCGGCCAAACCATGCGTTTGGCGGCGGTTCCGCGGCCAACTTTTGGACTTGGGGGCTAATACTTCATGGTTATATTCTTGGGTATTTTTCATGCTTCTGGGAATTTTTGGTTCTACTCAAGTGTTGAGCCTTCTGGGATATATTGGGAACTCGTTGATTCGATCGGATAATTTAACTTCGTTTAAGTTTTCCGGGTAATTTAGAACGTGTTAAAAAGTTCGAACGGATATCAATAACTCACTTTTTCCCCTGCCGGAAAATTTTCAAGTGTTGGATTTTTTCTTAGTTAAAGAACGTTCAAAATCGTGCAAGTAACGCGGTGGACCCTCTTGAAGAACACAAACCTTAACTCGTTTATGTGACCGTCTGAACCGCCTCTAAACCTTAGGGTTTGGGGAAGTACGGCATTGCCACATGTGAGGCGTTGGTTTGACCCTTCTACGGTTGGACCATTGGTAATGTGGCATGTGATTGATGCTTTTAAACTAAATTCAAGTGTTGAGCAAAAAGGGAAATTTTGGGTGTTTGTTTATTCGATTGGAAAGTTTAACATTGTCTATTTATCTGGAATGTGATACAATATTTGGAATCCACAAGTAGTTATGAGATAACTTATTTGAATGTTATAAATCTAGCAGTTTAGTCTCATTTGATCGGTTACCATGGGATTTTGATGTGATCAAAAGTCCGTCGCAATCACGTAGCGTACGCGGATACTCGCCGGGTAAACTTAATAGATAGCCACGCCCCATAGCCCCGACCAAGTGACTGTAGGAGAACCCCGTCGCCAAAAATATCCGTTCGGGTGCTCGCGGCAGCGGTGTTCCGCCTTAGTGCACTTCGTCGACGGTGTCGGGGGTGCGGCCGTCTACTAAAGTTTCCGACGAGCATTCGATTAGGATGTCAGGAATCTTGTTGAATTGCCCGACTTGATATTGAAAAGAGTTTTCGATATTGAGACTATAATGCGGGGTTTATAATTGTTAGGTATGCGATGTCTAAGGAATTCATTTTGTTAGGCATGAGATGTCTAAGCAGGTTGCGGATTCCAACTGTTGTAGTTTTACACTTTCTTTTCTGTGACCGTAAGCGTAATATGTGGTGTATCACCGGCTTCGTTGCTATACATCAACGACAATCAGGGTACGCATACTTGCTTACATTGATGATATGAGATATTATGTGTTGCTGTAATATGTTATATTGGATCGTCGTGTTCTGAATAGCCGAGGGTTTTATGTGAGATGAGAGTTTTTTTATTTTCATTCATGTAAAATTCTTTGTATGTAATATTCTTTTATTGGGGCACTTCCGGGTTGAGAATGATGTCACCATTGTATATTATTTACTTTTCCGCATTATGATAGACCCAAGACGGGGAGCACAAATAACCGGGTTCTAGGGTCCAGTGGGAGACCATCTCGAGGAGTCGAGACCGGGTGTCCTAACCCTAGAATTGGTAGGCTTGCTTGCCGCTCTCGTAGGGGTCTAGGGGTGTGGGATTAGCTATTCATCGCGATCGTGGAATCCGTGTTTTATACAGGCTCGTATTAAAACACGGACCTCATAGTATATCCAATATTTCATATGTTATCTTCTGCTGCAATATTCTGTGATGAGATCATATTACTGCCTGAGACAAATGTTTATATTATATTTATGAGATATATGTTATATTGCTGATTTCGTTTCAAATGTGATACTTGTGAAGCATAATAAAATGGGACTTCATTAATGAGATTAATGAAACTAAAAGAAATCTAAACATGTTGTAGAAACTTGTCTCAAAAACAGGTAGCTCTAGTTCTTACTTTGCATAGCGGTATTCCTTGTAAAATATCCACCACCTTATTCGATAAGGAAAGAGCCGAGATTCCTTCACCGGGAGTGACCTCTTTAGCGAAACTAGTAGATGCTACAAACTCGGTTTGTCTTTTAATTGGTTTTATAGTTTTTGCTTTGCATAGTGATATTTATTAAATATCCTGCACCTTATTCGATGAGGAAAGAGTCGAGATCCCTTCACCAGGAGTGACCTCTTTAGCAAAACTAGAAAATGCCTCAAAAACATTCCATTTAAAATAACTCGATTCTACAACGATATCAAGTTCATTACGCAAAGGGTTTTCTTAAAAACCTGTCGTAGCCCTCCGTCATTTCAGATAAGTACTTCATAGTATTCGTACTACGTTTGTTGGCTTTCGTCAAGGCGTAGTGTGCGGTAGCTATTTATGCTTATCTGTATAAGCATATGATGCGATTGAGTTAAGGTAGTCGTGCGACTTTGTTGGCTTTCGTCAAGGGTCGTGCGGGTGCGTTTAATTCAATCGGGAAATGACAGGTTGAAGTTGACTAGTAGCCTATGGTTTGTTGGCTTTCGTCAAGGTCATAGGACGCTAGGGGTAAAATATTATCGGGAATTTCAAGTGTTGAAATTCGCAATGAGATTGCATACCTTCTTTGAGATAGTTGGATCCCGATACCCGCTACGAGTTAGAGTTACTCCTGGAAGAGTTTTATACATTACAATTAGCCGATCAAGTAGGTGTCTAGAAAGGTGTCAACGGGGTTAAGCCTCTGGGAAAACGAGGTTTATTTTAATTAGGTCCGTGCGAAAGCGCGGGGAACCTCCCTCAAAGTACCAGCACTAGCCTGGCTGAAAGATTGGCGAACTTGTAGGGTGTAATTAATCCCGGCTAGTCTTTCCTTTTAGGGTTTGAAGGAAGATTTGACTAAAACAGTAGGAGACATCCTGATTAGATATATTAATAACCAATCTAATCTTGCAAGAGCATATACTGAGTGTTTTTTTCTATCTCTCTCCAGGTAGCGACCATATCACGCCTTAATCAAGATAATAATATGGATGTATTGACCGGACCCGCTTGTTATACTACGCTAGGGAACGTTGGTCCCGCTCCAACTTATAACTGTTATAAGACAGAGCAGGAAATAGGGGATTACCAGAATTACCGTGCCGCCCAAACGAAGAAAGTACATGCTGATGCATCTTCTTCGGGTGTGTTCATTACCGAGAACTGTTTCTCAGTATCTTCTATGTCCTGGGTATGAGATACCGGATCAGGATCCCGCAATTGTAATTTGTTACATGGGCTACAGAAAGGTAGAGAACTGAGAACGGGTGATAAGTTTCAAGAGTTGGAAATGATGCAAGTATTGCAGCCAAGTCTGTTGGCAGTTATCACCCTGTATTACCAGAATACATTGATTCTGAACGAATGTTATTAGATACCGAACCTGATATACAATATCATATCAGTCTCTTTATTAGTAAAGAATGATATAATTTTGTATTGTTGGATAATGTTTTGAACATTTCCTATATCAAGAGTTGATCGGTTCATGCACGTTATCTAAAAGCATAGACGTTCTAAATCAATCCACAGTTCTTAACATACAGAACACACACAAGAGGAAGAGTTCAAAAATGAACGAATCCTTCTTGAGGCATTGTAGACTAGGTCATATCAATGCGACCCGACTAGCTGAAGTTACATAAAGATGCATATTTAAATTAGTTTGGATTTACATCTTGTAAAACTTGTCAGTCATGTCACAAAGATAAGATGACCACAGCTCCATTTATTGGAAACAGAGAAAGAGTTAGTGAACTCTTGGGATTAATACATGATGATGTATGATAGTCCCATGTCTACATATACCAGGACGGGTTCTTTGTACTTCATTACATTCACTGATGATCTATCAAGATTCAGACATATGTTCCTGTTGAAACACAAGTCCGAAACTTTTGAGATAGTCACAGAATATAAGTTAGAAGTAGAGAACCAAAAATGGGTATAAGTATTATGTCCTTTGATGTGATCAAGGAGGAGAATACTTGAGCGCGGAATTCCTGGACTATTCTAAAGGAGAATGAGATTCTCTCTCAGCATTACTTCTTCGAATACACCACAGCACGTCGGTGTATCGGGGTGGAGCAATCACACCCTATGTAATATGGTGTGCTCTATGATGAGTACTACTAAGTTGCCTATTTTCTTTTAGGGATATGCACTTGAGTAGTTGCATACCTATTGAATAGGGTTCCAACCAAATCAGATGCCTACCACTCCATATGTGATATGGTATGGAAAGAGCCCATCTCTTGAGGAAGTTAAGATTTAGGGTTGTCCGGCCTATGTCAAAAGCAAAATCCGGATAAGCTCGAGGCAAGGTCAGTTCTATGGAAGTTTGTTGGATATCCCCAACATTCGCAAGGGAATATCTTCTACAACACCGGGTAACAAAAGATGTTTTATTTCTTGGCATACCATTTTTTGAGAAAAAGGGAATTTCTTGTGAAGAAATTAGTGGTTATGAGGTAGAACTGGATGGAATTCCAGCTATACAAACTGCAGCTGATGATTTGGTAAACTTAGAGGATTCAATAGTTTCCAACGAAGCTCAGCCTCTCCGCCGATCTGGTAGGGTTCCTCATCCACCTGAGAGATACTTCGGTTTCTCTATAACAGTGGGAGAGAGGATTGTATCATGAGATGATGACCCAACTAGTTTCGAGCAGGCCATCAGGAGTGGTGACTCTGTGAGAATGGTTGGATGCTTTGCGATCTGAGATGGAATCCTTATACACCAACAAAGTATGGACTTTGGTTGCTTTATCTGAAGGGTTAAATCCCCATCAGGAGCAAGTATATCTTGAGAAGATTACTTGGTGTACATGGAAAAGTTGAGACTTTCAAAGCTATGCTTAAGTCCATCCAGATCCTACTTGCCACTGCTACATACCATGACTACGATAGCTGGTGGTTAGGTGTCATGACAGCTTTTCTAAATGATGATTTGGAAGAGAGCGTCTATAAGTACACAGCCAGAGGGCTTCATAGACAGTGGGAGCAGCGGAAACGTGTGCAAGATGTTTTATGTGATAAATCAGTCATCGCGGAGTTGGAACGTCTGTTTTGAAGTGGTAGTCAAGGAGTTTGACTTCATCAAAATGGTAGATGAACGAAGTATATACAAAAAGGTTGTAGGGAGTATGGTGGTGATCCCCGTATAGTATGTGGATGACATACTCTTGATAGGGAAGAAGTTTCCTATGCTACGCTCGGTCAATCTCCTCTTATCACAAAGATTCTCCATATAGGATCAAGGTGATACCTCCTAAATCCTAGGTTATGGATCTATAAGATAGATCTAATTGGATGTTAGGATTCTCACTAGTTGTAGTGAGGTGGTATCAATCGATCCTGGGGAGAATCACTGGAAAGGTTCCAGGGTGATAAGGACGACTGAATGTCAGTCGCAGGCATTGTCTTTACCCTCAGTGGAGGTACGGTATGTTGGAAGAGTTCCAAGCTAGATACCGTGACATACTAGACGATTAAAGGCAAGATACATAGTTACCAAGGATACTACCAAAGAGTCAGTCTGGATATATATGAGTTCATGAGATGAATTTCGTTCCTACCATTGTGTCACAATGGAGTTGTGGCTTAGGCCTAGGAACCCTCGTTCCATCAGAGATCCAGACATATTCTTAGGCAGTATCACCTGATCATGGAGATGGTTGATCTCCAGGAAGATCGAGGTTAGGAGAGTAGACACAGAGGACAACAGCACGGATCCACTCACAAAGGCTTATTTCCCAGTAGAGACTTTTATGAGATGGTTGAGTATGAGATACTTCAACCACAGCTGATCGTTGGGTATGCGATACCACAACAGATGGCCCTAGTGCAAGTGGGAGATTGTTAGTGATATGTATGCCCTAGAGGCTATTACTGTACATACGATGTATATTGTAGTGGATGCTTGGACATATATAGGGAGGACTTTCTTGCTCGACATGATAGTATGCTATCTGGTTACTCTTTATCTTAATATGTACTCTGATTATCTCTCTGTTACATGTTGAAAAAGCCCTTAGGATGAGTACTTGACTACTAGGACTATGATGCAGATCATACTAGTGGGGACAGTGTAGTCGACAAGTACATCTTTCAATGTTCCTAGTCGTGGGAGTACCGAGACAGGGCATCGATACTCCAGAGTAGACTAGTGTATGCGTTTCTTGACCCATATGATGGGCGATGGATGATCCCATATCCATTGGTGTTTGACATCAGAGAAGGTATACAGGTGGTTAGTGGAGACTGGGTATACTGGACGGACTCACCGAGAACTCCCAGATGGTATTATACCTCACGTCAGATGGAAGTTCTCTGGTGACACTGGTACAGGTTAGTGTGTAGACCCGAGATCGTCATAGAGTCTTGTGTGATTCCCACTGTGCTTTGATTTCCATCATACCACGTCCAAGAGGGCATGCAAAATGGTGGCTTTTGGGTACAGTCCCGAATCACATGGAGGCAATGAGCGATAGGAGGGGTTTCGTCTCTCCCGGTATAGGGAGTTGATGTTGCGCTGTGTTCAATTGGCTATAACTGGAAATCCCTGGCCAGGGTTGCTGAGATTTACTGGTAAGTATTATCAGTAAGTTCTCGAAATGTTATGGACCTCATATCGACACGACTTATCAAGCTACTGGGGTCTGACGTTTACCACCCCTAGGCGAGATATGCGACATATCAGACGAAGAGACCAGACTATACGGGAGTGTTACTGGTTGGATTCGCAGGAGAATGTTCAGGCTTGCTTGTTGATCTTCTGATCGCTCAATACCTGGGTGGCTGTTACCTTTAGCTGACCGCTTCCAGCTTGTGGGTGTTTGATATGATCATCACCTACTGTCGGCGTATTGACGATTATTTAGAGTCCTACACAGAGCTTTCCTGGCTCAAGCAAAACGGAGTAGGAGCACATATGTGATATATGCGGGACCGAGAATATTACGATATGAGATATCGTATTCGATTCTCGCGATATGAGATATCGGCCGGGTATATGTGATATAGCCAGGTCATCGGATCAAGTGTTGATTCGATGAACTGATACAGATTATATTAGTCGGTTATATGCGATATAGCCGGATTATCGGATCAAGTGTTGATTCGATAATTTAATATATAATTATATATGTGATATATTAAGTTACATTAACTATTATAAGCTCACTTAAAGATTCTTTTTCTCACTTGGATAATACATTGATATATATGTGATATATGTTAATTGTATTATTTTATTTTGTTACAAAAATATATTATATATGTGATATATAATATTGTAACAAGTTAGGGTTACAAATGCAACATGATTTGTGGAGTTTAAACAAGTTAGGGTTTGATTTGGGTTAGCATTTGGGTTAGCTTTTGCATGAAGCATCAAGAAGCTTCCTTTTGTTTTTTGCTAAGATATTTTTTGTTGATATTTTCTAACCCAACCCAAACCCTTTACTCTAGTTAACTCCCTACATGGGTTAAGTCTTTATTCTTAACTCATGGTTGCAATTGTAACCACAACAATAATTCATTATTCATCAAAAAAAGAATTTGCTTCTTCTTCTTCCTTCTTCTTGCATGAAAAAGCTTACTAGCTTTTTGGTATGTGATGATTTTGAGTGAGAAATTGAAAACAAATGAGGGCTAAATTCCTACTTCATCATCCTCATCTATTCTAGCCACTTAGATTAGGGTGTTTGCTTTGCTAATACTTGATCAGTGAAGCAAGAGCTTGGGCTTGAGTTTCTTCAAGGTAGATCATCTTTGTTCTTGAAGATTGGAAGTAAGCTTGCATCTTTCTCTTCATGGAGCTCTCTTGAGTCTGGGTACTCGATGATCGCAGCGAAGGGACCTCAACACGGAGCTTTAGAAGTGAAGGAATGGACTACACAGGTTGTAATCCCTAACTCTTAGATGTAAAGTTGTTTACATGCTTGTTTATCCTAATACTCTAGTTAAGATCTTGGTTAGGGTTTGTTTAGCACCCCAAAAATTTTAAAGTAGAATGATTGATGCTTGCCAAAAGCTTGCTAAGGTGCTAAGCTGACCCTACACTCCTCAAGACCTCCGTCAAAGGGACGTCATCTTCTGAACCAGGAGCTGCCTCTAGAGCCGTTACGGCGTCCGACATCGGCTGTTTAAGCGAAGCCTCTTGGGACAATACTGAAGGAGCTGGGGCCTCAGCAGCCGGCTCTGAAAGCGTCGCCGCATCACCACGTGGAATTGGAATCAAACTTGGGATAACCTGAGTCGAGGTAGTCCCTGCAATAAGATGAAAAGGAAGGCTCAAACTACGAATAAAGAAAAAAGGAATGAAGGCATAACAACCCGAAGTATACCAAGGCCTAAGGAAGCGCGAAGCTTCTCTTCCTCTTCAAAAGTCTTAAGGAAAGCCGCGAGAGCCTCTTCGGCGGAGATACCTGTTGAAGAAGAAAGCGTCAGTCAAAGCATAATAATAAAAAATACAACCGCGGAAAGATACGACTGAAGTCTACCTCACTGTGCGATGGTGATCAATGCTACTTCATCGCGAGCTAGTTGCTCCAAAACCGCAGTGGCAGCCTCCAGATTGGTATCATCCGGCGAAATGAATAAACCCTCGTTGGTTCCGTACTCACTCAAGCCTTCGCTGTAAGGAGCATGAGACTCCTGGCCGAATGCAACGTCCGCAGAAAATAGCGACTTCTTCTTCTTCTGTGAGCAGCTGCCGGTAGCCGACAATAGGAGCTTGCGCTTGGCGGGAAACTTCGGGCGACGAGTCCCAATCTCCGTACCCGCGCCAGAATCGGGAAACGCTACAGCTACCGCTTCTATAGGCACACGGGGTAAGGGCACCTCAGGCATAGCACGCGGGACCACAGCCGCAGCAGCTTCTCTTAAGGGAGGACGAACGATGGTCCGTCGCTTCAAGGGAACGATTGGATTACCCGTCGGGACAGCACCCTTACGATCAAGCAATAATCGTTTCTCTTCCCTGATAACAGCACCCATCGCGTGCTGGTACCACGCCACATACACATTCAAATCTTTCGGAACGCAGCTTGGCTCGCTGATAAAGAAGTTAGACCCGGTGTTAAGCCGCATGAAATGGTGTAGCGCATTACGGATACCTTCTTCCATGGCAGCCGGCTCAGCTAGGAAGGCCTCAAGTGGGATACCCTGATTGTAGGTTGATTATTGAGAAAAGCGGTGCGGGTTGTATTTCATGAACAACACCGCATCGTTCTGCCTAAACACTAAGAACTCCGGCCTGATTGAATATAAGTGAAGAATCTCCCGAGCTTTCAAGGTAGAAACCCCATCTTTGAAAGTGTCCCGCACCGGCTGCACCGTCTTAGTGGATTCCTTGCTGATATTCATGACCTTATCGACGAAGGTCATGCCATCCCCAACCGTACGCAGGCGAAGAATCAGACCCCGAGCCTCTCACTGAGTCGGTTCCAAAACGGAAGCGTCAACTAGCCGCATAACCCGAGGAAAGTTATAGCTATCGTAGAAACGGTGCCACTTGTGAACTCCAAAAGGACTGAGCACATGCAACTCAAGCCATGAAGTGAAATAGTGCATCGGGAAGTTTACGGGATGCACCCCCGGTTGAGTGGTGTCTGACGCCAAGCTAAGGCCGTGATACAGGTAAGCCAGCCCAGCAATCCCAACGGCAACCTGCGTCCCTTCAACCATTCGGTGGGCCGGGTAGAAAAAAAACGGTCTCATGTAGCGAGGATGCATGGGGAGTGCAAACCAGCTTAACCATAAACCAAGGAACCCTATAAAGAACGCCTCTTCGTCGATGTCTTG
Source organism: Agapanthus africanus (assembly GCA_030015575.1). NCBI lineage: Eukaryota > Viridiplantae > Streptophyta > Magnoliopsida > Asparagales > Amaryllidaceae > Agapanthus > Agapanthus africanus. Next base: position 622,240,778 of record CM057342.1, read on the forward strand.
AGCGGCGAGTTCTGCAAAGGGGACGAACGCGGCGTTTGGGAGGAAGAAATTATTTTGATCCACTTCCGCTGTCGGCCGGCTATCCAAGCCAAAACCGAAAAGATCGTCGAGTTTGGAAAACTTCGCACCTTGTTTCGGCAAGACTTCCGGGCGAAGAAAACGGGCGATGAAATCCGTAAAGCTGACCCCGTGGCTCCTGGATTCAAGAAACAGGCTCTCGTATATATTTAACACCTTGATCAAGCTTGGGGATCGGTGTTGAATGGCATTCTCTGGGGACAGACCCATCACTATTGATCAAGTGGCGAAAATGTACTCGTCAGGGGGTAATATCTCCTCATAATGTTCCCCTCTGACAGGCAAGCCGGAGATCTCCGCGAACTCCTCTAAAGAGATTGAAACTTCCCGATCTAATAGAAGGAAGGTGTGAGTTGGAACGTTCCATTGTTCCAAAAAAGCTTTGACCCACCATAAAGGGGGCGTGGAATACTAGAAGTGGGACGCATAAATCGCGGGGTACAACCCGAGCTTCAACAGCTGTGATTTCTTGGCCGATAAAATGTACCGGGCCCACTGCAAATATCCAGCTGGATGGCGAGGAGTCAAGCCTATGATGTACGGCTGTCCCCAAGGGCACGACTCGCTTGACATATACGCCGCCCCAGAGTATCCAAAGCCATCGGTGGCTGTACCGGTATCGCGGACATAGAGGGCAAAAGGCAACCTTCCGAAGACCGGTTGACCTCCTCCACGGCATAGTTCACTGGGGGTGAGTCAGCGTAATGGATCGCTGGAATAGGCTCCGAAGGCGCTGCGCAAGAAAAGCTATGCTAACCCCTGATGATCTGATTGTACCACGTCCCCCATAAATGAAGATATTGCCGCTCTAGGTCATGATCTTTGATTAGCGCGAAGACTTCCCTATCCACGGGCGCTTCAGGGAATCCGCTTTCTGAATGAACAAACGGGAAAGAAATGTCGAAAGTCATAATACCTGCGCGATAAAGAACAAAAGTTAGACGTCAATGCTACAGTTTAAGTTCTGGCACTTGGTACTTTAAATTCGTACCGTACTACAATGCAGTGGAAGGGGACCAAAGGGGACTGTCACGGTCCAAAAAGTACGGAACATGACCGGCACTTAAATTACGAAAAGTCTCGAGGCGTACGTAAATCTAAGTAAGCCAAAACCCAGAAATCAAAACCATTTAAGCAGTAGAGTGAAGGAAAATCCAATTTAAAGCAAGTAATTTTATTAACATAAGCCGAATTATGCGTTTTAAAAATATCAAGTCATTTCTGAATATTTCGGCAGAGTTTCCTTTGTAAAAACTGGCCCCGAACGGGGTACAATACCGATAAAGCATAAATAATGAATAAAGGCATCCCCAAGCGGGAGCTAGCTCTTCGTCAATCGGCGGACAAAACCACTCAATACAATATAATATACAACGCCAAAAGGCCAGGTTCAACTCAGGATAAACATCCAACATCATCAAGAAAACCAGATGAAACCATAATAATACAGCGCACGACTCTAGGGTCGAAAGAATATACACTAGCCTTCTATGTCTATCAAATAATACAAGTCTGGTTGATGGAGTTTTACTAGATACAACTGAAATAACAAATATACAATGGTGGTCCTGATGCAAAAGATCCCACCTACCAAAGCAATCACCCGGAAGGGACAGTGTGCAAGCAAAACCGTAACAAAACCTGTACGGCAAAACCTGCAAGAAACTGTAGCACAATGGGGGTGAGTTTTCAACTCGTGAGTAGAAAACATCTACGAGTAGAAATCGCATGAATAACGCTATCCTAGGTCATATAGCTAATATCCTCAAATAAATATCCTGGTCCATCTATTTATAAGTGTAATACTACATGCTCGAGTCAGTACCTTAGATAGCAACATATCAGATATATGATGGATGAATGCATTACAATTGAAACGGAATACATCATGAATGAAACAACTGTTTTCTTTATTTTATGATATTTCTGTATGTATATAAATCACGTATCATGAATGAAATCGACAGATAAAACAGTGTCCAGCATCGACAAAAAACATAAATCTCAGTATCTCAATACCTCAGGCTCCGGCTATTCGGACTGGCCTGTTTCAACAAATCTCAATACCTCAATATCTCAAAATCTCAGTGTCTCAAATCTCACTATCTAGGGCTTCATCAGTCCAGATCGTCCCTTAACATCAATCACACGACCATGAACAGTATCCTCCGGATATCCAACGTGTCAGGTAAAATCACCGGTAGGCAGTCTGCCCCTGCCGGGCCAGCGTCTACACCTCGATCTTCTTGCCCCGGGGTACCTTACCAGGTCCACCATGTACCTGCAAACGATTCATCCAACTCCTCGAATCGGGTCTCGAAATCCATCTCATAACGGAGAAAACATCATGGTGGATGACTCATACATCACGAGAAAATCGCACCTTTCATTTTAAAAAGAGAGAGAGAGAGAGAGAGAGAGAAGTTTATATATATTCTTGCGGTTTTCTCCCAAATCCAAGAAATCTCATGAAAATCCGAAATCCAATCATCAATAGCAAGTAAACAGTGAATATCGGCATAAAACTCCATGATACTGCATAACAGTGAATAATAATATGCATGCAGTAGCAAGTAATAACTGCAATGTCTAAACTAGCATGAGTACGCTAATACCATGTCAAACTATCAGTTAACAAGCTATGTCCATGAGTAATATTCTCTAAAGTGTTCGTGACATGGCAATTACCGATGATGATGTGTGTGAGCCGGCAAGCAGGTATACGTGCAACATACGCATCATCGGTAATGGTGTTGGTGTCCTGACAACAGGGTTTCATGATAATTACAGATAACATATGCATAAGCATGCAATGCGATGAAACATCATGAATATACAGAAATCGATGTAGTAACAGCGACACTGAGTACTATACCTACCCAAAATACGAGTCATACCATTTGGTATTTAAAATACTCACGATTCTCCACTTTTGAAAAAGTGTATGACTCGAGCCCAGTCAAAAGGGTAAGGGAATCCACCTAAGTCTGAGTCGATCTATATACATAGCTAGTAGTCTGTGATCTCGCCTCAATGGTATCACGTACGACACCACAACTAATAAGACATCCTCGAGTCAAGAGTGCGGATCTATCCTCATAACTATATCTCGTACGGTAAATCTATCGTACGACATCCCAAATCTAGGTGCGGGTCAAATATCACATTTATCTCATTACTCAACTGATATCCTTATCATCACATATCGTGAACAGGAGGGTACTGGTCTAAGTCTAGTACACTACTAATACCATCAACATTATCATGATCTGGCTACTGATCTAAAGTCTCATACAATCCGGTGTCATCAACACATATTATCATATAGAAGTATACATCGCCCAAGAGATCCATTATGAATACCATAACATATCTCATCTCATATCTTGATCATATGTCAACTATCGTCATATATACCAACAACATAGTATCATCGTCCAACGACCCGTTATAACATCATGACATATCTCGGTCACACATTAAATATCTCACAGCATCATGCCCGATCAGATCTACTCATTCCCAAGTATCATAAAACATTCTCGTCATCCGAGCATATGAATATACCAATATAAATGTCCCCAATATGCACAAGGATATCAATGTATGGGAGTATGTGTATGTGCGTGTATGCAAATCTTTACCCTAGGGTTTTTATGACAACGAAATTGACTAAAGTCCTTCAATTCTTGCTAAAACTAAACCCATGATCACCTAAAGCTCCCCTTGCTAAGTGTTCAATCTCTCCATAATATATAAATGCATATCTATAACATATCACATCATTTCTTACGACTTTTCGGGGGATGCTATACGCCATCCACCCGACTTCTCCCCGTAGATATAAATCTACTCACCCGATCTTCGTTTGCCGATGCCGACGTCGCCACGCGGTTGCTTGTCGTCTCGAAGTCCCCAGTGGTGTACCTACATGTCACATGTATCGTATCGCATTAAAATCCAATTCAAAGCCAAAACGACGCACGAAACTCACATAGGTCAAAACCTATGGTTTGCTCTCGCAAAACAACCCGATATCACTCGACATAGACGTATAAACGTCAAGGGATCGAGATAAAAGACAAACACTAAAATCCAGAAATTAAAATACGCAAAACCATATCCTGAATCAAAACAGCAACTTGAGAAAGCGGTCCCAGATTTTGGATAGTGTGAAAACAATGTTCCAAAACAACACTAGGCTGACATATAGGGTGTATGTGACCTACTGAAGCAATCTGGACCCTACCCCTCACCAAGTGGATGAGCCCCTCCCTCTAAATTCCGAGCTCGCCAGCCCTGGGGGCTCCTCTATGGTTCGTATTGCTACAGGGGGTTCCTAGGGTCAATTCTAATCTCCAGGGGTTGTTTGCTCAGCTCGTAATTTTCCCAGGTCATCCCAGATTTCTTTGCACACACCAATACCTCACAAATCGACATAAAAGTTTTGAAATTCCGTATTTTGGGTTTTAGTTGGGTTTGGTCTGGGTTTCTATCATTTATGGGGGTTTAAAATCATCTCTAAAGCCCAATTACACCATCTCTAATCAAATTAAACCCCAATTCTCAACTTGAGATTCCAAAGTTCACTAAACTTCGCCAAATTGATTTTAAACTTGAAAAGAGGCTTAAGCAAATGAAACACTACACTATTTGCGAAAGGATTATCTCATTTGACACTCATGAATCCTCTACAGTGCCAAAATGCAAACTTTCTTGGTCCAAAGGGTTGCTTGAGAGCTTTTGCACATTTTTTATGAAGTGGGAGTGGGGTTTTGGGTTTGTTTTGGTGATGAAGTGAGGTGATTTATGGAGGGGGAGAGAGGAGGTGCCGCTATGAAGAAGGAGAAGGAGAAGAAGATGAAGAGAATGAAGTGGAGAGAATGGCCCAAGTCAAAGAAACCCCTCTCACTCTCTCTCTCTCTTACCCATACCTCCCATACTCTTTTGTTTATTCATTTTCCATTTTCCTTTTCTTTTCTTTTGTTTTCTTTCCCTTCTCAATTAAAACAACAACCATGCCAAAATAAATGAAGAGAAGGCCATGAAGAAAATGTAACAAGTGCTAAAAATTGACATGTGCACAAAACACGCTTAAAGTCCGATTAGCGATTTTTAATCGCGATTAGCACTAAAATAGTGTCAAATAAATCATAAACTTTCATAATTTGAATGAATCACATAAAGTACCCTCTTTTAAGTAATTTCCATTATTTTCCAAATTTTTCCCAATTTATCGGTATTTAATTATACCGCCTTATTAAAATATTCAATATTTTATTATTTAATTACAAAAATTCCCAAAAATAATATTTTAATTTTTTTTGAAATGTTATAATCTTCCCCCCTTAAAGAAATTCGGTCCCCGAATTTAAATTTAATCCCCTCAATACTAAAACATTTCAGTAAAAACTAAGCCGTCGGGGTCCCGAAACCATCAATACATAAAACACGTCGTAGCGCAATGCGTGCGCATGAACAATGAGCTGATAACTCAAAAATAACACTCCGTCAAGCAGCACGCAATCATCAGACTCATGGTGAAGACACAAATGTCAAATCCAAAATGAAACCAATATGATATACATCAAAACTATATATGTAAACATCAAATCTATACATGTAAACATCTGTAGGAAATGCATGCCAAACCTTTTTAAGTCCCTGTGCGATGCGGATAACACTGCACAGTGGTGGACGTCTCTAGTTAGGAATATATATATATATATATCCTTTGTTTACATGCACGTACTGCCGTTTTAAAAACAATTTAGAAGGGTTTCTTGTTTTAAACGTTTCGTGTCATCTCAGACACGTAGGTAAATACTGAGACTATAGCTCCCCTTTTGGAAATCCCTTCGATAACTATCAATGCATGCAAAATATATTCAGGTACGGTCCTCTGACTAGTCCTGCCCAGCTACTATATCAATAGTAAATATCATAAAAATGTACTGCTCCATAAGAAATCAATCCCAAAATATGCATAAGAATACCGCGTGCGTCTGGTGCGCACAGAAATCAAAATCCATGAATGAGCCATACATCTACACAGAAACAACATCTAAGTGCATCGGGTGTGCATGAAACATCTGTCAAGGGCAACAGGTGTGCCTGACAGCAATATCAGGTGCATCTGATATGCACGAAGAATCCCAATTTAGTGCATCTGGTGTGCACCAAAATCGCATCTCAAATCATGCACCCAACATGCGCAAAAATCCAAATCAGGTGCATCCATCATGCATGAATAAAAATCTAAATCATGTGCATCCAACATGCTCGAAATCACGAAATCCAATATCAAGCGCGTCAAATATGCACAAAATCTAATCCAAGCGCGTCAAATATGCGCAAGAATCCAATCAGGTGCACAAGGTGCACAAAACAAATATCGATTATCACAATCGAAATCGACGGTATACAACACATCTCAAATCCAAATCAGGTATACTGTAGTATCAAATCTCACAACCATGTGCATCAGCGTGCACAAAATCAAATCAAAACACTAAAAGTGCATGAAAACTATGCCGTAAGCATAAGTCAAATCATATGCATGCCCTAGGCATGAAGTCAAAATCAATAGCTCAAATAACATTAATTTGAAGTCCTGTGCAACTGTAGTGCACAAAATACGTATCACTGCACTGCAAGCATATGTGAACTATACCGAGTGCAAAAATCAAATCGGGTGCGTACCATATGCATAAATCTATCCAACTGTATGAAATCTATGAAATCATAAACATGTGCAACCAAGGTACCAAAAACGATATCAAGTGCAATAACTGCGCACAAATCATAAATCAACACAACGGTGTATAAAGTAAATCTCAAGTGCAATAACTACGCATAAAATACAAATACCCGGTAGGTGCAACCATGGTGCACGAAAACAAATATCATGAAACTCGGTCATCAAGACTAAATCATGCGAATAGATCGCCCAAAATACCGCAATCCAAGGTTACGGATGCGTGATAATCGAATCACCAAATCACAATTCATAAATACCGTCGTCGATATTTCCTCCTTCAAAGTCGAGAAGGGGTCGATGCATCCAATGCTAGCAGAGCAAGATATCTACGTGCCTCATGTTCATAGTCTAGCACCAGGTGCTTTTAGGCTCTTGTCTCCCACTGTGCATTGCTAGATATGTAGCTCCTCGGCTCAACGGCCCAATACGGAATGACGACGGAAACAGTCCCGCTCCGGCACATCCTCTACAGATATCTGGCCAACTATCTCGTCGACGATGCCGAACTCTGGCCTGCTGGGTGTGCGCGATATGACCGCTCCTGGGTCCAAGTCTTCTTGTAATTTATTCCAGAAAGGTCATGTCGAGGTCTTTCCCCAAATCTTGTTTCTGCCGAACAGCCCGGAAGTCATCATCATTACTAAATCTATTTCTTGTTCCGGAATGGCTGCATACTCATCGCGACTCCTTCTAGAAGATATATCTATATACAACGCCTCTGCATGTGTATCACATCTTTGATGTTGGCGGAGTGGAATGTCATCTCATCAAGATCTCGTACGAAGCTCTTACTGCACTTTTCTCCACTGTCGACTGCTTCCGACTCGTCTCATCGTGGCTGCATGGACTGCGCTCCAACGGCTATACTCGTATCTAGAGTCTTCCAAGCAATGCATCTCACCACATAGCATCCGAATGAAGTCGAACCATTCGATCGATTCGTCAAAACCTCATAATTCCCCAAGAGCTCAACATCTTGGGTACGGTTTAATAGTATCGATGTCACGACCCGAAATAGCTTGTGACATGCCCTTGAATCATATGAAGTCTATAAGACCCCATCTAATCCAAGTAAGCCAAAGCCCAGAAATCTAAAACCATTTTAAATAATAAATGAAGGAAAAATAGTTTAAGAAGTGAAGAAAACATGTTTTAAAAGCAAGGTTTTTAAATAAGTAAGCCGAATGTACATTTTTAAAAAAGTATAGTCTTTTCTGAAACTTTCGACAGAGTTCCCTTTGTAAATACTGGCCCCGAACGGGGTACAACAAGAATAATATATTTGCAATGATAAAAGGCATCCCAAAGCGAGAGCTAGCTCTTCGTCAATCGACGGTCACAACCACGCAAGCAATATAATATACAACGCCGAAGGGCGAGGATCAGAACTCAGAAAGAACTTAAAATAGCATGAAAACCGTAATACTACAACGCGCGACTCTAAGGTCGAAATAATACAAAACTGATTTCTAAGTCTGAAACAATATATAAGTTTTGGTTGATGGAATTACTAGATACAACTGAATAATACATGTACAATGGTGGTTCTGATGCAAAAGAACCCACCTACCAAAGCAAGTCACCCGTAAGGGAAGCAATGTGCCAGCAAAGCCGCAAAGAAACCTGTACGGCAAAACCTGCAAGAAACTGTGGCACAACGGGGGTGAGTTGCCAACTCGTGAATAGAAAATATCTACAAGCAGATATCGAATGTATGACTCATCCTAGGTCAATACGATCAGATATATATAAACTTCAATATGAATAAGTCTGAAGCATGCTAAAGTGGCAGTATAACCTCTATACATGAGTGTAGTGCCAAGTTCTCGTGCCAGTGCCTCAGGTAATAACATATCAAAAATATGAGATCAATGTAATCAAATCTGTATGTATGTGGATCCCGTCCACGCGTCACCCATTGACAATAAACATCATGCATTTAAATATCATAAGCATATGCATGGAAGTATGAGGATATAAACTATCTGTGTCCCTCGCGAGGGAACCGGAGTGTCCAACATCGACACTTGAAAACATCATGAAAGCTGTGCCCAGCATCGGCACGTAAATCTTCATATATCGGGCTCCGTCAGTCCGGATCAGCCCACGGGCTCCGTCTGCGGAATCGACCCTCGGCCCCAGCAGTACGCCCATATCCATCTATCGACTCTGGTCAGTATCGTCAAGGTGTAGTGTGCGGTAGCTATATGCTGCTTATCTGCTGCATATGATGCGACTGGATTAGGGTAGTTCTACGGCTTTGTTGGCTTTCGTCAAGGGTCGTGCGGGTGGGTTTAATTCAGTCAAGAAATGTACGGGTTGAACTTGACTAGCGCACTATGGTTTGTTGGCTTTCGTCAAGGTCATAGCACGTTAGGGGCAAAATATTATCGGGAATTTCAAGTGTTGAAATTTGCAATGAGATTGCATACCTTCTATGAGATAGTTCGATCCCGATACCCACTGCGAGTAATTGTTACTCCTGGGAGAGTTTTACACAGGACAATTAGCCGATCAAGTAGGTGTCTAGAAAGGTGTCAACGGGGTTACGCCTCTGGGAAAACGAGGTTTACTTTAATTAGGTCCGTGCGAAAGCACGGGGAACCTCCCTCAAAGTACCGACACTGGCCTGGCTGAAAGATCGGCGAAGTTGTAGGGTGTAATTAATCCCGGCTAGTCTTTCATTTTAGGGTTTGAAGGAAGATTTGATAAAAACAGTGGGAGCCATCCTGATTAGATAAGATAATAACCAATCTGATCTTGCAAGAGCATACGCTAAAGTGTTTTCTTCTCTCTCTCTCCAGGTAGCGACCACGTCATGCCTTAATCAAGATAATAATATGGATGTATTGACCGAACTCGCAAGTTATACTGTGCTGGGGAACGTTGGTTCCGTTCTTTCTTATAAGAGTTATAGGACTGAACAGGACATAGGGGAATACCAAGATTCCCATGCCACCCGAATGAAGAAAGTACATGTTGATGCATTTTCTTCGAGTGTGTTCGTTACAGAGAATTGTTTCACCATTTGCCCTACGTCCTGGGTATTAGATACCGGGTCAGGATCCCATATATGTAATCAGTTACATGGGCTTAGGAAAGGTAGAGAACTTGGAGAAGGTGATAAAGGCATAAGAGTTGGAAATGGTGCAATTGTTGCAGCTAAGACCGTCGGGGAATATCACCTTGTATTACCAACTGGTAATACATTGATTCTGAACGAATGCTATTATATGCCGAACCTGATATGCAACATTATATCGGTTTCTTTGTTGAGTAAAGAGGGATATAATTTTGTATTACAGGATAATGTTATGAACATTTTCCGTAACCAAAAGTTGGTTGGATCAGGCACGTTATGCAATGGCATTTATGTTCTAAATCAATCAACAGTTCTGAGCATAACAAACACACACAAGAAGAAGAGTTCAGAACTTAACGAATCCTTCTTATGGCATTGTAGACTGGGTCACATCAATGCGACACGACTATCTAAGTTGCATAAGGATGGATATTTGAAACCGTTCGAATTTTCATCTTATGACACTTGCCGGTCATGTCTCAAAGGCAAGATGACCAAAACTCCGTTTACGGGACACGGAGAAAGTGTTACCGAACTCTTGGGACTGATACATAGTGATGTATGCGGTCCCATGTCTACACATGCCAGGGATGGTTCTTCGTACTTCATTACATTCACTGACGATCTCTCAAGATACGGACATGTGTTCTTGATAAGACACAAGTCTGAATCTTTTGAGAAATTTAGAGAATATAAACAAGAAGTCGAGAACCAAACCGAAAAAAGTATTAAAATCCTTCGATCTGATCGAGGAGGTGAATACTTGAGAAGTGAATTCCTGGACTTCCTAAAAGAGAATGGGATTCTTTATCAGCTGACTCCTTCATATACACCACAGCACAATGGTGTATCAGAACGGAGGAACCGCACCCTATTAGATATGGTGCGCTCTATGATGAGCATAGCTGAGTTACCTATTTCCTTCTGGGGGTATGCGCTTGAAACAGCCATACATCTATTGAATATGGTCCCCACCAAATCTGTGCCTACCACTCCATATGAGATAAGGAAAGGGAAGAGACCATGTCTTAACTATGTTAAGATATGGGGTTGTCCAGCCTATGTCAAACGACAAAATCCGGACAAACTCGAGGCACGGTCTGTTCTATGCAAATTTATAGGATATCCCAAGAATTCACAAGGGTATATCTTCTACCACCCTGAGGAACAAAGAGTGTTTGTTTCTCGGCATGCCACCTTTTTAGAGAAGGAATTTCTTGCAAAAGAGATTAGTGGTCATGAGGTAGAACTGGAAGAGGTTCCAGCTACAAAAGTTGCAACAGAAGATCTGGTAGAACCAGAGGATTCTGTAGTTCCCAATGAACCCCAGCCACTCCGCCGATCTAGTAGGGTTCCTCGCCCACCTGAGAGATACTACGGTTCTCTCATGGATGGTGGGAGCGAGGATTGCATCATGAAGGATGATGACCCAACTAGCTTCGAGCAGGCCATCACGAGTGGGGACTCAGTGAAATGGCTGGATGCAATGCGGTCTGGGTTGGAATCCATGTACATCAACAAAGTATGGACTTTGGAAGTTGCTCCTGAAGGGGTAAAACCCATTGGGAGCAAGTGGATCTTCAAGAAAAAACTTGGTGTAGATGGGAAAGTGGAGACTTTCAAAGCTAGACTTGTTGCAAAGGGTTTTTATCAAATACCAGGTGTGGACTATGACGAAACCTTTTCTTCAGTGGCTATGCTTAAATCCATCCGGATCATGCTTGCCATCGCTGCATATCATGATTACGAAATCTGGCAAATGGATGTTAAGACCGCCTTTCTAAACGGTGATTTAGAAGAGTGCGTGTACATGACTCAGCCAGAGGGCTTCGTAGATAGTGGGAGCAGCGGGAAGGTGTGCAAGCTGCTTAAATCCATTTATGGATTAAAGAAAGTATCGCGGAGTTGGAACATCTGCTTTGACGTCGTTATCAAAGAGTTTGATTTCGTCAAAAATGTAGATGAACCTTGTATCTACAAGAAGGTAGCAGAAAGTAAGGTTGTCTTCCTCGTATTGTACGTGGACGACATACTCTTGATAGGAAATGACATTCCTATGCTGCAATCGGTCAAGCTCTTCTTATCATAAAGATTCTCAATGAAAGATCTTGGTGATGCCTCCTGCATATTGGGAATTAGGATCTATAGAGATAGATCCAAACGGATATTGGGATTGTCCCAATCCAGGTACATTGACACCATACTAAAGAGGTTTAGTATGGAAAGCGTGGGAACTTACCCACGATCTCTGGAGTCACTCTCTCCAAAGAGATGTCTCCCAAGACTGATTTGGAGAGAGCTCGCATGCAAGGGATACCCTATGCTTCGGCTGTAGGCTCTATCATGTATGCGATGCTATGTACCAGACCCGATGTAGCATACTCACTAAGTATAATGAGCAGGTATCAAGATGATCCTGGAGAGAGTCACTGGACAGCTGTGAAGAGCATTCTCAAGTACTTACGAAGGACTAAGGAGATGCTCTTGGTGTATGGTAACGGAGAACTCCAAGTAGAGTCCTTTACCGATTCGAGCTTCCAGAGTGATAAGGACGACTCTAAGTTGCAGTCGGGATTTGTCTTTACCCTTTACGGAGGGGCGGTTAGCTGGAAGAGTTCCAAGCAGGAAACCGTGGCTGACTCGACGATGGAGGCTGAATACATCGCTGCCAACGATGCTGCCAAAGAGGCTGTCAGGATCAAGAAGTTCATTACTGAACTTGGAGTGGTTCCATCCATTGAGCATCCAATACCTTTGTATTGCGATAACAATGGAGCGGTGGCTTTGGCCAAGGAACCCAAGTCCCATCAGCGATCCAGGCATATTCTGAGGCGGTATCACCTGATCCGGGAGATAGTTGATCGCCGGGAGATTGAGGTCAGGAGGGTTGACACGAAGAATAACACAGTGGATCCACTCACAAAGGCCATTCCCCAGATACAGTTTGAGAGACTCTTCAGGATGCTCGGTATGCGATACTACAGCAGCTGGCCCTAGTGCAAGTGGGAGATTGTTAGTTGTATGTATGCCCTAGAGGCCAGTATTGTACAGATGATGTATATTATATTGGATGCTTGGACATATATAGAGATGACTTTCTTACTCGATATGATAGTATGCTATCTGGTTGCTCTTTATCTTAACATGTATACTTGTCTCTTTATACTGTCTTATAGCTACATGTTGGTAAAGCCCTTAGGATGTGTACTTGACTACCTGGACTATGATGCGGATCATACTAGTGGGGACATGGTAGTCCATAAGTACATCCTTCAAGGTCCCTAGTCGTGGGTGTATCGAGACAGGACATCGATATACCAGAGTAGACTAGCGTATACGCTTCTCGACCCATGAGATGGGCGATGGATGATCCCATATCCATTGGTGTTAGACATCAGAGATCGTATACGGGTGCTCAGTGGAGACTGGGTACACTGGACGGACTCGCCGAGAACTCCCAGATGGTATTATACCTCACGTCAGATGGCAGTTCTCAGGTGACACTTGTGCAGGTTAGTCTGTAGACCCGAGATCGTCATAGAGTCTTGTGTGATTCCCACTGTGCTTTGATTTCCACCTTACCACGTCCATGAGGGCATGCAAAACGGTGGTTTTTGGGTACAGTCCCGAGTCATATGGAGGCAATGAGCGATAGGAGGGGTTTCGTCTCTCCCGGTATTGGGGGTTGATGTTGCACTGTGCTCGATTGGCCGTAACAGGGAAGTACCTGGCCAGGGCTGATTGGAGATTTACTGGTAAGTGTTACCAGTAGTTTCTCGACCCGTTATGAACCTCACATCAGTATGACTTATCGGTTATTGGGGTCTGACGTTTACCACCCCTAGACTTGATATGCGACATATCAGACGAGGAGACCAGACTGCACGGTAGTGTTGCCGGTTGGCTCGACGGGAGTTATAGCAGGTTCGCTTGTTTTCTTCTGATCGTTCAATACCCGGGTGGCCGTTGCGTTTAGCTGACCGCTTGCGGCTTGGGGGTGATTGATATGATCATCACCCACTGCCGGCGTATTGACGAGTCTTAGAGTCCCACAAAGGAGTTACCTAGTCCAGGCGAAACATTGTGGAGCGCGTATGCGATATGCGCATGGGCCCGGTTTAGATGCGCGTATGAGATACCGTATATTGATCGGGCGGCTTGCTTTTGGTTAGGGTCATATGTGATATGGCCGGATTGACAAATCAAGTGTTGATATATCATTTGACCATTAGTTTCTCACTAGAAATCCTTTCTTGTATTTGATGGATGTATGCATGCATGTATGTTTTCTTTTTAGATTCATGCACATATTGATATGCATACACACATGCATACATACATACATCCTTCATGGTTGTACATACATGGAAAATGGTGGCAATATAAGACTCACACCATGGTTTAAATATATGGATTATTGTTTATATTTGTGTTAAACCAAAATGGAAAAGAAAAGGTTAATAAATGGTTGTTTTCTACACACTTCCTTAACCTGACCATGCTCACCTACTTCTAACCATAGATTAACCTTCTCTTTGTGTTTTAACTCAAAGTAAATAATATCTTAAATATTTAACCATGGTTTGAGATGAGAAATAGAAAATATATATACATATATTTTTCTTTTGCTCAAGAGAGCTTTTCTTTTCACTCTTGTTCAAAAGCCATCATCTTCTTCCTCCTTCACCTTTTGCTCTCTAGATCTTTCAAGTGAGCAAAATACTCCATAAGATAGGATTTTGAAGTGAGAATAAGAACCACAACATCATTCTACACAAGTTTAGCCCACTTGTTTGGAGTGTTAGCTTCATTTTAATCTCTTGATAAAGTGAAGTTGCTAGCTTGGACAAAGCGGACTCCGGGTGGATCATCGTTGACCTAGAGGAGTTCAAGCGGACTTTTTCCAAACCCCAAGTAGCCGAGGAGTCTAGCGTAGGGAGCTACAAAGGTTGTACTCTCAAAACCCTAGCATTTCTTTCATGTGATGAAGTGTAGTTTATGAAACCCTAATTTTTCTAGGATTGATTCATTGTGTGTTCACTTAGCACCCTAAAATTTTAATCTTTGGTATATGTGATGCTTCCAATCTCTTCATGAGGTGCTAGGTTAACCCAACATTAATTATAATAGCATAAGCTAAATTATGCATTTTAAAAACATCAAGTCATTTCTGAACATTTCGGCAGAGTTTCCTTTGTAAAAACTGGCCTCAAACGGGGTACAACACTGATAAAGCATATATAATGAATAAAGGCATCCCCAAGCGGGAGCTAGCTCTTCGTCAATTGACGGACAAAACCACACAATACAATATAATATACAACGCCGAAAGGCGAGGTTCAACTCAGGATAAACATCATCAAGAAAACAAGATGAAACTATAATAATACAGCGCACAACTCTAGGGTCGAAAGAATATAACTGGCCTTCTATGTCTATCAAATAATACAAGTCTGGTTGATGGAGTTTTACTAGATACAACTGAAATAACAAATATACAATGGTGGTCCTGATGCAAAAGAGCCCACCTACCAAAGCAATCACCCGGAAGGGACAGTGTGCCAGCAAAACCGCAACAAAACCTGTACGGCAAAACCTGCAAGAAACTGTGGCACAACGAGGGTGAGTTGCCAACTCGTGAGTAGAAAACATCTACGAGTAGAAATCGCATGCATAACGCTATCCTAGGTCATATCAGGTAATATCCGCAAATAAACATCCTGGTCCATCTATGTATAAGTGTAATACTACATGCTCGAGTCAGTACCTCAGATAGCAACATATCAGATATATGATGGATGAATGCATTACAATTGAAACAGAATACATCATGAATGAAACAACTGTTTTCTTTATTTTATAAGATTTCTGTATGTATATAAATCGTGTATCATCAATGAAATCGACAGATAAAACAGTGTCCAGTATCGACACAAAATATAAATCTCAGTATCTCAATACCTCACGCTCCGGCTATCCGGACTGGCATGTATCAACAAATCTCAATAGCTCAATATCTCAAAATCTCAGTGTCTCAAATCTCACTATCTAGGGCTCCGTCAGTCCTGATCGGCCCCTAACATCAATCACATGACCACGAACGGTATCCTCCGGATATCCGACGCGTCAGGTAAAATTATCGGTAGGCAGTCTGCCCCTGCTGGGCTCATCGTCTACACCTGGATCTTCTTGCCTCAGGGTACCTTACCGGGTCCACCATGTACCCGCAGACGGTTCATCCAACTCCTCGAATTGGGTCTCGAAATCCTTCTGATAACCGAGAAAACATCATGGTGGACGACTCATACATCACAAGAAAACTACACTTTTCATTTTAAAAAGAGAGAGAGAGAGAAGTTTATATATATATATATATATATATTCTTGCGGTTTTCTCCCAAATCCAGGAAATCTCATGAAAATCCGAAATCCAATCATTAATAGCAAGTAAACAGTGAATATCGGCATAAAACTCCATGATACTGCATAACAGTGAATAATAATATGCATGCAGTAGCAAGTAATAACTGCAATGTCTAAACTACCATGAGTACGCTAATACCATGTCGATCTATCAGTTAACAAGCTATGTCCATGAGTAATATCTCTAAAGTGTTCGTGACATGGCAATTACCGATGATGATGTGTGTAAGCCGGCAAGCAGGTGTACGTGGAACATACGCATCATCGGTAATGGTGCTGGTGTCCTGACAGCAGGGTTTCATGATAATTACAGATAACATATGCACAAGCATGCAATGCGATGAAATATCATGAATATACAGAAAGCGATGGAGTAACAGCAACACTGAATAGTATACTTACCCAAAATACGAGTCATACCATTTGGTATTTAAAATACTCACGATTCTCCACTTTTGAAAAAGTGTATGACTCGAGCCCAGTCAAAAGGGTAAAGGAATCCACCTAAGTCTGAGTCGATCTATATACATAGCTAGTAGTCGATGATCTCGCCTCAATAGTATCACGTACGACACTACAACTAATAAGACATCCTCGAGTCAAGAGTGCGGATTTATCCTCATAACTATATCTCGTACGGTAAATCTATCGTACAGCATCCCAAATCTGGGTACGGGTCAAATATCACATTTATCTCATTACTCATCTGATATCCTTATCATCACATATCGTGAACAGGGGGTACTGGTCTAAGTCTAGTACACTACTAATATTATCAACAATATCATGATCTGGCTACTGATCTAAAGTCTCATACAATCCGATGTCATCAACACATATTATCATATAGATGTATACATCACCCAAGCGATCCATTATGAATACCATAACATATCTCATCTCATATCTCGATCATATGTCAACTATCGTCATATATACCAACAATATAATATCGTCGTCCAACGACCCGTTATAACATCATGACATATCTTGGTCATACATTAAATATCTCACGGCATCATGCCCGATCAGATCGACTCATTCCCGAGTATCATACAACATTCTCGTCATCCGAGCATATGAATATACCAATATAAGTATGTCCCCAATACGCACAAGGATATCAATGTATGCGAGTATGTGTATGTGCGTGTATGCAAATCTTTACCCTAGGGTTTTTGTGACTAAGAAATCGACTAAAGTCTTTCTTCAATTCTCGCTAACACTAAACCTATAATCACCTAAAACTCCCCTTGCTAAGTGTTCAATCTCTCTATAACATATAAATGCATATCTATAATATATCACATCATTTCTTATGACTTTGCGGGGGGTGCTATACGCCATCGACCCGACTTCTCCCCGTAGATATAAATCTACTCACCTGATCTTCGTTTGCCAATGCCGACGTCGCCATGCGCTTGCTTGCCGTCTCGAAGTCCCCAGGGGTGTACCTACATGTCACATGTATCGTATCGCATTAAAATCCAATTCAAAGCTAAAACGACGCACGAAACTCACATAGGTCAAAACCTATGGTTTGCTCTCGCAAAACAACCCGATATCACTTGATATAGACGTATAAACGCCAAGTGATCAAGATAAAACACAAATACTAAAATACAAAAATTAAAATACGCAAAACCATATCCCGAATCAAAACGGCAACTTGAGAAAGCGGTCCCAGATTTTGGATAAGGTGAAAACAATGTTCCAAAACAACACTAGGGTGATATATAGGGTGTATGTGACCTACTGAAGCAATCTGGACCATACCCCTCACCAAGTGGCCGAGCCCCTACCCCTAAATTCCGATCTCACCAGCCCTGGGGGCTCCTCTGTGGTTTGTATTGCTACAGGGGGTTCCTAGGGTCAATTCTAGTATCCAGAGGTTGTTTGCTCAGCTCGTAATTTTCCCAGGTCAACCCAGATTTCTCTGCACACACCAATACCTCACAAACCGACATAAAAGTTCTAAAGTTCCATATTTTGGGTTTCAGTTGGGTTTGGTCTGGGTTTCTATCATCTATGGGGGTTTAAAGTCTTCTCTAAAGCCTAATTATACCATCTCTAATCAAATCAAACCCCAATTCTCAACTTGAGATTCCAAAGTTCACTAAACTTCGCCAAATCGATTTTAAACTTGAAAAAAGGCTTAAGCAAATGAAACACTACACTATTTGTGAAAGGATTACCTCATTTGACACTTATGAATTCTCTACAGCGCCAAAATACAAACTTTCTTGGTCCAAAGGGTTGCTTGAGAGCTTGTGCACAATTTTTGTGAAGTAGGAGTGGGGTTTTGGGTTTGTTTTGGTTATGAAGTGAGGTGATTTGTGGAGGGGGAGAGAGGAGGTGCTACCATGAAGAAGGAGATGGAGAAGAAGATGAAGAGAATGAAGTGGAGAGAATGGCCCAAATCAAAGAAACCCCTCTCACTCTCTCTCTCTTGCCCATACCTCCCATACTCTTTTGTTTATTCATTTTCCATTTTCCTTTTCTTTTCTTTTCTTTTGTTTTCTTTTCCTTCTCAATTAAAACAACAACCATGCTAAAATAAATGAAGAGAAGGCCATGAAGAAAATGTAACAAGTGCTAAAAAAATGACATGTGCACAAAACAGTTTAAAGTCCGATTAGCGATTTTTAATCGCGATTAGCACTAAAATAGTGTCAAATAAATCATAAACTTTCATAATTTGCATGAATCACCTAAAGTATCCTCTTTTTTAGTAATTTCCATAATTTTTTAAATTTTTCCCAATTTATCGGTATTTAATTATACCGCCTTATTAAAATATTCAATAATTTATTATTTAATTACAAAAATTCCCAAAAATAATATTTTATTTTTTTGAAATGTTACCGGGACCCACACAATCTAGATGACGACTCATCATTAATGAGACAGTCTCATCATTGATGAGACAGTCATTAAGTAGAAATTCCTAAAAAGATTCTCATTTAATGAGAGGCCCGTCGGGCCAAGGAATAAAACTCCCTTGAGAGCAGCGCTCTGCAAAAGAGTGACATCTGTCAACTCTAATGATGAAGAGAATAAAAATTCCCCAAGAATCCTAAGGAGCCATGCTCTGCGAAGAAGATGGAATAATCCATCAAAAATCCTAAAAGCAAAGCTTTTTACAGAAGTTAAAAACTTCAGGATCTTTAAGATCTGTAAAGCGAACTCTAAGAGTTCTTCGTTAATGGGTTAAAGGAACCCTAAAAAGGATTTCTTTTTCTGATCAATGATGTAGAAAGAGCAAAACTCTGGTTTTTAATTAACGGGTTGAGAAACCCTAAAATTCTTTAAGATCCGTGATCTAAGTGGAGCAAACCTCTGTTAATGGGTTCAAATCTTACCAAAAAATTTGACAGAGTTTTAACTCAAAAGGAGTTTTCTGAGGCAGAGAGCTTGGCTCTAAAAAAGAATTAAATTCTCAAGAATAAGAAAACAAGAGGATGAACAGAGGTCATCTGAAAGGGTCCAAAAGCCCTATTTGTAGGCGCTGGAAGTCGATCCAACTTCCAAGGCAATCTAACGGTGGAGAGGCTGCCACCGCTGCACTCACATGTAAGCCACGTGAGCTCAACGGTGGGGGGGCATTTTTTTCCCCCAATCAGAGCAAAGCTCTGTTCAAATATTGAAATTTGAAATGAAGCAGCGCTTCATAAAAGCGCTGGCGTCAAGAGCGCCAGCGCTAAGAGTTAAAGACTCTGAGGCAGCGCTCACGTGCAAAGTACGAAAACGCTCGCGCCAAGTGCGCTAGCGCTAAGAGTCAAAGACTCTGAGGCAGCGCTCACGTGCAAAGCATGAAAGCTCTAGCACTAAGTGCGCCAGCGCTAAGAGTCAAAAACTCTGAAGCAGCGCTCACGTGCAAGGCATGAGAGCGCCAAGCGCTAGAACTAAATGTTCTCCACCGTTGGATTAAAGATTCAACGAAGATGATAAATCATCAAATTACCAGATTAAAATTCTGTTAAGGAAATACTCCTCAGAATCTTTCCAAACAAGAAAGATTGTGCTCTGTAAACCAGAGCACCGTTGGATTAAAGATCCAATGGTGATTAAAAATCACCAAGATACAGAACAATCTCTGTATGGGAAAATAATTTCCTAATCTTGTTAAGTAACAAGAAAGATGTCTTCTGTAAAATAGAAGCCCTATGATCAAAGATCCAATGGTGGGGAAACATCCCCAGATCAATCAGAGAAAGATTTCCTTAACTGATTCAACAAATCAGCCTCCCCTATATAAAGGATTGAAGACTTCAAGTCTTGCACAGAGGAACCCCCCACAAACTTTAAGAAATTTCAAAGAGAAGAGTAAGCTCTCGGTAGAAGAAATTTTCTTCAAGGTAAAGAAGAGAGATCATAACATCTCCTGAATTTTGGAGAGTTTAACTCTTACATCATAAGAACTCGATTCTTTATGTAGATCACAGATCCATAAGACTAGGTTTTTTCATTAAAAAAACCAAGAGACCATAGCATCAGCATCTCATCAAAAGGAGAAGAACTTAGTTCTTAGATCTATGAGACAAAGTCTCTTATGAACGATAATTTAATTCTCAGAGTACAAAGTTAATCAAAACTAACAAAGAAGAGCCTTAGCGCTCCAATTTAAGAAGAAGTGCCTTAGCGCTCCAAGTCTGGCGCTCAGCGCCCAGCGCTCCAAGCGTTATGTTAAGAGGAGCGCCTTAGCACTCCAAGTCTGGCGCTCAGCGCCTTAGCGCTCCAAGCGCTATGTTAAAAGGAGCACCTCAGCGCTCCAAGTCTAGCGCTCAGCGCCCAGCACTCCAAGCGCTATTTTAAAAGAGCGCCTCAGCGCTCCAAGTATGATGATCAGCGCCCAGCGCTCCAAACGCTATTTTAAAAAAGCGCCTCAGCGCTCCAAGTTTAGTGCTCAGCACCCAGCGCTCCAAGCGCTATTTTATAAAAAGCGCTTTAGCGCTATAAATTTGGCGCTCAGCGCCAAGTGCACCACTCGCTCCTCGCGTGGGTGCTGAAGGAACACAACATGTTCTTTAAATAAAGTCTCAGTGCCATAAAAAGTGTTCAACACTCAGCAAAAGACAAAAAGAAAAAGGGTGTCAGAACCCAAATTAATGCTCAGCATTATTGAACAAAAAGGGACCGAGCCCAAACAAGTGTACAACACTTTAATCAAAACTGAATGGGCTGAGCCCAAGTTAGCCATAAGTCCCTAACTCAAACCAATTGAGCCCATGTGCTCACAATTGATCTTAGTCCCAAACCTGACTACAGATCTCCCAACCAACATTGGTTCAAGGGTACATCTTTTCATTCCTCTGATATGTGTCATTGTACACGTCTTCAGAGAGATGACGGGTCCCGGCAACCATACATTCTATGGACCGTAATGTCCTTACACTAACTATGGACCGCAACGTCCCTGAACTAAACTCTATAGACTATGACGTTTTTAAACTATGGACAATGATGTCCTTAAACTCCATGGACTATGATGTCCTTAAACTTATGGACCGCAATATCCCTAAACTAAACCCTACGGACTATGATGTCTTTAAACTCCATGGACTATGATGTCCTTAAACTTATGGACCGCAATGTCCCTAAACTAAAACAATAGAGTCCAAATGCTCTATTGTTGGATCTAAATGATTCCAAAATCCTGTTGAGTAGATCTTTGTCTAAAATTAGACTAACGTATCCTTAACAAACGTTTAAGTTGATCTTAGTCTCAAACGAGATTAACGATCCTTAAACCCAACCCAAACCCAAATCTAAGAAAATACAGATTTGGACAAATCCACGCCCTACGGGCAACAACATAAATTAGTCTCCGTATACAATCCACAGGCAACCAAAAACAAAACAAATACACACGACATGAAGTGACCATCTGGAGAAGGAGAAAGTGGGGGATTGCGCCTGCAAGAAAGAGCGTCCCCACAATCAAAAACCCTTCACAATGAGGGGAAATCTGACTAAGTCTGCTACATCGGCCACATCTGTCTAAACCTTCGATATACGGTGCCATAAATCAACTTGGCATCTTCGGAGAGGTGGATAGATAAAACCCAATAGCATCTTCCCCCAAATTCAGGCTAGACGTTTGTCTTCCCGGTCTTCAGCGGCGAACAGTCGGTCTTCTCTGGAATCAGACGACCTGACCGACGTCGCCTCATAGGGCAAGGGAGCGTGGCAAGCATTGAAACGACGGTTCAGTTGGTCCTGAGACCTTGGCATTGGACAGTCCGGCGCCCATCAAGTTATGGAATCATTCCTCGTATGGGGGTCATGACTACCGGAATCGGTACGCCGCTGTTCTGTAGTGTCAGGATTGATCCGAGCGAGGCCGAGAACCTGAACGTGTCCTTCTGTCACCTCGTGCAAGCCGCCTTTCAGGAGAGCAGGGGTGGCGGTTTGTCGGTCGATCTGCGCCGCAAGGCTTCGACGATATTGGGAGGAGGAGTGGAACCGCCCCCGCCTCTATTGCGGAGGACGAGATGACTTATGTTAGGATTCTCATTACGATGATCGCTGGTCATCGAATCGAAGGGGGAAGATCAACATTTTTGGATGGAAAATGGTGTTCCCACAGACAGCGCCAACTGATGGAGGTCGGGATTGTTAGTGTGATATGCCCTAGAGGCCATTATTGTATAGAACTAGTTTGTATATTACATTTTGGAAGCTTGGGATATATACACGGATTTATGATAATCTTGCTCGATATAGTAGTATGCTACTTGGTTTGTATCTATCTTAATATGTGTATTTTTTCCTTTTAACATATCGCTAATACATATTGATAGAGCCCTTAGGATCTTTGCTTGACTACCAGCGTTGTGATGGCAGTCACACTAGTGGGGGCTGGGTAGTCTACAAGCACATCTTTATACAGGTCCCTAGTCGTAGGATTATCGAGACAGGGCATCGATACTCCAGAGTAGACTAGTGCATATGCTTCTCATCCCAGCAGGGGAGATG
This sequence comes from Agapanthus africanus, assembly GCA_030015575.1. Lineage (NCBI taxonomy): Eukaryota > Viridiplantae > Streptophyta > Magnoliopsida > Asparagales > Amaryllidaceae > Agapanthus > Agapanthus africanus. The sequence continues at coordinate 622,264,099 of CM057342.1, forward strand.
GTCTGTCCCACAGCCATCAGTACGTCGTACTGGAGATAGTATGCAAGTGCTCATTGGATTATGAGTTACACTAGATGGACTCGTGGGGTACTGCTGGTTGGTACTATACCTAACGTCAGGTAGCAGTTCCCAGGTGACATGAGTACAGCTTAGTCTGTTGACTTGACACTGCTATTTCACCTCAAGTGTGTTCCCACTTTTCTTAGATTGCCATCCTACCACGGCTCTATTGAGTCGTGCAAACAGGTAGTAGTTGGGTGCAGTCCCGAAGCACTTGGAGGCAGTGGCGATTAGATAGGATTCGTCTCTCCCGGTATTGGGGATTGATGTCGCGCTGTGTTCGGAAAGCCATTACACAAATTCCCTGGCCAGGGCAAGCGAGATTTACTGGTAGGTACTTTAGTAGTTTCTCAGGGTGTTTTTGGCCGCACTCCGACATGACTTATTGCACTATTAGGGGTCTGACGCTTGCCGCCCCGCTAGGACCGATATGCGACACTCTTATACGAACAGACCGGACTGTACAGAGATTGTCACAGATAGGCTCAGTAGGGGTATGGATGAGTTTCCTCGTTGACCTTCTTATCAACGGATACCTGGGTAGCCGTTACATACAGCTAGTGCCACTGACGTGTTTGTGGTTAAACTCACTGCCAGAGTACTGTCGAGTCTTTAGAGTCCCATACAGAGGGTTTCCCAGCTTCGGACGAAACGATGTAGAGGTCATATAGTTTTACGACAGGGTTCGTTCACATACGTGTACTTGTACGCATGTGATGTTCGAGCGGACAATACTAGTGGTCTTTGGTTTAAGCCGGATCCTAGTATTTGATTATTAGATTAGTTTCATCTCATAGTATTTGTGTTTCTCGGAACACAGATGCGAGTATGTATATACAGATGAGAGGGGGTATAGAAGGAGACATCACATTAGGGTATTGACCTTTGAATTGATCAAAACAAATATGAGGTGGAGAAAAGTATTTGTTATTTTTAGTAAATGATAATTTTGTGGCATGGCTACTTGGGTTGACCACTTGACTTGGATTGACTTTTTGACTTAGATATTTTTGTGAGATATTTTTGTGACCTAGATATTTTGATGAGATATTTTTATTGTGCCATGCTTATGGTCATGTCAAGCTAGCCATTCCATTGATCAATTATCATTTATCAAAAACATTTCTCTTTCCTCAAGTTCACTCTCTCCTTCTTCCTCTCAATAACCCTAGTGTCTCATGTGTTGAGAACCAAGGGATAGTGAGACTAAGCTATCCAAAATCACACTCTACTCATTCTAGGTTACTTAGTTTAGTACATCAAGTTATCTAGTTGCCTTAACTTGGAGGTTGAGCTCAAGGTTGGAACTCTCGGGTGGATCTTCTACGACTTCAAGAAGCCGACGAGGAGGTGCTATCCATTTCCACTCCAAGGAGCTTGCAAGGTGAAGGAGGACAGCGAGAAGACAAGAAGGACTTGAAACTTTAGCTATAATCTTCTTACATAGTAGATAAAAACTCTAGTTAGTTTGTTAGTTATGGTTTAGCTAAGATCCTAGAGTTCAAGTCGATGTTACCTTGTTAGTAAAAATCGTTTTTTACCCGTTCTGCCTCCCCGCAAACCTGTGGGGTAGGTGACGTCGACTTACAGTGGTATCAGAGCCAACTAAACTATAGCTAACAGATTAAACGACAAGTAAAACTGTGAAACCGAAATAACCCGAAAACATCCAAGCGTAGATCCAAGTTTCTGTCGATTTTTCAAAAGACTCTAAAAATTATTTTAGCAACTGCAGAGTACTCATTGAACTGTAAATGACCACTCACCAAAAATGAGACAATTCCCTCATAAAGTGGCCGGCCACATTGAAGAAATTTTTGAGCTCACCGGGTCATTTTGACGGGATTGCTTTATGGTTTAGTGTGTGACTTTGTGACTTGGATCTAGTGTTTCAGGAGTTGTTTGTTTTTGCCAATTTTGGATATTCTGTAAATTCTTTACTGTGGCAATACCGGGTGTTTCGAAGTCGCAATTTAACGTCGTTTAATGTTTCAAGTTGTGATAAATGTGCTTGTAAACTTCCGCTAATTGCTATATGTCGGTTAGTTGGGGGTTGCACATTTCTGTGATGATTATGTTGGTTTGTGTATATGAACTTGTTGGATTGTTATGGATGAATAGCCGGGGATGTGAGATGAGTGTTTTATCTTTCATTCGATGTAAAATTTGTAAAGTGATGTAATATTATTTTTGCGGGACACATCCGGGTTGAGGTTGCAGCCACCGTTGTATTATTTCTTTTACTGTTTTCTGCTCTTAGGATAGGCCCAAGGTGGGATGCACAAACTACCGAGTACTTTAAAGTGCCGAGTGGCCTACTCATTTTGTTGAGGGAGGTTGCTTCACTTCGGGTATTTGGCAGGTAGTTTGCCGCACCCGTAGGGGTCTAGGGTGGGGTTTGGTTATTCATCACGACCGTGGAATCTGTCTTTCGTTAAAGGCTCAAACGAAACGCGGAATTCCTAGTATATCTAATGTGTTCATCTGTGATCTGGAATGCCTATCATTCGGTCTGATGAATGTATATATCTATATATGATATCTAGTAGATGTTGCTTATGTTTTGCATCCGCGCTAGTCCAGCCCCTGCTCTGTCGTTAGTTAAGTAACCTAACGGGTGATGACAGGGCCCCGTGGCGAATGCGGATGGCATAAGCGTACGGTATATTTTCGTTTTTTTCTGCAATGGTAGGATTAATTGATTTACATTAATGCTAAGTAAACAAATCAAAGTTGAATCGTTGGAATAATTTCAAAACCACTCAGTTTTTTTAAAACAGCAAAACTTTTAAAATGCGGAGCTTAAACCACTCCTTTTAAAAGCTATCAGGTTCCTTCGATTATATCAAGTTCACTACGTTCACAGTTTTGCCAAAACCATTCGTAGCCCTCCGTCATTTCAGTTGGATATTCAGTAACATTTAAGCTATGTATTTTGACCTTCGCCAAGGCATAGTGATTGGTAGCTGCTGAATATTCATCTGTAGCATAGATAGATGCATTGGTTTGGGACGGTCGTACTACTATTTTGGCCTTCGTCAAGGGTATGTACGAGCGGGTTTAAATTAACCTGGACAATGACGGGTAGAACTTGATATGTGACTTATGATATGTTGGCCTTCGTCAAGGTCATGAGAGCATAGGGCAAAAATCCACATCGGGAGTTTCTAAAGAAACTGAAACTTGCTAGTGTTGCAGACCATTTAGAGTGTGATAATTTTGGTAGGATTCCTTCGATTTTATCACACGATGATATTTGGATCCCGATCATACTGTGAGTATATGCTACTCCTCGGGAGATTTTTTCACTTAACGATCAATGTTATAAACCAAGTAGGTGACTAGAAAGGTGTTAACGGGGCTACGCCCCCAGGGAAAAGAGCTTATTTAATTAAGGAACTTCACGAAAGCGTCGTAAAAGCTCCCTCGAAGTACCGACACTGGCCTGGCTGAACGGTTAAGCAAGAATTGTACGGTGAGATTAATCCTGACTAATTCTTCTTTTATAGTTTTAGGAAGGTTTCGAGAAACAGTGAGAGCCATCCTGTTTAGATAAACTAAAAACCAATCTAAATTTGCAAGAGTATCATGCTAAAGTGTGTCTTCTGTCTCTTCTAATTGCAGCGACCAAAATATGATGGGCCTTAAGTTACTATTAGATAAAAATATATTGACAAGGCCAAACTACAAAGACTGGTTCAGGAATGTCAAGATGGCAATAACTTATGACAAGTTGGGTTATGTCCTTACTACTAAAACCCCGCCGTCCTAGGTCCAGAATCCAGTGTCGTGGATAAGGAAATCCGTAAGACCCGGGAGATTTACTGCGCGAAGGCCAAGTGCCTCGTGCTGGCCTCTATGGACAATGAGCACCAGAGGCGGCACGAGAATATGGATCTTGAATCCAATTCCTCCATACCAAAGAATTATATGGAGAGCAATCTCGTATCGCAAGATACGAGACCTCGAAGAAGCTTTTTCAGGCTAGGTTGGCCGTCGGATCATCTGTAGGGGAACACGTCCTTAATATGATCGTCTATATTGAAGAGCTCGCGGACCTCGGGACCACGTTAGAGAATGAGCTGTATACAGACTTAATTCTATAGTCCCTCCCTTCCACCTACGCCCAGTTTATCTTGAATTTTAATATTCAAAGTAAAGAAGTTGAACTTCCGGAACTCCTCAATATATTGAGGAGTGCAGAGGGCACCCTGCAGAAAACCAGGGAAACACCCACTCTACTTGTTGGTGGAGCTTCCTCTTCTAGATCCAAGGCGAAAGCCAAAGGAAAGAAGAAGAAGGCCCCCACCAAGCCGAGAGGCGGTGTTAGTAAGGTGGAAGCCAAGGGCAAGGCAAAAGTGGTGGGACCGACAGTAGGAAAGGAAGAATGCTTCTACTGTCATAAAAAGGGCCATTGGAAGAAAGATTGCAGGGCTTGGAAGGCTAAGAACCAGAACCCGAAGCAAGTTGTGGCTTCGGCTTCAGGTGTGTTAGTAATTGAAAACTGTCTATCAATCAACTCTACTTCCTCGGTATTTGATATCAGATCAGGATCTCATATCTGCAATTCTTTGCAGGCACTGAGAAGCCGTAGGGTTCTGAAGACCGGTGATATGACCCTCGGGGTTGCTAATGGAGTGAGCGTGGATGCTGTGTCCGTAGGGGAATATCACCTTGGATTGACGAGTGGACATATTTTGGTTTTGCGCAACTGTTTTTGTGTACCTAGTTTGACTTGTAATATCATTTCTGTATCTTCGTTATCTAAAGAAGGTTATGATTTTACATTTGTAAGGGATGTCGTAAACATCCACCTTAATCATGGTCTGATTGGGTCAGGTACTCTAAGCAATGGTATATACGTATTAAACCAACTACAAATTTTCAATGTCCAGAACACACATAAAAGAAAGACTCCATAAATAAATCATGCTTTCTTATGGCATTGTAGACTAGGTCACATCAACGAAATAAGGTTGACCAAGTTATATAAAGAAGGATATTTGGATCCGTTCGAATATCAATCTTATGCAACTTGTCAATCATGTCTCAAAGGAAAGATGACAAAAACTCCATTCACTGGACGCGGAGTAAGAGCGAGCGAGCTCCTGGGACTAACACACGGCGATGTGTGTGGTCCAATGTCTACACATGCAAGAACTGTTTATTCCTATTTCATTACTTTTACGGATAATTTCTCTAGGTATGGACATATTTTCTTGATGAAACATAAATCCGAGGCCTTTGAGAAATTCCGAGAATATAAAAATGAAGTGGAAAAACAAACCCACAAAAGTATCAAAACACTGAGATCTGATCGAGGTGGTGAATACTTGAGTGCCAAGTTCCTAGATTACCTTAAAAAGAATGGAATTCTCTCTCAGCTTACTCCTCCATACACACCACAACACAACGGTGTATCAGAGATGGAACCGAACCGTATTGGATATGGTACATTCCATGATGAGTAACGCTGAGTTACCGCGAACATTCTAGGGCTATGCATTAGAATCAGCTGCATATCTTTTGAACAAGGTTCCTACCAAGACTGTGCCTACCACACCATATCAGATGTGGAGTGGGAAGAAACTCTATCTTTAGTATATGAAGATATTGGGATGTCCAGCTTTTGTTAAAAAGCAGCATGGGGATAAACTCGAGGCACGATCAGTACTGTGTAAGTTTGTGGGATACCCAAAGAACTCCAAGGGATATCTTTTCTATTACGTAGAGGAACAAAAGGTTTTTGTTTCTCGTCATGCCCACTTTCTGGAACATCGGTTTTTAGAAAAAGAAACTAGTAGGAGCGCAATAGAACTGGAAGAAATTCCAGAACCACAAGCTATTACTGAAAGCTTGGTGGAACCAGAAGTTTCAAAAGAACAGGGAATTCCCGCACCACTCCGCAGGAGTAGTAGGCTATTTCATTCGCTTGAGAGATACTACGGTTTTCTCGTAGACGGGGATAGAGAGGATTGCATCATTGATAATGATGAGCCGACTAACTTCCACCAAGCCATTCAGAGCACTGACTCGGTAAAATGGCTGGATGCAATGCGGACCGAGATGGAGTCCATGTACTCCAACAAAGTATGGACTTTGGACATTGCTCCAGAAGGGGTAAAACCCGTAGGCTGCAAATGGATCTTCAGAAAGAAGATTGGTGTAGATGGACAGGTTGAAATCTATAAGGCTAGACTTGTTGCAAAAGGATTTCATCAAAGACCTGGTTTGGACTATGACGAAACCTTTTCTCCAGTGGCTATGCTCAAATCCATTCGGATCCTTCTTGCCATTGCTACCTTCCACGATTATGAGATTTGGCAGATGGACGTAAAAACCACTTTTCTAAATGGAAATTTGGAAGAGTGTGTATATGGACCAGCCAGAAGGTTTCATTTAGAGTGGGAGCAGCGGGAAAGTATGCAAGTTGCTTAAGTCTATCTATGGACTTAAGCTGGCATCGCGGAGTTGGAACATCTGTTTTGATGAAACGGTCAAAAAAATTGACTCTATCTAAAATCCAAATGAGCCATGCATTTATAGTAAGATTGTAGCACAAACTATTTTATTCCTCGTCTTGTACGTGGATGACATTCTCTTGATAGGAAATAACATTCCTATGCTATAATCTGTCAAAGGGTTCTTGTCACACAGGTTCTCCATGAAAGACCTAGGTGATACCTCTTACATTCTGGGAATCCAGGTCTATCGTGATAGATTTAAGAGGATGTTGGGGCTTTCACAGTTCATGTACATCGACACCATACTAAAAAGATTCAGTATGGAAGATTCTAAGCGCGGTAATTTACCGGCTTGTCACGGAATCACCCTCTCCAAAGAGATATCTCCCAAGACTGATTTGGAAATAGATCGCATGTCCATTATACCCTACGCTTCTGCGGTAGGCTCTATAATGTTTGCAATGTTGTGTACCAGACCAGATGTTGCTTATGCACTGAGCGTGGTAAGCCGGTATCAGTCAAACCCTGGGAAGAAGTACTGGATAGCGGTAAAGGACATTCTCAAATACCTGAGAAGGACTAAGGAAATGTTCTTAGTTTACGGCGGAAAAGACCTCCAGATCGAGGCCTTTGCTGACTCCAGCTTCCAGAGTGACAAGGATGACTCCAAGTCCATGTCAGGCTATGTCTTTACCCTCAATAGAGGGACGGTCTGATGGAAGAGTTCCAAGCAGGACACCGTTGCTGTCTCGACAATGGAAGCGGAGTATATCGCAGCTTCTGATGCCGTAAAAGAAGCAGTATGGATGAGAAAGTTCTTAATAGAACTTCAGGTGGTTCCATCCATTGTTGATCTAATACCTCTGTATTGTGACAACAACGGAGCTATAGCTTTAGCAAAGGAACCCAGGTCCCATCAGAAGTCCAGACACATCTAGAGGCGGTATCACCTGATCAGGGAGATCGTGGATCGCCGGGAGATCGAGGTTCGGAGAGTTACTGCTGAGGAAAACACTGCAGATCCACTCAAAAAGGCCATCCCTCAGACGCAGTTCGAGAGGCTATTCAAGATGATAGGTCTGCGATATGCCAGCACATGGCCTTAGTGCAAGTGGGAGATTGTTAGTGTGATATGCCCTAGAGGCCATTATTGTATAGTACTAGTTTGTATATTACATTTTGGAAGTTTGGGATATATACACGGATTTATGACAGTCTTGCTTGATATAGTAGTATGGTACATGGTTTGTATCTATCTTAATATGTGTATTTGTTTCTTTTAACATTTCGCTAATACATATTGATAGAGCCCTTAGGATCTTTGCTTCACTACCAACGTTGTGATGGCAGTCACACTAGTGGGGGCTGGGTGGTCTACAAGCACATCCTTATACAGGTCCCTAGTCGTAGGATTATCGAGATATGGCATCGATACTCTAGAGTAGACTAGTGTATACGCTTCTCATCCCAGCAGGGGAGATAGTCTGTCCTATAGCCATCAGTACGTCGTACTGGAGATAGTATGCAGGTGCTCATTGGGTTATGAGTTACACTGGATGGACTCGTGGGGGTACTGCTGGTTGGTATTATACCTATCGTCAGGTAGCAGTTCCCAGGTGACATAAGTACAGCTTAGTCTGTTGACTTGACACTGCTAGTTCTCCTCAAGTGTGTTCCCACTGTTCTTAAATTGATACCCTACCACGGCTCTATTGAGTCATGCAAACAGGTAGTAGTTGGGTGCAGTCCCGAAGCACTTAGAGGCAGTGGCGGTTAGATAGGATTCGTCTCTCCCGGTATTGGGGGTTGATGTCACGCTGTGTTCGGAAAGCCATTACACAAAGTCCCTGGCCAGGGCAAGTGAGATTTACTGGTAGGTACTCCAGTAGTTTCTCAGGTTGTTTTTGGCCTCACTCCGACACGACTTATTGCACTATTAGGGGTCTGACGCTTGCCGCCCCCTAGGACCAATGTGCGACACTCTTAGACGAATAGATCGAACTATACGAAGATTGCCATAGACAGGCTCAGTAGGGGTACGGATGAGTTTCCTCGTCGACCTTCTTATCGACTAATACCTGGGTAGCCGTTACGTACAGCTAGTGCCGCTGACGTGCTTGTGGTTAAACCCACTGCCAGAGTATTGTCGAGTCTTTAGAGTCCCACACAGAGAGTTTCCCAGCTTCGGGCGAAACGATGTAGAGGTCGTATGGTTTTACAACAGGGTTCGTTTATATACGTGTACTTGTATGCGTGTGATGTTCGAGCGGAAAATACTAGTGGGCTTTGGTTTAAGCTGGATCCTAGTATTTGATTATTGAATTAGTTTCGTCTCATAATATTCATGTTTCTCGGAACACGGATGCGGGTATATATATACGGATGAGAGTAGGTATAGAAGGAGACACCTCATTAGGGTATTGACCATTGACTTGATCAAAACAAATATGAAATAGATAAAAGTATTTGTTAATTTTGGTAAATGATAATTTTATGGCATGGCTACTTGGGTTGACCACTTGACTTGGATTGACTTTTTGACTTAGATATTTTTGTGAGATATTTTTGTGACCTAGATATTTTGATGAGATATTTTTATTGTGCCATGCTTATAGTCATGTCAAGATCGCCATTCCATTGATCAATTATCATTTATCAAAAACATTTCTCTTTCCTCAAGTTCACTCTCTCCTTCTTCCTCTCAAAAACCCTAGTGTCTCATCTGTTAAGAATCAAGGGTTAGTGAGACTAAGCTACCCAAAATCACACTCTACTTATTCTAGCTTACTTAGTTTAGTACACCAAGTGATCTAGTTGCCTCAACTTGGAGGTTGAGCTCAAGGTTGGAACTCTCGGGTGGATCTTCTACGACTTCAAGAAGCCGGCGAGGAGGTGCTATCTATTTCCACTCCAAGGAGCTTGTGAGGTGAAGGAGGACAGCGAGAAGACAAGAAAGGCTTGAAATTTTAGGTATAATCTTCTTACATAGTAGATAAAACCTCTAGTTAGTTTTTTAGTATGGTTTAGCTAAGATCCTGGAGTTCACATCGATGTTACCTTGTTAGTAAAAATCGTTTTTTATCCGTTCCTCCTCCCCGCAAACCCATGGGGTAGGTGACATCGACTTACAGGGATCTCCCTCAGATGTTGTCCTCCGTCGATCTTGTGGCCAGTGGGGCTAAACGGTTGAGATTTGTTGTGGAGGTTGGATGTGGATCTCAATGGGTTATTGATTGTTGTTGACGCCGAGCTACCCACAAAGGAAGTCCCAGGTTGGGAAACTACCGTAGGATCCTCCGACGATCAAGTAACTACCAAGGAATAATTGGGTAGAGTAGCGGCGTATTGAATTAAGTTCGAGTTACCTGAATCGTTTGGAGGAGGGGTTTATATGGGGGTTGCCTGAGGACGAGCCGATGCGAGATTCTTGCCACCCGTTTCGTCCCTGTGTAACGTCCGCATTGATGGCGAGATATGCTCATTAATGACGACACCACTACAAATAAGGGTTGCCCCTACGGATTTACCCGTAGGGGCAAACCACTGCCCCTACGGATATATCCGTAGGGACAATAAAATACCCTGAAGGTACAAACGCCGTAGGTGTAAATTGAAGCCCTGAACTTGCCCCTACGGACAAAAACTTGCCCCTACGGAGTTCTGTGTAGGTCCCATTTCCCCTACGGAGTAGGCCGTAGGGGAAAAAAAATTATTTTATTTACGGTTTTTTTAAATATATTACTTGTACCTACGGATGAATCCGTAGGGCCAAGTAATATCCCCTACGGATACATGCATAGGTAGATATCCGTAGGGGCAAAATATCAGGATTTCTGATATTTTGCCCCTACGGATAACTCCGTAGGGGCTTTTGTTTGCCCCTACGGATATATCCGTAGGGGCACTCCCAACCCCCTGATACTGAGATCAGGGGGGAAAATATCGGTTATTCTGATATTTTGCCCCTACGGTTTAAGCCGTAGGGGCAACATGTGTACCTACGGATTAATCCGTAGGTACATATTATCTGTTTTTTGTTTTAAAAAAAGAGCTGCCTGATTTTTTCTCGTCCTGTGAACAATAATATATATATCAATCAAATATAAAATTAATCATCACACAACATATATCGCAGTATTCATAATCACATCTCACGCATATAATATACAAAAGAAACCAAAAAACTGAATATGATATAAATATAAACCAATATCAATATCGTCCAAAATGTTTCAAAATGTAGTACAATATGTATCATATAAATAAATACATGTTTCAAAAAATAAGAATCAAAAAGCTACCCTAGCTCGGTCCAGCTCCACCTCTGATAAACGCTAGAATCTGGCGCGCCTGCTCCTCGGTCAATAAACCATGCAATTCGGCGCATGCGGGAGTCTGAGCGGGCTGTGGAGCTGGCGATGTGGTTTGCGCAACCGCCGTCGAGGTAGTGGCTTGCGGAGCCGCGACTGCGGGAGTCTGAGCGGGCGGTAGAGCTATAGGAGCTGTCTACGGAACCGCAGCCGATGTAGTGGCTTGCGGAGCCGCAGCCGAAGGAGATGCATGTGGAGGCTCGGCCGTTGTACCCTGTCGCGTCTGGACCTAATGTGTGTAATAAGCGTGTAAGAACTGTGTATTATTCGAATTCGTATCATTATCAAGTTATTTCGAAACCCCATTTGGATATCTAGTTTGGAAAACCGTAGTTTATTTTAATTAGATATGTATGTATGATTAATCAAACCTAAGTCTACAACCAACTAAGCTCAGGCTACGTACTAATTATGGATATGTTGATATCTATAATATGACATGATATTTTACTATAAAGTAGTATACATACCAGCATCTCCTTCAACTCCTGAACGGTGGCCCTCAAGCTCTCCAGTTTCTGCTGGACACGTCGCTCACTGGAGACGGAGGAAGTAACCGCCGGGGTGGAGTCCAACCTCATATGGGCCCTGCTAGGGCCCAGTCCCCGGCCTCTCTCCCAACCTCCGTGGTGCCCTCCGTGTTCGGCGTCCAGGACTGGAGTCAGCAGCCTCGGATCGCTCTGTCCGGTAAAATCGATCCCCAAGGCCTCGGCCTGCTCAACCACCCGCTCCTACACCCACATTAAGCAGTAAAGTATAAGTATAAAATTTAAATTTGAACCTTCCAAAACTAAAATTTCAAATATGGGTAGAATAAATATTAACACTTACGCAATACTCCTGGGTAGCGACGTCGGGATATCGAAGCTCGTCCGTGGCGGGATCTGTCGAGGTGCCGTGGACGACAAGATATGCGGACAGCACGCTCGGTGTACCACCTTGCGCCATGGTCTGAGCTGTCTGCAATATTAGAAAATAACTCTTAATATTAGATATATTAGAAAATAACTCTTAATATTGCAGAATATCACAAAAGTTGGTCTATTGTAATTTACCGATAACTCCATGGCTCGAGTAATAATCCTCGAGCCACCTGTGTAAGTGGGGCGACCCCTCTTCGCCGACTTCCTGTTCTCTGTATTCTGAGCGGCCTGTTTCTGCACAACGCATTAACATTTAGTTTTCTAATTAAGGAACAAAAAAATATAAATTATATCCTAAACAATGAATTACATTTAAAATACATACCTGTTTGCGTTGAGAGTCGAAATATTCGCACAATAGAGGCCGTGTCTCTACGTCGAATCTCGCAAACGCCGGAGTAGATAGGAGGGCCGCTCTCTCTGCCTCGGGGGTCGCCATCCATAGGGAGTAGCAGTCGGCCTTCAGCTCATTCCTGTTGTATCGGACCTTGGTCTGCATGTTCTTCATCAGGCCATTGTACAGAGCATGAAGGTCGAGCACCCTCCCAGGGTGATCAGGGTCGGGTACAGGCTGAAAATCGTAATCCGACTGAAAATACAAAAAAAACATTGTTATTAGATTGCAAGTGTTAATAATAAATATATTAGATAAATCAAATGAAAATATATATTAATACGTAGCCGAGCCTGATCAAAGAAGAGGGCGAATGTGCGCCGGTGCTGCTCGCCCCACTCAATGTGAAGTGGATATTTCTTCACGAGCCGGCTCTCGTCCACCATATACCGGCCGAACCTCTCGGCATGAGGATCGGTATAGCGATAGTCAAGGGTAAGAAGAGGGGGAATGCTGCCCCCTAGCTCTGTCAGGCCTCAGCCTATGGGACTGATTCGGGCCTCGAGTCCCCCTCTGGAGATGGAGAGGCCCTGTGTCTGCAAGAAATATCAAGACAATCAATATTAAGACAAAGTTGTATTAAGAAATCAAGGTTAAACAAAAATTGAAGTGTGATATATACCTCCGGTGACTAAAGCACGAGCCTGGGCCCGGGCAGCAGCACGAGTGGGACGATAGTTCCTCCGGTTAGGAACAGCCGGGGTCCCGGATGCGGACGCATCCCCTCCAACTAGAAAATAAATATTGACGCTAAATTTCCATGAAGTTCATATTTATTCTAAAGAGAATATGTAAAATGAATAAATATTTTATATTTATTCATACTAACCTGCAGACGATGCGGAGGGTATGGAAGTGGCGGGAGTGACCCCTGCGTCAAATGTGGACGCACCACCTATAATTAGACAATTAAAAATAGATTATATAAGTAATTGCAAAAAGAATGTGTAGATCAATAATATAACGTTCTAAATCAATATGCATGCACTATAGGATATATAAACATGTAAGTGCACGGCGGCGCCCCGGCCGTCAATCCGACGGCCAAATGCGGAAGCGGTGATAAACTTTAATTTTTGCAAACTAGAAAACCGGTACCACCGCGGACTAAACACCCGGATCGAACCATTAACTAGTTCTATCTAACTACAAGATGGGGAAGAGAGATATACCGACTGATCCAAGTCCTCCGGTCTTCTCGTCGTCGTCCCGATCTCCCGCGGAATGTCCTGTCTCCACCTCGTCGCCGGAAGTGCACCACATCGCCTACATCTTTTACGGGCTCCCACCTCAATACCGAGGCAACTCGGGCACGAAGCTGGCTAGTCGACATGCCCAAGGTTTGCAGTAGAATGTAGTGTAGAGGCTTGTGTCTCATTTGGGGTTTATAAAGGTGCCATATGAGATGGTGGAGGAATATGGGGATTTTTGGAGCATTAAATGAACAAAAACCCCACACCAATCAAAATGGACAGCCCACTATGAAGAGTGGCCGGCCATGCCAAGTGAGGGGGGAGTGAATGAGAGAGTGACCAAACTCAAGAGAGTGAATCAAGAGAATAATGCAAGTGAGTGGAAGAAAAGGATATCATGCAAAAAAAATGATCACAAGTCTAAACTAACACTCAAACAACAATCATCACACTTCATCATCAACAAGCATGATGACAATCAAAGGCCAACACTCCACCACTACCATCATGAAAACATAAGTCAAGCCATCATGGTCAAAAGAGGTCAAATGATAGTGCACCATCATGATACAAAAAAAATGCAAAGACCCCCTCCACAAAAACTTATTTGCACAAATGCAAATAAGCCCTCCTCCACCAAACTTCGGCCAATGAACGATACAAAGAAATATGGCCGAAACGGAAAGCAAACTGGCAACTCCAGAAAACTGGTCCCGTAATAAATTACAGGAAAACCCCACAACTGTGCATACACACCCGCATCTGTATTCCGACCGGAATACAGATGCAATGAGACAAAATCTACACTGTACTATACTAGGATCCGGCTTAAACCAAAGCCGGCTAGTATTATCCGTTCGATCCTGATCCGTGCAATACCGCACGTATCTGATCGAACCCTGCCATATATCCATACGGCCTCTAGTACGAACTGTCCGATCCTGATCCGTGCAATACCGCACGTATCTGATCGGACCTTGCCATATCTCCATACGGCCTCTACAGCTTTTCGCCCGAAAACTTGAGCAACAGAATGTGGGGGACTCTAAAGACTCGTCAACACCTTGGTTGTGGATTTAACCACTAACACGTCAGAGGTATAAGCCAATACGTAACGGGCTACCAGGTATTGACCAAAAGGGACGTCGATGAGCGAACTCATCCTGACACCCTACTGAGCCTGTCAGTGACAATATCCGTACAGTCCGGTCCGTTCGTCTATGAGCATCGCATGGCGGGCCTAGGGGGTTGGTAAAAGTCAGACCCCCAAAAGCGGTACAAGTCGTGTCGGAGTGTAGCCCAGAACACCCTGAGATACTACTGGAATACCTACCAGTAAATCTCCTGCCTCGGCCGAGGGCTTTGTGTAATGGCTCTCCTAGACACAGCACGACCTCACCCCAAATACCGGGAGAGACGAACCCCTGAAGATCCGCTCACTGCCTCCATGTGGCTCGGGACTGTACCCAACTAAAACCTGTTTGCACGTCTCCTTTGAGCGTGGTAGGGTAGTAATCAAAGTACAGTGGGAACTCACACGAGACAAATGACGATCATCAGGTCGATGAACTAACCTGTACACATGTCACCTGGGAACTGCTATCTGACGTCTGGTATAAGATCAACTAGCATGTTTCCGGCGAGTCCTGTCCGGTGTACTCATAACCCAATGAGCACCTGTATACATCTTAGGTGATCCAACTGACACCAATGGCTTGTGAGACCGGCCACCGCCCCTCGTCGGGGTCTCGACTGTATACACTAGTCTACTCTGGAGTATTGATGCCCTGTCTCGAAACTCGCACGATTAGGGACCTTTTAAGGATGTGCTTATAGACCCCCAGCTCCCACTTATAAGATCGCCCTCATACTGCTGGTGGTCAAGCAAGAATCCTAGGGGCTCTATCAACGTGTAATAGCGACCTGTCAGGTCACCTAAGCAGTACACGATGATAAAGATAAACCAGATAGCATATTATCATCTCGAGTAAGACTGTCCTACCGGGATAGGTCCTCCCTCAATCATTGCAATCACGTGCCTGTGATCTAATAATTGACTCTGAGGGCACTATCTCCAACAATCTCCCACTTTCACTCAAGGCTAATTATTGCGATGTCGCATACTCACAGCCCGTGTGATACCGAACACCCAACTCCTCTACTTGTCAGTCTCACAAAACTCGTTTGCGAAACTATTGCGTTCGAGGAATAGCCTCAGTGAGTGGATCCGCCTTGATGTTTCTTTCTATGTCTCTCTATATCTCAAGTTCGCGGAGAAAGCCATCTCCCGAAATGAGCAATACCTGTCTTAGAATGTGTCTGGATGTCTGATGGGACCTAGCTCATAAATGAACTCCAAATCCAAACTTCTTAGACTGTATCATCAACTGAACTTAATCAGTATCCTGCGCCATGCCTCCCTCAGTATTTACTTGGACCACCTGTCCAAAATACTGTCCCTCGTCAGAAGGAAAACTATAACTCTGACGACCTTCTTGTCGTCCAGATCACCTTGGAAGCCTGGAATGAAAACTGTCTCCAGAATGAGGCTGTCGTTATCTTATCCCTAGAACATCCACTTATGTTCTAAAACTGCTTCCGACTGTTTCTCCAGGATAGGATCAATGTCAAC
Source organism: Agapanthus africanus (assembly GCA_030015575.1). Lineage (NCBI taxonomy): Eukaryota > Viridiplantae > Streptophyta > Magnoliopsida > Asparagales > Amaryllidaceae > Agapanthus > Agapanthus africanus. The sequence continues at coordinate 622,280,135 of CM057342.1, forward strand.
TTATTGCATCTAGTGCAAGAACAACATCTGGTGTGGTACTTGACATCTCATGATTGACTCAATTTCCTGAGCAAGTGATCTGCCAATCATGCACAACCCTCTCCCCTTTAGTCTGTAAGACACCTTTAGAGAGGGTGACTCCATCACCTGCAGGTACACCACCATGCCAGGAGTCGTCCATTCGAAATACTTTTAGAATGCTGTCTAAGTACCCTGATTGGGCAACCACCCAAATCTAGATCTAAAACCATAGATCCAGTAACCAGTATGTTTGATATAATGTCCAAGTCCCATGTGGAGAAACCACTGTGTGACGACCAAAGTATAACCGATCGTAGTATAGGAGTTTCTTTTCCTATTCTGTGTATGTCATCCAAATACCATGACATCACACCCTACTACCTTCTTAACAGATCCATCCCCTATTCTGATGAAGTCAAACCTATGACTGTCACATCAGAAATTGATGATCTATCTCCGCTATATCTGCTTTAGTCTATAAATAGACATAAGCCACTTGTCCGCCAATGCTTCCGCTGCTCCCACTGACCACGACAACCCTCTGGCAGAGTCATATAGACGTACACTTCTAAAGCTAGTTTAGAACGACGCTATACTCATCCTCCTGCCGGGTCTCACGGTCTGGAACAACAGCAATGGCAAGTCTGGGTAAACAAGAACTTCCCTGTCACCGTCCTTGAGGCTACCGGAGTACCTCTCGGGTGCCTGAAGTTACCCACCTTATCTGCGGAGTGGCCAATGGAATGTCAAACCAGATTGAATCTTTAGGTTCCTATCAAATCTTCAGTAATCGTTTGTGGTTCTGGAATCACTTCCAGTTCAACCATACTCCCACTGCTGTTTTCTGAAAAAATCCATTTTTATTAAAACTGTGGCGAGTCTAGAACAATATCACTATTGATCTTCCAGATGGTAGAAAGTCAACCCTCGTCATAGCCTGGGTCAACCCACAAACAGCCATTACAGAAACGTGCCTTGAGTTATCCAGAATCTGGTTTTAAGCATAACCCGGACAACTCCCCGTACCTTAACAACGTTAAGATATGAACTGTTCTATATCCAATATAGAACCAGAGGCACTGATCTTGTTAGTTGTATGTATGCCCTAGAGGCCAGTATTGTACAGACGTTGTATATTATATTGGATGCTTGGACATATATAGAGATGACTTTCTTGCTCGATATGATAGTATGCTATCTGGTTACTCTTTATCTTAACATGTACACTAGTCTCTTTAAACTGTCTTATGGTTACATGTTGGTAAAGCCCTTAGGATGTGTACTTGACTACCTGGACTATGATGCAGATCATACTAGTGGGGACATGGTAGTCCATAAGTACATCCTTCAAGATCCCTAGTCGTGGGTGTATCGAGACGGGGCATCGATATACCAGAGTAGACTAGCGTATACGCTTCTCGACCCATGCGATGGGCGATGGATGATCCCATATCCATTGGTGTTTGACATCAGAGATGGTGTACGGGTGCTCAATGGAGACTAGGTACACTGGACGGACTCGCCGAGAACTCCCAGATGGTATTATACCTCACGTCAGATGGCAGTTCTCAGGTGACACTTGTACAGGTTAGTCTGTAGACCCGAGATCGTCATAGAGTCTTGTGTGAATCCCACTGTGCTTTGATCTCCACCTTACCACGTCCATGAGGGCGTGCAAAACGGTGGTCTTTGGGCACAGTCCCGAGTCACATGGAGGCAATGAGCGATAGGAGGGGTTTCGTCTCTCCCGGTATTGGGGGTTGATGTTGCGCAGTGCTCGATTGGCCATAGCAGGGAAGTCCCTGGCCAGGGCTGATCAGAGATTTGCTGGTAAGTGTTACCAGTAGTTTCTCGACCCGTTATGAGCCTCACATCGGCACGACTTATCGGGTTATTGGGGTCTGACGTTTACCACCCCTAGACTTGATATGCGACATATCAGACGAAGAGACCGGACTGTATGGTAAGTGTTACTGGTCGGATTCGCAGAAGTGTGAGCGGGCTAGCTCGTCGATCTTCTGATCGCTCAATACCCGGGTGGCCGTTACGTTTAGCAGACCGCTTGCGGCTTGTGGGTGCTTGATATGATCATCATCTGCTACCGGCGTATTGACGAGTCTTTAGAGTCCTACACAGAGGTTTCCTAGCTCAAGCGAAACGAAATAGGAGCGCATATGAGATATGTGCGGGACCGAGAATGATGCGTGTATGTGATACCGTATTTGATTCTCGCGATAAATGTTTCGATTGGTTGTATGCGATATGACCTAGTTATCGAATCATTGATTGTAGCCGATACATTGAATACTAGTCGGTCGTGTGCGACATGACCGGATCATTGAATCAAGTGTTGATTTAATGATTTAATGTATAATTATATATTTGATATATTACTTTGCATTAACTAGTATTGGTTCACTTTAAACGGATTTTTCTCACTTGGATTGCACATTGTATATGTGATATACTTTTGTGCACTTTTTTATATCATGTTTGATGATACTTGATCATATGGTTAAGTGAATAGAATTAAACCATGGTTATTATGATAATTAGGGTTTTGCATATTTATTTATTCATTTATTTGTTTATTCATTTATTTGGATAAGTTTAAAAGAGAATGGTGGCAATTTTTGTTTCTTATATGAAGCTTCATGAACCCTTGACTTTAGCAACCATTCTTGTCATCTTGCTTAACCCTAACCCACTCTACTAACCATGGTTTATTCTCTACACTTAACTTTAGTTAGAGTTATGATAAGTATAGATTTTCTTTTTCTTTTAAGAATAACTTATCATAATTCTATCATCTTCTTCTTCTTGATCTTCAATAGAAAAGCTTGCTACTTTAATGGCATCTTGAGATCCAAAGTGAGAAATCCAATTCTAAAGTGAACCCATCTCCTATTTCTTCACCCTCTACCTCATGCCAAGTTGTTTTGGGTGTTTTCTTCACAAGTTTCACTAATTTGTGAAGTCGAAGCTTGAACTAGTGCCACCTCGACGTAGATCGTCTTTGACACGAAGCCGACGACCTAGCTCGCCCGTTTTCCCGATGAAGCCGACGAATGAGTCTAGGATTCATGATGTACAGCGAGAAGACTTCGTTGCGGAGCCGTGGAGGTGGATATCCGGATCTACAAAGGTTGTAATTTCCGTATCCTAGTAGTTAAGTGTTAACTAGTTTATCATTTCGCCTAAACATCTAGTCTAAGATCCGTAGTCTAGGGTTTCTCGGCACCATTTTTTTTTAAATTGGCATGTTCGATGCCTTGTGAGACCTTACTAGAGTGCCTAGGAACCTTTCACTGGTATCAGAGCCTAGCTAGAGCCTTAGGCGAAGTCCCGACGACGTTTGAAACCCGATCGAACCGAAACCCAAAACCCTAAAATGCTCTCTGGATTTTTTCTAAAAATTGGGATTTTTGTCAATTAAAAATATCCAGAAAATCAAGCAGGGTGTTATTTGAATTACTGTGAAATACGAAGGCCTGAATCAACTTTTCCACCGCGGAACCGCGGCACGTGCTATGCATGATGCGGCGGTTCCGCGGCCATACTATTCCTTTGGCTAATTATTTCTGCACAGTAACTCATACAATATAATGCTATATTTTCTGGGACATTTTTATTGTGACTCTACAGAAGAGTATTCTGGGGTACTATTGGGAATCAGTGTTTCGATCGGATTATCAAATTTCGTCTTTGTATATTTCCGGATAATTTTTTGAATATGTTAAAAAGTTCGACCGGATATAAATACCCAATTTTTCCCCTATCGGGAAATTTCCAAGTGTTGGATTTTTTCGTAGTTTAACGACGTTCTAAGTAGTGCAAGTAACGCGATGGACCCTCTAGAAGACAACAAACCTTAACTCGATTATGTGACCGTCTTGAACTTCCCTTTGAACCTTCGGGTTTGGGGCAGTACGGCGTGCCACATGTGAGGCATTGGCTTGACCCTTCTACGGCTGGACCGTTGGTACTGAGGCACGAACTGAATGTTGCTAGACTTATTTCATGTGTTGGACTGTATCGGGAAAACTTGGGTATTCGACTGTTCGATCGGAAAGTTTAACATTTTCTGTTTATCTGGAATGTGATACAATAATTGGAATTCACAAACAGTTATAAGATAACTGAATGAATGTTATAAATTTAGCAGTTTAGTCCCATATGATATTGAAAAGAGTTTTCGATAATGAGACTAAAATGCGGGATTTGTATCTGTTAGGCATGTGATGTCTAAGTATTTCATTTGATTAGGCATGCGATGTCTGAAGAAGTTGCGGATTCCAATTGTTGTAGTTTTACACTTTCTTTTCTGTGACCGTAAGTGTAGTATGTTCATATCGCCGGTTTCGTTGCTATACGTCAACGACAATTGGGGTATGCATACTTACTTACGTTGATGACATGTGATGTTATGTGTTGCTGGATATGTTATATTGGATCGTCGTATTCGAATAGCCGGGGGTTTTTATGTGAGATGAGTGTTTTTCATTTTCATTCATGTAAAAACTTGTATGTAATATTCTTTTATTTGGGGCACTTCCAGGTAGCGGAAGATGTCACCTTTTGTATATTATTTACTTTTCCGCATTAGGATAGACCCAAGGAGGAGAGCACAAGTAACCGGGTTCTGGGGTCCAGTGGGAGACCAACTCGAGGAGTCGAGTCCGGGTCTCCTAACCCTAGAATTGGCAGGGTTGCTTGCCGCTCTCGTAGGGGTCTAGGGGTGTGGGATTGGCTATTCATCACGACCGTGGAATCCGTGTTTTATACTGGCTCGTATTGAAAACACGGACGTCCTAGTATATCCAATATTTCATATGTTTATTCTGCTGCGATATCTGTGTTGTGATTCTGTGATGGATATAGCATATAGTATATATGATATATTATATAGACGTTACTTATGTTTTACACCCGCGCTAGCCCTGCCCTGCTCTGTCGTTAGTTACCTAACCTAACGGTGCACGAGGGGACATCGAGGCGAATGCGGATGGCATAAGTGTACGTCATATCTATTTGTGATGTTTAGGTATTTAAATGATGGGACTTCATTAATGTGATTAATGAAAGATAAGAAACCTAAGATGTTGTAGAATCGAATTTTAAAATAAAACAGGTAGCTACAGTTCTTGCTTTGCACAGCGGTATATATGATATACCCCGCACCTTATTCGATGAGGAAAGGACCGAGATCCCTTCACCGGGAGTGACTCCTTTAGCAATAACTGGCAGATGCTACAGACTCGGTTTGCTTTTTGACTGCTTTTGGGTTTTTGCTTTGCACAGCGATATATATGATATATCCCGCACCTCATTCGACGAGGAAAGGACCGAGATCCCTTCACCGGGAGTGACTCCTTTAGCAAAACTAGAAAAGTCTCAAAATCACTCCATTTTAAAACTTCATTTGATTCTACAAACGATATCAAGTTCATTACGCTCATGGTTTTATGAAAACCTGCGTAGCCCTCCGTCATTTCAGATAAATCCTACTTAGTATTCGTGCTACGTTTGTTGACCTCCGTCAAGGCGTAGTGTGCGATAGCTAACTAGTATTTGTCTGCTTATGCATATGATGCAGATTGGATTAGGGTAGTCATACGACCTTGTTGACCTCCGTCAAGGGTCGTGCGGGTGGGTTTGATTCAATCAAGAAATGAAGGGTTGAACTTGACTTGCACCCTGTGGTTTGTTGACCTCCGTCAAGGTCATAGGATGCTTGGGGCAAAATGTTATCGGGAATTTCAAGTGTTGAAATTTGCAATGAGATTGCATACCTTCTATGAGATAGTTGGATCCCGATACCCACTGCGAGTAAGAGTTACTCCTGGGAGAGTTTTACACATTGCAATTAGCTGATCAAGTAGGTGTCTAGAAAGGTGTCAATGGGGTTACGCCTCTGGGAAAACGAGGTTTACATTAATTAGGTTCGTGCGAAAGCACGGGGGACCTCCCTCAAAGTATCGACACTGGCCTGGCTGAAAGATTGGCGAACTTGTAGTGTGTAATTAATCCCGGCTAGTCTTTCCTTTTAGGGTTTGAAGGAAGATTTGATAAAAAAGCAGTGGGAGCCATCCTGATTAGATAAGATAATAACCAATCTGATCTTGCACGAGCATACGCTAAAGTGTTTTCTTCTCTCTCTCTCCAGGTAGCGACCATTTCATGCCCTAATGAAGATAATAATATGGATGTATTGACCGAACCCGCATGTTATACTGTGCTGGGGAACGTTGGTTCCGTTCTTTCTTATAAGAGTTATAGGAATGAACAGGATATAGGGGAATACCAGGATTCCCATGCCACCCGAATGAAGAAAGTACATGTTGATGCATTTTCTTCGGGTGTGTTCGTTACTGAGAACTGTTTCTCCATTTGCTCTACGTCCTGGGTATTAGATACCGGGTCAGGATCCTATATATGTAATCAGTTACATGGGCTTAGGAAAGGTAGAGAACTTGGAGAAGGTGATAAAGACATTAGAGTTGGAAATGGTGCAATTGTTGCAGCTAAGACTGTCGGGGAATATCACCTTGTATTACCAACTGGTAATACATTGGTTCTGAACGAATTCTATTACATGCCGAACCTGATATGCAACATTATATCGGTTTCTTTATTAAGTAAAGAGGGATATAATTTTGTATTACAGGACAATGTTATGAACATTTTCCGTAACCAAAAGTTGGTTGGATCAGGCACGTTGTGCAATGGCATTTATGTTCTAAATCAATCAACAGTTCTGAGCATAACAAACACACACAAGAGGAAGAGTTCTGAACTAAACGAATCCTTCTTGTGGCATTGTAGACTGGGTCACATCAATGTGACACGACTAGCTAAGTTGCATAAAGATGGATATTTAAATCCGTTTGAATTTTCATCTTATGACACTTGCCAGTCATGTCTCAAAGGCAAGATGACCAAAACTCCGTTTACGGGACACGGCGAAAGAGTTACCGAACTCTTGGGACTGATACATAGTGATGTATGCGGTCCCATGTCTACACATGCCAGGGATGGTTCTTCATACTTCATTACATTCACTGACGATCTCTCTAGGTTCGGGTATGTGTTCCTGATGAAACACAAATCAGAAGCTTTTGAGAAATTTAGGGAATATAAGCAAGAAGTTGAGAACCAAACCGGAAAAAGTATTAAAATCCTATGATCTGATCGAGGAGGAGAATACTTAAGCATTGAATTCCTGGACTTCCTAAAAGAGAATGGGATTCTCTCTCAGCTAACTCCTCCATATACACCACAGCACAACGGTGTATCGGAGCGGAGAAACCGCACCCTATTAGATATGGTGCGCTCTATGATGAGTGTAGCTGAGTTACCTGTTTCCTTCTGGGGATATGCACTGGAAACGGCAGCATACCTACTGAACAGGGTTCCCACCAAATCTGTGCCTACCACACCATATGAGATATGGGAAGGGAAGAGACCATATCTTAATTTTATAAAGATATGGGGTTGCCCGGCCTATGTCAAAAGACAAAAACCGGACAAACTCGAGGCAAGATCTGTTTTGTGTAAGTTTGTTGGATATCCCAAACATTCGCGAGGGTATATCTTCTACCACAGTGAGGAACAAAGAGTATTTGTTGCTCAACATGCCACCTTTTTAGAAAAGGAATTTCTTGCAAAAGAAATTAGTGGCTCTGAGGTAGAACTGGAAGAAGTTCCAGCTGAACAAAACACAACAGAAGATTTAGTGGAACCGGAGCATTCAGTAGCTTCCGACGAACCTCAGCCTCTCCGCCGATCTAGTAGGGTTCCTCGCCAACCTGAGAGATACTACGGTTTTCTCATGGACGGTGGGAGCGAGGATTGCATCATGGAGGATGATGACCCAACTATCTTCGAGCAGGCCATCACGAGTGGGGACTCAGTGAAATGGCTGGATGCTATGCGGTCCGAGATGGAATCCATGTACACCAACAAAGTATGGACATTGGACGTTGCTCCTGAAGGGGTAAAACCCATTGGGAGCAAGTGGATCTTCAAGAAGAAACTTGGTGTAGATGGGAAAGTGGAGACTTTCAAAGCTAGACTTGTAGCAAAGGGTTTTCGTCAAAGACCAGGTGTGGACTATGACGAAACATTTTCTCCAGTGGCTATGCTTAAATCCATCCGGATCATGCTTGCCATCGCTGCATATCATGATTACGAAATCTGGCAAATGGATGTTAAGACCGCCTTTCTAAACGGTGATTTAGAAGAGTGCGTGTACATGACTCAGCCAGAGGGCTTCGTAGACAGTGGGAGCAGCGGAAAGGTGTGCAAGCTGCTTAAATCCATTTATGGATTAAAGCAAGCATCGCGGAGTTGGAACATCTGCTTTGACGTCGTTATCAAAGAGTTTGATTTCGTCAAAAATCCAGATGAACCTTGTATCTACAAGAAGGTGGCAGAGAGTAAGGTTGTCTTCCTCGTATTGTACGTGGACGACATACTCTTGATAGGAAATGATATTCCTATGCTGCAATCGGTCAAGCTCTTCTTATCACAAAGATTCTCAATGAAAGATCTTGGTGATGCCTCCTGCATATTGGGGATTAGGATCTATAGAGATAGATCCAAACGGATTTTGGGATTGTCCCAATCCAGGTACATTGACACCATACTAAAGAGGTTTAGTATGGAAGAGTCCAAGCGTGGGAACTTGCCCACGATCTCTGGAGTCACTCTCTCCAAAGAGATGTCTCCCAAGACTGATTTGGAGAGAGCTCGCATGCAAGGGATACCCTATGCTTCGGCAGTAGGCTCTATTATGTATGTGATGCTATGTACCAGACCCGATGTGGCATACTCACTAAGTGTAGTGAGTAGGTATCAAGCTGATCCTGGAGAGAGTCACTGGACAGCTGTGAAGAGCATTCTCAAGTACTTGCGAAGGACTAGAGATATGTTCTTGGTGTATGGTAACGGAGAACTCCAAGTGGAGTCCTTTACCGATTCGAGCTTCCAGAGTGATAAGGACGACTCTAAGTCGCAGTCGGGCTTTGTATTTACCCTTTACGGAGGGGCGGTTAGCTGGAAGAGTTCCAAGAAGGAAACCGTGGCAGACTCGACAATGGAGGCTGAATACATCGCTGCCAACGATGCTGCCAAAGAGGCTGTCTGGATCAAGAAGTTCATTACTGAACTTGGAGTGGTTCCATCCGTTGAGCGTCCAATACCTTTGTATTGCGATAACAATGGAGCGGTGGCTTTGGCCAAGGAACCCAGGTCCCATCAGCGATCCAGGCATATTCTGAGGCGGTATCACCTGATCCGGGAGATAGTTGATCGCCGGGAGATCGAGGTCAGGAGAGTTGACACGAAGAACAACACGGCGGATCCACTCACGAAGGCCATTCCCCAGATACAGTTTGAGAGACTCTTCGGGATGCTCGGTATGCGATACTACAGCAGCTGGCCCTAGTGCAAGTGGGAGATTGTTAGTTGTATGTATGCCCTAGAGGCCAGTATTGTACAGACGTTGTATATTATATTGGATGCTTGGACATATATAGAGATGACTTTCTTGCTCGATATGATAGTATGCTATCTGGTTACTCTTTATCTTAACATGTACACTAGTCTCTTTAAACTGTCTTATGGTTACATGTTGGTAAAGCCCTTAGGATGTGTACTTGACTACCTGGACTATGATGCAGATCATACTAGTGGGGACATGGTAGTCCATAAGTACATCCTTCAAGGTCCCTAGTCGTGGGTGTATCGAGACGGGGCATCGAAATACCAGAGTAGACTAGCGTATACGCTTCTCGACCCATGCGATGGGCGATGGATGATCCCATATCCATTGGTGTTTGACATCAGAGATGGTGTACGGGTGCTCAGTGGAGACTGGGTACATTGGACGGACTCGCCGAGAACTCCCAGATGGTATTATACCTCACGTCAGATGGCAGTTCTCAGGTGACACTTGTACAGGTTAGTCTGTAGACCCGAGATCGTCATAGAGTCTTGTGTGATTCCCACTGTGCTTTGATCTCCACCTTACCACGTCCATGAGGGCGTGCAAAACGGTGGTCTTTGGGCACAGTCCCGAGTCACATGGAGGCAATGAGCGATAGGAGGGGTTTCGTCTCTCCCGGTATTGGGGGTTGATGTTGCGCAGTGCTCGATTGGCCATAGCAGGGAAGTCCCTGGCCAGGGCTGATCAGAGATTTGCTGGTAAGTGTTACCAGTAGTTTCTCGACCCGTTATGAGCCTCACATCGGCACGACTTATCGGGTTATTGGGGTCTGACGTTTACCACCCCTAGACTTGATATGCGACATATCAGACGAAGAGACCGGACTGTATGGTAGGTGTTACTGGTCGGATTCGCAGGAGTATGAGCGGGCTAGCTCGTCGATCTTCTGATCGCTCAATACCCGGGTGGCCGTTACGTTTAGCAGACCGCTTGCGGCTTGTGGGTGCTTTATATGATCATCATCTGCTACCGGCGTATTGACGAGTCTTTAGAGTCCTACACAGAGGTTTCCTAGCTCAAGTGAAACGAAATAGGAGCGCATATGAGATATGTGCGGGTCCGAGAATGATGCGTGTATGTGATACCGTATTTGATTCTCGCGATAAATGTTTCGATTGGTTGTATGCGATATGACCTAGTTATCGAATCATTGATTGTAGCCGATACATTGAATACTAGTCGGTCGTGTGCGACATGACCGGATCATTGAATCAAGTGTTGATTTAATGATTTAATGTATAATTATATATTTGATATATTACTTTGCATTAACTAGTATTGGTTCACTTTAAACGGATTTTTCTCACTTGGATTGCACATTGTATATGTGATATACTTTTGTGCACTTTTTTGTATCATGTTTGATGATACTTGATCATATGGTTAAGTGAATAGAATTAAACCATGGTTATTATGATAATTAGGGTTTTGCATATTTATTTATTCATTTATTTGTTTATTCATTTATTTGGATAAGTTTAAAAGAGAATGGTGGCAATTTTTGTTTCTTATATGAAGCTTCATGAACCCTTGACTTTAGCAACCATTCTTGTCATCTTGCTTAACCCTAACCCACTCTACTAACCATGGTTTATTCTCTACACTTAACTTTAGTTAGAGTTATGATAAGTATAGATTTTCTTTTTCTTTTAAGAATAACTTATCATAATTCTATCATCTTCTTCTTCTTGATCTTCAATAGAAAAGCTTGCTACTTTAATGGCATCTTGAGATCCAAAGTGAGAAATCCAATTCTAAAGTGAACCCATCTCCTATTTCTTCACCCTCTACCTCTTGCCAAGTTGTTTTGGGTGTTTTCTTCACTAGTTTCACTAATTTGTGAAGTCGGAGCTTGAACTAGTGCCACCTCGACGTAGATCGTCTTTGACACGAAGCCGACGACCTAGCTCGCCCGTTTTCCCGATGAAGCCGACGAATGAGTCTAGGATTCATGATGTACAGCGAGAAGACTTCGTTGCGGAGCCGTAGAGGTGGATATCCGGATCTACAAAGGTTGTAATTTCCGTATCCTAGTAGTTAAGTGTTAACTAGTTTATCATTTCGCCTAAACATCTAGTCTAAGATCCGTAGTCTAGGGTTTCTCGGCACCATTTTTTTTTAAATTGGCATGTTCGATGCCTTGTGAGACCTTACTAGAGTGCCTAGGAACCTTTCAGATCTTAAATGAACCAGATTCAAATCATGCAGCTATCTCCAGTGCATGTTGACTCAATGGAAGGAGGACGATCAGCGTTACTCAACTTAGGAATACTTCAAATTATGAGTAACCTGAAAGAGAAGCAGGTTCTCTTAATCATTACTATCAACTGAATACCATTGACAAGTATCTACATCTTCGATCACTTTGAAGAATCCCGATACTTGCTACACCTGGTTCTCTACTCTATTAAAATACCTATAACTTCTCCAAATTCGGACCCTGTGTTTCCACGAAACACCTGTCTAAAAACTAGAGAAGTCATGAGTAAACCGAATATAGTACGAGGACCAACCCCTCTGTCCTGATGGACCCTGGACAACATACAATACTCTGTATAAGTCCCTTGAGTTTAATAACTCACACCCTGTGTGTCGTAAGTTGAAAACTGTACTTATGGTTAAGAAGAATTACACCGCTGTTTAATGCTCCTTACCTAACCATCAACTGATATAGGTAAATGTCATAGACATAATTTCAAAAAGTATATCTCACTCTATGAAAATAGAAGTACAGATATATCAATTTGAAATTGGTGCACGACAGCGGATATTCAAAACCAAATATTTGCCGACCGGCAAACAGTCCAGGTGATTTCCTCAAATATCACCGATTACAACGAATCCCGATATAATGAGGATGATCACCCAATTCCCATTAACTTACTCCCACTCATCATCTGTAAAACCATACAGATGTGAGAATCGTACCTGGTAAATACATACCCTGGAGTAAGAACTAATTGGGAAATCAGTTTTCATTTAACAGTATACAGTGAAACTGAAACATTGAAATGTTCCGATGGGGTATCCCGGTATTCCTAGTAATGCCTCTTCCAGATTCACGACTATAACCGTATAATTCTTTGCCACCTCTCCAAATCCCTTTATATGTCTTTAGTCATTACCTTCTGCACACCCCTTTAGGCCAAATGGTTTTCTTCCTTCCCTACCGTTCGGCACCAGCCTATGGTTTGGAAGAAGACTATCCAATAAGCATAATGGGTGTACTGTCCTAATCCTAGGAGCACTCGCAATGCGAGAGAAGGTGAAGATAAAAGACAACCTTAATAAATCTTATTCCTATTTCTCCTGAACCAGAATCGATCCCCGAACTGGAACAAGTTCCTTTCGAGTTCGTATATAACCATACGATGGAATATCCAATAAACTGTGGATCTTCGTAGTGATACGGAGTGTCCTGGAGAAATACAAAGGTGAAGTGGGAGTGGTAATGAAATACTTGGTTTGGTCGTGAATATCAGTCGCAATTTACTTTGCCCTCTTACTAATCCCTTACTTTGTCTTAACTTAATACCTTCTGTACACCATCGTTATGCTAATTGTTTTTCTTCATTCCCCACCGTTCGGCACCAGCCTAAGGTTTGGAAGAAGACTATCCAATTTGCGTAATAGGTGTACTATCTCCTAAACCAAGGAGTACTCGCAACCTGAGAGAAGGTAAAAGGAAAAGACAACTGAATAGTCCTATCCGTTTTCTCCAGAACCGGAAACCATCCTCGAATAAATCCCTTCGAGTTCGTATATAAACATACGATGGTTTTGTCCAATGGAAGTGGACATTCGTAGTAATACGGGGTGTCCTGGAGAAAAAAGGGTAAAAGTAGGAGTGGCAATGAGGTTTGCAACTCTGACAATCCAAAAGCCAATGTTTAAGAAGGTTCGGTTAATTTTGGTCTCTGAGTCATAGTCTTAGGGTCGGGTCAATGGTCGCTGCCGAAGAGAGAGAGAGAAAAGAAACACTCAGCGTGCACTCTAACCTAGATCAGAATGGTTACCAATTTATCTAATCTGGAAACCTCCCACTGTACCGTCAAATTCTCCTCCAAACCTGAAAGAAGAATTAGTCGGGGTCACCCGAGGAGTAAACTAACTCATCAGTGGGAATCGGGATCCAACTATCATCGCATGATAACGTGACGGAATCCACTCATGCTATCACACTCCAGAAGGTATGCGCATATCTGGCAAGTTTCAGTTCTTTTGAAACTCCCGATGTGATTTTTGCCCCATGCTCTTATGACCTTGACTTTGGCCAACATATCATAAGTCACATGTCAAGTTCTACCCGTCATTCTCCAGGTTAATTTGAATCCACCCGTACCTACCCTTGACTTTGGCCAAAATGGCAGTACGACTGTCCCAAACCAACGCATCTATCTATGCTGGATATGAATACCCCAATAGCTACCAATCACTGTGCCTTGACTTTGGCCAACATACACAGCTTGAATACTATTGACCATCCATATGAAACGACGGAGGGCTACGAATGGTTTCTGGCGAAAACCTTTAACGTAGTGAACTTGATATCGTTGAAGGAACTGATAGCATTATAAAAATATAGTGACGAAAACCTTTGCTAAAGAGGTCACTCCCGGTGAAGGGATCTCGGCTCTTTCCCCGTAGAATGAGGTGCAGGATATTCCAACTGAATACCACGATGCAAAGCAAAAGTAATCGGCTATAGTGAAGTTATTGCCCTGACGCAAACTTTTGTCCAAGGGGTCACTCCCGGTGAAGGGATCTCGGCCCTTGCCTCGTCGACTGAGGAGCGGGATATTCCAACTGAATACCACGATGCAAAACAAAAGTGAATGTCCTTGCAATAACAGCTTCTTGAAAAGTGTTCCAACAACATCAGATTAGGTTTGTTTTTAACTTGCATTGATCCGAATCAATGCAGTCCCATCAATTGATCACACCACAAAGAACGAAAATATACTGATGTACGTATATGCCATCCGCATTCGCCACTGGGTCCCGTCATTACCCGTTAGGTTAGCTAACTAACGACAGAGCGGGGACTGGACTAGCGCGGATGCAAAACATATACAACATCTACTAATATATATACCAATATATAATATTTCGCTCAAGGCATGATAAAAAATGCAACATCACAGAAATGTACAGCATCACAGAACAATACAGATATCTGGGATCCCCGGGTTTCACAGAGCCGCTGAAACCCGACGTTCCCCTGGTCGTGTGGATAGCCTGTGCAATGAAAACCTGGACCCCTACGGGCGCGGCAAGTTACCCGCTAAAACCTGAAGCGAGGCAGCCCCCTTCAGCACCGTGAATGGACCACCCAGCACTTCACAGAATCCGGTAACTTGGGCACCCCTCCTGGGTCAACCTGTACCCCCTACGAGTGCGGCGAATAGCCCGCCAATCCTAGAGTGAAGCCCCCTCCGTCTCAATGCCATGAGATGCGGGCTTGTTGCCCTCTAGAACCCGGCTATCCGTGCACCCCTCCGCGGGGCAATCCTAGTACAGAAAGTAAAATATACATACAACGGGTACATCGACCGCAACTTGGTCGTGCCCCAAAATAATAATACAAACAGGCAGTGACGGCAGTCCACATGTCGGACGCTCGCCCCGCAATATCAAATGTACATAATACAACAAAAACTGTACTAGCATTGCATCCAGGCTATCCCCACGACCGATCCGCAACATCACAGCAAAATCACAAAACATCAACGTGAAAGTCACGTTCGCAAATCCGTCTAACCGGGCTATAGCAGTTAGACAGGATTTACCGATCAAGTGGCATTCACGGTCGCAGATATAATGTAAATACTGTGAACTAATGTATTTAAAATGTCCGATCGATCAAAAATTACCAAGTGGCCCCCCAAGTACTACTGTAGCACATCAAGAAATTCTGGGCCCAAGAATAATATTCCAGAAACCCTATTTTCAACCCAGAAAGCAACTGTAGAAATTTGACACAGCGATCTCAACATTGTGCGGCGGAACCGCGGCCCAAAGGGGTGTTTGGCCGCGCTTCCGCGCTCCCGTAGTCGAGTTAGTGTATCGAATTTTTACAGAACTCTTAGAATTTCCAGTACATCACTTTTCTACAACCTGAAAAAATTTTCGAGCAAGAAAAAATTCAACAGAAAACTGATGTATGTGAAAACGTGGGTTTTTGGAATTTTGGTCGATCGGAAATGTAAACACATTAAACAAAGCTAGACTATGTTAATGGCGAGGCTCCGATGCCACTGTAAGTGCACGGCGGCGCCCCGGCCGTCAATCCGATGGCCAAATGCGGAAGCGGTGATAAACTTTAATTTTTGCAAACTAGCAAACCGGTACCACCGCGCACTAAACATCCAGATCGAACCATTAACTAGTTCTAGCTAACTACAAGATGGGGAAGAGAGATATACCGACTGATCCGAGTCCTCCGGTCTTCTCGTCGTCGTCCTAATCTCCCGCGGAATGTCCTGTCTCCACCTCGTCGCCGGAAGTGCACCACATCGCCTACATCTTTTACGGGCTCCCACCTCAATACCGAGACAACTCGGGCACGAAGATGGCTAGTCGACATGCCCAAGGTTTGCAGTAGAATGTAGTGTAGAGGCTTGTGTCTCATTTGGGGTTTATAGAGGTGCCATATGAGATGGTGGAGGAATATAGGGATTTTTGGAGCATCAAATGAACAAAAACCCCACACCAATCAAAATGGACAGCCCACTATGAAGAGTGGCCGGCCATGCCAAGTGAGGGTGGAGTGAATGAGAGAGTGACCAAACTCAAGAGAGTGAATCAAGAGAATAATGCAAGTGAGTGGAAGAAAAGGCTATCATGCAAAGAAAATGATCACAAGTCTAAACTAACACTCAAACAACAATCATCACACTTCATCATCAATAAGCATGATGACAATCAAAGGCCAACACTCCACCACTACCATCATGAAAACATAAGTCAAGCCATCATGGTCAAAAGAGGTCAAATGATGGTGCACCATCATGATACAATAAAAATGCAAAGACCCCCTCCACAAAAACTTATTTGCACAAATGCAAATAAGCCCTCCTCCACCAAAGTTCGGCCAATGAACGATACAAAGAAATATGGCCGAAACGGAAAGCAAACTGGCAACTCCAGAAAACTGGTCCCGTAATAAATTACAGGAAAACCCCACAACTGTGCATACACACCCGCATCTGTATTCCGACCGGAATACAAATGCAATGAGACAAAATCTACACTGTACTATACTAGGATCCGGCTTAAACCAAAGCCGGCTAGTATTATCCGTTCGATCCTGATCCGTGCAATACCGCACGTATCTGATCGAACCCTGCCATATATCCATACGGCCTCTAGTACGAACTGTCCGATCCTGATCCGTGCAATACCGCAAGTATCTGATCGGACCTTGCCATATCTCCATACGGCCTCTACAGCTTTTCGCCCGAAAACTTGAGCAACAGAATGTGGGGGACTCTAAAGACTCGTCAACACCTTGGTTGTGGATTTAACCACTAACACGTCAGAGGTATAAGCCAATACGTAACGGGCTACCAGGTATTGACCAAAAGGGACGTCGATGAGTGAACTCATCTTGACACCCTACTGAGCATGTCAGTGACAATATCCGTACAGTCCGGTCCGTTCGTCTATGAGCATCGCATGGCGGGCCTAGGGGATTGGTAAAAGTCAGACCCCCAATAGCGGTACAAGTCGTGTCGGAGTGTAGCCCAAAACACCCTGAGATACTACTGGAATACCTACCAGTAAATCTTCTGCCTCGGCCGAGGGCTTTGTGTAATGGCTCTCCTAGACACAGCGCGACCTCACCCCCAATACCGGGAGAGAAGAACCCCTGAAGATCCGCTCACTGCCTCCATGTGGCTCGGGACTGTACCCAACTAAAACCTGTTTGCACGTCTCCTTTGAGCGTGGTAGGGTAGTAATCAAAGTACAGTGGGAACTCACACGAGACAAATGACGATCATCAGGTCGATGAACTAAGCTGTACACATGTCACCTGGGAACTGCTATCTGACGTCTGGTATAAGACCAACTAGCATGTTCCCGGCGAGTCCTGTCCGGTGTACTCATAACCAAATGAGCACCTGTATACATCTTAGGTGATCCAACTGACACCAATGGCTTGTGAGATGGGCCACCGTCCCTCGTCGGGGTCTCGACTGTATACACTAGTCTACTCTGGAGTATCGATGCCCTGTCTCGAAACTCGCACAACTAGAGACCTTTTAAGGATGTGCTTATAGACCCCCAGCTCCCACTTATATGATCGCCCTCATACTGCTGGCGGTCAAGCAAGAATCCTAGGGGCTCTATCAACGTGTAATAGCGACCTGTCAGGTCACCTAAGCAGTACACGATGATAAAGATAAACCAGATAGCATACTATCATCTCGAGTAAGACTGTCTTACCGGGATAGGTCCTCCCTCAATCATTGCAATCACGTGCCTGTGATCCAATAATTGACTCTGAGGGCACTATCTCCAACAAAACATACCCGCAGGTGCGGTGGTGTCCATACCTGCAGGTGCGGTGGTGTCACCACCTACAGCTAGACAGTAATAAAAATTGCTAAGTAAGAGCAAAATGAATGTGTGTGTATTTATGATATAGCATTCTAAATCAATATACATACACTATATGATATATATAAACATACCAGGAGGGGCGGGAGTGGCCTCTGTCCCAGATGTGGACGCATCACCAACAACTAGACAATCAAACATTGACAATATAAGTAATTTTGACATAAACAGGCATGAATATTTGTAATATTACATTCAAAATGGATATGCGTGCAGTATACCTGGAGGTGTGGAAAAATCCACACGGAAGGAGGCATCCGAAGGCATAGACTATACGACGGTTGTTAGTATCGAGCTATACCGTCCGATATTTAACAACCTTCATATAGTTCTATATCACGACGAACATCGCACGTATGTTAACCGATAGACGGGGACTAAGTGGCGCTTTTAGTTTCATATATGAGTATCGATGAGAATATGAAGGTTTCATATTATCATCGAGTATCATATATTGGTTTTAATTTGAACATCTCGAATTACTCTCTAATTATGCGTTTGTTGTGCATTCGTGTTGTATGTGTAACATGATTTTAAACCATTGAGATCAAAATTGATAGAACTGATCATCCTACATTGCAATGGCATTCATCTACCAAAAACTATTATTGCAATGGCATTCATCTATAACAATCAACAATTAAAACTAAAAATATAGGATACTGATATCATAAAGCGTTATACGCAACATATGAATTCACATGACTGAAACATGCATCAAAAAAATATGTTCATCCAAAAGAAAGGCCACTGTCAACAAATATAGACAAATACGTCATGAAAACAGTAACCAATTGCAAGTTGATTAGCATCTGGATCAAGAAAATGATAGGAAAAACAATTGACTATGATCTATAATGACAAGTCTATTACCATGACTCTCGACTAATAAAGGTGGCTTTTCGTCCTCAGTAACTTTATGTTGATATATGTAGGGTGATATGCATGATCACAAGAGCTTGATGGAGGCAATAAAGAAGTTGATGTGGTGATCTCTATGGAGGATATAAACTTTCCAACCTCCGCCGATTATAACATTGCTAATTATATGTGTTTCGTTAAAAAAGAAACCCCATGATTGTTTACAAGTTGTTTTGGGCTATAGCATGTCAAATGTTGATAACTTTGTGTGACAATTTATAGCATGCAAGAAGTTGATAACTATAAAAGGAACAAAATATCTTACGACGTTCCTTTTATTTTCATGTGCAACATTGCCAAATTTTGACGACTTTGAGAAACAATATCTTTGCAGTATTTACCAATTATTTTGGGAGTATTTGAATGTAGATAAATTTGGGGAGATTAAAACTTGGTGTTCTTTCTGACTTCTATGGGCCATGCATATTTCCAAACTTGAGTTATTTATTTATCTATTGGTTGTAGAAAAAGAATTGAATTTCATTTGAATGTAATAGAGAGTATACCTCTTTATTAATAGCATATTCTTGCTAGACTTAAAACTACCTTTACTTTTAATGCAGGAGAGGGATGTACCTGTGCTAATATTTTCCGCAGGACTTGCAAATATTATAGAAGAGGTATAAACCGAATTATACATTGTTACAATCAAATTAGGTTGCAATGATACTCTTTTGTCATTTAATGTGATATTTAAGCCTTTCTTGTTTGCTAACCAGATTTTCAGACAAAAACTTCATAAATCTTTTAAAAACATCAAGTTTGTATCTAACAGAATTGTTAGTTATATGTATGCCCTAGAGGCCATTACTGTACATAGGATGTATATTGTAGTGGATGCTGGGACATATATAGGGAGGACTTTCTTGCTCGACATGATAGTATGCTATCTGGTTGCTCTTTACCTTAACGTGTACACTGATTGTCTCTCTGTTACATGTTGGTAAAGCCCTTAGGATCTGTACTTGACTACCTGGACTATGATGCGGATCATACTAGTGGGGACATGGTAGTCCATAAGTACATCCTTCAAAGTCCCTAGTCGTGGGTGTATCGAGACGGGGTATCGATATACCAGAGTAGACTAGCGTATACCTTCTCGACCCATACAGATGGGCGATGGATGATCCCATATCCATCGGTGTTTGACATTAGAGATGATATACGGGTGCTCAGTAAAGAATGGGTACACTGGACGGACTCGCCGAGAACTCCCAGATGGTATTATACCTCACGTCAGATGGCAGTTCTCTGGTGACACTGGTACAGAGTAGTCTGTTGACCCGAGATCGTCATAGAGTCTTGTGTGGTTCCCACTGTGCTTTGATTTCCATCTTACCACATCTAAGAGGGCGTGCAAAACGGTGGTTTTTGGGTACAGTCCCGAGTCACATGGAGACAATGAGCGATAGGAGGGGATTCGTCTCTCCCGGTATAGGGAGTTGATGTTGCGCTGTGTTCGATTGGCTATAACAGGAAATCCCTGGCCAGGGTTGCTGAGATTTACTGGTAAGCGTTACCAGTAGTTTCTCGAACAGTTATAGACCTCATATCGACACGACTTATCGAGCTATTGGGGTCTGACGTTTACCACCCCTAGGCGAGATATGCGACATATCAGACGATCAGACCGGACTGTACGGTAGTGTTACTGGTCGGATTCACTGGAGTGTGAGCGGGCTTGCTCGTCGATCTTCAGATCGCTCAATACCCGGGTGGCCGTTACGTTTAGCAGACCGCTTGCGGCTTGTGGGTGTTTGATATGATCATCATCTGCTGCCGGCGTATTGACGAGTCTTTAGAGTCCTACACAGAGGTTTCCTGGCTCAAGCGAAACGAAATAGGAGCGCATATGAGATATGTGCGGGACCGAGAATAATACCAGTATGTGATACTGGATTCGATTCTCGCGATGTGACATTGATCGGTTATATGCGATATAGCCGGGTTATCGGATCAAGTGTTGATTCGATAAGTTGTTACTATAGATACCAGTCGGTTATGTGCGACATGACCGGATCATTGAATCAAGTGTTGATTTAATGATTTAATGTATAATTATATATTTGATATATTACTTTGCATTAACTAGTATCGTTTCACTTTAGACGGATTTTCTCACTTGGTTCGTGCGCATTGCATATGCGATATGTTTTTGTGCACTTGTATGTATCATGTTTGATGATGCATGCTAACTTGAGTTTGTGTAAAGATTAAACCATGGTTATTCAAATGGTTAGGGTTTTGTTTTTCATATCTATTTATTTATTTATTCATTTATTTTCTTTTTGGAAAAAGAAATGAGAAGAATGGTGGCTTTCTTTGTTTGTAGTTGAAGATTCATGAACCTTTGACTTTGTCCACCATTCTTATCTCATGCTTAACCTAACCATTTGATTTAACCCTAGTTCAATCTCTACACTTGACCATGGTTTAGATTATGATAAGTTTTGATTATTCTTTTCTTTTTCTAATTAACTTATCATAACTATTTTCCTTCTTCTTCTTCATTCTTCAAGTGAAGAAAACCAAGCTCCATCAATGGTGATTGTTGGAAAAGAGTGAGAAATCCAAAACTAAAGTCTACCCACTTCCTATTTCTTCATCCTCTACCTCTTGCCAAGTAGTAGAGTGTGTTTACTTCACAAGTTTCTTGACTTGGTGAAGTTGTGAGCTTGATCTAGCGATGCCTCGACGTAGATCATCTTCGGCATGGACATCGACGACCTAGCTCCCTTTTTCTCCGACGAAGTCGACTCTAGAGCCCGGATTTGATTTGGACAGCGGAGAGGATCTCGTTGCGGAGCCGTGGAGGTGGAGCACCGGATCTACAAAGGTTGTATTTCCGTATCTTTTAGTTAAGTGTTAACTAGTTAGCTTTTTCGCCTAGAAATCTAGCAAACGATCCGTAGTTTAGGGTTTGTAGGCACCGTAAAATTTTAATATGGCATGTTCGATGCCTTGTGAGACCTCCTTGGGGTGCCTAGGAACCCTACAGTGGTATCAGAGCCTAGCTAGAGCCTTAGGCGAAGTCCAGACGGAATTTGAAGTCCTAACGAACCCGAAACCCCGAATCAAACTTGCTCTCTGTCCAGATTTTAAAAATGTGGATTTTTCAAGATTAAAAATATCCAGAAAATCAAGCAGGGTTTTCTAAGAATTACTGTAAATTTCATGGGCCTAAGTCCACTTTTCCACCGCGGAACCGCGGCACGTGCTATGCATGCCGCGGCGGTTCCGCGGCGCATTTGTCGTTTTGTGCATCAAGATTTGTACAGTAATTCTTATTTGTCTGTTCTGATTTTCCTGGGAATTTTTAATATATTTTCAAGAGTTGAATTTTCTGCAGTTGTTTTGGGGATTCGGTGTTTCGATCGGAGTATCAAATTTTGTCTATTTGGCTTTCCGGATAAATTTTAGAATATGTTAAAAAGTTCGACCGGATATAAATACCCAATTTTTCCCCTGTCGGGAAATTTACAAGAGTTGGATTTTTCCGTAGTTTAACGACGTTCTAAGTAGTGCAAGTAACGCGATGGACCCTCTAGAAGACAACAAACCTTAACTCGATTATGTGACCGTCTTGAACTGCCCTTTGAACCTTCGGGTTTGGGGCAGTACGGCGTGCCACATGTGAGGCGTTGGCTTGACCCTTCTACGGCTGGACCGTCGGTACTGAGGTACGAACTGAATGTTGTTAGACTAGTTTCATGTGTTGATCTGTATCGGGAAAACTTGGGTGTTAGAATGTTCGATCGGAAAGTTTAACATTTTCTATTTATCTGGAATGGGATACAATAATTGGAATTCACAAATAGTTATGAGATAACTGAATGAATATTATAAACATAGCAGTTTAGTCTCACTTGATCGGTTGCCACGGAATTTTGATGTGATCAAAAGTCCATCGCAATCACGTAGCGTACGCGGATACTCGCCGGGTAAACTTAATAGACAGCCTCACTCCATAGCCCCGACCAAGTGACTGTAGGAGAACCCCGTCGCCGAAAGCATCCCTCCGGGTGCTCGCGGTAGCGGTGTTCCGCCTTGGTGCACTTCGTCGACGGTATCGGGGGTGCAGCCGTCTACTGAAGTTTGCGACGAGTATTCGATCAGGATGTCGGGAATCTTGTTGAATTGCCCGACTTGATATTGAAAAGTGTTTTCGATTTTGAGACTAAAATGCGGGGTTTATAATTGTTAGGCATGCGATGTCTAAGGAATTCATTCGGTCAGGCATGTGATGTCTGAGGTGGTTGCGGATTCCAAATGTTGTAGTTTTACACTTTCTTTTCTGTGACCGTAAGTGTAATATGTGATATCGCCGGTTTCGTTGCTATATGTCAACGACAATTGGGATGGACATATTTACTTACGTTGATGACATGTGATGTTATGTGTTGCTGGATATGTTATATTGGATCGTCGTGTTTGAATAGCCGGGGGTTTTTATGTGAGATGAGTGTTTTTCATTTTCATTCATGTAAAAACTTGTATGTAATATTCTTTTATTGGGGCACTTCCAGGTTGCGGAAGATGTCACCCTTTGTATATTATTTACTTTTCCGCACTAGGATAGACCCAAGGAGGGGAGCACAAGTAACCGGGTTCTGGAGTCCAGTGGGAGACCAACTCGAGGAGTCAAGTCCGGGTCTCCTAACTCTAGAATTGGTAGGGTTGCTTGCCGCTCTCATAGGGGTCTAGGGGTGTGGGTTTGGCTATTCATCGCGACCGTGGAATCCGTGTTTTATACTGGCTCGTATTGAAAACACGGACGTCCTAGGATATCCAATATTTCATATGTTTCTTCTGCTGCGATATCTGTGATGTGATCATGTGATGTTCTGTGATAGATACAGTATATAGTATATATGATATATTATATAGACGTTACTTATGTTTTACACCCGCGCTAGCCCTGCCCCGCTCTGCCGTTAGTTACCTAACCTAACGGTGCACGAGGGGACATCGAGGCGAATACGGATGGCATAAGTGTACGTCGTATTTATCTGTGATGATTAGGTATTTAAATGATGGGACTTCATTAATGAGATTAATGAAAATAAAAGAAACCTAAGATGTTGTAGAATCGAATTTCAAAATTAAAAAGGGTAGCTACAGTTCTTGCTTTGCACAGCGGTATATGTGATATATCCTGCACCTTATTCGATGAGGAAAGGACCGAGATCCCTTCACCGGGAGTGACTCCTTTAGCAATAACTGGCAGATGCTACACACTCGGTTTGTCTTTTGATTGCTTTTAAGAGTTCTGCTTTGCACAGCGATATATATGATATATCCCGCACCTCATTCGACGAGGAAAGGACCGACGATCCCTTCACCGGGAGTGACTCCTTTAGCAAAACTAGAAAAGCCTCAAAAACACTCCATTTCAAAATTCATTCGATCCTACAACGATATCAAGTTCATTACGCAATAGGTTTTCAAAAAAAACCTGTCGTAGTCCTCCGTCATTTCAGATAAGTAGTAGTTAGTATTCGTGCTGCGTTTGTTGGCCTTTGTCAAGGCGCAGTGTGCGGTAGCTAACTGGTGCTTATCTGCTTATGCATATGATGCAGATTGAGTTAGGGTAGTCGTGCGACCTTGTTGGCCTTTGTCAAGGGCCGTGCGGGTGGGTTTAATTCAATCAGGAAATGACGGGTTGAACTTGACTAGCATCCTATGGTTTGTTGGCCTTTGTCAAGGTCATAGGAGGTTAGGGGCAAAAATATTATCGGGAATTACAAGTGTTGAAATTTGCAATGAGATTGCATACCTTCTATGAGATAGTTGGATCCCGATACCCGCTGCGAGTAAGAGTTACTCCTGGGAGAGTTTTACATATTACAATTAGCCGATCAAGTAGGTGTCTAGAAAGGTGTCAACGGGGTTACTCCTCTGGGAAAACGAGGTTTACATTAATTAGGTTCGTGCGAAAGCACGGGGGACCTTCCTCAAAGTACCGACACTGGCCTGGCTGAAAGATTGGCGAACTTGTAGTGTGTGATTAATCCCGGCTAGTCTTTCCTTTTAGGGTTTGAAGGAAGATTTGATAAAAAGCAGTGGGAGCCATCCTGATTAGATAAAATAATAACCAATCTATTCTTGACAGAGCGCACGCTGAGTGTTTTCTTCTCTCTCTCTCCAGGTAGCGACCATATCACGCCTTAATCAAGATAATAATACGGATAATTGACCGAACCCGCTTGTTATACTGAGCTGGGGAACGTTGGTCCCGCTCCAACTTATAAATGTTATAAGACAGAGCAGGAAATTGGGGAATACCAGAATTCCCGTGCCGCCCAAACGAAGAGAGTGCATGCTGATGCATCATCTTCGGGTGTGTTCGTTACAAAGAACTGTTTCTCTGTATCCTTTACGTCCTGGGTTTATGATACCGGATCAGGATCCCAGATATGTAATCTGTTACATAGGGCTACAGAAAAGTAGAGAACTGAGAACGGGTGATAAGTTTCATGAGGCAGAAAACGGGGCAAGAGTTGCAGCCAAGTCTGTTGGTCACTGTCACCCTGTATTACAAATACATTGATTCTGAACGAATGTTGTTAGATACCGAACCTGATATACCAAATCATATCATTCTCTTTGTTAGAAAAGAAAGGATATAATTTTGTATTGTTGGATAATGTTTTGAACATTTCCTATATCAAAAGTTGATCGGTTCAGGCACGTTATCTAAAAGCATTAATGTTCTAAATCAAACCACAGTTCTTTGTATACAGAACACACACAAGAGGAAGAGTTCAGAAATGAACGAATCCTTCTTGAGGTATTGTAGACTAGGTCAAATCAATGCGACCCGACTGGCTGAGTTACATTTAGATGCATATTTAAATCAGTTTGAATTTACATCTTGTGA
Source organism: Agapanthus africanus (assembly GCA_030015575.1). Lineage (NCBI taxonomy): Eukaryota > Viridiplantae > Streptophyta > Magnoliopsida > Asparagales > Amaryllidaceae > Agapanthus > Agapanthus africanus. The sequence goes on from CM057342.1 coordinate 622,306,087, forward strand.
AACTCGCCAGTCATGTCACAAAGATAAGACGACCACAGCTCTGTTTATTGGAAACAGAGAAAGAGTTAGTGAACTCTTGGGATGATACATGTTGATGTATGTAGGTCCCCAGTCTACAAATGCCAGGACTGATTCTTTATACTTCATTATATTCTCTGATAATCTCTCAAGATTCAGACATATGTTCCTGTTGAAACACAAGTCCGAACCTTTTGAGATATTCACGGAATATAAGTTAGAAGTAGAGAACCAAAACGGGTATAAGTATTATGTCCTTTGATGTGATCAAGGAGGAGAATACTTGAGCACGGAAATACTGGACTATTCTAAAGGAGAATGAGATTCTCTCTCAGCATTACTCCTCTGTATACACCATAGCACGATGGTATATCGGGGCGGAGCAATCACACCCTATGTGATAAGGTGTGCTCTATGATGAGTACTACTGAGTTACCGAATTCCTTTAGGGAGTTATGCACTTGAGAAGTTGCATACCTATTGAATAGGGTTCCAATCAAATCAGTTGCCTACCGCTTAATATGTGATATGGAAAGGGAAGAGCCCATATCTTAAGTTGGTAAAGATTTGGGGTTGTCCGGCCTATGTCTGAAAGCAAAATCCGGACAAGCTCGAGGCAAGGTCTGTAATGTAGAACTGGAAAAGTTCCAGCTATACGAACTACAGCAGATGATTTGATAGAACCAAGGGATTCAGTAGATACCAACGAACCTCAGCCTCTCCGCCGATCTAGTAGGGTTCCTCACCCACCTGAGAGATACTTCGGTTTCTCTATGACAGTGGGAGCGAGGATTGCATCATGAGATGATGACCCAACTAGCTTCGAGCAGGCCATCAGGAGTAAGACTCTGTAAGAATGGCTGGATGCTTAGCGATCTGAGATGGAATCCTTATACACCAACAAAGTATGGACTTTGGTTGCAATATCTGAAGGGTTAAATCCCCATCAGGAGCAAGTATATCTTGAGAAGATTGCTTGGTGTAGATGGAAAAGTTGAGACTTTCAAAGCTAGACTTGTTAAGGGTTTTCGTCATCGACCAGGCGTGGATAATGATGAAACCTTTTCCAGTGGCTATGCTTAAGTCCATCCAGATCCTACTTACCACGGCTACATACCATGACTACGATATCTGGTGGTTGGGTGTCTTGACTGCTTTTCTAAATGATAATTTAGAAGAGAGCGTCTATAAGTACACAGCCAGAGGGCTTCGTAGACAGTGGGAGCAGCGGAAACGTGTGCAAGATGCCTTATAGGATAAAGCAGGCATCGCGGAGTTGGAACATCTGTTTTGATGGATAAGTCAAAGGAGTTGACATCATCAAAATGGTAGATGAACCTTGTATATACAAAAAGGTAGTAGGGAGTATGGTGACGATCCTCGTAGAGTACGTGGATGACATACTCTTGATAGGGAAGGAGTTCCTATGCTACGCTCGATCAATCTCCGCTTATCACAATGATTCTCCACATAGGATCAAAGTGATACCTCCTAAATCCTGGGTTTTGGACCTATGAGATAGATCTAAATGGATGTTAGGATTCTCACTAGTTGAAGTGAGATGGTATCAATTGATCCTGGGAAGAATCACTGGAAGGGTTCCAGGGTGATAAAGACGACTGAATGTCAGTCGCAGGCATTGTCTTTACCCTCAGTAAAGGGACGGTATGTTGGAAGAGTTCCAAGCTAGATACCGTGACATACTAGACGATAAAGGCAGGATACATCGCTACTTAAGATGCTACCAAAGAGGCTGTTTGGGTGTATATTGGTTCATGAGATGAACTATGTTCCTCCCATTGTGTGACAATGGGGTTGTGGCTTATGCCAAGGAACGCCGGTCCCATCAGTGATCCAGACATATTCTAAGGCAGTATCACTTGATCATGGAGATGGTTGATCTCCAGGGAGATCGAGGTTAGGAGAGTAGACTCAGAGGACAACACAGCGGATCCACTCACAAAGGCCTGTTCCCAGAGAGAGACTTTTATGGGATGGTTGAGTATGAGATACTGCAACCACTGCTATCAGATGGCCCTAGTGCAAGTGGGAGATTGTTAGTTATATGTATGCCCTAGAGGCCATTACTGTACATAGGATGTATATTGTAGTGGATGCTGGGACATATATAGGGAGGACTTTCTTGCTCGACATGATAGTATGCTATCTGGTTGCTCTTTACCTTAACGTGTACACTGATTGTCTCTCTGTTACATGTTGGTAAAGCCCTTAGGATCTGTACTTGACTACCTGGACTATGATGCGGATCATACTAGTGGGGACATGGTAGTCCATAAGTACATCCTTCAAAGTCCCTAGTCGTGGGTGTATCGAGACGGGGCATCGATATACCAGAGTAGACTAGCGTATACCTTCTCGACCCATACAGATGGGCGATGGATGATCCCATATCCATCGGTGTTTGACATCAGAGATGATATACGGGTGCTCAGTAAAGACTGGGTACACTGGACGGACTCGCCGAGAACTCCCAGATGGTATTATACCTCACGTCAGATGGCAGTTCTCTGGTGACACTGGTACAGAGTAGTCTGTTGACCCGAGATCGTCATAGAGTCTTGTGTGGTTCCCACTGTGCTTTGATTTCCATCTTACCACGTCCAAGAGGGCGTGCAAAACGGTGGTTTTTGGGTACAGTCCCGAGTCACATGGAGACAATGAGCGATAGGAGGGGATTCGTCTCTCCCGGTATAGGGAGTTGATGTTGCGCTGTGTTCGATTGGCTATAACAGGAAATCCCTGGCCAGGGTTGCTGAGATTTACTGGTAAGCGTTACCAGTAGTTTCTCGAACAGTTATAGACCTCATATCGACACGACTTATCGAGCTATTGGGGTCTGACGTTTACCACCCCTAGGCGAGATATGCGACATATCAGACGATCAGACCGGACTGTACGGTAGTGTTACTGGTCGGATTCACTGGAGTGTGAGCGGGCTTGCTCGTCGATCTTCAGATCGCTCAATACCCGGGTGGCCGTTACGTTTAGCAGACCGCTTGCGGCTTGTGGGTGTTTGATATGATCATCATCTGCTGCCGGCGTATTGACGAGTCTTTAGAGTCCTACACAGAGGTTTCCTGGCTCAAGCGAAACGAAATAGGAGCGCATATGAGATATGTGCGGGACCGAGAATAATACCAGTATGTGATACTGGATTCGATTCTCGCGATGTGACATTGATCGGTTATATGCGATATAGCCGGGTTATCGGATCAAGTGTTGATTCGATAAGTTGTTACTATAGATACCAGTCGGTTATGTGCGACATGACCGGATCATTGAATCAAGTGTTGATTTAATGATTTAATGTATAATTATATATTTGATATATTACTTTGCATTAACTAGTATCGGTTCACTTTAGACGGATTTTCTCACTTGGTTCGTGCGCATTGCATATGCGATATGTTTTTGTGCACTTGTATGTATCATGTTTGATGATGCATGCTAACTTGAGTTTGTGTAAAGATTAAACCATGGTTATTCAAATGGTTAGGGTTTTGTTTTTCATATCTATTTATTTATTTATTCATTTATTTTCTTTTTGGAAAAAGAAATGAGAAGAATGGTGGCTTTCTTTGTTTGTAGTTGAAGATTCATGAACCTTTGACTTTGTCCACCATTCTTATCTCATGCTTAACCTAACCATTTGATTTAACCCTAGTTCAATCTCTACACTTGACCATGGTTTAGATTATGATAAGTTTTGATTATTCTTTTCTTTTTCTAATTAACTTATCATAACTATTTTCCTTCTTCTTCTTCATTCTTCAAGTGAAGAAAACCAAGCTCCATCAATGGTGATTGTTGGAAAAGAGTGAGAAATCCAAAACTAAAGTCTACCCACTTCCTATTTCTTCATCCTCTATCTCTTGCCAAGTAGTAGAGTGTGTTTACTTCACAAGTTTCTTGACTTGGTGAAGTTGTGAGCTTGATCTAGCGATGCCTCGACGTAGATCATCTTCGGCATGGACATCGACGACCTAGCTCCCTTTTTCTCCGACGAAGTCGACTCTAGAGCCCGGATTTGATTTGGACAGCGGAGGGGACCTCGTTGCGGAGCCGTGGAGGTGGAGCACCGCATCTACAAAGGTTGTATTTCCGTATCTTTTAGTTAAGTGTTAACTAGTTAGCTTTTTCGCCTAGAAATCTAGCAAACGATCAGTAGTTTAGGGTTTGTAGGCACCGTAAAATTTTAATATGGCATGTTCGATGCCTTGTGAGACCTCCTTGGGGTGCCTAGGAACCCTACAAGAATGGTGTTTAATGATGATGGTCGTCTCAAATCCTTTAAAGGTAATTCTCAAGCAATTGTATATTTACTCTGTTGGAACTTCATATGTTAGAATTGTAGTTGAATGTATCTAGGAATGAGGTCCCCTAGCTGAACTTAAACCACTAGCTTGAAATGTCAAACAATTGTACTAAAATTGAACAAAACATCCCCAGCCCAGCCCCAACCCCAACCCCAACCAAACCCCGGCCCCAGCCCCAGCCCAGCCCCAGCCCAGCCCTAACTCCAACCCCAACCCCAACCGAACCCTAACCCTAACCCTAATCCTAACCGAACCTGATGCCGACGCCGACGCCGACGCCGATACCAAACCATCACCCCTTCCCGAACCTGGCCTGAACCCTAGACTACAACGTCAAAATTAAAAATTATTTGAGATTTACTAACAAACCGTGCGCGCGGTGGAGGAGACGGTAGAAATTGGTGGTCGACGACGATCGGCGAAGGTGGCGACGAGGCGCGGGAAGTCGACGAAGGTGTGGGAACGACCGACGAAGCTGGCGACGAGGCGCAAGCGCGGTGGCGACGAGGCGCGGGAACAGGCGATGAGAAGTGCGGGAGTGTGAGAGAGAAATTTTGGGAACGATGAATAATTTTTCTGTACTTTTTTTTTATTAATAACCTATTTAGATGCCCTTACAGACATAACCGTAGGTCCACGGCTTGCGGCTCCGTAGAGCCAAACAAAAAATTAGAACATAAGGCACCGTAGGGACAACGATGTGGCCCTGCGGACATAACCGTAAGGGCAAGAAATATTCGCCCCTATGGATTTCTGAATCCGTAGGGGCAACCCCATATTGTAGTAGTGCGAGATATACTGCCGTAAGATGCGGGACGTGGAGCGGTGGAGATCTCGTCGTGGTGAGATATATGGAGCGGGATGCGGGACATGGAGGGGCGGAGATCTCGTTGTGGCGAGTTACATGGAGCCGTTATGTGGACGCCCGTGCTCCATACCCCCGGCCAAATAAGGACGTTGAGGAACCCCAGCTGTAGGATAGCTCGGAAATGAGCAAAGGAGCTGATGAAGCTCAACTCTATGATTGCTCGAAGACGAGCTATTGGTTAGTGGTTAGGCGAAGAGAGAAGTACTCATGGGAGGCCTCCAAAAGGTTAGGTGCTACCTTGGAGGCGAGGTGCCGAGGAATATCCCCATTGTATCATTTCTATTCCAACTCCATAGCCCCCAGAAATATATTGGGCTTATGTGGACGGCACGTCATCTGCCACGTGTCGTGATCTGAGAAATCCCCACTTATGAGTATCATCAGGACCCTATGATATATACCATGAAACAGTACTGTGCTGTAGTTACCTAGCTTGCTACATATTTATAGTATAATTAATATAACTTCAAGATCTTTATTATTATTAATTCTTTCCTGCACCAGTAATACATTTTTCATACTCTATTTGAATTTCTAAGTGTGTGCGAGGTATTTGAATTCCAAAACTAAAGGATTAATAGAGTAATTTTTCACTTCAACACATATATTATAATATGATTAGTGTTGCATTTCATCTTATAGCACTCATGAATCTTCTCCCGTCGAAGAAAGTTTCCTCATTTGATATGATCGATATTTGTTATCATTTAAAAATCAATCCGCTCATCTAACTCCGAAGTAGACGGAAAGAAAAAACCTCCTATAATCTCGAAATCCTTGCTCTATGCATTAATTATACATTAACCTGCATATACATAACTCGAGAATAAGCAACATATTGCATTGTATTAATTAGCATGTTTGCTTATAGTAAAATAGAGTTGAAGAATGTAACTGACTTTTTTAACTAATATTTTTTCTGGTATAATATACATTTACGTAGAAAACTAGATACAAATATAAAAGTTGTATGTATGAAATGAGACTTGGCCTCGTTTTCTCGTTAGGAAGAATCACGAGTCCAAGAAAACGACACGAGCGCCCAAGGCAAGATTGCGTGATCTTTGATTAGATCTCAGCGGGGCCCACGGAACAGCCACCCGCTGACGTTATCTGCCTTTAAAGTACAGCCTTCGAGTTAGCGGGTGGACCCGCTCCCGTAGCGGGTCAGCACCAGTGGATCCGTATCCATCATGAATGACGCAGGGCCCTTTTGCCCACGTACACCTATTGTAACTGGACACGCGGAGTACGGAGAAGGGCTTTACCACCTCCAGAGTGGACCCCTCCCACTTCTTGATTGGCTTCGATCCCAAAGACCCATAATTAAAAAAGAAAGGAAAATTACAAAAAAGACCCTGATAAAAAAACCTGCCCAAAGACTAATGTCTAAAAAAAGACCCGACAAACTTTTCCAAAGTCAAAATCCCTCGAATACGATATCTGTATAGTTTTCTGCAATATCTAGTTTGTTGTATATATAGAGAGAATAATGAAAAGAAGGAGGCCTAAAAGGCTTTTTCAACATGATTTTTTCCGACGCATCCATCATCATATATATCATATAAAATGTGGATACACCAAACTTCATATGATTCCATCACCTTTTCACCATTGAATTAGCAATATAAAAAGTTCTATTGTCGCTAAACTGTTAATTTTGAACCCACCAAATCAATAGTAAAAAAGTGACGTAATCGCATGAAATTTGGTATATCTATATCTTACATGATAAAAAAGATGATGATGGAAGCTGATTGTCCAATAAAATCGTGGAGGGTGTATCTTTTCGACGCCATAAGAGAAAATCTCATATATATATATATATATATATAGAGAGAGAGAGAGAGAGAGAGAGGGGGGGGGGGGGAAGGGGGAGAGTAAACGTAGGTAAGATATGACTTAGCTAAATTACCTAAGGTATGTGAGAAAAGGATGATGGGCACATCCAACTAAAATAAGATATGACTTAAAAATAATGGGGCTCATCCTCATTCCTCCTCTTATATGGTTTAGGTAACTTATGTAAGGCATGTCTGAGCTCCATTCCACCCCCCGTCTCCCGGCGCACGTGCATATATATATATATATATATATATATAAAGAGAGAGAGAGAGAGAGAGGATAATGGAGGAAAGATGCCTTAGGAGGGAATTTCCTCCTATGGCGTTGAAAAGGTATGCCGTCCATCGTGTTTTCCGACAATCGGCACCCATCATCTTCATCGTTATCATCTAAGATATGGGTACACCAAATTTTATGTGATTCTACAATTTTTGCACCGTTGAATTAGTGGGTTCAAAATTAATGGTTTACCAACAATAGAACTTTTTACATTGCTAAATCAACGGTGAAAAAGTTGTAGAATCACATGAAATTTGACGTACCCACATCTTAGATGATAACGATGAAGATGAAGGATTCCGATCGTCGGAAAATACGACGGAGGACGTATTTTTTCGACGCCATAGGAGGAAATTCCCTCCTCTGGCCTCTTTCCTCCATTATTCTTATATATATATATATATATATATATATATATATATATATATATGGCATGAAACTATATAAATTTGTAAGTTAGCTGTATGTATATTATCGAAAACTATACAATGCAGCCAACTACATATTGCAGGAAACCATACGGATATTGCAGCCAGCCGTTTTTGACAATGAAAAAGTTAATTTGTTAGAGGTTTTTTGATGGTGAAAATGTCTGTCAAGGATTTTTTGACAATTTTCCCATTATAATCAGTACAGAGTGGGAAGCGGGTTTGGGTTCAGTAGAAGAGTCTCAAGGGAAGCAAGAAAGTTGGCTGCCAATTCTTTTTGTCCATACATTGGGATATGCTTTCTTTGCTAAACAAGCTTTAATTACTAATTAATTGGTATATTAGTCAATAAATATATAGTTATAGGTACTAGATTAGATCACCTTAAGATTCGTATCACATAATTTAACATGAATGAGGTCACTTCCCTAACCATAACAAATGCTCTAGCTCATATAATATAGTTGGTTTTTTCAATTACCTAGTTCCTATGACTTGTTCCCCTTTCCACTGTTATATATTATTTAATAATTGAAGTAGTTTGAATGCATGAGAAAGTGTCTGGTGGGTTTGAAAATGGCTCTGTAAAATTTTTGTTATACCACTATGACGTAACATCTGCATTTTTAAATGGTAGTAAGACATCATTATACATTATTTTACAGATTAGATTGCTGAAAAAAAGACTCTCAGAATCAAGTGCGCCTGAAATAAAAATGGTATGACAGTTAAAAATCATATATACTCTATAATATAGAATAAAAATGAGTCTACTTAAAAAGGTCCATTATTGCATCTATATATGATAATGCTCGATATTGGCGACCTCCAAGATCAGGACACGGGGCAGATGACATGTCCCAAGGCTCAGAAGAAAGGGCCCACAGGGGCCGACGAGGCCACCCGGTGCCCGACCTGCAAGCACAAACTGGCCCACCTCAGGGCCCCCAGAAAATCAGCCTCCTCGGCCATTCAGCTCGCCCCAAGCCGCCATAGGACCAAGACTCCTTGGACTCCCTGCTCATCTCCGAGCTCCTTGCCGAGGCCGTCTTCCTCGGCCCTTCGACCAACTCCAACACTCACAGGCGTAACCGCCGCTCCGCGAATCTCGCCATGCGCAGATTCTACGCCAACGACATCCCACGTTCCACGCTATCACGATCCCCATTAATGGGCGATCCGCTCTCTGCGCGAGCATGACGTTGGGAGCGTAACTGCTGGCGAGATTCTCGCGCCTGCCGCTGCGTGCCACCACCGCTATATAAACCCCCATCTCAGAGGGGTCAAGTAAGTCTTTCTTTATACTTACGCCGTTACTCTTCTCGGATCTTGTCATTGACTTGAGCGTCGGAGGGTCCTCGGTGGTACCAAACCACCCCGGGACTTCTTTGCAGGTACACGGCGGCAGCCTCCTCATCCCACTTTGTCCTCTCAAAACCCATTGAGACCCACACGCAACGAACGACAATCAACCCAGTTCACCTCGAGATCAACGGAAGACAACATCTGACGGAGGCCCGAAAAGGAGCTCCATCAGTTGGCGCCGTCTGTGGGAACTAAATTCCACCCAATACAAAGTTGGCATTCCGATCTCCGCCCCCATGGCAACCGACTCCCCTAAAGATCCGAACGCCCGCTACCGCCTCCCTCACAACGGGGACACAGGCGGACCCTCACCCGAGGTCGTCGGTCTCCCCGCAAGCTGCTACCCCACGGGCTCCGGCGGCCGCCCGACCAAACGAGCTAGGGGCCGGGAGCCCATCACCTTTGGCGACGAGGACCTCCACGGCTTATCTGTGCCCCGTAGTGACCCGCTGGTGATCGTAGCGTGGATTCACCGATACGAGGTCCACCGAATACTCATCGATTCAGGCAGCTCGGCGAACATCCTCTTCCACAACTGCTTTCTGCGAATGGGGCTGGCCCCAGCGGACTTGAGGCCGACCTTCCACGTCCTCTCGGGATTCACCAACCACTCCGTCCTGGCGCACGGGGTGGTCACCCTGCAGTTCACGATCGAGGAGCCCGGCCGCACGCGCACGCTGCCGGTAGACTTCATTGTGGCGAGGGTCCCCTCGGCCTACAACGTCCTCCTCGGTCGGCCGACTCTGAACTCCCTCCAGGCCCGGATCTCGACGTACCATCTGGCGATAAAATTCCCACTCGACCAAAGTGGGGTAGGCCAGGCCTACGGGAGCCAACGGGTCGCTGAAGTAGGCCCGGCAGAGGCATCTTCCCCCGAGCAGCACGCTGATAGCGCCGATGCATGCGACGACATGGAGGGGTCCCTAGACACCCGGGACGAGCGGAAGGAGGTCCGTGGGGCATCGGTCGAGCCACTGACCGAGGTGCCCTTAGCAGAAGGGGACCCAGGGAAGACCGTCTAGGTCGGGTCACTCCTGATGGGAACCCAGCGGGATGACCTGACCGAGTTGCTCCGGAGCAATTCCGACGTCTTCGCCTGGGCCCCGGCCGACATGCCGGGAATCGACCCCAAAATCATCTCCCACAACTTCCCGCTCCCCCGCATAGACCAGCTCGTCGACAGCTCGGCCGGGCACGAGCTCCTGAGCTTCATGGACGCTTTCTCCGGCTACAACCAAATCCGCATAAACCCTGACGACAAGGACATGACCGCATTCACGACGGACCGGGGGGTGTACTGTTACAGGGTGATGCCATTCGGCCTCAAGAATGCCGGGGCCACATACCAGAGACTGGTCAAACCGCATGTTCAAGCCGCAGATCGGGAGAAACATGGTGGTCTACGTCGACGACATGCTCGTCAAGTCTGTCTCGTCGGCCGACCATGTCAAGGACCTGGGCGAGGCGTTTAAGGTGCTCCGCAAGTTCAACATGAAGCTGAACCCCGCCAAGTGTGCGTTCAGAGTTACCGGAGGGAAATTCCTCGGGTTCATGGTCACTCACCGCGGGATTGAAGCTAACCCAAAGAAGATCGACGCCATCCTGAACATGAACGCACCCCGGACCAACGCCGAAATCATGCGGCTCACAGGGTGGATCGCCGCTCTGAGCCGTTTCATGTCTAGGTCGGGGGAGAAGTGCCTCCCGTTCTTCAAGGCGCTGAGGAAAATCCCAAGGTTCGAGTGGTCGGAAGATTGCCAAACCTCCTTCGACCAACTGAAGAGGCACCTCACAACACCGCCCCAACTCACTCGGCCCGTGGAAGAGGACGAGCTGTCGCTGTACCTAGCGGTATCCGACCAAGCAGCAGGGTTGGTGTTAGTGTATATGCCCTAGAGGCCATTACTGTATCATACTAGTTTGTATATTACTTAATGGATGCTTGGGATATTCACCTTGTATATACAATCTTGCTCAAAATAGTAGTATGCTACTTGGTTTGTTTCTACTTCAATGTGTACTTGTGTTTATTTCAGTATATCACTTATACGCATTAGTGGAGCCCTTAGGATCTTTGCTTGATTACCAGCGTTGTGATGGCAGTCACACTAGTGGGGGCTGGGTAATCTATAGACACATCCTTATACAGGTCCCTAGTCGCAGGACTATCGAGACAGGGCATCGATACTCCGGAGTAGACTAGCGTATGAGCTTCTCATCCCAGTGTGGGAGATGGTCTGTCCCACAGCCATCAGTACGTCGTACTGGAGATAGTATACGGGTGCTCGTTGGGTTACGAGTACACTGGACAGGACTCGTCGGGAACTGACAGGTTGGTATTATACCTATCGTCAGTTATCAGTTCCCAGGTGACATGAGTACAGCTTAGTCCGCTGACTTGACACTGGCACTTCGCCTCAAGTGTGTTCCCACTGCACTTTGATCACTACCCTACCACGGCTCAAAGGAGTCGTGCAAACGGGTGGTGGTTGGGTGCAGTCCCGAAGCACTTGGAGGCAGTGACGGTTAGACAGGATTCGTCTCTCCCGGTATTGGGGGTTGACATCGCGCTGTGTCTAGGAGAGCCATTACACGAGTAGTCCCTGGCCAGGGCAAACGAGATATACTGGTAGGTTTCCAGTGTTATCTCAGGGTGTTTTGGGCTTCGCTCCGGCACGACTTGTACCGCTATTGGGGGACTGACGTTTACCACCCCTAGGCCCGCCATGCGATGTATCAGACGAACAGACCGGACTGTACGGAGACTGTCACATTCAGACTCAGTAGGAGTTCAGATGGGGTTTCACCTCGTCAGCCTTCTTGTCGGCATCTACCTGGGGACCGTTACGCACAGCTAGTGCCGCTTGCGGTCTGTGGTTAAACCCACTGCCAGCGTAGTGTCGAGTCTTTAGAGTCCCACACAGAGGGTATTCGCCTCTGGGCAAAACAGAGTAGAGGTCGCATGGTTTTGCGACAGGGTTCGTTCTCATCCGCGCACTTGTGCACGTTTGGAGTCCGGACGGATTATACTGGCAGGCTCTGGTTTGAGCCAGATACTGGTATATATATATTTGGGGTTGCTTTTATATCTTGGTATTCTTGTTCCTCGGAACGAGAATGCAGGTGTGTATGCACAGTTGCTTGAGGCGGAGGATGAGGTATTTCATTAGGGTTTCGGAACGGGTGCGTATGCACAGTTGACAGTTATCTTTTTCCAAACCCTAATGGATTTATGAATTATCTATTAATAATAGTAATTAAATGAGAATTATGTTATGGTTGTTTTTTTGTTGACTTGTTGACCATGGTTGACTTGTTGACCATTGACCACCATCATGCTTTAAAAAGTCTTCCTTGATTCATGCTTACATTTCATTAAATGAAGCATGGTAGTGGTCATTCCAAATACTACCATCAACTATTCTCATTTTGATTTATTATTGTTTAGATAATTCTTTTTGGCATTATGGTTGCAAGATAGAGAAAGAATAGCTCATTCTATCATTCTCATTCTCTCTCCTCTCTTCATCTTCTTCTTCCTCTAGCAAAGAGAAACCTTCTCATGAGTTGAGAATCCTTCTCTTTAAAAAGAAAAGCAAACCCTAGTCACTCTCTACTCACTCTAGGATCAAAGGATTAGCAAGCCGGAGATTCTAGTTCACTCCAAGTCCGAGAAAGAGCCCAAGGTCGAACCCTCGAGGTGGATCCATCTTCGACGGAAGAAGGCGACAAAAGAGAACCATCAACCTCTACAAGATTTCAAGAAGAAGGAGTTCAAGTTTAGGTATAACCCTCATCCGAGTAGCTAACTCCTTTTAGCGTATTTGCTAGTTTAGTTTAGACACGATCCCGACCTTGTTTAGTCCATGTTGCCTCTTGCGATAAAAATTTGTTTTTTATACCGTTTCCGCCTCCCCGTAAGCACCGGGGGTCGCAATATGGACTTACAGTGGTATCAGAGCCTAACTAAACTTAAACTAGCTTGGTAGTGAAGTGTAACGAAGTTCGGAACCGAAAAAATCACAAAACCGGAAAATCACAAAACCTGAGTTTCTGTTGAAATTTTTTTGGCTCAAAATGAAAAACTTTATACATGTAAATTCGTCTCAGGGTTTTGTGTGAACAGCCAAGGAAAACGATACAGTGATTCGACCAATCCGCCGCCCATCCGCCGCATAAACAATGTATTTGCCGCGGAACCGCCGCGTTTTGTCGTGTTCTCTGCATCGTTTTTCGTGCAGTGTGTGTCTGTGTTGGTTTTAGGATTTTTAAAATATATTATATGTGCCCAGATTTTGCAGAAAAGAAATTTCCTTTTGGGGTCCTATAATTCCGTATTTTTTCCGAACTTCACTACACTTTGACTATGATGGTTATATCTGTGATGTTTGCATGTATTGAACGTCGGCTAATCGCTATAAGACGATTAGTCGGGATTATACATGATCTGTAATGTGCTGGAATGTGTATATGAATGTGTTGGACTGTCGCGGGTGAATAGCCGGGGTGGATGTGAGATGAGCTTTTGTTTTTTCTTTCATTCATTGTAAATGTAAATTGATGTAATTATATTATTTGTTTGGCCGCACAACCGGGTCGGGGTTGTAGCCGTCATTGTATAATTCTTTTTACTGTTTTTGCTCCTAGGATAGACCCATGGAGGGGTGCACAAACTACCGAGGACTTGGCGGGTAGTTTGCCGCACCCGTAGGGGTCTTGGGTGGGGTATTTGGCTATTCACCGCGACCGTGTTATCCGCTTTTCGTTCCAGGCTCGAAAGGATTGCGGATTGCTAGTATATCCAATGTATTCATCTGTGATCTGTAATGTCTATCATTGCTTTCTATTTAGGCGTTGCTTATGTTTTACAGCCGCGCTAGCCCAGCCCCCGCTCTGTCGTTAGTTAAGTAACCTAACGGGTAATGACGGGGCCCCGTGGCGAATGCGAATGGCATAAGCGTACGTCATATTTTGGTTGTTTTCTGCAATGGTAGGATTAAATGATGGGACGCATTAAAAGTACTAATGCAAGAATATCACGCATAAAAAGAACTAATGCAAGATAATAAACCAAGTTTAAGTCGATGGAACACTTTCGAAAAACCACTCGGTTCTTTTCAAAACTAACTTTTAAATGCGGAGATTGAGCCACTCCTTCTAAAAGCTATCTCGTTCCATCGATTAAATCAAGTTCACTACGTTCACGGTTTCGCCAAAACCATTCGTAGCCCTCCGTCGCTTCGCATGAATAGGCAATAGTATTCAAGCTATGTATTTTGGCCAAAGTCAAGGCATAGTGATTGGTAGCTATTGGGTATTCATGTGTAGCATATATAGATGCGTTGGTTTGGGACAGTCGTGCTGCCATTTTGGCCAAAGTCAAGGGTAGGTACGGATGGATCCAAATTAACCTGGATAGTGACGGGCAGAACTTGACATGTGACTTATGATATTTTGGCCAAAGTCAAGGTCATAAGAGCATGGGGCAAAAATCCACATCGGGAGTTTCATAAGTACTGAAACTTGCTAGATTTGCATACCATTTGGAGTGTGGTGATTCTGGTAGGATTCCTTCAGTTTCGTCACGCGATGATATTTGGATCCCGATCCTACTGTGAGTATATGCTACTCCTCGGAAAATTTCTCACTTAACGATCAATGCTATAAACCTAGTAGGTGCCTAGAAAGGTGTTAGCGGGGTTACGCCCCCAGGGAAAAGAGGTTCTTTAATTAAGGAACTTCGCGAAAGCGTTGGAAAACCTCCCTCGAAGTACCGACACCGGCCTGGCTGAACGGTTAAGCAAGTATTGTACGGTGGGATTGATCCTGACTAATTATTCCTTTATGGTTTGAGGAGGGATTCGAGAAACAGTGGGAGCCATCCTGTTTAGACAAACTAAAAACCACTCTAAACTTGCAAGAGCATCATGCTGAGTGTTTCTTCTTCTCTCTCCTAATTGCAGCGACCAATCAACATGACTGGACTTAAGTTACTCCTAGATAAAAACAAACTGACAGGGCCAAACTACAAAGATTGGCTCAGGAATGTCAAGATAGCAATCACTTATGACAAGCTGGGGTATCTTCTTACCACCAAAGCTCCCCCTGTCCCTGGTCCAACTTCCAGCGTCGCGGATAAGGAAATCCGCAAGACTTGGGAGATTGATAGCGCGAAGGCCAAGTGCCTCCTGCTTGCCTCGATGGACAACGAACATCAGAGGAGGCATGAGAATATGGACATGGAGTCCATATTGCTCCATACAAAAGAACTGTATGGAGAGCAATCACGTATCGCAAGATACGAAGCGTCGAAAAAGTTATTTTCGACAAGAATGGCCGTCGGATCATCAGTAGCCGAGCACGTGCTAAAGATGATCGGCTACATTGAGGAGCTCGCTGACCTAGGGATCACATTGGAGAGTGAGCTATATACGGATATAGTTCTCCAGTCCCTTCCTTCCACTTACGCCCAGTTTATACTGAACTTCAACCTACAAGAAAAAGAGGTTGAACTATCAGAGCTCCTCAACATGCTGAGGAGCGCAGAGGGCACCCTACAGAAAAGTAGGGATACATCCACTTTGTTTGTAGGAGGATCATCTTCTTCTAGGTCCAAGGTGAAAGCCAAGGGAAAGAAGAAGAAGGCCCCCGCCAAACCAAGGGGCGGTGTTAGTAAAGTGGATACGAAGGGAAAAGGGAAAGCAACAAAGATAGCGGGGAAGCTTGTGGATAAGGAAGAATGCTTCTTTTGTCATAAGAAAGGACACTGGAAGAATGATTGCAGGGCCTGGAAGGCCAGAACACAGGAATTGAAGCAGGTTGCAGCTTCAGCTTCAGGTGTGTATGTTATTGAAAACTGTCTTTCAATAAACTCTACTTCCTGGGTATTGGATACCGGATCAGGATCTCATATCTGTAATTCTTTGCAGGCGTTGAGAAACCGTAGGGATTTGAAGGCAGGTGACATGACCCTCAGAGTTGCGAACGGAGCTAGCATGGATGCTAAAGCCGTGGGGGACTATCACCTGGGAATGTCAGAAGGACATGTTTTGGTTTTGCGTAATTGCTTTTTTGTACCCAACGCAACTTGTAATATCATTTCTGTATCTTTAGTTTCTAAAGAAGGTTATGAATTTGCGTTTGTAAGTAATGTTGTAAACATTCACCTTAATCAAGTTTTGATTGGGTCAGGTACTTTGAGTAATGGTATATACGTGTTAAACCAACCACAGATTTTTAATGTCCAGAATACACACAAAAGAAAGTCTCCAGAAATAAATCAGACTTTCTTATGGCATTGTAGATTGGGTCACATCAATGAGAGAAGGTTGACGAAGTTACATACAGAAGGGTATTTGAATGCGTTCGAATATCAATCGTATGCCACTTGTCAATCCTGTCTCAAGGGAAAGATGACAAAGACTCCGTTTACTGGACATGGAGTAAGAGCGAGCGAGCTCTTGGGACTCGTACACAGTGACGTGTGCGGTCCAATGTCTACACATGCCCGAAGCGGACATTCTTACTTCATTACTTTTACGGATGACTTCTCAAGATACGGTTATGTCTTCTTAATGAAACATAAGTCCGAAGCCTTTGAAAAATTCCAGGAGTATAAGAATGAAGTAGAGAAACAGACCGGCAAAAGTATTAAGATTCTAAGATCGGATCGAGGTGGAGAATACTTAAGTGCCGAATTCCTGGACTATTTAAAAGAGAACGGAATTCTCTCTCAGCTTACTCCTCCTTACACCCCGCAACATAACGGTGTATCGGAGAGACGGAACCGCACCCTATTGGATATGGTGCGGTCCATGATAAGTAACGCTGAGTTACCGCGATCATTCTGGGGGTATGCACTAGAATCAGCCGCATACCTTTTGAACCGAGTTCCCACTAAGACTGTGCCTACCACGCCATTTGAGATGTGGTGTGGGAAGAGACCCCATCTTAATCACATTAAGATATGGGGAAGTCCAGCTTTTGTCAAAAAGCAGCATGCGGACAAGCTCGAGGCACGCTCAGTACTGTGCAAGTTTGTGGGATATCCAAAGAATTCCAAGGGATATTTCTTCTACTATGAAGAGGAACAAAAAGTTCTTGTTTCTCGTCATGCCCACTTTCTAGAACACCAGTTCATAGAAAAAGAAATAAGTGGGAGCGCAGTAGAGCTGGAAGAAATTCCAGAACCACAGACTGTTACTGAAAGCTTGGTTGAACCAGAGGGTTCAACAAAACAGGACATTCCTACGCCGCTCCGCAGGAGTAGTAGGCAGTCTCATCCGCCCGAGAGATACTACGGTTTTCTCATAGACGGGGATCGAGAGGATTGCATCATAGATTATGATGAGCCTACTAGCTTCCAGCAGGCCGTTCAGAGCGTTGACTCAGTGAAATGGCTTGATGCAATGCGGACCGAAATGGAGTCCATGTACACCAACAAGGTATGGACGTTGGACATTGCTCCAGACGGGGTAAAACCCGTAGGATGCAAGTGGATCTTCAAAAGGAAGATTGGTGTAGATGGACAGGTTGAGACCTATAAAGCTAGGCTGGTAGCAAAGGGTTTTCGTCAAAGACCTGGCTTGGACTACGACGAAACCTTTTCTCCAGTAGCCATGCTGAAATCCATTCGGATCCTTCTTGCCATTGCTGCCTTCCACGATTATGAGATCTGGCAAATGGACGTAAAGACAGCTTTTCTAAATGGAAATTTAGAGGAGTGTGTCTATATGGATCAGCCAGAGGGTTTCATTCAGAGTGGGAGCAGCGGAAAGGTGTGCAAGTTGCTTAAGTCCATCTATGGACTAAAGCAGGCATCGCGGAGTTGGAACATCTGTTTTGATGAGACAGTCAAAGAATTTGGCTTTATCAAAAATCCAGATGAACCATGCATCTATAGTAGATTTGTAGCGAGAACTGTAGTATTCCTCGTTTTATACGTGGATGACATTCTCTTGATAGGAAATGACATTCCTATGCTACAATCTGTCAAGGGATTCTTGTCACAAAGGTTCTCCATGAAAGACCTGGGTGATGCCTCATACATCCTGGGGATCCGGATCCATCGTGATAGATCCAAGAGGATATTGGGACTTTCTCAGTCCAGGTACATCGACACCATAGTGAAAAGATTCAGTATGGAAGATTCCAAGCGCGGTAACCTACCGGCTTGTCACGGGATCACCCTCTCTAAAGAGATGTCTCCCAAGACTGATTTGGAGAGGGATCGCATGTCTATTATACCCTACGCTTCTGCGGTAGGCTCTATAATATATGCGATGTTGTGTACCAGACCGGATATAGCTTATGCACTGAGTGTAGTAAGCCGGTATCAGTCAAACCCTGGGGAGAAACATTGGATAGCAGTAAAGAACATTCTCAAGTACCTGAGAAGGACTAAGGAGATGTTCTTGGTGTATGGCGGAAAAGACCTCCAGATCGAGGCCTTTGCTGACTCCAGCTTCCAGAGTGACAAGGATGATTCCAAGTCCATGTCGGGTTTTGTCTTCACCCTCAATGGAGGGGCGGTGTGTTGGAAGAGTTCCAAACAGGAAACCGTTGCAGACTCGACGATGGAAGCGGAATACATCGCTGCATCTGATGCCGCAAAAGAAGCTGTCTGGACGAGGAAGTTCATGAAAGAACTTCAGGTGGTTCCGTCCATTGTTGACCCAATACCTCTGTATTGCGACAACAACGGGGCTATAGCTTTAGCGAAGGAACCTAGGTCCCATCAGAGATCCAGGCACATCTTGAGGCGGTATCACCTGATCAGGGAGATCGTGGATCGCAAGGAGATCGAGGTTCGGAGGGTTGCTTCAGAAGAGAACACTGCAGATCCATTCACCAAGGCCCTACCCCAGACTCAGTTCGAGCGGCTGATCGAGATGATAGGTCTTCGATACGCCAGTACATGGCCTTAGTGCAAGTGGGAGATTGTTAGTGTATATGCCCTAGAGGCCATTACTGTATCATACTAGTTTGTATATTACTTAATGGATGCTTGGGATATTCACCTTGTATATACAATCTTGCTCAAAATAGTAGTATGCTACTTGGTTTGTTTCTACTTCAATGTGTACTTGTGTTTATTTCAGTATATCACTTATACGCATTAGTGGAGCCCTTAGGATCTTTGCTTGATTACCAGCGTTGTGATGGCAGTCACACTAGTGGGGGCTGGGTAATCTATAGGCACATCCTTATACAGGTCCCTAGTCGCAGGACTATCGAGACAGGGCATCGATACTCCGGAGTAGACTAGCGTATGCGCTTCTCATCCCAGTGTGGGAGATGGTCTGTCCCACAGCCATCAGTACGTCGTACTGGAGATAGTATACGGGTGCTCGTTGGGTTACGAGTACACTGGACAGGACTCGTCGGGAACTGACAGGTTGGTATTATACCTATCGTCAGTTATCAGTTCCCAGGTGACATGAGTACAGCTTAGTCCGCTGACTTGACACTGGCACTTCGCCTCAAGTGTGTTCCCACTGCACTTTGATCACTACCCTACCACGGCTCAAAGGAGTCGTGCAAACGGGTGGTGGTTGGGTGCAGTCCCGAAGCACTTGGAGGCAGTGACGGTTAGACAGGATTCGTCTCTCCCGGTATTGGGGGTTGACATCGCGCTGTGTCTAGGAGAGCCATTACACGAGTAGTCCCTGGCCAGGGCAAACGAGATATACTGGTAGGTTTCCAGTGTTATCTCAGGGTGTTTTGGGCTTCGCTCCGGCACGACTTGTACCGCTATTGGGGGACTGACGTTTACCACCCCCTAGGCCCGCCATGCGATGTATCAGACGAACAGACCGGACTGTACGGAGACTGTCACATTCAGACTCAGTAGGAGTTCAGATGGGGTTTCACCTCGTCAGCCTTCTTGTCGGCATCTACCTGGGGACCGTTACGCACAGCTAGTGCCGCTTGCGGTCTGTGGTTAAACCCACTGCCAGCGTAGTGTCGAGTCTTTAGAGTCCCACACAGAGGGTATTCGCCTCTGGGCAAAACAGAGTAGAGGTCGCATGGTTTTGCGACAGGGTTCGTTCTCATCCGCGCACTTGTGCACGTTTGGAGTCCGGACGGATTATACTGGCAGGCTCTGGTTTGAGCCAGATACTGGTATATATATATTTGGGGTTGCTTTTATATCTTGGTATTCTTGTTCCTCGGAACGAGAATGCAGGTGTGTATGCACAGTTGCTTGAGGCGGAGGATGAGGTATTTCATTAGGGTTTCGGAACGGGTGCGTATGCACAGTTGACAGTTATCTTTTTCCAAACCCTAATGGATTTATGAATTATCTATTAATAATAGTAATTAAATGAGAATTATGTTATGGTTGTTTTTTTGTTGACTTGTTGACCATGGTTGACTTGTTGACCATTGACCACCATCATGCTTTAAAAAGTCTTCCTTGATTCATGCTTACATTTCATTAAATGAAGCATGGTAGTGGTCATTCCAAATACTACCATCAACTATTCTCATTTTGATTTATTATTGTTTAGATAATTCTTTTTGGCATTATGGTTGCAAGATAGAGAAAGAATAGCTCATTCTATCATTCTCATTCTCTCTCCTCTCTTCATCTTCTTCTTCCTCTAGCAAAGAGAAACCTTCTCATGAGTTGAGAATTCTTCTCTTTAAAAAGAAAAGCAAACCCTAGTCACTCTCTACTCACTCTAGGATCAAAGGATTAGCAAGCCGGAGATTCTAGTTCACTCCAAGTCCGAGAAAGAGCCCAAGGTCGAACCCTCGAGGTGGATCCATCTTCGACGGAAGAAGGCGACAAAAGAGAACCATCAACCTCTACAAGATTTCAAGAAGAAGGAGTTCAAGTTTAGGTATAACCCTCATCCGAGTAGCTAACTCCTTTTAGCGTATTTGCTAGTTTAGTTTAGACACGATCCCGACCTTGTTTAGTCCATGTTGCCTCTTGCGATAAAAATTTGTTTTTTATACCGTTTCCGCCTCCCCGTAAGCACCGAGGGTCGCAATATGGACTTACAGTTGGTGCTCGTCCGAGAGGCCGAGGGGGTGCAGAGGCCAGTGTACTATGTGAGCCATGTATTCAAAGACGCGGAGACGAGATACCCCGCCATAGAGAAGATCGTCCTGGCCCTCGTAGTAACCTCGCGGAAGCTGCGGAACTACTTCCAAGCACACACCATCATCGTCCTCACTGAGCGCCCCTTGGGGGCTATCCCGGCATCGCCAGAATCCTATGGCCGCCTAGAGAATTGGAGATGGGAGTTGTCCCAATTCGACATAAGGTACCGCCCGAGGCAAGCCATCAAGGCGCAGGCCCTGGCCGATTTCGTCGTCGAATGCACCATCCCCAGCAGGAAGCTGGATCCCGCGCCGCCCCTCACAGCCCGGCATCCCGACCAGGAAGGCCGTAGCTCAGCCCCGGAGTGGGTCATCTACGTCGATGGGTCTTCCACCAAGGAAGGCTGTGGTGCCGGCCTCATCATCCGGGGCCCGAACGAAGCCGAGATGGAGTATTCTTTGAGGCTCGGTTTCAGAGCATCAAACAATGCGGTGGAGTACGAAGCCCTCCTAGCCGGATTGTGCATGGCCATCGGGCTGGGGCTGAAGGTCGTCCGGGTCCGCAGCGACTCGGCCCTAGTCGTCGGCCAAGTAACCGGCCGCTTCGAGGCTCGGGAGCCCCTAATGATGAAATACCTAGACGAGGTGAGGAAGCTCCGAAAAAACTTCGACGAAGTCCAGGTGGAACAAATACCCAGACAAATGAATGCTCAAGCAGAAGCCCTGAGCAAGTTGGCTTCATCATACTCGGCCAGCAACAGGCGCTCGATACTCTTCGAAACCTTGACCCGACCCAGCGTTGGAGACGAGGCGGCGGGGCTCCAAGTGTACGCAACACAGGAGAATGACCAAGATTGGAGGAAGCCCCTCATGGAATTCCTGAAAGATGGCACGCTCTCGGAAGACAGAGCAGCCGCTCGCCGCCTCCGGGCCAGAGCCACCCACTTCGTTTGGAGCAACGGGAACCTCTGCAAGAAGGCCTTCACTCAGCCCCTACTCCGGTGCGTTGACCCCCACGAGGCCGATTACGTCCTGCGGGAAATCCATGAAGGGGTGGGCGGCGCACACCAGGGGGCTCGAACCTTGACCCAAAAGGCACTACTCCAGGGGTACTATTGGCCTACCATGCACGAAGACGCCCTGAAGCTGGTCAGGAGGTGTAAGAGCTGCCAACTCCACGGCAGTATCCCTCGCCTCCCGGCTACCGAGCTAACGGCCCTGGTGTCCACATGGCCGTTCGCCCAATGGGGATTGGATATGATCGTCCAGTTTCCCACAGGGATTGGCGGAGATAAGTACGTCCTCATCGCGGTGGACTATTTCACCAAATGGATCGAGGCCGTTCCCATCAGGAAACCGGACGCCGCAACTATCAAGTTCCTCCAAAACAACCTGATTCACCGGTTCGGAATCCCAAGGTGCATCATCACAGACCACGGGACGAACTTCAAGAACGAGAAAGTAAGGGACTTCTGCAAAGAATACCACATCCTCATGAAGTTTGCCGCGGTCGCGCACCCCCAATGTAACGGGAAGGCCGAGGTCGCTAACCGGGACGTCCTCAGGGGCCTCCGAACCCGCCTGGAAAGGAGGAAAGGCGGTTGGGTCGAGGAACTACCCCGGGTGTTATGGGCCCTGCGCATGTCAAAAAAGACTACTATCGGGGAGACCCCTTTTAGCCTCTGCTACGGGACCAAAGCAATGGTCCCAGCAGAGAGCGAGCTACCCAGCCACCGAGTCGAGCACTTTGACGATGAAGCAAACACCATGTCACTACGAACCAAGCTCGACGTATTGTTGGAGAAAAGGGATCGGGCCCAGATCAGAGCCGCCGCCTACCAACAGCAAACGGCCCGGTACTATAACGCTCGGGTAAAGCACCGATCCTTCAAGGCCGGGGACCTAGTCCTACGGCGGAACGAGTTCATCGACCAGGGAAGGCTTCACAAGTTCTCCCCAAAGTGGGACGGTCCCTTCCTCGTCTTCGAAGTGCTCCCCGGCGGAGCCTACCGCCTGCAAGATGCGGACGGACGGAAGCTCCCTCGGCCTTACAACGCGGAGAAGCTCAAGCTATACCTATGAAGTCAAAACTAGCAAAGCACCGCACCCTGGCTACCGCCCAAAATCTCCCTTTGAAATGACGGTGTATAGCGTTGTCTGAATTTCCTATCCATACGAATAAAGAAAATTTTTGAACCTTCTCTCCCGGTAGGGTTCCCCCTGTACAGCGAGAAGGGTCTCCCAGAGATGGTTGGGCCCGAGGTTCCCTCGCTCGGCTATCTCCAGCAGGCAGCTTCCCTGCCATGGCTCCAGGAACCGAAAGCCCTCTCAGAGGCAGTCGAGTCCCGAGGTTCTCTCTCTCGGCTATCCCCCGCGGGCAGCTTCCCTGCCACAACGCAGGGGATCAAAAAAGCCCTTCCAGAGGTAGTCGAGACTAGAGGTTCCCTCGCTCGAGGGCAGCTTCCCTGCCACAACGCCGGAGATCAAAAAAGCCCTCCCAGAGGCAGTCGAGACCAGAGGTTCCCTCGCTCGGCTATCCCCCGCGGGCAGTTCCCCTGACACAACGCCGGGGATCAAAAAGCCCTCCCAGAGGCAGTCGAGGCCAGAGGTTCCCTCGCTCGGCTATCTTTCAGGACAAAAGCCCTCGCCAAGAGGCACCGGGCAGTAACCCTGCCCGGCCAAGGGTCCTTGGTGAGCTTCCTACAGCCTTATAGCTTTTTCTCGCGCCAAGGGCCAAAGTCCTCCCAGAGGCAGCCAGGTCCTTGCCCGGCTATCCCCGGCTGGTAGCTTCCTACCACAACCGACAAGGATCAAAGTCCTTGCCAAGAGGCACTGGGCAGTAATCCTGCTCGGTCCCCGTCCTGAAGGATCTGAAAGCCTTCCCAGAGGCGGCCGAGCCCGAGATTCCCTCGCTCGGCTATGCCCAGCGGGCAGCTTCCCTGCCACACGCTGAGGATCAAAATTCCTCCCTGAAGCGGTCGGGTCCTTGCCTAACCATCGATGGCTGGTAGCTTCCTACCATCGTCCTGAAGGATCAAGAGCCCTCGCAAGGGGCAACCGAGTAGCTACCCAGCTCGTCAAAAACTCCGGCTGGTAGTTGCCTAACCTCGATGCCAGAGATCAGATCTTTCACCAAGCGGCAACCAAACGGCCACCCTGCTCGGCCGAACCCGGCGATTGCCCTGTGGCCGCGCTTAAGGATCTGAGACACCCGGAAGAACGGCTGGTTCATCCAAATCTGAACGATCTCCCATCAACCTTGGGGGTACACGAGGATACCTCCACGGCAGCGCTTGGCGCCCTCGCCGGCTGGCAAACTCGACAGGAGATCGTCGGACATATGGCCAAACTTACACGGAAACACAACAATACAAACAAGGGCATCCTATGAACGTCCTTCACAAAAAAAAGAGAAAAGGAAAAAAAGCACAAACCGATGAATTAAGGGTTCTTTTTTTCTTTTATTGCTAAAATCTAGATCTTTACAAAAGGTACTCTGGGCCCCCCCAGCCCTATATACTGCCCGGAGGCTTACTTCGGCCACTTCGTCGTCGGCGTCACGGCCCAAGGCCCTACCACCGAAGACTTTGCCACCAAGGGCGCGCCCGGCTCCCCTTGTCATCCCTCACAGGAGACCTCGTTGCCGGAAGCGGGACCCGAGCGCGGAGTTCACTATCGTCGAACTCGGGAAGCCGTTCCGTCACGGCGTCCAAAGCCTTATTCCACGCAACGACAGAATACTCCTCGAGCTCGGCGTAAAACTGCTCCGATGCCTTGTACTCGGCCACAGCTTTGTTAGCCCGAACCTCGGCAACCTGAGCCTTCAGCAGCGCCGCCTCAGCATCCCCCCTGCTTGCGTCCCTCTCCTTCTCCAGTGCCGCAAAGCGTCCGGCTAGGTCCGCCAGCTTCCTATTGGCGACCCGGAGAGACGCGTTCATACGGCGAAGGGCACCCCGGGTCGCAGAGTTGGCGAGCTCCGCAGCCTCCGCCCGGCCAGCCACGACGTCGGCCTTATCCCTCTCCCGGCGTAAGTCACGTAGCAAGATCTCGACCTCCGAAGGAAACGCCTGCACTAGCCTCGGGGCGTGGAACGCTCCCTCGGCCTCCATGCGAATGGCGAGGGCGCAGTGCTGAAGAACCTGACAGAAAGCCAATGAGAAACTAAGGAAAGGCATACCAAGGCGAATGCGCGTAGAAAGATTCATACCTGGACCACCCCTCGGGCCATGGCCCCCAATTGATCCCTCAAGGAGCCACACGGGAGCCTTCCCCCGGCCGATTCCTCCATCCCGGCGAGCAGACCAGTAGAAACGGAAAGCCCAGACGGAACAGTGAAGACGGAGCCCCCTTCCCGCACGCGAATCCCTTCTGGGGCCTTCGACGGCGGCGCACGAGAAACCGTCCTTTTCCTCTTAGAAAGGGGCCGGCCCTCGCCCTTCCTCCCGTCACCAGTCTGAGACTCGGGTGACGCCAGACGACTCCGGCCGCCGCCAGAAAAGCTCCCAGATGCCGCTGATGAGATGGACGGCCCGGCCGTCGGCGGAGAATCAGGCGGAGGGCGCAAGTTAGCTGGGGGCTCGGCTACGCCACTAGCTTCCCCCCGGCATGAGCCGCCCGAAAAATGGGAACGAACCATGTCTCGCGAAGGAGGAAGAACGCCGAGCGATAGCGACTCGAGGAAGAAAGGAGATAAAAGGTTGGGGGCCCCGGGGCGGGCCCCACCACCGTTTTATCGCCGCATCCAACGGCGCCCATCAACTCCCGCCGAAACGACTCCTCATGATCGGCGGCTCCGATCGATCCATGTGTCGGCCCTGAACTGGATTGCACCCAATCGGGCGCTGTAGGCCTGCGTATGTCACACCAGCCAGTCGCCCTTTGACACATGGACCATTGCTTCAGTCACATAGTGCTCGAACCGACGCACCCCTTTTAAGGTGCAAAGACCTCGCCTTGTTTCGCTAGCAGAAAATTTGACCAATGGACCGAAGGCTCGCCCCGACGAAACCGTAGAAGGGATCTCGCCTTAGGAGGCCCTGCAGTCCACTCCTGACCCGACCACTATCTGGTCGGGACAAGAGTGGGGGGCTATTGATAATGCTCGATATTGATGACCTCCAAGATCAGGACACGGGGCAGATGACGTGTCCCAAGGCTCAGAAGAAAGGGCCCACAGGGGCCGACGAGGCCACCCAGTGCCCGACCTGCAAGCACAAACTGGCCCACCTCGGGGCCCCCAGAAAATAAGCCTCCTCGGCCATTCAGCTCGCCCCGAGCCACCATAGGACCAAGACTCCTCGGCCTCCCTGCTCATCCCCGAGCTCCCTGCCGAGGCCGTCTTCCTCGGCCCTCCGACCAACTCCAACACTCACAGGCGTAACCGCCGCTCCATGAATCTCGCCATGCACAGATTCTACGCCAACAACATTCCACGTTCCATGCTATCACGATCCCCATTAATGGGCGATCCACTCTCTGCGCGAGCGTGACGTTGGGAGCGTAACTGCCGGCGAGATTCTCGCGCCTGCCGCTGCGTGCCACCACCGCTATATAAACCCCCATCACAGAGGGGTCAAGTAAGCCTTTCTTTACACTTACGCCGTTACTCTGCTCGGATCTTGTCACTGACTTAAGCGTCGGAGGGTTCTCGGTGATACCAAACCACCCCGGGACTTCTTTGCAGGTACACGGCGGCAGCCTCCTCATCCCACTTTGTCCTCTCAAAACCCATTGAGGCCCACACGCAACGAAGGACAATCAACCCAGTTCACCTCGAGATCAATGGAAGACAACATCTGACGGAGGTCCGAAAAGGAGCTCCATCAATATAGGAAAAATTTAGAAAGTAATGATGTATATTTAGTTTAATTTGAACATATGCAATAAAAACAACAGATGCATAAAATTGTAGTTATTGTGTAATGAAAATATTCTTGCTACTTCTTGAGAAAATTTAGAATATATATAATCTTGTTATTGTTATATATCAAACGAAGAAGAATCTAAAACTTAGGAGAATTTTGGATTTTAATATTTATCAAATAAGGTAAAGACTATCAATTTACATTTACTAGCATTTTCCAGGATTTGGATCTGCTCCTCTCATGGGATTCAGTGAATCCATTTGCCGAGTCTCATCCACCCATCCATTTAATAGTCAGTTAATTCAGACCATAAAAAAAATAAACTGCGGGGCTCAGTATATTTCTCACGTCAATAATCAATTGCTTCCAGACACGTGAGAAATACACTGGCAATACTACAAAGATGGGATGCCCGTACGGTTATGACCGTGGGGGCAAGTCACTGCCCCTTTGGTGATAACTGTAGAGGCTAAATTAGTAACCGTGTGGGAAAAAACTGAAAAGGCAAGTGTATACCCCCACAGTTGAAAATTTGCCCCTACGGTCCCCACAGTTGAAAATTTGCCCCTATGGTTATCACCATAGGGGTTTCCGTCCCTACGATATATTCCGTAGGGACATTTTTTATTTCCAAATTATTTGAAAAAATAATTATGCGTTTAAACCGTGAATTGTGTCAAATATGAAAATCAAAAGGTTTTAGTTTGAGATGAAGATATCAAGAAAATGTGGAGAGGTTATTTTGACAAATTGTTCAATAAGAGTTTTAGTAAGAATTTGGATGGACTTGTCATTCAATCTCAAGATATAAACAGTAATTTCATACGTAAAATAAGAATACCTGAGATTAAAGAGGTTTTGAAGAGAATGAGACCAAGAAAAGCGGTTGGTCCAGATGAGATTCCTATCGAGATTTAGAGATGCTTAAGGAAAATAGGTATTAAATGGTTGACAGATCTGTTTAATAAGATTTGGCAGACCAAAAAATACTAAATGAATGGAAGAAAAGTACCCTTGTACCTATCTACAAGAACAAGGGTGACATTCAAACTTGCTCAAACTATCGTGGAATAAAATTTATGTGTCACACCAAGAAACTTTGGGAGAGAGTGATTGAACACAGGCTAAGGAAGGATGTTAAGATAATAGAGAACCGGTTTTGGTTCATGTCTGGACGATCGACAGCAGAGGCTATTCATTTGTTTCGTCAACTTGTCGAGCGTTTTCGAGAGAGGAGAAGAGATTTGCATATGATATTTATTGATTTAGAGAAAGCGTACGATAAGGTACTTAGAGAGATATTATAAGGGAGAATGATGAAGAAGGAGGTCCCCGTCAAGTATTTTGACATAATCAAGGACATGTACGATGGAGAAGTGGCAGAACTTGCGGCGGTCTAACGAGTAATTTTCCGATGACAATTGGTTTACATCGAGAATCTGCATTAAGTCAATTACTGTTTACCATCGTGATGGATGCGTTTACTAGAACTATCAAAGATGAGATATCTTGGTGTATGCTATTCATTGATGATATTGTTCTAGTAAATGAGACGAAAGCAGGAGTTAATGACAAATTGGAGTTATGGAGGCAAACGTTGGAATCTAGGGGGTTCAGATTGAGCAGGTCCAAGACAGTATATATGCATTGCCAATTTAGTAAACAGAGAAGTCGAGATAATATTGGTATAACACTGGATGGACAAGAGATATCACTGAGCGATCAGTTTAGATATCTAGGTTCTATAATCCAAAAGGATGTGGATATCGATAGCAATATTAATCAAAGCATCCAAGCTGATTGGTTGAAATGGAGAAGTGCAACATGGATTATGTCCGATCGTAACTTTCCGTTAAAGTTGAAAATGAATCTTTATCGGAGCGTTACTCGGCTTACCTTATTGTAACATTTCATAAAAATAAAATATTATTTTAGGGAATTTTTATAATTAAATAATAAATATTATGAATACTTTGATAATGCGGTATAATTAAATACCGATAAACTGGGAAAAATTTGGAAAATTATAGAAAATTACTGAAATGAGGGTGTTTTATATGATTTAAGAAAATTATAAATTTTTATGATTAATTATATTCTATTTTGATACTAATCGCGACTAAATATCACAAATCGCGCATTAAGCCGGATTTGTGCACATGATATGCACCAAGTCATTTTTCACACTTGTTACATTTTCTTTCATGGTTTCTTTCTTTTTATCATGCATGGTTTTAATTTTTAAAAAGAGAAGAATAGAAAAGAAAAGAAAAGAAAAGAAAAGAAATGAATATAGAAATGAGGGATGGGCAAGAGAGAGAGAGAGAGGGTGAGGGGTCAACTTGACCAAGCTCCCATTGTTTGTTCCCTTCATTATTTCTTCACCACTCTCCTTCTTCACTCACCATGGCAGCACCCATCTCCCCCCTCTTCATTCTTTCAAACACCCCCAAAAGAACATCCAAAATCCATCTCCACTTCATAAAAAACGTGCACAAGCTCACTAGCTACACTTTGGACCAAGAAAAAACGGATTTTAAAGACTTGGGGAAACTCAAGAAATTTCTTGAGTTGCCAAATGAGGTAATTTCTGCACCATTAGAATTGTATTTAAATTCCTTAAGTATCCACAAAAGTTTTAGAATCGATATTGTGTAGTTTAGCGAACTTGAAAATTCCAAGTGTGGGATTAGGGTTTGAATTGATTCCAAAAGTGTAATTGAGGCTTATAGTGACTTTAAACCCCTGTAATGATTGTATATTGGACTAGAACCCCAGAGCACGAACTTAGAAACCCCGACATCGGTAGATTTTGGAATTTGGTGATGGTTTATTGATATCTGCTAACACCTAGGGACTCTAAAATTTATTTAGCCGACACTGAGAGATAAGCAGGCACCCAGGAAGCAAACCCCAAGACCCGAGTCCCTACCCAAGCACCCAGGCCACAAATTAATTCATCCTGGGGGCAAATTGCAGCCAGGTTATGGTTGTTTTGCCTCGTGTTGGTTCTGTGGCTCCTTTATCTATAATTTAGACTCTTGGCATATGCAAAATTGACTAATTTCAGCTAGGGAAAAATCTGGAGGTGTTTTACAAAGTTTGTGAATTCGTTTTGCAGTTTTAATGAATTAGAATTGGGTATTTGTGTTTTATCTCGGTCGATTCACGTTTATACGCCAATCGTCGAGAGTTGTTGTTATTCATGTATGCTTAGACCATAGGTTTTAACCTATGTACGTTTCGTGTATCGTTTTGGTTTTTATTCGCGATTTCAGTTTACGATACTATGTGAGATATGTAGGTACCCCCACATGGATTTCGAGACAACAAGGAGAGCGTAGCGTCATCGACTCCAACAAGCGAGGATCAAAGTGAGTAGATATATATCTACGGGGGAAGTCAGGTGGATGGCGTATAGCACCCCCGCAGTTCGTAGTATAGCTTATGATATATTATATATGTATACATGTGTTTTGCGAACCTAGATGATTACCAAGTAGGATCTTAGATGATCACGAGCTAAATTGTAAGTTTTGGATGATAGTGTCGTAGTTAGCGTATTAGTCGCGAACCCTAGAATAAGGTTTCACCCACACACACACACATGCTTATCTTGTTTTACTTATGCGTATATGGGGATATGTATATATACACACACACACACATAGGTATGGGACTATGTATATATATATATATATATATATATAAACGTATACCTACACATGGATGATGAGGATAGTATACGATATTCGGAGATGGGTCGATGAGTTTAGGCATGGTGCCGTGCGATCGGTGATATGTTTTGGTTCGTTTTATGAGATACGACATGATATTATAGCGGGTCCTTAGGCTGTGTGTTTTATACACACGCATATATATTTGTAGATGGTATCAGTATTGTACTAGACTTAGATCAGTACCCCCAATTCATGAGATATGATGATAAGGATACCAGATAATTGATGAGATAAATGCGATATTCGACCCGTACCCAGATTGGGATGCCGTACGATGGATTTACCATACGAGCTATATATTGATGATAGATCCGCACTCTTGACTCGAGAATGTCATATGATATATTGTATCGTACATGATACTATTGAGGCGGGATCACCGATTACTAGATATGGATATCGACCTAGACCTAGGTGGTTTTCTTTACCTTTTCGATTAGCCTGTTAGTTTAGTCCTGTAGTTTACTTATAGATGTTAGACTAGACTCGAGTCATACCTATTTCAAAACTAACGAATCATGAGTATTCTAAAAATAGGCCAAGGTATTCTACGGATATTTTCAAAGGACCTATCTTTTCTTAAAAACACCGTAGCCTTTATTTTTTTCTAAACACCATGATTCGTGTTATTTCAAATGGCAAAACTGCATGACTCATATATATTAATGGAGATTCTTCAGTTTTGCGTTTATTATTCATTTTCTACATATTCTTGTTATTCGCATCGCATTGCTTTCTTAACTATGTTTTATTGTTATATTGAAACCCATGCTGTCAGGACACCAGCACCATTACCGATGATGCGTATGCTCCACGTACACCTGCTTGCCGGCTCACACACATCATTATCGATAATTGTCATGTCACTACACTGTAGGATTGCTGCATCATGATATGACTCCTTGCACAATATACTTGCTATAGTTACATATGCACCTTTATACGATGCTGCTTTTGACTTTGGAGAAATTGGGAACCGCAAGATATACTTTAAACTGGATTCATTTTTAAAGAGCGGTTTACCCTTGATACATGCATATTACTGTTCCATGCTGCATTATATACGGATATGCTTACAGTTCTGTTATATATCGCATACATTATGCTTTATGATTATACGCATTGAGATATATTGTTTTCATGAGATTTCTGGATTTGAGAACCATGGGTATTTCAAAGAATGTATGTATTGTTTTAAAAACCTGGTTTCTCTTGATTTGATATTTCAGTGCGTCCACCATGCATTTTCTCGGTTCTGAGACGTGTGATATGTGAAACCCGATTCGAGGAGGCGGATGATCCGTTTGCGGGTTCATGGTGGACCCAGTATGGTTCCCCGGGTCGAGAAATGTTTTTCATGGAGTAGACGATGAGCCTGGTAGGGTGGCTAGTACTTACCGGTGATTGGTTGGACCTGACGGCTATCCGGAGGATACCGATCGGAGTCGAGAGATGTTATGGGCCGATCCGGACTGACGGGGCCTGAGAGATATGAGGATTTACGTGCCGATGCTGGGCACGGGTTTCATGATGTTTCGAGTGTCGATGCTGGACACTCAGGTTCCATGATTTTGATGTGTCGCGAGAGACACACGTTGATTTATATCCTCATACTTTCATGCATATGCTTTTATGATATTTACGTGCATGATGTTGTTGTGTCATTGGTTGACCGGTGGACGAGATCCACATACATACATGCATTGATTACATAGTTGGATGTTATCCACATACTTATAGACTTGAGTATATTGTTGACACTGGTTTCATGTTGATTACATCGATCATACCTCATCTTTATGATATGTTGCCACCTGAGGCACTGACACGAGCACTTGGTATTACATTTATGTATAGATGTTACCCTTACCACTTTAGCATGCTTCAGACTTTATTATATTGAGGATATATATATTACTGATCGTTTTGACCTAGGATTGAGTAATACATACGATTTCTGCTCTGTGATGTTTTCTACTCACGAGTTGGCAACTCACCCCCGTTGTGCCACAGTTTCTTGCAGGTTTTGTCGTGCAGGTTCGTTGCGGCTTTGCTGGCACACTGTCCTTTTCCGGGTGATTTGCTTTGGTAGGTGGACTCACTTGCATCGTGACCACCAATGTATATTATTTATTTCAGTTGTATCTAGTAAACTCCATTAACCAGACTGTATTATTTATTAGACTTAGAAGACCAAACTTGTTTATTCTTTCGATCTTAGAGTTACGCGTTGTATTATTATGGTTTTCATTGATGTTTTGAGTTTCCTTTTGAGTTTTGATCCTCGCCCTTCGGCGTTGTATATTATATTGCTTGCGTGGTTGTGGCCATCGATTGACGAAGAGCTAGCTCCCGCTTAGGGATTCCTTTTATCATTATATATGCTTTTATCATGTTGTACCCTGTTCGGGGCCAGTATTTACAAAGGAAACTCTGTCGAAATTTTCAGAAAAAACTTGATGTTTTAAAAAAGCGCATAATTTGGCTTATGCTATTAAAACCACTCGTTTTAAAATAAGTTTCTTCTTACCTAAAATGGTTTTAGATTTTTGGGTTTTTGGCTTACTTGAATTAGATGGGGTCCTATAGACTTCATATGATTCAAGGTCCAGTCACATGCCATTTCGGGTCGTGACAAAATTGCTATCAAAGCGCCAGGTTAAACTTGGTTCGAGTCTATGTTTGACTATGCGGAGCCTAGGGCGTTTGTATATATACGGAATCTAGGCTTGTCCTTACGGAACTTAGACTTAGTCGAGGGAGGTATTAGACCCGAACTTTCGTCGCGTAGGATGACCTTGGTTGATAGAGTAGGTGACTTAAGGAGAGTGACGTACCGTGTGTATGTTCCGCGGAATACTTACGATACGCGACTCCGCTTAAGAAGCCTTAGGATGTACATTTCCTTACACAACATTATATTCATTCCTATGATCTATCCTCATCATTATTGGTTTATGGTTTTGCTGCTACGATTACATGGGCAAAGAGAGCTACAGCTAGAATTGCATCACCACGAGCTCGTCACGGACGAGTACTGACCAGGGCGTGATTCCAGGGACATACGATTTGCATAGATGCGTCGTTTTATTGTGTTTTTCGCTCCATGAGCATTTGATGGATCGCTTTTACGAGATTTCTCAGACGTCCAGATCAGCACCAGAAGATCAGGCTACTGCTAGAGGCCACCCAGAATGTGATGACCGTCAATGCACCGATTATACTTGATGATTGAGGCAATGTTCAGCGTGCAGACGAATGAGCCCGTTGCTGCTGCGAATGATAAGATACCGCCCCAGATGTTGGAGCTACTGTAGCCCGAATTATACTTAGAGATATGATAGAAGGTTGCTAGTTACCCGAGGATGAATGGTTAGGACATGTGGTTCGTTCGCTTACCCCGATGCGAGGTCATCAGAGTGATTGATTCCAGCTAGAGAAGACTTCACACAGGTACGTTTGGAGTCGAAAGAGACGATCGAATGTCAGAAACCCATTTTTCCAAGTTTAAAGTATTCAGAAAGACATGCAAGTAATTCTATGGACCCTCTAGGAGAATGAAACCCTAACTCGACATAATGACCATGTGAAAGCCTTTGAACTTTAGGGTTTGCGGCAGTTCCGCGGTGCCATTAATGAGGCTTGGGTTTGCCCTTCTACGGTTGGTCCATAGGTGCTGTTGTATGTACTCGATACTATTAAACTGTACTCAAGAAGTTGAGCTCTTAGGGGATTATGGAACTTGACGAATCGATCGAAGGTTCGACGTCATTCGGATATCATGTGATGGGATATATTGCTTGGGAGACTCCAGATACGAGTATAGCCGTTGGAGCGCAATCCATGCAGCCACGAAGAGACGAGTCCGAATTAGTCGACATTAGAGAAAAGTGGAGTAAGAGGTTCGTACGAGATTCTGATGAGATGACGTTCCACTCCACTGACGTCAGAGATGTGATACGCATGCAGAGGCGTTGAATATGGATATATCTTCCAGGAGGAGTCGCGATGAGTATGCAGTCGTTCTGGAATAAGAAATTGATTCAGTAAAGGATGAAAACTTCCGGGCAGTTCGGCAGAAACGAGATTTGGGAGAGGCTTCTACAGAACCTTTCTGGAATACTATATGAGAAGACCTGGACCCAAGAGAGGTCATATTGTGCACACCCTGCAGGCCAGTGTTCGGCATCGTCGATGAGATAGTTGGCCAGAGATCTTTAGAGGATGTGCCAGAGCGGGACTGTTTTCGTCGTCATTCCATATTGGGCCGTTGAGCCGAGGAGCTATATATCTAGCAATTCGCAGTGAGAGACAAGAGCCTAAAGGCACCGGGCTCCAGACCATGAATAGGAGGCAAGTAGATATCTTGCTCTGCTAGCTTTGGATGCATCGACACCTTCTCGACTGCGAGGGAAGGACATTTCGACGACAGTGTTTACGATTTGGGATTTGGTGATTCGAATATCACGCATCCATCATTTTTGGATTTCGGTATTTTGGACGATTTTTTTTGCATGATTGAGATTTTGTACACTACGGTTGCATTTGACTTCGATTTGATGTCATTCGAGAGGTTGATTTTGATTTTCATTCCTATGATATGCATATGATTTGACTTGTACTTTCGACATAGTTTTCATGCACTTTTAGTGTTTTGATTTGATTTGTGCACGCTGATGCTCATGGTTGTGAGATTATATACCGCGGTTTACCTGATTTGGATTGAGGTTTATTGTATACCATTGATTTCGATTATGATATTGATGTTGATTTCGTACACTCTGTGCATTTGATTTGGATTCTTGCGCATACTTGACGCGCTTGATGTGATTTTGGTGCACGCCAGATGCACTAAATCGGGATTCTTCGTGCATATCAGATGCACCTGATATTGCTGTCAGGCACACCCGTTGACCTTGATAGGTGTTTCGTGCACACCCGTTGCATTTAGATTTTATTTTGTGCACATGTATGGCACATTCATGGATTTCGTTTTCCGTGCGCACCAGACGCACGTAGCATTCTAATATACATTTTAGGATTTATTTCCTATGAGCAGTACATTTTTATGATATTTGCTATTTGGTATAGCAGCTGAGCAGGACTAGTCCGAGGACAGTACCTGGATATATTTTACATGCATTGATAGTTATCGAAGGGATTTCCAAAAAAAGGAGCTATAGTCTCAGTATTTACCTACGTGTCCGAGATGACACGAAAGTTTATATAAAGGAAATCCTTCTAAAATTATTTTCAAAACGGCGGGACGTATGTTAAGCAAAAGATACATATATGTATATAGAATTATTTTCTTACGTTAAACGCCCGCTTTTTGTGCCGTGATACACGCATTGTACAGTGATTGGAAAAGAGTTTGGCATGCATTTTTTCAGATGTTTTGACGAGTTTACACCGACGCGTACTATGTACATGTTATAGTTTTGATGTTTACATGTATGATTTTGATGTATATCATGTTGGTTTTCATTTTGGGCTTGACATTGCTGTCTTCACCATAACTCGATGATTGTGGGATGTTTGACGGAGTTTTGATTTTGAGTTATCTGCTCATTTTTCATGCGTATGCATTGCGCTACGATGTGATTTATGTATTTATGATTCGGAGCCCCGACGCTATGGCCATATTACTGAAATGTTTTAGTATTTGAGGGGTTTAAATTTAAATTTGGGGACCGAATTTCTTTAAGGGGGGAAGACTGTAACATTTCAGAAAAATAAAATATTATTTTTGGGAATTTTAATAAATATTATGAATACTTTGATAATGCGGTATAATTAAATACCGATAAACTGGGAAAAATTTGGAAAATTATAGAAAATTACTAAAATGAGCGTGTTTTATATGATTTAAGAAAATTATAAATTTTTACGATTAATTATATTCTATTTTGATGCTAATCGCGATTAAATATCACTAATCGCGCATTAAGCCGGATTTGTGCACATGACATGCACTAAGTCATTTTTCACACTTGTTACATTTTCTTTCAAGTTTCTTTCTTTTTATCATGCATGGTTTTAATTTTTAAAAAGAGAAGAATAGAAAAGAAAAGAAATGAAATGAATATTGAAATGAGGGATGTGCAAGAGAGAGAGAGGGTGAGGGGTCAACTTGACCAAGCTCCCATTGTTTGTGTTAGTGTATATGCCCTAGAGGCCATTACTGTATCATACTAGTTTGTATATTACTTAATGGAAGCTTGGGATATTCACCTTGTATATACAATCTTGCTCAAAATAGTAGTATGCTACTTGGTTTGTTTCTACTTCAATGTGTACATGTGTTTATTTTTGTATATCGCCTATATACATTAGTGGAGCCCTTAGGATCTTTGCTTGATTACCAGCGATGTGATGGCCGTCACACTAGTGGGGCTGGGTAATCTATAAGCACATCCTTATGCAGGTCCCTGGTCGCAGGACTATCGAGACAGGGCATCGATACTCCGGAGTAGACCAGCGCATGCGCTTCTCATCCCAGTGTGGGAGACGGTCTGTCCCACAGCCGTCAGTACGTCGTACTTGAGATAGTATGCGGGTGCTCGTTAGGTTACGGGTACACTGGACAGGACTCGTCGGGAACTGACTAGTTGGTATTATGCCTATCGTCAGTTATCAGTTCCCAGGTGACATGAGTACAGCTTAGTCCGCTGACTTGACACTGTCACTTCGCCTCGAGTGTGTTCCCACTGCACTTTGATCACTACCCTACCACGGCTCAAAGGAGTCGTGCAAACAGGTAGTAGTTGGGTGCAGTCCCGAAGCACTTGGAGGCAGTGACGGTTAGACAGGATTCGTCTCTCCCGGTATTAGGGGTTGACATCGCGCTGTGTCTAGGAGAGCCATTACACGAGTAGTCCCTGGCCAGGGCAAACGAGATATACTGGTAGGTTTCCAGTGTTATCTCAGGGTGTTTTTGGGCTTCGCTCCGGCACGACTTGTACCGCTATTGGGGGACTGACGTTTACCGCCCCCTAGGCCCGCCATGCGATGTATCAGACGAACAGACCGGACTGTATGGAGAATGTCACACTCAGGCCCAGTAGGAGTTCAGATGGGTTTCGCCTCGTCGGTCTTCTTGTCGGCACTACCTGGGGACCGTTACGCACAGCTAGTGCCGCTTGCGGTCTGTGGTTAAACCCACTGCCAGCGTAGTGTCGAGTCTTTAGAGTCCCACACAGAAAGCTTTTCGCCTTTAGGCAAAAGAGTAGAGGTCGCATGGTATTGCGACAGGTCGCATGGTTTTTGCGACAGGGTTCGGTCACATCCGTGCACTTGTGCACGTACAGTGTCCGGACAGTTTACACTAGCGGGCTTTGGTTTAAGCCAGATCCTAGTGTACCTTTTGGGATTGGATTTATCCAGTGTGCATTCGTGTTCCTCGGAACGCGGATGCGGGTGCGTATGCACAGTTGATAGGGAGACAGAGGCAGTGGATTCTCATTAGGGTTGTTGACAGTTGACCGTTGACTATTTGACTTTTTGTTCAACCCTAATGAGAATATGATATGTGATTAACTATTATATTAATTAAGTATTATGGTGACATGGTTGTTGACTTTTGTTGACTTTGTTGACTTGTTGACTTTTGTTAACTTGTTGACTTTGTTGACTTGTTGACTTTTGTTGACTTGTTGACTTTGTTGACAGGTTGACTAGGCTTGACTAGTTGACCATCATGATAACCATAGCCATCATTTCATGGCAAAGACTTTTGTTTGCTTGCTCATTTGTGTAAAATGAGTGCATGAAATGATATGGTTATGGTTGCTTCAACCATCACATAAGACTTTTTTAGTATGATGAGTTATCATGACTTTGGATTATGAGAGGGTGAGAGACAAAAGACTTGCTCATTCTTTCTTGCTCATTCTCTCTCTTGTTCTTGAGCTCTCTTGTTTTGCTCTCACCCTCTTTCTCCTTTTCCCTCTCTTTAATCTATGGTTCTTTTTTCTCATGAGTTGAGAATCAAGAACCATAGATAAAATCCCATACAAACTCTTCTCTACTCACTCTAGTTCACAAGGTTTGGCAAACCGAGTGAACTAGTTTCTTCAAAGAACGAAGAAGGAGCCAAAGGTTGGAGCTTTCAGGTGGATCTATCTTCGGCGTACGGAGACGACGGGAAGAAGCCAATCCAGACCACCATCGGAGTTTGAAGACGAAGGAGTTCAAGGCAAGCAAGGTATAACCCCCTAACCGAGTAGCTAGAAACTCGTAGTTAGGTTGTTAGATAGATGTTTAACCAAGATCCGGGTTTTAGGTCCATGTTACCACCTCCATAAAAATCGTTTTTACCAAATTCCGCATTCCCGAAAGTACCGGGAGAGGTAGCATGGACTTACAGTGGTATCAGAGCCTAGTTAAACTCTATGTAACATGTTAGTAAGTAACTAGAAGATCGATCAAAGAAAAAGTCCCGAAAACAAACCCCGAAATTCGAAGTTTCTGTCGATTTTTATACTGTTCAAAAGTTGATTATTTTCACACCTAAAATCGGCTCAGGCTTTTCTGTGAACACCCACCAAAACTGGTCCAACGATCGAGTCAAAGAGCCGCGGAAACGCGGCGGGAGCACGCTCCCGCCGTGGATCCGCGGCCGAGTTGACTCGGCCTAGGTCCATTTTTGGTGCAGTGTTCTTCTGGGGGTATTTTGGGATTTTTGGAATATATATTTTCAACCCAGATTTTCCAGAACGAAAAATTTATTTTTGGGGTCCCGAAAATCCGTATTTTTGATCGAACTTCTAAAAGACTTTAGCTAACGGGTTTTTCTGTATTGTGATATTTGTATTGAACGTCTACTAATCGCTATATGTCGATTAGTGGGGGTTATACAAATCTGTGATCTGTAATGTTGCTGGAATGTGGATATGAATATGTTGGATTGTCGCGGGTGAATAACCGGGGGTTGTGAGACGAGAGTTTTCTTTTCTTTCAATTCATGTAAATTTGTAAATTGATGTAATAATTATTTGTATGGCCACACAACCGGGTCGGGGTTGTAGCCGTCATTGTATAATTTCTTTTTACTGTTTTTGCTCCTAGGATAGACCCATGGAGAGGGTGCACAAACTACCGGGTATGCCGAAGTGTCGAGTGGCTTACTCATGGAGATGAGGGAGGTTACTACGCTTCGGGTACTTGGCGGGTAGTTTGCCGCACCCGTAGGGGTCTTGGGTGGGGTATTTGGCTATTCACCGCGACCGTGTAATCTGTCTTTCGTTACAGGCTCGTACGAATTACAGATTCCTAGTATATCCAATGTATTCATCTGTGATCTGAAATGTTTATCATTGCAGTATATCTATATATGATATTATTTAGGCGTTGCTTATGTTTTACAGCCGCGCTAGCCCAGCCCCCGCTCTGTCGTTAGTTAAGTAACCTAACGGGTAATGACGGGGCCCCGTGGCGAATGCGAATGGCATAAGCGTACGTCATATTTTGGTTGTTTTCTGCAATGGTAGGATTAAATGATGGGACGCATTAAAAGAACTAATGCAAGAATATCACGCATTAAAAGAACTAATGCAAGATAATAAACCAAGTTAAAGTCGTTGGAACACTTTCGAAAAACCACTCGGTTCTTTTCAAAACCAACTTTTAAATGCGGAGCTTGAGCCACTCCTTTTAAAAGCTATCTCGTTCCATCGACCAAATCAAGTTCACTACGTTCACGGTTTTGCCAAAACCATCCATAGCCCTCCATCATTTCAGTTAAATATTCGGTAGTATTCAAGCTATGTATTTTGACCTCACGCCAAGGCATAGTGATTGGTAGCTGCCGGATATTTATCTGTTGCATAGATAGAATGCGTTGGTTTGAGACAGTCGTACTGCCATTTTGGCCTACGTCAAGGGTATGTACGGGTGGGTTCAAATTAACCTGGATAATGATAGGACGAACTTGACATGTGACTTATGACATTTTGACCTCACGCCAAGGTCATAAGAGCATGGGGCAAAAATCCACATCGGGAGTTTCATAAGTACTGAAACTTGCTAGATTTGCATACCATTTGGAGTGTGATGATTCTGGTAGGATTCCTTCAGTTTCGTCACGCGATGATATTTGGATCCCGATCCTACTGTGAGTATATGCTACTCCTCGGGAAATTTCTCACTAAACGATCAATGCTATAAACCTAATAGGTGCCTAGAAAGGTGTTAGCGGGGCTACGCCCCCAGGGAAAAGAGGTTCTTTAATTAAGGAACTTCGCGAAAGCGTTGGAAAACCTCCCTCGAAGTACCGACACCGGCCTGGCTGAACGGTTAAGCAAGTATTGTGCGGTGGGATTGATCCCGACTAATTCTTCCTTTATGGTTTGAGGAGGGATTCGAGAAACAGTGGGAGCCATCCTGTTTAGACAAACTAAAAACCACTCTAAACTTACAAGAGCATCATGCTGAGTGTTTCTTCTTCTCTCTCCTAATTGCAGCGACCAAATCGACATGACTGGACTTAAGTTACTCCTAGATAAAAACAAACTGACAGGGCCAAACTACAAAGATTGGCTTAGGAATGTCAAGATAGCAATCACTTACGACAAGCTGGGGTATCTTCTTACCACCAAAGCTCCCCCTGCCCCTGGTCCCACTTCCAGCGTCGCGGATAAGGAAATCCGCAAGACTTGGGAGATTGATAGCGCGAAGGCCAAGTGCCTCGTACTTGCCTCGATGGACAACGAACATCAGAACAGGCACGAGAATATGGACCTTGAATCCATATTTCTCCATACAAAAGAACTGTATAGAGAGCAATCTCGTATTGCAAGATACGAAGCGTCGAAAAAGTTATTTTCGGCAAGAATGGCCGTCGGATCATCAGTAGCCGAGCACGTGCTAAAGATGATCGGCTACATTGAGGAGCTCGCGGACCTAGGGATCACATTGGAGAGTGAACTGTATACAGATATAGTTCTCCAGTCCCTTCCTTCCACTTACGCCCAGTTTATACTGAACTTCAACTTACAAGAAAAAGAGGTTGAACTTTCAGAGCTCCTCAACATGCTGAGGAGCGCAGAGGGCACCCTACAGAAAGGTAGGGAAACATCCACTTTGTTTGTAGGAGGATCATCTTCTTCTAGGTCCAAGGCGAAAGCCAAGGGAAAGAAGAAGAAAGCCCCCGCCAAACCAAGGGGCGGTGTTAGTAAAGTGGATACGAAGGGAAAAGCTAAAGCAACAAAGAAAGCGGAGAAGCTTGTGGATAAGGAAGAATGCTTCTATTGTCATAAGAAAGGTCACTGGAAGAATGATTGCAGGGCTTGGAAAGCCAGGACACAGGAATTGAAGCAGGTTGCAGCTTCAGCTTCAGGTGTGTATGTTATTGAAAACTGTCTTTCAATAAACTCTACTTCCTGGGTATTGGATACCGGATCAGGATCTCATATCTGTAATTCTTTGCAGGCGTTGAGAAACCGTAGGGTTTTGAAGGCAGGTGACATGACCCTCAGAGTTGCGAACGGAGGTAGCATGGATGCTAAAGCCGTGGGGGACTATCACCTGGGAATGTCAGATGGACATGTTTTGGTTTTGCGTAATTGCTTTTTTGTACCCAACGCAACTTGTAATATCATTTCTGTATCTTTAGTTTCTAAAGAAGGTTATGAATTTGCGTTTGTAAGTAATGTTGTAAACATTCACCTTAATCAAGTTCTGATTGGGTCAGGTACATTGAGTAATGGTATATACGTATTGAACCAACCACGGATTTTCAATGTCCAGAATACACACAAAAGAAAGTCTCCAGAAATAAATCAGACTTTCTTGTGGCATTGTAGACTGGGTCACATCAATGAGAGAAGGTTGACGAAGTTACATACTGAAGGGTATTTGAATACGTTCGAATATCAATCGTATGCCACTTGTCAATCCTGTCTCAAAGGAAAGATGACAAAGACTCCGTTCCCTGGACACGGAGTAAGAGCGAGCGAGCTCTTAGGACTCGTACACAGTGACGTGTGCGGTCCAATGTCTACACATGCGCTAAGCGGTTATTCTTACTTCGTTACTTTTACGGATGACTTCTCAAGGTACGGTCATGTCTTCTTAATGAAACATAAGTCCGAAACCTTTGGAAAATTCCAGGAGTATAAGAATGAAGTAGAAAAACAGACCGGCAAAAGTATTAAGATTCTAAGATCGGATCGAGGTGGAGAATACTTAAGTGCCGAGTTCCTGGACTATTTAAAAGAGAACGGAATTCTCTCTCAGCTTACTCCTCCATACACTCCGCAACATAACGGTGTATCGGAGAGACGGAACCGCACCCTATTGGATATGGTGCGGTCCATGATGAGTAACGCTGAGTTACCGCGATCATTCTGGGGATATGCGCTAGAATCAGCCGCATACCTTTTGAACCGAGTTCCCACTAAGACTGTGCCTACCACACCGTATGAGTTATGGAGTGGGAAGAAACCCTATCTTCAATATCTGAAGATCTGGGGATGTCCGGCTTTTGTCAAAAAGCAGCATGCGGACAAACTCGAGGCGCGCTCAGTACTGTGCAAGTTTGTGGGATACCCAAAGAACACCAGGGGGTATCTTTTCTACTACGCAGAGGAACAAGAAGTCCTTGTTTCTCGTAATGCCCACTTTCTAGAACACCAGTTCTTAGAAAAGGAAATTAGTGGGAGCGCAGTAGAACTGGAAGAAGTTCCAGAACCACAGACTGTTACTGAAGGCTTAGTGGAACCAGAGGGTTCGAAAGAACAGGACATTCCTACGCCGCTCCGCAGAAGTAGTAGGCAGACTCATCCGCCCGAGAGATACTACGGTTTTCTCATAGACGGGGATAGAGAGGATTGCATCATAGATTATGATGAGCCTACTAGCTTCCAGCAGGCCATTCAGAGCGTTGACTCAGTGAAATGGCTGGATGCAATGCGGACCGAAATGGAGTCCATGTACACCAACAAGGTATGGACGTTGGACATTGCTCCAGACGGGGTAAAACCCGTAGGATGCAAGTGGATCTTCAAAAGGAAGATTGGTGTAGATGGACAGGTTGAGACCTATAAAGCTAGGCTGGTAGCAAAGGGTTTTCGTCAAAGACCTGGCTTGGACTATGACGAAACCTTTTCTCCAGTAGCCATGCTGAAATCCATTCGGATCCTTCTTGCCATTGCTGCCTTCCACGATTATGAGATCTGGCAAATGGACGTAAAGACAGCTTTTCTAAATGGAAATTTAGAGGAGTGTGTCTATATGGACCAGCCAGAGGGTTTCATTCAGAGTGGGAGCAGCGGAAAGATGTGCAAGTTGCTTAAGTCCATCTATGGACTAAAGCAGGCATCGCGGTGTTGGAACATCTGCTTTGATGAGACGGTCAAAGAATTTGGCTTTATCAAAAATCCAGATGAACCATGCATCTATAGTAGATTTGTAGCGAGAACTGTAGTATTCCTCGTTTTATACGTGGATGACATTCTCTTAATAGGAAATGACAGTCCTATGCTACAATCTGTCAAGGGGTTCTTGTCACACAGGTTCTCCATGAAAGACCTGGGTGATGCCTCATACATTCTGGGTATCCGGATCTACCGTGACAGATCCAAGAGGATATTGGGACTTTCTCAGTCCAGGTACATCGACACCGTGCTGAAAAGATTCAGTATGGAAGATTCCAAGCGCGGTAACCTACCGGCTTGTCACGGGATCACCCTCTCTAAAGAGATGTCTCCCAAGACTGATTTGGAGAGGGATCGCATGTCTATTATACCCTACGCTTCTGCGGTAGGCTCTATAATGTATGCGATGTTGTGTACCAGACCGGATGTAGCTTATGCACTGAGTGTGGTAAGCCGGTATCAGTCAAACCCTGAGGAGAAATACTGGATAGCGGTAAAGAACATTCTCAAGTACCTGAGAAGGACTAAGGAGATGTTCTTGGTGTATGGCGGAAAAGACCTCCAGATCGAGGCCTTTGCTGACTCCAGCTTCCAGAGTGACAAGGATGATTCCAAGTCCATGTCGGGTTTTGTCTTTACCCTCAATAGAGGGGCGGTGTGTTGGAAGAGTTCCAAACAGGAAACCGTTGCAGACTCGACGATGGAAGCGGAATACATCGCTGCATCTGATGCCGC
The DNA here is from genome assembly GCA_030015575.1 of Agapanthus africanus. Classification (NCBI taxonomy): domain Eukaryota; kingdom Viridiplantae; phylum Streptophyta; class Magnoliopsida; order Asparagales; family Amaryllidaceae; genus Agapanthus; species Agapanthus africanus. Next base: position 622,350,996 of record CM057342.1, read on the forward strand.
AAAAGAAGCTGTCTGGATGAGGAAGTTCTTGAAAGAACTTCAGGTGGTTCCGTCCATTGTTGATCCAATACCTCTGTATTGCGACAACAACGGGGCTATAGCTTTAGCGAAGGAACCCAGGTCCCATCAGAGATCCAGGCACATCTTGAGGCGGTATCACCTGATCAGGGAGATCGTAGATCGCCAGGAGATCGAGGTTCGGAGAGTCGCTTCAGAAGATAACACTGCAGATCCATTCACCAAGGCCCTGCCCCAGACTCAGTTCGAGCGGCTGATCGAGATGATAGGTCTTCGATACGCCAGTACATGGCCTTAGTGCAAGTGGGAGATTGTTAGTGTATATGCCCTAGAGGCCATTACTGTATCATACTAGTTTGTATATTACTTAATGGAAGCTTGGGATATTCACCTTGTATATACAATCTTGCTCAAAATAGTAGTATGCTACTTGGTTTGTTTCTACTTCAATGTGTACATGTGTTTATTTTTGTATATCGCCTATACACATTAGTGGAGCCCTTAGGATCTTTGCTTGATTACCAACGATGTGATGGCCGTCACACTAGTGGGGCTGGGTAATCTATAAGCACATCCTTATGCAAGTCCCTGGTCGCAGGACTATCGAGACAGGGCATCGATACTCTGGAGTAGACCAGCGCATGCGCTTCTCATCCCAGTGTGGGAGACGGTCTGTCCCACAGCCTTCAGTACGTCGTACTTGAGATAGTATGCGGGTGCTCGTTAGGTTACGGGTACACTGGACAGGACTCGTCGGGAACTGACTAGTTGGTATTATGCCTATCGTCAGTTATCAGTTCCCAGGTGACATGAGTACAGCTTAGTCCGCTGACTTGACACTGTCACTTCGCCTCGAGTGTGTTCCCACTGCACTTTGATCACTACCCTACCACGGCTCAAAGGAGTCGTGCAAACAGGTAGTAGTTGGATGCAGTCCCGAAGCACTTGGAGGCAGTGACGGTTAGACAGGATTCGTCTCTCCCGGTATTGGGGGTTGACATCGCGCTGTGTCTAGGAGAGCCATTACACGAGTAGTCCCTGGCCAGGGCAAACGAGATATACTGGTAGGTTTCCAGTGTTATCTCAGGGTGTTTTTGGGCTTCGCTCCGGCACGACTTGTACCGCTATTGGGGGACTGACGTTTACCGCCCCCTAGGCCCGCCATGCGATGTATCAGACGAACAGACCGGACTGTACGGAGAATGTCACACTCAGGCTCAGTAGGAGTTCAGATGGGTTTCGCCTCGTCGGTCTTCTTGTCGGCACTACCTGGGGACCGTTACGCACAGCTAGTGCCGCTTGCGGTCTGTGGTTAAACCCACTGCCAGCGTAGTGTCGAGTCTTTAGAGTCCCACACTGAAAGCTTTTCGCCTTTAGGCAAAAGAGTAGAGGTCGCATGGTATTGCGACAGGTCGCATGGTTTTTGCGACAGGGTTCGGTCACATCCGTGCACTTGTGCACGTACAGTGTCCGGACAGTTTACACTAGCGGGCTTTGGTTTAAGCCAGATCCTAGTGTACCTTTTGGGATTGGATTTATCCAGTGTGCATTCGTGTTCCTCGGAACGCGGATGCGGGTGCGTATGCACAGTTGACAGGGAGACAGAGGCAGCGGATTCTCATTAGGGTTGTTGACAGTTGACCGTTGACTATTTGACTTTTTGTTCAACCCTAATGAGAATATGATATGTGATTAACTATTATATTAATTAAGTATTATGGTGACATTGTTGTTGACTTTTGTTGACTTTGTTGACTTGTTGACTTTTGTTGACTTGTTGACTTTTGTTGACTTGTTGACTTTGTTGACCGGTTGACTAGGCTTGACTAGTTGACCATCATGATAACCATAGCCATCATTTCATGGCAAAGACTTTTGTTTGCTTGCTCATTTGTGTAAAATGAGTGCATGAAATGATATGGTTATGGTTGCTTCAACCATCATATAAGACTTTTTTAGTATGATGAGTTATCATGACTTTGGATTATGAGAGGGTGAGAGACAAAAGACTTGCTCATTCTTTCTTGCTCATTCTCTCTCTTGTTCTTGAGCTCTCTTGTTTTGCTCTCACCCTCTTTCTCCTTTTCCCTCTCTTTAATCTATGGTTCTCTTGTCTCATGAGTTGAGAATCAAGAACCATAGATAAAATCCCATACAAACTCTTCTCTACTCACTCTAGTTCACAAGGTTTGGCAAACCGAGTGAACTAGTTTCTTCAAAGAACGAAGAAGGAGCCAAAGGTTGGAGCTTTCAGGTGGATCTATCTTCGGCGTACGTAGACGACGGGAAGAAGCCAATCCGGACCACCATCGGAGTTTGAAGACGAAGGAGTTCAAGGAAAGCAAGGTATAACCCCCTAACCGAGTAGCTAGAAACTCGTAGTTAGGTTGTTAGATAGATGTTTAACCAAGATCCGGGTTTTAGGTCCATGTTACCACCTCCATAAAAATCGTTTTTACCAAATTCCGCATTCCCGAAAGTACCGGGAGAGGTAGCATGGACTTACAGTTTGTTCCCTTCATTATTTCTTCATCACACTCCCTCTTCACTCACCATGGCAGCACCCATCTCCCTCCCCCTCTTCATCCTCTCAAACACCCCCAAAACAACATCCAAAGTCCATCTCCACTTCATAAAAAACATGCACAAGCTCACTAGCTACACTTTGGACCAAGAAAAATTAGATTTTGAAGACTTGGAGCAACTCACGAAATTTTTTGAGTTGCCAAATGAGGTAATTTCTGCACTATTAGAATTGTATTTAAATTCCTTAAGTATCCACACAAGTTTAGAATCGATATTGTGTAATTTAGCGAACTTGAAAATTCCAAGTCTGGGATTAGGGTTTGAATTGATTCCAAAAGTGTAATTGAGACTTATAGTGACCTTAAACCCTGTAATGATTGTATATTGGACTAGAACCCTGGAGCACGAACTTAGAAACCCCAACATCGGTATATTTTGGAATTTGGTGATGGTTTATTGATATCTGCAAACACCCGGTGACTCTAAAATTTATTTAGCAGACACTGAGAGATAAGCAGGCACCCAGGAACCTAACCCCAAGACCCAAGCCCCTACCCAAGCACCCAGGCCGCAAATTAATTCATCCGGGCCACAAATTGCAGCCAGGTTATGGTTGTTTTGCCTCATGTTAGTTCTGTGGCTCCTTTATCTATAATCTAGACCCTTGGCATATGCAAAATTGACTAATTTCAGCTAGGGAAAAATCTGGAGGTGTTTTACAAAGTTTGTGAATTCGTTTTGTAGTTTTAATGAATTGGAATTGGGTATTTGTGTTTTATCTCCGTCGATTCATGTTTATACGTCAATCGTCGAGAGTTGTTGGTTATTCGTGTATGCTTAGACCATAGGTTTTAACATATGTACGTTTCGTGTATCGTTTTGGTTTTCATTCGCGATTTCAGTTTACGATACTATGTGTGATATGTAGGTACACCCACGTGGATTTCGAGACGATAAGGAGAGCATAGCGTCATCGACTCCAGCAAGCGAGGATCAAAGTGAGTAGATATATATCCACAGGGGAAGTCGGGTGGATGGCGTATATGTTAGTTATATGTATGCCCTAGAGGCCATTACTGTACATTGAATGTATATTGTAGTGGATGCTGGGACATATATAGGGAGGACTTTCTTGCTCGACATGATAGTATGCTATCTGGTTGCTCTTTACCTTAACGTGTATACTGATTGTCTCTCTGTTACATGTTGGTAAAGCCCTTAGGATGTGTACTTGACTACCTGGACTATGATGCGGATCATACTAGTGGGGACATGGTAGTCCATAAGTACATCCTTCAAAGTCCCTAGTCGTGGGTGTATCGAGACGGGGCATCGATATACCAGAGTAGACTAGCGTATACCTTCTCGACCCATACAGATGGGCGATGGATGATCCCATATCCATCGGTGTTTGACATCAGAGATGATATATGGGTGCTCAGTAGAGACTGGGTACACTGGACGGACTCGCCGAGAACTCCCAGATGGTATTATACCTCACGTCAGATGGCAGTTCTCTGGTGACACTGGTACAGAGTAGTCTGTTGACCCGAGATCGTCATAGAGTCTTGTGTGGTTCCCACTGTGCTTTGATTTCCATCTTACCACGTCCAAGAGGGCATGCAAAACGGTGGTTTTTGGGTACAGTCCCGAGTCACATGGAGGCAATGAGCGATAGGAGGGGTTCGTCTCTCCCGGTATAGGGGGTTGATGTTGCGCTGTGTTCGATTGGCTATAATAGGAAATCCCTGGCCAGGGTTGCTGAGATTTACTGGTAAGTGTTACCAGTAGTTTCTCGAATTGTTATAGACCTCATATCGACACGACTTATCAAGCTATTGGGGTCTGACGTTTACCACCCCTAGGCGAGATATGCGACATATCAGACGATCAGACCGGACTGTACGGTAGTGTTACTGGTTGGATTCACTGGAGTGTGAGCGGGCTTGCTCGTCGATCTTCAGATCGCTCAATACCCGGGTGGCCGTTACGTTTAGCAGACCGCTTGCGGCTTGTGGGTGCTTGATATGATCATCACCTGCTGCCGGCGTATTGACGAGTCTTTAGAGTCCTACACAGAGGTTTCCTGGCTCAAGCGAAACGAAATAGGAGTGCATATGAGATATGTGCGGGACCGAGAATAATGCGTGTATGTGATACCGTATTCCATTCTCGCGATAAATGTATCGATTGGTTGTATGCGATATAACCTAGTTATCGATTCAAGCTTTGATTCGATAAACCGATACATAGGATACTAGTCGGTTATATGAGATATGACCGGATCATTAAATCAAGTGTTGATTTAATGATTTAATGCATAATTATATATTTGATATATTACTTTGCATTAACTAATATCGGTTCACTTTAAATGGATTTTCTCACTCGGGTGTGCACATTGTATATTCGATATAGTTTTGTGCACTTGATTGTATCATGTTTGATGATACATGTTTACTTGTGTTTGTGTGAAGATTGAACCATGGTTATATGAATGGTTAGGGTTATGATTATTTATTCATTCATTTATTTATTTATTAGTTTTGGAAAATAATTAGCATAATGAGAAAATGGTGGCTTTCTTTGTATGTATTATGAAGCTTCATGAATACTTTCACCAAGTGACCATTTTGTCTCATGCTTAACCCTAACCATTCCATTCAACCATGATTAACTCTCTACACATTACCATGGTTACATTATGATAAGTATTCTTATTATTTCTTTTTTTGAGAAGAACTTATTATAATATTCATCTTCTTCTTCTTCATCTTCTTCACTTGAAGAAGCTTGCTTCATCAATGGTGATTGATGAAAACAAGTGAGAAATCCAATTCTAAAGTGAACCCACTTCCTATTTTTTCATCCTCTACCTCTTGCCAAGTAGTATAGGGTGTTTCCTTCACAAGTTTTCATGGGTTGGTGAAGGTGGAGCTTGATCTAGCGATGCCTCGACGTAGATTATCTTCGGCATGGACATCGACGACCTAGCTCGCCATTTCTCCGACGAAGCCGACGCTAGAGCCCGGGAATTCATTTGGACAGCGAGGGGACTTCATTGCGGAGTTATGGAGGTGGAGCACCGGATCTACAAAGGTTGTATTTCCGTTTAAATTTTAGTTAAGTTGTTAACTAGTTTCCTTTTCGCCTAGACATCTAGCCAACGATCCGTAGTTTAGGGTTTCTCGGCACCGTAAATTTTGAAATTGGCATGGTTGATGCCTTGTGAGACCTCCTTGGTATGCCTAGGAACCCTACAGTGGTATCAGAGCCTAGCTAGAGCCTTAGGCGAAGTCTAGACGCAATTTGATGTCCGAACGAACCCGAAACCCAATTCCAAACATGCTCTCTGTCCTTTTTTGAAAATTGTGGATTTTTCAATATTAAAAATATGCAGAAAATTAAGCAGGGTTTTTTATGAATTACTGTGAAAAACGGAGACCTAACTCCGTCATAACGCCGCGGAAGCGCGGCCTAAGCCCACGTGGCGCGGAGCTTCCGCGGCCATAATGTTGACTCTTTGACTCCTCTTTGCACAGTAATGTTTATAATTAATTCCTGTGTTTTCTGGGTAATTTTAATATATGCTATGCAGTTGAGTTTTCTGGGGTTGTTTTGGGGACTCGGCGTTTCGATCGGAGTATCAGATTTTGTCTATGTGGCTTTCCGGATAATTTTTGAATATGTTAAAAAGTTCGACCGGATATAAATACCCAATTTTTCCCCTGTCAGGAAATTTCCAAGTGTTGGATTTTTCCGAGGTTTAAAGACGTTCTAAGTAGTGCAAGTAACGCGATGGTCCCTTTAGAAGACAACAAACCTTAACTCGATTATGTGACCGTCTTGAACTGCCCTTTGAACCTTCGGGTTTGGGGCAGTACGGCGTGCCACATGTGAGGCGTTGGCTTGACCCTTCTACGGCTGGACCGTTGGTACTGAGGCACGAACTGAATGTTGTTAGACTTGTTTCATGTGTTGATCTGTATCGGGAAAACTTGGGTGTTTGACTGTTCGATCGAAAAGTTTAACATTTTCTATTTATCTGGAATGGGATACAATAATTGGAATTCACAAGAAGTTATGAGATAACTGAATGAATGTTATAAACATAGCAGTTTAGTCTCACTTGATCGGTTGCCACGGAATTTTGATGTGATCAAAAGTCCGTCGCAATCACGTAGCGTACGCGGATACTCGCCGGGTAAACTTAATAGACAGCCTCACTCCATAGCCCCGACCAAGTGACTGTAGGAGAACCTTGTCGCCGAAAGCATCCGTTCGGGTGCTCGCGGCAGCGGTGTTCCGCCTTGGTGCACTTCGTCGACGGCGTCGGGGGTGCGACCGCCTAATAAATTTTGCGACGAGCATTCGATCAGGATGTCGGGAATCTTGTTGAATTGCCCGACTTGATATTGAAAAGTGTTTTCGATTTTGAGACTAAAATGCGGGGTTTATAATTGTTAGGCATGCGATGTCTAAGTAATTCATTTGGTCAGGCATGCGATGTCTGAGGTGGTTGCGGATTCCAACTGTTGTAGTCACTTTCTTTTCTGTGACCGTAAGTGTAATATGTGATATCGCCGGTTTCGTTGCTATATATCAACGACAATTGGGATGGACATATTTACTTACGTTGATGACATGTGATGTTATCTGTTGCTGGATATGTTATATTGGATCGTCTTGTTTGAATAGCCGGGTTTTTTTTATGTGAGATGAGTGTTTTTCATTTTCATTCATGTAAAAACTTGTATGTAATATTCTTTTATTTGGGGCACTTCCAGGTAGCGGAAGATGTCACCGTTTGTATATTATTTACTTTTCCGCACTAGGATAGACCCAAGGAGGGGAGCACAAGTAACCGGGTTCTGGAGTCCAGTGGGAGACCAACTCGAGGAGTCGAGTCTGGGTCTCCTAACTCTAGAATTGGTAGGGTTGCTCGCCGCTCTCGTAGGGTTCTAGGGGTGTGGGTTTGGCTATTCATCGCGACCGTAGAATCCGTGTTTTATACTGGCTCGTATTAAAAACACGGACGTCCTAGTATATCCAATATTTCATATGATATTTTCTGCTGCGATATCTGTGATGTGATCATGTGATGTTCTGTGATAGATACAGTATATAGTATATATGATATATTATATAGGCGTTACTTATGTTTTACACCCGCGCTAGCCCTGCCCCGCTCTGCCGTTAGTTACCTAACCTAACGGTGCACGAGGGGACATCGAGGCGAATGCGGATGGCATAAATGTACGTCGTATTTATCTGTGATGTTTAGGTAATTTAAATGATGGGACTTCATTAATGTGATTAATGAAATAAAAGAAACCTAAAGATGTTGTAGAATCGAATTTCAAAATAAAATAGGTAGCTACATTTCTTGCTTTGCACAGCGGTATATACGATATATCCTGCACCTTATTCGATGAGGAAAGGACCGAGATCCCTTCACCGGGAGTGACTCCTTTAGCAATAACTGGCAGATGCTACACACTCGGTTTGTCTTTTTTATTGCTTTTAAGAGTTTTTGCTTTGCACAGTGATATATATGATATATCCCGTACCTCATTCGACGAGGAAAGGACCGACGATCCCTTCACCGGGAGTGACTCCTTTAGCAAAACTAGAAAAGCCTCAAAAGCACTCCATTTTAAAATCATTTGATTCTACAACGATATCAAGTTCATTACGCAATAGGTTTTCAGAAAAACCTGTCGTAGCCCTCCGTCATTTCAGATAAGTTCTGTTTAGTATTCGTGCTGCGTTTGTTGACCTTATCAAGGCGCAGTGTGCGGTAGCTAACCAGTATTTATCTGCTTATGCATATGATGCAGATTGGGTTAGGGTAGTCGTGCGGCCTTGTTGACCTTGTCAAGGGTCATGCGGGTGGGTTTGATTCAATCAAGAAATGACGGGTTGAACTTGACTTGCGGTCTATGGTTTTTTGACCTTGTCAAGGTCATAGATCGTTCGGGGCAAAATATTATCGGGAATTTCAAGTGTTGAAATTTACAATGAGATTGCATACCTTCTATGAGATAGTTGGATCCCGATACCCGCTGCGAGTAAGAGCTACTCCTGGGAGAATTTTATACATTACAATTAGCCGATCAAGTAGGTGTCTAGAAAGGTGTCAACGGGGTTACGCCTCTGGGAAAACGAGGTTTACATTAATTAGGTTCGTGCGAAAGCACGGGGGACCTCCCTCAAAGTACCGACATTGGCCTGGCTGAAAGATTGGCGAACTTGTAGTGTGTAATTAATCCCGGCTAGTCTTTCCTTTTAGGGTTTGAAGGAAGATTTGATAAAAAGCAGTGGGAGCCATCCTGATTAGATAAAATAATAACCAATCTATTCTTGCAAAGAGCGCACGCTGAGTGTTTTCTTCTCTCTCTCTCTCCAGGTAGCGACCATATCACGCCTTAATCAAGATAATAATATGGAATATTGACCGAACCCGCTTGTTATACTGAGCTGGGGAACGTTGATCCCGCTCCAACTTATAATTGTTATAAGACATAGCAGGAATTTGGGGATTACCAGAATTCCTTTGCCGCCCAAACGAAGAGAGTGCATGCTGATGCATCATCTTCGGGTGTGTTCATTACAGAGAACTGTTTCTCAGTATCCTTTACGTCCTGGGTATGTGATACCAGATCAGGATCCCAGATATGTAATCTGTTACATAGGGCTACAGAAAGGTAGAGAACTGAGAACGGGTGATAAGTTTCATGAGGCAGAAAACGGGGCAAGTGCTGCAGCCAAGTCTGTTGGTCACTGTCACCCTGTATTACAATACATTGATTCTGAACGAATGTTATTAGATACCGAACCTGATGTACAAAATCATATCAGTCTCTTTATTAGTAAAGAAATGATAAAATTTTGTATTGTTGGATAATGTTTTGAACATTTCCTATATCAAAAGTTGATCGGTTCAGGCACGTTATCTAGAAGCATTAATGTTCTAAATCAAACTACAGTTCTTAGTATATGGAACACACACAAGAGGAAGAGTTCAGAAATGAACGGATCCTTCTTGAGGCATTGTAGACTAGGTCATATCAATGCAACCCGACTGGCTAAAGTTACATTTAGATGCATATTTAAATCAGTTTGAATTTACATCTTGTGAAACTTGCCAGTCATGTCACAGAGACAAGATGACCATAGCTCCGTTTACTGGAAACAGAGAAAGAGTTAATGAACTCTTGGGATGATACATGTTGATGTATGTAGGTCCCCTATCTACACATGCCAAGACCAGTTCTTTGTACTTCATTACATTCTCTGATAATCTCTTTAGATTCAGTCATATGTTTCTGTTGAAACATGAGTCCGAACGTTTTGAGATATTCACAGAATATAAGATAGAAGTAAAGAACAAAAATACGGGTATAAGTATTATGTCCTATGATGTGATCAGGGAGGAGAATACTTGAGCACGGAATTCTTGGACTATTCTAAAGGAGAATGAGATTCTCTCTCAGCATTACTCCTCTATATACACCATAGCACGATGGTATATCGGGGCGGAGCAATCACACCTTATATGATAAGGTGTGCTCTATGATGAGTACTACTGAGTTACCTATTTCCTTTTGGGAGTTATGCACTTGAGAAGCTGCATACCTATTGAATAGGGTTCCAGTCAAATCAGTTGCCTACCATTTCATATGTGATATGGAAAGGGGAGCCCATGTCTTAAGCTAGTTAAGATTTGGGGTTGACCGGCCTATGTCTGAAAGCAAAATCCGGACAAGCTCAAGGCAAAGTCTGTAATGTAGAACTGGAAAGGTTCCAGCTATACAAACTGCAGCTGATGATTTGATAGAACCAAAGGATTCAGTAGATTCCAACGAACCTCAGCCTCTCCGCCGATCTAGTAGGGTTTCTCACCCACCTGAGAGATACTTCTGTTTCTCTATGACAGTGGGAGCGAGGATTGCATCATGAGATGATGACCCAACTAGCTTCGAGCTGGCCATCGAGAGTAAGACTTTGTAAGAATGGCTGGATGTTTATCGATCTGAGATGGAATCCTTATACACCAACAAAGTATGGACTTTGGTTGCTATATCTGAAGGGTTAAATCCCCATCAGGAGCAAGTATATCTTGAGAAGATTACTTGGTGTAGATGGAAAAGTTGAGACTTTCAAAGCTAGACTTGTTAAAGGTTTTCGTCATTGACCAGGCGTGGATAATGATGAAACCTTTTTCCAGTATCTATGCTTAAGTCCATCCAGATTCTACTTGCCACGGCTACATACCATGACTACGATATCTGGTGGTTGGGTGTCATGACAGCTTTTCTAAATGATGTTTTAGAAGAGGGAGTCTATAAGTACACAGCCAGAGGGCCTCGTAGACAGTGGGAGCAGCGGAAACGTGTGCAAGATGTTTTATAGGATAAAGCAGGAATCGCGGAGTTGGAACGTCTGTTTTGATGAATTAGTCAAAGAGTTTGACATCATCAAAATGGTAGATGAACCTTGTATATACAAAAAGGTAGTAGGGAGTATGGTGACGATCCTCTTAGAGTACGTGGATGACATACTCTTGATAGGGAAGTAGTTTCCTATGCTACGCTCGATCAATCTCCGCCTATCTCAATGATTCTCCACATAGGATCAAAGTGATACCTACTAAATCCTGGGTTTTGGACCTATGAGATAGATCTAAATGGATGTTAGAATACTCACTAGTTGTAGTGAGATGGTATCAATTGATCCTGGGAAGAATCACTGGAAGTGTTCCAGGGTGATAAAGACGACTGAATGTCAGTCACATGCATTGTCTATACCCTCAGTATAGGGACGGTATGTTGGAAGAGTTCCAAGAAAGATACCGTGACATACTAGACGATAAAGGCAGGATACATCGCTACTTAAGATGCTACCAAGGAGGATGTTTGGGTGTATAATGGTTCATGAGATGAACTACGTTCCAACCATTGTGAGACAATGGAGTTGTGGCTTATGCCAAGGAATGCCGGTCCCATCAGTGATCCAGACATATTCTAAGGCAGTATCACCTGATCATGGAGATGGTTGATCTCTAAGGGATCGAGGTAAGGAGAGTAGACTCAGAGGACAACACAGCGGATCCACTCACAAATGCCTGTTCCCAGAGAGAGATTTTTATGGGATGGTTGAGTATGAGATACTACAACCACTGCTACAGATGGCCCTAGTGCAAGTGGGAGATTGTTAGCTATATGTATGCCCTAGAGGCCATTACTGTACATTGGATGTATATTGTAGTGGATGCTGGGACATATATAGGGAGGACTTTCTTGCTCGACATGATAGTATGCTATCTGGTTGCTCTTTACCTTAACGTGTATACTGATTGTCTCTCTGTTACATGTTGGTAAAGCCCTTAGGATGTGTACTTGACTACCTGGACTATGATGCGGATCATACTAGTGGGGACATGGTAGTCCATAAGTACATCCTTCAAAGTCCCTAGTCGTGGGTGTATCGAGACGGGGCATCGATATACCAGAGTAGACTAGCGTATACCTTCTCGACCCATACAGATGGGCGATGGATGATCCCATATCCATCGGTGTTTGACATCAGAGATGATATACGGGTGCTCAGTAGAGACTGGGTACACTGGACGGACTCGCCGAGAACTCCCAGATGGTATTATACCTCACGTCAGATGGCAGTTCTCTGGTGACACTGGTACAGAGTAGTCTGTTGACCCGAGATCGTCATAGAGTCTTGTGTGGTTCCCACTGTGCTTTGATTTCCATCTTACCACGTCCAAGAGGGCGTGCAAAACGGTGGTTTTTGGGTACAGTCCCGAGTCACATGGAGGCAATGAGCGATAGGAGGGGATTCGTCTCTCCCGGTATAGGGGGTTGATGTTGCGCTGTGTTCGATTGGCTATAACAGGAAATCCCTGGCCAGGGTTGCTGAGATTTACTGGTAAGTGTTACCAGTAGTTTCTCGAATTGTTATAGACCTCATATCGACACGACTTATCGAGCTATTGGGGTCTGACGTTTACCACCCCTAGGCGAGATATGCGACATATCAGACGATCAGACCGGACTGTACGGTAGTGTTACTGGTTGGATTCACTGGAGTGTGAGCGGGCTTGCTCGTCGATCTTCTGATCGCTCAATACCCGGGTAGCCGTTACGTTTAGCAGACCGCTTGCGGCTTGTGGGTGCTTGATATGATCATCACCTGCTGCCGGCGTATTGACGAGTCTTTAGAATCCTACACAGAGGTTTCCTGGCTCAAGCGAAACGAAATAGGAGCGCATATGAGATATGTGCGGGACCGAGAATAATGCGTGTATGTGATACCGTATTCCATTCTCGCGATAAATGTATCGATTGGTTGTATGCGATATAACCTAGTTATCGATTCAAGCATTGATTCGATAAACCGATACATAGGATACTAGTCGGTTATATGAGATATGACCGGATCATTAAATCAAGTGTTGATTTAATGATTTAATGCATAATTATATATTTGATATATTACTTTGCATTAACTAATATCGGTTCACTTTAAATGGATTTTCTCACTCGGGTGTGCACATTGTATATTCGATATAGTTTTGTGCACTTGATTGTATCATGTTTGATGATACATGTTTACTTGTGTTTATGTGAAGATTGAACCATGGTTATATGAATGGTTAGGGTTATGATTATTTATTCATTCATTTATTTATTTATTAGTTTTGGAAAATAATTAGCATAATGAGAAAATGGTGGCTTTCTTTGTATGTATTATGAAGCTTCATGAAGACTTTGACTAAGTGACCATTTTGTTTCATGCTTAACCCTAACCATTCCATTCAACCATGATTAATTCTCTACACATTACTATGGTTATATTATGATAAGTATTCTTATTATTTCTTTTTTTGAGAAGAACTTATTATAATATTCATCTTCTTCTTCTTCATCTTCTTCACTTGAAGAAGCTTGCTTCATCAATGGTGATTGATGAAAACAAGTGAGAAATCCAATTCTAAAGTGAACCCACTTCCTATTTTTTCATCCTCTACCTCTTGCCAAGTAGTATAGGGTGTTTCCTTCACAAGTTTTCATGGGTTGGTGAAGGTGGAGCTTGATCTAGCGATGCCTCGACGTAGATCATCTTCGGCATGGATATCGACGACCTAGCTCGCCATTTCTCCGACGAAGCCGACGCTAGAGCCCGGGAATTCATTTGGACAGCGAGGGGACTTCGTTGCGGAGTTATGGAGGTGGAGCACCGGATCTACAAAGGTTGTATTTCCGTTTAAACTTTAGTTAAGTTGTTAACTAGTTTCCTTTTCGCCTAGACATCTAGCCAACGATCCGTAGTTTAGGGTTTCTCGGCACCGTAAATTTTGAAATTGGCATAGTTGATGCCTTGTGAGACCTCCTTGGTGTGCCTAGGAACCCTACAGTATAGCACCCCCGCAGTTCGTAGTATAGCTTATGATATGTTATATATGTATACATGTGTTTTGCAAACTTAGATGATTACCAAGTAGGATCTTAGATGATCACGAGCTAAATTGTAAGTTTTTGATGATAGTGTCGTAGTCAGAGTATTAGTCGCGAACCCTAGAATAAGGTTTCACCCACACGCATACACATGCTTAACTTGTTTTACTTGTGCGTATATGGGGATATATATATATATATACATGTTCATATCAGAAAACTGCATTCTAATACCGCCCATTCATTATCTATTTGTTGTATTTATCGGTATTATTAACCAGTGTCTACTCAGTATTACAGATTACAGGTATCCATGACAAAATACTGGAACTGTATCCAAAAGCACGGATATATCACTTGAGGGAAGACACTGCGACCAGAAACGTAAACCGACCAATACTTCAGGAGTTCCTTTACGCAACAAGTTGTGTACACATTTTTTATCTAAATGGTCCAACACAACAAGTGTGTACACAAGACTTTTAAGCACATGTGGATATGATTTTATATGCATTCAAGGAGATGATTTTATATGCATATGATTTTATATGCATTCAAGACTAAAAAGCTTGTGTTTAATCAAAAGGAATCAAACAAATCAGCATGAGCCATAATGGGGCAGCAATGAATCAAGCCACATGTGGGAATGGATTAATGAGCATTTAATGGTGAAGATTATGTGTGTGATTTAAAGATTCAAATTTCCTTCCAAAACTGAGTGCAAATAAAATTCAAATAGACAAATCAGCATGGACCATGATGGGGAAGACAAGAATCAAGGCACAAATAGACATGAAGTAATGTGCATTTAATGCTAAAGATTATGTGTTGATTTAAAGATTCAAATTTCCCTCCAATACTAAGTGCAAACCAAAATCAACTAGACAAATCAACATGGACCATAATGGGGGCAGCCATGAATCAAGTCATAAATGGACATGAAGTAATGAGCATTCAATGCTAAAGATTTTGTATTGATTTAAAAATTCGAATTTCCCTCCATTCTTTGGAGCCTATAAATACAGACCATGGGGCAAAGGAGAAAGGGTCTTGGATGGTGCTTACATTGTTTCATTCTTTTCACCAAACCTCTTTTGTTTTCATTTTGTTCTTGTAAATAGCTTAGTCTCCTTGAGTTCTTAACCTTCTCTTGATCCTTCAACCTCTTCATTGAGCTTGAAGGTTTAAGGGTTGGTTATTGATCTCAAGGGTTGTATCGTTCTTAAAGATTAATAAATATCACTTTTTGTGCCTTCATTCACCATGAGTTCTTTACCTCTTCTTGATCTTGCAACCTCTTCATTGAGCTTGCAAGTTTAAGATTTGGTTATTGAACCCATGTCTTGTTTTGGGTTCTATGGTTCTTAGTCTTTCTTACTCGCTCTTTTACTTACATGCATTTTCATTCTTGTCTTTTATTACTTGCAATTTATTACCAAGTCATTTAATTACTTGTTTGTAGTCTTTTCTTTTCTTTGTTCTTCTCTTTTATTATCTCTTTTTGGTTTGTTTTTTGAATGGTGTGAATATTGTTGTTAGGAAAAGAGAAAGATTTTGTAAGTTAACATTTCGCTCCTCATTTCCTTTTCCCGTCTTTTCCCATTTGAAACTCCGCCCAAATCTTACGCAAACGCTCCGTTAGGCACCTTACCCTACCAAGGTAAAGGTGATTCCTAACCGTGACCGGTTGCATTCGGTTTGGCCGGAGGCGAAAGCAAGAGACAAGAACGGACGGACAAGGGTCAATAAGCCGGATTCCATGAATACCGTGCTTAAGTCCCCTAATCCACGTTGTTGCCAATTGTTCTAGCTTCATTGGTTAAGTTCGGCTCAAAGTACTTGAATACGGAATCCATTAACTTACACTATCCTATCGTTTCCTAACAAGCCTTATACTTGAATATAACACATAGGTTAGATAACAAACAAATCCGCCACGCGCGTTAACTCGTAAGAATAAGAACATAAAACGCTCCGTCTCCCTGTGGATCGACCCGTGCTCATCACGGCTAGCTGCAAAGCGACACCGTCCTGATCGCGGTTAAACTTTAGAACTTTTAAATATCCAACACGCTTTTGGCGTGCGATCAAATGGCGCCGTTGCCGGGGAGACGATAACGTTTTTATTTTTGTTATTTCGGGTTGATATTGTTAATACCCATCTAACCCTATTTTTCAAAACAACATAAAAATTTCAAAACCAAAAACCAAAACCAAAACAAAAAAAATTAACTAAATTAACTCATTTTGTTCTGTGGAAATTGAACCTGCAAGCACTTTGGATCTCAATAAAAAGATAAACAATACAAGTGTGGCATTAGTGGAACACTGAGACTACTGTTGAAATTTGGAGCCCTACCTCATCAAGTTGGCCGGCGAGATCATCACCAAATCCGGCGACGCCGGCCCTTTCACCACCTCTTGCCTCCAATTTCTCCTCTGAGCTCCAGTGTTCTATTTTTGTCCTATTTGTATTGTTTGTTTTTTATAATTTTTAATGTGCAGGTATTTAGGCATTCGTATCGTTTTTCTGCATTAATATTCATTTTTTTCCGACATTTCAGATTTTGCGGATTTGCGAATAGCGAGCGTGGGGAGCAAATTGCACATTCAAAGTTAAGGTGGTTACGAAGTACAGTGCCAAAGATCCGGGTAGTTTGACCCGCGCAAGCGAACTTTTCAAGCTTACCGAATTCGATTCAACGGGGGTTTCTTAACCCACAACTTAACGGTACGTACTTTACTAACACCTTCTTCTCAAATCCGACGCTTCCAATATAATATCTTTGCAGGATTCTTTGCAAGTTCGCTAGCAAACGGCAAAAAAAAATTTTGACTAACCCGTATTTGTTGCAGTGCCGAGCTTAAACTAAAAAAAAAACGATTGTTTGACTCTTTGAATTTTTATTGAATTGAGCATTGCATACATTAATACGGATTTAAGGGCAAGCGAACCCCCAAAACATACGGTAAAGGATTTCATCACCTTTTTCCGTGGCCCACAAATCACGAAACTGTGCATAAACGTTTACCCGCACAAATTTTAAAAGAAATTAGACTTTAAGCCTTAAGGACTTCACGCTCACTAGGAGAGATTAATTGTGTTTAGAACACTGCTTAACGGTATATTGTTTACGGGGTGTCTAGGAAAGTGTTCACGGCGAAACCGCCAAAAGAGAAAGGGTTATTTAATTAAGGACCTTCGCGAAAGCGTCAGAAAACCTCCCCTTGTCTTTGCACTTACCTGGCCTCGTGATCAGTGTATCTTGAGCCTGTTTCTCGACACACTTTTACTTCGCCAATCAAGTTCTTGAGCAGGTCTAGTTGACCTAGGTGAACCCTAGAATGATTAGGTGTGTGATATTTTTGTGTCGTGATTGTTTTTGTCCAGATTTTTTTTGTATATTTCATTCTTTTGTTAATAACTAACTAAAAAAACTAAATAAAAAAATCTACATTCTTTTCCCCTCCTTTTCGCTTATTCTTCTTCCTCTCTTCATAACATGGGTACCCTACCTCGAAAAACCCTTGCCGAACTTTGGTACCCATAACCAGATATAACTTCCTACGGTTCTTGCTTTGGTCGAAGTTCGAACGACCCCTCCATGCCCAAAATTTCATTGAAAGATCGCATAGACGCGTCTAGGATAAACAATTGCACTCCGCAATCCACTTTGTATCAATCTTTTCAACTTTCACCACCCTCTTATATTGATACCCCTTTTGCAAGTTGTCCTTTGTCCCTCGCTGAACATATTGAACAATCCCATAGCCGATCTTTTACTCCTTTCACCACTACAAATTCTATGGATCACCAATTCCATTCACCTTCTTATTCGTATGTTGATCCTACCCCTGTCTGTTAGTTATATGTATGCCCTAGAGGCCATTACTGTACATAGGATGTATATTGTAGTGGATGCTGGGACATATATAGGGAGGACTTTCTTGCTCGACATGATAGTATGCTATCTGGTTACCCTTTACCTTAACGTGTATGCTGATTGTCTCTCTGTTACATGTTGGTAAAGCCCTTAGGATCTGTGCTTGACTACCTGGACTATGATGCGGATCATACTAGTGGGGACATGGTAGTCCATAAGTACATCCTTCAAAGTCTCTAGTCGAGGGTGTATCGAGACGGGGCATCGATATACCAGAGTAGACTAGCGTGTAGCTTCTCGACCCATACAGATGGGCGATGGATGATCCCATATCCATTGGTGTTTGACATCAGAGATGATATACGGGTGCTCAGTAGAGACTGGGTACACTGGACGGACTCGCCGAGAACTCCCAGATGGTATTATACCTCACGTCAGATGGCAGTTCTCTGGTGACACTGGTACAGAGTAGTCTGTTGACCCGAGATCGTCATAGAGTCTTGTGTGGTTCCCACTGTGCTTTGATTTCCATCTTACCACGTCCAAGAGGGCGTGAAAAACGGTGGTTTTTGGGTACAGTCCCGAGTCACATGGAGGCAATGAGCGATAGGAGGGGATTCGTCTCTCCCGGTATAGGGAGTTGATGTTGCACTGTGTTCGATTGGCTATAACAGGAAGTCCCTGGCCAGGGTTGCTCAGAGAATTGCTGGTAAGTGTTACCAGTAGTTTCTCGACCCGTTATGAGCCTCATATCGACACGACTTATCGAGCTATTGGGGTCTGACGTTTACCACCCCTAGGCAAGATATGCGACATATCAGACGATCAGACCGGACTGTACGGTAGTGTTACTGGTCGGATTCACTGGAGTGTGAGCGGGCTTGCTCGTCGATCTTCAGATCGCTCAATACCCGGGTGGCCGTTACGTTTAGCAGACCGCTTGCGGCTTGTGGATGCTTGATATGATCATCATCTGCTGCCGGCGTATTGACGAGTCTTTAGAGTCCTACACAGAGGTTTCCTGGCTCAAGCGAAACGAAATAGGAGCACATATGAGATATGTGCGGGACCGAGAATAATGCGTGTATGTGATACCGTATTCCATTCTCGCGATGAATGTATCGATTAGGTTATATGCGATATACCCTAGTTATCGAATCAAAGGTTGATTCGATAAGCCGATACATAGGATACTAGTCGGTTATATGCGATATGACCGGATCGTTAAATCAAGTGTTGATTTAATGATTTAATGTATAATTATATATTTGATATATTACTTTGCATTAACTAGTATTGGTTCACTTTAAATGGATTTTCTCACTTGAAGTTCACATGTTGTATATGTGATATACTTTTGTGCACTTGATTGTATCATGTTTGATGATACATGTTTACTTGAGTTTGTGTAAAGATTAAACCATGGTTATTTAAATGGTTAGGGTTTTGTTTTTCATATCTATTTATTCATTTATTTATTTATTTTCTTTTTGGAAAAAGAAATGAGAAGAATGGTGGCTTTCTTTGTTTGTATTTGAAGATTCATGAAGCTTTGACTTTGTCCACCATTCTTATCTCATGCTTAACCCTAACCATTTGATTTAACCCTAGTTTAATCTCTACACTTGACCATGTTTTGCTTATGATAAGGATTGATTTTCTTTTCTATTTATTTATTCTTATCATAACATTTCTTCTTCTTCTTCCTTGAACTCAAGAAGAAAAAGCTTTCTTCATCAATGGTGAATTGAGCAAACAAGTGAGAAATCCAATTCTAAAGTCTACCCACTTCCTATTTCTTCATCCTCTACCTCTTGCCAAGTAGTAGAGTGTGTTTTCTTCACAAGTTTTAGGGCTTGGTGAAGGTGGAGCTTGATTTAGCGATGCCTCGACGTAGATCATCTTCGGCATGGACATCGACGACCTAGCTTGCCCATTCTCCGACGAAGCCGACGCTTGAGCCCGGATTTGATTTGGACAGCGGAGAGGACCTCGTTGCGGAGCTATGGAGGTGGAGCAACGGATCTACAAAGGTTGTATTTCCGATTCTCATAGTTAAGTGTTAACTAGTTAGCTTTTTCGCCTAGTTTTCTAGCAAACGATCCGTAGTCGGGTCTCTCGGCACCGTTAAAATTTTAATTTGGCATGATCGATGCCTTGTGAGAACTCATTAGGGTGCCTAGGAACCCTAAAGTGGTATCAGAGCCTAGCTAGAGCCTTAGGCGAAGTCTAGACGGATTTTGAACTCCGAACGAACCCGAAATCCTAACACACCCATGCTCTCTGTCCAATTTTCAAAAACAGGGATTTTTCTGTATTAAAAATATCCAGAAAATCAAGCAGAGCTTATTATGAAATACTGTGCAAAACGGAGCAGTAACTCCGTCATGACGGCGCGGAACCGCGGCCTAATCCCACGTGGCGCGGCGGTTCCGCGGCGTTACTGTTGATTCTTTGACTTTTGTTTGCACAGTAATTCCTATTTTCTGGAGTTGGATTTTCTGGGAATTTTTAATATTTATTCAAGAGTTGAATTTTCTGGGTTGTTTTGGGGATTCGAATGTTCAATCGGATTATCAAATTTTGTCTATGTGGCTTTCCGGATAAATTTTAGAATATGTTAAAAAGTTCGACCGGATATAAATACCCAATTTTTCCCCTATCGGGAAATTTCCAAGTGTTGGATTTTTCCGTAGTTTAACGACGTTCTAAGTAGTGCAAGTAACTCGATGGACCCTCTAGAAGACAACAAACCTTAACTCGATTATGTGACCATCTTGAACTGCCCTTTGAACCTTCGGGTTTGGGGGAGTACGGCGTGCCACATGTGAGGCGTTGGCTTGACCCTTCTACGGCTGGACCGTTGGTACTGAGGCACGAACTGAATGTTGTTAGGCTTATTTCATGTGTTGAGCTGTATCGGGAAAACTTGGGTGTTCGATTGTTCGATCGAAAAGTTTAACATTTTCTGTTTATCTGGAATGGGATACAATAATTGGAATTCACAATAGTTATGTGATAACTAAATGAATGTTATAAACGTAGCAGTTTAGTCTCACTTGATCGGTTGCCACGGAATTTTGATGTGATCAAAAGTCCGTTGCAATCACGTAGCGTACGCGGATACTCGCCGGGTAAACTTAATAGACAGCCTCGCTCCATAGCCCCGACCAAGTGACTGTAGGAGAACCCCGTCGCCGAAAGCATCCGTCCGGGTGCTCGCGGTAGCGGTGTTCCGCCTTGGTGCACTTCGTCAACGGTATCGGGGGTGCGGCCGCCTACTAAAGTTTGCGACGAGTATTCGATCAGACTGTCGGGAATCTTGTTGAATTGCCCGACTCGATATTGAAAAGTGTTTTCGATAATGAGACTAAAATGCGGGGTTTATAATTGTTAGGCATGTGATGTCTAAGTAATTCATTTGGTCAGGCATGCGATGTCTGAGGTGGTTGCGGATTCCAACTGTTGTAGTTTTACACTTTCTTTTCTGTGACCGTAAGTGTAATATGTGATATCGCCGGTTTCGTTGCTATATGTCAACGACAATTGGGATGCGCATATTTACTTACGTTGATGACATGTGATGTTATGTGTTGCTGGATATGTTATATTGGATCGTCGTGTTTGAATAGCCGGGGTTTTTTATGTGAGATGAGTGTTTTTCATTTTCATTCATGTAAAAACTTGTATGTAATATTCTTTTATTGGGGCGCTTCCAGGTTGCGGAAGTCGTCACCGTTGATGTATATTATTTACTTTTCCGCACTAGGATAGACCCAAGGAGGGGAGCACAAGTAACCGAGTTCTGGAGTCCAGTGGGAGACCAACTCGAGGAGTCGAGTCCGGGTCTCCTAACTCTAGAATTGGTAGGGTTGCTTGCCGCTCTCGTAGGGGTCTAGGGGTGTGGGTTTGGCTATTCATCATGACCATGGAATCCGTGTTTTATACTGGCTCGTATTGAAAACACGGACGTCATAGTATATCCAATATTTCATATGTTTCTTCTGCTGCGATATCTGTGATGTGATCATGTGATGTTCTGTGATAGATACAGTATATAGTATATATGATATATTATATAGACGTTACTTATGTTTTACACCCGCGCTAGCCCTGCCCCGCTCTACCGTTAGTTACCTAACCTAACGGTGCACGAGGGGACATCGAGGCGAATGCGGATGACATAAGTGTACGTCATATCTATCTGTGATGTTTAGGTACTTAAATGATGGGACTTCATTAATGTGATTAATGAAATAAAAGAAACCTAAGATGTTGTAGAATCGAATTTCAAAATAAAACAGGTAGCTACAGTTCTTGCTTTGCACAGCGGTATATACGATATATCCTGCACCTTATTCGATGAGGAAAGGACCGAGATCCCTTCACCGGGAGTGACTCCTTTAGCAATAACTGGCAGATGCTACACACTCGGTTTGTCTTTTGATTGCTTTTAAGTGTTTTTGCTTTGCACAGTGATATATATGATATATCCCGCACCTCATTCGACGAGGAAAGGACCGACGATCCCTTCACCGGGAGTGACTCCTTTAGCAAAACTAGAAAAGCCTAAAAAACACTCCATTTCAAAATTCATTCGATCCTACAACGATATCAAGTTCATTACGCAATAGGTTTTCAGAAAAACCTGTCGTAGCCCTCCGTCATTTCAGATAAGTTGTATATAGTATTCGTGCTGCATTTGTTGGCTTTCGTCAAGGTGCAGTGTGCGGTAGCTATATGCTGCTTATCTGCTAGCATACGATGCGATTGGATTAGGGTAGTCGTGCGGCTTTGTTGGCTTTCGTCAAGGGTCGTGCTGGTGGGTTTAATTCGATCAAGAAATGTACGGGTTGAACTTGACTAACGGGCTATGGTTTGTTGGCTTTCGTCAAGGTCATAGCACGTTAGGGGAAAAATATTATCGGGAATTTCAAGTGTTGAAATTTGCAATGAGATTGCATACCTTCTATGAGATAGTTGGATCCCGATACCCGCTACGAGTAAGAGTTACTCCTGGGAGAGTTTTATACATTACAATTAGCCGATCAAGTAGGTGTCTAGAAAGGTGTCAACGGGGTTACGCCTCTGGGAAAACGAGGTTTACATTAATTAGGTTCGTGCGAAAGCACGGGGGACCTCCCTCAAAGTACCGACACTGGCCTGGCTGAAAGATTGGCGAACTTGTAGTGTGTAATTAATCTCGGCTAGTCTTTCCTTTTAGGGTTTGAAGGAAGATTTGATAAAAAGCAGTGGGAGCCATCCTGATTAGATAAAATAAAAACAATCTATTCTTGCAAGAGCGCACGCTGAGTGTTTTCTTCTCTCTCTCACCTGGTAGCGACCATATCACGCCTTAATCAAGATAATAATACGAAATGTTGACCGAACCCGCTTGTTATACTGAGCTGGGGAACGTTGGTCCCGCTCCAACTTATAATTGTTATAAGACAGAGCAGGAAATTAGGGAATACCAGA
Source organism: Agapanthus africanus (assembly GCA_030015575.1). Taxonomy (NCBI): domain Eukaryota; kingdom Viridiplantae; phylum Streptophyta; class Magnoliopsida; order Asparagales; family Amaryllidaceae; genus Agapanthus; species Agapanthus africanus. The sequence continues at coordinate 622,374,376 of CM057342.1, forward strand.
ATTCCCGTGCCGCCCAAACGAGGAGAGTGCATGATGATGCATCATCTTCGGGTGTGTTCATTATACAGAACCGTTTCTTAGTATTCTCTACATCCTGGGTATGTGATACCAGATCAGGATCCCAGATATGTAATCTGTTACATAGGGCTACAGAAAGGTAGAAAACTGAGAACGGGTGATAAGTTTCATGAGGCAGAAAACGGGGCAAGTGTTGCAGCCAAGTCTGTTGGTCACTGTCACCCTGTATTACCGATACATTGATTCTGAACGAATGTTATTAGATACCGAACCTGATATACAAAATCATATCAGTCTCTTTATTAGTAAAGAAATGATAAAATTTTGTATTGTTGGATAATGTTTTGAACATTTCCTATATCAAAAGTTGATCGGTTCAGGCACGTTATCTAAAAGCATTGATGTTCTAAATCAAACTACAGTTCTTTAGTATACGGAACACACACAAGAGGAAGAGTTCAGAAATGAACAAATTCTTCTTGAGGCATTGTAGACTAGGTCATATCAATGCGACCCGACTAGCTGGAGTTACATAAAGATGCATATTTAAATAAGTTTGAATTTACATCTTATGAAACTCGCCAGTCATGTCACAAAGATAAGATGACCACAACTCTGTTTATTGGAAACAGAGAAAGAGTTAGTAAACTCTTGGGATGATACATGTTGATGTATGTAGGTCCCCTGTCTACACATGCCAAGACCGGTTCTTTTACTTCATTACATTCTCTGATAATCTCTCAAGATTCAGACATACGTTCCTGTTGAAACATAAGTCCGAACCTTTTGAGATATTCACAGAATATAAGTTAGAAGTAGAGAACCAATATGGGTATAAGTATTATGTCCTTTGATGAGATCAGGGAGGAGAATACTTGTGCATGGAATTCCTGGACTATTCTAAAGGAGAATGAGATTCTCTCTCAGCATTACTCCTCCGTATACACCATTGCACGATGGTATATCGGGGCGGAGCAATAACACCCTATGTGATAAGGTGTGCTCTATGATGAGTATTACTGAGTTACCTATTTCCTTTTAGGGGTTATGCACTTGAGAAGCTGCATACCTATTGAATAGGTTCAAATCAAATCAGTTTCCTACCACTCCATATGAGATATGGAAAGGGAAGAGCCTATGTCTTAAGCTAGTTAAAATTTGGGGTTGTCCGGCCAATGTCTAAAAGCATAATCCGGACAAGCTCGAGGCAAGGTCAGTTATGTACAACTGGAAAGGTTCCAGCTATACAAACTACAGCTGATGATTTGATAGAACCAAAGGATTCAGTAGATACCAACGAACCTCGGCCTCTCCGCCGATCTAGTAGGGTTCCTCACCCACCTGAGAGATACTTCGTTTTCTCTATGACAGTGGGAGCGAGGATTGCATCATGAGATGATGACCCAACTAGCTTCGAGCAGGCCATCGAGAGTAAGACTCTGTAAGAATGGCTGGATGCTTAGCGATCTGAGATGGAATCCTTATACACCAACAAAGTATGGACTTTAGTTGCTATATCTGAAGGGTTAAATCCCCATCAGGAGCAAGTATATCTTGAGAAGATTACTTGGTGTACATGGAAAGGTTGAGACTTTCAAAGCTAGAATTGTTAAAGGTTTTCGTCATCGACCAGGCATGGATAATGATGAAACCTTTTCCAGTAGCTATGCTTAAGTCCATCCAGATCCTACTTGCCACGGCTACATACCATGACTGCGATATCTGGTGGTTGGGTGTCTTGACTGCTTTTCTAAATGATGATTTAGAAGAGAGCGTCTATAAGTACACAGCCAGAGGGCTTCGTAGACAGTGGGAGCTGCGGAAACGTGTGTAAGATGTTTTATATGATAAAGCAGGCATCGCGGAGTTGGAACGTCTGTTTTGATGTAATAGTCAAAGAGTTTGACATCATCAAAATGGTAGATGAACCTTGTATAAACAAAAAGGTAGTAGGGAGTATGGTGGTGATCCTCGTAGAGTACATGGATGACATACTCTTGATAAGAAAGGAGTTTCTTATGCTACGCTCGGTCGATCTCCGCTTATCACAAGGATTCTCCAACAGGATCAAAGTGATACCTCCTAAATCCTGGGTTTTTGGATCTATGAGATAGATCTAATTGGATGTTAGGACTCTCACTAGTTGCAGTGAGACGGTATCAACCGATCCTGGGGAGAATCACTGGAAGGGTTCCAGGGTGATAAAGACGACTGAATGCCAGTCACAGACATTGTCTTTACCCTCAGTAAAGGGACGGTATGTTGGAAGAGTTCCAAGCTGGATACCGTGACATACTAGACGATAAAGGCAGGATACGTCGCTACTTAAGATGCTACCAAAGAGGCTGTTTGAGTGTATATAGGTTCATGAGATGAACTATGTTCCTACCATATTGTGACAATGGAGTTGTGGCTTATGCCAAGGAACGTCCGTCCCATCAGTGATCCAGACATATTCTAAGGCAGTATCACCTTATCATGGAGATAGTTGATCTCCAGGGTGATCGAGGTTCGGAGAGTAGACTCAGAGGACAACACAGCGGATCCACTCACAAAGGCCTGTTCCCAGAGAGAGACTTTTATGGGATGGTTGCGTATGAGATACTGCAACCACTGCTATCAGATGGCCCTAGTGCAAGTGGGAGATTGTTAGTTATATGTATGCCCTAGAGGCCATTACTGTACATAGGATGTATATTGTAGTGGATGCTGGGACATATATAGGGAGGACTTTCTTGCTCGACATGATAGTATGCTATCTGGTTACCCTTTACCTTAACGTGTATGCTGATTGTCTCTCTGTTACATGTTGGTAAAGCCCTTAGGATCTGTGCTTGACTACCTGGACTATGATGCGGATCATACTAGTGGGGACATGGTAGTCCATAAGTACATCTTTCAAAGTCCCTAGTCGAGGGTGTATCGAGACGGGGCATCGATATACCAGAGTAGACTAGCGTGTAGCTTCTCGACCCATACAGATGGGCGATGGATGATCCCATATCCATTGGTGTTTGACATCAGAGATGATATACGGGTGCTCAGTAGAGACTGGGTACACTGGACGGACTCGCCGAGAACTCCCAGATGGTATTATACCTCACGTCAGATGGCAGTTCTCTGGTGACACTGGTACAGAGTAGTCTGTTGACCCAAGATCGTCATAGAGTCTTGTGTGGTTCCCACTGTGCTTTGATTTCCATCTTACCACATCCAAGAGGGCGTGCAAAACGGTGGTTTTTGGGTACAGTCCCGAGTCACATGGAGGCAATGAGCGATAGGAGGGGATTCGTCTCTCCCGGTATAGGGAGTTGATGTTGCACTATGTTCGATTGGCTATAACAGGAAGTCCCTGGCCAGGGCTGCTCAGAGAATTGCTGGTAAGTGTTACCAGTAGTTTCTCGACCCGTTATGAGCCTCATATCGACACGACTTATCGAGCTATTGAGGTCTGACGTTTACCACCCCTAGGCAAGATATGCGACATATCAGACGATCAGACCGGACTGTACGGTAGTGTTACTGGTCGAATTCACTGGAGTGTGAGCGGGCTTGCTCGTCGATCTTCAGATCGCTCAATACCCGGGTGGCCGTTACGTTTAGCAGACCGCTTGCGGCTTGTGGATGCTTGATATGATCATCATCTGCTGCCGGCGTATTGACGAGTCTTTAGAGTCCTACACAGAGGTTTCCTGGCTCAAGCGAAACGAAATAGGAGCACACATGAGATATGTGCGGGACCGAGAATAATGCGTGTATGTGATACCGTATTCCATTCTCGTGATGAATGTATCGATTAGGTTATATGCGATATACCCTAGTTATCGAATCAAAGGTTGATTCGATAAGCCGATACATAGGATACTAGTCGGTTATATGCGATATGACCGGATCGTTAAATCAAGTGTTGATTTAATAATTTAATGTATAATTATATATTTGATATATTACTTTGCATTAACTAGTATTGGTTCACTTTAAATGGATTTTCTCACTTGAAGTTCACATGTTGTATATGTGATATACTTTTGTGCACTTGATTGTATCATGTTTGATGATACATGTTTACTTGAGTTTGTGTAAAGATTAAACCATGGTTATTTAAATGGTTAGGGTTTTGTTTTTCATATCTATTTATTCATTTATTTATTTATTTTCTTTTTGGAAAAAGAAATGAGAAGAATGGTGGCTTTCTTTGTTTGTATTTGAAGATTCATGAAGCTTTGACTTTGTCCACCATTCTTATCTCATGCTTAACCCTAACCATTTGATTTAACCCTAGTTTAATCTCTACACTTGACCATGGTTTGCTTATGATAAGAATTGATTTTCTTTTCTATTTATTTATTCTTATCATAACATTTCTTCTTCTTCTTCCTTGAACTCAAGAAGAAAAAGCTTTCTTCATCAATGGTGAATTGAGCAAACAAGTGAGAAATCCAATTCTAAAGTCTACCCACTTCCTATTTCTTCATCCTCTACCTCTTGCCAAGTAGTAGAGTGTGTTTCCTTCACAAGTTTTAGGGCTTGGTGAAGGTGGAGCTTGATTTAGCGATGCCTCGACGTAGATCATCTTCGGCATGGACATCGACGACCTAGCTTGCCCATTCTCCGACGAAGCCGACGCTTGAGCCCGGATTTGATTTGGACAGCGGAGAGGACCTCGTTGCGGAGCTATGGAGGTGGAGCACCGGATCTACAAAGGTTGTATTTCCGATTCTCATAGTTAAGTGTTAACTAGTTAGCTTTTTCGCCTAGTTTTCTAGCAAACGATCCGTAGTCGGGTCTCTCGGCACCGTTAAAATTTTAATTTGGCATGATCGATGCCTTGTGAGAACTCATTAGGGTGCCTAGGAACCCTACACTGTCCAGCCTTTCAATTCCTATCAGTCCTACTCGACTTGTACACCTTCCCTAGACATTGCTTCTGAACCATCATTTGGGATTTTCCAGTATCAAAACAACTTTGAATTTTTTACTGAAACCCCTTCACAACCTATGTCTAGTCTAGAACAAATGTTGGAAGACTTTAGGATAGTGTCATGCCAACAGATGATGGATTTGAATGCGTCCATTGCCGCCCTCATACAACCTAGTGACCCGGTAGCTAGTTTTCAACTAGCTCCAAATTTTCCAATGTATGATGCGGTGGTAGGACAGGTTGAGAATCCGAGTAGTGAAAGTGAGCTGTACACCCTTCATAATCAAACCTACCCATTGCAAATTGAATCACGCAACTCCAGTTTTGAATGTCTATCTAGTGTCCCAAAAGATTTACCAATTGAAGATAGAAGGGTTAATGAGTTGTGCGACTTTGTAGTATTTGATTTACCCGATTGTGAAGGGTCCATTCCAAGTGAAACCAATCCTAAACCTTTTTACCCCTGCACTTCCATCTTAGAACCAGAATCGATTGAAATCCATGCTTTTGATGAGGAGTCTGAGAATATTAATTTTCACTTGATTGAGGATATTGACGCAGGGAGTATTTGGGATGATGAACCCGTAGATTTGACAGAAATTTTCTCTCCAATTCATCATCCCGAGTCATTAAATGTTTTTCCCGAACTTCATATGCGTCTTGATTTTGATGAGATTTACATGGATGAGATAATTTTTGAAGAGAATTATGAGCATAGTATTGAGGAGAGTATTGAGGATAGTATTGAGGATGAACCATTTTTGTTTGATGTGTCGGATTTTCCAATTCATCCTCCTGAACCTTTAACTGTTATACTTCCTAAATCACCCTCCATCCTTTCCATCGTTCCGACCATGCAAAAGATCATGCAGGAGGACTGTGAATTTGAAAAATTTCTATTCAATCATAGCATATTTGACGCCACTAGTGCGTTCCTCCTTGAATCTGACACTCTTTTCACAGCCGATAACGATTGCGAGGGCTTCACTTTTTCGGACGATGTTGAAGACTCACCGCCCGAGTTTGAGTCCTTTGAATTTTCAGATGAGTTAGTTGAACCATCAAACTTGGTTGCTCACAGTCATTTCGAACCATTGATGGAATCTTTCGAGTTCGAGACAGTTTACTTAGGTGAGAATAAGATTATCCCTAAATCACCCCCCTTCGTCCCTTCCATCGTTCCGACCTTGTAAGAAACTGTATCACTTTCATTTCCTATGTCTGGTTTATTGAGTTCGGCATACCCATGTTTTCTGACGAATCTTGAGGGAGTTGACCCAATTTCTCAACGGGTTAATAAGTTAGCACAATCGCTTTTCACACATCGGTCATTACATATTGTGCAAATTTATTCACTCCATTTTCACCCTCAAGTTCGTACACCATTTCTTTTCCCCTTCCGCCATTCTTCCTCTCATATACCAAGACCGTATCCCGCTTCTATCTCCATACGGTCTCGCATATTCTCCATTTCTTTTCTCTTCATCTTCTTTCACCAACCCGCATATTATCATGATAGAATTTTTGAATGGTTGGTGCTCACTTCTGGCCTTTGTAAGGCCTTGTATAGCTTGATACTGTTCTCTTTCCCTCCTAATCCTGAACTTCAACGCTTAACAGTGGAAACACTGTTTTACTTAAGTTTGGGTGGGTAACTTTTGGTGTACATATTTTTGGTTTTTATTTTTGTATATAAATTGTTTTTTGACTCTCTTGGTGTAGCCTGACAGTGAGGTCACTGTCAAGTTTAAGTTTGGGGGTGTGCTCGGTAAGCTTTCTACTTTCGCATTCATTTGTATATTCTGCATTTGCATACTTACTTAAAAACCCATAAAAATCAGAAATTTTTCTAAAAATATAAAAACTTTGTCGTCAAGTTAGCTAGTGGGAGAACTTAGATTCAATATTTCGACGGTTTTGTTTGATAAGATAGGAAAAACTAAATCCTATTTTTAGATTTTGAAAACCTGAAAGATAACTCTCCTTTGAAGTTAACTATAGCTAATATACGTCTTTACATCACACTACACGTGTCATGAGTTTTGAAAATTAGATGACAAGTCTATTATGTCTGAAAACTTTTAAATGGATAAATTATTTTCTGAGGATCAAATAGGTTTGTTCTGAAATAAGTAATATCAAGACTAGTTTATAAAGAGAGGTAGATATGAAGGGATATTATTGGTACCTTAATTGGAACTAATTCTGAAGAATAACCCATCTGAATCTTGATTGGAATGATTACACACCTAACTCACTAAACACGTCTTTTATCAAAAAAAAATTTGAACTATCGGTTATATCTCCGTTCGCATTAAATCATCATTGTCTTTTGTTTTTGGGCCTAGGTAACTTGAGTAATTAAGTCTGCTGGGGTGTCTCTACACCTAATGCCCTATAACCAACTGGTTTGGGAGCATTGGCCCAAAGCTCGCGAAGAAGCCTAGAAAGTCCAAATTAAAACAAAGTCAAGCAAGTGTTCTCTCCGAGTTAAAATTCCTAACGGTTCTTTGTATGAGAATAATCTTGACAAAAGACATGTTTTTATAAAAAAGTATTTCTAGCGGAGATATGAAGGTTTTATTCTATGATAAAGACTATTGCACGTTCACAGAGGTGTGTATGAAATGAAAACAAGAAAAAGGTGGAGTGAAAATAAGACCTAGTTTTCTGTTAAGGAAGATAGAAATTCGGAATTTGAAACCTTAATGGAAAACGAAACTTGAGAAATACTTAACTCATTATAAAACTTATGTGATCCTTTCTAAATTTTTATCTGGGCTTTATTTTGTGACATGATGATTTTAATCGATCCTTTTGAAACTTAACGACACTATTTGCACTACACGTAAAGATATATAAAATCTTAAGTTAAAAGAGAAGCGAGGTGTGAAAAATAAAAGTTCGATAGTTCTAAATTTAGGATAATAGAATTGTTATCTTTTAAACAAAACCTTAGGGTTTGAATCATAGTTATTTCGCAAAACTAGCTTGACGGGATTTTGTGGGTAGTATCCGCTGAAAACCCTTAGGAGACAACACTCCTCTTACTAGGGACACCTAGAGATTTAACGGCTTGTTGCACACGCTCAGTGCAATCGCGTTCCCTGCGAAAGTGCGGTTAGGATTTTCTTTTGTGAATAAATGGTTTTGCTCGGGACGAGCAAAAGATAAGTTTGGGGGTATTTGTTCATATCAGAAAACTGCATTCTAATACCGCCCATTCATTATCTATTTGTTGTATTTATCGGTATTATTAACCAGTGTCTACTCAGTATTACAGATTACAGGTATCCATGACAAAATACTGGAACTGCATCTAAAAGCACGGATATATCACTTGAGGGAAGACACTGCGACCAGAAACGCAAACCGACCAATACTTCAGGAGTTTCTTTACGCAACAAGTTGTGTACACATTTTTTATCTAAATGGTCCAACACAACAAGTGTGTACACAAGACTTTTAAGCACATGTGGATATGATTTTATATGCATTCAAGGAGATGATTTTATATGCATATGATTTTATATGCATTCAAGACTAAAAAACATGTGTTTAATCAAAAGGAATCAAACAAATCAGCATGAGCCATAATGGGGCAGCCATGAATCAAGCCACATGTGGGAATGGAGTAATGAGCATTTAATGGTGAAGATTATGTGTGTGATTTAAAGATTCAAATTTCCTTCCAAAACTGAGTGCAAATAAAATTCAAATAGACAAATCAGCATGGACCATGATGGGGAAGACAAGAATCAAGGCACAAATGGACATGAAGTAATGTGCATTTAATGCTAAAGATTATGTGTTGATTTAAAGATTCAAATTTCCCTCCAATAATAAGTGCAAACCAAAATCAACTAGATAAATCAACATGGACCATAATGGGGGCAGCCATGAATCAAGTCATAAATAGACATGAAGTAATGATCATTCAATGCTAAAGATTTTGTATTGATTTAAAAATTCGAATTTCCCTCCATTCTTTGGAGCCTATAAATACAGACCATGGGGCAAAGGAGAAAGGGTCTTGGATGGTGCTTACATTGTTTCATTCTTTTCACCAAACCTCTTTTGTTTTCATTTTGTTCTTGTAAATAGCTTAGTCCCCTTGAGTTCTTAACCTTCTCTTGATCCTTCAACCTCTTCATTGAGCTTGAAGGTTTAAGGGTTGGTTATTGATCTCAAGGGTTGTATCGTTCTTAAAGATTAATAAAGATCTCTTTTTGTGCCTTCATTCACCATGAGTTCTTTACCTCTTCTTGATCTTGCAACCTCTTCATTGAGCTTGCAAGTTTAAGATTTGGTTATTGAACCCATATCTTGTTTTGGGTTCTATGGTTCTTAGTCTTTCTTACTCGCTCTTTTACTTACATGCATTTTCATTCTTGTCTTTTATTACTTGCAATTTATTACCATGTCATTTAATTACTTGTTTGTAGTCTTTTCTTTTCTTTGTTCTTCTCTTTTGTTATCTCTTTTTGGTTTGTTTTGTGAATGGTGTGAATATTGTTGTTAGGAAAAGAGAAAGATTTTGTAAGTTAACATTTCGCTCCTCATTTCCTTTTCCCGTCTTTTCCCATTTGAAACTCCACCCAAATCTTACGCAAACGCTCCGTTAGGCACCCTACCCTACCAAGGTAAAGGTGATTCCTAACCGTGACCGGTTGCATTCGGTTTGGCCGGAGGCGAAAGCAAGAGACAAGAACGGACGGACAAGGGTCAATAAGCCGGATTCCATGAATACCGTGCTTAAGTCCCCTAATCCACGTTGTTGCCAATTGTTCTAGCTTCATTGGTTAAGTTCGGCTCAAAGTACTTGAATACGGAATCCATTAACTTACACTATCCTATCGTTTCCTAACAAGCCTTATACTTGAATATAACACATAGGTTAGATAACAAACAAATCCTCCACGCGCGTTAACTCGTAAGAACAAGAACATAAAACGCTCCGTCTCCCTGTGGATCGACCCGTGCTCATCGCGGCTAGCTACAAAGCGACACCGTCCTTGATCGTGGTTAAACTTTAGAACTTTTAAATATCCAACACGCTTTTGGCATGCGATCAATACACACACACACATAGGTATGGGACTATGTATATATATAGACGTATACCTACACATGGATGTTGAGGATAGTATACGATATTTGGAGATGAGTCGATGAGTTTAGGCATGGTGCCGTGCGATCGGTGATATGTTTTGGTTCGTTTTATGAGATACGACATGATATTATAGCGGGTCCTTAGGCGGTGTGTTTTATACACACGCATATATATTTGTAGATGGTATCAGTATTGTACTAGACTTAGATCAGTACCCCCAGTTCATGAGATATGATGATAAGGATACCAGATAATTGATGAGATAAATGTGATATTCGACCCGTACCCAAATTGGGATGCCGTACGATGGATTTACCGTACGAGCTATATATTGATGATAGATCCGCACTCTTGACTCGAGAATGTCATATGATATATTGTATCGTACATGATACTATTGAGACGGGATCACCGACTACTGGATATGGATATCGACCCAGACCTAGGTGGTTTTCCTTACCTTTTCGATTAGCCTGTTAGTTTAGTCCTGTAGTTTACTTATAGATGTTAGACTAGATTTGAGTCATACCTATTTCAAAACTAACGAGTCGTGAGTAATTTAGAGACAGGCCAATGGATTCTGCGGATATTTTCAAAGGACCAATCTTTTCTTAAAAACACTGTAGCCCTTATTTTTTTCTAAACACCACGATTCGTGTTATTTCAAATGACAAAACTGTATGACTCATATATATTAATAGAGATTCTTCACTGTTGTGTTTATTATTCATTTTCCGCATATTCTTGTTATTCGCATCGCATTGCATGCTTAACTATGTTTTATTGTTATATTGAAACCCATGCTATCTGGACACCAGCACCATTACCGATGATGCGTATGCTTCACGTACATCTGCTTGCCGGCTCACACACATCATCATCGATAATTGCCATGTCACTACACAATAGGATTGCTGCATCATGATATGACTCCTTGCACAATATACTTGCTATAGTTACATATGCACCTTTATACGATGCTGCTTTTGACTCAGGAGAAATTGGGAACCGCAAGATATAGTTTAAAACCGTATTCATTTTTAAAGAGCGGTTTGCCCTTGATACGTGCATATTACTGTTCCATGCTGCATGATATACGAATATGCTTACAGTTCTGTTATATGTCGCATACATTATGCTTTATGATTATATGCATTGAAATATGCTATTTTCATAAGATTTCTGGATTTGAAAACCGTAGGTATTTCAAAGAAAGTATGTATTGTTTTAAAAACCCAGTTTCTCTTGATATGATATTTCAGTATGTCCACCATGCCTTTTCTCGGTTCTGAGACATGTGATATGTGAAACCCGATTGGAGGAGGCGGATGATCCGTTTGCGGGTTCATGGTGGACCCGGTATGGTTCCCCGGGGCGAGTGTTAGATATAGTGCCCTCAAAGTCAATTATTGGATCACAGGCACGTGATTGCAATGATTGAGGAGGACCTATACCGGTATGACAGTCTTACTCGAGATGATAGTATGCTATCTGGTTTGCCTTTATCAGTCGTGTACAGGTTCAGGTGACCGATCACTGTTACACTTTGATAGAGCCCTTAGGATCTTGCTTGACTACCAACAGTATGATGGCGATCATATACGTGAGAGTTGGGTAGTCCATAAGCACATCCTTAATTTTGGTCCCCAGTCGTGGGAGTTTCGAGACAGGGCATCGATACTCTGAAGTAGACTAGTGTATACAGTCGAGACCCCGATGAGGGGCGGTGGCCGGTCTCACAAGCCACTGGTGTCAGTTGGATCACCTAAGATGTATACAGGTGCTCATTGGGTTATGAGTACACCGGACATGACTCGCCGGGAACCTACTAGTTGGTATTATACCTATCGTCAGATAGCAGTTCCCTGGTGACATGTGTACAGGTTAGTTCATCGACCTGAGGTCGTCATTTGTCTCGTGTGAGTTCCCACTGTGCTTTGATTTCTACCCTACCACGGCTCAAAGGAGTCGTGCAAATAGGTCTTCTTTGGGTACAGTCCCGAACCATATGGATGCAAGTGAGCGGATCGGCAGGGGATACGTCTCTTCCGGTATTTGGGGTGAGATCGCGCTGTGTCTAGGAGAGCCATTACACAAATTCTCGACTGAGGTAGGAGATTTACTGGTAGGTACTCCAGTAGTATCTCAGGGTGTTCTGGGCTACACTCCAACACGACTTATACCGCTATTGGGGGTCTGACGTTACCACCCCTAGGCCGATATGCGATACTCATAGACGAACGGACCGGACTGTATGTATATTGTCACTGTTAGGCTCAGTAGGGTTCCTGGATGAGTTCGCTCATCGGCTTCCCTTGAGGTCAGTACATGGGCAGCCGTTATGCACAGCTAGTGCCGCTGACGGCTTGTGGTTAAACCCACTGCCAGGGTACTGATGAGTCATTAGAGTCCCCCACTGATAGTTTCCCAAGTTCGGACGAAACGTTGTAGAGACCGTCTGGTTTTATGGCAGGGTTCGGAAAATGCACGTGCGTTTACGCACGTGTTATATTTCGGGCGGATAATACTGGTGGGCTTTGGTTTAAGCCGGATCCAAGTATTATATTGAGTAGATATAATATCTTTGTCTTAGTTGCATTTGTATTCGGTCGTAATACAAATGCGGGTATGTTTATACTGTTACGGGGTTATCCTGAAATTCATTTCAGGATCGCTTTTGGAAGTTGCCATTTTCCAGTTTCCAGTTTTCGATCACCCGCTTTAACATTCGGTTAAATGCGGATTTATCTTTTCTTGAGGGTGAGTCATGAGTGTGGAAGCTTCTAGAAAAGGTGACTAGGTTTAGTGACTCATTGTTTGCATTTAATGATTTGCAAGGTGTTATTGTGACTCATTGATTTGCATTAATGAAGTTTTGTAATGCTTAGGACATTTAGTTGTGATATTTTGTGAGAAGCTTTTCTAATGGTCACCACTTGCTCCTACACTCACCCCCACCTCCTCATATAAGTGGCCGGCCCATTCTTGATGGGGTTATGGTTGTTGATTTGAAAAAGATTATAGTTTTGGATTCATGGAAATTAGATAGCAAAATTTCTCATTACATTTCAATCCAAAAGGTAACTTCATTAACCGTTCATCCATAGTTTTGGATGTAACGAGACAATGTGTTCTACTCATTCTCTACATCATTCTTGGTCATCTCTTCTAGGAAACTTGATGACCGAGTTGTCTCGGGTCAGAGGTGGGAGCCCGTTTAAAGATCCGTTGACGTGGTGCCACCTGGACGAGCAGACCGGAGATCGAGCGAGATCAGAGCAGCCGCAACAAAGCGTAGGATGATGGTTAAAGAACGAAGGACTCGGATCGTTCGGTATAACATTTCTACCCACTTTATAGTTTGTTAGTTTAGCAATAATGGCAGATCCGGGTTACAGTATACGATAGCGCCAGTTAAAAAGTTTTTGTTCCGCATTTGGTGTCTGTTAGACGGCTGGGGCGCTACCGTAGACTTACAGTGGTATCAGAGCCTCGCCATTAAGCTTTATTAATTTGTGCTAACGCGTTTAAAATATCGATCGAACGGAATTTCGAAAACTACAATTTTTCTGTTCAAAGTTTCTGTTGATTTTAAAACAGGCCTAAAAATTATTCTGAGCATTACAGAAAATTGAGCAGGCTTTTCTAAGAAAACTGGTGAAATTTGGTCATGTGATCTTACTGTTCCACCGCGGATCCTCGGCCTAAACCAGGATTTGGCCGCGAATCCGCCGCCATATTGTGGGATCAGTGCTCCAAATTTCTACAGTGTGTTCTTCATGAAAAATTGTGGTTTCTGGAATATTTCTTTTGGGCCCAGATTTTATTACTGTACTGCAGATGTACGTGGGGCCCACTTCAGGAAGTTTTGTCGATCGAAATTTTAAACTTGTTAGTCTGCAGTACTTACATTATATCTCCGACCGTGAATGTCATTCGAGCGGTAAATTGCGTCTAATTACTATAGTTCTTTTAGACGGATTTGCGAACGTGACATTCGCGTTGATGTTCTGTGTTATGCTGTGATGTTGCGGATTTGTCGTGGTGGATAGCAGTGTGCAATGGTAGTGCTATTTGGATTTATTTGTACATTTGATATTGCGGGGCGAGCGTCCAACATGTGGACTGCCGTCACTGCCAGTTTGTATAATATACTTTTGGGGCACGACCGGGCTGAGGTCGATGTACCCGTTGTACATATTTTTCATTTCTGTACCAGGTTTACCCCGCGACGGAGTGCACGGATAGCCGAGTTCTGGAGGACAACGGGTCCGCATCTTATGGCTTTAAGAGGCAGAGGGACCTCACTCTAGAATTGGCAGACTATTCACCGCACTCGTAGGGGGTGCAGGTTGACCTAAGGAGGGGTGCCCAAGATTACCGGATTCCGTGAAGTGCTGGGTGGTCCATTCACTTTGCTGTAGGGGCTGCCTCGCTTCAGGTTTTGGCGGGTAACTTGCCGCACCCGTAGGGGTCTAGGTTTCATTGCACAGGCTATCCACATGACCAGGGGAACGTCGGGTTTCAGTAGCGGCTCTGTGAAACCCGGGGATCCCAGATTATCTGTATTGTTCTGTGATGCTTATTACTTTTCTGTAATGTTGCATATTATCACGCCTGGAGCGATTATTGTATATTAGTATATATACTAGTAGATGTTGTATATGTTTTACACCCGCGCTAGTCCAATCTCCGCTCTGTCGTTAGTTAAGTAACCTAACGGGTGATGACGGGACCCAGTGACGAATGCGGACGGCATATACGTACATTTTATTTTCGTTCTTTTCTGGTGTGATTAATTGATGGGACTGCATTGATTCTGATCAATGCAAAGGAAAACAAACCTGTTTGGCAGTTGTTGGAACAATTTTAAAAGCTATTATTACAAAGACGTTTCCTTTTGTTTTGCATAGAGGTATTCGGTTGGAATATCCTGCACCTCATTCGACGAGGCAAGGGCCGATATCCCTTCACCGGGAATGACCCCTTAGGCAGAAGTTTGCGTTAGGGTAATCACTTCACTATAGTCGATTACAAGTTGCTTTGCATCGCGGTATTCAGTTGGAATATCCTGCACCTCATTCCACGAGGAAAGAGCCGGGATCCCTTCACCGGGAGTGACCTCTTTAGCAAAGGTTTTCGCCACTATATTTTTTATAAAAAGCTATCAGGTCCTTCAGCGATATCAAGTTCATTACGTTAAAGGTTTTTCGCCAAAAACTAGCCGTAGCCCTCCGTCATTTCTTTTGGGTATTCAGTAGTATTCAAGCTATGCATTTTGGCCAAAGTCAAGGCATAGTGTTTGGTAGCTGCTGGGTATTCATTTGTTGCATAGATAGATGAGTTGGTTTGGGACAGTCGTTCTGCCGATTGGCCAAAGTCAGGGGCATGTGCGGGTGGGTTCAAATTGACAAGATAATGACGGGAAGAACTTGGCATGTGACTTATGGCATTTTGGCCAAAGTCAAGGTCATAAGAGCATGGGGCAAAAATCATATCGGGAGTTTCTAAAGAAACTGAAACTTGCCAAGTATACGCATACCTTTTGGAGTGTGATAACGTGAGTGGATTCCGTCACGTTATCATGCGATGAGAGTTGGATCCCGATTCCCACTGATGAGTTGGTTTACTCTTCGGGTGATCCCGATTGATTCTTCTTTCAGGTTTGGAGGAGAATTTGACAGTGCAGTGGGAGGTTTCCTGATTAGATAAAGTGATAACCATTTTGATCTAGGTTAGAGTGCACGCAGAGTATTTCTTTTCTCTCTCTCTTTGGCAGCGACCATTGACCGACCCTAGACTATGACTCAGTGACCAAGTTGACCGGACCTTCTTAAAATACTGGCTTTTGGATTGTCCGAGTTGCATAAGTCATTGCCGCTCCTTCTTTTACCCTTTGCATTTCTCAGAACACCCCGTATTACTACGGACATCCACTTCCATTGGATAGATCCATCGTATGGTTATATACGAACTCGGAGAGACTTCATCGAGGATGGATCCAGGTCAGGAGAAATAGAATTGGTTTATTCAGTTGTCTTTTATTATCACCTTCTCTCAGGTTGCGAGGGCTCCTTAGTTTAGGAGAGTACACCTATTACGCTTATTGGATAGTCTTATTCCAAACCATAGGCAGGTGCTGAAAGGTAGGGAATGAAGAAAACCAATTAGCCTAAGTAGGGTGTACAGAAGGTAATAACTAAAGACAAAATAAAGGGATTAGAAAGAGGGCAAAGTAAATTGTGACTGTTATCATTCACGACCAAACCGCGTACTTCATCGCCACTCCTATTTCACCTTTGCTTTTTTCCCCAGTTCGGGAGAAATAGAATATGGTATTATTCAGTTGTCTTTTATCATCACCTTCTTTCAAATTGCGAGTACTCCTTGGTTTAGGAGAGTACACCTATTATGTTTACTGGATAGTCTTCTTCCAAACCATAGGCTGGTGCCGAACGGTAGGGAAGGAAGAAAACCACTTAGCCTAAAGAGGTGTACAGAAGGTAATGAATAAAGACAAATAAAGGGATTTGGAGAGATGACAAAGAGATATACGGTTAAAGTCATGAATTAGATTATGGAAGAGGCATTACTATGAATACCAGGATACCCCTATGAAACATTTTCATGTTTCAGTGCATTGTTAAAGGAAAACTATTTTTCCGATTAGATACTTACTCTAGGGTATGTATTTACCAGGTATGATTCTCACATCTGTATGGTTTTACAGATGATGAGTGGGAGTAAGTTATTGGGAATTAGGTGATCATCCTTATTATATAGGAATTCGTTGTAATTGGTGATATTTGAGGAAATCGCCTGGGTACAGTTTTCAACCTACGACGCACAGGTTTTGAGTTATTAAACTCAGCGGACTTATACAGAGTATTGTATGTTGTCCAGTGTCCGTCAGGACAAAGGGGTTGGTCTTCGTACTATGTTCTGTTTACTTGTGACTTCTCTAGTTTTAGACAAGTGTTTCGTAGAAATACAAGGTCTAAGTTTTGAGAAGTTGTGGGTATAAGAATAAAGTAGAAAACCAGGTATCGTAAGTATCGGGATTCTTCAAAGAGATCGAAGATGTAGATACTTGTGATTGGTATTCAGTTAATTGTTTTGAGAAACTTGTTTCTTTTTCAGGTTATTCATAATTGGATGGATTCCTAAGTTGAGTAATGCTGATTAGCCTCTCTCCATGAAGTTAATATGCACTGGAGACAGCTGCATGATTTGAATTTTGTTCCAATTAAATAAGTGCCAAAGTTTCTATATTGGATATAGAATGGTTCATATCTTAACGATGTTAAGGTACGGGGAGTTGTCCGGTTTATGCTTAAAACCAGACTCTGGATAACTCAGGGCACGTTTCTGTAATGGCAGTTTGTGGGTTGGCCCAGGCTATGTCGAGGGTTAACTTTCTACCATCTGGAAGATCAATAGTGATATTGTTCTTGACTCGCCACAGTTTTAATAAAATGGATTTTTTCAGAAAACAGTAGTGGGAGTATGGTAGAACTGGAAGTGATTCTATAACCGCAAACGATTACGGAAAATTTAATAGGACCTAAAAATTCAATCAGGTTTGACATTCCATTAGCCACTCCGCAGATATGGTGGGTAACCTCAGACACCCGAGAGGTACTCCGGTAGCCTCAAAGACGGTGACAGGGAGGTTCTTATCTACCCATACTTGACACTACTGTTGTTCCAGGCTATGAGACCCGGCAGGAGGTTAAGTATAGCGTCGTTCTAAACTAGCTTTAGAAGTGCACGTATATATTATTCTGCCAGAGGGTTGTTGTGGTTAGTGGGAGCAGTGAAAGCATAGTGGGCAAGTAACTTATGTCTATTTATAGACTTGAGCAGATATAGCGGAGATAGATCATCTAATTTTTGATGTGACAGTCATAGGTTTGACTTCATCAGAATAGAGGATGGATCTGTTAAGAAGGTAGTAGGGTGTGTGATGTCCTGGTACATGGATGACATACACAGAGTAGGAAGTAAAATTCCTATACTACAATCGGCTAAATTGTGGTCGTCACACAGTTGTTTCTTCACAAAGGATATGGATATAATATCAGACATTCTGGTTACTAGATCTATGGTTTTAAATTTAGATTTGGGTAGTTTCCCAATGTGGGTAATTTGACAGTATTCTAATAGTATTTTAGAATAGATGATTCCTGGCATGGTGGTGTACCTGCAGGTGATGGAGTCACCCTCTCTAAAGGTGTCTTACAGACTAAAGGGGAGAGGGATGTGCATAATTGGAAGATCACTTGCTTAGGCAATTGAGTCAATCATGAGACGTCAAGTACCACACCGGATGTTGTTTTTGCACTAGATGCGATAAGTTTATATTAATTCAATCCTGAAGAAACATAAGGAAGCGGTTTTAGAACATAAGTGAATATTCTACGGATTTGATGACGGCAGCCTCCTTAGGAGACGGTTATCATTCCAGGCTTCAAAGGTGACATGGATGACAAAGAGATTGTCAGAGTTATAGTTTTCCCTCTGACGAAGGGGGCAGTATTATGGACAGGTGGTTCAAGAAGATACTGTGGGAGGCATGGTGCTGAACACTGATTAGGTTCAGTTGTCGATACAGTCTAAGAAGTTTGGATTTGGAGTTCATTTATGAACTAGGTCCCATCAGATATCCAGACATATTCTAAGACAGGTATTATTCAATTCGGGAGATAGCTTTCTTCGCGAAGTTGAGATTAAGAGAGACATAGAAAGAAATATCGGGGCGGATCCACTCGCTGAGGCTATTTCTCGAACACAATAGTTTTTACAAACGGGCTTTGTGAAACTGATTAGTAGAGGAGTTGGATGTTCGGTATCACACGGGCTGTGAGTATGCGACATCGCAATAATTAGCCTTAAGTGCAAGTGGGAGATTGTTGGATATAGTGCCCTCAAAGTCAATTATTGGATCGCAGGCATGTGATTGCAATGATCGAGGAGGACCTATACCGGTATGACAGCCTTACTCGAGATGATAGTATGCTATCTGGTTTCCCTTTATCAGTCGTGTACAGGTTCAGGTGACTGATCACTGTTACACTTTGATAGAGCCTTTAGGATCTTGCTTGATTACCAATAGTATGATGGCGATCATATACGTGAGAGTTGGGTAGTCCATAAGTACATCCTTAATTTTGGTCCCTAGTCGTGGGAGTTTCGAGACAGGGCATCGATACTCTGAAGTAGACTAGTGTATACAGTCGAGACCCCGATGAGGGGCGGTGGCTGGTCTCACAAGCCACTGGTGTCAGTTGGATCACCTAAGATGTATACAGGTGCTCATTGGGTTATGAGTACACCGGACAGGACTTGCCGGGAACCTGCTAGTTGGTATTATACCTATCGTCAGATAGCAGTTCCCTGGTGACATGTGTACAGGTTAGTTCATCGACCTGAGGTCATCATTTGTCTCGTGTGAGTTCCCACTGTGCTTTGATTTCTACCCTACCACGGCTCAAAGGAGTCGTGCAAACAGGCCTTTTTTGGGTACAGTCCCGAGCCACATGGAGGCAAGTGAGCGGATCGGCAGGGGATACGTCTCTCCCGATATTGGGGGTGAGATCGTGCTGTGTCTAGGAGAGCCATTACACAAATCCTCGGCCGAGGTAGGAGATTTACTGGTAGGTACTCCAGTAGTATCTCAGGGTGTTCTGGGCTACACTGCAACATGACTTATACCGCTATTAGGGGTCTGACGTTACCAGTCCCCTAAGCCGATATGCAATACTCATAGACGAACGGATCGGACTGTATGTATATTGTCATTGTTAGGCTCAGTAGGGTTCCAGTATGAGTTCGCTCATCTGCTTCCCTTGAGGTCAGTACATGGGCAGCCGTTATGCACAGCTAGTGCCGCTGACGGCTTGTGGTTAAACCCACTGCCAGGGTACTGTTGAGTCATTAGAGTCCCCCACAGATAGTTTCCCAAGTTCGGGCGAAACGTTGTAGAGGCCGTATGGTTTTATGGCAGGGTTCGGAAAATGCACGTCCGTTTACGCACGTGTTATATTTCGGGCGGATAATACTGGTGGGCTTTGGTTTAAGCCGGATCCAAGTATTATATTGAGTAGATATAATATCTTTGTCTCAGTTGCATTTATATTCGGTCGTAATACAAATGCGGGTATGTTTATACTGTTACGGGGTTATCCTGAAATTCGTTTTAGGATCGCTTTTGGAAGTTGCCAGTTTCCAGTTTCCAGTTTTCGATCACCCGCTTTAACATTCGGTTAAATGCGGATTTATCTTTTCTTGAGAGTGAGTCATGAGTGTGAAAGCTTCTAGAAGAGGTGACTAGGTTTAGTGACTCATTGTTTGCATTTAATGATTTGCAAGGTGTTATTGTGACTCATTGATTTCCATTAATGAGGTTTTGTAATGCTTAGGATATTTAGTTGTGATATTTTGTGAGAAGCTTTTCTAATGGTCACCACTTGCTCCTACACTCACCCACACCTCCTCATATAAGTGGCCGGCCAATTCTTGATGGGGTTATGGTTGTTGATTTGAAAAAGATTATAGTTTTGGATTCATGGAAATCAGATAGCAAAATTTCTCATTTCATTTCAATCCAAAAGGCAACTTCATTAACCGTTCATCCATAGTTTTGGATGTAACGAGACAAAATGTTCTACTCATTCTCTATATCATTCTTGGTCATCTGTTCTAGCAAACTTGATGACCGAGTTGCCTCGGGTCAGAGGCGGGAGCCCGTTTAAAGATCCGTTGACATGGTGCCACCTGGACGAGCAGACCGGAGATCGAGCGAGATCAGAGCAGCCGCAACAAAGCGTGGGATGATGGCTAAAGAACGAAGGACTCGGATCGTTCGGTATAACATTTCTACCCACTTTATAGTTTGTTAGTTTAGCAATAATGGCAGATCCGGGTTACAGTATACGATAGCGCCAGTTAAAAAGTTTTTGTTCCGCATTTGGCGTCTGTTAGACGGCCGGGGCGCTACCGTAGACTTACAGCGAGAAATGTTTTTCGTGGAGTAGACGATGAGCTTGGCAGGGTGGCTAGTACCTACCGGTGATTGGTTGGACCTGGCGGCTATCTGGAGGATTTCGACCGGAGTCGAAAGATGTTATGGGCCGATCCGGACTGACGGAGCCTGAGAGATATGAGGATTTACGTGCCGATGTTGGGTACGGGTTTCATGATGTTGCGAGTGTCGATACTGGATATTCAGGTTCCATGATTTTGATGTGTCGCGAGGGACACACATTGATTTATATTCTCATACTTTCATGCATATGCTTTTATGATATTTACGTGCATGATATTGTTGTGTCATTGGTTGACCCATGGACGAGATCCATATGCATATAGGCATTGGTTACATAGTTGGATGTTATCCACATACTTATAGACTTGAGTATATTGCTGACACTGATTTCATGTTGATTACATTAATCATACCTCATCTTTATGATATGTTGCCACCTGAGGCACAGACACGAGCACTTGGTATTACACTTATATATAGATGTTTACCCTTGCCACCTTAGCATGCTTCAGACTTTATCATATTGAGGATATATACTACTGATCGTTTTGACCTAGGATTGAGTCATACATACGATTTCTTCTCTGTGATATTTTCTACTCACGAGTTGGCAACTCATCCCCGTTGTGCCACAGTTTCTTGCAAGTTTTGCCGTGCAGATTCGTTGCGGCTTTGCTGGCACACTGTCCCTTTCCGAGTGATTTGCTTTGATAGGTGGACTCACTTGCATCGTGACCACCATTGTATATTATTTATTTCAGTTCTATCTAGTAAACTCCATCAACCAGACTGTATTATTTATTAGACTTAGAAGACCAAACTTGTTTATTTTTTCGACCTTAGAGTCGCGCGTTGTATTATTATGGTTTTTATTGATGGTTTGAGTTTCCTTTTGAGTTTTGATCCTCGTCTTTCGGCGTTGTATATTATATTGCTTGCATGGTTGTGGCCGTCGATTGACGAAGAGCTAGCTCCCGCTTGGGGATGCCTTTTATCATTATATATGCTTTTATTATGTTGCACCCCGTTTGGGGCCAGTATTTACAAAGGAAACTCTGCCGAAATTTTCAGAAAAGGCTTGATGTTTTAAAAAACGCATAATTTGGCTTATGCTATTAGTTTTAAAATAAGTTTCTTCTTACCTAAAATGGTTTTAGATTTCTGGGTTTTTGTCTTACTTGAATTAGATGGGGTCCTATAGACTTCATATGATTCAAGGGCCAGTCACGTGCCATTTTGGGTCATAGCACTTATTATATGGTACAGAATGCTGGGCTCCTAATAAGCATCATACACAGAAGATGCACATAGCGGAGATGTGCATGCTTCATTGGATGTGTGGTAAAATTAGAAAAGATAAGGTGCGAAATGAAGATATTCATGCAAAAGTTGGTGAAGCACAAGTGGAGAAGAAGATGCAGGAAAACCGGCTAAGATGATTTGGTCATGTGCGACGCAGACCTATGAAAGCACCGATTCGACGAATGGATACTCTCGATATAAAAATTGTCAAAAGGGTGAAAGAGAGACCGAAAAAAACATGGATGGAGGTAATACGAAAAAATATAGTTGCCAAAGGCCTCAATGAAAATATATTGTCCGATAGGAGTGAGTGGAGGCGGAGGATTCATGTGCTTGACTCGGCGTGATTCTCATATTGGTTCTTGTAGCCTACCCCATATGCTTGGGATAAAAGGCTTAGTTGTTGTTGTTATATGAAAAAATAGTAATATGTTCCCCCTACGGTGTAGTCCGTAGGGGCAAATATGTGCCCCTACGGATTAAACAGTAGGGGCTAAGTTTAAAATTTTTTAAATTTATTTTAAATTTTTTAAAAAATGCCCTTACGTTTAGAACCGTGGAGGCAAGTAAATGCCTCTACGGTTACAACTGTAGAGGCAAAATATCAGAAAAAGTAAGAGAAAAATATCACAAAACCTGATATTTATCTTCTACGGTTTCAGCCGTAGGGGCGTCACTTGCCCCCATGGTCATAACCGTAAGGGCATATAATTTTTTTTTAAAATTCTTCTCCTATTTTCTTTTTGTCCTGTACAGGATAATATATATAGCACATATGAATACAGAATTTTTTTCCCAAAACATCCCATTCGTAATATATATATAACGAAATAACCAAACAAAATGCAAAATCAGAATAAAAAATCAAAATATACAACAAACAATATCCAAGATATACAATACATATCAAATATAGTACATACATCGCAAAAAAATGAAAAAAATATAAATACATCGCTACTGGCTCGGTCCAGATGCTCCATCTCCAAGTATTTGGGAAATCCGGCGCAGCTAGTCTTCGATGTAGCCTTGGGCCGACAAAAGTTGAAAAACTGGATCGTCAGGAGTTGGGGTGGGCTGTGGTGCTGAACCAATTGGATGTGGAAAGAATGGCTTGCGGAGCCGAAAGAGTAGAATGTGCAGCCGCAGCCGAAATAGTGGCTTGCGGAGCTGCAGCTGCAGCCGACGTAGTGGCTTGCGAAGCCGGAGCCGCAGCAGTGGCCTGTCGAATATGTAAAATTTAAACATTTGTGTAATTTAGGGTTTGGGGTTAGGCTTTGGACTTGTTTATATGTGTGTCTGAGTATGTATGTGTGTTTGTGATTGTGTGTATGTGTGTGCATGTGGTGTATGTGTGCGCACACGCGCGCGCGTGCATGTGTGTATGTATGTGTATGTGTGTGTGTCTGTGCGTATGTGTATGTGTGTGTGCGTGTATGCATACACATATGCATACACATACACACACACATACACACATGCCCCTAACTATTATAGCTTTTCACTAAAACACCTTGAAAATTTAACTAAATGATTCATCTTCTAAAATTAACTAAATTATCATAAATTTCACTAAAATACCCATAACCATTGTTTTTTTTCACTGAACTATCATTAAAATTTTTAATAAAAAAACTCATTTGCTTAATTTTACTTATTTAAATTAAAATACCCTTAACTATTGTTGCTTTTCCACTAAAATACCTTTAACTATTGTTACTTTTCACTACACTACCTGCCGAATCTTAGAAATAAGTGTATTTTCTTAAAGGTTTAGGGTTTTTTCTTAAGTATCTCATTTTAGAAATCTTGTTTTTTTTAACTAATTAACTTCTACCTAATTAAAAAATTGTAAATAAAAATTCTAACCATAGATTTCACAAACAATATAGAACTTCTTCGTGTGTATGTAGGGTAGGTCATTACCCCGTGTGGTATCATCTAAATTATGTTTAACATATTCTAAAATTCATATCAAAACATATATATAGTAGGGTTTGATTTGACAAGAGTTCAATGTAGACGAGAATGATGACGAATTACAGTTTGGCCTTGTTTTTGTGTGTGTGTGTATGTATGTGTATGCTTCTGTGTATGTATGTGTGTGCGTGTGTGTTTATGTGTGCGTGTGTGTATGTGTGTGTGTGTGTGTTTAGGTGTGTGTATATGTATGTGTGTGTATACGTACTATAAATTTGTGAAAATCATGGAATTCTGCGGTCAGCTCGTCCAACCGCTGCTTCAAACGTTGCTCGCGTGGGGTAGCAGAAGTAACCACCGGAGAGGAGGACAACTTCAAGTGGGATCTGCAGGGACCAGATCCTTGGCCTCTCTCCTAACCACCATGGTGCCTTCTATATACGCAGTCTGGGATATAGGTCAGTACGGCCGGATCGGTCTCTGCACTGAAATCAATCCCTTATGCATCCGCCTCTTGCACCATCCACGCCTACACCATGTAAAGCATTCAAACGTAAATAAACCATTTAAATTTAAACTTATTAAAAAAAATTCATTTAGTATTAGAACAAATATTAACACTTACGTAATACTCCTAAGTACCAGCATCGGAATATCGAAGTTCGCCCGTGACCGAATCTCTAAATGAAGTGTGGACGGATAGATAATCCATCAACATGCTCGTTGTGCCATCCTGAGCCACGGTTTCAGCTCTCTGAAATTGACCAAATACATGCATATATAACATAAATTTTCATATTGCATTATATCGAAAGAGATATCTTGTAATTTACCTTTTCCACCATAGCCCGATTCATGTTCCTCGAGCCGCCGATGTAGGTTGGTCGACCCTTCTTTGTCGAATTCCGATTCTCCTTATTTTGCGCGGCCTGTTTCAACTTATGCTCAGATGCCTAAAACTCGTACAAGAGAGGAAATGTCTCTAAATCGACGTCTGCAAAGGCCGAAGAATATAGGAGAGCCACCCTCTCCGCCTCGGAGGTCGCCAACCATATATCATAGAAATCAAATTTCATCTTACCCCAATTATACCGAACATGGCCCTGCATGCTTTTCGTGAGGCCCCGATAAATAGCCTGAAGATCAAGTCCTCTATGATGGTCACCGGGATTAAGGGTCTGAAAGTTGTAATCGATATGCAAATACAATAAATTAATGTCGTTAAATTATAAGTGCAGAATGATAGTAAATGTATTTTGATAAATCAAATAAAAACATTTAATAATACCTGAACCTACTCAAAGAGGAGGTCGAAGGAGCGCTTGTACTGATCACCCCATTCAAGGTGAAGGGGATACTTCTTGAAGTGACGGCTCTCATCCCCCATATACTGGCCAAACTTCTCAGCATACTGGCCATTGGGTCAGCATCTGGCGGTAAAGGGGAGGGGGAATGGTCCTTGGCCCTTAGCAGCATTGGGTTTCATCTTGTAGAATTGAGTCAGCCCTTGAGTCTTATGGACAGGTCGTGGCTGTTTTGCATCTGTAAAATATATAGATATACATGCAATATCAAGACAAAACAAATTATACGTACAATAATCAATAAAACAAGGATATATACCTGGGGTGATAACAACACGAGCCTGAGCCCGGGCAGTAGCACGAGCGGGTCGATAGTTCCTGTTGGATATATGTGCCCTCAAGGCAATTATTGTAATTGAAGGAGGTCCAATACGAGAGAACAATCTTACTCGAGATGATAGTATCCTATCTGGTTTGTTTTTATCTTATATGTGATACGTTTTATTCATTATCACGTATCGTTTAGACATGAGACAAAGCCCTTAGGATTTTGCTTGACTCCCAGGACGATGATGAAGATCATACTAGTGGGGTTTGGGTAGTCGATAAGCACATCCTTAAATGTCCCTAATCGTAGGAGTATCGAGACTGGACATCGGTACTCCAGTTTAGACAAGTGTGTACGTTTCCTAACCCGGTTGGAGGGTGATATCTGGTCGCATAGATATTGGTGTTTGATACCGAGGATGGTATACAGGTGCTCATCAGATGAGTTACACTGGACAGACTCACCGAGAACTCCTAGTTGATGATATATCAATATCAGGTAGCAGTTCTCTGGTGATGATAGTACAACGTAGTCCCTCGACCTAAGATCACCACAGTGTCTCATATATGCTGCCACTATACATAGATTACTACCCTACCACGGCTCTACAGAGTCATGTAAACAAGTTTTAGTTGTGTATAACCCCGAAGCACATGGAGGCAGTGAGCGGTCGAAAGGATTCGTCTCTCCCCGGTATAGGGAGTTGATGTTCGCATAGTGCATGATTAACCATAATCAGAAATCCTCGGCCAGGGTGGTTGAGATAAACTGATAAATGTTATTAATTGTATCTTAAAGTGGTTACGAGTTTTATATCAGCACGACTTATCGGGTTACTGGGGGTCTGACAGTATCCACCCTATAGACCTGGTATGTGATACTCTTCGACGAAGAGACTGGACTGTATGTCATTCGTCGCTTATAAGGTTTGTTGGGTTCGGATGAGTTTGCTTGTCGACCTACCTCTTTGCTCAATATCCGGATAGTCGTTATGTACAGCTACTACTGCTGACGTGCTTGTAGCTTAACCCGTGAGGGGATTGAATCTGAAAGTGTTTCAGATTCAATCGGATATGATCCTATTTGTCCTACTGCTGGCATATTATCTGGTCTTTAAAATCCCACAACAAAAGTTCCTGTCCCGGCAAAATGATGAGGTATCGTGCGTATAGGGATACGTACGGGGGTTCGATCAAATATGTGTATGGGATACGTATAATTTAATCGGACAGTGGATAATACTAACCGGCTTATTCCATAAGCCGGAATATTAAGTCAAGTGCTGACTTAATAACCAAACATATGATATGGTTTCTAGTATTATGTATAAGATATACGCACTCTCTAAATTAATAGTATTTTATACTGATGTATTGTTATGTATACGGTACGTAACAAGTGTATGTATTTGATACACGTGTTCTTCTCTCTAAGATTATATATTATTATTATTATGTATATAGATACATAATACATATATGTATATGGATATGTATACAGTCTCTCATTTATACGTATAGGACATGTATAATACTTGCTTCGTATTTTGATACAAAATGTATTCGTATTTTGATACAAATACATTTACATTGTCAAATGGTGACATATTTGCATGTAGGTCCCACACTCTATTTGGATAGTTATATGGGTGAGCGAGCATGGATATATATCAAATAAAAGTAAAAGAATAAGAAAAGAAGAGAAGAGAAGAGAAGGAAAAAAGGGGGAGTGTATGTGTGATATACACACACACTCTTTTTCTTTTGCACACAATTCTATGCATCTTTTTTCATCTCCTTTTTTCAAGAGAGCTCTACACTTCTTCTTCTCTAATTTTTCCTTGGAGATGAAGGAAAATTCACATCATCACTATCTCATACATCCTAGAAAGTTTATAAGCTAATTGCTTCACTAAAATAGTGAAGTTGAAGTTTCGGGCATGTTTTTTCATGTGGAACTTCTTTGACGAGATGGTCGGCCACCGAGCTTTTTCGTGACACCAATGAAGACTAACCGGAGTCCAAGAAGAGGTGGCTAACGCTCCATAAAGGTTGTGGCTCCTAATCCCCTCTCTTGGTTTTGTTACAACACTAGTATTTGGTTTGATCTTGTGTTTAGATATGGTGCTAAGTTTGACAATTTTTTGTTGTGTTTTCCGCCACGGTCTACTATCGTAGCGACCCTAGCACCATACCTTATAGTGGTATCAGAGCCAATTCAAATCTAGTAGTTGTTTTTGTGACAAATTGATGTATAAAACACAAGCTATTCCAAATATTGCTCACTGTTTTGGAAAATCAGCCAATATTTATTTCATTTTTGCGAAATTTCGATCACCGGGGGTCTTATGGTCTGAACCGAGGCTTGATGAGTGATCGTTGGTAACCTTAGGAAGTTTTACGGGGGTTAAAGTGGAACCCACACCCAAGACTACCAAGTTGTGACCTCAGGTGTGGGCTCCAAACCGAGAGCACCCTTAAAGGTGCTCTCGGTTTGAGCTTGCTGTCCCAAGGTCACCATTTGGTGGCCTTGGGATGGGGGCCCTACCTATACCCCTTCCGTGCCCTTAGGGTCATGCCCGAGGTCCCCTCAGGGTCTCGGGCAAGTTTTAGGTCGTTTTGAGCTCGTTTAATAGAAAAATGAATGGATTTTGGACAGCCGGGGTGCATTTGAAATCCAGTTTTTGGAATTTCGATTTTGTGACTCCGTGGGTTATGAATTAGTTTGCCATGGGTTTTCAAATTATCTTGATGAAGTGTTCTATCGAATTAGTTTGATTGCGTATGTGATACGAGGTGTTTAACGTCGACAAATTGATTCGATCAATTTGACGAAGTTACACGTTTGTGCGTCTAGGATTGGTATGCTTGGAATGTGTTTGGATTGTCGCAAAATGAATAGCCCCTTGCGGAATGATATGTGTTGTATTTTCATTTCTTTTTATGTCAAGCCTGGTATATTCATTTGTTCAGGACATGCACCAGCTTGTGGCCGCCGTTTCCGCTTTATGTATATTCTTTATTTCGGGACATAGCGGTTCACATGTGTTTGTAGACGCCGCTTTATGTATTATTATTTGTCAGGACATGATCAGGTTGAGATCGTTGTCACCGTTGTATAATAAATGTTATAGGTTTAACCCGCGGTGAAACGCACAAGCGGCCGGGTTCTAGATTGCAGCGGGTGGCCATCTCAAGGAGTTGGGATTGGGCCAATCGAGTTTAGAATTGGCGGGTTGCTTACCACACTTATAGGTGGTATAGGATATACCCGGGGAGGAGTGCTCAAGTCACCGGATTCAAGAAAGTGTCTGGTGGCCCCCTTATAGTGATGATGTTGGGTTGTCTCGTTTCTTGGCTGGTAGCTTGCCGCCCTCATAGGGGTCTGCTTTTGGCTATACATGGGCTATTCACACGATCCGGGAATGTCGTTGTTCCCTCATAAAAAATTACCTTTTAATTAAACACAATCAGGCAGTGTCTCACGTGCTCCCCACGTGAGTGCCATCTTTGGTAGGATTAAATCCTATAATAGAGCCTCACATGAAACACACGTGGGCGCTGGCTAATCCTCTGATGGCGCCTCACATGAAATACACGTGGGTGCCGGCGTGCAAAGCACGTGGTGCCTGGTTCTGTAATAATTAAATTTTTTGGCGGCATCCACGTGCACAAAACATGAGCGTCGGCGTCCAGATAAAGGGCAAGAAGAATTAAATTCTACATGGGAATTATTTCCCTAAAATCACGTGATATTATCTGTTAAATAGAGCCATTGGATCAAAGATTTGATGATAGAATTAAATTCTATTAGGGAAAAAATATCTCCATGATCAAATATTCTCTGTTAAACAGAGAACCGTTGGATTAAAAATCCAATTGTGATTAAAAATCATCAAATATAGAATTAAATTCTATTATGGGAAAATATCTCCCCGATCTTTCTAAATGAGAAAGATATTCTTTACTGGATTAAAGATCCAATGTTAGAATTAAATTCTAATATGAGAAAATATTTCCCAAATCTTTCTAAAAGAAAAAGATATACTCTGAACCTTTGGATTAAAAATCCAATGGTGATTAAAAATCACCATTTGATAGAATAAAATTCTATTTATGCGAAAATATTTTCCTAATCTTGTTAAAAACAAGAAAATATATTCTGTAAAATAGAAACCACTGGATCAAAGATTCAACGGTGGATAAAATTCCCCAAATGATCTTTGAGACTAATTAAATCAATTGGAATCTCTTAATGAGAGATTTACTCAAAACCGATCAACAATTTGCCTTGCCTATATAAAGGACCTAAGACTTCAAGTCTTACAGACACGCAAAAAAAGAGAGAGAACCATCTATAAGCTTCTGCAAACAAAAAGCTGCAACAGAGAATTTAATTCTCCTTTCAAAGAAGAAGATCCTCCTTTTTCCAAACCCTAGGTAAAGAATAAAAAAGAGATTAAATATATCTCCTTTACTTAGTACAAGTAAAAAAAAAACAAGGGCTTAATCCTCCACAAAAGAACTTGGTTCTTTCTTTGGATCTGAGATCCGTTAGACAAATCTCCCCATAAGTTGAGAATTTAATTCTCATTGGGAAGATTTTGTTCTTCAGACTCAAAATCTAGAAGAAAAAACTAGATAAATAGAAAAGACAGAAAATAAACATATTTCAGGAATTTAATTTATTTGAAAAAATGGTTTTACCCTATAAAGAACTTAGTTCTTATAATAAAAAAAACATAAGAACTTAGTTCTCAAAGAAAAACTTGATCCCAAATTTTCAAAACAGAGATCTTGATGATCATTAATGGCTAAAAATACCATTACCAGAGATTAAATCTCTGAAAGAAAAGAACTTAGCGTCTTACGTGCTTCCCATGTGAGCGCTCAATAAAGAAAGGAGCTCAGCGCCTCCCGTGCTTCCCATGTGACCGCCAGAGCAACAATTAAGTGCTTAGCACTTCTGAATAAAGGGGAAAAGCCCAAGATTGAGCAGACCGAGCCCAAATTGGCTAAGTCTCTCTGAAGATGCTTACAGCTGAGCCCAAATGCTCTGTTGTTAGATCTTAACTAAATTTGATGATCCTGAAAATATTTCTAAGTTGATCTTAGTCTCAAATAAGACTAACACATCCTTAGTTAAAATAAATTGAGCCCAAATGCTCATATATTTAAGTTGATCTTAATCTAAAAATAGATTAACGGTTCTTAAATAAAATAAAATATTCTTTTGAACTAAAGGAACATACAACTTAAGTTCAAACCCAATTCTAAAATATACGGATTTTGACTAATCCACGCCTATGGGCGACGACATAAACTAGTCTCCGTATACAATTCACGGGCAACCTTAACAAATAAAATAACACACGACATGAAGTGAACTACCGGAGAAAGAGAAAGTGGTTATCGCAACTTGATAATGTAATTAACTGCAGGGCTTACGCCTGCAGGGAAGAGCATCCCCGTAATCAAAAACCCCTCACAAATGACGTGGAATCTTATAAAGTTGGCTACATCGGCCACATCTATCCAAACCTCCGGTATACAGTGCCATAAATGAACTTGGTATCTTCGGAGAGGTGGATGGATGTGTCCAAATAGTATCTGCCCCCAAATTCAGGTAATACGATCAATCCTAACTCATCTCTGTTTTTAGCGGTAAAAAGATTTTGGCACACCTGGTGGGACTTCTTCTTTCCACTCCACACTTCGTGTGTTATGATCGCGAACAAAATTATGGTTTGCTATATATTGTTTGCCCTTGGGTTCGAGATACTAAAATTTGGTGTCTCGCTTTTTTGCAGAATCAATGGCTTCTCACCGCACTGTTTGAAACAACTCCCTCTCCGGCCTAATTGGAGGAGTAACGTATGGTCCTAACGCGGCCTCTATTTTCTCATTGCCAGTGGGGCAGGTCACACAGGCCACTACCGGGATCTTCTTCGGGGCTATGCTCCTGCCTATGAACTTTAGCGCCTCAACGCTATAAGAAGAAGCTCCCAGAAGGTCGGTCTTTGATCGGCTGGCAACCATGGCGGCTCTTATCATCAAGCCGCCCAAATCTGATGTCTCAGTTTTCAACAGGATGAAAAAGAACTCGAGTGGGCCCGTAAAGAAGCCCATGATACCAGAGGGATCTATCCTAAAACGGCTAGCTCTCCCTACTCCTGCAACGAGTGAAACCGATAAAAGTGCTTCCTCTCCAAGACGGCCGATCTTCGAAAGATTGGCTAACTTCGCTCTAACACCAACAAGGACGTCGGTCTTCAACAGGATGATGCCAACCGAAGATCCCCAGCAACGCTGGGGGCATGAGGAAGACACCTACTTTAACCCGCTCAGAAGGGTGCGCAAGAACTCCCCGACGTCGGTACTGAAGAAATAGCCTCCGCCGGTAGAGGCCCCAATACAGAAACAGACGAAGCAACCATATCAGTGGCTCTCTTGGAAAATCCATAGAGTTTGGCGAAAAGTCCAAGTCTCCGTGCTTGACGAAAATTATTCTCGTCGACCGATGTCATCTAAAGGCTGACAAGAAAAAGACTGCTCCTCCGCCATACAACGGTGGGCTTCTCCTAAACAGGCGCCTGTCACAACGGCTCCATCAACTCCAATCTATCATAAAAGAATGAGACTGGATAAAACTCTACCACCAGTAGAAAAATCGAATAGCAAAAGATCTAAATGCCCCAAGAATGGGGGCATAACGATACTTACGGTTTACATGGCCACCGAAAAAGAAGAGAGCCGTGCCTCGGTGAGTCACCGACCGGAAACTCGGTCATTGACAAAGGCTCAGGAGCAACAGCAAAAGCTCCAGGAAATGCTAATCAAAATGTTAGCACTCACCGGACTAAAAGAAAGTCCGGACAAAGAAGCTGAACAGCGCCAAGAGAAAGAGTCCGATACAGAGTTCTTGCGACGAGTGCTGGAGAGAAAAGACAAAGAAACTGAGGAGCAAGCTGCTAACATCAAGCAGATGGCTCTTTTATTCCAAGACATGGTGGGAATGATGATCCAAACAGAACCACCGGTTGAAGATCCGCCGATAATTATCGAGGATGACAGAGATGAATCATTAAATCCTCCCATAGCCTTATCAGCGGCAAAGGAAGAAACAATCTCCAAAGCGGCTCTGGATGACGACATTGCTCAGCAAATCAAAGCTCACCAAGCCAATGAAGCCGCCAGCCAACTGGTCAAAATCGGGTGACTATATCCGGCCTGGTATTACCAAATAAAGTACCCACCAGGATATACGATCCTAAAGTTCCATGTTTAAAAGGAACGGGTAATCCCCACCAGCATGTCACACAATTCAAAGCTCTGTGCGGCAATACTAGAGGCGATGACAAACTGTTGCTTCGCCAATTTGTCGGAAGCTTGTCAGAGACAGCTTTTAAATGGTACTCAGAACTCCCAAATGACCCGATGAAGACCTTTTCTAAAATGGAACTACTGTTCATGCAACGGTTCGCCAGCCTGAGTGAATGCACTCTGATCACGGCCCTGATCAATGCTGGGGTAATGCCGGGAGAATCTTGGGTCCATTACGCGATCTGGTAGCGGAACCTGTGGTCTAAGTGCAAACAGCGCATTGAAGAGTCTTTAGCCGTAAGCATGTTCATCGGGAACCTCGATCCTCAATCGACTGTGTCCTAGTTCATGACATTCTTCAAACCCATAACTTTCCAGACGCTGATAGAAAAGTTGGCCAAAATGGATCAGATGGGTCATAGCCCCTCCTCCTCAAATAAGGACCCTCAAAATAACAAGGGGAAAGGAAAAGCGGCTTTCGTGGCCAATACGCAACAGCAACCGAGCGGTCTAAAACCGGCTGCTCGCCAAAACAACGCACGTACATGCCCGTCTTTAGAAAAAAGGTTAGGACGTGCATACTCGTTTCATTGCGATAAAACGAGGAGATTGTTTGAGCTGGCGATAAAAAATAATCTCATCACATTGCCAGACCCATAGCGCCCAGTATAACCTGGCGATGTCAACAACTCCAACTACTGCTCCTATCATAGGATAGTGATCTACCCAATTGAAGATTGCTACATCTTCAAAAATTAGGTCGAGGACCAGTATCAACAGGGGAAGTTTGCGCTATCTGATAACTGGAGGGTAAACCCATCCCAAAAGCACGCTCCAAAAAAGGTGGACATACAGGGGGCGTCATGCTCACTCATGGAAGAAACTTTATGGGAAGTAGTCCTTTCGGCAAAAACTAAAAGAATCCTGAAGGATCTGCAAGCATGTCCCGCGATCAAGTGGAAAAGTCCACTTGAACCCGAAATTATTGAAGAGATGTTGAAACCACGTCCCACATCGAAAGTTGTTGACAAGGGAAAAATCCCCGAAGTCAAGCCGTTAAAGTTTTCTAAGAAAAAGAAGAAGACCAAGAAACCAGTGCAGCCTGCCGAGTATGACGACAGGTGCACAAAGCTTCAGAAATACATAGACACGCTGGAAGAATAAAACCAAAAGACGTAGAAACCAGTCACGCTCGAAGAATTCCTCAAGTATATTTTTGAGGACGAAGACAGTGACATTGATGAGGGAAATGACTCATCAGAAGAAGCGGAAGACTATATAGCAAGTTTCCATATGGTCTCCCATTCGTCATTATATGACGAAGAAGCTCTTTCAGCATTAGAAAATGATGTAGAGGAACTGGGGGCAGAATCGGGACTAAAATCTCTGAAACTGTCAGAAGAAAATCCGATTGAGAGACTTTTAAGCGAAGCCTTTTAAAAAAGCAAAGATGATTGAGAATGCGAGACAATCATATATGAAAAGGCTAAGCATCGGCGTCTGAATAAAGAAGCTGCGGTAAGAATGAGTCGTAAAACACTCCGACCAAACCAAAGCACACCTGCAACAAATAAGAGCACGATCAAAACTGAGAAACGGTTTGCCAAAACCCTATCAATAGGGATGAAGTTACCACCTCTCATCAGGTACACTCCTGGAGTCCTATACTCTGACGAAGGAGAATCACATTCAAAATATTGCCTATATCATCGAAGAGTCGCCTACCCCATCGAGAATTGTAGTGCTTTCAAAAAGTGGTTGTAAGGATATGTTGCCCATCGAAAACATTTCAAGAAGAAGAAGCGTGAAGCTTGCGCTCGTTAACATCAAAGTGGTGAGACGAACATGCATGAAGAAACAACCGGCAACTTTCATATGATTGGTACCAGTTCTGAAAGGGAAAAACCCCAAGTTCTCACGTTTGGGAGAGATTCTGAGGACAGAATACCCCTTGACTGTTTCTTTGAAGATTCCGCCTCTGGAAAAGAAGAGGAGGAGAAGAATTACGAAAACATTCAGCTGCATAACCATACGCTACTTGAGAAGAACTTTGGACCTGCAAACAAAGGTTCGAACAAAAAAAAAACAAAATGAAAGGAAAGATGCCGGAGGAAATCGTCCTTGATGAAGAAGCAGTCAAAGGGCTCGCCGTAAAGGACCCACCTAAGAAAAACAAAGTGGATTACAACGTCCTAGCACATCTGAGGACACTACCCTCCCAGCTAAGCATATTAGATGCTCTCCTCCTGTCCAAAGAGGCACGAGATTCCCTGATCAAGGCGTTATAAGAGCCCGATCAGTTCCAACCTTTCCTCCCAGAAGAGAAAATGAAAAATGAACCGGCAGAAGTTCACACGGCTGATATCACATTCAGTGACGAAGATGTACTCCTTGGTACGTGCAAACATAATCGACCGCTCTACATCACCGGGTACTTCCATGACATCAAGATAGGGAAAATTCTTGTCGACAACGGATTCTCCGTTAATCTTCTCAACGTGAAAGTGCTGAAAAAATTTGCATGAATGTTTAGCACCTTGCCCAAGATAAAATTACCGTATTTAGGTTCGACTCACAGTCGTCACGGCACTTAGGTCCGTAATACTGACGCTACACTTCGGGCTGCTCGTTACTGACATCAAATTTCATGTCATTGATGCCAAAACATGCTACAATGCCCTACTCGACAGGCCTTGGTTACAAGAGTACAACATCATCCCTTCTACACAACATCAGTGTATGAAGTATTTCAAGGATGGCTCGGAGTACACCATCATGGGAGAACTAAATCCGTTCTCGGTGAATAAAGTGTGGAAGTATGAAGATACGAAGTAATTTCTGCCGGATTTCGAGAATACTGAAAGGTGCCACAAGCCGGAGAATAAACAAAAATCCGTGGCCACCATCCCGATCTTTGGAGCGACATCGAGGAAGATGAACAAATAGTTTACTCGGGGCAACCCCAATGGCAAAACAATAAGCCCAAACCATCTACTCTTATTTTGGTCTTTAGCAGCGACTCCGAGGACGAGGCCAATGCAGTGTTCTCTGTCCTCCCGTCGAGGCAGACTCTTGCCGAAGTGGATCAGAGTCTACAAATCATGATGGCTCTGCTTCAACAGTATAGGGAACTTGATGTGCTCGATACATATAGCGTACACGAACTGCAAACCTTCTACGTGCCTCCTAGATGAAGAGGTACAAAGGCATTCCTCTTCTATAAGTCTACGGAGACTAGGGTATAAAAAGAAGTCTGGCATGGTCTCGAGCCTACTCTTGACAGATTCCATCCCATCTGTATGCCCAGATATTATGCGGAGGGAGTAAAGAAACTATTAAAGCGCCAAGACGTACCTCTCAAACAAATGGTTCAGCAGACTTAATTCTACAAAAGGATTTGGGATATTCCCGGGACTCAACGAAAGAAGACCAATCGGAAGATGGAAACAACTGGGCTCGGATATGTTCTGTCCACGAAACGGGAGCAAGTTTACAGCTGCTACGTCACGAATATCTTGAGTGTAGAAGAAAATGCTCTTCCAGATAGCCGTGACGTCAAATTGGAGCAAGATCTCTCTTTGAGAACGTTAATTCCATCGATCGAAGTACAAATCGACAAGATAATAAAAGAAGCTTGTCAAAGGAGCCGAGACAATCATAGTCGCGAAATGGCCATATATGAAAAGTCCAAGACGCAGCGTCTCAGTCAGCAATCTGTGGAGGAAGTAGACCGTAACATTCTTCATCCCCAGCCCGCTATGTGTTCTCGCGAAGGGGGAAAATCCCGAAGCAAAGGTATAAATAAGGCATGGAACACAAACAACATTCAAGGCAACAAAGCGGATCCAAGATACCGTTCAATCGAGAAAAGCTCGATTGGAGCCCATCCTTTATAAAGAAGATGGGTCGGGAATACTCATTCCCGCAGGACAAGACAGAGAAAGTATTCAACCTTGTCATGAAGCACCAAATGATGATGCTTCCAGATTCATGGCATCCTGAACAAATAAACAAGGTCCATCACTCGGATTATTACTCTTATCACTAAGCAATAGGACATCCCTTTGAGGACTTCTTCACATTCAAAAACTGGATCGAGGACCAGTATCAACAAGGCAGGTTTATCCTATCCGATAGCTGGAGGGTAACTCCGCTTCAAAAACACGA
This sequence comes from Agapanthus africanus, assembly GCA_030015575.1. Lineage (NCBI taxonomy): Eukaryota > Viridiplantae > Streptophyta > Magnoliopsida > Asparagales > Amaryllidaceae > Agapanthus > Agapanthus africanus. The sequence continues at coordinate 622,411,818 of CM057342.1, forward strand.
GCCAAAGAAGACCTATACCGTCAGGATAGGACCGGCTCGACCATGAAAATGGAAGCGGACTCATACCTGTCATACGGTAAATTTTTCAAAAAGGGAGAGGACGAGAATATGATTGACCTTTTCGGGTGCTTCGTAAATGAAGACGATGATGAAGAGATATCATAATTTCCACCAGCGCCAAAAGAGCTGGAGGAAGGGATACACACCACGGTGGACAACCGAAGAAAAATTGACTTAGTAACAGAGAACGATCCGAGGCCGACGTTTGTCAGTGAGCTACTATCTGAAAAATAGGTAGCCATATTAAAAGACGTGCTCATACAGTATAAAGAATGCTTTGCATGGTACTACTCCAAAATGCCGGGTCTAGATCCATAAGTAGCGGTACATAAACTGGCCATATTGCCAGACATAAAGCCAAACAAACAGGCATCAAGAAGGATGCGGCTCGAACTTGAGATGAGTATCAATGCTGAAGTCAAGAAACTAATCAAATCCGGCTTTATCCAAGAGATTCAATATCCCGACGGGATCACTAATATCGTTCTGGTGATGAAGAAAAATGGGACAGTCCACTTTTGCGTGGAATTTCGGGACCTTAACAAAGCATGACCGAAAGATGACTTCCCAGTACCCGTTACCGAACTGATGATTGACAACACATCCACACATGAGGTTTTCTTCTTTATGGATGGATCATCAGGATACAACCAAATAAAAATGGATCCTGAGGACAAAAACCATACCGCCTTCCGGACACCGTTAGGCATATTTTACTACAAGGTGATGCCCTTCGGCTTGAAGAATACCGGTGCTACCTACCAAAGGGCCATGACAAAGATCTTTGATGATCTCATACATGAGATCGTTGAATGCTACATCGACGACCTTGTAGTGAAGAGCAAATCTCATGAGGAACATTGGAAACATCGAAAAATAGTGTTCCAACATCTTTGGAAATATAATCTAAAGACGAACCTTCTAAACTGCGCGTTTGGAGTCTCCTCAGGCAAATTCCTTGGATTCATCATACGCCACCGAGGTATCGAAATCGATGCCTTAAAAATCAAGGCGGCTATGGAAATGCCTTTGCCAAGAACCCTCAATCAACTGCGATCTCTCCAAGGAAAGCTCGTGTATATCCGGCGGTTCATAGCCAACTTCTCCGGAAAATGCGGTCCCTACAGTCATCTGATGAAGAAGGGGACCCCGTTCGTCTGGGATCAGAAGTGCTAAAACGCATTAGACGAAATCAAACAATACCTGCAAAATCCACCGGTATTAGCCGTTCCGGTTAAGAGAAAACCTCTTATCCCATATACAACAGCCCTTGAGGGTTCTCCACAAGAGAAAGATCAAGGAAAAGAGAGAGCTCTGTACTATTTTGTTGGAGATAGTGCCCTCAGAGTCAATTATTAGGTCACAGGTACGTGATTGTAATGATTGAGGGAGGACCTATCCCGGTAGGACAGTCTTACTCGAGATGATAGTATGCTATCTGGTTTACCTTTATCATCGTGTACTGCTTTAGGTGACCTGACACGTCGCTATTACACGTTGATAGAGCCCCTAGGATTCTTGCTTGACCACCAGCAGTATGAGGGCGATCATATAAGTGGGAGCTGGGGGTCTACAAGCGTATCCTTAAAAGGTCCCTAGTCGTGGGAGTTTCGAGACCGGGCATCGATACTCCATTAGTAGACAAGTGTATACAGTCGAGACCCCGACGAGGGGCGGTGGCCGGTCTCACAAGCCACTGGTGTCAGTTGGATCACCTAAGATGTATACAGGTGCTCATTGGGTTATGAGTACACCGGACAGGACTCGCCGGGAACATGCTAGTTGGTCATATACCAGACGTCAGATGGCAGTTCCCTGGTGACATGTGTGCAGGTTAGTTCATCGACCTGGGGATCGTCATTTGTCTCGTGTGAGTTCCCACTGTACTTTGATTACTACCCTACCACGGCTCAAAGGAGTCGTGCAAACAGGTTTTAGTTGGGTACAGTCCCGAGCCACATGGAGGCAGTGAGCGTATCTTCAGGGGTTCGTCTCTCCCGGTATTGGGGGTGAGGTCGTGCTGTGTCTAGGAGAGCCATTACACAAAGTCCTTGGCCAAGGCAAGGAGATTTTCTGGTAGGTATTCCAGTAGTATCTCAGGGTGTTCTGGGCTACACTCCGACACGACTTGTACCGCTTTTGGGGGTCTGACTTTTACCAACCCCCTAGGCCCGCCATGCGATACTCATAGACGAACGGACCGGACTGTATGGATATTGTCACTGACAGGCTCAGTAGGGTGTCAGGATGAGTTCGCTCATCGACGTCCCTTTTGGTCAATAGCTGGTGGCCCGTCACGTATTGGCTTATACCTCTGACGTGCTAGTGGTTAAATCCACAGCCATAGTATTGACGAGTCTTTAGAGTCCACCACACTTTCAGTTACTCAAGTTTCGGGCGAAACGCTGTAGAGGCCGTATGGAGATATGGCAGGGTCCGATCAGATACGTGCGGTATTGCACGGATCAGGATCGGACGGTTTGTACTAGTAGCCGTATAGGAATATGGCAGGGTTCGATCAGATACGTGCGGTATTGCACGGATCAGGATCGAACGGATATTACTAGCCGGCTTTGGTTTAAGCCGGTCCTAGTTTAGTACAGTGTAGATTTTGTCTCTTTGCATTTGTATCCGGACGGAATACAGATGCGGGTGTGTATGCACAGTATCGGGGTTTTCCTGTAATTTATTACAGGACCAGTTTTCTGGAGTTGCCAGTTTGCATTCCGTTCCGGCCGGTTTTCCTTTGTTCTTTCCCGGCCGGACTTTTCCGATGGAGGGGGTAATTTGCAGTTTTGCAAATTACAATAGTGGAGGGGTTTTCTTGCAAAAGGGTTTGATATGATAAGAATCTTTGCTTTTCAACCATGCTTTTGCTTTAATGAGATTTGATTGAATGAGGATGAGATTTGAGAGGGTATGGTTTGAAAAAGGTGAAGCATGGTGTATGTTTGTATGTGGTCACCCCTTTTGGATCTCCTACAATAACCTTCCTTCATGTGTTTTGTTTTTTGGCTCCACCACCATTTTCCTAGATGAATTGGCCGGCCACATTTTGGTGGGGGTGTGGAAAATTGGTTCATTTTTGTATGAGGAAATTTCATGATCTCATTCTTGCCTTGTACACAAAACCTTCTCACCTCTCCAAAGTTCTTCTTGATTCCTCCATCAAAGGCAACTCCAATACCCCATTGAGACAAAGCGTATTCTACACTACACTTCCTACAGCAAATCTTGGACGCGTCGATTCGCCAGCTTCGCGCCCGAGTTGCCTTGGTATTGAGGTGGGAGCCCGTAAAAGCTACAGGCGATGTGGTGCCCTTTCCGACGAGGAGGAGACGGACGGAGATCCCGCGAGGAGATCGGAGTGGAGATGAAGACCGGAGGACTCGGATCAGTCGGTACATCTCTTCCCTTTCTTGTTAGTAGCTTAGACTTGTTAATGGTTACGATCCGGAGTTTAGTGCGCGGTGGTGCCGGTTTGCAAAGTCCGCAAAATTAAAGTTTATCACCGCTTCCGCATTCCGGCGTCGGATTGACGGCCGGGGCGCCGCCGTGCACTTACATTGGTATCAGAGCCTCGCCATTAACTTCGTCTAGCTTTCGTTTGATGTGTTTTACGTTTCCGATCGAACAAAATCCCGAAAACGCATTTTTCATGCACAATCAGTTTCTGTCGAATTTTTTTTGAGTCCAAAAATTTTTCAGGTTGTCTCAGAGTGATGTGCAGGGAATTTTAAGGTCACTGTAAAAATTTGGTACAAAGAGCTCACCATACCGCCGCGGAAGGGCGGCCAAACCCCTGCTTTGGCCGCTCTTCCGCCGCGGATCTAACTGTTCACCCCTCCAAATTTTTGCAGTCTGTTCCTGAGTGATAAATGTGGTTTTTGGAATATTAAAATTGGGCCCAGGTTTTCTGTGGTTGCTACAGTTTTGTTTGGGGGCCCACTTGTTAATGTTTGATCAATCGGAAAATTTTAAACACATTTTTCACAGTATTTACATTATATCTGCGACCGTGAATGTCACTTGATCGGTAAATCCGGTCTAACTGCTATAGTCCGGTTAGACGGATTTGCGAACGTGACCTTCACGTTGATGTTCTATGTATTTGCTGTGATGTTGCGGATCGGTCGTGGGATAGCCTGGATGTAATGCTAGTACAGTGTTGTCGTATTATGTACATTTGATATTGCGGGGCGAGCGTCCGACATGTGGACTGCCGTCACTGCCTGATTGTATTATTATTTTGGGGCACGACCTGGTTGCGGTCGATGTACCCGGTGTATGTATATTTTACTTTCTGTACTAGGATTACCCCGCGGAGGGGTGCACGGATAGCCGGGTTCTGGAGGGCAACAAGCCCGCATCTCATGGCATTGAGACGGAGGGGGCTTCGCTCTAGGATTGGCGGGCTATTCGCCGCACTCGTAGGGGGTACAGGTTGACCCAGGAGGGGTGCCCAAGTTGCCGGATTCCGTGAAGTGCTGGGTGGTCCATTCACGGCGCTGAAGGGGGCTGCCTCGCTTCAGGTTTTGGCGGGTGACTTGCCGCGCCCGTAGGGGTCTAGGATTTCATTGTACAGGCTATCCACACGACCAGGGGAACGTCGGGTTTCAGTAGTGGCTCTGTGAAACCCGGGGATCCCAGATATCTGCATTGTTCTGTGATGCTGTACTTTTCTGTGATGTTGCATTTTATTCACGCCTTGAGCGAAATACTATATATTAGTATATATATTAATAGATGTTGTATATGTTTTTCATCCGCGCTAGTCCAGTCCCCGCTCTGCCGTTAGTTAGCTAACCTAACGGGTGATGACGGGACCCAGTGGCGAATGCGGATGGCATATACGTACGTCAGTATATTTTCGTTCTTTGTGGTGTGATCAATTGATGGGACTGCGTTGATTCGGATCAATGCAAGTTAAAACAAACCTAATCTGATGTTGTTGGAACACTTTTCAAAAAGCTGTTATTGCAAGGACGTTCACTTTTTGTTTTGCATCGTGGTATTCATTTAGAATATCCTGCTCCTCAGTCGACGAGGCAAGGGCCGAGATCCCTTCACCGGGAGTGACCCCTTGGACAGAAGTTTGCGTCAGGGCATTAACTTCACTATAGCCGATTACTTTTGCTTTGCATCGTGGTATTCAGTTGGAATATCCTGCACCTCATTCTACGGGGAAAGAGTCGAGATCCCTTCACCGGGAGTGACCTCTTTAGTAAAGGTTTTCGTCACTATATTTTCTAAAAAGCTATCCGTTCCTTCAACGATATCAAGTAAATTACGTTAAAGGTTTTCGCCAGAAACCATTCGTAGCCCTCCGTCGTTTCATATGGGTAGTCAATAGTATTCAAGCTGTGTTTGTTGGCCTTAGTCAAGGCACAGTGTTTGGTAGCTATTGGGTATTCATATGCTGCATAGATAGATGCGTTGGTTTGGGACAGTCGTATAGCCTTGTTGGCCTTAGTCAAGGGCTTGTACGGGTGGATTCAAATCAACCTGGACAATGACGGGTAGAACTTGACATGTGACTTATGATTTGTTGGCCTTAGTCAAGGTCATAAGAGCATGGGGTAGAAATCCACATCGGGAGTTTCAAAAGAACTGAAACTTGCCAGATATGCGCATACCTTCTGGAGTGTGATACCGTGAGCGGATTCCGTCACGTTATCATGCGATGAGAGTTGGATCCCGATTCCCACTGATGAGTTAGTTTACTCCTCGGGTGACCCCGACTGATTCTTCTTTCAGGTTTGGAGGAGAATTTGAGGTACAGTGGGAGGTTTCCAGATTAGATAAATTGGTAACCATTCTGATCTAGGATAGAGTGCACGCTGAGTGTTTCTTCTCTCTCTCTCTCTGGCAGCGACCATTGACCCGACCCTAAGACTTTGACTCAGTGACCAAGTTGACCGAACCTTCTTAACACTGGCTTTTGGATTGTCAGAGTTGCAGACCTCATTGCCACTCCTACTTTTACCCTTTTCTCCAGGACACCCCGTATTACTACGAACGTCCACTTCCATTGGACAAAACCATCGTATGGTTAGATACGAACTCGAAGGAATTCGAGGATGGTTTCCGGTTCTGGAGAAAACGAATAGGATTATTCAGTTGTCTTTTCTTTTCACCTTCTCTCAGGTTGCGAGTACTCCTTGGTTTAGGAGTAGTACACCTATTACGCAAATTGGATAGTCTTCTTCCAAACCATAGGCTGGTGCCGACCGGTAGGGAATGAAGAAAACCAGTTAGCCTAAACGGTGTACAGAAGGTATTAAGTTCAGACAAAACAAGGGATTAGTAAGAGGGCAAAGTAAATTGCGACTGCTATTCACGACCGAACCAAGTATTTCTTCGCCAATCCTAAATCACCTTTGTATTTCTCCAGGACACTCCGTATCACTACGAAGATCCCATTTTATTGGATAATCCATCGTATGGTTATATACGAACTCGAAAGGAACTTGTTCCAGTTCGGGGATGGATCCTGGTTCAGGAGAAATAGGAATAAAGTACATTCAGGTGTCTTTTATCTTCACCTTCTCTCGCATTGCGAGTGCTCCTAGGACTAGGACAGTACACCCATTATGCTTATTGGATAGTCTTCTTCCAAACCATAGGCTGGTGCCGAACGGTAGGGAAGGAAGAAAACCATTTGGCCCAAAGGGGTGTACAGAAGGTAATGACTAAAGACATATGAAGGGATTTGGAGAGGTGGCAAAGAATTATACGGTTATAGTTGTGAATCTGGATAATGGTAGAGGCATTACTAGGAATACCAGGATACCCCATCGAAACATTTCAATGTTTCAGGTTCAACTGTGTACTGTTAAAAGAAAAATGATTTCCCGATTGGACACTTGCTCCAGGGTATGTATTTACCAAGTTTGATTCTCACATCTGTATAGTTTTACAGATGATGAGTGGGAGTAAGTTATTGGGAATTGGGTGATCATCCTCATTATATCGGGATTCGTTGTAATCGGTGATATTTGAGGAGATCATCTGGGCTGTTTGCCGGTCGGCAAATATTTGGTTTTGAATATCCGCTGTTATACACCAATTTCAAATTGATATATCTGTACGTCTATTTCCATAGAGTGAGATATACCTTTTGATATTATGTCGATGACATTTACCTATATCAGTGGATGGTTAGGTAAGGAGCATTAAACAGCGGTGTAATTCTTCTTAACCATAAGTACAGTTTTCAACCTACGACACACAGTGAAAGAGTTGTTAGACTCAGCGGACTTATACAGAGTATTGTATGTTGTCCAGTGTCCATTAGGACAGAGGGGTTGGTCCTCATACTATATTCTGTTTACTTTTAACTTCTCTAGTTCTTAGACATGTGTTTCGTAGAAACACAGGGTCTAAGTTTTGAGGAGTTATAGGTATTTGAATAGAGTAGAGAACCAGGTGTAGCAAGTATCGGGATTCTTCAAAGTGATCGAAGATGTAGATACTTGTGTATGGTATTCAGTTGATTGTAATGATAAAGAGAAATTCCTTCTCTTTCAGGTTACTCATAATTGGAAGCATTCCTAAGTTGAGTAACGCTGATCGGCCTCTCTCCATTTTGTTGACATGCACTGGAGACAGCTGCATGATTTGAATCTGGTTCAATTAAATCAGTGCCTCTGGTTCTATATTGGATATAGTACAGTTCATATCTTAACATTGTTAAGGTACGGGGAGTTGTCCGGCTTATGATTAAAACCAGACTCTGGATAACTCAAGGCACGTTTCTGTAATGGCTGTTTGTGGGTTGACCCAGGCTATGACGAGGGTTGACTTTCTACCATCTGGGAGATCAATAGTAATATTGTTCTTTACTCGCCACAGTTTTAATAAAAATGGATTTTTCAAAAACAGTAGTGGGAGTATGGTAGAACTGGAAGTGATTCCAGAACCGCAAACGATTACTGAAGATTTGATAAGGAACCTAAAGATTCAATCTGTTTTGACATTCCATTGGCCACTCCGCAGATAAGGTGGGTAACTTCAGGCACCCGAGAGGTACTCCGGTAGCCTCAAGGACGGTGACAGGGAAGTTCTTGTTTACCCACACTTGCCATTGTTGTTGTTCCAGGCTGCGAGACCCGGCAGGAGGATGAATATAGCGTCGTTCTAAACTAGCTTTAGAAGTGCACGTCTATATGACTCTGCCAGAGGGTTGTCGTAGTCAATGGGAGCAGCGGAAGCATTGGTGGACATCTGGCTTATGTCTATTTATAGACTAAAGCAGATATAGCGGAGATAGATCATCTATTTCTGATGTGACAGTTATAGGTTTGACGTCATCAGAATAGGGGATGGATCTGTTGAAAAGGTAGTAGGGTGTGATATCCTGGTATTTGGATGATATACACAGAGTAGGAAAAGAAACTCCTACACTACAATCGGTTATACTTTGGTCGTCACACAGTGATTTCTCCACAAAGGAAATGGATTTTGTATCTGACATACTGGTTACTAGATCTATGGTTTTAGATCTAGATTTGGGTGGTTTCCCAATCAGGGTACTTGACAGCATTCTAAGAGTATTTAGGATGGACGACTTCTGGCACGGTAGTGCACCTGCAGGTAATGGAGTCACCCTCTCCAAAGGTGTCTTACAGACTAAAGGGGAGAGGGACGTGCATGATTGGCAGATCACTTGCTCAGGCAATTGAGTTAATCATGAGATGTCAAGTACCACGCCAGATGTTGTTCTTGCACTAGATGCAATAAGTTGACATTAATCCAATCCTGGAGAAACAGTCGGAAGTAGTTTTAGAACATAAGTGAATGTTCTATGGATATGATAACGGCTGCCTCCTTTAGGAGACGGTTATCACTCCAGGCTTCCAAGGTGACATCGACGATAAGGAGGTTGTCAGAGTTATAGTTTTTCCCTCTGACGAGGGGGCAGTATTTTGGACAGGTGGTCCAAGGCAATACTGAGGGTGGCATGGCACTGGATACTGATTAAGTTCAGTTGACGATACAGTCTAAGAAGTTTGGATTTGGAGTTCATTTATGAGCTCGGTCCCATCAGACATCCAGACATTCTAAGACAGGTATTGCTCATTTCGGGAGATGGCTTTCTCCGCAAACTTGAGATATAGAGAGACATAGAAAGAAACAACTAAGCGGATCCACTCACTGAGGCTATTCCTCGAACGCAATAGTTCCGCAAACGAGCTTTGTGAGACTGACTAGTAGAGGAGTTGGATGTTCGGTATCACACGGGCTGTGAGTATGCGACATCGCAATAATTAGCCTTGAGTGCAAGTGGGAGATTGTTGGAGATAGTGCCCTCAGAGTCAATTATTAGGTCACAGGTACGTGATTGTAATGATTGAGGGAGGACCTATCCCGGTAGGACAGTCTTACTCGAGATGATAGTATGCTATCTGGTTTACCTTTATCATCGTGTACTGCTTTAGGTGACCTGACACGTCGCTATTACACGTTGATAGAGCCCCTAGGATTCTTGCTTGACCACCAGCAGTATGAGGGCGATCATATAAGTGGGAGCTGGGGGTCTACAAGCGTATCCTTAAAAGGTCCCTAGTCGTGGGAGTTTCGAGACCGGGCATCGATACTCCATTAGTAGACTAGTGTATACAGTCGAGACCCCGACGAGGGGCGGTGGCCGGTCTCACAAGCCACTGGTGTCAGTTGGATCACCTAAGATGTATACAGGTGCTCATTGGGTTATGAGTACACCAGACAGGACTCGCCGGGAACATGCTAGTTGGTCATATACCAGACGTCAGATGGCAGTTCCCTGGTGACATGTGTGCAGGTTAGTTCATCGACCTGGGGATCGTCATTTGTCTCGTGTGAGTTCCCACTGTACTTTGATTACTACTCTACCACGGCTCAAAGGAGTCGTGCAAACAGGTTTTAGTTGGGTACAGTCCCGAGCCACATGGAGGCAGTGAGCGTATCTTCAGGGGTTCGTCTCTCCCGGTATTGGGGGTGAGGTCGTGCTGTGTCTAGGAGAGCCATTACACAAAGTCCTTGGCCAAGGCAAGGAGATTTTCTGGTAGGTATTCCAGTAGTATCTCAGGGTGTTCTGGGCTACACTCCGAAACGACTTGTACCGCTTTTGGGGGTCTGACTTTTACCAACCCCCTAGGCCCGCCATGCGATACTCATAGACGAACGGACCGGACTGTACGGATATTGTCACTGACAGGCTCAGTAGGGTGTCAGGATGAGTTCGCTCATCGACGTCCCTTTTGGTCAATAGCTGGTGGCCCGTCACGTATTGGCTTATACCTCTGACGTGCTAGTGGTTAAATCCACAGCCATAGTATTGACGAGTCTTTAGAGTCCACCACACTTTCAGTTACTCAAGTTTCGGGCGAAACGCTGTAGAGGCCGTATGGAGATATGGCAGGGTCCGATCAGATACGTGCGGTATTGCACGGATCAGGATCGGACGGTTTGTACTAGTAGCCGTATAGGAATATGGCAGGGTTCGATCAGATACGTGCGGTATTGCACGGATCAGGATCGAACGGATATTACTAGCCGGCTTTGGTTTAAGCCGGTCCTAGTTTAGTACAGTGTAGATTTTGTCTCTTTGCATTTGTATCCGGACGGAATACAGATGCGGGTGTGTATGCACAGTATCGGGGTTTTCCTGTAATTTATTACAGGACCAGTTTTCTGGAGTTGCCAGTTTGCATTCCGTTCCGGCCGGTTTTCCTTTGTTCTTTCCCGGCCGGACTTTTCCGATGGAGGGGGTAATTTGCAGTTTTGCAAATTACAATAGTGGAGGGGTTTTCTTGCAAAAGGGTTTGATATGATAAGAATCTTTGCTTTTCAACCATGCTTTTGCTTTAATGAGATTTGATTGAATGAGGATGAGATTTGAGAGGGTATGGTTTGAAAAAGGTGAAGCATGGTGTATGTTTGTATGTGGTCACCCCTTTTGGATCTCCTACAATAACCTTCCTTCATGTGTTTTGTTTTTTGGCTCCACCACCATTTTCCTAGATGAATTGGCCGGCCACATTTTGGTGGGGGTGTGGAAAATTGGTTCATTTTTGTATGAGGAAATTTCATGATCTCATTCTTGCCTTGTACACAAAACCTTCTCACCTCTCCAAAGTTCTTCTTGATTCCTCCATCAAAGGCAACTCCAATACCCCATTGAGACAAAGCGTATTCTACACTACACTTCCTACAGCAAATCTTGGACGCGTCGATTCGCCAGCTTCGCGCCCGAGTTGCCTTGGTATTGAGGTGGGAGCCCGTAAAAGCTGCAGGCGATGTGGTGCCCTTTCCGACGAGGAGGAGACGGACGGAGATCCCGCGAGGAGATCGGAGTGGAGATGAAGACCGGAGGACTCGGATCAGTCGGTACATCTCTTCCCTTTCTTGTTAGTAGCTTAGACTTGTTAATGGTTACGATCCGGAGTTTAGTGCGCGGTGGTACCGGTTTGCAAAGTCCGCAAAATTAAAGTTTATCACCGCTTCCGCATTCCGGCGTCGGATTGACGGCCGGGGCGCCGCCGTGCACTTACATATTTAAGTCGAGTTCTCTTGGGGGAAGAAAGCAACTACTCCCCTATTGAAAAGCATTGCTTGTCGCTGATCTTCGCAATAACGAAGCTCAGGCATTATGTCTTGGTACATGAGGTCCACCTTATATCAAAGGTGGATTCTCTACAATATCTAATGTCGAAAGCCATACTGACAGGAAGGCTTGCCAAATAGGCCCTCCTCCTGATAGAGTTCTCGATAACGTATCGTGTAAGTCTACGGTAGCACCTCGGCCATCTGTCCGAGGCCAAAATGCGGAAACAAAAACTTTTTCAAAACTTGAAACTGGCGCTATCGTATACTATAAAACCCGGATCGAACAATTAACCTACAACTAGCTATCTAGAGAGAGGGTTGGAAAGGTATATCGATCGATCCGTGTCCTTCGGTCTTTGGCCACCATCCCAAGCTCCTCGCGGCATCTCCGGTCTTGATCTCCTCGTCGGAAAGGACACCACATCTTCAAGTCTTTTTACGGGCTCCCGCTTCATCCGAAGCAACTCGGGTACGAAGTTTGCTAGCCGACGTGTCCAAGGCGTTATAGAGAATGTTTGTGATCACTTTGTCTCTTGCATCCATTGATTGGATGGAGGTTGAAGGTGTTGCCATTCATGGAGATTATGAGCTAGAGGAAGAAAAAGAAGGAGGAGAAGCTTTCTCTTCTTTTCTTTTCTTGTGTTAGAAGAATAAAATGAGAGAGAGTGAGTTTCAAAAATACAAAACCAAACTCTTGATCAAGGCAGCCCCTCTCTCTCTCTTCTCATCATATTAACACAAATCAATCTCATAATGTGACATTTACACACTAAAAGAGACCATGAGTCACCATATATGTCCATGTCACATTTAATGCATCTCATGATGAATTCTAGCTCATTATTTCCATATGCAAACATTAATCCAAATATTTACAACAATAAAAAGATACGACAACATCTAAAGTAAACTCGTGACGGATCACAAGGATACCCCTCACCTGTATATACATACCTGCACCCGCATTCCGACTGAATGCGAATGCGATGAGACTAAAGTAATCCAACAAATCTAATACTAGGATCCGGCTTAAACCAAAGCCCACTAGTATGATCCGCCCGATCATGATCCATGCATTACTGCACGTATATGATCAGACCCTGCCATATATCATACGGCCTCTACAACGTTTCGCCCGAATCTTGAGAAACTGTCTGTGGGGGACTCTAAAGACTCGTCAATACACTGGCTGTGGATTTAACCATTAGCACGTCAGCGGTACTAGCTGTACGTAACGGGCCACCAGGTATTGACCAAAAGCGAGGTCGATGAGCGAACTCATCCTAACACCCTACTGAGCCTGTCAGTGACAATATCCGTAGAGTCCGGTCCGTTCGTCTATGAGCATCGCATGGCGGGCCTAGGGGGTTGGTAAAAAGTCAGACCCCCAAAAGCGGTACAAGTCGTGTCGCAGTGTAGCTCAGAACACCCTGAGATACTACTGGAATACCTACCAGTAAATCTCCTGCCTTGGCCAAGGACTTCGTGTAATGGCTCTCCCAGACACAGCGCGATCTCACCCCCAATACCGGAAGAGACGAACCCCTGCCGATCCGCTCACTGCCTCCATGTGGCTCGGGATTGTATCCAACTAAAACCTGTTTGCACGACTCCTTTGAGGCGTGGTAGGGTAGTAATCAAAGCACAGTAGGAACTCACACGAGACAAATGACGATCTTAGGTCGATGAACTAACCTGTACACATGTCACCAGGAAACTAGCATGTTCCCGGCGAGTCCTGTCCGGTGTACTCATAACCCAATGAGCACCTGTATACATCTTAGGTGAACCAACTGACACCAATGGCTTGTGAGACCGGCCACCGCCCCTCGTCGGGGTCTCGACTATATACACTAGTCTACTAACGGAGTATCGATGCCCAGTCTCGAAACTCCCAAGACTAGGGACCACTTTAAGGATGTGCTTATAGACCCCAGCTCCCACGTATATGATCGCCATCATACTGCTGGTAGTCAAGCAAGAATCCTAAGGGCTCTATCAACGTGCAATAGTGACCTGTAAGGTCACCTGAAGCAGTACACGATGATAAAGATAAACCATGGTAGCATACTATTCTCTATCAACGTGTAATAGTGAACTACAATGTCACCTAAATCATGTACATGATGATTAAGACAAACCAGATAGTATAAAAACCTCTCGAGTAAGACTGTCCTACCGGTATAGGTCCTCCCTCAATCATTGCAATCACGTGCCTGCGATCCAATAGTTGACTCTGAGGGCACTATATTCAACAATCTCCCACTTGCACTCAAGGCTAATTATTGCGATGTCGCATACTCACAGCCCGTATGATACCTAACACCGAACTCCTCTACTAATCAGTCTCACAAAGCCCATTTGCGAAACTATTGCGTTCGAGGAATAGCCTCAGCTAGTGGATCCGTCCTGATGTTTCTTTCTACGTCTCTCTTTATCCCAAGCTTGTGGAGAAAGCCATCTCCCGAAATGAGCAATACCTGTCTTAGAATATGTCTGGATATCTGATGGGACCTAGTTCATAAATGAACTCCAAATCCAAACTTCTTAGACTGTATCGTCAACTGAACTTAATCAGTATCTTGCGCCACACCTCCCTCAGTATTCGCTTGGACCACCTGTCCAAAATACTGCCTATCGTCAGAGGGAAAACTACAACTCTGACAGTCACTCTGTCATCTAGGTCACCTTGGAAGTCTGGAATGATAACCGTCTCCCGAAGGAGGCTGTCGTTATCATACCCCTAGAACATCCACTTATGTTCTAAAACTGCTTCAGAATGTTTCTCCAGGATAGGATCAATATCAACTTATTGCATCTCGTGCAAAAAACAATATCTGGTGTGGTACTTGACATCTCATGATTGACTCAATTGCCTAAGCAAGTGATCTGCCAATCATGCACATCCCTCTCCCCTTTAGTCTGTAAGACACCTTTAGAGAAGGTGACTCCATCACCTGCAGGTACACTACCGTGCCAGGAGTCGTCCATTCTAAAACACCTTTAGAATGCTGTCTAAGTACCCTGATTGGGACACTTCCCAAATCTAGATCTAAAACCATACATCTAGTAACCAGAATGTCTGATATAATATCCAATTCCTATGTGAAAAAACCACTGTGTGACAAACAAAGTATAACTGATTGTAGTATAGGAATTTAACTTCCTACTCTGTGTATGTCATCCAAATACCAGGACATCATACCCTACTACCTTCTTAACAGATCCATCCCTTATTCTAATGAAGTCAAACCTATGACTGTCACATTAGAAATAGATGATCCATCTCCGCTATATCTGCTTTAGTCTATAAATAGACATATGCTACTTGTACACTATGCTTCCGCTGCTCCCATCGACTACGACAACCCTCCGGCAGAGTCATATACACGTGCACTTCTAAAGCTAGTTTAGAACAACTCTATACTCGTCCTCCTGCCGGGTCTTACAGTCTGGAACAACAGCAATGACAACTCTGGGTAAACAAGAACCTCCCTGTCACCGTTCTTGAGCATACCGAAGTACCTCTCGAGTGCCTGAGGTTACCCACCATATCTGCGGAGTGGCCAATGGAATGTCAAACCAGATTGAATCTTTAGGTCCTTATCAAATTTTCAGTAATCATTTGCGGTTCTGGAATCACTTCCAGTTCTACCATACTCCCACTACTGTTTTCTGAAAAAATCCATTTTTATTAAAACTGTGGCGAGTCAAGAACAATATCACTATTGATCTTCCAGATGGTAGAAAGTCAACCCTCGTCATAGCCCGGGTCAACACTGTTGGAGTTAGTGCCCTCAGAGTCAATTATTGGATCACAGGCACGTGATTGCAATGATTGAGGGAGGACCTATCCCAGTAGGACAGTCTTACTCGAGATGATAGGATGCTATCTGGTTTATCTTTATCATCGTGTACTGCTTTAGGTGACCTGACATGTCGCTATTACACGTTGATAGAGCCCCTAGGATTCTTGCTTGACTACCGGCAGTATGATGGCGATCATATACGTGGGAGCTGGTAGTCTATAAGCACATCCTTAAATGGTCCCTAGTCGTAGGAGTTTCGAGACAGGGCATCGATACTCCATTAGTAGACTAGTGTATACAGTCGAGACCCCGACGAGGGGCGGTGGCCGGTCTCACAAGCCACTGGTGTCAGTTGGTTCACCTAAGATGTATACAGGTGCTCATTGGGTTATGAGTACACCGGACAGGACTCGCCGGGAACCTGCTAGTTGGTCATATACCAGATGTCAGATAGCAGTTCCCTGGTGACATGTGTACAGGTTAGTTCATCGACCTGAGATCGTCATTTGTCTCATGTGAGTTCCCACTGTGCTTTGATTACTACCCTACCACGGCTCAAAGGAGTCGTGCAAACAGGTTTTAGTTGGGTACAGTCCCGAGCCACATAGAGGCAGTGAGCTGATCTGCAGGGGTTCGTCTCTCCCGGTATTGGGGGTGAGGTCGCGCTGTGTCTAGGAGAGCCATTACACAAAGCCCTCGGCCGAGACAGGAGATTTACTGGTAGGTATTCCAGTAGTATCTCAGGGTGTTCTGGGCTACGCTCCGACACGACTTGTACCGCTTTTGGGGGTCTGACTTTTACCAACCCCCTAGGCCCGCCATGCGATACTCATAGACGAACGGACCGGACTGTACGGATATTGTCACTGACAGGCTCAGTTGGGTGTCGGGGTGAGCTTCCTCATCGACGTCCCATTTGGTCAATAGCTGGTGGCCCGTCACGTATTGGCTTATACCTCTGACGTGCTAGTGGTTAAATCCACAGCCAAGGTATTGACGAGTCTTTAGAGTCCACCACACTCAGTTACTCAAGTTTCGGGCGAAACGCTGTAGAGGCCGTATGGATATATTGCAGGGTTCGATCAGATACGTGCGGTATTGCACGGATCGTGATCGGACAGTTTTTACTAGCCGGCTTTGGCTTAAGCCGGATTCTAGTATTTGATAGTGTAGTTTTGTCTCTTTGCATTTGTGTTCAGTGGGAATACAAATGCGGGCATGTATTTGCAGCAGTGGGGTTTTCCTGTAATTTATTACGGGATCGGTTTTCTGAAGTTGCCAGTTTGCATTCCGTTCCGGCCGGTTTTTCTTCATTCCTTCTCGGTCGGACTTTCATGGTGGAGGGTGTTAATTGCAAGTTTGCAATTAACATTTAGTGGAGGGTTTTCTTGCATATGTTGCATTATGATGAGACTTGCTTCATGATGATATTCTATTTTGGTCATTTCCATTGCTTATCTTATGAGTGGATTTGTGATGAGAGAGATGTGTGACTTTAATCTTTATTATTCTTTTCTTTTGAGATATTTTTGGAGAGGTATTCCTTTTTCTCTCTCCAATCTCATACTTGAGAAAAAGAGGCCGGCCACATTCTTTTGAGGAGGAGGGGATAATTATTTTTGGTGTGGCATTTTTCCATCTCATTCCATGGTTGCAAAAGATTAGCTTCAAAGCTCATTTCTTTCTCTCCTTCTCTTCTCTATTCCTCCACATCAAGGCAACCTCATAACCCCAAGAGACAAGTTCACTACACTATTCTATAGCAAGCCTTGGACGCGTCGGCTAGCCAACTTCGCGCCCGAGTTGCCTCGGTCAAGAGGCGGGAGCCCGTAAAAGATCCCGGCTACGTGGTGCCCTTTCCGACGAGCGAGGAGGTGACGGAGATTCCGCGGGAGATCGGAGTGGAGACGAAGACCGAAGGACACGGATCGCTCGGTATATCTCTCACCCCATCTCTAGTTAGCTAGTATAGGTTAATGGTTTACGATCCGGGTTTTTCTTTGTCCGCGGTAGCGCCGGTTTCCGAGTAAGGAAAATTTTTGATTCCGCGTTTTGGCCTCGAGTACGTGGCCGGGGCGCTGCCGTGGCGCAACATGGTATCAGAGCCACGCCATTAACCTTACCTAGCTTGTTCTAATGTGTTTTTCAGTTCCGATCGACCGAAATTCCAAAAACCGTATTTTTCCTTGACATCAGTTTCTGTCGAATTTTTTTTTGAGTCTAAAAATTTTTCAGGTGGTCTCAGAATTATGTGCAGGGAGATCTAAGACTACTGCAAAAATTTGATACAGTGATCGTATCTTTCGACCGCGGAAGGGCGGCCTAAGCCCCTCATTGGCCGCGCTTCCGCCGCGGGAACAGGAGTTCACTTCATCATTTTTTTTCAGTGGGCTTGTGGGCTTAAAATATGGGTTTTGGGATATTAAAATTGGGCCCAGGTTTTCTGTGAGTGCTACAGTTTTGATTGGGGCCCACTTGTTAATTTTTGGTCAATCGGAAAATTTTAAACACATTATTTCACAGTATTTACATTATATCTGCGACCGTGAATGTCACTCGATCGGTAAATCCGGTCTAACTGCTATAGCCCGGTTAGACGGATTTGCGAACGTGATTTTCACGTTGATGTTCTATGTTTATGCTGTGATGTTGCGGATCGGTCGTGGGGGATAGCCTGGATGCAATGCTAGTACAGTTTTGTTGTATTATGTACATTTGATATTGCGGGGCGAGCGTCCGACATGTGGACTGCCGTCACTGCCTGTTTGTATTATTCTTTTTGGGGCACGGCCTGGTTGCGGTCGATGTACCCGGCGTATGTATATTTTACTTTCTGTACTAGGATTACCCCGCGGAGGGGTGCACGGATAGCCGGGTTCTAGAGGGCAACAAAGCCCGCATCTCATGGCATTGAGACGGAGGGGGCTTCCCTCTAGGATTGGCGGGTTATTCGCCGCACTCGTAGGGGGTACAGGTTGACCCAGGAGGGGTGCCCAAGTTGCCGGATTCCGTGGAGTGCTGGGTGGTCCATTCACGGTGCTGAAGGGGGCTGCCTCGCTTCAGGTTTTGGCGGGTGACTTGCCGCACCCGTAGGGGTCTAGGTTTTCATTGCACAGGCTATCCACACGACCAGGGGAACGTCGGGTTTCAGCAGCGGCTCTGTGAAACCCGAGGCTTCCAGATATCTGTATTGTTCTGTGATGTTGCATTTTATTCACGCCTTGAGCGAAATACTATATATTGGTATATATATTAGTAGATGTTGTATATGTTTTTCATCCGCGCTAGTCCAGTCCCCGCTCTGCCGTTAGTTAGCTAACCTAACGGGTGATGACGGGACCCAGTGGCGAATGCGGATGGCATATACGTACGTCAGTATATTTTCGTTCTTTGTGGTGTGATTAATTGATGGGACTGCGTTGATTCGGATCAATGCAAGATAAACAAACCTATTCTGATGTTGTTGGAACATTTTTCAAAAAGCTGTTATTGCAAGGACGTTCACTTTTGTTTTGCATCGTGGTATTCATTTGGAATATCCTGCTCCTCAGTCGACGAGGCAAGGGCCGAGATCCCTTCACCGGGAGTGACCCCTTGGACAGAAGTTTGCGTCAGGGCATTAACTTCACTATAGCCGATTACTTTTGCTTTGCATCGTGGTATTCAGTTGGAATATCCTGCACCTCATTCTACGGGGAAAGAGCCGAGATCCCTTCACCGGGAGTGACCTCTTTAGTAAAGGTTTTCGTCACTATATTTTATAAAAGGCTATGCAGTTCCATCAACGATATCAAGTTCTTTACGTTAAAGGTTTTTCGCCAAAAACCATTCGTAGTCCTCCGTCATTTCTTATGAGTATTATTTAGTATTCGTGCTGCGTTTGTTGACTCCGTCAAGGCGTAGTGTACGGTAGCTGAGTAGTGCTTGTTTGTTGCATAAATGGGATTGGTTAGGACAGTCGTGCGGCCTTGTTGACTCCGTCAAGGGCACGTACGGGTGGGTTTAATGCAATCCAGATAATGACGGGATGAACTTGACTAGGACTCTTTGATTTGTTGACTCCGTCAAGGTCACTTGAGTCCTAGGGGTAAAAATCACATCGGGAGTTTCAAAAGAACTGAAACTTGCCAAGCATGCGCATACCTTCTGGAGTGTGGTGACGTGAGTGGATTCCGTCACGTTATCATGCGATGAGAGTTGGATCCCGATTCCCACTGATGAGTTGGTTTACTCCTCGGGTGACCCCGACTAATTCTTCTTTCAGGTTTGGAGGAGAATTTGAGATACAGTGGGAGGTTTCCAGATTAGATAAAGTGATAACCATTCTGATCTAGGTTAGAGTGCACGCTGAGTGTTTCTTTTCTCTCTCTCTTTGGCAGCGACCATTGACCCGACCCTGGACTTTGACTCAGTGACCAAGTTGACCGAACCTTCTTAACACTGGCTTTTGGATTGTCTGAGTTGCAGACCTCATTGCCACTCCTACTTTTACCCTTTTCTCCATGACACCCCGTATTACTACGAACGTCCACTTCCATTGGACAAAACCATCGTATGGTTATATACGAACTCGAAGGACTTCGAGGATGGTTTCTGGTTCTGGAGAAAACGGATAGGATTATTCAGTTGTCTTTTCTTTTCACCTTCTCTCAGGTTGCGAGTACTCCTTGGTTTAGGAGTAGTACACCTATTACGCAAATTGGATAGTCTTCTTCCAAACCATAGGCTGGTGCCGACCGGTAGGGAATGAAGAAAACCAGTTAGCCTAAAACGGTGTACAGAAGGTATTAAGTTAAGACAAAGCAAGGGATTAGTAAGAGGGCAAAGTAAGTTGCGACTGCTATTCACGACCAAACCAAGTATTTCTTCGCCAATCCTAAATCACCTTTGTATTTCTCCAGGACACTCCGTATCACTACGAAGATCCCATTTTATTGGATAATCCATCGTATGGTTATATACGAACTCGAAAGGAACTTGTTCCAGTTCGGGGATGGATCCTGGTTCAGGAGAAATAGGAATAAAGTACATTCAGGTGTCTTTTATCTTCACCTTCTCTCGCATTGCGAGTGCTCCTAGGATTAGGACAGTACACCCTTTATGCTTTTTGGATAGTCTTCTTCCAAACCATAGGCTGGTGCCGAACGGTAGGGAAGGAAGAAAACCATTTGGCCTAAAGGGGTGTACAGAAGGTAATGACTAAAGACACATAAAGGGATTTGGAGAGGTGGCAAAGAATTATACGGTTACAGTTGTGAATCTGGATAATGAAAGAGGAATTACTAGGAATACCACGATACCCCAACGAAACATTTCAATGTTTCAGTTTCACTGTGTACTGTTAATGGAAAACTGATTTCCCAGTTAGACACTTGCTCCAGGGTATGTATTTACCAGGTTGGATTCTCACATCTGTATGGTTTTACAGATGCTGAGTGGGAGTAAGTTATTGGGAATTGGGTGATCATCCTCATTATATCGGGATTCGTTGTAATCGGTGATATTTGAGGAAGTCACCTGGGTTGTTTGCCGGTCGGCAAATATTTGGTTTTGAATATCCGCTGTTGTGCATCAATTTCAAATTGATATATCTGTATGTCTATTTTCATAGAGTGAGATATACCTTTTGATATTATGTCGATGACATTTACCTATATCAGTGGATGGTTAGGTAAGGAGCATTAAACAGCGGTGTAATTCTTCTTAACCATAAGTACAGTTTTCAACCTACGACACACAGTGAAAGAGTTGTTAGACTCAGCGGACTTATACAGAGTATTGTATGTTGTCCAGTGTCCATTAGGACAGAGGGGTTGGTCCTCGTACTATATTCTGTTTACTTTTAACTTCTCTAGTTCTTAGACATGTGTTTCGTGGAAACACAGGGTCTAAGTTTTGAGGAGTTATAGGTATTTGAATAGAGTAGAGAACCAGGTATAGCAAGTATCGGGATTCTTCAAAGTGATCGAAGATGTAGATACTTGTGTATGGTATTCAGTTGATAGTAATGTTTAAGAGAACTAGCTTCTCTTTCAGGTTACTCATAATTAGAAGCATTCCTAAGTTGAGTAACGCTGATCGGCCTCCTTCCATTTAGTTTACATGCACTGGAGATAGCTGCATGATTTGAATCTGGTTCAATTGAATCAGTGCCTCTGGTTCTATATTGGATATAGAACAGTTCATATCTTAACGATGTTAAGGTACGGGGAGTTGTCCGGCTTATGCTTAAAACCAGACACTGGACAACTCAAGGCACGTTTCTGTAATGGCTGTTTGTGGGTTGACCGAGGCTATGACGAGGGTTGATTTTCTACCATCTGGATGAACAATAGCAATATTGTTCTAGACTCGCCACAGTTTTAATAAAAATGGATTTTTCAGAAAAAGTAGTGGGAGTATGGTAGAACTGGAAGTGATTCCAGAACCACAAACGATTACTGAAGATTTGATAAGGAACCTAAAGATTCAATCTGGTTTGACATTCCATTGGCCACTCCGCAGATACGGTGGGTAACTTCAGGCACCCGAGAGGTACTCCGGTAGCCTCAAGGACGGTGACAGGGAAGTTCTTGTTTACCCACAATTACCATTGCTGTTGTTCCAGGCTGCGAGACCCGGCAG
This sequence comes from Agapanthus africanus, assembly GCA_030015575.1. Taxonomy (NCBI): domain Eukaryota; kingdom Viridiplantae; phylum Streptophyta; class Magnoliopsida; order Asparagales; family Amaryllidaceae; genus Agapanthus; species Agapanthus africanus. The sequence goes on from CM057342.1 coordinate 622,433,900, forward strand.
GAGGATGAGTATAGCGTCGTTCTAAACTAGCTTTAGAACTGCACGTCTGTATGACTCTGCCAGAAGGTTGTCGTAGTCAGTGGGAGCAGCGGAAGCATTGGTGGACATCAGGCTTATGTCTATTTATAGACTAAAGCAGATACAGCGGAGATAGATCATCTATTTCTGATGTGACAGTCATAGGTTTGACTTCATCAGAATAGGGGATGGATCTGTTGAGAAGGTAGTAGGGTGTAATGTCATGGTATTTGGATGACATACACAGAGTAGGAAAGGAAACTCCTATACTACGATCGGTTATACTTTGGTTGTCACACAGTGGTTTCTCCACACAGGACTTGGATATTATATCAGACATTCTGGTTACTAGATCTATGGTTTTAGATCTAGATTTGGGTGGTTTCCCAATCTGGGTACCTTGACAGCATTCTATGAGTATTTAGAATGGACGACTCCTGGCATGGTAGTGCACCTGCAGTTGATGGAGTCACCCTCTCTAAAGGTGTCTTATAGACTAAAGGGGAGAGGGATACTCATGATTGGCAGATCACTTGCTTAGGCAATTGAGTCAATCATGAGATGTCAAGTACCATACCAGATGTTGTTCTTGCACTAGATGCAATAAGTTGATATTGATCCAATCCTGGAGAAACAGTCGGAAGCAGTCTTAGAACATAAGTGAATGTTCTAGGGATATGATAACGACAGCCTTATTTGGGAGACAGTTATCATTCCAGGCTTCCAAGGTGACATGGACGACAAGGAGGTTGTCAGAGTTATATTTTTCCTTCTGACGAGGGGCAGTATTTTGGACAGGTGGTCCAAGGCAATACTGAGGGTGGCATGGCGCAGGATACTGATTAAGTTCAGTTGACGATACAGTCTAAGAAGTTTGGATTTGGAGTTCATTTATGAGCTAGGTCCCATCAGACATCCAGACATTCTAAGACAGGTATTGCTCATTTCGGGAGATGGCTTTCTCCGCGAACATGAGATATAGAGAGACATAGAAAGAAACATCACAGCGGATCCACTCACTGAGGCTATTCCTCGAACGCAATAGTTTCGCAAACAAGCTTTGTGAGACTGACTAGTAGAGGAGTTGGGTGTTCGGTATCACACGGGCTGTGAGTATGCGACATCGCAATAATTAGCCTTGAGTGCAAGTGGGAGATTGTTGGAGTTAGTGCCCTCAGAGTCAATTATTGGATCACAGGCACGTGATTGCAATGATTGAGGGAGGACCTATCCCAGTAGGACAGTCTTACTCGAGATGATAGTATGCTATCTGGTTTATCTTTATCATCGTGTACTGCTTTAGGTGACCTGACATGTCGCTATTACACGTTGATAGAGCCCCTAGGATTCTTGCTTGACTACCGGCAGTATGATGGCGATCATATACGTGGGAGCTGGTAGTCTATAAGCACATCCTTAAATGGTCCCTAGTCGTAGGAGTTTCGGGACAGGGCATCGATACTCCATTAGTAGACTAGTGTATACAGTCGAGACCCCGACGAGGGGCGGTGGCCGGTCTCACAAGCCACTGGTGTCAGTTGGTTCACCTAAGATGTATACTGGTGCTCATTGGGTTATGAGTACACCGGACAGGACTCGCCGGGAACCTGCTAGTTGGTCATATACCAGATGTCAGATAGCAGTTCCCTGGTGACATGTGTACAGGATAGTTCATCGACCTGAGATCGTCATTTGTCTCATGTGAGTTCCCACTGTGCTTTGATTACTACCCTACCACGGCTCAAAGGAGTCGTGCAAACAGGTTTTAGTTGGGTACAGTCCCGAGCCACATGGAGGCAGTGAGCGGATCTGCAGGGGTTCGTCTCTCCCGGTATTGGGGGTGAGGTCGCGCTGTGTCTAGGAGAGCCATTACACAAAGCCCTCGGCCGAGACAGGAGATTTACTGGTAGGTATTCCAGTAGTATCTCAGGGTGTTCTGGGCTACGCTCCGACACGACTTGTACCGCTTTTGGGGGTCTGACTTTTACCAACCCCCTAGGCCCGCCATGCGATACTCATAGACGAACGGACCGGACTGTACGGATATTGTCACTGACAGGCTCAGTTGGGTGTCGGGGTGAGCTTCCTCATCGACGTCCCATTTGGTCAATAGCTGGTGGCCCGTCACGTATTGGCTTATACCTCTGACGTGCTAGTGGTTAAATCCACAGCCAAGGTATTGACGAGTCTTTAGAGTCCACCACACTCAGTTACTCAAGTTTCGGGCGAAACGCTGTAGAGGCCGTATGGAGATATGGCAGGGTTCGATCAGATACGTGCGGTATTGCACGGATCGTGATCGGACAGTTTTTACTAGCCGGCTTTGGCTTAAGCCGGATTCTAGTATTTGATAGTGTAGTTTTGTCTCTTTGCATTTGTGTTCAGTGGGAATACAAATGCGGGCATGTATTTGCAGCAGTGGGGTTTTCCTGTAATTTATTACGGGATCGGTTTTCTGAAGTTGCCAGTTTGCATTCCGTTCCGGCCGGTTTTCCTTCATTCCTTCTCGGTCGGACTTTCATGGTGGAGGGTGTTAATTGCAAGTTTGCAATTAACATTTAGTGGAGGGTTTTCTTGCATATGTTGCATTATGATGAGACTTGCTTCATGATGATATTCTATTTTGGTCATTTCCATTGCTTATCTTATGAGTGGATTTGTGATGAGAGAGATGTGTGACTTTAATCTTTATTATTCTTTTCTTTTGAGATATTTTTGGAGAGGTATTCCTTTTTCTCTCTCCAATCTCATACTTGAGAAAAAGAGGCCGGCCACATTCTTTTGAGGAGGAGGGGATAATTATTTTTGGTGTGGCATTTTTCCATCTCATTCCATGGTTGCAAAAGATTAGCTTCAAAGCTCATTTCTTTCTCTCCTTCTCTTCTCTATTCCTCCACATCAAGGCAACCTCATAACCCCAAGAGACAAGTTCACTACACTATTCTATAGCAAGCCTTGGATGCGTCGGCTAGCCAACTTCGCGCCCGAGTTGCCTCGGTCAAGAGGCGGGAGCCCGTAAAAGATCCCGGCTACGTGGTGCCCTTTCCGACGAGCGAGGAGGTGACGGAGATTCCGCGGGAGATCGGAGTGGAGACGAAGACCGAAGGACACGGATCGCTCGGTATATCTCTCACCCCATCTCTAGTTAGCTAGTATAGGTTAATGGTTTACGATCCGGGTTTTTCTTTGTCCGCGGTAGCGCCGGTTTCCGAGTAAGGAAAATTTTTGATTCCGCGTTTTGGCCTCGAGTACGTGGCCGGGGCACTGCCGTGGCGCAACAAACACACAAACAACCATTACAGAAACGTGCTTTGAGTTATCCAAAGTCTGGTTTTAAGCATAAGCCGGACAACTCCCAGTAGCTTAACAATGTTAAGATATGAACTATTCTATATCCAATATAGGAACAGAGGTACAGATTTAATTGGAATCAGATTCAAATTATTCAACTGTTTCCAGTGCATGTCAACTAAATGGAGAGAGGCCGATCAGCATTACTCAACTTAGGAGTGCTTCCAATTATGAGTAACCTGAAAGAGAAGCAAGTTCTCTTAATCATTACTATTAACTGAATACCATACACAAGTATCTACATCTTCGATCACCTTGAAGAATCCTGATACTTGCAATACCTGGTTCTCTTTTTTACTCTTATACCTATAACTTCTCAAAAGTTGGATGTTGTATTTCTACGAAACACATGTCTAAGAACTAGAGAAGTCATAAGTAAACAGAATATAGTACGAGTACGAGTACCAACCCCTCTGTCCTAATGGACACTGGACAACATACAATACTCTGTATAAGTCTCCTGAGTCTAATAACTCATTCCTTGTATGTCGTAGGTTGAAAACTGTACTTATGGTTAAGAAGAATTACACCGCTGTTTAACGCTCCTTACCTAACCATCCAATGATATAGGTAAATGTCACAGACATAATTTCAAAAAGTTATATCTCACTTTATAAAAATAAACGTACAGATATATCAATTTGAAATTGGTGCATAACAACGGATATTAAAAACCAAATATTTACCGTCCGGCAAACAACCCAGGCGATTTCCTCAAATATCACCAATTACAACGAATCCCGATATAATGAGGATGATCACCCAATTCCCAATAACTTACTCCCACACATCATCTGTAAAACCATACAGATGTGAGAATCAAACCTGGTAAATACATACCCTGGAGCAAGGACTAATTAGGAAATCAGTTTTCTTTTAACAGTACACAGTGAAACTGAAACATGTAAATGTTTCGAAGGGGTATCCGGGTATTCCTAGTAATGCCTCTTCCTTTATCAGATTCACAACTGTAACCGTATATTTCTTTGTCATCTCTCCAAATCCCTTTATATGTTTTTAGTCATTACCTTCTGTAGACCGCTTTAGGCCAAATGGTTTTCTTCCTTCCCTACCGTTCGACACTAGCCTATAGTTTGGAAGAAGACTATCCAATAAGCATAATGGGTGTACTCTCCTAATCCTAGGAGTACTCATAACCTGAGAGAAGGTGAAGATAAAAGACAACTGAATAAACCTTATTCCTATTTCTCCTGAACCAGAATCCATCCCCGAACTGGAACAAGTTCCTTCGAGTTCGTATATAACCATACGATGGAGTATCCAAATAAACTGTGGATCTTCGTAGTGATACGGGGTGTTCCAGAGAAATACAAAGGTAAAATAGGATTGGCGAAGGAATACTTGGTTTGGTCGTGAACAGCAGTCACAATTTACTTTGCCCTCTTTCTAATCCCTTTATTTGTCTTAACTTATTACCTTCTGTACACCATCGTTAGGCTAATTGGTTTTCTTCATTTCCCACCGTTCGGCACCTGCCTATGGTTTGGAAGAAGACTATCCAATAAGCGTAATAGGTGTACTATCCTAATCCAAGAAGCACTCGCAATCTGAGAGAAGGTAAAAGAAAAAGACAACTGAATAGTCCTATTCATTTTCTCCAGAACCGAAAACCATCCTCGAATCTGGAACAAGTTCCTTCGAGTTCGTATATAACCATACGATGGTTTTATCCAATGGAAGTGGATGTTCATAGTAATACGGGGTGTTCTGGAGAAAAGGGTAAAAGAAGGAGTGGCAATGAGGTATGCAACTCAGACAATCCAAAAAGTCAGTGTTTCAAGAAGGTTCGGTTAACTTGGTCACTGAGTCATAGTCAAGGGTCGAGTCATGGTCGCTGCTAAAGAGAGAGAGAAAAGAAACACTTAGCATGCACTCTAACCTAGATCAGAATGGTTATCACTTTATCTAATTAGGAAACCTCCCAGTGTAACCTCAAATTCTCCTCCAAACCTGAAAGAAGAATTAGTCGGGATCACCCGAGGAGTAAACCAACTCATCAGTGGGAATCGGGATCCAACTATCTGTAAGTGCACGGCGGCGCCCCGGCTGTCAATCCGACGGCCAAATGCGGAAGCGATGGTAAACTTTAATTTTGCAAACTAGCAAACCGGCACCACCGCGCACTAAAACCCGGATCGAACCATTAACTAGTCCTAGCTAACTACAAGATCGGGAATAGAGATATACCGACTGATCCGAGTCCTCCGGTCTTCTCGTCGTCGTCCCGATCTCCCGCGGAATGTCCTGTCTCCACCTCGTGGCCGGAAGTGCACCACATCGCCTACATCTTTTACGGGCTCCCACCTCAATGCCGAGGCAACTCGGGCACGAAGCTGGCTAGTCGACGTGCCCAAGGTTTGCTGTAGAATATAGTGTAGAGGCTTGTGTCTCATTTGGGGTTCATGGAGTTTGCCTTTGTGGTGGAGGAAAAAGGACTTGGAGAGAGGTGAGGAAAAATGTAGCATGCAAAGAATGAGAATAACATTTTCTCATCACCAAAAGAAAAGCCCCCCCATACCCTCACAAGTGGCCGGCCATGCATATGGTGGTGGAGAGAATGAGAGTGAGGCCAATAATAAGAGAGTCATCCAATAATCCAAGGGAGAGAGAGAGAAGGCTATCATGCAAAGGAATGATCACTAGGAAAGTCCAACACTCAAACAACAATCATCACACTCCATCATCAACAAGCATGATGACTTCAAAAAGTCAAGCCATCATGAAGAAGGAAAGTCAAGTGATGGAGCTCCCATCATGATGCAACAAAATGCAAAGGCCCCCTCCACAAATACTTATTTGCAACAATGCAAATAAGCCCTCCTCCACCAATCTTCGGCCAATGAACGATACAAAGGAAATCGGCCGAAACGGAAAGCAAACTGACAACTCCAGAAAACTGGTCCCATAATAAATTACAGGAAAACCCCAATACTGTGTATACACACCCGCATTTGTATTCCGACCGAAATACAAATGCAATGAGATAAAATCTACACTGTACTATACTAGGATCCGGCTTAAACCAAAGCCGGCTAGTAATATCCGTCCGATCCTGATCCGTGCAATACCGCACGTATCTGATCGAACCCTGCCATATATCCATACGGCCTCTAGTATGAACTGTCCGATCCTGATCCGTGCAATACCGCACGTATCTGATCGGACCTTGCCATATCTCCATACGGCCTCTACAGCTTTTCGCCCGAAAGCTTGAGTAACTGAATGTGGGGGACTCAAAAGACTCGTCAACACCTTGGTTGTGGATTTAACAACCAGCACGTCAGAGGTATAAGCCAATACGTGACGGGCTACTAGGTATTGACCAAAAGGGACGTCTGTGAGCGAACTCAGCCTGACACCCTACTGAGCCTGTCAGTGACAATATCCATACAGTCCGGTCCGTTCGTCTATGAGCATCGCATGGCGGGCCTAGGGCGTTGGTAAACGTCAGACCCCCAAAAGCGGTACAAGTCGTGTCGGAGCGTAGCCCAGAACACCCAGAGATACTACTGGAATACCTACCAGTAAATCTCCTGCTTCGGCCGAGGGCTTTGTGTAATGGCTCTCCTAGACACAGCGCGACCTCACCCCCAATACCGGGAGAGACGAACCCCTGAAGATACGCTCACTGCCTCCATGTGGCTCGGGACTGTACCCAACTAAAACCTGTTTGCACGTCTCCTTTGAGCGTGGTAGGGCAGTAATCAAAGTACAGTGGGAACTCACACGAGACAAATGACGATCCCCAGGTCGATGAACTAACCTGTACACATGTCACCAGGGAATTGCCATCTGACGTCTGGTATATGACCAACTAGCATGTTTCCGGCGAGTCCTGTCCGGTGTACTCATAACCCAATGAGCACCTGTATACATCTTAGGTGATCTAACTGACACCAATGGCTTGTGAGACCGGCCACCGCCTCTCGTCGGGGTCTCGACTGTATACACTAGTCTACTCTGGAGTATCGATGCCCTGTCTCGAAACTCCCACGACTAGGGACCTTTTAAGGATGTGCTTATAGACCCCCAGCTCCCACTTATATGATCGCCCTCATACTGCTGGTGGTCAAGCAAGAATCCTAGGGGCTCTATCAACGTGTAATAGTGACCTGTAAGGTCACCTAAAGCAGTACACGATGATAAAGGTAAACCAGATAGCATACTATCATCTCGAGTAAGACTGTCCGACCGGGATAGGTCCTCCCTCAATCATTGCAATCACGTGCCTGTGATCCAATAATTGACTCTGAGGGCACTATCTCCAACAATCTCCCACTTGCACTCAAGGCTAATTATTGCGATGTCGCATACTCACAGCCCGTGTGATACCGAACACCCAACTCCTCTACTAGTCAGTCTCACAAAGCTCGCTTGCGAAACTATTGCGTTCGAGGAATAGCCTCAGTGAGTGGATCCGCTTTGATGTTTCTTTCTATGTCTCTCTATATCTCATGTTCGCGGAGAAAGCCATCTCCCGAAATGAGCAATACCTGTCTTAGAATGTGTCTGGATGTCTGATGGGACCTAGCTCATAAATGAACTCCAAATCCAAATTTCTTAGACTGTATCGTCAACTGAACTTAATCAGTATCCTGCGCCATGCCTCCCTCAGTATTGCCTTGGACCACCTGTCCAAAATATTGCCCCTCGTCAGAAGGAAAACTATAACTCTGACAACCTCCCTGTCGTCCAAGTCACCTTGGAAGCCTGGAATGATAACTGTCTCCCGAATGAGGCTATCGTTATCATATCCTTAGAACATCCACTTATGTTCTAAAACTGCTTCCGACTGTTTCTCCAGGATTGGATTAATGTCAACTTAATGTATCTAGTGCAAGAACAACATCTGGTGTGGTACTTGACATCTCATGATTGACTCAATTGCCTAAGCAAGTGATCTGCCAATCATGCACATCCCTCTCCCCTTTAGTCTGTAAGACAGCTTTAGAGAGGGTGACTCCATCACCTGCAGGTACACTACCGTGCCAGGAGTCGTCCATTCTAAATACTCTTAGAATGCTGTCTAAGTACCCTGATTGGGAAACTACCCAAATCTAGATCTAAAACCATAGATCTAGTAACCAGTATGTCTGATATAATATTCAAGTCCTGTGTCGAGAAACCACTGTGTGACGACCAAAGTATAACCGATCGTAGTATAGGAATATCACTTCCTACTCTGTGTATGTCATCCAAATACCATGACATCACACCCTACTACCTTCTCAACAGATCCATCCCCTATTCTGATGAAGTCAAACCTATGACTGTCACATCAGAAATGGATGATCTATCTCCGCTATATCTGCTTTAGTCTATAAATAGACATAAGCTACCTTTCCACCAATGCTTTCGCTGCTCCCACTGACTACGACAACCCTCTGGTAGAGTCATATAGACGTACACTTCTAAAGCCAGTTTAGAACGACGCTATACTCATCCTCCTGCCGGGTCTCGCAGCCTGGAACAACAGCAATGGCAAGTGTGGGTAAACAAGAACCTCCCTGCCACCGTCCTTGAGGCTACCGGAGTATCTCTCGGGTGCCTGAGGTTACCCACCGTATTTGCGGAGTGGCCAATGGAATGTCAAACCAGATTGAATCTTTAGGTTCCTATGAAATCTTCAGTAATCGTTTGTGGTTCTGGAATCACTTCCAGTTCTACCATACTCCCACTACTGTTTTCTGAAAAAATCCATTTTTAATAAAACTGTGGCGAGTCTAGAACAATATCGCTATTGTTCATCCAGATGGTAGAAAGTCAACCCTCGTCATAGCCTGGGTCAACCCACAAACTGCCATTACAGAAACATGCCTTGAGTTGTCCAGAGTCTGGTTTTAAGCATAAGCCGGACAACTCCCCGTACCTTAACATTGTCAAGATACGAACTGTTCTACATCCAATATAGAAACAGAGGCACTGATTTAGTTGAACCAGATTCAAATCATGCAGCTGTATCCAGTGCATGTCAACTAAATGGAAGGAGGCCGATCAGCGTTACTCAACTTAGGAATGCTTCCAATTATGAGTAACCTGAAAGAGAAGCAAGTTCTCTAAATCATTACTATCAACTGGATATCGTACACAGGTGTCTACATCTTCGATCACTTTGAAGAATCCCGATACTTGCTACACCCGGTTCTCTACTCTATTCAAATACCTATAACTTCTCAAAATTCGGACCCTGTGTTTCCACGAAACACCTGTCTAAAAACTAGAGAAGTCATAAGTAAACCGAATATAGTACGAGGACCAACCCCTCTGTCCTAATGGACCCTGGACAATATACAATACTCTGTATAAGTCCCTTGAGTCTGAAAACTCATTCACTATGTATCGTAGGTTGAAAACTGTACTTATGGTTAAGAAGAATTACACTGCTGTTTAATGCTCCTTGCCTAACCATCCACTGATATAGGTAAATGTCGTAGACATAATTTCAAAAAGGTATATCTCACTCTATGAAAATAGACGTACAGATATATCAATTTGAAATTGGTGCATGACAGCGGATATTCAAAACCAAATATTTGCCGATCGGCAAACAGCCCAGGTGATTTCCTCAAATATCACTGATTACAACGAATCCCGATATAATGAGGATGATCACCCAATTCCCAATAACTTACTCCCACTCATCATCTGTAAAACCATACAGATGTGAGAATCGTACCTGGTAAATAAATACCCTGGAGTAAGGACTAATTGGGAAATCAGTTTTCCTTTAACAGTACACAGTGACACTGAAACATTGAAATGTTTCGATGGGGTATCCTGGTATTCCTAGTAATGCCTCTTCCAGATTCACGACTGTAACCGTATAATTCTTTGCCACCTCTCCAAATCCCTTTATATGTCTTTAATCATTACCTTCTGCACACCCCTTAGGCCAAATGGTTTTCTTCCTTCCCTACCGTTCGGCACCAGCCTAGGGTTTGGAAGAAGACTATCCAATAAGCATAATGGGTGTACTGTCCCAATCCTAGGAACACTCGCAATGCGAGAGAAGGTGATGATAAAAGACACCTGAATAAACCTTATTCCTATTTCTCCTAAACCAGAATCCATCCCCGAACTAGAACAAGTTCCTTTCGAGTTCGTATATAACCATACGATGGAGCATCCAATAAACTGTGGATCTTCGTAGTGATACGGAGTGTCCTGGAGAAATACAAAGGTGAAGTGGGAGTGGTAATGGAATACTTGGTTTGGTCGTGAATATCAGTCGCAATTTACTTTGCCCTCCTTCTAATCCCTTTCTTTGTCTTTACATAATACCTTCTGTACACCATCGTTAGGCTAATTGGTTTTCTTCATTCCCTACCGTTCGGCACCAGCCTAAGGTTCGGAAGAAGACTATCCAATTTGCGTAATAGGTGTACTATCCCCTAATCTAAGGGGTACTCACAACCTGAGAGAAGGTAAAAGGAAAAGAAAACTGAATAATCCTATCCGTTTTCTCCAGAACCTGAAACCATCCTCGAATTCCTTCGAGTTCGTATATAACCATACGATGGTTTTGTCCAATGGAAATGGACGTTCGTAGTAATACGTGATGTCCTGGAGAAAAGGGTAAAAGTAGGAGTGGCAAAGAGGTTTGCAACTCTGACAATCCAAAAGCCAGTGTTTTAGAAGGTTCGGTCAACTTGGTTACTGAGTCATAGTCTTAGGGTCGGGTCAATGGTCGCTGCCAAAGAGAGAAAGAAAAGAAACACTCAGCGTGCACTCTAACCTAGATCAGAATGGTTACCAATTTATCTAATCTGGAAACCTCCCACTGTACCGTCAAATTCTCCTCCAAACCTGAAAGAAGAATTAGTTGGGGTCACCCGAGGAGTAAACCAACTTATCAGTGGGAATCGGGATCCAACTATCACCGCATGATAACGTGACGGAATCCGCTCACGTCATCACACTCCAGAAGGTATGCGCATATCTGGCAAGTTTCAGTTCTTTTGAAACTCCCGATGTGATTTTTGCCCCATGCTCTTATGACCTTGACGAAGGCCAACAAATCATAAGTCACATGTCAAGTTCTACCCGTCATTCTCCAGGTTGATTTGAACCCACCCACACAAGCCCTTGACGAAGGCCAACAAGGCCATACGACTGTCCCAAACCAACGCATCTATCTAAGCTGCAGAAAGGCAACAAGCAGCTACCATACACTATGCCTTGACGAAGGCCAACAAACATAGCATGAATACTACGTGCTACCCGTCTGAAACAACGGAGGGCTACGAATAGTTTCTGGCGAAAACCTTTAACGTAATGAACTTGATATCGTTGAAGGAACGGATAGCTTTTAAAAATATAGTGACGAAAACCTTTGCTAAGGAGGTCACTCCCGGTGAAGGGATCTCGGCTCTTTCCCCGTAGAATGAGGTGCAGGATATTTCAACTGAATACCACGATACAAAGCAAAAGTAATCGGCTATAGTGAAGTTATTGCCCTGACGCAAACTTTTGTCCAAGGGGTCACTCCCGGTGAAGGGATCTCGGCCCTTGCCTCGTCGACTGAGGAGCAGGATATTCCAACTGAATACCACGATGCAAAACAAAAGTGAACGTCCTTGCAATAACAGCTTTTTGAAAAGTGTTCCAACAACATCAGATTAGGTTTGTTTTTAACTTACATTGATCCGAATCAACACAGTCCCATCAATTGATCACACCACAAAGAACGAAAATAATATGACGTACGTATATGCCATCCGCATTTGCCACTGGGTCCCGTCATTACCCGTTAGGTTAGCTAACTAACGACAGAGCGGGGACTGGACTAGCGCGGATGCAAAACATATACAACATCTACTAATATATATACCAATATATTATATTCGCTCAAGGCATGATAAAAAATGCAACATCACAGAAATGTACAGCATCACAGAATAAAACAGATATCTGGGATCCCCGGGTTTCACAGAGCCGCTGAAACCCGACGTTCCCCTGGTCGTGTGGATAGCCTGTGCAATGAAATCCTAGACCCCTACGGGCGCGTCAAGTTACCCGCCAAAACCTGAAGCGAGGCAGCCCCCTTCTGCACCGTGAATGGACCACCCAGCACTTCACGGAATCCGGTAACTTGGGCACCCCTCCTGGGTCAACCTGTACCCCCTACGAGTGCGGCGAGTAGCCCGCCAATCCTAGAGTGAAGCCCCCTCCGTCTCAATGCCATGAGATGCGGGCTTGTTGCCCTCTAGAACTCGGCTATCCGTGCACCCCTCCGCGGGGCAATCCTAGTACAGAAAGTAAAATATACATACACCGGGTACATCGACCGCAACCTGGTCGTGCCCCAAAATAATAATACAATCAGGCAGTGACGGCAGTCCACATGTCGGACGCTCGCCCCGCAATATTAAATGTACATAATACAACAAAACACTGTACTAGCATTGCATCCAGGCTATCCCCCACGACCAATCCGCAACATCACAGCAAAACAAAGAACATCAACGTGAAAATCACGTTCGCAAATCCGTCTTACCGGGCTATAGTAGTTAGACAGGATTTACCGATCAAGTCACTTTCACGGTCGCAGATATAATGTAAATACTATGAAATAATGTGTTTTAAATATCCGATCGATCAAATTTTAACAAGTGGGCCCCAAGTACTACTGTAGCACATCAAGAAATTCTGGGCCCAATATTAATATTCCAAAACCCCTAAAATCAGCCCAGAAGGGAACTGTAGAAATTGGATACAGTGATCACACTATAGTGCGGCGGAACCGCGGCCCAAAGGGGGATTTGGCCGCGGTTCCGCGCTCCTATGGTCGACTCACTGTGTCGAATTTCTACAGATCTCTTAGAACTTCTAGTACATCAATTTTATGCAACCTGAAAAATTTTTGGACTTCAAAAAATTTCGACAGAAAACTGATGTGAAGGAAACGCGGATTTTTGGAATTTTGGTCGATCGGAAATGTAAACACATTAAACAAAGCTAGACTAAGTTAATGGCGAGGCTCTGATACCACTGTAAGTGCATGGCGGCGCCCCGGCCGTCAATCCGACGGCCAAATGCGGAAGCGATGGTAGACTTTAATTTTGCAAACTAGCAAACCGGCACCACCGCGCACTAAGACCCGGATCGAACCATTAACTAGTCCTAGCTAACTACAAGATAGGGAATAGAGATATACCGACTGATCCGAGTCCTCCGGTCTTCTCGTCGTCGTCCCGATCTCCCGCGGAATGTCCTGTCTCCTCCTCGTGGCCGGAAGTGCACCACATCGCCTACATCTTTTACGGGCTCCCACCTCAATGCCGAGGCAACTCGGGCACGAAGCTGGCTAGTCGACGTGCCCAAGGTTTGCTGTAAAATATAGTGTAGAGGCTTGTGTCTCATTTGGGGTTCATGGAGTTTGCCTTTGTGGTGGAGGAAAAAGGACTTGGAGAGAGGTGAGGAAAAATGTAGCATGCAAATAATGAGAATAACATTTTCTCATCACCAAAAGAAAAGCCCCCCCACACCCTCACAAGTGGCCGGCCATGCATATGGTGGTGGAGAGAATGAGAGTGGGGCCAATAATGAGATAGTCATCCAATAATCCAAGGGGAAGAGAGAGAAGGCTATCATGCAAAGGAATGATCACTAGGAAAGTCCAACACTCAAACCACAATCATCACACTCCATCATCAACAAGCATGGTGACTTCAAAAAGTCAAGCCATCATGAAGAAAGAAAGTCAAGTGATGGAGCTCCCATCATGATGCAACAAAATGCAAAGGCCCCCTCCACAAATACTTATTTGCAACAATGCAAATAAGCCCTCCTCCACCAATCTTCGGCCAATGAACGATACAAAGGAAATCGGCCGAAACGGAAAGCAAACTGGCAACTCCAGAAAACTGGTCCCATAATAAATTACAGGAAAACCCCAATACTGTGTATACACACCCGCATTTGTATTCCGACCGAAATACAAATGCAATGAGACAAAATCTACACTGTACTATACTAGGATCCGGCTTAAACCAAAGCCGGCTAGTAATATCCGTCCGATCCTGATCCGTGCAATACCGCACGTATCTGATCGAACCCTGCCATATATCCATACGGCCTCTAGTACGAACTGTCCGATCCTGATCCGTGCAATACCGCACGTATCTGATCGGACCTTGCCATATCTCCATACGGCCTCTACAGCTTTTCGTCCGAAAGCTTGAGTAACTGAATGTGGGGGACTCAAAAGACTCGTCAACACCTTGGTTGTGGATTTAACCACCAGCACGTCAGAGGTATAAGCCAATACGTGACGGGCTACTAGGTATTGACCAAAAGGGACGTCTGTGAGCGAACTCAGCCTGACACCCTACTGAGCCTGTCAGTGACAATATCCATACAGTCCGGTCCGTTCGTCTATGAGCATCGCATGGCGGGCCTAGGGGGTTGGTAAAAGTCAGACCCCCAAAAGCGGTACAAGTCGTGTCGGAGCGTAGCCCAGAACACCCTGAGATACTACTGGAATACCTACCAGTAAATCTCCTGCCTCGGCCGAGGGCTTTGTGTAATGGCTCTCCTAGACACAGCGCGACCTCACCCCCAATACCGGGAGAGACGAACCCCTGAAGATACGCTCACTGCCTCCATGTGGCTCGGGACTGTACCCAACTAAAACCTGTTTGCACGTCTCCTTTGAGCGTGGTAGGGTAGTAATCAAAGTACAGTGGGAACTCACACGAGACAAATGACGATCCCCAGGTCGATGAACTAACCTGTACACATGTCACCAGGGAACTGCCATCTGACGTCTGGTATATGACCAACTAGCATGTTCCCGGCGAGTCCTGTCCGGTGTACTCATAACCCAATGAGCACCTGTATACATCTTAGGTGATCTAACTGACACCAATGGCTTGTGAGACCGGCCACCGCCCCTCGTCGGGGTCTCGACTGTATACACTAGTCTACTCTGGAGTATCGATGCCCTGTCTCGAAACTCCCACGACTAGGGACCTTTTAAGGATGTGCTTATAGACCCCCAGCTCCCACTTATATGATCGCCCTCATACTGCTGGTGGTCAAGCAAGAATCCTAGGGGCTCTATCAACGTAAATAGTGACCTGTAAGGTCACCTAAAGCAGTACACGATGATAAAGGTAAACCAGATAGCATACTATCATCTCGAGTAAGACTGTCCGACCGGGATAGGTCCTCCTTCAATCATTGCAATCACGTGCCTGTGATCCAATAATTGACTCTGAGGGCACTATCTCCAACACTATCATCGCATGATAATGTGATGGAATCCACTCACGTTATCACACTCCAGAAGG
The DNA here is from genome assembly GCA_030015575.1 of Agapanthus africanus. Lineage (NCBI taxonomy): Eukaryota > Viridiplantae > Streptophyta > Magnoliopsida > Asparagales > Amaryllidaceae > Agapanthus > Agapanthus africanus. Next base: position 622,449,583 of record CM057342.1, read on the forward strand.
TATGCGCATATCTGGCAAGTTTCAATTTCTTTAGAAACTCCCGATGTGATTTTTACCCCATGCTCTTATGACCTTGACGAAGGTCAACAAATCATAAGTCACATGTCAAGTTCTACCCGTCAGAGGTAAATTTGAACCCACCCGTACAAGCCCTTGACGAAGGTCAACAAGGGTATATGATTGTTCCAAACCAAAGCATCTATCTATACAACAGAAAGGTAACAAGTAGCTACCATTCACTATGCCTTGACGAAGGTCAACAAACATAGCATGAATACTAAGTGCTACTCGTTTGAAATGACGGAGGGCTACGAAAGGTTTTTGGCGAAAAAAACCTTTAATGTAATGAACTTGATATCGTTGAAGGAACCGGATAGCTTTTTATAAAAATATAGTGGCGAAAACCTTTGCTAAAGAGGTCACTCCCGGTGAAGGGATCTCGGCACATTCCCCGTAGAATGAGGTGCAGGATATTCCAACTGAATACCACGATACAAAGCAAAAGACAATCGGCTATAGTGAAGTTATTACCCTGACGCAAACTTCTGTCCAAGGGGTCACTTTTAGTGAAGGGATCTCGGCCCTTGCCTCGTCGCCTGAGGTGCTGGATATTCATAACCAAATACCACTGTGCAAAACAAAAGAAAATGTCCTTGCAATAACAGCTTTTTGAAAAATGTTCCAACAACATCAGAATAGGTTTGTTTAGCTTGCATTGATCCGAATCAATGCAGTCCCATCAATTAATCACACCACAAAAGAACGAAAATATGATGTACGTATATGCCATCCGCATTCGCCACTGGAACCCGTCATCACCCGTTAGGTTACTTAACTAACGACAGAGCGGGGACTGGACTAGCGCGGGTGTAAAACATATACAACATTTACTAGTATATATAACAATATATAATATTCGCTCAAGGCGTGATAAAATGCAACATCATAGAAATGTAATAAGCATCAAAGAACAATACAGATAATCTGTAATCCCCGGGTTTCATAGAGCCGCTACTGAAACCCGACGTTCCCCTGGTCGTGTGGATAGCCTCCGCAATGAAATCCTAGACCCCTACGGGCGCGGCAAGTTACCCGCCAAAACCTGAAGTGAGGCAGCCCCCTTCAACAACGTGAATGGACCACCCAGCACTTTACGGAATCCGGTAACTTGAGCACCCCTCCATGGGTCAACCTGTACCCCCTACGAGTGCGGCGAATAGCCATCCAATTCTAGAGTGAAGCCCCCTCCGTCTCAAAGCCATGAGATGCGGGCCCGTTGCCCTCTAGAACCCGGCTACCCGTGCACCCCTCCGCGGGGTAATCCTAGTACAGAAAGTAAAAATATACAACGGGTACATCGACTTCAGCCCGGTCGTTCCCCAAAAGAATAATATACAAACAGGCAGTGACGACAGTCCACATGTTGGACGCTTGCCCCTCAATATCAAATGTACAAATACAACCAAACTGTTCTACCATTGCATCCAGGCTATCCATCACGACAAATTCGCAACATCACAGCACAACACAGAACATCAACGTGAATGTCACGTTCGCAAATCCGTCTAAAAGGGCTATAGCAATTAGACAGGATTTACCGATCAAATGACATTCACGGTCGCAGATATAATGTAAATACTGTGAACTAAAATATTTAAATTTTCGATCGACAAAATTTCCCAAAGTGGGCCCCAAGCACAATACCCAGTACTCAAACAAATCAGGACCCAAAATAAAAATACCAGAAACCATAATTCCAAGTCAGAGAGAACTGCTGAAAGTTTGGTGCACTAATGCTACTGTACGGCGGCGGAACGGCGGCCAAAACGTTAGTACGGCCGCGGTTCCGCGGCGCTACAGTGCCAACAGCGAACCAAAATTTCTCAGTTTTCTTAGAAACGCCTGCACATATTTCTGCAATACACCAAATAATTTTCTGACAACAAAAAAATTTCGACAGAAACTGCACTTTTTGAAATCGCGGTTTTGGAAAATTCGGCCGATCAAAGTTTTAAATACGTTAGAGCAAGATAGAAAAGGTTAATAGCATAGCTCTGATACCATGTAAGTCTACGGTAGCGCCCCGACCATCTGTCCAAGGCCAAAATGCGGAAACAAAAACTTTTTCAAAACTTGAAACTGGCGCTATCGTATACTATAAAACCCGGATCGAACCATTAAGCTACAACTAGCTATCTAGAGAGAGGGTTGGAAAGTTATACCGATCGATCCGCGTCCTTCGGTCTTTGGCTACCATCCCAAGCTCCTCGCGGCATCTCCGGTCTTGATTTCCTCGTCGGAAAGGGCACCACATCTTCGAGTCTTTTTACGGGCTCCCGCTTCATCCGAAGCAACTCGGGTACGAAGTTCGCTAGCCGACGTGTCCAAGGCGTTGTAGAGAATGTTTGTGATCACTTTGTCTCTTGCATCCATTAATTGGATGGAGGTTGAAGATGTTGCCATTCATGGAGATTATGAGCTAGAGGAAGAAGAAGAAGGAGGAGAAGCTTTCTCTTCTTTTCTTTTCTTGTGTTAGAAGAATAAAATGAGAGAGAGTGAGTTTCAAAAATACAAAACCAAACTCTAGATCAAGGCAGCCCCCCCCTCTCTCTTCTCATCATATTAACACAAATCAATCTCATAATGTGATATTTACACACTAAAAGAGACCATGAGTCACCATATATGTCCATGTCACATTTAATGCATCTCATGATGAATTCTAGCTCATTATTTCCATATGCAAACATTAATCCAAATGTTTGCAATAATAAAAAGATATGGCAACATCTAAAGTAAACTCGTGACGGATCACAAGGATACCCCTCACCTGTATATACATACCTGCACCCGCATTCCGACTGAATGCGAATGCGATGAGACTAAAGTAATCCAACAAATCTAATACTAGGATCCGGCTTAAACCAAAGCCCACTAGTATGATCCGCCCGATCATGATCTGTGCACTACTGCACGTATATGATCGGACCCTGCCATATATCATACGGCCTCTACAACGTTTCGCCCGAAACTTGAGAAACTGTCTGTGGGGGACTCTAAAGACTCGTCAATATACTGGCTGTGGATTTAACCACTAGCATGTCAGCGGTACTAGCTGTACGTAACGGGCCACCAAGTATTGACCAAAAGCGAGGTCGATGAGCGAACTCATCCTAACACCTTACTAAGCCTGTCAGTGACAATATCCGTACAGTCCGGTCCGTTCGTCTATGAGCATCGCATGGCGGGCCTAGGGGTTGGTAAAAAGTCAGACCCCCAAAAGCGGTACAAGTCGTGTCGGAGTGTAGCCCAGAAGACCGTGAGATACTACTGGAATACCTTCCAGTAAATCTCCTGCCATGGCCAAGGACTTCGTGTAATAGCTCTCCTAGACACAGCGCGATCTCACCCCCAATGCCGGAAGAGACGAACCCCTGCCGATCCGCTCACTGCCTCCATGTGGCTCGGGACTGTATCCAACTAAAACCTGTTTGCACGACTCCTTTGAGGCGTGGTAGGGTAGTAATCAAAGCACAGTGGGAACTCACACGAGACAAATGACGATCTCAGGTCGATGAACTAACCTGTACACATGTCACCAGGGAACTGCTATCTGACATCAGGTATAATACCAACTAGCATGTTCCCGGCGAGTCCTGTCCGGTGTACTCATAACCCAATGAGCACCTGTATACATCTTAGGTGAACCAACTGACACCAATGGCTTGTGAGACCGGCCACCGCCCCTCGTCGGGGTCTCGACTGTATACACTAGTCTACTAACGGAATATCGATGCCCAGTCTCAAAACGCCCACGACTAGGGACCACTTTAAGGATGTGCTTATAGACCCCAGCTCCTACGTATATGATCGCCATCATACTGCTGGTCGTCAAGCAAGAATCCTAAGGGCTCTATCAACATGCAATAGTGAGCTGTAAGGTCACCTGAAGCAGTACACGATGATAAAGACAAACCGTCGTAGCATACTATTCTCTATCAACGTGTAATAGTGAACTACAATGCCACCTAATGCATGTACACGATGATAAAGACAAACCAGATAGTATACAAACCTCTCGAGTAAGACTGTCCTACCGGTATAGGTCCCCCCTCAATCATTGCAATCACGTGCCTGCGATCCAATAATTGACTCTGAGGGCACTATATCCAACATATCGACCCCTCAAATCGGTGAAAGGACAAGCCATCACCAACTTTCATGCGGAGCATCCGATACTAGCCGACTCTCCCCTAAATTGTGAGTTGCCGGATGAACATACATTCGATGCAATCGAAGAAGAGAAAGAAGAAAATGATTCCTAATTTGAAATCTACTTCGACGGAGCATCTTCCATGAAGCGGCAAATGAAGAACACTCCTATAATTAAAGCCAGGGTGGGTCTTATCTTCGTGACCCTGCAAGGAGGAATATTGCGTTACACCCTCTCCTTGACAGAACGCAGGACTAATAATGAAGTGGAATATAATGCTTTGATAGCCGGTCTTGAGATCGCTATCGACATGGGGATCAAGAACCTCCTCATATATGGGGACTTCCAGCTAATCGTTAGTTGATTGTTATTTGTTTTGCTATGCGTTATTTAAGTTCTATTTACCGCAAACAAGTCAGTTTCGCTTGGTAGCTAGCCGGTTGAGTACGAGTCGATCCACCGAGAGATGGGAATCTTTTTCTTATTGTTTTAACAAGTTAAGTCCAAATTGTCCGAGTTTGTTTTAAGCTAACTATGTGTTTAGATATGTAACTTAATAGAAGCTTGTTAGGGTTAGGATTAGGTTAGTTTGAGTTAGGAGTTCACTCACATCTTTCGTTTGCCACTCTTGATATCGATATTACAGTAATCGTCAACAACGGAGATTAGCACGACTAGGAAGGAAACTTGTGAGTATAAGCTAGACTTTCCAACGCTTAGTTCCTTCCTTTTGGTCCTTGTCCGTTGTTCATCACGAAAAACTGCATTTCAATACCGCTCAGTCATTATCAATTTTGTGATATATCGGTACGATTAACCCGTGTCATAAATACAGATTATAGGTATTCGTGACAAAACACTGGAAACACACTCAAATGCATGGATACCACATATGTGAGTCGACACTACAACCGTAACAGAAAACCGATCAGTATTCAAAGAGTTTCTTTTTGCAACATGCAAGTGTACACATTTTTTATGCAAAATGGTCAAACACAATACAAGTGTGAACACATTGTGATGTATGAACATTGGTGGGTCTGCCTAGCATAAGTGGACACACATACATCATGACTAGTGCAAGTGGAGAGGCAAGTGAGCATGAGTCATGAGTGAAAAAAAAGTTGTGATATGATTTAAAGTCACATTTTCCCTCCAAAATTTTCATGACCCGGAAAAGGCACGTGACAGGTACTTGAATCAAGTGAAGTCTATAGGACCCCACCTAATTCAAGTAAGCTAAAAGACCAGAAATCTAAAATTTTTAGGGAAAATATTGGAGGTGAAGTTTTGAAATAACGGTACAATGAAAACAACTTCTTTATTTAAAAGATTAGTAATAGTATACGAAAACAAAATGTTTTGTAGCTATCTTGAAAACATATTTCGTCATTGAAAATTTCGGCCGCACCTCCTTTGTATATTTTAACCTGAAAACAAATACAAGTAATAATAATAAATGGTATCCCTAAGTGGGAGCTAGCTCTTCGCCAAATAGAAGAAACAACCACGCAATAATATAAATATACAACGCCGAAGGCAAGGATCAAAACTCAGAAATAAAATAAAGGAAACATGCATCATCAAGAAAACCAGGAATAAGGAATAATACATAACCGCAATTCTAAGGCCGAAAGAATATACTGGTTTCTAAGTCTACTAAATATACATAGTCTGGTTGATGAGCTTTTAACTAGATACAACTAGAATAAAATATAAAAGTATAAAATGGCAGTCACGAGGTAATGTGTCCCACCTACCAAAGCAATCACCCGAAAGAAAATGGTGTGCCAGCGAATCCGCTACGGAACCTGTACGGCTAAACCTGCAAGAAACTGTGGCACAACGGGGGTGAGTTGCAACTCATGAGTAGAAGACATCACTGAGTAGAAACCGAATGTATGACGATCTCCTAGGTCATACAGTAGAATACAATAATAGTAGTAGCATGATAACACCGAGTAAAAGTAGGGGTGATAATATAGACATATGTGTAAGGTCAAGTACTCGTGTCCGTGTCATAAAATGACTATATGTCATGTATGCTATGCATGAATGAATCATTAATGGGTATGTCCAACATCGACATACAAAAATCATGATAAACCTTAGTGCCAAATATCGACACTCGAAAACATCAAGAAACCCGTGTCCATCAGCGATACATAAATCTCATATCTCGGGTTCCGTCTGTCCGGATCGGCCCCTATCATTAAATAAAACGACTGCGGTCGGTATCCTCTGGATGTCCGCCGAACCAAATATCACCGGTCGGTAATGCTCCCCTGTCGGGCTCAACGTCTCTCTATACTGCCTTCTTGCCTCGGGGTACCACACCGGGTCCACCATGTACCCGCAGACGGTTCTTCCTCTCTCCTCGAATCGGGTATGTATACACACATGGCTCAAGAACCGAGAAATCTCATAGTGGACGCCATACATCATATCATGAGAAACCGCATTTTTCTTCTAAAAAATATAATCATGAGTTTATAAATAATCACTTGCGGGTTCCCCAAATCCAGAAACCACATGAATACGGAAATCTCCAAGAAGAATCACAATCTATAAGTATACAATGAGATAATAAATTCCGACGTAAATGCCAATGATCAGTGCATAACTAGAATCTATGGATGCAAGTGCATGTGGCATCTAAGAAAGAAATACAATGTCTACACTAGCATTTGTGATCATGAGTGTTAAACAATACTACTTCTACAGGTTACCAGTTTATATGAATGAAGTAAAGGTTCTCTAGTGGGTACATGGCATGAAAATTACCGATGATGATGTGTGTGAGCCGGCAAGCAAGTGTATGTGCAACATACGCATCATCGGTAATAGTGCAGGTGTTTTTGCAGACGAGATCATAATAGCTAAAGAAAACACATGTATATATGCAATACAATGAGAGCAACATGAATATAACGGAAAATGAATAGTAAACGTAACAATATAAAGTATACTTATCTGTATACGAGTCATACAGTTTTAGTATTTGAAATAGCACGAATCATGGTTTTTAGAAAAGTAAGGGCTACGGTGTTTTTGAGAAAAGATATGTCCTTTGAAAATCCGTAGCATCCCTCGGATTGTCTTTTGAAAATACTCACGATTCGTTAGTTTTGAAAGCAGGTATGACTCGAGCCTAGTCTAGCATCTACGTAAACAACTAAAAGACTAAACTACGAACCTAGTCGGAGTGATAAGAAAAATCTAACCATATTCCAATTCGATATATCTAGTGGTCGGCGATCCATCCTCATAGCATCACATACGGTAATATCTATCGTACGGCATTCTCGAGTCAAGAGTGAAGATCAATCATCATATATACATCTCGTATGGTATAGTTCGTCATACAACATCTTTAAAATCGAGGGTACGGGTCAAATATCATATATATCATATAGTTCGTACGGTATCAATCATCGTACAATATCATAATCAGTGGTACGGATCTAATGTCACGTACAATCAATTATTTCATCAAATCACATGTTATCGCATGCTTGTATATGTCACCCAACGATCCTTTAATATATCATATCATACAGTGTCTCGACTCGATCACATATCATAACCTCATGGCATCATGCCCGATCATATAGATTCATATCCATCCAACATTTAATATTCTCATCCTACACGTATATGTATACTACGTGTGTGTGTGTATATATATATATACATACATACATATATACATATTCCCATATATCATATCACAAGTGTGTGTGTGTGCGCGCGCGTGCGGACAAACAATTCTAACTGATCATGACTAAGGAAATAACACTAGGGGTAAACCTTCCTATATGAATACTTAATCTAACCTAAAGTCTTCTAGGTTCCTGCTTGCTAAAAGTCCATTTTCCACATAGAAATATAAATAAATGAATAACCCTAAACTACGGTTGCGGGGGTGCTATACGCCATCCACCCGACTTCCCCCGTAGATATGCATCTACTCACTTTATAATCATCGCCTTGTTGAAGTCGATAACGCATGCTTTCTTTCTTGTCATCCCGAAATCCACGCGGAGGTACCTACAGTTCAAAACACGTCGTATCGCAAACACGAATCGAATACGAAAACTAAAACGGCATACGAAACACATATAGGTTAGAACCTATGGTCTACACATGCAAAAACAACCAAACAACCCTCGTCGTCGACGTACAAACGTCCAACGACCGAGATAAAACACAATATCAAAACTCAAGATAAAAAAAACCACAAAACCCAAAACAACAGCTTAGGAAAATAGCTCCAGATTTTGGCTCAGGTAAACAGGGATAAAATAAATAATAAAGGGGATAGGTTTAAGGATTGGGAGCTACATACAAAACCCCAGCACCCAGATTCACCAAGTGACCGGCGATAAATACAAAATGGCCGGCGCCGCCGGTAATACAGGGGGGTTTTGGCGTCGAACTTCAGTGGTGGTTTTCTAGGTGTATAACTAGGTCTACGAAGTTGTTTGATTTTTCTAATAATACTCTAAGTTGCTCCAGATTTTCTGTTCTCCATAAAATTTCACAAAAACGACATCGGCTAAATTAAGGTTCAAGTCTTGGTTTATCTCAGTTTTGGTCCACAAATCAAACACTATAGGGGTTTGAAGCCTCCACTAAATCTCAATAACACATTCAAAAACCATAATATTGCTTAATCCTCATCTAGGAAAATTCTAATATCACTAAACCTCATTAGCTTAACTCTAAACTTCACTAGGATATTAGAAAATCTAAAAACTTAACTAAACATAAAGGATTTACCTCATTTGGAAACTGAAGAATTTTCTTGAGTTGCTCAAGGTCTTCAAAGTCCAAACTTGAAGCCTCCATAGGGTTTGTAGTGAGCTTGCGCACATTTTTTGTAAAGGAAGTATAAGGTTTTGTTTGAGTTTTAGGGTGGTGCAAAGTGGATGAGGAGGTGGAGGGAGAGGAGTAGCACATGAAGAGAGGAGGTTGGGAAATGAAGAGAAAAAGAAGTTGAGCAATGTGTAGAAGGATGTAGATCTTCCCCCCTCTCTCACACACCCATACCCCCAGTGCCATGTCATAAATATCTCTCTTCATTTAATTTCCCTTTTCTTTTCTTTTATTTTCTAATTTGAAACCAAAATCAATAATCAACTAAAGAAAGCATAGCCATGGTTCAATAAAATGTGACAAGTGTTGCAAACATTACATGTAGCATGTCATAACAAGATTAATGCATGATTAGTGTAATTAAATCAAGTTTAGTATTAAGCTTATATATAATAATTGAATAAATATTTATAAAATAACCAAATCAATTAAACACCTTCAAAATCAATAATTATATTAATTTTCCAATTATTTTCCAAACTATACATGTATAATTATACTATATCATTAAAACCAATTCTCACGTTTTTAATAATATTCACGAAATTTATTATTTTAATTATTTAAATTCTCCAAAAATAAAATTTTATTTTCTGAAATGTTACATTCTTTCCCTCTTAAATAAATTCGGTCCCCGAATTTAAATTTAAACCCCCAATAACTAAAACATTTCAGCAAAACAAACAAGTCTTCGGGTATCCGAAATCATGAATACGTAAAATATATCATAATGCGTCGTATGCGCGTGAAAACAAGGGCAAAAACTCAAAATCAAAACTATAACATGTATATAGTACACATCGTTGTGAAATCGTTAAACATCCAAATAGAAATGCTTGCAAAACCTTTTTCAAATCGCCGTGCGATGCGCGTATCATGGCACAAATAGCGGACGTTCATTTGTAAAGAAATAGCTACATATCTATTTATGTTTTATTTAAGATACATGTTCCGATTTTTTTTAATATAACCTTGGAAAGGGTTTTCCGGTAAATTCTCGTGCCACTCACGGACACGTAGTAAAATAGCGAGACTACAGCTCTTTTTTTTTTTGAAAATCCCTTCCGTAAATATCGATGCATGCAAAAATACTCAGATACTGTCCTCAGACTAGTCCTGCTCGGTCACTAAACCGTAGTATACGTCATAAAAACACGATGCTCAAACAAAAACAACTTCAAATAGAGTATACTAGAAATGCCATGTGCGTCTGGTTCGTACAGAAATCGAAATCAAATACAGTGCCATGAATATGCATAGAAGCAAAACTAAGTGCAACGGGTGTACACGAAAACATCTGTGAAGTGCAACAGGTGTGCCTGACAACAATATATAGTGCATCTGATTTGCACGAAGAATCTCGATTTAGTGCATCTGGTGTGCACAAAATCACATCAAGTGCGCTAAGTGTACGCAAAAATCTCAATCAAGTGCACAAGGTGCACGAAAACATAAATCCAGTGCACTAGGGTGCACGAAAATGAATATCAAGTATCAAAATCGAAATCAATGGTATACGACATACACCAAATCAAATCAAGTATACCGTGGTATATAAACTCGTAAACATGTGCAACTACATGCACAAAACTCATATATCAAAGTACTGAAAGTGGGTGTAAACTACACCAAATGTATAAGTCAAAATCATGTGCACACTGTGTGCATGAAATCAAAATATAATATCTCAGAGTGTATGAAATCAAAATCAAGTGCAATGGGTAAGCACAGAAACGAACATCAGTACAACTGATACATGAAAATAAGAATCAAGTGCAATTTGCAGGGTTACTAGACACTCTCACAAGGGTCTACAAGGCATCAACCATACCCGATTTAAAATTTAGACGTGCCGAACAACCCTAACCAAGATCTTTAAACTAGAGATTAGGCGAAACAAAGCATGTTAAACACTTCAACACTAAGAGTTTGGAATTACAACCTTTGTAGTCCGGTCCTTCATTTCTAAAGCTCCGTATTGAGGTCCCTTCGCTGCGATCATCGAGTATCCGGACACTAGAGAGGCTCCAGGAAGAGAAAGATGTAAGCTTTCTTCCGATCTTCGATAACAAAGATGATCTACCATGAAGTTTCTTTAACACGAGCTCTCACTCACTAAATGAAGTGAACACCCTAATCTAAATGACTAGGATAGATTAGGATGATGAAGTAGGATTTTAGCACTCTTTTGTTTTCTTAATCTCACTCAAAAACATCAAATGAAAACGCTAGTAAGCTTTTCCATGAAAGAAGAAGAAGGAAGAAGAAGATCTAATCCTTTTGTGATGAATAATGAAACTCAAGTGTGAGGTTAGAAATGCAACCATGGTATATGTAACCCTTGTAGAGATTTAACCAAGGTTAAAAGGTTTGGTTGGGGTAAACAAATATCTATGCAAAATATCAACACAAATATCTTTGCACAAAACAAAACAAAACCTTCTAGAAGGTTCCAGGAAAGATTAACCCAAATCAAACCCTAACCATGTTTAATCTCCACTAAACATGTTGCATTAATAACCCTAACATGTTACAATATTATATATCACATATACAATATTTACTGTAACAAAATAAAATAATACAATTAACATATATCGCATATATATCAATGTATTACCCGAGTGAGAAAAAGAATCTTTTAGTGAGCTTATATCAGTTAATGTAATTTAATATATCAAATATATAATTATACATTAAATTATCGAATCAACACTTGATCCGATAATCCGGCTATTTCACAAATAACCTACTAATATAATCTATATCAGTTCATCGAATCAACACTTGATCCGATGACCCGGCTATATCACATATACCCGGCCGATATCACGAGAATCTAGTACGGTATCATATACACGTATTGTTCTCGGTCCTGCACATATCATATATGTGCTCCTACACCGTTTTGCCTGAGTCAAGAAACCTCTGTGTAGGACTCTATAGAATCGTCAATACGCCGGCAGTAGGTGATGATCATATCAAATACCCATAAGCTGCAAGCGGTCAGCTAAATGTAACAGCCACACAGGTATTGAGCGATCAGAAGATCAACAAGCAAGCCTGTACATTCTCCTGCGAATCCAATCAGTAACACTCTCATACAGTCCGGTCTCTTCGTCTGATATGTCGCATATCTCGCCTAGGGGTGGTAAACGCCAGACCCCAGTAGCTTGATAAGTCATGTCAATATGAGGTCTATAACAGTTCGAGAAACTACTGATAACACTTACCAGTAAATCTCAGCAACCCTGGCCAAGGATTTCCAGTTATAGCCAATCGAACACAGCTCAACATCAACTCCCTATACCGGGAGAGACGAATCCCCTCCTATCGCTCATTGCCTCCATGTGATTCGGGACTGTACCCAAAAGCCACCTTTTTGCACGCTCTATTAGACGTGGTATGATGGAAATCAAAGCACAGTGGGAAGCACACAAGACTCTATGACGATCTCGGGTCTACAGACTAATCTGTACTAGTGTCACCAGAGAACTGCCATCTGACGTGGTGTATAATACCATCTGGGAGTTCTCGGCGAGTCCGTCCAGTGTACCCAGTCTCCACTGATCACCCGTATACCATCCTTGATGTCAAACACCGATAGATATGGGATCATCCATCACCCATCATATGGGTCAAGATGCGTATACGCTAGTCTACTCTGGAGTATCGATGCCCTGTCTCGGTACTCCCAGGACTAGGAACATTTGAAGGATGTACTTGGCGACTACACTGTCCCCACTAGTATGATCCGCATCATAGTCCTGGTAGTCAAGTACTCATCCTAAAGGGTTTACCAACATATAACATAGAGACAATCAGAGTACATGTTAAGATAAAGAGCAACCAGATAGCGTACTATCATGTCGAGCAAGAAAGTCCTCCCTATATATGTCCGAGCATCCACTACAATATACATCGTTTGTACAGTAATGGCCTCTAGGGCATAAATATAACTAACAATCTCCCACTTGCACTAGGGCCATCTATTGTGGTATCGCATACCCAACAATCAGCTGTGGTTGAAGTATCTCATACTCAACCATCCCATAAAAGTCTCTTCTGGGAATTAGGCCTTTGTGAGTGGATCCGCGCTGTTGTCCTCTGTGTCTACTCTCCTAACCTCGATCTCCCTGGAGATCAACCATCTCCATGATCAGGTGATACTGCCTAAGAATTATATCTGGATTTCTGATGGGACGGGGGTTCCTAGGCCAAAGCCATAACTCCATTGTCACACAATGGTTGGAACGAAGTTCATCTCATGAACTCATATATATCCAGACTGCCTCTTTGGTAGCATTTTTGGTAACGATGTATATTGCCTTTAATCGTCTAGAATGACACGGTATCTAGCTTGGAACTCTTCCAACATACCGTCCTTCCACTGAGAGTAAAGACAATGCCTGCGACTGACATTCAATCGTCCTTATCACCCTGGAACCTTTCCAGTGATTATCCCCAGGATCGATTGATACCATCTCACTACAACTAGTGATAATCCTAACATCCAATTAGATCTATCTCATAGATCCAAAACCCAGGATTTAGGAGGTATCGCTTTGATCCTATATGGAGAATTCTTATGATAAGCGGAGATTGACCGAGCGTAGCATAGGAAACTCCTTTCCTATGATGAGTATGTCATCCACGTACTCTACGAGGATCACCACCATACTCCCTACTACCTTTTTGTATATACTAGGTTCATCTACCATTTTGATGAAGTCAAACTCTTTGACTACCACATCAAAACAGATGTTCCAACTCCGCGATGCCTGATTTATCACATAAAACATCATGCTCACGTTTTCGCTGCTCCTACTGTCTACGAAGCTCTCTGGCTGTGTACTTATAGACGCTCTCTTCTAAATTATCATTTAGAAAATCAGTCATGACACCCAACTGCCAGATATCGTAGTCATGGTATGTAGCCGTGGCAAGTAGGATCTGGATGGACTTAAGCATTGCTTTGAAAGTCTTAACTTTTCCATGTACACCAAATAATCTTCTCAAGATATACTTGCTCCTGATGGGGATTTAACCCTTCAGATAAAGCAACCAAAGTCCACACTTTGTTGGTGTATAAGGATTCCATCTCAGATCGCTAAGCATCCAGCCATTCTTACAGAGTCCCAATCCTGATGGCCAGCCCGAAAATAGTTGGGTCATCATCTCATGATGCAATCCTCGCTCCCACTGTCATAGAGAAGCCAAAGTATCTCTCAGGTGGGTGAGGAACCCTTCTAGATCGGCGGAGAGGCTGAGGTTCGTTAGAAACTATTGAATCCTTTGGTTCTACCAAATCATCAGCTGCAGTTTGTGTAGCTGGAACTCCTTCCAGTTCTACCTCATGACCAATAATTTCTTCACAAAAAATTCCCTTTCACAAAGGTGGCATGCTGAGAAACAAAACATCTTTTGTTCCTCGGTTTGGTAGAAGATATTCCCGTGCAAATGCTTGGGATATCCAATAAACTTCTACAGAACTGACTTTGCCTCGAGCTTGTCCGGATTATGCTTTTAGACATAGGCTGGACAACCCAAAATCTTAACAAACTTAAGATATGGGCTCTTCCCATTCCAAATCACATATGTAGTGGTAGGTAACTGATTTGATTTGAACCCTATTCAATAGGTATGCAGCTTCTTAAGTGCATAACTCCCAAAAGGAAATAGGAAACTCAGTAGTACTCATCATAGAGAACACCATATCATATAGGGTGCGATTGCTCCGCCCCGATACATCGACGTGCTGTGGTGTATTCGGAGGAGTAATGCTGAGAGAGAATCTCATTCTCCTTTAGAATAAACCAGGAATTCCGTGCTCAAGTATTCTCCTCCTTGATCACATCAAAGGACATAATACTTATACCCGGTTTTTGGTTCTCTACTTCTAACTTATATTCTGTGATTATCTCAAAAGTTTCGGACTTGTGTTTCAACAGGAACATATGTCTGAATCTTGAGAGATCATCAGTGAATGTAATGGAGTACAAAGAACCGGTCTTGGCATGTGTAGACAAGGGACTTTCATACATCAGCATGTATCAATCCCAAGAGTTCACTAACTCTCTCTCAGTTTCCAATAAACAGAGCTGTGGTCATCTTATCTTTATGACATGACCGGCAAGTTTCATAAGATGTAAATTCAAACAAATTTAAATATGCATCTAAATGTAACTTCAGCTAGTCGGGTCACATTGATATGACCTAGTCTACAATAACTCAAGAAGGATTCATTCATTTCTGAACTCTTCCTCTTGTGTGTGTTCTGTATACTAAGAACTGTAGTTTGATTTAGAACGTCAATGCTTTTAGATAACGTGCCTGAACCGATCAACTCTTGATATAGGAACTGTTCAAAACATTATCCAACAATACAAAATTATATCCTTCTTTACTAATAAAGAGACTGATATGATGTTGTATATTAGGTTCGGTATCTAATAACATTCATTCAGAATCAATGTATTCTGGTAATACAGGGTGATAACTAACAACAGACTTGGCTGCAACACTTGCACCGTTTCTATCTCATGAAACTTATCGTCCGTTCTCAGTTCTCTACCTATCTGTAGCCCATGTAACAAATTACATTTGCAGTATCCTGATTCGGTATCTCATACGCAGGACGTAAAGGATACTTAGAAACAGTTCTCGGTAATGAACACACCCGAAGAAGGTGCATCAGCATGTACTTTCTTCGTTTGGGCGGCATGGGAATTCTGGTAATCCCCTATTTTCTGCTTTGTCTTATAACAATTATAAGTTGGAGTAGGACCAACGTTCCTTAGCGCAGTATAACAAGCGGGTTCAGTCAATACATCCGTATTATTATCTTGATTAAGGCGCGACATAGTCGCAACCAGGAGAGAGAGAGAAGAAAACACTCAGCGTGCGCTTTTACAAAATTAGATTGGTTATCAATTTATCTAATCAGGATGTCTCCCACTGTTTTAATCAAATCTTCCTTCAAACCCTAAAAGGAAAGACTAGCCGGGATTAATTACACTCTACAAGTTCGCCAATCTTTCAGGTAGGCCAGTGCCGGTACTTTGAGGGAGGTTCCCGGTGCTTTCGCACGGACCTAATTAAAGTAAATCTTGTTTTCCCAGGGGCGTAACCCCGTTAACACCTTTCTAGACACCTACTTGATCGGCTAATTGTAATGTGTAAAACTCTCCCAGGAGTAACTCTTACTCGCAGCGGGTATCGGGATCCAACAATTTCATAGATGGTATGCAATCTCATTGCAAATTTCAACACTTGAAATTCCCAATAATATTTTACCTCTAGCATCCTATGACCTTGACGAAAGCCAACAAACCATAAGCTACTAGTCAAGTTCAACCCGTCATTTCCCGATTGAATTAAACCCACCCGCACGACCCTTGACGAAAGCCAACAAAGTCGCACGACTACCCTAACTCAATCGCATCATATGCTTATACAGATAAGCATAAATAGCTACCGCATACTACGCCTTGACGAAAGCCAACAAACGTAGTACGAATACAATGAAGTACTTATCTGAAATGACGGAGGGCTACGACAGGTTTTTAAGAAAACCCTTTGCGTAATGAACTTGATATCGTTGTAGAATCGAGTGATTTTAAATGGAGTGTTTTTTAGGCCTTTTCTAGTTTCGCTAAAGAGGTCACTCCCGGTGAAGAGATCGTCGGCTCTTTCCTTATCGAATAAGGTGCAGGATATTTCACAAATATCACTATGCAAAGAAAAAACTATAGAAGCAATGAAAAGACAAACCGTGTTTGTAGCATCTGCTAGTTTCACTAAAGAGGTCACTCCCGGTGAAGGGATATCGGCTCTTTCCTTATCGAATAAGGTGCTGGATGTTCTATAAGGAACACCGCTATGCAAAGCAAGAACTAAAGCTACCTGTTTTTTTTGAGACATATTTCTACAACATCTTTAGGTTTCTTTTAGTTTCATTAATCTCATTAATGAAGTCCCATTTTATTATGCTTCACAAGTATCACATTTGAAACGAAATCTGCAATATAACATATATCGCATATATATAATATAAAAATTCGTCTCAGGCAGTAATATGATCTCATCACAGAACATTGCAGCAGAAGAACATATATGAAATATTGGATATATTAGGAGGTCCGTGTTTTAATACGAGCCTATATAAAACGCGGATTCCACGGTCGCGATGAATAGCCAAACCCACATCCCTAGACCCCTACGAGAGAGGCAAGCAACACTGCCAATTCTAGGGTTAGGAGACCAGGTCTTGACTCCTCGAGATGGTCTCCCACTGGACCCTAGAACCCGGTTACTTGTGCTCCCTGCCTTGGGTCTTTCCTAAAGCGGAAAAGTAAATAATATACAATGGTGACATCATCCTCAGCCCGGAAGTGCCCCAATAAAAGAATATTATATACAAATGAATTTTACATGAATGAAAAAGAAAAATCTCTCATCTTACATAAAACCCCCGGCTATTCAAAACGCGACGATCTAATATAACATATCACAGTAAAACATAATATCACATATCATCAACGTAAGTAAATGTGCGTATCACAATTGTCGTTGATGTATAGCAACGAAACCGGCGATACACCACATATTACACTTACGGTCGCAGAAAAGAAAGTGTAAAACTACTACAGTTGGAATCCGCAACCTCCTTAGACATCTCATGCCTAACCAAATGAATTCCTTAAACATCGCATGCCTAACAATTATAAACCCCGCATTTTAGTCTCGATCTCGAAAACACTTTTCAATATCTAGTTGGGCAATTCAACAAGATTCCCGACATCCTGATCGAATGCTCATCGCAAATTTTAGTAGACGGCCGCACCCCCGTATGCCGTCGACGAAGTGCACTAAGGCGGAACACCACTGCCGCGAGCACCCGAACGGATGCTTTTGGCGACGGGGTTCTCCTACAGTCACTTGGTCAGGGCTATGGGGCATGGCTATCTATTAAGTTTACCCGGCGAGTATCCGCGTGCGCTACGTGATTGCGACGGACTTTTGATCGCATCAAAATCCCGTGGCAACCGATCATTTGAGACTAAACTGCTAGATTTCTAACATTCAAATTAGTTATCTCATAACTACTTATGGATTCCAAATATTGTATCACGTTCCAGATAAGTATACAATGTTAAACTTTCCGATCGAATAAACAAACACCCAAGATTTCCCAAATAGCTCAACACTTGAGCGGAGTTCAAAAAAAAAAATTCATCACATGCCACAGTACCAATGGTCCAGCCGTAGAAGGGTCAAGCTAACGCCTCACATGTGGCAACGCCGTACTGCCCCAAACCTTAAGGTTCAGAGGCGGTTCAGACGGTCACATAATCGAGTTAAGGTTTGTTGTCTTCTAGAGGGTTCACCGCGTTACTTGCACAACTTTCCGAAAGTTTCAAACTCGAGAAAAAATCCAACTTTTGAAAAATTTTCCGACAGGGGAAAAAGTGAGTTATTGATATCCGTTCGAACTTTTTAACACGTACTAAAATTATCCGGAAAAACTTAAACGAAGTTAAATTATCCGATTGAATCAACGAGTCCCCAATACATCCCAGAAAACTTAACACTTGAGTAAGATTAAAAACACCCAGAATCAGCAGAAAATACATACGGATATAACTATGAAGACATGTGTCCATAACACCAGAGTACGGCCGTGGAACAGCCGCGGGAAGCAGGTTCCTGCCGCGGTTCCACGGCGACTTGATGGTGTCGTCGGCCTGTGTTTCACCATAAACCTTAGAATTCCCTGCTGATTTTTTTGAGTATTTTTAATGCAGAAAAAATCACATTTTTACAAAATTTCTAGAGAAGGGTAAAACCGGGGTTTCGGGGGTTGATCGGACTTTAAACTTCGCCTAAAGCTCTAGCTTGGCTCTGATACCACTACAGGGTTACTAGGCACTCTCACAAAGGTCTACAAGGCATCAACCATGCCCGATTTAAAATTTAGACGTGCCGAACAACCCTAACCAAGATCTTTAAACTAGAGATTAGGCGAAACAAAGCATGTTAAACACTTCAAGATTAAGAGTTTCGGATTACAACCTTTGTAGTCCCGTCCTTCACTTCTAAAGCTCCGTATTGAGGTCCCTTCACTGCGATCATCGAGTATCTGGACTCTAGAGAGGCTCCACGAAGAGAAAGATGCAAGCTTACTTCCGATCTTCGATAACAAAGATGATCTATCTTGAAGTTTCTTTAACACAAGCTCTCACTCACTAAATGAAGTGACACCCTAATCTAAATGGCTAGGATAGATTAGGATGATGAAGTAGGGTTTTAGCAATCTCTTGTTTTCTTAATCTCACTCAAAATTATCACTAATGAAAAAGCTAGTAAGCTTTTCCATGAAAGAAGAAGAAGGAAGAAGAAGATCTAATCCTTTTGTGATGAATAATGAAACTCAAGTGTGAGGTTAGAAATGCAACCATGGTATATGTAACCCTTGTAGAGATTTAACCAAGGTTAAAAGGTTTGGTTGGGTTAAACAAATATCTATGCAAAATATCAACACAAATATCTTTGCACAAAACAAAACAAAACCTTCTAGAAGGTTCCAGGAAAGATTAACCCAAATCAAACCCTAACCATGTTTAATCTCCACTAAACATGTTGCATTAATAACCCTAACATGTTACAATATTATATATCACATATACAATATTTACTGTAACAAAATAAAATAATACAATTAACATATATCGCATATATATCAATGTATTACCCGAGTGAGAAAAAGAATCTTTTAGTGAGCTTATATCAGTTAATGTAATTTAATATATCAAATATATAATTATACATTAAATTATCGAATCAACACTTGATCCGATAATCCGGCTATTTCACAAATAACCGGCTAATATAATCTATATCAGTTCATCGAATTAACACTTGATCCGATGACCCGGCTATATCACATATACCCGGCCGATATCGCGAGAATCTAGTACGGTATCACATACACGTATTGTTCTCGGTCCTGCACATATCATATATGTGCTCCTACTCCGTTTTGCCTGAGTCAAGAAACCTCTGTGTAGGACTCTAAAGAATCGTCAATACGCCGGCAGTAGGTGATGATCATATCAAACACCCCCAATCTGCAAGTGGTTAGCTAAACGTAACAGCCATCTAGGTATTGAGAGATCAGAAGATCAACAAGCAAGCCTGAACATTCTCCTGCGAATCCAATCAGTAACACTCCCGTACAGTCCGGTCTCTTCGTCTGATATGTCGCATATCTCGCCTAGGGGTGGTAAACGTCAGACCCCAATAGCTTGATAAGTCGTGTCGATATGAGGTCTATAACAGTTCGAGAAACTACTGATAACACTTACCAGTAAATCTCATCAACCCTGGCCTAGGATTTCCAGTTATAGCCAATCGAACACAGCGCAACATCAACTCCCTATACCGGGAGAGACGAATCCACTCCTATCGCTTATTGCCTCCATGTGATTCGGGACTGTACCCAAAAGCCACATTTTTGTATGCCCTCTTGGACGTGGTATGATGGAAATCAAAGCACAGTGGGAATCACACAAGACTCTATGACGATCTCGGGTCTACAGACTAACCTGTACCAGTGTCACCTGAGAACTGCCATCTGACGTGGTGTATAATACCATCTGGGAGTTCTCGGCGAGTTCGTCCAGTGTACCCAGTCTCCACTGAGCACCCGTATACCATCCTTGATGTCAAATAACGATGGATATGGGATCATCCATCGCCCATCATATGGGTCAAGATGCGTATACGCTAGTCTACTCTAGAGTATTGATGCCCTGTCTCGGTACTCCTACGACTAGGAACATTTGAAGGATGTACTTGGCGACTACACTGTCCCCACTAGTATGATCTGCATCATAGTCCTGGTAGTCAAGTACTCATCCTAAGGGGTTTATCAACATGTAACATAGAGATAATCAGAGTACATGTTAAGATAAAGAGCAACCAGATAGCGTACTATCATGTCGAGCAAGAAATTCCTCCCTATATATGTCCAAGCATCCACTAGAATATACATCGTATGTACAGTAATAGTGTCTAGGGCATACATATAACTAACACAACTTTGGAGCACATAGGAAATATCAATCATAAAAAGAACCGTCGAAATACCAAAACCAAATGATGAAAATGTGATACATATATATCACCGAGACAAAATCCACAATAATTGCCATCGAGGTGTCCCTCCTTCAATGTCGAAAGGTGTCGATGTATACAAGGCCGGCAGAGCAAGTCTATCCACTTGCCTTCTGCCCACGGTTTGGTGTCCTCTGCTGTTAGATCCTCGTTTCTCTCTGTGAATTGCCAGTCGCATGACTCCCCGGCTTGACAGCCCGATACGGAGTAATGACCGAAACAATCCTGTTCTGGCGCTTCTCTGAAGATTTCCTGACCAATTAACATGGTCACTCGTAACATATCTCGTCAATGATGGAAATCTCTGGCCCACTGAGTATGCGTGATACGACCGATCCTGGGTCCAAGTCTTCTCGTGTAGTATAACAGAAAGATCCTGTTGGGGTCTCTTTCCCAATCTTGTCTCTGCAGAACTGCCCGGAAATTGGCACTCCTTACTCAATCTGTTCCTTGCTCTGGGACAGTTGCATTCTTTTCATGACTTTTCTCTGAAATTATGGCTGCATTCGACGCTTCTGCATGCGTATCAAATCTCTGATGTCAACGGAGTGGAACGTCATCTCGTCAAGATCGCATATGAACCTCTTACTCCGCTTCCATTCAGTATGGACCAATTTGGAATCATCTCTTCATATCTGTGTAGAATGCGCTCCTATTGGCTGAAGTCACATCCAGAGTCTCTTTTTCCGAAGCTACGAACTCGGCATCTCTAATATCCTATAGAAGGCATCTGGCCAATTACGTCCTCGGAAACTCCTCCAAGTCATCGGAGTAATACGCTTTCGCTCGTCCTTTCCCGATCGACTCACAACACGTCTGTGTGAGGTTCCTTTCTAACTGAAGCTTATCGATCTGATGTTCTCGCATCGGAGTATCCAAACGAACAACTTGTCCTAGTCATTCGTCTATGGGTGACTAGTGATATTCTATCACATTCCTGAGTGTAACCTCATGCTGCAATAGCTTTCAAACATCTGGCGGCGATATCTTATCAATCGCAGCAATAGCTGGCTCATCTGTCCGCATGGTAGACAATACCTCAATCATCTAGAGTAGACGGTACATCAACATTCTTCGCATTCTTGTTGGCCTCTAGCAGTGGCCCGATCATCTGGTGTAGATCTCGAACGCTCGCGTCAACGAAAAATCTTAATAACACAATAAACCAATGCGTCCGTAAGTAATCGAAATACACCCTGGTCAGTCCTCGTCCATGACGAGCTCGTGTTGAGCGCAACTCTAGCCGCAGCTCTCTCTGCTCATGTAGCCGTGGTAACAGAAACCACAATCTGATATCGATGAGGATAGATCATAGGAACGAATAGAAATACAATGCATAAGAAATGTACATCCTAAGGCATCTTAAGCGAAGTAGCGTATCGTAAGTATGCCGCGAAACATACATATGGCACATCACACTACTTAAGTCACCTACTCCATCAACCAAGATCAACCTACGCGACGAAAGTTCGGGTCTAATACCCCCTCGGTCAAGTCTATGTTCTGTAAGGTCAAGCCGAGGTTCTGAATATATATATATATATATATATATATATATATATATACGCCCTAGACTCCGCACAGTCAAATCTAGACTCGAACCAAGGTTAAACCTAACGCTCTGATACCAACTTTGTCATGACCCGGAAAAAGGCACGTGACTGGTACTTGAATCAAGTGAAGTCTATAGGACCCCACCTAATTGAAGTAAGCCAAAAGCCTAGAAATCAAAAC
Source organism: Agapanthus africanus (assembly GCA_030015575.1). Classification (NCBI taxonomy): domain Eukaryota; kingdom Viridiplantae; phylum Streptophyta; class Magnoliopsida; order Asparagales; family Amaryllidaceae; genus Agapanthus; species Agapanthus africanus. The sequence goes on from CM057342.1 coordinate 622,472,585, forward strand.
CTTTTAGGGAAAATATTGGAGATGAAGTTTTGAAATAACAGTACAATGAAAACAACTTCTTTATTTAAAAGATAAGTAATAGTATACGAAAACAAAATGTTTTGTAGCTATCTTGAAAACATGTTTCGTCAATGAAAATTTCGGCAGCGCCTCCTTTGTATATTTTAACACGAAAACAAATACAAGGAATAGTAATAAATGGCATCCCTAAGCGGGAGCTAGCTCTTCGCCAAATGGCGGAAACAACAACGCAATGATATAAATATACAACGCCGAAAGCGAGTATCAAAACTCAGAAAGAAAATAAAGAAAATAGGCATCATCAAGAAAACCAGGAATAAGGAATAATACATAACCGCAACTCTAAGGCCGAAAGAATATACAAACTATGGTTTCTAAGTCTACTAAATATACATAGTCTGGTTGATGGAGCTTTTAACTAGATACAACTGGAAAAAAATATTCAAGTATAAAATGGCGGTCACGAGGCAATGTGTCCCACCTACCAAAGCAATCACCCGGAAGAAAATGGTGTGCCAGCGAAGCCACTACAGAACCTGTACAGCAAAACCTGCAAGAAACTGTGGCACAACGGGGGTGAGTTGCCAACTCATGAGTAGAAGACATCACCGAGTAGAAACCGAATGTATGACGATCTCCTAGGTCATACAGTACAATACAATAATAATAGTAGCACGATAACACCGAGTAACATTAGGGTGATAATATAGACATATGTGTAAGGTCAAGTACACGTGTCTGTGTCATAAAATAACTATATGTCATGTATGCTATGCATGAATGCATCATCAATGGGTTTTCCCAATATCGACATACAAAAATCATGATAAACCTGAGTGCCAAATATCGACACTCGAAAACATCAAGAAAACCGTGTCCATCAATGACACATAAATCTCATATCTCGGGCTCCGTCTGTCCGGATCGGCCCCCTATCATCAAATCTAACGAATGCGGTCGGTATCCTCCGGATGTCCGCCGAGCTAAATATCAAAGGTCGGTAGTGCTCCCCTGGCGGGCTCAACGTCTCTCTATACGGTCTTTATGCCCCTAGGTACCGCACTGGGTCCACCATGTACCTGTAGACGGTTCCTCTTCCCTCCTCGAATCAGGTATGTGTACACACGTGGCTCAAGAACCGAGAAATCTCATGGTGGACGCCACACATCATATCACGAGAAACCATATTTTTCTTTTAAAAATATAATCATGAGTTTATAAATAATCACTTGCGGTTTCCCCAAAACCAGAAATCACATGAATACGGAAATCTCCAAGAATAATCACAATCTATAAGTATACAATGAGATAATAAATCGCTCTTGTGCTTAAGAATAAGGTGATCCCTCTTGTGCTTGTTTCTTGGGGTAATCACTCGCATGGAGAGTCCACTTGGAAACGAGAAGATGAAATCCGGCAGAAGTTTCCTCATCTTTTCTTGTAGTTATTTGCTGTCTATCTTTGTATTCTTGGAATTTCGAGGACGAAATTCTTTTTGTAGTTGGGTATAATATAACAACCGAGCCCAATGCTACTAGTTTCTGTTACCGTATGATTGGTGTATGGTATTTATTTCATTGATCCTAATTGACTGTTGCTAGTATAAATTTTACCCGACAACTCATTTCTGCATATAACAATTTAAGGCATCTAAAATAAATTAAAAATATTCATCATGGCATGCTTGACACCCCTAACCCTGTTGTAGCGTCCGTGCATCGTGTTCTCGTCCCATTCAGTGAAACGGGCGAGTTTGGACGGCTACGCGCACGTACGTGTGTCCGTTTTGGGGGTGTGCTTTTTGATTGTAAAATACTTCATTTTAAATTTTTGATCCCGCCTAAAATTTTCTTATTTCAATTTCAAAATTTTGGACCCGACCCGGGGCGCAATTTGGAAATATTTTACTTTGCGCCAAATCCCAATTTCTAATATTTTAACCGTCGATTATATTTAAATTATAACCCCATAATATTTTCTCATTTCCCTAAATCTTTCACAAAAATTCCTTGTAGCCAATCAGGTTCATTTTAACCCGCGGGCCCCACCATTTTGTTTTCTCTCTCTCCCTTTCTCCTTCTCTCTCTCTCTTCTTTAACGCTACACTCCAAGATTCTCTCTCCTCTCCCTGTTTCTTTCTCCTCTTTCTCCTCTCTCTCTCCTCTCGCAATCCCTCTCTCTCTCCCCGTCTCTCTCTCTCTCCCTATATCTCTCTCTCTCCTCTATATATAAATCTTCTCCCCCCTCAATTTCTTTTTCCTTCATCGAACCCACGTCGCGAGAAACCCTAGCCGCCTCACCCTTCGCCGCAGTAGCCCAACGCCGACGCCATCACCACCGGACTCGTCGTCTCCTCGCCCTCGTCATCTCCACATCCACCTCTTCTCCCTCCTTCATCAACTCCACGTACACCCAGCACCGGCAACCGCGGCCACCTGCACACCGCTTACACCTCGTGGGATTGCCACCGGCGATCTCGATCCGTCCCCCGGCCTCGTGCATCCCTCGGTGAGTGTCTTCTTCTCCTCTCCTTCGTTCTCCTTCTTTCCTTCCTTCTTCGTTTCTCTTATTCTCTTTTCCCGTTCTGTGGGTTGGCCGTTGTCCCCTGCAGGTGGTCCGCCGGAGCTCCGTCGACACCGTCGACCATCACGACCTCTTTACAATCCACAGTGAGTATCCTTCCCTCCTCTCCATCCTTCTTCCCCTCTTCCCTTCTTCTTCCTTTCATGTAATTCTTTAGTTGCTTACTGTTTTGTGTCTCGCCGGAATCCGGCCGTGTCGGCGACGTGTCCCGACGTTCCAGCATGGTACCCCGACCCGTGTGGCTTCATTGTCTGTCGTTTGGGTTCATTCCGTGAATCGTGTACGCGTCGCGAGATTTCCCCGCCGACGTTTTACGTTCCGTTTTCCCGCTTTGCGACCCGTCGTGGCAAGTACCCCTTGCTACATGCTAAATAATATTTACAAACACATTGATGACACCCTAACCTGTAGTTTTAACTTTAGTACGATCATTTTCCATTTTCATGTTCAATATTTTTATATATCATTTTATCTGTCAAACTTGGAACCTACCTTTTGCAATTACTGTATTGAACCTAATAACCACATTTACATGTTTTAATTACACCTTCACTAATGACGTAGCCTATGGCACTTTCTCTATAGTTTTACTTCATTCGGACACTCATGTACATTTAACCCGTATTAATTGTGATTTCATCCATTGAACCCATATATATATATCATTGCATCCATAAAATTCTTAAACTGGTCAACATGATTTAACGGCCCTAACTGTCATATTGTATTCTTATAATGTTGATAACACCTCTGAAACACAATTGATAACTGTGCTGCTAATTAATCGATGCTTCTTTATTGTTTAATTCGTTGCTTAAATCTATGTTGTTGATGACCATGCTTGATTATGTAACTGAGTAAGCACACCCATGATATCGTTTACATCTTGACCTGACTTGCTACATACATATTGATTGACCCGACATGGTACCGTATACTGGTCGACTTGACCTGATGTACCATGACCTGACCCGTTACCTGATCTTGAGTCTAATGCCAACAAACCTGACATGTAGTCCTCATGGACCGTTCCTGTTGTCTATCCAGACAAACATGTTTACCTGATCCTGTGTTGGCATTAAAGCTTGATTACGAGATACCTGACTTGACATACACATATAACTTGGGGGTATGGGGAAATCAAAGGTGAAACCTGACTTGCAACTCAACAGTTCACTACTTGTTCTGATCAGTTTTAGAGGCTAGGCCAGCCTTGGAATGATGCTGCTGACATCATTCATCTGTACACATTCCTGTTTAGTGCCTAGTGGCATGTCTCGGTTTCAGCCGGAGAATCTGGGGCCGTGGTCCCGGTTATGTACGGGATACTATTGAGTTACATTGACGATTCATCAATTTGATTTCAAAGACTTTAGAACAGAAAACCTGATAGAACAGTTTAGTTTACCCACTGCACACTACCCTGCACTGCTCTGATTTATATTATTGTTACCCTGGCTTTATTCATGTTTATATTCGCATTGCCTGTTACCCTGTTTATATATTATTACTTGATGACTTGACGCGCTGACGTCTGGGTTTTGCATGGCCCAGATTCTGTACCGCTGTCGCAGTCCGAGCAGGAGTACTTCAGCCGACAGGCTGAGCTGTGAGTGTCAGCAATAGTTAGCTTTTCTTTCCTGCATTTTATTCCTGATGTGAGCCCGCATTATGGGACATACATTCCAGCTATTTTGTATTGGATCTTTCGCTTCCGCATTTTATTATTCTTGACTCATGTTATCTTGGATTATGGACATGTTTTAGATAGTTTTATTTTGTTCTTGATATCTCTACAGCCGTAATGTGACTGTGGAGGGATACTTCCTACCCACAGGTAGCATGGTTGGCTATGTCACGTGCCCACTTTAGCGTACTCTAGGAAGCGGGGTGTGACACCTTGCTGCCGTGCTAGGCAATCCTACAATGGTATCAGAGCCATGCTAGAAATTTATACGGATTTTGTTAAGATTGCGAAACCGAAATACTCTAAAATCTGCATCGTTAAAACCCGCTTGCTGTCGATTTTAAAAAGTTATCAAAAAATTTTTCAAACAAGTACAGAGTGATGTATGGGATATATCATGAACACACACAAAATTTCAGGGCATTTGGTGAAAATTGGGCCGAGCCCCATCCCCCCATATCGGCCAAAACTGAGCCCCCCTCCTGAATTTTTGTCTGTGTTCCAGTGGTTTGGTTTTGATGTTTCAGGTGTTGTTTGTTTTTGCTAGTTTTGCATGTGGTATAATCTTACACTATAAACAATTCGGAGTGTTTCGTATTTGTAGATTTAAAATTGTTTCGGTTTATTCACATATTGTCTAGGCGAAGTTAAAAGGTTCGATCGAATGTCAAAAACCCATTTTTTCAAGTTTAACGTATTCGGAAAAACATGCAAGTGATTCTGTGGACCCTCTAGAAGAACGAAACCTTAACTCGATTATGTGGCTGTCAAAACCACCACTTGAACCCTAGGGTTTGTGGTAGTTTAGCGTTGTCACATGTGAGGCGTTGGTTTGACCCTTCTACGGCTGGTTCATAGGTACTGTGGCATCTTCTGGGTATTATTAAAACTGTGCTCAAGTGTTGAGCTGTCGGGAAATTGTGGGACTTTGATGAATCGATCGAAAGGTTTAACATCGTCTGGGCATCATGTGATGGGATACAATATTTGGAATCCACAAGTAATTATGAGATAACTAATTTGAATGTTATAAATCTAGCAATTTAGCCTCATTTGATCGGTCGCCACGGGATTTTGATGAGATCAAAAGTCCGTTGCAATTACGTAGTGTATGCGGATACTCGCCTGGTAAACTTAATAGATAGCCACGCCCCATAGTCCCGACCAAGTGACTGTTGGAGAACCCCGTCACCAAAAGCATCCTTTCGGGTGTTCGCGGCAGTGGTGTTCCGCCTTAGTGCATTACGTCGACGGTATCGGGGGTGCGGCCGTCTACTAAAGTTTCCGATGAGCATTCGATCAGGATGTCGGGAATCTTGTTGAATTGCCTGACTTGATATTGAAAATCGTTTTCGATATTGAGACTAAAATGCGGGGTTTATAATTGTTAGGCATGCGATGTCTAAGGAATTTATTTGGTTAGCCATGTGATGTCTAAGGTGGTTGCGGATTCCAACTGTTGTAGTTTTTCACTTTTTTCTGCGACCGTAAGTGTAATATGTGGTGTATCGCCGGTTTCGGTGCTATATGTCAACGACAATTAGGATACGCATATTTACTTACATTGATGACATGTGATGTTATGTGTTGCTGTGATATGTTATATTGGATCGTCGTGTTTTGAATAGCCGGGGTTTTATGTGAGATGAGAGTTTTTCATTTTCATTCATGTAAAATTTATTGTATGTAATATTCTTTTATTGGGGAACTTCCGGGTTGAGGATGATGTCACCATTGTATATTGTTTAATTTTCCGCATTAGGATAGACCCAAGGTGGGGAGCACAAGTAACCGAATTCTAGGGTCCAAAGGGAGACCATCTCGAGAAGTCAAGACCGGGTCGCTTAACTCTAGAATTGGCAGGCTTACTTGCCGCTCTCGTAGGGGTCTAGGGATGTGGGTTTGGCTATTCATCGCGATCGTGGAATCCGTGTTTTATACAGGCTTGATATAAAACACGGAAATCCCAGTATATCCAATATTTCATATATGTTCTTCTGCTGCAATGTTCTATGATGAGATCATATTACTGCCTGAGACGAATGTTTATATTATATATTGTTGATTTCGTTTCAAATGTGATGCTTGTGAAGCATAATAAATAGGACTTCATTAATAAGATTAATGAAATAAAAGAGACCTAAAGATGTTGTTGAAACTTTTTTTAAAAACTGGTAGCTTTAGTTCTTGTTTTGCATAGCGGTATTCCTTGTAGAATATCCAGCACCTTATTCAATAAGGAAAGAGTCGAGATCCCTTCACCGGGAGTGACCTCTTTAGCAAAACTAGCAGATGCTGCACATTCGGTTTGTCTTTTGATTGCTTTTATAGTTTTTGCTTTGAATAGTGATATTTGTGAAATATCCTGCACCTTATTCGATAAGGAAAGAGCCGAGATCCCTTCACCGGGAGTGACCTCTTTAGCAAAACTAGTAAAAGCCTAAAAATCACTCCTTTTAAAAAATCACTCGATTCTACAACGATACCAAGTTCATTACGGAAAAGGTTTTCTTAAAAACCTGTCGTAGCCCTCCGTCATTTTAGGAAGTAGAGTACTTAGTATTCGTGCTTCGTATGTCGACCATTGTTGAGGCGTAGTGTACGGTAGCTAAGTGATGTCTTCTTACACAGTATATAATGTGATTAATTAGGACAGTCATGTGATTATGTCGACCATAGTTGAGGGTTATGTGGGTGGGTCTAATTAATCATGAAATGACGGGTAGAACTTGACAAGAGCTTATGATATGTTGACCATAGTTAAGGTCATAAGTATTACGGGTAACCGGAGTTTCTAGTGTTGAAACTTGTAATGAGATTGCATACCTTCTATGAGATAGTTGGATCCCGATACCTACTGTGAGTAAGAGTTACTCCTGGGAGAGTTTTACACATTACAATTAGCCGATCAAGTAGGTGTTTAGAAAGGTGTCACAGGGGTTACGCCCCTGGGAAAACGAGGTTTATTCTAATTAGGTCCGTGCGAAAGCACGAGAACCTCCCTCAAAGTACCGGTACTGGCCTGGATGAATGATTGGCGAACTTGTAGGGTGTAATTAATCCCGGCTATTCTTTCCTTTTAGGGTTTGAAGGAAGATTTGACTAAAACACTGGGAGCCATCCTGATTAGATATATTAATAACCAATCTAATCTTGCAAGAGCATACGCTGAGTGTTTTCTTCTCTCTCTCTCTAGGTAGTGACCATGTCACGCCTTAATCAAGATAATAATACGGATGTATTGACCGAACCTGCTTGTTATACTGAGCTGGGGAACGTTGGACCCGCTCCAACTTATAATTGTTATAAGACCGAGCAGGAAATAGGGGATTACTAGGATTCCCGTGCCGCCCAAACGAAGAAAGTGCATGATGATACATCTTCTTCGGGTGTGTTCATTACAGAGAACTGTTTCTCAGTATCTTTTACGTCTTGGGTATGAGATACCAAATCTGGATCCCAGGTATGTAATCTGTCACATGGGCTACAGATAGCTAGAGAACTGAGAACGGGTGATATGTTTCAAGAGTTGGAAATGGTACAAGTGTTGCAGCCAAGTTAATTAGCAATTATCACCCTGTATTACCAAATACATTAATTCTGAACAAATGTTATTAGATACCGAACCTGATATTCAACGTCATATCAGTCTCTATATTTTGTAAAGAAGGATATAATTTTGTATTGTTGGATAATTTTTTGAACATTTCCTATATCAAGAGTTGATTAGTTCAGGCACGTTATCTAAAAGCATATACGTTCTAAATCAAACTACAGTTATTAACGTACAGAACACACACAAGAGGAAGAGTTCAGAAATGAACGAATCCTTCTTGAGGCATTGTAGACTAGGTCATATCAATGCGACCAGACTAGCTGAAGTTACATATAGATGCATATTTAAATCTGTTTGAATTTACATCTTATGAAACTCGGCAATCATGTCACAAAGATAGAATGACCAGAGCTCCGTTTATTGGAAACAGAGAAAGAGTAATTAAACTCTTAGGATTGATACATGATGATGTATGAAATTCCCTTGTCTACACATGCCAGGACTGGTTCTTTGTGTTGGATATAGTGCCCTCAGAGTCAATTATTGGATCACAGGTACGTGATTGCAATGATTGAGGGAGGACCTATACCGGTAGGACAGTCTTACTCGAGATGATAGTATGCTATCTGGTTTATCTTTATCATCGTGTACTACTTTAGATGACCTTACAGGTCACTAATGCACGTTGATAGAGCCTTTAGGATTCTTGCTTGACTGCCAGCAGTATGATGGAGATCATATACGTGGGAGTTGGGGTCTATAAGTGCATCCTTAAATGATCCCTAGTCGTGGGAGTTTCGAGACAGGGCATCGATACTCCAGAGTAGACTAGTGTATACAGTCGATACCCCGACGAAGGGCGGTGGCCGGTCTCATAAGCCACTGGTGTCAATTGGTTCACCTAAGATGTATATAGGTGCTCATTGGGTTATGAGTACACCGGACAGGACTCGCCGGGAACATGCTTGTTGGGATTATACCAGACGTCAGATAGCAGTTCCCTGGTGACATGTGTACAGGTTAGTTCATCGACCTGAGATCGTCATTTGTCTCGTGTGAGTTCCCACTGTACTTTGATTACTACCCTACCACGGCTCAAAGGAGTCGTGCAAACAGGTTTTAGTTAGGTACAGTCCCGAGCCACATGGAGGCAGTGAGCGGATCGGCAGGTGTTTCGTCTCTCCCGGTATTGGGGGTGAGATCGCGCTGTGTCTAGGAGAGCCATTACACAAATCCCTCGGCCGAGGCAGGAGATTTACTGGTAGGTATTCTAGTAGTATCTCAGGGTGTTCTGGGCTACACTCCGATAAGACTTGTACCGCTTTTGGGGGTCTGACTTTTACCAACCCCCTAAGCCCGCCATGCGATGCTCATAAACGAACGGACCGGACTGTACGGATACTGTCACTGACAGGCTCAGTAGTGTGTCAGGATGAGTTCGCTCATCGACCTCCCTTTTGGTCAATACTTGGTAGGCCGTTACGTACGGCTAATACCTCTGACATGCTAGTTGTTAAATCCACAGCCAAACTATTGACGAGTCTTTAGAGTCCCCCACAGACAGTTTCTCAAGTTTCGGGCGAAACGTTGTAGAGGCCGTATGATATATGGCAGGGTTCGATCTTATACGTGCGGTATTGCACGGATCATGATCGGACGGATCATACTAGTGGGCTTTGGTTTAAGTCGGATCCTAGTATTAGATTTGTTGGATTACTTTAGTCTCATCGCATTCGCATTCAGTCGGAATGCGGATGCAGGTATGTATATTCAGGTGAGGAGTATCCTTGTGATCCGTCACGAGTTTACTTTAGATGTTGCCGGATTTTCTTGTTGGACCAAACATTTGGATTAATGTTTGGATAGTGGATAATAGAATTAGTGAGCTAGAAATCATCATTAGATGCATTAATGTGACATAGACATATACTATGAGTCATGGTCTCTTTTATAGCAAATGTGTCACATTAATGGATTGTTTTGAGTCATGAAAAGAGAAGGAGAGAGAGAGGGGCTACCATGAATAGGTAGTGAGCTCTCATATTATTCTACTCTCTCACTCTCATTTTGATAACAACATCACAAAAGAAAAAGAAAAGAGAAGCTCTCTTCATCTTCTTCTTCCTCTAGCTCTTTATTTCCATTAATGGCAACACCTTCAACCTCCATCCAAGCAATGGATGCAAGAGGCAAAGTGATCACAAACATTCTCAACAACACCTTGGACACGTCGACTAGCACACTGCGTGCCCGAGTTGCTTCGGATGATGCGGGAGCCCGTAAAAAGACTTCTCGATGTGGTGCCCTTTCCGACGAGGAGATGAAGACCGGAGATGCCGCGGGGAGCTTGGGATGGTGGCCAAAGACCGAAGGACACGGATCGATCGGTATAGCTCTCTATCCCTTTCTCTTGTAGCTAGTTGTAGGTTAATGGTTCGATCCGGGTTTTTAAGCATATGATAGCGCCGGTTTTCATGTTAAGAAAAATTTTCGTTTTCGCATTTTGGCCTCGGAAAGACGGCCGGGGTGCTACCGTAGTCTTACATGGTATCAGAGCCACGCCATTAACCTAGTCTAGCTTGCTCTAGCGTGTTTAAAAGTTCGATCGAACAAAATTCCAAAACCGCGTTTCCATTTGCATCAGTTTCTGTCGAATTTTTGCAGTGGTCAAAAAATCTTTCAGTGTATTGCAGAAATTCAAGCAGGGTATTTTAAGAGCTCTGTGAAAATTTGGTGCCCCAATGTTACTGTTCCGCCACGGAACCGCGGGCAAACCCATGCATTGGCCGCGGTTCCGCGGCCATTATAACTCCTCTCTGCACCAAATTTGTACAGTGGCTCTCTGACAGGGAAATGGTGTTTTTGGAATGTTCTGTTTGGGCCCAGATTTATTTTGAGTGCTACAGTTGTGCTTGGGGCCCACTTCGGTAAATTTAGTCGATCAAAAATTTTAAACATGTTAGTTCACAGTATTTACATTATATCTGCGACCGTGAATGTCATTTGATAGGTAAATCCTGTCTAACTGATATAGCCCTTTTAGACGGATTTGCGAACGTGAGATTCACGTTGATGTTCTGTGTTGTGCTGTGATGTTGCGGATTTGTCGTGGTGGATTCCCTGGATGCAATGTTAGTACAGTTTGGTTGTATATGTACATTTGATATTGCGGGGCGAGCGTCCGACATGTGGACTGTTGTCACTGCCTGTTTGTATATTATTCTTTTAGGGCACGACCGGACTGAGGTCGATGTACCCGTTGTATATTTTACTTTCTATACTAGGATTACCCCGCGGAGGGGTGCACGGGTAGCCGGGTTCTAGAGGGCAATGGGCCCGCATCTCATGGCGTTGAGACGGAGGGGGCTTCACTCTAGAATTGGCGGGCTGTTCGCCGCACTCGTAGGGGGTACAGGTTGACCCAAGGAGGGGTGCTTAAGTTACCGGATTCCGTGAAGTGCTGGGTAGTCCATTCACGTTGCTGAAGGGGGCTGCCTCGCTTCAGGTTTTGGAGGGTAACTTGCCGCGCCCGTAGGGGTCTAGGATTTCATTGCACAGGCTATCCACACGACCAGGGGAACGTCAGGTTTCAGTAGCGGCTCTATGAAACCCGGGGATTCCAGATTATCTGTATTGTTCTGTGATGCTTATTACATTTCTGTGATGTTGCATTTTATTACGCCTTGTGCGAATATTATATATTGATATATATACTAGTAGATGTTGTATATGTTTTGCATCCGCGCTAGTCCAGTCCCCGCTTTGTCATTAGTTAAGTAACCTAACGGGTGATGACGGGACCCAGTGGCGAATGCGGATGGCATATACGTACATCGTATTTTCGTTCTTTTGTGGTGTGATTAATTGATGGGACTGCGTTGATTCGGATCAATGCAAGCTAAACAAATCTATTCTGATGTTGTTGGAACATTTTTTCAAAAAAGCTGTTACTGCAAGGACGTTCTCTTTTGTTTTGCACAGTGCTATTCGGTTATGAATATTCAGCACCTCAGTCGACGAGGCAAGGGCCGAGATCCCTTCACCGGGAGTGACCCCTTGGACAGAAGTTTGCGTCAGGGTAATGACTTCACTATAGCCGATTACTTTTTTCTTTGCATCGTGGTATTCATTTGGAATATCCTGCACCTCATTCTACGGGGAAAGAGCCGAGATCCCTTCACCGGGAGTGACCTCTTTAGCAATGGTTTTCGCCACTATATTTTTATAAAAAGTTATCCGGTTCCTTCAATGATATCAAGTTCATTACGTTAAAGGCATTTCACCAAAAACCATTCGTAGCCCTCCGTCATTTCAGATTAGTATTGCTTAGTATTCGCGCTACGTTTGTCGTTGCTATTCGCCAAGGCGTAGTGTTCGGTAGCTCTGTAATGCTTTCTGTTGCATGGATATGTGGATTGGTTAGGACAGTCGTACGACTTTGTTGATTATTCGTCAAGGGTCCTGCGGGTGGGTTTAACGCAATCAAGATAATGACGGGTTGAACTTGACTAGGACCTTTTGATTTGTTGATTATTCGTCAAGGTCACTTGGGTCCTAGGGGTAAAAATCACATCGGGAGTTTCTAAAGAAACTGAAACTTGCCAGGCATGCACGTACCTTCTGGAGTGTGGTGATGTGAGTGGATTCCGTCACGTTATCATGCGATTATAGTTGGATACCGATTCGCTCTGATGAGTTGGTTTACTCCTCGGGTGATCCCGACTAATTCTTCTTTCAGGTTTGGAGGAGAATTTGGGGATACAGTGGGAGGTTTCCTGATTAGATAAAGTGATAACCATTCTAATTTAGGTTAGAGTGCATGCTGAGTATTTCTTTTCTCTCTCTCTTTGGCAGTGACCATGACCCGACCCTTGACTATGACTCAGTGACCAAGTTAACCGAACCTTCTTAAAACATTGCATTTGGATTGTCAGAGTTGCAAACCTCATTGCCACTCCTACTTTTACCCTTTTCTCCAGGACACCCCGTATTACTACGAACGTCCACTTCCATTAGATAAAACCATCGTATGGTTATATACGAACTCGAAGGAACTTGTTCCGGATTCGAGGATGGTTTCCGGTTCTGGAGAAAATGAATAGGACTATTCAGTTGTCTTTTCCTTTTACCTTCTCTCAGGTTGCGAGTGCTCCTTGAATTAGGACGGTACACCTATTATGAAAATTGGATAGTCTTCTTCCAAACCATAGGCAGGTGCCGAACGGTAGGGAATGAAGAAAGCCGATTAGCCTAACGAAGGTGTACAGATGGTATTAAGTAAAGACATATAAAGGGATTAGTAAAAGGGCAAAGTAAATTGCGACTGCTATTCACGACCAAACCAAGTATTTCATCGTCACTCCTACTTCACCTTTGTATTTCTCCGGAACACTCCGTATCACTACGAAGATCCACAGTTTATTTGGATACTCCATCGTATGGTTATATACGAACTCGAAGGGACTTGTTCCAGTTCGGGGATGGATTCTGGTTCAGGAGAAATAGGAATAAGATTTATTCAGTTGTCTTTAATCTTTACCTTCTCTCAGGTTGCGAGTGCTCCTAGGATTAGGACAGTACACCCATTATAGTTATTGGATAGTCTTCTTCCAAACCATAGGCTGGTGCCGAACGGTAGGGAAGGAAGAAAACCATTTAGTCTAAGAGGGTGTACAGAAGGTAATGACTAAAGACATATAAAGGGATTTGGAGAGATGGAAAAGAAATATACGGTTACGGTTGTGAATCTGATAATGGAAGAGGCATTACTAGGAATACCCGGATACCCCTTTGAAACATTTACATGTTTCAGTTTCACTGTGTATTGTTATAAGAAAACTGATTTTCCAATTAGTCCTTACTCCAGGGTATGTATTTACTAGGTTTGATTCTCACATCTGTATGGTTTTACAGATGATGAGTGGGAGTAAGTTATTCGGAATTGGGTGATTATCCTCATTATATCGGGATTCATTGTAATTGGTGATATTTGAGGAAATCGCATGGGTTGTTTGCCGGACGACAAATATTTGGTTTTGAATATCCGTTGTAATGCACCAATTTCAAATTGATATATCTGTACGTTTATTTTCATAAAGTGAGATATAACTTTTTGAAATTATGTCTATGACGTTTACCAATATCAGAGGATGGTTAGGTAAAGAGTATTAAACAGCGGTGTAATTCTTCATAACCATAGTACAGTTTTCAAACAACGACGCACAGGGTTTGAGTTATTCAACTCAGGGGACTTGTACAGAGTATTGTATATTGTCCAGTGTCCATTATGGATAGAGGGGTTGGTCCTCGTACTATATTCGATTTGCTTATGACTTCTCTAGTTTTTAGACAAGTGTTTCGTAGAAACACAAGGTCCAACTTTTGAGAAGTTATAGGTATAAGAGTAAAGTAGAGAACCAGATGTTGCGAGTATCGGGATTCTTCAAGGTGATCGAAGATGTAGATACTTGTGTATAGTATTCAGTTAATAGTAATGATTAAGAGAACTTGCTTCTTTTTCAGGTTGCTCATAATTGGAAGCACTCCTAAGTTGAGTAATGCTGATCGGCCTCTTTCCATTTAGTTGACATGCACTGAAGATAGCTGCATGATTTGAATCTGGTTTCAATTAAATTAGTGCCTTTGTTTCTATATTGGATATAGAATGGTTCATATCTTAACGATGTTAAGGTACGGGGAGTTGTCCGGCTTATGCTTAAAACCAGACTCTGGATAACTCAAGGCACGTTTCTGTAATGGCTGTTTGTAGGTTGACCCGGGCTATGACGAGGGTTGATTTTCTCCCATCTGGAAGATCAATAGTGATATTGTTCTTGACTTGCCACAGTTTTAGTAAAATGGATTTTTTTTTTCAGAAAACAGTATTGGGAGTATGGTAGAACTGGAAGTGATTCCTGAACCGCAAACGATTACTGAAAATTTGATAAGAACCTAAAGATTAAATCTGGTTACATTCCATTAGCCACTCCACAGATATGGTGGGTAACCTCAGGCACCCGAGAGGTACTCCGGTAGCCTCAAGGACGGTGGCAGGGAGGTTCTTGTTTACCCAGACATTGCCATTGCTGTTGTTCTAGACTGTGAGACCCGGCAGGAGGATGAGTATAGCGTCGTTCTGAACTAGCTTTTGAAGTGTACGTGTATACGATTCTGCCAGAGGGTTGTCGTAGTCAGTGGGAGCAGTGGAAGCATCGGTGGACAAGTAGCTTATGTCTATTTATAGACTAAAGCAGATATAGCGGAGATAGATCATCTATTTCTGATGTGACAGTCATAGGTTTGACTTCATCAGAATAGGGGATGGATCTGTTAAGAAGGTAATAGGGTGTGATGTCCTAGTATTTGGATGACATACACAGAGTAGGAAGTGATATTCCTATACTACGATCGGTTATACTTTGGTTGTCACACAGTGTTTTCTCCATATAGGATATGGATATTATATCAGACATTCTGGTTACTAGATCTATGGTTTTAGATCTAGATTTGGGTAGTTTCCCAATCAGGGTACTTAGACAGCATTCTAAAGGTATTTAGAATGGACGACTCCTGGCACGGTAGTGTACCTGCTGGTGATGGAGTCACCCTCTCTAAAGGTGTCTTACAGACTAAAAGGGAGAGAGATGTGCATGATTGGCAGATCACTTGCTTATGCAATTGAGTTGATCATGAGATGTCAAGTACCACACCAGATGTTGTTTTTGTACAAGTTGCAATAAGTTGATATTGATCGAATCCTGGAGAAACATTCGGAAGCAGTTTTAGAACATAAGTGGATATTCTAGGGAAATGATAAGGGCAGCCTCTTTCGGGGACGGTTATCATTCCAGGCTTCCAAGGTGACCCGGATGACAGAGTGACTGTCAGAGTTATAGTTTTCCCTCTGATGAGGGGCAGTATTTTGGACAACTGGTCCAAGCGGATACTGAGGGAGGTGTGGCGCAGGATACTGATTAATTTCAGTTGACGATACAGTCTAAGATGTTTGGATTTGGAGTTCATTTATGAACTAGGTCCCATCAGATATCCAGACACATTCTAAGATAGGTATTACTCATTTCGGGAGATGGCTTTCTCCGCGAACTTGAGATAAAGAGAGACATAGAAAGAAACATCAGGAAGGATCCACTCACTGAGGCTATCCCTCGAACGCAATAGTTTCGCAAACGGGTTTTGTGAGACTGATTAGTAGAGGAGTTGGGTGTTCGGTATCACACGGGGTGTGCATATGCTATATCGCAATAATTAGCCTTGAGTGCAAGTGGGAGATTGTTGGATATAGTGCCCTTAGAGTCAATTATTGGATCACAGGCACGTGATTGCAATGATTGAGGGAGGACCTATACCGGTAGGACAGTCTTACTCGAGATGATAGTATGCTAACTGGTTTATCTTTATCATCGTGTACTACTTTAGGTGACCTTACAGGTCACTATTGCACGTTGATAGAGCCCTTAGGATTCTTGCTTGACTGCCAACAGTATGATGGCGATCATATACGTGGGAGCTGGGGTCTATAAGCGCATCCTTAAACGGTCCCTAGTCGTGGGAGTTTCGAGACAGGGCATCGATACTCCAGAGTAGACTAGTGTATTCCGTCGAGACCCTGACGAGGGGTCGTGGCCGTCTCACAAGCCACTGGTGTCAGTTGGTTCACCTAAGATGTATACAGGTGCTCATTGGGTTATGAGTACACCGGACATGACTCGCCGGGAATATGCTAGTTGGGATTATACCTGACGTCAGATAGCAGTTCCCTGGTGATATGTGTACAGGTTAGTTCATCGATCTGAGATCGTTATTTTTCTCGTGTGAGTTCCCACTGTACTTTGATTACTACCCTACCACGGCTCAAAGGAGTCGTGCAGACAGGTTTTAGTTGGGTATAGTCCTGAGCCACATGGAGGCAGTGAGCGGATCGGCAGGGGTTTCGTCTCTCCCGGTATTGGGGGGTGAGATCGCGCTGTGTCTAGGAGAGCCATTACACAAAGCTCTCGGCCGAGGCAGGAGATTTACTGGTAGGTATTCCAGTAGTATCTCAGGGTGTTCTGGGCTACACTCCGACACGACTTGTACCGCTTTTGGGGGTCTGACTTTTACCAACCCCCTAGGCCCGCCATGCGATTCTCATAGACGAACGGACCGGACTGTACGGATATTGTCACTGACAGGCTCAGTAGGGTGTCAGGATGAGTTCGCTCATCGACCTCCCTTTTGGTCAATACTTGGTAGCCCGTTATGTACGGCTAATACCTCTGACGTGCTAGTGGTTAAATCCACAGCCAAATTATTGACGAGTCTTTAGAGTCGCCCACAGACAGTTTCTCAAGTTTCGGGCGAAACGTTGTAGAGGCCGTATGATATATGGCAGGGTTCGATCTTATACGTGCGGTATTGCACGGATCATGATCGGACGGATCATACTAGTGGGCTTTGGTTTAAGCCGGATCCTAGTATTAGATTTGTTGGATTACTTTAGTCTTATCGCATTCGCATTCAGTCGGAATGCGGATGCAAGTATGTATATACAGGTGAGGGGTATCCTTATGATCCGTCACGAGTTTACTTTATATGTTGCCGGATTTTCTTGTTGGACCAAACTTTTGGATTAATGTTTGGATAGTGGATAATAGAATTAGTGAGTTAGAAATCATCATTAGATGCATTAATGTGACATAGACATATACTATGAGTCATGGTCTCTTTTTTAGCAAATGTGTCATATTAATGGATTGTTTTGAGTCATGAAATGAGAAGGAGAGAGAGAGGGGCTTCCATGAATAGGTAGTGAGCTCTCATATTATTTTACTCTCTCACTCTTATTTTGATAACAACATCACAAAAGAAAAAGAAAAGAAAAGCTCTCTTCTTCTTCTTCTTCCTCTAGCTCTTTATTTCCATTAATGGCAACACCTTCAACCTCCATCCAAGTAATGGATGCAAGAGGCAAAGTGATCACAAATATTCTCTACAACACCTAGGCCACGTCGACTAGCACACTTCGTGCCCGAGTTTTTTCGGATGAAGCGGGAGCCCGTAAAAAGACTTCTCGATGTGGTGCTCTTTCCGATGAGGAGATGAAGACCGGAGATGCTGCAGGGAGCTTGAGATGGTGGCCAAAGACCGAAGGACACGGATCGATCGGTATAGCTCTCTATCCCTCTCTCTTGTAGCTAGTTGTAGGTTAATGGTTCGATCCGGGTTTTTAAGCATACGATAGTGCCGGTTTTCATGTTAAGAAAAATTTTCATTTCCGCATTTTGGCCTCGGAAAGACGGCCGGGGCGCTACCGTAGTCTTACACTTTGTACTTTATTATATTTACTGATGATCTCTCAAGATTCGCATATGTGTTCCTGTTGAAACACAAGTCCGAATCTTTTGAGAAATTCAAAGAATATAAGTTGGAAGTAGAGAACCAAAATGGGTATAAGAATTATGTCCTTTGATGAGATCAGGGAGGAGAATACAAGAGCACGGAGATCCTAGGCTATTCTAAAGGAGAATGAGATTCTCTCTCAGCATTACTCCTCCACATTCACCACAGTACGTCGGTGTATCGGGGCGGAGCAATCACAACCTATTAGATATGGTGCGCTCTATGATGAGTATTACTGAGTTTCCTATTTCCTTTTGGGAGTTATGCACTTGAGAAGTTGCATACCTATTGAATTGAGTTCCAACTAAATCTGGTGCCTACCACTCCATATGCGATATGGTATGGGAAGAGCCCATCTCTTAAGTAATTTAAGATTTGGGGTTGTCCGGCCTATGTCAAAAACAAAATCTGGACAAGCTCAAGGCAATGTCAGTGCTGTGGAAGTTTGCTGGATATCCCAAGCATTAGCAACGGAATATCTTCTACCGCACCGAGGAACAAAAGGTGTTTTGTTTCTAAAGCATGCCACCTTTGTGAAAGGGTATTTCTTATGAAGAAATTAATGGTCATGAGGTAGAACTGGAAGGTGTTCCATCTATACAAACTGCAGCTGATGATTTGGTAGAACCAGAGGATTCAATAGCTCACAACGAACCTCAGCCTCTCCGCCGATCTAGTTGGGTTCCTCATCCACCTGCGAGATACTTCGGTTTCTCTATAACAGTGGGAGCGAGGATTGCATCATGAGATGATGACCCAACTATTTTCGAGTAGGCCATCAGGAGTGGGGACTCTGTGAGAATGGCTGGATGCTATGAGATCTGAGATGGAATCTATGTATACCAACAAAGTATGGACTTTGTTTGCTTTATCTGAAGGGTTAAATCCCTATCAGAAGCAAGTATATCTTGAGAAGATTACTTGGTGTGTATGGAAAAGTTGAGACTTTTAAAGCTATGCTTAAGTCCATCCAGATCCTACTTGTCACTGCTATATACCATAACTACGATATCTGGCGGTTGGGTGTCATGACTGCTTTTCTAAATAATGATTTAGAAGAGAGCGTCTATAAGTACACAGCCAGAGGGCTTTGTAGACAGTGGGAGCAGCGGAAACGTGTGCAAGTTGCTTTACGGGTTAAAGCAGGCATCGCAGACTTGGAACATCTCTTTTGATGTGGTAGTCAAAGGGTTTGACTTCATCAAAATGGTAGATAAACCTTGTATAAACAAAAAGGTAGTAGGGAGTATGGTGATGATCCTCGTATTGTACGTGGATGACATACCCTAGATAGGAAAGGAGTTTCCTATGCTGCGCTCGATCAATCTCCTCTTATCACCAGTATTCTCCATATAGGATCAAGGTGATGCCTCCTAAATCCTGGGTTTTGGATTTATGAGATAGATCTAAGTGGATGTTAGGAATCTTACTAGGTATAGTAAGATGGTATCAATCGATCCTGGAGAGAATCACTGGAAACGTTCCACGGTGATAAGGACGACTGAATGTCAGTCACAGGCATTGTCTTTACCCTCAGTAGAGGGACGGTATGTTGGAAGAGTTCCAAGCTAGATGCCGTGACATACTAGACGATAAAGGCTGGATATATTGATACCAAGGATGCTACCAAAGAAATAGTCTGGATGTACACTAGTTCATGAGATGAACTTCGTTCCTACCATTGTGTGACAATGGAGTTGTGGCTTAGGCCTAGGAACCCCCTGTTCCATTTGTGATCCAGACATATTCTTAAACAGTATCACCTGATCATGGAGATGGTTGATCTCCAGGGAGATCCAGGTTTAGGAGAGTAGACATTGAGGACAACACGGTGGATCCACTCACAAAGGCCTATTCCCAGGAGAGACTATTATGGGATGGTTGAGTATAAGATACTTTAACCACTGCTGATTGTTGCGTATGAGATACTACAATAGATGGCCCTAGTGCAAGTGTGAGATTGTTAGTAATATGTATGCCCTAGAGGCCATTACTGTACATACGATGTATATTGTAGTGGATGCTTGGACATATATGAGGAGGACTTTCTTGCTCGACATGATAGTATGCTACCTGGTTGCCCTTTCTCTTAACATGTACACTGATTGTCTCTATATTACATGTTGATAAAGCCCTTAGGATGAGTACTTGACTACTGGGATTATGATCTAGATCATACTACTGGATACAGAGTAGTCGATAAATACATCCTTCAAATGTTCCTAGTTGAGGGTGTATCGAGACAGGGCATCGATATACCAGAGTAGACTAGCGTATAAGCTTCTCGACCCATATGATGGGCGATAGATGATCCCATATCCATTGGTGTTTGACATTAGAGAAGGTATGCGGGTGCTCAGTGGGGACTGGGTACACTGAACGGACTCGTCGAGAACTCCTTGATGGTATTGTACATATCGTCGGATAGCAGTTCTTTGGTGACACTGGTACAGGTTAGTCTGTAGACCCGAGATCGTCATAGAGTCTTGTATGATTCCCACCGTGCTTTGATTTCCACCTTACTACGTTTAAGAGAATGTGCAAAACGGTGGCTTTTGGGTACAGTCCCGAGTCATATGGAGGCAATGAGCGATAGGAGTGGTTTCGTCTCTCCCGGTATAAGGAGTTGATGTTGCGCTATGCTCGATTAGCCATAACTTGAAATCCCTGACCAGGGTTGCTGAGATCTACTGGTAAGTGTTATCAGTAGTTTCTCGACCGTTATGGACCTTGCATCGGCATGACTTATCAGGCTATTGGGGTCTGACGTTATACCACCCCCAGGCTGTGATATGCGATATATCAGACGAAGAGACCGGACTGTACGGTAGTATTACTGATTGGATTCACAGGAGTACGAATAGGCTTGTTTGTTGATCTTCTGATCGCTCAATACCCTGGTGGCCGTTACGTTTAGCATACTGCTTGCGGCTTGTGGGTGTTTGATATGGTCATTACCTACTGCCGGCGTATTGACGAGTCTTTAGAGTCCTATACAGAGGTTTCCTGGCTCAAGGGAAACGCAGTAGGAGCGCATATGTGATATGTGCGGGACCGAGATTAATGCGAGTATGTGATACCGCATTCTATTCTCTCTATGTGTGACATGACTGGTTATATGTGATATAGCCGAGTTATCGGATCAAGCGTTGATTCGATAAGATGTTGCATTTGATATTAGTCGGTTATATGTGATATAGCCAGATTATTAAATCAAGATTTGATTTGATAATTTAATGTATAATTATATATTTGATATATTATATTACATTAACTAATGTTTAGCTCACTATTGATTTCTTTTCTCACATGATGTGCACATTCTATATATGTGATATGTATATTTGTGTACATGTACTGTGTCATGTTTGATGATACATACAAGATGGGTGTATGAGATTAATACCATGCTAGGGATAAGCTAGGGATTCTATTTATGTTAAGCTAATTCAAAAGAGATTGAGTTTTTCAAGGTAAAGCTTGGACAAAAGCTTTTGGATAAATTTTGACAAAGTCAACTCTTTTGTCTAGTTAAAAATATTTATCAAACCCAACCCTTAACCATAGTGTGTGGTTTATTCTCTACATGAGTTAAGCATGATAGCTTTAACTCAACCATGGGTGCAATAATTCATTTGGATGAATCATTCATGAGTTCTTCTTCTTCTTCTTCAAGCTCCATGAAAAGCATTCTATCTTCAATGGAGGTATGAGATAAAATGTGAGAAAATGATTTCTAAAGTGAGCAAACATCCTACTTCATCATCCTCTACTACTTTCCATTTAGTAGAGTGTGTTTGCTTCACTAATTACATGATTAGTGAAGAAATAGCTTGGGTTAGAGTCTTCTCGACGTTAGATCATTTTCGGCCTCGAAGTCTTCGAAGCAAGCACGTTTGTTTCTTCAAGGGAGCCTCTCTAGAGTCCGGAGTACAGGATCGCAGTGAAGGGGACTACTACACGAAGCTATTTGATGTGAAGGACCGGTCTACAAAGGTTGTATTCCTTGCTCACTATTAGATGCAAAGTGTATGTATATGTTTTCCGTATTATTTCTAGTTAACGATTCATGGTTAGGGTTAGCTAGAACGGCAAAATTTTGAATATGGCATGGACGATGCCTCCCGAAACCTTGCTTCCGTGCTAGGCAATCCTACAGTAAGGATGCACTTGATTGTCGACCCCCTGTTTACCGCCGAAAACCGGGAAGACAATCGTCTTGCATGAATTTGGGGGCAGATGCTATTTGGTTTTATCCGTCCACCTCTCCGAAGATGCCAAGTTGATTTATGGCACCGTGTATCGAAGGTTTAGAGGGATGCGGCCGATGTAGCAGACTTCGCCATATTCCCCCTCATTGTGAAGGGTTTTTTTATTGTGGGGACGCTCTTCCCTGCTGGCGCAATCCCTTGCAGTTAATTACGCTACCGCATCACGATAATCGCTTTCTCCTTCTCCAGATGGTCACTTCGTATCGTATATGTTTGTTTTATTTTTGGTTGCCCGTGGATTGTATACGGAGACTAATTTATGTTGTCGCCCGTAGGGCGTGGCTTAGTCCAAATCCGTATTTTCTTAGATTTGGGTTTTGGGTTGGGTTTAAGGATCGCTAATCTCATTTAAGACTAAGATCAACTTAAACGTTTGTTAAGGATACGTTAGTCTAATTTTAGACTAAGATCTACTTAACAGAATCATTTAGATCCAACAAAAGTGCATTTGGGCTCAATTGTTTTAGTTTAGGGACATTGCAGTCCATTGGGTTTAAGGACATCATAGTCCGTGACAGTTTAAAGACATCATAGTCTGTAAAGTTTAAAGACATCATAGTCTATAAGTTTAAGGATCTCATAGTCCATAAAGTTTAAGGACATCATAGTCCATGAGTTTAAGAACCCCACAGTCCGTAAAGTTTAAGGACATCATAGTCCAGTTTTAAAATGTCATAGTCTGTGTAGTTTTGGTTCAACCATTTGGGGTGCACCAAAAGTTATTGGTTATTGGGACCTTCCATCTCTCTGAAGACGTTGAGGAATCACAACGACGTATATCATAGTTATGAAGAGATGTATCCTTGAACCAATGTTGGTTGGGAGATCTGTAGTAAAGTTTGGGACTAAGATCAGTTAAAAAGATTCGTGAGCATATGGGCTCAATTAATCCAAATGAGGGATCTGTGGCCAACTTGGGCTTGGTCCACTCAATTAAAATGTTGGACATTTAATTAGGCTCAGTCTTTTTTCATTTAACAATGCTGAGCATTGGTTTGGGTTCTGACAACCCTTTTTTCTTTTATTGAGTGTTGATCACTCATTATGGCTCTGGGGTTTTATTAAATGAACAGTTTATGTTCCCTTAGTGCACACGTGAGGAGCACGTGATGCGCTTGGCGCTGAGCACCAGATTTAGAGTGTTAAGGCGCTTCCTGTGAGATAGCGCACACGTGAGGAGCATGTGGCGCGCTTGGCGCTTAGCGCCAGTTAATGAGTGTAGAGCGCTCCCTATAAAATGGCGCCTATATGAAGAGCACGTGATGCGCTTGGCGCTGAGCGCCAGTTTTAGAGCGCTAAGGCGCTTCTTTGAATTGGAGCGCTAGGAGCGCTGCGGCGCTGTGCACCAGTTTTTGAGCGCTAAGGCGTTTCTTTTAATTGGGGCGCTGCGGCGCTATGCGCCAGTCTTGGAGCGCCAAGGCGTTTCTTTTTAATTGGAGCGCTAATGCTCTTTTTAGGCAATTTTGATCAGTTCTGCGCTCTGAGAATTAAATCCTCGGTTTATAGGAGACTTTGTCTCATAGATCTAAGAACTACTTTCTTATTTTAATAGGATATGTTACAATCTCTTCTGTTTTTGTGAAAGACTTTGTCTTTGTCTTATAGATCTGTGATCTAAAGAGAACTAAGTTCTTCTCTCTCCCTCTTTATGATGAGATGCTTCAATCTCTTCTATTTATATGAAAGACTTCTGTCTTTGTAGATCTATGATCTAGAAAAGAACTAAGTTCTTCTTCCTAATGAGATGTTTTGATCTCTCTGTTTTATTACCTTGAAGAAATTCTTCTTCCGAGAGCTTGTTCTTCTCTTTGAAATTACTCAAAGTTTATGGGGGGGTTCTTCTGTGCAAGACTTGAAGTCTTCGGTCCTTTATATAGGGGAGGCTGATTTGTTGAATCAGTTAAAGAGATCTTTTCTCTAATTGATTTGGGGATGTTTCCCACCGTTAGATCTTTGATCTAAGGGATTCTGTTTTACAGAAGGCAATTTTCTTGTTTTTAACAAGATTGGGAAAATATTTTCCCATACAGAACTTATTTTGTATCTTGGTGATTTTTAATCACCATTGGATTTTTGAACCAACGGCGCTCTGACTTTCAGAGGTAATTTGATGATTTTTAGTCATCTTTGTTGGATCTTTGATCTAAGGGTGGGGAACATTTAGTTCCAGCGCTAGCGCTCTCGTGCTTTGCACGTGAGCGCTGCATCAGAGTCTTTGACTCTTGGTGCTAGCACGCTTAGCGCTAGCGCTCTCGTGGTTTGCACGTGAGCGCTGCATCAGAGTTTTTGACTCTTAGCGCTGGCGCTGCTAGCGCGAGCGCTCTCGTGCTTTGCACGTGAGCGCTGCATCAGAGTCTTTGACTCTTGGTGCTAGCACGCTTAGCACTAGCACTCTTGTGTTTTGTACGTGAGCACTACATCAGAGTCTTTGACTCTTATCTCCTGCTTTGCACGTGAGCGCTGCATCAGAGTTTTTGACTCTTAACGCTAGTGCATTTTAGCACTAGCGCTTTTATGAAGCGCTGTTTCATTTCAAATTTCAAAATTTGAACAGAGCTTTGCTCTGATTGGGGGAAACAAATGCTCCCCCACCGTTGCGCTCACGTGTCTTACACGTGAGTGCAGCGGTGGCAGCATCTCCGCTATTGGATCAACTTAAAAGTTGAAACGGCTCTCAGTGCCTGTAAATAGGGCCTTTGGCCCTTGAGATGACCTCTGTTCATCTTCTTGTTTTCTTTTGAGAATTAATTCTCTTTCAAAGACAGAACCCTGTCAAAAATTTTAGGTAAAGATTAAATCTTTGAAGGGATTACTTCATAATTTAGGGTTTCACCCATTAACAGAGTCTTGCTCTATTCAGATCATAAATCTAAAGAAATTTTTAGGGTTATCTTAATAGAGCTTTGCTCTATTGAAATCATAGATCTAAAGAGATCTTTCTTACGTTTCTTAACGCATTAAAGAAGAACTCCTAAAGTTCATCTTGCAGATCTTAAAGATTTCAAAGTTTTTAGCTCGGTAAAGCTTTTCTTTTAGGGTTTTTGATGGATTATTCAATTTTCTTCGCAGAGCATTGCTCTTTAGAATTTTTGGGGGGAATTTATTCCCTTCATCATTAATTATGACAGATATCGTATCTGTGGTAGAGCGCTGCTCTCAAGGGAGATTTACTCCTTGACTCGAGAAGTCTCTCATTAAATGGGAATCCTTTTTTAGGATTTCTCCTTTATTTGCAAAAATTTGAATTTATTAGGTGCCTTAATCAGAACTTCTTTTCTCCATGAGGATATCAAGAGTAGTTTAAATCCCCGCGTCTGTTTCAATAAGCATTTTCTTGATTAATGTGTCTACTAAACTCTCATTGATTTTCCTTTTCAGGTGCTATGGCCGCCCATCTGTATGATCTTAAAGAAATTATTTTTTATGGAGACATTCGTGCACTAGGTCGCTGCCAAAACCAAGAGTTTACAAATGCCTAGTGGGTTGAAGTTATGAGTCGCTTTGATGAATACAATGGTCGACTGCTTCCTCGTCGTTCCGCTCTTTTGAAGCTCGTTGTGAGAGCGATTTGGGGAGCAGTTCCTGGCTTTTATGAAGCCATGCCGCTTAAGGCATTAGATGATGCCGAAGATAAGGTGCACTCAGTATATCTGATGCTCCTGATCTCGAAAAAACGGCGAGACAATCTTGTTGATATCCTGCATAAAATCTTCCAGCAGACAATGATAATCGCTGCCTATCAGAGGGCAGAGGACATCAGTGAGGACCCTGATGGTTGCGATCGTGAGAGGATGCTTACGAGAATGGTCCGAGAGGCCCGGAGCATTTTAGATGGCCTTACTTCTGAATTTCTCAATCCATGTCCTGGATTTGATGTCTTGCCATTGTAAACATTTTAGTGATGTTTTTGTTTATTATTTTTATCGCTGTAAGAATTTTCTGAAGTATGAATAACAACTTTTTCATTTCTATGCGTTTATTTTATGCATTAAACCTTTTCGCACATACAAGAATGGGTACGCTTCGAATGCTTAACTGGATTCGAATCAAATGCTCTTTTTACTGTTTTGCATAGTATGTGGCTGACGTCCGTAGGTTTGTTCTGACTTGGCGTAAAGCAGTTTATGCACTCTTGAGTAGCACCTTCATTTCTCCGGCATGTAATTTTGGCAAATGTGGTCTGTAGATGAGAACAATGCATCTTGAACTCTTTGTAAGGTAGCGATGGCTTGGGAAATAGGTTAAGATCTGCCGCCTAAGACTTTTTAATTTTATGAGCCATGAGGGTCTCACAAAGATTTTTCTCCCTACAAGTCGTGAAGATCTCGTAGGTGTATCTTCTCCTTAGGAGTCGTGAGGACTCCTAAGTGTGTTTTCTCTTAAGAGTCGTAAGGATCTCACAAGAGAATTTTCTTCCTTACAAGTCGAGAGGACTCGTAAGTTGTTGATGAGTTGACTTTTTCCCGAGTCGAAGTGTTGCTTCGACGGGGAGGTTGAGGGTTGACTTTCTCTATTTTTTACGGTGCCAGGATCGACTTTCTCCATTTTCTACGGTGCCGGGATCGACTTTCTCGGTTTTCTACGGTGCCGGGATCGACTTTCTCCGTTTTCTACGGTGTCGGGGATCGACTTTCTCCATTTTCAACGGTGTCGGGATCGACTTTCTCTGTTTTCTACGGTGTCGGGGATCGACTTTCTCCATTTTCTACGGTGTCGGGGATCGAATTTCTCCATTTTCTACGGTGTCGGGATCGACTTTCTCCGTTTTCTATGGTGTCGGTGATCGACTTTCTCCGTTTTCTACGATGTCGGGGGTTGACTTTCGGTTGTCTGTTAACCGCAAAGTCTTGTAACTGGGGACTTTGCCATGGCTCCGGTTGGTAGTGTCATGTCCGTATCCTGTTGGAATGAGGAGGAATGCCGTTGTGAGTCTCCAGGCTGTAAATATCGCCGTCGAGATTTGACTCTCCGTTTGAAAGTGCCTGATGGGGAAATGTGGTTCCCTTTTTGTTTATACCCATGGATTGTATATAGGGGTCGGTATGGACTCGCTTGTAGGGAAAAAAGTTTCATTTCACTTTTTTATTTCTTTCCACGACGCTATATCATTTCAGCTTTTTGTATCGCGAAAGTCGCGATTGCCCAATCATTTCGGCTATTTTTTCTTTTTACTCGCTGCATTTTATTGCGAGTTGCCCAATCATTTCGGCTATTTTTTGTAAGTCCATGCTACCTCTCTCGGTACTTTCGGGAATGCGGAATTTGGTGAAAAACAATTTTCTTAGAGGTGGTAACATGGACTTAAAACCCGGATCTTTGTTAAACATCTAACTAACAACCAAACTACGAGTTGCTAACTACTCGGTTAGGGGGTTCTACCTTTCTTTTTCTCGAACTCCTTCGTCTTCAAGCTTCGATGGTCGTCCGAATCGGCTTCTCCCCGTCGTCTCCTTGCGCCGAAGATAGATCCACCTGAAAGCTTCAACCTTTGGCTCCTTCTTCGAACTTTGAAGAAACTAGTTCACTCGGTTTGCTAAACCTTGTGAACTAGAGTGAGTAGAGAAGAGTTTGTATGGGATTTTATCTATGGTTCTTGGTTCTCAACTCATGAGACAAGTGAACCATAGAGTCAAGAGAGGGAGAGCAAGAGGAGGAGATGAGAGCTCAAGAACAAGAGAGAGAATGAGCATGAAAGAATGAGAGAAGACTTTTCTAATTTGGCTCTCATAATCCAAAACAATCATAACACCTCATATCAATCAAGTATTATGTGATGGTTTAAGCAACCATAGCCATATCATTTCATGCACTCATTTTGCACAAAAGAGCAAGCAAGCAAAAGTCTTTGACATGAAATGATAGCTATAGTTATCATGATGGTCAACTAGTCAAGCCTAGTCAACCGGTCAACAAAGTCAACAAGTCAACAAAAGTCAACAAGTCAACAAAGTCAATCTCTTAACAACCATGTCACCATAATACTTAATTAATATAATTGTTAATCATATATCATATTCTCATTAGGGTTGAGCAAAAAGTCAATAAGTCAACTGTCAACGGTCAACAACCCTAATGAGAATCCTCTGCCTCTGTCTCTCTGTCAACTGTGCATACACGCTCGCATCCGCGTTCCGAGGAACACGAATGCATACTGGATAAAACCAATCCCAAAAGGTACACTAGGATCTGGCTTAAACCAAAGCCCGCTAGTGTGAACTGTCCGGACACTAAACGTGCACAAGTGCACGGATGTGACTGAACCCTGTCGCAAAACCATGCGACCTGTCGCAAAACCATGCGACCTCTACTCTTTTGCCTAAAGGCGAATAGCTTTCTGTGTGGGACTCTAAAGACTCGACACTACGCTGGCAGTGGGTTTAACCACAGACCGCAAGCGGCACTAGCTGTGCGTAACGGTCCCCAGGTAGATGCTGACAAGAAGACTGACGAGGTGAAACCCATCTGAACTCCTACTGAGCCTGAATATGACATTCTCCGTACAGTCCGGTCTGTTCGTCTGATACATCGCATGGCGGGCCTAGGGGGCGGTAAACGTCAGTCCCCTAATAGCGGTACAAGTCGCGTCGGAGTGAAGCCCAATACACCCTGAGATAACACTGGAAGCCTACCAGTATATCCCGCTTGCCCTGGCCAGGGACTACTCGTGTAATGGCTCTCCTAGACACAGCGCGATGTCAACCCCCAATACCGGGAAAGACGAATCCTGTCTAACCGTCACTGCCTCCAAGTGCTTCGGGACTGCACCCAACTACTACCTGTTTGCACGACTCCTTTGAGCCGTGGTAGGGTAGTAATCAGAGTACAGTGGGAACACACTCGAGGTGAAGTGACAGTGTCAAGTCAGCGGACTAAGCTGTACTCATGTCACCTGAGAACTGATAACTAACGATAGGTATAATACCAACCGGTCAGTTCCCGACGCGTCCTGTCCAGTGTACTCGTAACACAACGAGCACCCGCATACTATCTCCAGTACGACGTACTGATGGCTGTGGGACAGACCATCTCCCACTCTGGGATAAGAAGCGCATGCGCTAGTCTACTCCGGAGTATCGATGCCCTGTCTCGATAGTCCTGCGACTAGGGACCTGCATAAGGATGTGCTTATAGATTACCCAGCCCCACTAGTGTGACTGCCATCACAACGCTGGTAATCAAGCAAAGATCCTAAGGGCTCCACTAATATGTATAGGCGATATACTAAAATAAACACATGTACACATTGAAGTAGAAACAAACCAAGTAGCATACTACTATTTTGAGCAAGATTGTATATACAAGGTGAATATCCCAAGCTTCCATTAAGTAATATACAAACTAGTATGATACAGTAATGGCCTCTAGGGCATATACACTAACAATCTCCCACTTGCACTAAGGCCATGTACTGGCGTATCGAAGACCTATCATCTCGATCAGCCGCTCGAACTGAGTCTGGGGCAAGGCCTTGGTGAATGGATCTGCAGTGTTATCTTCTGAAGCGACTGTCCGAACCTCGATCTCCTGGCGATCCACGATCTCCCTGATCAGGTGATACCGCCTCAAGATGTGTCTGGATCTCTGATGGGACCTGGGTTCCTTCGCTAAAGCTATAGCCCCGTTGTTGTCGCAATACAGAGGTATTGGATCAACAATGGACGGAACCACCTGAAGCTCTTTCAAGAACTTCCTCATCCAGACAGCTTCTTTTGCGGCATCAGATGCAGCGATGTATTCCGCTTCCATCGTCGAGTCTGCAACGGTTTCCTGTTTGGAACTCTTCCAACACACCGCCCCTCCATTGAGGGTAAAGACAAAACCCGACATGGACTTGGAATCATCCTTGTCACTCTGGAAGCTGGAGTCAGCAAAGGCCTCGATCTGGAGGTCTTTTCCGCCATACACCAAGAACATCTCCTTAGTCCTTCTGAGGTACTTGAGAATGTTCTTTACTGCTATCCAGTGTTTCTTCCCAGGGTTTGACTGATACCGGCTTACCACACTCAGTGCATAAGCTACATCCGGTCTGGTACACAACATCGCATACATTATAGAGCCTACCGCAGAAGCGTAGAGTATAATAGACATGCGATCTCTCTCCAAATCAGTCTTGGGAGACATCTCTTTAGAGAGGGTGATCCCGTGACAAGCCGGTAGGTTACCGCGCTTGGAATCTTCCATACTGAATCTCTTCAGTATGGTGTCGATGTACCTGGACTGTGAAAGTCCTAATATCCTCTTGGATCTATCACGATGGATCCGGATCCCCAGGATGTATGAGGCATCACCCAGGTCTTTCATGGAGAACCTGTGTGACAAGAACCCCTTGACAGATTGTAGCATAGGAATGTCATTTCCTATTAAGAGAATGTCATCCATCTATAAAACGAGGAATACTACAGTTCTTGCTACAAATCTACTATTGATGCATGGTTCATCTGGATTTTTGATAAAGCCAAATTCCTTGACCGTCTCATCAAAACAGATGTTCCAACTCCGCGATGCCTGCTTTAGTCCATAGATGGACTTAAGCAACTTGCATACCTTTCCGCTGCTCCCACTCTGAATGAAACCCTTTGGTTGGTCCATATAGACACACTCCTCTAAATTTCCATTTAGAAAAGCGGTCTTTACGTCCATTTGCCAGATCTCATAATCGTGGAAGGCAGCAATGGCAAGAAGGATCCGAATGGATTTCAGCATAGCCACTGGAGAAAAGGTTTCGTCATAGTCCAAGCCAGGTCTTTGACGGAAACCCTTTGCAACAAGTCTAGCTTTATAGGTCTCAACCTGTCCATCTACACCAATCTTCCTTTTGAAGATCCACTTGCATCCTACGGGGTTTACCCCGTCTGGAGCAATGTCCAACGTCCATACTTTGTTGGTGTACATGGACTCCATTTCGGTCCGCATTGCATCCAGCCATTTTACTGAGTCAACGCTCTGAAAGGCCTGCTGGAAGCTAGTAGGCTCATCATAATCTATGATGCAATCCTCTCTATCCCCGTCTATGAGAAACCGTAGTATCTCTCGGGCGGATGAGACTGCCTACTACTCCTGCAGAGCGGCGTAGGAATGTCCTGTTCTTCCGAACTCTCTGGTTCTACTAAGCTTTCAGTAATAGTCTGTGGTTCTGGAATTTCTTCCAGTTCTACTGCGCTCCCATTAATTTCCTTTTCCAAGAAATGGTGTTCTAGAAAGTGGGCATTACGAGAAACAAGGACTTTTTGCTTCTCTGCGTAGTAGAAAAGATACCCCCTGGTGTTCTTTGGGTATCCCACAAACTTGCACAGTACTGAGCGTGCCTCGAGTTTGTCCGCATGCTGCTTTTTGACAAAAGCTGGACATCCCCAGATCTTCAGATATTGAAGATAGGGTTTCTTCCCACTCCATAACTCATAAGGTGTGGTAGGCACAGTCTTAGTGGGAACTCGGTTCAAACGGTATGCAGCTGATTCTAGCGCATACCCCCAGAATGATCGCGGTAACTCAGCATTACTCATCATGGACCGTACCATATCCAATAGGGTTCGGTTCCGTCTCTCCGATACACCATTATGTTGTGGAGTGTATGGAGGAGTAAGCTGAGAGAGAATTCCGTTCTCTTTTAAATAGTCCAGGAACTCGGCACTCAAGTATTCACCACCTCGATCCGATCTTAGAATCTTGATACTTTTGCCGGTCTGTTTTTCTACTTCATTCTTATATTCCTGGAACTTTCCAAAGGCTTCGGATTTATGTTTCATTAAGAAGACATGTCCGAACCTTGAAAAATCATCCGTAAAAGTAATGAAGTAAGAAAAACCGCTTCGCGCATGTGTAGACATTGGACCGCACACGTCACTGTGTACGAGTCCCAAGAGCTCGCTCGCCCTTACTTCGTGTCCAGTAAACGGAGTCTTTGTCATCTTTCCTTTGAGACAGGATTGACAAGTGGCATACGATTGATATTCGAACGGATTCAAATATCCTTCTGTATGTAACTTCGTCAACCTTCTCTCATTGATGTGACCCAGTCTATAATGCCATAAGAAAGTCTGATTGATTTCCGGAGACTTTCTTTTGTGTGTATTCTGGACATTGAAAATCTGTGGTTGGTTTAATACGTATATACCATTGCTCAATGTACCTGACCCAATCAGAACTTGATTAAGGTGAATGCTTACAACATTACTTACAAACGCAAATTCATAACCTTCTTTAGAAACCAAAGATACAGAAATGATATTACAAGTTGCGTTGGGTACAAAAAAGCAATTACGCAAAACCAAAACATGTCCATCTGACATTCCTAGGAGATAGTCCCCCACGGCCTTAGCATCCATGCTAGCTCCGTTTGCAACTTTGAGGGTCATGTCACCTGCTTTCAAAACCCTACGGTTTCTCAACGCCTGCAAAGAATTACAGATATGAGATCCTGATCCGGTATCCAATACCCAGGAAGTAGAGTTTATTGAAAGACAGTTTTCAATAACATACACACCTGAAGCTGAAGCTGCAACCTGCTTCAATTCCTGTGTCCTGGCTTTCCAAGCCCTGCAATCATTCTTCCAGTGTCCTTTCTTATGACAATAGAAGCATTCTTCCTTATCCATAAGCTTTCCCACTTTCTTTGTTGCTTTTGCCTTTCCCTTCGTATCCACTTTACTAACACCGCCCCTTTGTTTGGCGGGGGCTTTCTTCTTCTTTCCCTTGGCTTTCGCCTTGGACCTAGAAGTAGAAGATCCTCCTACAAACAAAGTGGATATTTCCCTACCTTTCTGTAGGGTGCCCTCTGCGCTCCTCAGCATGTTGAGGAGTTCTGAAAGTTCAACTTCCTTTTCTTGTAAGTTGAAGTTCAGTATGAACTGGGCGTAAGTGGAAGGAAGGGACTGGAGAATCAAGTCCGTATAGAGCTCATTCTCCAACGTAGTCCCAAGGTCCGCGAGCTCCTCAATGTAGCCAATCATCTTAAGCACGTGTTCCGCTACCGATGATCCGACGGCCAATCTTGCCGAAAATAACTTCTTCGACACTTCGTATCTTGCGATACGAGATTGCTCTCCATACAGTTCTTTTGTATGAAGAAATATGGATTCCAGGTTCATATTCTCGTGCCTCCTCTGATGTTCATTGTCCATAGAGGCAAGCACGAGGCACTTGGCCTTCGCGCAGTCTAATTCCCAGGTCTTACGGATTTCCTTATCCGCGACGCTGGTTTTGGGACCTGGGACAGGGGGAGCTTTTGTGGTAAGAAGATACCCCAGCTTGTCGTAAGTGATTGCCATCTTGACATTCCTGAGCCAATCTTTGTAGTTTGGCCCTGTCAGTATGTTTTTATCTAGGAGTAACTTAAGTCCAGTCATGTCGTTTGGTCGCTGCAATTAGGAGAGAGAAGAAACACTCAGCATGATGCTCTTGCAAGTTTAGAATGGTTTTTAATTTGTCTAAACAGGATGGCTCCCACTGTTTCACGAATCCCTCCTCAAACCAAAAAGAAGAATTAGTCAGGATCAATCTCACCGTACAATACTTGCTTAGCCGTTCAGCCAGGCCAGTGTCGGTACTTCGAGGGAGGTTTTCCAACGCTTTCGCGAAGTTCCTTAATTAAATAACCACTTTTCCCTGGGGGCGTAACCCCGTTAACACCTTTCTAAGCACCTACTAGGTTTATAGCATTGATCGTTTAGTGAGAAATTTCCCGAGGAGTAGCATATACTCACAGTAGGATCGGGATCCAAATATCATCGCGTGATGAAACTGAAGGAATCCTACCAGAATCATCACACTCCAAATGGTATGCAACACTAGCAAGTTTCAGTTCTTTTGAAACTCCAGATGTGGATTTTTGCCCCATGCTCTTATGACCTTGGCGTGAGGTCAAAATGTCATAAGTCACATGTCAAGTTCTTCCCATCATTATCCAGGTTAATTTGAATCCACCCGTACCTACCCTTGACGTAGGCCAAAATGGTAGTACGGTTGTCCCAAACCAACGCATTCTATCTATGCAACAGATAAATATCCGGCAGCTACCAATCACTATGCCTTGGCGTGAGGTCAAAATACATAGCTTGAATACTACCGAATATTTAACTGAAATGATGGAGGGCTACGAATGGTTTTGGCAAAACCGTGAACGTAGTGAACTTGATATAATCGATGGAACGAGATAGCTTTTTTAAAAAAGGAGTGGCTCAAGCTCCGCATTTAAAAGTTAGTTTTGAAAAGAACCGAGTGGTTTTCCGAAAGTGTTCCAACGATTTTAACTTGGTTTATTTTCTTGCATTAGTTCTTTTAATGCGTGATATTCTTGCATTAGTTCTTTTAATGCGTCCCATCATTTAATCCTACCATTGCAGAAAACAACCAAAATATGACGTACGCTTATGCCATTCACATTCGCCACAGGGCCCCGTCATTACCCGTTAGGTTACTTAACTAACGACAGAGCGGGGGCTGGGCTAGCGCGGCTGTAAAACATAAGCAACGCCTAAATAATATCATATATAGATATACTGCAATGATAGCCATTTCAGATCACGGATGAACACATTAGATATACTAGGAATCCGCAATTCATACGAGCCTGTAACGAAAAGCAGATTACACGGTCGCGGTGAATAGCCAATACCCCACCCAAGACCCCTACGGGTGCGGCAAACTACCCGCCAAGTACCCGAAGCGAAGCAACCTCCCTCAACTCCGTGAGTAGGCCACTCGGCACTTCGGCATACCCGGTAGTTTGTGCACCCCCTCCATGGGTCTATCCTAGGAGCAAAAACAGTAAAAAGAAATTATACAATGACGGCTACAACCCCGACCCGGTTGTGCGGCCATACAAATAATTATTACATCAATTTACAAATTTACATGAATTGAAAGAAAAGAAAACTCTCGTCTCACAACCCCCGGCTATTCACCCGCGACAATCCAATGAATTCATATACGCATTCCAATAACATTACAGATCACAGATTTGTATATCCCCAACTAATCGACATATAGCGATTAGCAGACGTTCAATACAAATATCACATCACAGAAAAACCCGTCAGCTTAAGTCTTTTAGAAGTTCGATCAAAAATACGGATTTTCAGGACCCCAAAAATAAAATTTTCGTTCTGGAAAATCTGGGCAGAAAATATATATTCCAAAAATCCCAAAATACCCCCATAAGCACACTGTAGCAAAGAACAACCAGAGAGGAGCCAAGACGGCCGCGGAACTGCGGCAATAGCAAGCTATTGCCGCGTTTCCGCGGCGCAATGATGAGATCAGGGGACCGTCTTTCTACAGTGCACTCTAAAAACCCTGAGTCGATTTTTGATGCATGATTTATTATTTTTACAGAACATAAAAAATCGACAGCAAGTATGAAATCGGGGTTCATTTCGGGACTTTTTCTTTGATCGATCTTCTAGCTACTTTGCTAACATGTTAGATAGAGTTTAACTAGGCTCTGATACCACTGTAAGTCCATGCTACCTCTCCCGGTACTTTCGGGCATGCGGAATTTGGTGAAAAACAATTTTCTTAGAGGTGGTAACATGGACTTAAAACCCGGATCTTTGTTAAACATCTAACTAACAACCAAACTACGAGTTGCTAACTACTCGGTTAGGGGGTTATACCTTTCTTTTTCTCGAACTCCTTCGTCTTCAAGCTTCGATGGTCGTCTGAATCGGCTTCTCCCCGTCGTCTCCTTGCGCCGAAGATAGATCCACCTGAAAGCTTCAACCTTTGGCTCCTTCTTCGAACTTTGAAGAAACTAGTTCACTCGGTTTGCTAAACCTTGTGAACTAGAGTGAGTAGAGAAGAGTTTGTATGGGATTTTATCTATGGTTCTTGGTTCTCAACTCATGAGACAAGTGAACCATAGAGTCAAGAGAGGGAGAGCAAGAGGAGGAGATGAGAGCTCAAGAACAAGAGAGAGAATGAGCATGAAAGAATGAGAGAAGACTTTTCTCATTTGGCTCTCATAATCCAAAACAATCATAACACCTCATATCAATCAAGTATTATGTGATGGTTTAAGCAACCATAGCCATATCATTTCATGCACTCATTTTGCACAAAAGAGCAAGCAAGCAAAAGTCTTTGCCATGAAATGGTAGCTATAGTTATCATGATGGTCAACTAGTCAAGCCTAGTCAACCGGTCAACAAAGTCAACAAGTCAACAAAAGTCAACAAGTCAACAAAGTCAATCTCTTAACAACCATGTCACCATAATACTTAATTAATATAATTGTTAATCATATATCATATTCTCATTAGGGTTGAGCAAAAAGTCAATAGTCAACTGTCAACGGTCAACAACCCTAATGAGAATCCTCTGCCTCTGTCTCTCCGTCAACTGTGCATACACACCCGCATCCGCGTTCCGAGGAACACGAATGCATACTGGATAAAACCAATCCCAAAAGGTACACTAGGATCTGGCTTAAACCAAATCCCGCTAGTGTGAACTGTCCGGACACTAAACGTGCACAAGTGCACGGATGTGACTGAACCCTGTCACAAAACCATGCGACCTGTCGCAAAACCATGCGACCTCTACTCTTTTGCCTAAAGGCAAATAGCTTTCTGTGTGGGACTCTAAAGACTCGACACTACGCTGGCAGTGGGTTTAACCACAGACCGCAAGCGGCACTAGCTGTGCGTAACGGTCCCCAGGTAGATGCCGACAAGAAGACTGACAAAGTGAAACCCATCTGAACTCCTACTGAGCCTGAATGTGACATTCTCCGTACAGTCCGGTCTGTTCGTCTGATACATCGCATGGCGGGCCTAGGGGGGCGGTAAACGTCAGTCCCCTAATAGCGGTACAAGTCGTGTCGGAGTGAAGCCCAATACACCCTGAGATAACACTGGAAGCCTACCAGTATATCCCGCTTGCCCTGGCCAGGGACTACTCGTGTAATGGCTCTCCTAGACACAGCGCGATGTCAACCCCCAATACCGGGAGAGACGAATCCTGTCTAACCGTCACTGCCTCCAAGTGCTTCGGGACTGCACCCAACTACTACCTGTTTGCACGACTCCTTTGAGCTGTGGTAGGGTAGTAATCAAAGTACAGTGGGAACACACTCGAGGCGAAGTGACAGTGTCAAGTCAGCGGACTAAGCTGTACTCATGTCACCTGGGAACTGATAACTGACGATAGGTATAATACCAACCGGTCAGTTCCCGACGAGTCCTGTCCAGTGTACTCGTAACCCAACGAGCACCCGCATACTATCTCCAGTACGACGTACTGATGGCTGTGGGACAGACCATCTCCCACTCTGGGATGAGAAGCGCATGCGCTAGTCTACTCCGGAGTATCGATGCTCTGTCTTGATAGTCCTGCGACTAGGGACCTGCATAAGGATGTGCTTATAGATTACCCAGCCCCACTAGTGTGACTGCCATCACAACGCTGGTAATCAAGCAAAGATCCTAAGGGCTCCACTAATATGTATAGGAGATATACTAAAATAAACACATGTACACATTGAAGTAGAAACAAACCAAGTAGCATACTACTATTTTGAGCAAGATTGTATATACAAGGTGAATATCCCAAGCTTCCATTAAGTAATATACAAACTAGTATGATACAGTAATGGCCTGTAGGGCATATACACTAACATTTTTGTATGCAAATATTTCACTTTTTGATTTTGCTGCAAGTTGCCCCATCATTTCGGCTATTTCATATGCATTTTTGGCTCGCTGATTTTTATCGCGAGTATAGAACTTGGGATCTAATACCGATTTAGGCATCGGCATCGCTATAACTGGGATATTGCCAGGAGCGAATCATCTCTTGCCGTTGTCGATTCGAACAAAGGTGGCTTAGCAAATAGGGTTAAGATCCTGTCGACTAAGGCTTTTGACTTCATGAGCCGTAAGGGTCTCATAAAGGTATTTCTCCCTACGAGTCATGAGGATCTTGTATGTGCGTTTTCTCCTTAGAGGTCGTGAGGACTCCGAAGTGCGTTTTCTCTTGTAAGTTGTAACGATCTTACAAAAGGTTTTTCTCCTTATAAGTCGAGAGGACTTGCAAGTGTTGTTCACCAAGCGGGGATATTTCATGCCATTGGCGGGAACTCGGTGGGGAAGACGTTTATTTGTGCCCGTGGATTGTATACAAGGGTCAATATTGAACCACTTATAGGGCATTATTGGGGTGTATGACGACTTAAGAACATGTTTGGATCCCGTAGCTTATGGCTTTTGAATCCTATAAGCCGTGAGGGTCTCATAGGGGAATTCTCCTTATGAGTCGTGAGGATCTCATAAGTGTAATTTCTCCTCAGGAATCGTGGGGATCCCTAAGTGTGTTGTTCCTTTGTGAGTCGTAAGGATCTCACGCGGGTATTTTCTCCTTGCAAAGTCGAGAGGATCTTGCAAGTGTCTTTAATCGAGATTGCGCCATTTCGGGTTTTCGCAAACTCGCCGGTAGCCCTGCTGTTTTTACTCACGAAGCCCTTTCGGGTTTTCATCCGTGCCTATTTTTCTTATGGACGTACCATTTTTTTATTTATTTTGCGTCATCCTTGGGATGCTGCGGTTTGTAGTAGTTTACAGACGTTTCGGTCAAGCGTAATATTTTTTCAAGAACCGACCGTTTATTAGCCTAAAGGGTGTTTCACCATGCATATTTTTGAGCAAGTAAGCCCCACCTTGATAGACCTTGTCTATGATATACGGGCCCTCATAGTTTTGCTCGAATTTCCCCCGTTTGGCACGATTAGAGAATGATCTCATAGCATGAGTTCGCCTTGGCGGAATGTTCTTGGCCTTGTCAATCTTTCGTACGAGCGCGTCATCCTTGCTTTGAAAGCCTCAAGGTTTTGTTGCGCCATGAGCCGGGTTTCGTCAAGGGCATCGAGCTCCTCCAGCCGAAGACGAGCATTCTCTTCATCAGTTAGCTCGTAATGAACCGCCACTCGTAGAGAGGGTAGCTCTATCTCCAAGGGGAGTACCGCTTCTGCGCCGAATACCAATGCATACGACATTGTATTTGTGGCCGTTTTGAACGTAGTTCGATACGCCCAGAGAGCTTCATGCAATCTCTCGTGCCAGTCCTTTTTGATTTTGGACACCGTCTTCTTTATGATCTTCGTCAAGGTCTTGTTGAAAGCCTCAGCCAAACCGTTAGCTCGGGGATTGTAGACCGAAGAGTATCTCCAGTCTATATTATGCTGCTGTGCGAATCGGCTGATTTTGTGACTTCTGTAGGCTGGCCCGTTATCGGAGATAATCCGTCGTGGAGTGTCGAACCGATAGATGACGTGTGTCTTGAAGAAATGGAGAATATTCTCTGTCTTCATCTCTCATAGCGGTACTGCTTCTACCCACTTAGAGAAATAATCGGTTGTCGCTAATATGAACCGATGTCCTCTGGACGATGCTGGTTCGATGGGCCCGATTATGTCAGTTCCGCACATTTCGAACGGCCAGCTAGCCACCATTGGATGTAGCGGATTCGGATGCTGGTGGATGAAGTCCCCATGAATTTGGCACGAGTGGCACTGCTTCGCGTATTCGAGACAGTCTTGGATCATCGTGGGCCAATAGTAGCCCATCCTTTTGATCTTCAGCTTCATCTTTGGTCCGGCTTGATGAGAACCGCAGAGTTCGTCGTGAGTTTCTTGGACGACTTTCTTTTCTTCTTCCGGTCCTAAGCATCTTAGCCACAGAGTCTCGAATGATCTCTTGTACAGCGTGTCATTGACTAAGGCGAAAGATAGAGCTCGTTTCACGAGCTGATGTCTTAAGGATGCATCTTCAGGCGTTCGACGGTATTTGAAGTAGTCTACAAAGACTCCTCTCCAATCCTTAGCCTCTTCCTGGTCTTCTATTTGGAAGGTCGTTTGTTTGGTCGCTTCCTTTTCTTCGGATGACTCCGGAGATATTTCTGCTGGCGAAAGAACCCGACGGCTTTGCACAACAATCCTCATGTCATCGAGGTTTTCGTCAGCCAGTTCTTTAGCGAGTTTGGCTAACGCATCTGTTTTGCTATTTTCCGTACGCGGTATGCTTTCCAGGGCGTAGGCAAGGATTTGAGTCAGCAATTGTTGTACTCTCTTGCCGTACTTCACCAACTCTGGTTTGCACGTTTGATAGTCGCCGTTTACTTGGCTAATGACTAGCTGGGAGTCTCCGTATATGAGGAGGTTTTCGATCCCCATGTCGACAGCGATCTCAAGACCTGCTATCAAAGCATCATATTCGGCTTCATTGTTTGTCCTCGGCTCTGTTAAGGAAAAGGCAAAGCGCATTATCCCTCCTTGTGGAGTCATGGAGATGGGACCTATCCCAGATTTGATTACAGGGGAGTTGTGCTTTCGCTTCTTCATAGAAGATGCTCCGTCGAAATAGAGTTCCCATCGGGTATCATTCTCTTTTCTCCCCCTGTCGATCGTGTCAAACGCGTGTTCGTCTGGCAATTCGCAATTTAAGGGTGAATCAGCAGGTATCAGATGCTCAACGAGGAAGTCGGCAATTGCTTGGTCTTTCACTGCTTTGAGGGGTCGGTATGCTATCGAGAACTCCATTAAGAGTAGGGCCCATTTGGCGAGCTGTCCCGTTAGTATGGCTCTTGACAACAAATATTTAAGAGGATCCACTTTTGATATTAGGTTGACCTCATATGCCAAAGCATAATGCCTGAGCTTCGTTATCATGAAGAATAACGCCAGGCAGTGTTTTTCGATGGGGGAGTAGTTGTTTTCTGCCCCCAGGAGAACTCGACTCAAATAGTAGAGGGCTCTCTCTTTCCCTTGGTCGTTCACCTGTGCCCATAGCGCGCCTAAAGAACCTTCAAGGGCTGTTGTGTACAGGATGAGGGGTTTTCCCTTGACCAGAGCGGTCAGTATCGGCGGATT
The DNA here is from genome assembly GCA_030015575.1 of Agapanthus africanus. NCBI lineage: Eukaryota > Viridiplantae > Streptophyta > Magnoliopsida > Asparagales > Amaryllidaceae > Agapanthus > Agapanthus africanus. The sequence continues at coordinate 622,513,960 of CM057342.1, forward strand.
CTGTAAGTATTGCTTGATTTCGTCTAATGCGCTTTGGCATTTGCAATCCAAGACGAACGGGGTCCCCTTCTTCATTAGATGACTGTAGGGACGACATTTTCCGGAAAGGTTGGCTATGAACCGCCGGATATACGCGAGCTTTCCTTGGAGAGACCGCAGTTGCTTGAGAGTTCTTGGCGGAGGCATTTCCATAATCGCCTTGATCTTTGACGGGTCAATCTCGATGCCCCGGTGTCGTACGATGAATCCTTGGAATTTACCCGAGGAGACTCCGAACGCACATTTGAGAGGGTTCATCTTCAAGTTGTATTTCCGTAGGCGCTGAAACACGATTTTCAGGTGCTCCTAATGTTCCTCGTACGATTTGCTTTTAACCACGAGGTCATCGATATAGCATTCGACAATTTCATGTGTGAGGTCATTGAAAATCTTCGTCATGGCCTTCTAATAGGTAGCGCCGGCGTTCTTCAGAATGAAAGGCATCACTTTGTAGCAGAATTTGCCTAGCGGGGTCCGGAAAGCGGTATGCTTCTGGTCTTCGGGATGCATCTTTATCTGATTGTATCCTGATGATTCGTCCATGAAGGAGAAGACTTCGTGAGCAGACGTGTTCTCTATCATTAGCTCGGTAACCGGTACGGGAAAATTATCCTTCGGGCATGCTTTGTTGAGATCCTGAAAGTACACGCATATGTGCACCATCCTATTTTTCTTCATCACTGGGACGATTTTGGCGATCCAGTTAGTGTACTGAACCTCTTGGATGAAGCCGGAGTCGATTAGCTTCTTGACCTCGGCGTTGATGCTCATTTCAAGTTCGACCCGCATTCTTCTTAGCGCTTGTTTGATTGTCTTGACCTCCGGAGATATCGCCAACTTGTGGACGACTATTTCTGGATCGAATCCCAGCATCTCGGAATAGTTCCACGTGAAGTAGTCTTTATACTGCATGAGCACGTATTTTAGCATAGTTACCTGTTCTTTAGACAACAACTCACTGACGAACGTAGGCCGCGGGTCGTTTGCCATCCCCAAGTCGATTTTCCTTAGATTGTCCGCAGTAGTATGTATTCCGTCTCTTTTGGCGCCGGTGGAAACTTTGAGATCACCTCGTCATCATCGTTTTCGAAGCACCAGGGGAGGTCAGCCATATCCTCGCGTACTCCTTTTCCTGACAGCGTTATCGTGTGACAGGTACGAGATCGCTTCCAAGACCGATGTTGATCCGGCTCTACTCTCGCTGCATACATGGCTTTCGGTTCATGCTTCTGTGGCGGGGTTACCTTCCAATTGTCGGATAGAGCGAACCTGCCGAGTTGATATTAGTCTTCTACCTAGTTTTTAAATGTGAAGCAATCTTCGAGAGGATGTCCTATTGCTCGGTGATAGGAGCAATAGTCTGGGTGATGAACCTCACTTGCTTATTTAGGGTGCTTGGACTCTGGGAGGGTAATCATCTGATGTTTCATGGTGAGGTCAAATATCTTCCTTGACTTGTCTTGAGGGAAGGAATATTCCCGATCCATCTTCTTCATCAGCGATGGATTCCGGCCGGCTTTTTCTCGATCACGAAGCTTCTTGGACCCGTTTCGCTGTGGTCGAATGTTTTCTCCGTTCTTTAACTTGTTTTTGTTTTTGCGTCGGGCCTTTTTGTTATCTTGGGAATGCATGGCGAGCTGACGGTGAAGGACATTGTCATCCTTCGTGGCCTGCTAAAGAAGGCGTTGCGTCCTGGCTTTCTCGTAAATGGCCATTTCGCGGCTATGGTCATCCTGGACCTTTTGACCAGCTTCCCTTATTAGCTTGTCAATCTGTTCTTCAAATGACGGACTTGGCATTTTTACGGTGGGATCTCGTTTTGGTTAAACTTCAGCGTCTTTTAACAGAGCGTCTCCTTTTTCATCGAAGTCATATATAACGTAGCAGCCATAGAATCGTTCCCGTTTCTTGGATTGAACATATCCAAGCCTGATCGTTTCCATTCTCCCATTGGGCAATTTTCGCTGAGTTCCAGAGACGTTTCAGATCCTGTTGTAGAACTGAGCTTGTCGAGCAGTCTGTTTGAAGGGTACGCCTCGGCGCCTTAATAGCCTTTTTAATCCTTCTGTGTAGTTTGTGGGCAAACGGATGTGTTGGAGCCTGTCAAGCGCAGAATCGGCACCATGCCAGATTTCTTTCTCCACTTTAGTTTTCATGGATCGATAATAGAGGATCGCCTTTTCATCCCTTCGCCTGGGAGGGACGTAGAACATCTGCAGTTCTTGCACACTATAGCTATCAAGTGCGTTGAGCTCTTTGTAATACTCTTGCAGAACCATGGCGATTCGCAAACTTCATTCATCGCCAGTGAAGGGTTGTATTGATGGCCGAACAGAAAATACTGCACTGACCTCGTCTTCAGAGTCGCTGCCGAAGACCAATATAGGGGTAGATGGTCCGGGCTTGTTGTATTGGAGAGACCCCAAATAGACTATCTCTTCCTTCTCCTCGGTATCGCTCCCAAAGACCGGAATGGTGGTGATAGCTTTTTTCTTCAGTTTATGGCATCTTTCCGTGTCTTCGAAGTTTGGTAAGAAGTATTTTGCATCTTCGTACTTTCGGACTTCATTCACGGAGAATGGGTTCAGCTTCACTGTCACGGTATACTCGAGACCATCCTTGAAATACTTCATACACTGATGTTGTGTAGAAGGGATGATGTTGTACTCGTATAACCAAGGCCTGCCGAGCAAAGCGTTGTAGCAATTCTTGGCGTCAATGACGTAAAACTTGATGTCAGTGACGAGCAGCCCAAAGCGTAACGTCAGTATCACAGACCCGAGCGTCCGTGATGAATGGGAGTCGAATATGGAGATAGTGATTTTATCCCGAGCGAGGTGTTGAATGCTCATGCAGATTTCTTTTAAGACCCTTATATTTAGGAGGTTGACAGAGGACCCGTTATCAACTAGGATCTTCCCTATCTTGATGTCATGGCAGTATTCGGTGACGTACAAGGGATGGTTGTGCTCGCATATTCCGAGGAGGAGATCTTCGTCGCCGAAAGTGACGTCAGCAGCGTGCACTGCTTCCAGCTCGGCCTTGTAGGGTTATTAGGCACTGTCACAAAGGTCTATAAGGCATGAACCATGCCCGATTTAAAATTTAGTCATGCCGAACAACCCTAACCAAGATCTTAGACTAGAGATTAGGCGAAACAAAGAGCAAGTAAACAACTTTACTTCTAAGAGTTAGGGATTACAACCTTTGTAGTCCGTTCCTTCTCTTCTAAAGCTCCGTGTTGAGGTCCCTTCGCTGCGATCATCGAATACCCGGACTCAAGAGATGCTCCATGAAGAGAAAGATGCAAGCTTGCTTCCGATCTTCGATAACAAAGATAATCTACCTTGAAGAAACCCAAGCCCAAGCTTTTGCTTCACTAATCAAGTATTAGCAAAGGAAACACCCTAATCTATCTGTCTGGAATAGATGAGGATGATGAAGTAGGAATTTAGCTCTCATTTGTTTTCTTTATCTCACTCATTTTCATCACTTTTGAAAAAGCTAGAAAGCTTTTTATCAAAGAGGAAGAAGAAGAAGAAGTAAAACCATTTGTGATGAATAACGAATCAAGTGAGGTTAGAAATGCAACCATGGGTTAAGTATGAAGATTTCACCCATGTAGAGAATCAACCATAGTTAAACGGTTGGGTTGGGTTAAACAAATATCTTTACAAAATATCTTAGCTTAAAAACAAAAGCAAAGCTTCTAGAAGCTTCAAGAAGGTTTAACCCTAATCCAAACCCTAAGTATGTTTAAACTCCACAAAACATGTTTCATTTGTAACCTTAACTTGTTAGAATATTATATATCACATATACAATATTTATTGTAACAAAATAAAATAATACAATTAACATATATCGCATATATATCAATGTATTACCCGAGTGAGAAAAAGAATCTTTAAGTGAGCTTATATTAGTTAATGTAATTTAATATATCAAATATATAATTATACATTAAATTATCGAATCAACACTTGATCCGATAATTCAGCTATTTCACAAATAACCGACTAATATATTCTGTATCAGTTCATCGAATCAACACTTGATCCGATGACCCGGCTATATCACATATACCCGGTCGATATCTCATATCGAGAAAATCTAATACGGTATCGCATACACGTATTATTCTCCGTCCCGCACATATCATATATGTGCTTCTACTCCGTTTTGCCCGAGCCAGGAAACCTCTGTATAGGACTCTAAAGAATCGTCAATACGCCGGCAGTAGGTGATGATCATATCAAACACCCACAAGGTGCAAGCAGTCAACTAAACGTAACAGCCACCCAGGTATTGAGCAATCAGAAGATCAATAAGCAAGCATGTACTTTCTGTAGGGTTCCTAGGCACACAAAGGAGGTCTCACAAGGCATCAACCATGCCAATTTCAAATTTTACGGTGCCGAGAAACCCTAGACTACGGATCGTTAACTAGATATCTAGGCGAAAGATGCAACTAGTAAACTACTTTACTAAGAGAACGGAAATACAACCTTTGTAGATCCGGTTCTCCACCTCCATAGCTCCATGATGAAGTCCTCTCCGCTGTCCAAATCGAACCATGACTCTTGCATCAGCTTCATCGGAGAAAAAGCGGGATAGGTCATCGACGACGATGCCGAAGATGATCTACGTCGAGGCATCACTAGATCAAGCTCCACCATCACCAAGCCATGAAAACTTATGAAGGAAACACCCTATACTACTTGGCAAGAGGTAGAGGATGAAGAAATAGGAAGTGGGTTCACTTTAGAATTGGATTTCTCACTCTTTTCATCAAGTTGCCATTGATGAGGCAAGCTTTTTCTTCAAGAAGAAGATGAAGAAGAAGAAGATAATATTATGATAAGTTCTAATGAAAAAGAAAAGAAACTCAAAACTTATCATCATATAACCATGGTCAAGTGTAGAGAATAAACTAGGGTTAAATGGAGTGGTTAGGGTTAAGCATGAGACAAAATGGTCACTTTGGTCAAAGCTTCATGAAGCTTCAACTAGAAAACAAAGTTAGCAACCATTTTCTCTTTATGCTTTTCATTTTCCGAAAAGAATAAATAAATAAATAAATGAATAAATCAAAACCCTAACCATTAACATGTAACCATGGTTTGATCTTTACACAAAAACCCTAGCAAACATGTATCATCAAACATGATACAATCATTTGCACAAAAAGTATATCACATATACAATGTGCACATCCGAGCGAGAAAATCCATTTAAAGTGAACCAATACTAGTTAATGCAAAGTAATATATCAAATATATAATTATACATTAAATCATTAAATCAACACTTGATTTAACGATCCGGTCATATCGCATATAACCGACTAGTATCCTATGTATCGGTTTATCGAATCAATGCTTGAATCGATAACTAGGTTATATCGCATACAACCAATCGATACATTTATCGCGAGAATGGAATACGGTATCACATACACGCATTATTCTCGGTCCCGCACATATCTCATATGCGCTCCTATTTCGTTTCGCTTGAGCCAGGAAACCTCTGTGTAGGACTCTAAAGACTCGTCAATACGCCGGCAGCAGGTGATAATCATATCAAACACCCACAAGCCGTAAGTGGTCTGCTAAACGTAACGGCCACCCGGGTATTGAGCGATCAGAAGATCGACAAGCAAGCCCTCTCACACTCCTGTGAATCCAACCAGTAACACTTACCGTACAGTCCGGTCTGATCGTCTGATATGTCGCATATCTCGCCTAGGGGTGGTAAACGTCAGACCCCAATAGCTTGATAAGTCGTGTCGATATGAGGTCTATAACAATTCGAGAAACTACTGGTAACACTTACCAGTAAATCTCAGCAACCCTGGCCTGGGATTTCCGGTTATAGCCAATCGAACACAGCGCAACATCAACCCCCTATACCGGGAGAGACGAATCCCCTCCTATCGCTCATTGCCTCCATGTGACTCGGGACTGTACCCAAAAACCACCGTTTTGCACGCCCTCTTGGACGTGGTAAGGTGGAAATCAAAGCACAGTGGGAACCACACAAGACTCTATGACGATCTCGGGTCAACAGACTACTCTGTACCAGTGTCACCAGAGAACTGCCATCTGACATAAGGTATAATACCATCTGGGAGTTCTCGGCGAGTCCGTCCAGTGTACCCAGTCTCCACTGAGCACCCGTATATCATCTCTGATGTCAAACACCAATGGATATGGGATCATCCATCGCCCATCTATATGGGTCGAGAAGGTATACGCTAGTCTACTCTGGTATATCGATGCCCCGTCTCGATACACCCTCGACTAGGGACTTTGAAGGATGTACTTATAGACTGTCTGTCCCCGCTAGTATGATCTGCATCATATTCCAGGTAGTCAAGTACACATCCCAAGGGCTTTACCAACATGTAACAGAGAGACAATCAGTATACACGTTAAGGTAAAGTGCAACCAGATAGCATACTATCATGTCGAGCAAGAAAGTCCTCCCTATATACGTCCTAGCATCCACTACAATATACATCATATGTACAGTAATGGCCTCTAGGGCATACATATAACTAACAATCTCCCACTTGCACTAGGGCCATCTGTAGCAGTGGTTGTAGTATCTCATACTCAACCATCCCATAAAAGTCTCTCTCTAGGAAAAGGCCTTTGTGAGTGGATCCGCCGTGTTGTTCTCTGAGTCGACTCTCCTAACCTCGATCACCCTGGAGATCAATCATCTCCATGATCAGGTGATACTGCCTTAGAATATGTCTGGATCACTGATGGGACGGGCGTTCCTTGGCATTAGCCACAACTCCATTGTCACACAATGGGAGGAACTAAGTTCATCTCATGAACTAATATACACCCAGACAGCCTCTTTGGTAGCATCTTAAGTAGCGACATATACAGCCTTTAATCGTCTAGTATGCCACGGTATCTAGCTTGGAACTCTTCCAACATACCGTCCCTATACTTAGGGTAAAGACAATGCCTGTGACTGACATTCAGTCATCTTATCACCCTGGAACCTTTCCAGTGATTCTCCCCAGGATTGATTGATACCTTCTCACTACAACTAGTGAGTATCCTAACATCCAATTAGATCTATCTCATAGATCCAAAATCCAGGATTTAGGAGGTATCAATTTGATCCTATATGGAGAATCATTATGATAGGCGGAGATTGATCGAGCGTAGCATAGGAAACTTCTTCCCTATCAAGAGTATGTCATCCACGTACTCTACGAGGATCGTCACTATACTCCCTACTACCTTTTTGTATATACAAGGTTCATCTACCATTTTGATGATGTCAAACTCTTTGACTAACACATCAAAACAGATGTTCCATCTCCGCGATGCCTGCTTTATCCTATAAAGCATCTTGCACACGTTTCCGCTGCTCCCACTGTCTACGAGGCCCTCTGGCTGTGTACTTATAGACTGCCTTTTCTAAAACATCATATAGAAAAGCTGTCATGACACCCAACCACCAGATATCGTAGTCATGGTATGTAGCCGTGGTAAGTAGGATCTGGATGGACTTAAGCATAGCCACCTGAAAAGGTTTCATCATTATCCACGCCTGGTCGATGACGAAAAGCTTTAACAAGTCTAGCTTTGAAAGTCTCAACTTTTCCATCTACACCAAGTAATCTTCTCAAGATATACTTGCTCCTGATGGGGATTTAACCCTTTAGATATAGCAACCAAAGTCCATACTTTGTTGGTGTATAAGGATTCCATCTCAGATCGCTAAGCATCCAGCCATTCTTATAGAGTCTTTACTCCTGATGGCCAGCTCGAAACTAGTTGGGTCATCATCTCATGATGCAATCCTCGCTCCCACTGTCATAGAGAAACCGAAGTATCTCTCAGGTGGGTGAGGAACCCTACTAGATCGGCGGAGAGGCTGAGGTTCGTTGGTGTCTATTGAATCCTTTGGTTCTGTCAAATCATCAGCTGCAGTTTTGTATGGCTGAAACCTTTCCAGTTCTATATTACAGACCTTGCCTTGAGCTTGTCCGGATTTTGCTTTTCAGACATAGGCTGGACAACCCCAAATCTTAACTAACTTAAGATATTGGCTCTTCCCTTATCATATCAAATATGAAGTGGTAGGCAACTGATTTGATTTGAACCCTATTCAATAGGTATGCAGCTTCTCAAGTGCATAACTCCCAAAAGGAAATAGGTAACTCAGTAGTACTCATCATAGAGCACACCATATCAAATAGGGTGTATCTGCTCCATCCCGATATACCATCGTGCAATGGTGTATACGGAGGAGTAATGCTGAGAGAGAATCTCATTCTCCTTTAGAAAAGTCCAGAAATTCCGTGCTCAAGTATTCTCCTCCTTGATCACATCAAAGGACATAATACTTATACCCGTATTTTGGTTCTCTACTTCTAACTTATATTCTGTGAATATCTCAAAAGGTTCGGACTTGTGTTTCAACAGGAACATATGTCTGAATCTCGAGAGATTATCAGAGAATGTAACGAAGTACAAAGAACCAGTCCTGGCATATGTAGACAGGGGACCTTACATACATCAACATGTATCATCCCAAGAGTTTACTAACTCTTTCTCTGCTTCCAGTAAACAGAGCTATGGTCATCGTATCTTTGTGACATGACTGGCAAGTTTCACAAGATGTAAATTCATACTGATTTAAATATGCATCTGTGTGCAACTTAGCTAGTCGGGTCGCATTGATATGACCTAGTCTATAATGCCTCAAGAAGGATTCGTTCATTTCTGAACTCTTCCACTTGTGTGTGTTCAATATACTAAGAATTGTAGTTTGATTTAGAACATCAATGCTTTTAGATAATGTGCCTGAACTGATCAACTTTTGATATAGGAAATGTTCAAAACATTATCCAACAATACAAAATTTTATCATTTCTTTACTAATAAAGAGATAGATATAATTTTGTATATCAGGTTCGGTATCTAATAACATTCGTTCAGAATCAATGTATTGATAATACAGGGTGACAGTGACCAACAGACTTGGCTGCAACACTTTCCCCGTTTTCTGTCTCATGAAACTTATCACCCGTTCTCAGTTCTTTGTAATGAACACACCCGAAGATGATGCATCAGCATGCACTCTCTTCGTTTGGGCGGCACGGGAATTCTGGTAATCCCCAATTTCCTGCACTGTCTTATAACAATTATAAGTTGGAGCGGGACCAATGTTCCCCAGCTCAGTATAACAAGCGGGTTCGGTCAATATTCCGTATTATTATCTTGATTAAGGCGTGACATGGTCGCTACCAGGAGAGAGAGAGAGAAGAAAACACTCAGCGTGCGCTCTTGCAAGAATAGATTGGTTATTATTTTATCTAATCAGGATGGCTCCCACTGCTTTTTATCAAATCTTCCTTCAAACCCTAAAAGGAAAGACTAGCCGGGATTAATTACACACTACAAGTTCGCCAATCTTTCAGCCAGGCCAGTGTCGGTACTTTGAGGGAGATCCCCCGTGCTTTCGCACGAACCTAATTAATGTAAACCTCGTTTTCCCAGAGGCGTAACCTCGTTGACACCTTTCTAGACACCTACTTGATCGGCTAATTGTAATGTATAAAACTCTCCCAGGAGTAACTCTTACTCACAGCGGGTATCGGGATCCAACTATCTCATAGAAGGTATGCAATCTCATTGCAAATTTCAACACTTGAAATTCCCGATAATATTTTGCCCCTAGCGTCCTATGACCTTGACGCAGGCCAACAAACCATAGTGCGCTAGTCAAGTTCAACCCGTCATTTCCTGATTGAATTAAACCCACCCGCACGACCCTTGATACAGGCCAACAAAGTCGCACGACTACCCTAATCCAATCTGCATCATATGCATAAGCAGATAAATACCAGTTAGCTACCGCACACTACGCCTTGACGCAGGCCAACAAACGTAGCACGAATACTAACTACTACTTATCTGAAATGACGGAGGGCTACGACAGGTTTTTCTGAAAACCTATTGCGTAATGAACTTGATATCGTTGTAGAATCAAATGATTTTAAAATGGAGTGCTTTTGAGGCTTTTCTAGTTTTGCTAAAGGAGTCACTCCCGGTGAAGGGATCGTCGGTCCTTTCCTCTTCGAATGAGGTGCGGGATATATCATATATATCACTGTGCAAAGCAGAACTCTTAAAATCAATCAAAAGACAAACCGAGTGTGTAGCATCTGCCATTTATTGCTAAAGGAGTCACTCCCGGTGAAGGGGTCTCGGTCCTTTCCTCATCGAATAAGGTGCAGGATATATCACATATTCCGCTGTGCAAAGCAAGAACTGTAGCTACCTGTTTTATTTTGAAATTCGATTCTACAACATCTTTAGGTTCCTTTTATTTCATTAATCACATTAATGAAGTCCCATCATTTACGTACCTAAACATCACAGATAAATACGACGTACACTTATGCCATCCGCATTCGTCTCGATGTCCCCTTGTGCACCGTTAGGTTAGGTAACTAACGGCAGAGCGGGGCAGGGCTAGCACGGGTGTAAAACATAAGTAACGTCTATATAATATATCATATATACTATATACTGTATTCATCACAGAACATCACATGATCACATCACAGATTTCGCAGCAGAAGAATCATATGAAATATTGGATATACTAGGACGTCCGTGTTTTCAATACGAGCCAGTATAAAACACGGATTCCACGGTCGTGATGAATAGCCAAGCCCACACCCCTAGACCCCTACGAGAGCGGCAAGCAACCCTACCAATTCTAGAGTTAGGAGACCCGGACTCGACTCCTCGAGTTGGTCTCCCACTGGACTCCAGAACCCGGTTACTTGTGTCCTCCTCCTTGGGTCTATCCTAGTGCGGAAAAGTAAATAATATACAAAAGGTGACATCTTCCGCAACCTGGAAGTGCCCCAATAAAAGAGTATTACATACAAGTTTTTACATGAATGAAAATGAAAAACACTCATCTCACATAAAAACCCCCGGCTATTCAAACACGATGATCCAATATAACATATCCAGCAACACATAACATCACATGTCATCAACGTAAGTAAATATGCGCATCCCAATTGTCGTTGACATATAGCAACGAAACCGGCGATATCACATATTACACTTACGGTCACAGAAAAGAAAGTGTAAAACTACAACAGTTGGAATCCGCAATCTGCATAGACATCGCATGCCTAATCAAATGAATACCTTATACATCATATGCCTAACAATTATAAACCCCGCATTTTAGTCTCATTATCGAAAACACTTTTCAATATCAAGTCGGGCAATTCAACAAGATTCCCGACATCCTGATCGAATGCTCATCGCAAACTTCAGTAGACGGCCGCACCCCCGATACCGTCGATGAAGTGCACCAAGGCGGAACACCGCTGCCGCGAGCATCCAGATGGATGCTTTCGGCGACGGGGTTCTCCTACAGTCACTTGGTCGGGGCTAAGGGATGTAGTTGTCTATTAAGTTTATCCGGCGAGTATCCGCGTACACTACGTGATTGCGACGGACTTTTGATCACATCAAAATTCCGTGGCAACCGATCAAGTGAGACTAAAGTGCTTGATTTATAACATTCATTCAGTTATCTCATAACTACTTGTGAATTCCAATTATTGTATCCCATTCCAGATAAATAGAAAATGTTAAACTTTCCGATCGAACATTCAAACACCCAAGTTTTCCGAAACAGATCAACACATGAAATAAGTTTAAAAACATCAAGTTCATGCCTCAGTACCAACGGTCCAGCCGTAGAAGGGTCAAGCCAACGCCTCACATGTGGCACGCCGTACCGCCCCAAACCCTAAGGTTCAAAGGGCAGTTCAAGACGGTCACATAATCGAGTTAAGGTTTGTTGTCTTCTAGAGGGACCATCGCTTTACTTGCACTACTTAGAACGTTATTAAACGACGGAAAAATCCAACACTTGGAAATTTCCCGGCAGGGGAAAAAGTGGGTATTTATATCCAGTCGAACTTTTTAACAGTTTCTAAAATATCCGGAAAGCCACATAGACAAAATCTGATACTCCGATCGAAACACCGAATCCCTAAAACAACCGCAGAAAATTCAACTCTTGAATAAATATTAAAAAATTTCCAGAAGACTCAGCACTTTGACACAAGAATTACTGTGCGAGACACGTGGCCTAAATCACCAACATGGCCGCGGAACCGCCGCGAAACCCAGGGTGGGGCCGCGGTTCCGCGGCTCTTTGGTCGATTTAGAGTCACGTGCTTCACAGTAACTCATAGGATTTCCTGCTGAATTTTTTGGCAATTTTTAATTCACAAAAATCCCTGTTTTTGAAAAAAATCCATAGAGCATGTTTCGAGTTCGGGTTTTGGTTCGATCGGACTTCAAATTGCGTCTAGACTTCGCCTAAGGCTCTAGCTAGGCTCGGATACCACTGTAGGGTTCCTAGGCACACAAAGAAGGTCTCACAAGGCATCAACCAGGCCAATTTCAAATTTTACGGTACCGAGAAACCCTAGACTACGGATCGTTAACTAGATATCTAGGCGAAAGATGCAACTAGTAAACTACTTTACTAAGAGAACGGAAATACAACCTTTGTAGATCCGGTTCTCCACCTCCATAGCTCCATGATGAAGTCCTCTCCGCTGTCCAAATCGAACCATGACTCTTGCATCGGCTTCATCGGAGAAAAAGCGGGCTAGGTCATCGACGACGATGCCGAAGATGATCTACATCGAGGCATCACTAGATCAAGCTCCACCTTCACCAAGCCATGAAAACTTGTGAAGGAAACACCCTATACTACTTAACAAGAGGTAGAGGATGAAGAAATAGGAAGTGGGTTCACTTTAGAATTGGATTTCTCACTCTTTTCATCAAGTTGCCATTGATGAGGCAAGCTTTTTCTTCAAGAAGAAGATGAAGAAGAAGAAGATAATATTATGATAAGTTCTAATGAAAAAGAAAAGAAACTCAAAACTTATCATCATATAACCATGGTCAAGTGTAAAGAATAAACTAGGGTTAAATAGAGTGGTTAGGGTTAAGCATGAGACAAAATGGTCACTTTGGTCAAAGCTTCATGAAGCTTCAACTAGAAAACAAAGTTAGCAACCATTTTCTCTTTATGCTTTTCATTTTCCAAAAAGAATAAATAAATAAATGAATGAATAAATCAAAACCCTAACCATTAACATGTAACCATGGTTTGATCTTTACACAAAAACCCTAGCAAACATGTATCATCAAACATGATACAATCATTTGCACAAAAAGTATATCACATATACAATGTGCACATCCGAGCGAGAAAATCCATTTAAAGTGAACCAATACTAGTTAATGCAAAGTAATATATCAAATATATAATTATACATTAAATCATTAAATCAACACTTGATTTAACGATCCGGTCATATCGCATATAACCGACTAGTATCCTATGTATCGGTTTATCGAATCAATGCTTGAATCGATAACTAGGTTATATCGCATACAACCAATCGATACATTTATCGCGAGAATGGAATACGGTATCACATACACGCATTATTCTCGGTCCCGCACATATCTCATATGCGCTCCTATTTCGTTTCTCTTGAGCCAGGAAACCTCTGTGTAGGACTCTAAAGACTCGTCAATACACCGGCAGCAGGTGATGATCATATCAAACACCCACAAGCCGCAAGTGGTCTGCTAAACGTAACGGCCACCCGGGTATTGAGCGATCAGAAGATCGACGAGCAAGCCCGCTCACACTCCTGTGAATCCAACCAGTAACACTTACCGTACAGTCCGGTCTGATCGTCTGATATGTCGCATATCTCGCCTAGGGGTGGTAAACGTCAGACCCCAATAGCTTGATAAGTCGTGTCGATATGAGGTCTATAACAATTCGAGAAACTATTGGTAACACTTACCAGTAAATCTCAGCAACCCTGGCCAGGGATTTCCGGTTATAGCCAATCGAACACAGCGCAACATCATCTCCCTATACCGGGAGAGACGAATCCCCTCCTATCGCTCATTGCCTCCATGTAACTCGGGACTGTACCCAAAAACAACCGTTTTGCATGCCCTCTTGGACATGGTAAGGTGGAAATCAAAGCACAGTGGGAACCACACAAGACTCTATGACGATCTCGGGTCAACAGACTACTCTGTACCAGTGTCACCAGAGAACTGCCATCTGACGTAAGGTATAATACCATCTGGGAGTTCTCGGCGAGTCCGTCCAGTGTACCCAGTCTCCACTGAGCACCCGTATATCATCTCTGATGTCAAACACCAATGGATATGGGATCATCCATCGCCCATCTGTATGGGTCGAGAAGGTATACGCTAGTCTACTCTGGTATATCGATGCCCCGTCTCGATACACCCTCGACTAGGGACTTTGAAGGATGTACTTATAGACTGTCTATCCCCACTAGTATGATCTACATCATAGTCCAGGTAGTCAAGTACACATCCCAAGGGCTTTACCAACATGTAACAGAGAGACAATCAGTATACACGTTAAGGTAAAGTGCAACCAGATAGCATACTATCATGTCGAGCAAGAAAGTCCTCCCTATATACGTCCTAGCGTCCATTACAATATACATCATATGTACAGTAATGGCCTCTAGGGCATACATATAACTAACAATTTCTCCCGTGAATCCAACCAGTAACACTCCCGTACAGTCCGGTCTCTTCGTCTGATATGTCGCATATCTCACCTAGGGGTGGTAAACGTCAGACCCCAATAGGTTGATAAGTCATGTCGATATGAGGTCTATAACAGTTTGAGAAACTACTGATAACACTTATCAGTAAATCTCAGCAACCCTGGCCAGAGATTTCCAGTTATAACCAATCGAACACAGCGTAACATCAACTCCCTATACCGGGAGAGACGAAACCCCTCCTATCTCTCATTGCCTCCATGTGATTCGGGACTGTACCCAAAAGCCACCTTTTTGCACGCCCTTTTAGACGTGGTATGATGGAAATCAAAGCACAGTGGGAATCACACAAGACTCTATGACGATCTCGGGTCTACAAACTAACCTGTACCAGTGTCACCAGAGAACTGCCATCTGACGTGAGGTATAATACCATCTGGGAGTACTCGGCGAGTCCGTCCAGTGTACCCAGTCTCCACTGAGCACCGCTATACCTTCTCTGATGTCTAACACCAATGTATATGGGATCATCCATCGCCCATCATATAGGTCAAGAAGCGCATACGCTAGTCTACTATGGAGTATCGATGCCCTGTCTCGGTACTCCCACGACTAGGAACATTTGAAGGATGTACTTGGCGACTACTATGTCCCCACTATTCTGATCTGCATCATAGTCCTGGTAGTCAAGTACTCATCCTAAGGGCTTTATCAACATGTGACATAGAGACAATCATAGTACATGTTAAGATAAAGAGTAACCAGATAGCATACTATCATGTCGAGCAAGAAAGTCCTCCTTATATATGTCCCAGCATCCACAACAATATACAACGCATGTGCAGTAATGGCCTCTAAGGCATACATATAACTAACAATATCCCATTTTCACTAGGGCCATCTGTTGTGGTATCGCATACCCAACATACAACTGTGGTTGAAGTATCTCATACTCAACCATCCCATAAAAGTCTCTACTGGGAAATAGACTTTGTGAGTGGATCCGCGCTGTTGTCCTCTGTGTCTTCTCTCCTAACCTTGATCTCCGTGGAGATCAGCTATCTCCATGATCAGGTGATACTACCTTAGAATATGTCTGGATCTGTGATGGGACGGGGGTTCCTTGGCATAAGCCACAACTCCATTGTCATACAATGGCAGGAACGAAGTTCATCCCATGAACTAAAATATATCCAGACTGCCACTTTGGTAGCATCCTTGGTAACGATGTATCTTGCCTTTAATCGTCCAGTAAATCACGGTATCTTTCTTGGAACTCTTACAACATACCGTCCCTCCATTGAGGGTAAAGACAATGCCTGCGACTGACATTCCGTCGTCCTTATCACCTTGGAACCTTTCCAATGATTCTCCACAGGATCGATTGATACCATCTCACTACAACTAGTGAGAATCCTAATATCCAATTGGATCTATCTCATAGATCTATGTCCCAGGATTTAGGAGGTATCACCTTGATCCTATATGGAGAATTTTTGTGATAAGAGGAAATTGACGGAGCGTAGCATAGGAAACCCTTTCCCTATCAAGAGTATGTCATCCACGTACTCTACGAGGATCACCACTATACTCTCTACTACCTTTTTGTATATACAAGGTTCATCTACCATTTTGATGAAGTCAAATTCTTTGACTACCACATCAAAACAGACGTTCCAACTCCGCGATGCCTGATTTATTACATAAAACAACTTGCACACGTTTCCGCCGCTCCCACTGTCTATGAAGCCCTATGGCTGTATACTAATAGACGCTCTCTTCCAAATCATTATTTAGAAAAGCAGTCATGACACCCAACCGCCAGATATCGTAGTCATGGTATGTAGCCGTGGCAAGTAGGATCTGGATGGAATTAAGCATAGCTTTAAAAGTCTCAACTTTTCCATGTACACCAAGTAATCTTCTCAAGATATACTTGCTCCTGATAGGGATTTAACCCTTCAGATAAAGCAACCAAAGTCCATACTTTGTTGGTGTATAAGGATTCCATCTCAGATCGCTAAGCATCCAGCCATTCTTACAGAGTCCCACTCCTGATGGCTTGCTCGAAACTAGTTTGGTCATCATCTCATGATGCAATCCTCTCTCCCACTATCATAGAGAAACCGAAGTATCTCTCAGATGGATGAGGAACCCTACTAGATCGGCGGAGAGGCTGAGGTTCGTTGGGATCTATTGAATCTTCCGGGTTTACCAAATCATCAGCTGCAATTTGTATAGCTGGAACTCCTTCCAGTTCTACCTCAAGACCACTAATTTCTTCACAAGAAATTCCCTTTCACAAAGGTGGCATGCTGAGAAACAAAAACACATTTTGTTCCCCAGTTTGGTAGAAGATATTCCCTTGCGAATGCTTGGGATATCCATCAAACTTCCACAGAACTGACCTTGCCTCGAGCTTGTCCGGATTTTGCTTTTAAACATAGGCCGGACAACCCCAAATCTTAACATCTTTAAGAGATGGGCTCTTCCCATACCATATCACATATGGAGTGGTAGGCATCTGATTTGGTTGGAACCCAATTCAATAGGTATCCAACTTCTCAAGTGCATAGCCCCAAAAGAAAATAGGAACCTCAGTAGTACTCATCATAGAGCACACCATATCTCATAGGGTGTGATTGCTCCGCCCCGATACACCGACGTGCTGTGGTGTATACGGAGGAGTAATGTTGAGAGAGAATCTCATTCTCCTTTAGAATAGTCAGGAATTCCGTGCTCAAGTATTCTCCTCCTTGATCACATCAAAGGACATAATACTTATACTCAGTTTTTGGTTCTCTACTTCTAACTTATATTCATTGAATTTCTCAAAAGTTCCAGACGTGTGTTTCAACAGGAACATATGTCCGGATCTTGAGAGATAATCAGTGAATGTAATGAAGTACAAAGAACCGGTCTTGGCATGTGTAGACATGGGACCTTCATACATCAGCATGTATCAATCCCAAGAGTTCACTAACTCTTTCTCTGTTTCCAATAAATGGAGCTGTGGTCATCTTATCTTTGTGACATGACTGGCAAGTTTTACAAGATGTAAATCCAAACTTATTTAAATATGTATCTTTATGTAACTTCAGCTAGTCGGGTCGCATTGATATAACCTAGTCTACAATGCCTCAAGAAGGATTCGTTCATTTCTGAACTCTTCCTCTTATGTGTGTTCTGTATACTAAAAACTGTAGTTTGATTTAGAATGTCTATGCTTTTAGATAACGTGCCTAAACCGATCAACTATTGATATAGGAAATGTTCAAAACATTATCCAACAATACAAAATTATATCCTTCTTTACTAATAAAGAGACTGATACGATGTTGTATATCAGGTTCGGTATCTAATAACATTCGTTCAGAATCAATGTATTCTTGTAATTCAGGATGATAACTGCCAACAGACTTGGCTGCAACACTTGCATCATTTCCAACTCTTGAAACTTATCACCCGTTCTCAGTTCTCTACCTTTCTGTAGCCCATGTAACAAATTACATTTGCGGGATCCTGATCCGGTATCTCATACCCAGGACGTAAAGGATACTGAGAAACAGTTCTCGGTAATGAACACACCCGAAGAAGATGCATCGGCATGCACTTTCTTCGTTTGGGTGGCACGGGAATTCTGGTAATCTCCTATTTCCTGCTCTGTCTTATAACAATTATAAGTTGGAGCGGGACCAACGTTCCCTAGCGCAGTTTAACAAGCGGGTTCGGTCAATACATCCGTATTATTATCTTGATTAAGGCGTGACATGGTCGCTACATGGAGAGAGATAGAAGATAACACTCAGCATATGCTCTTGCAAGATTATATTGGTTATTAATATATCTAATCAGGATGTCTCCCACTGTTTTAGTCAAATCTTCCTTCAAACCCTAAAAGGACGACTAGCCAGGATTAATTACACTCTACAAGTTCGTCAATCTTTCAGCCAGGCCAGTTCCGGTACTTTGAGGGTGGTTCCCCGTGCTTTCGCATGGACCTAATTAAAATAAACCTCGTTGTCCCAGGGGCGTAACCCCGTTGACACCTTTCTAGACACCTACTTGATCGGCTAATTGTAATGTGTAAAACTCTCCCAGGAGTAACTCTTACTCGCAGCGGGTATCGGGATCCAACTATCTCATAGAAGGTATGCAATCTCATTGCAAATTTCAACTCTTGAAATTCCCAATAATATTTTGCCCCGAGCGATCCATGACCTTGACAAGGTCAACAAACCATAGACCGCAAGTCAAGTTCAACCCATCATTTCCTGATATGAATTAAACCCACCCGCACGACCCTTGACAAGGTCAAGAAAGTCGCACGACTACCCTAATCCAATCGCATCATATGCTTATGCAGATAAGAAGTAATCAGCTACCGCACACTATGCCTTGACAAGGTCAACAAACGCAGCACGAATACTAACTATTACTTATCTGAAATGACGGAGGGCTACGACAGGTTTTTAAGAAAACCCTTTGCATAATGAACTTGATATCGTTGTAGAATCGAGTGATTTTAATTGGAATGTTTTTGAGGCCTTTTCTAGTTTTGCTAAAGTGGTCACTCCCGGTGAGGGGATCGTCGGCTCTTTCCTCATCGAATAAGGTGCAGGATATTTCACAAATATCACTATGCAATGTAAAAACTATAAAAACACTCAAAAGTCAAACCGAATTTATAGCATCTGCTAGTTTTTCTAAAGAGATCACTCCCGGTGAAGGGATCTCGGCTCTTACCTTATCGAATAAGGTGCTGGATGTTCTACAAGTAACACCGCTATACAAAGCAAGAACTAGAACTACCAGTTTTTTAGACAAGTTTCTACAACATCTTTAGGTTTCTTTTAGTTTCATTAATCTCATTAATGAAGTCCCATTTTAATATGCTTCATAAGCATCACATTTGAAACGAAATCTGCAATATAACATATATCACATATATATAATATAAACATTCGTCTCAAACAGTAATATGATCTCATCACAGAACATTGCAGCAGAAGATAACATATGAAATATTGGATATACTAGGATTTCCGTGTTTTATGCGAGCCTGTATAAAACGCGGATTCCACGGTCGCGATGAATAGCCAAACCCACATCCCTAGACCCCTACGAGAGCAGCAAGTAACTCTGCCAATTCTAGGGTTAGGAGACCCGGTCTCGACTCCTCGAGATGGTCTCCCACTGGACCTTAGAACCCGGTTACTTGTGCTCCCCGCCTTGGGTTTACCTAATCCGGAAAAGTAAATAATATACAATGGTGACATCATCCTCAGCCCGGAAGTGCCCTAATAAAAGAATATTACATACAATGAATTTTACATGAATGGAAAAGAAAAACTCTCATCTCACATAAAACCCCCGGCTATTCAAAACGCGACGATCGAATATAACATATCACAGCAACACATAATATCACATATCATCAACGTAAGTAAATATGCGTATCCCAATTGTCGTTGATGTATAGCAACGAAACCGGCGATACACCACATATTACACTTACGGTCACAGAAAAGAAAGTGTAAAACTACAAAAGTTGGAATCCACAATCTTCTTAGATATCGCATGCCTAACCAAATGAATTCCTTAGACATCTCATGCCTAACAATTATAAACCCCGCATTTTAGTCTCGATCTCGAAAACACTTTTCAATATCAAGTCGGGCAATTCAACAAGATTCCAGACATCCTGATCGAATGCTCGTCGCAAACTTTAGTAGACGGCCGCACCCCCGGATGCCGTCGACGAAGTGTACTAAGGCGGAACACCGCTGCCGTGAGCACCCTAACGGATGCTTTTGGCGACGGGGTTCTCCTACAGTCACTTGGTCGGGCTATGGGGCGTGGCTATCTATTAAGTTTACCCGGCGAGTATCCGCGTACGCTACGTGATTGCGACGGACTTTTGATCTCATCAAAATCCCGTGGCAACCGATCAAATGAGACTAAACTACTAGATTTATAACATTCAAATTAGTTATCTTATAACTACTTATGTATTCCAAATATTGTATCACATTCCAGATAAATAGACAATGTTAAACTTTCCGATCGAATAAACAAACACCCAAGATTTCCCAAATAGCTCAACACTTGAGCGGAGTTCAAAAAGTATCCATCACATGCTACAGTACCAATGGTCCAGCCGTAGAAGGGTCAAACCAACGCCTTACATGTGGCAACGCCGTACTGCCCCAAACCCTAAGGTTTAGAGGCGGTTCAGACGGTCACATAATCGAGTTAAGCTTGGTGTTCTTCTAGAGGGTCCACCGCGTTACTTGCACGACTAAGAATGTTCTTTAACTAAGGAAAAAATCCAACACTTGGTAATTTTCTGGCAGGGGAAAAAGTGAGTTATTGATATCCGTTCGAACTTTTTAACATACTCTCAATTACCCGGAAAAAAATTAAACGAAGTTAAACTTTCCGATCGAATCAACGAATACAAAAGATCTCCAGATAACTCAACACTTGAGTAACATTAAAAATTCCCAGAAGCAGGCAAAAGTACCTACGGATGTAACTGTACAAAACCAAAACCTAATTCCATTATACGGCCGCGGAACCGCCGCGCAAGGCAGGGTATTGCCGCGGTTCCGCGGCGCTTTGAAAGAATTGGGATGTCGTATTTTACAGTTACCCTTAGAATTCCCTACTTAATTTTTTGAGTATTTTTAATACAGAAAAAATCAACATTTTCAAAAATTTCCAGAGAGGGGTGTAAAATGGGGTTTCGGGGTTCGATCGGACTTTAAACTTCGTCTAGACTTCGCCTAAAACTCTAGCTTGGCTCTGATACCACTGTAGGGTTACTAGGCACTATCACAAGGGTCTTTAAGGCATCAACCATGCTCGATTTAAAATTTAGACGTGCCGAACAACCCTAACTAAGATCTTAGAAGAGAGATTAGGCGAAACAAAGAGCAAGTAAACAACTTTACTTCTAAGAGTTAGGGATTACAACCTTTGTAGTCCGTACCTTTACTTTTAAAGCTCCGTGTTGAGGTTCCTTCGCTGCGATCATCGAGTACCCGGACTCAAGAGAGGCTCTTTGAAGAGAAAGATGCAAGCTTGCTTCCGATCTTCGATAACAAAGATGATCTACCTTGAAGAAACTCAAGCCTAAGATTTTGCTTCACTAATCAAGTATTAGCAAAGCAAACACCCTAATCTAAGTGGCTAGAATAGATGAGGATGATAAAGTAGGAATTTAGCTCTCATTTGTTTTCTTTATCTTACTCATTTTCATCACTTTTGAAAAAGCTAGAAAGCTTTTTATCAAAGAGGAAGAAGAAGAAGAAGAAAAACCATTTGTGATGAATAATGAATCAAGTGAGGTTAGAAATGCAACCATGGGTTAAGTATGAAGACTTAACCCATGTAGAGAATCAACCATGGTTAAAGGGTTGGGTTGGGTTAAACAAATTTCTTTAAGAAATATCTTAGCTTAAAAACAAAAGCAAAGCTTCTAGAAGATTCAAGAAGGTTTAACCCTAATCCAAACCCTAAAGATGTTTAAACTCCATGAAACATGTTGCATTTGTAAGCTTAACTTGTTACAATATTATATATCACATATACAATATTTATTGTAACAAAATAAAATAATACAATTAACATATATCGCATATATATCAATGTATTACCCGAGTGAGAAAAAGAATCTTTAAGTGAGCTTATATTAGTTAATGTAATTTAATATATCAAATATATAATTATACGTTAAATTATCGAATAAACACTTGATCCGATAATTCGGCTATTTCACAAATAACCGACTAATATATTCTGTATCAGTTCATCGAATCAACACTTGATCCGATGACCCGGCTATATCACATATACCTGGCCGATATCTCATATCGCGAGAATCTAATACGGTATCGCATACATGTATTATTTTCGGTCCCACACATATCATATATGTGCTCCTACTCCGTTTTGCCCGAGCCAGGAAAGCTTTGTGTAGGACTTTAAAGAAACGTCAATACGCCGGCAGTAGGTGATGATCATATCAAACACCCATAAGCTGCAAGCGGTCAGCTAAATGTAATAGCCACCCAGGTACTGAGCAATCAGAAGATCAACAAGCAAGCCTGTACTTTCTCCCGTGAATCCAACCAGTAACACTCCCGTACAGTCCGGTCCCTTCGTCTGATATGTCGCATATCTCGCCTAGGGTAGTAAACGTCAGACCCCAATAGCTTGATAAGTCGTGTCGATATGAGGTCTATAACAGTTCGAGAAACTACTGATAACACTTACAAGTAAATCTCAGCAACCCTGGCCAAGGATTTCCAGTTATAGCCAATCGACCACAGCGCAACATCAACTCCTTATACCGGGAGAGACGAAACCCCTCCTATCGCTCATTGCTTCCATGTGATTCGGGACTGTACCCAAAAGCCACCTTTTTGCACGCCCTTTTGGACGTGGTATGATGGAAATCCAAGCACAGTGGGAATCACACAAGACTCTATGACGATCTCGGTTCTACAGACTAACCTGTACCAATGTCACCAGAGAACTGCCATCTGACGTGAGGTATAATACTATCTGGGAGTTCTCGGCGAGTCCGTCCAGTGTACCCAGTGTCACATCCCGAAAGTACGGAACATGACCGGCACTTAAACTACGAACGTCTCGAGGCGTACGTAATCTAAGTAAGCCGAAAACCCAGAAATCCAAACCAAGAAAATTAGTAGAGTGAAGGAAACCAATTTAAAATCAAGTAGTTTTAATAGCATAAGCCGAATTATGCGGTTAAAAAAAACGTCAAATATTTCCTGAAAATTTCGGCAGAGTCTCCTTTGTAAATACAGGCCCCCAAACGGGATACAACATGAATAGTATACGAAATGAAAAAAAAAGGCATCCCCAAGCGGGAGCTAGCTCTTCGTCAATCGACGGTCACAACCACACAAGCAATATATTATACAACGCCAACGGCGAGGATCAAAACTCAAAACCATATAAAATCCACAGAAATATAACGCGCGACTCTAAGGTCGAAAGAATAACATCACTGGTCTCTATCTCAAAGAATAAATACATGTTTGGTTGATGGAACTTCTAGATACAACAGAGTTATAATATACAAGGTATATAATGGGGGGTACGATACAAATAAACCCACCCAATAGCAAATCACCCGAAAAAGGAAGTAGTGCCAGCAAAGCCGTAATGAAACCTGTACGGCAAAACCTGCAAGAAACTGGGGCACAACGGGGGTGAGTTGCCAACTCGTGAATAGAAAAACATCTACGAATAGAAATCACATACACAACGCAACCTAGGTCAATGATCATAATATATCCTCAAATATATGTATAACCTGTAGCCTATAACAATAGCTAGGGTATACCTCTAAGCAACGGTAATACCAAGTGCTCGTGTCAGTGCCTCAGGTAGCAATATATCATATGAATGAGGTATGAATGCATGAAAACAGAATACATGTAAATGAAGAAACTGTTTTCATAATTTAGTGAGATTTCCTTTGTATTTTTAAAATGAGGTATCATAAATGAAATCAACATCAACAGTGCCTAGTATCGACACAAAACATAAATCTCAATGTCTCAAAATCTCAAGCTCCGGCTATCCGAACTGGCCTGTATTCAGCGTGCAGATGAGCGAGCCAATTATTACTGCGAACGACGAGATATTACCCCAGATGCTGGAGCTAATGCAGTACAAGTTGTACTAAGAGATGATAGAAGGTCGCTAGTCATCGAGGATGAATGACTAGGACATGTGGATCGTTCGCCTACCCCGATGCGAGGTCATCAGATAGATTGATTCCAGCTAGAGTCGACAGAGACGATCGAATGTCAGAAACCTATTATTCTAAGTTTAAAGTATTCGGAAAGACATGCAGGCAATTCTATGGACCCTCTAAAAGAATGAAACCCTAACTCGACATAATGACCGTGTGAAAGCCTTTGAACCTTCGGGTTTGCGGCAGTTCCGCGGCACCATTAGTAAGGCTTGGGTTTGCCCTTCTGCGGCTGGACCATCGATGCTGTAGTACGTACTCGATACTGTTAAACTGTACCCAAGATGTTGAGCTCTTGGGGGATTATGAGGTTTTGATGAATCAATCGGATAGTTCGACTTCATTCGGATGCTAGGTGGTGAGATGCATTCTTGGGAGACTCCAGATACGAGGATAGCCGTTGGAGCTCAGTCCATGCAGCCACGACGAGACGAGTCCGGAGCAGTCAACATTAGAGAAAAGTGGAGTAAGAGGTTCATACGAGATCTGGATACGACGACGTTCCACTCCGCCGACATCAGAGATGCGATACGCATGCCGAGGCATTGTACTTGGATATACCTTCCAGAAGGAGTCGCGATGAGCATGCAGCCGTTCCGGAACAAGAAACAGAAATAGTAAAGGACGATGACTTCCGGACAGTTCGTGATTTGGGAGAGAACTCGACGGGACCTTTCTGGAATAAATTACGAGAAGACCTGGACCCAGGAGTAGTCATGTTATGCACACCGGCAGGCCAGAGTTCAGGATCGTCGACGAGACATGCTATGAGTGACCACGACAGTTGGCCAGAGATTCTTAGAGGATGTGCTTGAGCGGGACTATTCCGCCATACTTAATTTTGGTATTTTTAGTGATCTATTCGCATGATTTGGTTTTGATGATTGAGTTTCACGATATCGTTTTCATGCGCCATGGTTGCACCTACTGAGTATTCACGATTTTTGCACAGTTGTTGCACTTGAGATAGTTTTTTGTGCCTTAGTTCCTCATGTTTGTGATTATATGGATTTCATACAGTTGAGTTGATTTGTGCATATATACGCATACGATTTGGTTTTTGCACTCGGTATGATTCACATATGCTTGCAGTACAGTGATACGCCTTTTGTGCACTTAGATGCACTGGACTTCGATTTCGATTGTGATGCTCGATATTTGTTTTGTGTACCTTATGCACCTGATTGGATTTTGCGTATGTTCGGCGCTTGATATTGGATTTCATGATTTCGTGCATAATGAATGCACCTGGTTTTGATTTTCGTGCATGTTGAGGCATGTTTTGAGAAGCGATTTCGGTGCACACCAGATCCACTAAATCGAGATTCTTCGTGCATGTCAGATGCACCTGATTTTGCTGTCAGGCACCCATGTTGCCCATGACAGATGTTTCGTGCACACCCGATGCACTTAAATGTTGTTTCTGTGCACATGTATGGCACATATATGGATTTTGATTTCCATCTGCACCAGACGCATGTAGTATTCATACGCGTATTTTGGGATTGATTTCTTATACAGCAGTATGTTTTTATGATATTTGCTATGTGTTTTCATACTGAGCAGGACTAATCAGAGGACAGTACCTGAATATATTTTGCATTCATTGATAGTTATTGAAGGGATTTCCAAAAGGCGAGCTATAGTCTCAGTATTTACCTACGTGTCTGATATGACACGAAATGTTTAAAACAAGGAGACCCTTCTAAAATTGTTTCCAAAATGGCCGAAAGTTCCTATTAAACAAAGGATATTTATAGATATGTAGATATTTTCTTACAATAGACGTCCGCCACTGTGCAGTGCTGCGAGCATCGCACAGTGATTTGAAGAAGATTTGGCATGCATTACTTCCAGATGTTTTAATGAGGTATATCATATTGATTTTTATTGTGGATTTAGACATTATGTCTTCACCATGACTCCGATGATTGCGGGACGCTGGATGGAGTTTTGATTTTGAGTTACATGCTCATTTTTCATGCGCATACGCTGCGCTATGATTTGTTTTATATAATTATGACTTCGGAGCCCCGACGACTTGATGGTTTTGCTCAAATGTTTTAGTACTTGGGGGGAGTTTTAATTTAAATTCAGGGACCGAATTTCTTTAAGGGAGAAGATTGTAACGTTTTGGAAAATCGTTTCGGTGAAATTTCGGGAAATCGGTAAAATAAGGGAGTTTTCGGTGAAAAGTCAAAATACAAATATCTTTATTATAAAATTAAATATACATATTCTATCTATGTAATTTCTATTATTTGGTGTTTATTGAGCCACTGGTGAAATTTCAAATTTTTTGAAATTTTTTCCGAAATTAATTATTTTAATATTATTTTAAGCCGTCACTAATACATTTAATTAGGGAAAATTACAAATTGGAATGGGTTGAAACAAATTTTGTGCATCATAACACATTAAATAAAATTTTATCATGTGGTTTTTGAAATGAAATGGTTTGCCAAAACGGTTTAGAAAAATATCGAAGAAAAAGGCTTTTTTTCGGTGAATTTAGTGTTAATGGTTGTTTGGGGTATAGTATTTAACATTTTCCCACACACCCACACTCACACACCCTCGTTTCTACTCCTCTTTTCTACTGAAATCAGCAGCCCTCCCCAAACTTTTCCCCACTTCTTTTGATAAAAGAAAAGAAAATGAAAGAAAAGGAAATAATAGAAAATTGAAGCATGGTCTTGTGTTGACTTGGGTTCCTTCTCTCTCCTTGACTTCGCACACACCAACCACACTCAATCCCTCTTATTTCCTGGCCAAAATCTGGACAGCCCTCCCCTCTCTTGAATCCTCACTTTCTTCACATCAAAAATCCTCCAAAATTGCTTCAAAATCCACATAAAAACATCACTAATCCCAAATCCAACTCCTACCCATTATTTCTTGCCTATCTAGCATGGATCTAGGAGCATGGAAGCTACTTTTGGAGGCTAGGATTTGCATGCTAGATCCTTAATCTTGTGAGGTATAAATCAAGACCTTTTGTTAAATTATTGTTTGAATACCTTAAATCAAGCATTATTAGTTATTAATTTGGGTTTAATTGTATGTTTGGAAAAATTTAGTAAGGGTTTATGAAATTCATGTTAGGGTTTTTTATTATGTAATTGTGGTTGCAATTGTAGTTCTTCATATTGTGAAATGAAAACCTAATTAAATTTCTAGTTTGCAAATTGTTAGTTTGGAATTGTAATAATTAAGCTATATTGCTAACTAGGTTTTTGTAAACCATGAATTTGATTATGAGAAAATATAATTAGGTTTTTTCATGACTTCATTAACATTATTAAGTGTATTTTAATACTTTAGTTCATGCAAATCCAAGCTAGATTGTAGTTTGTGCATTTTGCTATAAAATTGTTAAAATTGCATAATTGTGCAAACTAGGTTTCTAGGAATTTTGAATATAATTGAGAGAAAATCTAGTTAATATTTTTGTGACCTAATTAAATTATTTGCATGAACTAAAGTATTAAATTATTTCAAAATAATTTAATTAGATCAAAATTCACTAAATAATTTAATTAGGTCACAAAAATATTAACTAGATTTTCTCTCAATTATATTCAAAATTCGTAGAAACCTAGTTTGCACAATTATGCAATTTTAACAATTTTATAGAAAAAATGCACAAACTACAATCTAGCTTGGATTTGCATGAACTAAAGTATTAAAATACACTTAATAATGTTAATGAAGTCATGAAAAAACCTAATTATATTTTTCTCATAATCAAATTCATGGTTTACAAAAACCTAGCTAGCAATATAGCTTAATTATTACAATTCCAAACTAACAATTTGCAAACTAGAAATTTAATTAGGTTTTCATTTCACAATATGAAAAACTACAATTGCAACCACAATTACATAATAAAAAACCCTAACATGAATTTCATAAACCCTTACTAAATTTTTCCAAACATACAATTAAACCCAAATTAATAACTAATAATGCTTGATTTAAGGTATTCAAACAACAATTTAACAAAAGGTCTTGATTTATACCTCACAAGATTAAGGATCTAGCATGCAAATCCTAGCCTCCAAAAGTAGCTTCCATGCTCCTAGATCCATACTAGATAGGCAAGAAATAATTGGTAGGAGTTGGATTTGGGATTAGTGATGTTTTTATGTGGATTTTGAAGCAATTTTGGAGGATTTTTGATGTGAAGAAAGTGAGGATTCAAGAGAGGGGAGGGCTGTCCAGATTTTGGCCAGGAAATAAGAGGGATTGAGTGTGGTTGGTGTGTGTGAAGTCAAGGAGAGAGAAGGAACCCAAGTCAACACAAGACCATGCTTCAATTTTCTATTATTTCCTTTTCTTTCATTTTCTTTTCTTTTATCAAAAGAAGTGGGGAAAAGTTTGGGGAGGGATGCTGATTTCAGCAGAAAAGAGGAGTAGAAATGAGGGTGTGTGAGTGTGGGTGTGTGGGAAAATGTTAAATACTATACCCCAAACAACCATTAACACTAAATTCACCGAAAAAAAGCCTTTTTCTTCGATATTTTTCTAAACCGTTTTGGCAAACCATTTCATTTCAAAATCCACATGATAAAATTTTATTTAATGTGTTATGATGCACAAAATTTGTTTCAACCCATTCCAATTTGTAATTTTCCCTAATTAAATGTATTAGTGACGGCTTAAAATATTATTAAAATAATTAACTTCGGAAAAAATTTCAGAAAATTTGAAATTTCACCAGTGGCTCAATAAACACCAAATACTAGAAATTACATAGCTAGAATATGTATATTTAATTTTATAATAAAGATATTTGTTTTTTGACTTTTCACCGAAAACCCCCTTATTTTACCGATTTCCCGAAATTTCACCGAAACGATTTTCCAAAACGTTACACCCAGTCTCCACTGAGCACCCCTATACCTTCTCTGATTTCAAACACCAATGGATATGGGATCATCCATCGCCTATCATATAGGTCAAGAAGCGCATACGCTAGTCTACTCTGGAGTATCGATGCTCTGTCTCGGTACTCCCACGACTAGGAACATTTGAAGGATGTACTTGGCGACTACTCTGTCCCCACTAGTATGATCTACATCATAGTCCTGGCAGTCAGGTACTCATCCTAAGGGCTTTATCAACATGTGACATAGAGACAATCAGAGTACATGTTAAGATAAAGAGTAATCAGATAGCATACTATCATGTCGAGCAAGAAAGTCCTCCCTATATATGTCCCAGCATCCACTACAATATACAACGCACGTACAGTAATGGCCTCTAGGGCATACATATAACTAACAGTCCTTCATCTTTTCTTCGGCAAGGAAAGCTTAGAACTGCTCAGGCTCTTGCAGTGCCTTGATAAAAAAATCTCTCGCCTCTTTAGATAGCAGAAGGGCATCGAGAATTCTTACACTACTACAAATAGGGGTTGCCCTACGGATTTATCCATAGGAGCAAACCACTACCCCTACGGATATATCCGTAGGGGCAAGAAATTAACCTGTAGGTGCAAAGGCCGTAGGTGCAAGTCGAAGCCTTGAACTTGCCCCTACGGACTAAAACTTGCCCCTACGGAGTTATGTGTAGGTCCAGTTGTCCCTACGGATTAGTCCGTAGGGAAAAAAAATTTATTTTATTTACGGTTTTATAAAATAGATTAGGTGTACCTACGGACTTAACAGTAGGGCCAAGTAGTGGCCCCTACGGATAAGTGCGTAGGTATATATCCATAGGGGCAAAATATCATGATACCTAATATTTTGCCCCTACGGATACCTGTGTAGGGGCATTTGTTTGCCCCTACGGATATATCCGTAGGGGCAAGATTAACCCCTGATACTGAGATCATAGGGGAAAAATATCAAGTATCCTGATATTTTGCCGCTACGGATAAATATGTAGGTACATATTTTGGCCCTACGGATTAATCCATAGGGGCATTGTTGGGCCCTACGGATTAATCCGTAGGTACATATTATCGGGTTTTTTTTAAAAAAGGGCTGCCTATTTTTTCTCGCCCTGTCCACAATAATATATACATCGATCATATATAAAATTAATCATCACGCAGAACATATATCGCAGTATTCATAATCACATCACGCATAATATACAAAATAAACCAACAAGCAGAATATGATATCAATATAAACACACAAACACCACCATTATCAATATCATCCAAAATGTAGTACAATATATATCATATAAATAAATACATGTTTAAAATATAAGAATCAAAAAGCTACCCTAGCTCGGTCCAGCTCCACCTCTGATAAACGCCAGAATCTGGCACGCCTGCTCCTCGGTCAATAAATCATGCAATGCGGAGCGTGCGGGAGTCTGAGCAGGCTGTGGAGCTGGTGATGTGGTCTGCGCAGCCGCCGTCTAGGTAGTGGCTTGCGGAGCCGTGGCTGCAGGAGTCTGGGAGGGCGGTGGAGCTATAGGAGCTGTCTACGGAACTGCAGCCGATGTAGTGGCTTGCGGAGCCGCTGCCGAAGGAGATGCATGTGGAGGCTCGGCCGATGTACCCTGTCGCGTCTGGACCTACGTATGTAATAAGCGACTAAGAACTGTGTATTATTCGAATTTGTATCATTATCAAGTTATTTCGAAACCCCAATCTATGTATACTTAGGGACTTAGGCCTCATTTGGATATCTAGTTTGGAAAACCATAGTTTATTTTAATTAGATATGTATGTATGATTAATCAAAGCTAAGTCTACAACCAAATAAGCTCAGGCTACGTACTAATATTGGATATGTTGCTATCTATAATATGACATAATATTTTACTATTAAGTAGTATACATACCAGCATCTCCTTCAACTCCTGAACGGTGGCCTTCCGGCTCTCCAGTTCCTGCTGGAAACGTCGCTCACTGGAGACGGAGGAAGTAACAGCCGGGGTGGAGTCCAACCTCATATGGACCCTGCTAGGGCCCAGTCCCCGGCCTCTCTCCCAACCTCCATGGTGCACTCCGTGTGCGGCATCCAGGACTGGGGTCAGCAGCATCGGATCGCTCTGTCCGGTAAAATCGATCCTCGATGCCTTGGCCTGCTCAACCACCCGCTCCTACACCCACATTAACCAGTAAAATATAAGTATATCATTTAAATTTGAATCTTTCATAACTAAAATTTCAAATAGAGTTTGAATAAATATTAACACTTACACAATACTCCTGGGTAGCGACGTCGGGGTATTGAAGCTCGCCCGTGGCGGGATCTGTCGAGGTGTCGTGGACGGCAAGATATGCGGACAGCACGCTCGGTATACCACCTTGCGCCAGGGTCTGAGCTCTCTGCAATATTAGAAAATAACTCTTAATATTCGATATATTAGAAAATAACTCTTAATATTGCATTATATCATAAAGGTCGGTCTATTGTAATTTACCGATAACTCCATGGCTCGAGTAATATTTCTCGAGCCGCCTGTATAAGTGGGGCGACCCCTCTTCGCCGACTTCCTATTCTCTATATTTTAAGCGGCCTGTTTCTGCACAACACATTCACATTTAGTTTTCTAATTAAGGAACAAAAAAAAATAAATTATATACTAAACAATGAATTACATTTAAAATACATACCTGTTTGCATTGAGAGTCGAAATATTCGCACAATAGAGGCCATGTCTCTACGTCGACTCTCGCAAAGGCTGGAGTAGATAGGAGGGACACTCTCTCTGCCTCGGGGGTCGCCATCCACAAGGAGTAGCAGTCGGCCTTCAGCTCATTCCTGTTGTATCGGACATTGGTCTGCATGTTCTTCATCAGGCCATTGTACAGAGCATGAAGGTCGAGCATCCTCCCAGAGTGATCACGGTCGGGTACAGGCAGAAAATCGTAATCCAACTGAAAATACAAAAAAAATTGTTATTAGATTGCAAGTGTTAATAATAAATATATTGGATAAATCAAATGAAAATATATATTAATACGTACCCGAGCCTGATCAAAGAAGAGGGCGAATGAGCGCCGGTGCTGGTTGCGCCACTCAACGTGAAGTGGATAGTTCTTCACGAGCCGGCTCTCATCCCCCATATACCGGCCGAACCTCTCGGCATGAGGACCGGTATAGCGATAATCAGGGGTTAAAAAGAGGGGGAATGCTTCCTCCCCCCTAGCTCTGTCAGGCCTCAGCCTGTGGGAGTAATTCGGGTCTCGAGTCCCCCTCTGGGGATGGGGAGGCCCTGCGTCTGCATGAAATATCAAGACAATCAATATTAAGACAAAGTTGTATTAAGAAATCACGGTTAAACGAAAATTGAAGTGTGATATATACCTTTGGTGACTAAAGCATGAGCCTAGGCCCAGGTAGCAGCACGAGCGGGACGATAGTTCCTCCGGTGAGGAACAGCCGGTGTCCCGGATGCGAACGCATCCCCTCCAACTAGAAAATAAACATTGACGCTAAATTTCCATGAAGTTCATATTTATTCTATAGAGGATATGTAAAATGAATAAATATCTTATATTTATTCATACTAACCTGCAGACGATGCGGAGGGTACGGAAGTGGCAGGAGTGGCCCTTGCGGCAGGTGTGGATGCACCACCTATAATTTGATAATTAAAAATAAATTATATAAGTAATTGTAAAAAGAATGTGTAGATCAATAATATAATATTCTAAATCAATATGCATGCACTATAGGATATATAAACATACCCACAGGTGCGGTGGTGTCACCACCTACAGCTAGACAATAAAAAAAATTACTATCTAAGTAAGAGCAAAAGCAATGTGTGTATATTTATGGTATAACATTCTAAATCAATATACATGCACTATTTGATATATAAACATACATAGAGGTGCGGGAGTGGCCTCTGTCCCTGATGTGGACGCATTACCAACAACCAGACAATCAAACATTGACAATATAAGTAATTTTGACATGAATATCTATAATATTACATTCAAAATGGATATGCGTGCAATATACCTAGAGGTGTGGCAAAGTCCACACGGAAGGAGGCATCTGAAGGGGTCTCCGATCTGGGTGCAAGACCGGCCCTCTGAAGCTTCTTACGCAGCTCTCCGGGTGGCAGAATCGCTCTGCCTCTGCCTCTGCCGGTGCCGCGGCTGGAGCTCCTGCCGCGGCTCGCTGCTCCCATTATCGTCATCAAATCTAGATAAACGGTTCGTGGATGCATTAGACAATCATTACAAGTATTGACTATATATGTATAGATCGTAAAATGTGAAGTAATAATATAACATTACTGATAACCTTTTTCGTTTCGTGGACGCATTAAACATATTTACTTGGATTTCATCATCGATATCATTTCTAACCCACGTAACTTCATGATCTGCCGAAGACAACCCGTCCTTCGAAACAGACGGTCGGAGCACTCTAAGCCTTCTCTCTTCTTCATCCTCATCGCTGTTCTCGAATTCTGGGACATCGTAGACATTCCTGGGTTTCCAACAGCATACGACACTCCATCCCGGATGCTTCAAACACTGTGAGTAGTATACTTAGAACGCTTGGTTCGGAAAGATAAACGGATCTTCCTGACCATAAAATCGAAGTGTGTTCACACTGGTCAATCCATATTCATCTTTCCAAGTCCCAAGATTGCTTCTCCGCTTATCCGTATCGGTTCGCGTATCGTACCTAGTACACTGGAATATATAAAAGGGTTCTGATCGTCCGGGATAGTGGATGTCGAGTATACAATTTAAGTACCCATAATAAATCACACCGTCCGATCCTACCGTCGCAATCCCACTATTCTGAGTGGTTCTAGATGTTTCTATGTCCTTAACTTCGAATTTGTATCCAAGGACACCGAATCCTTTATAATATGCAACCTCCATACTAAGAAATTGAGCTAAACATCTTGAATCACTCTCAAATGATGCAGACAAATTCGGATCGTGGATCTAACAAAACAAATTTTACAAAAAATACATAACGATATAAGTTTAGATTAAAACTGATAGCGATAACATGTTATTCGAATAACTTACATGATCTGTGACCCAATCACAAAAATTATCCTGATGATATTTTTCCAATCGTTCTTCGTTCCAATTAGGATTCCCCTCACGTACCTTGTTAAAATGAATTCTGTTTTCGACAAATAATGGTGACATTAATATTATATCATTTCATACACACACAAACACAAATATAATAATTAATCCAAAAAAAATTACTCTCTAATTTGTTCAAGACATGCGCAATTAAGTAAGATAAACCGGTATATCTTGTTGATAAACATAGTGTCTACCCTCTTATAATCGGCTTTACCATATGGCCCTAATTGAATTCTTCGAGGCCGGTTAAGTCTCGTCTCAATGTTCTCGTCCAGATAGCGGGATCAAATTGTGCTTGCTTCATCAAGAAGATAACCTTGCATGATAGAACCCTCTAGTCGATTTTTATTGCGTATATATATTTTAAGAGTGTAGAGGTACCTAAAGAAAATATGTTGAATAAATAAATACGGGCATACAGGACAACAATAATTTTAAAAATTGCGCGAAACGAAAAATTACACGTACCTCTCGACGGGATACATCCATCGATATTGTACCGGTCCGGCTAACTTAGCCTCAGTTGCAAGTGTTGGAGATAGTGCCCTCATAGTCAATTATTGGATCGCAGGTACGTGATTGCAATGATTGCGGAGGACCTATCCCGGTAGGACAGTCTTACTCGAAATGATAGTATGCTATCTGGTTTGCCTTTATCAGTTGTGTACATGTTCAGGTGACTGATTGCATGTTACACTTTGATAGAGCCCTTAGGATCTTGCTTTACTACCAACTGTATGAGGGCGATCATATACGTGAGAGTTGGGTAGTTTATATGCATATCCTTAATTGTGGTCCCTAGTCGTGGGAGTTTCGAGACAGGGCATCGATACTCCGGAGTAGACTAGTGTGTACAGTCGAGACCCCGACAAGGGGCGGTGGCCGGTCTCACAAGCCACTGGTGACAGTTGGATCACCTAAGATGTATACAGGTGCTCATTGGGTTATGAGTACACCGGACAGGACTCGCCGGGAATCTGCTAGTTAGTATTATATCTACCGTCAGATAGCAGTTCCCTGGTGACATGTGTACAGGTTAGTTCATCGACCTGAGGTCGTCATTTGTCTCGTGTGAGTTCCCACTGTGCTTTGATTTCTACCCTACCACGGCTCAAAGGAGTCGTGCAAACAGGTAGCTTTTGGGTACAGTCCCGAGCCATATGGAGGCACGTGAGCGGATCGGCAGGGGATTCGTCTCTCCCGGTATTGGGGGCGAGATCGTGCTGTGTCTAGGAGAGCCATTACACAAATCCATGGCCATGGTAGGAGATTTACTGGTAGGTACTCCAGTAGTATCTCAGGGTGTATTTGGGCTTCACTCCGACACGACTTATACTGCTTCTGGGGGTCTGACGTTACTAGCCCCCTAGGCGGATATGCGATACTCATTGACGAACGGACCGGACTGTATATACATTGTCACTGTTAGGCTCAGTAGGGTTTTCGGAGGAGTTCGCTCATCGGTCTCCCTTGAGTTCGCTCCTCGGCCACCCTTGAGGTCAGTCCGTGGGCAGCCGTTACGCATTGCTAGTGCCGCTGACGGTTTGTGGTTAAACCCACTGCCAGGGTGCTGACGAGTCATTAGAGTCCCCCACAGGCAGTTTCCCAAGTTCGGGCGAAACGTTGTAGAGGCCGTATGGTTTTATGGCAGGGTTCGGAAAATGCACGTGCGTTTACGCACGTGTTATTTTTCGGGCAGATAATACTGGTCGGCTTTGGTTTAAGCCGGATCCGAGTATTATATTGAGTAGGTATAATATCTTTGTCTCAGTTGCATTTGTATTCGGTCGTAATACAAATGCGGGTATATTTATACAGTTTCGGGGTTTTCCTGAAAGTTGTTTCAGGATCACTTTTGGAAGTTGCCAGTTTCCAGTTTTCTATCAGCCGTCTTTTAACATTCTGTTAAAGACGGATTTATCTTTTCTACAGATAAGGTGAGTCAGTGTTCTAGAATATTCTAGATGAGGTGACTAGGCTTTTTGGTGTAGGGTTTTCATTGGTTGCATTTATTAAAGGGTGACTAAGCCTAATGACTCATGCTTTGTGTTTAATTCCTTTTGGATTGCTTAAGATATTTTGAAGTGAGAAGCTTTTAGCTTATGGTCACCCCCTTCTCCTACGGTCACCTCCCTCTTGCTATATATGGCTTGCCCTCTCTCTCTCCTCTTTCTCACTCTCACTTGAGTTTTCATTTCGGTTAGAAAAAGATTATGATAGTTTGGGGTGTATGGAATTTACAGTTCATTTCATTCCATCACCCGATTTCCACGGCAACTTCATTAACCGTCCGTCCATAGCTTTGGACGGAACGAGACAAAGTCATCTACTCTTTCTCTACATCAATCTTGGTCGTCTCTTTTAGCAAACTTGACGACCGAGTTGCCTCGAGTCAGAGGCGGGAGCCCGTTTAAAGAACCGATCATGTGGTGCCACTTCGACGATGGACTTGGAGATCGACGAGATCGGAGCAGCCGCAACGGAGCGTGGGATGATGGTTGAAGAACGAAGGACTCGGATCGTTCGGTACAATCCTTCTTCCCTCTTTGTAGATTGTTAGTTTAGCAATAATGGCAGATCCGGGTTAAAGTATACGATAGCGCCAAGTTTAAAAGTTTTGTTCCGCATTTTGGCGTCTGTAGACTGCCGGGGCGCTAGCGTAGACTTACAGTGGTATCAGAGCCTAACCATTTTGCTATACTAACTTGTGCTAACGCGTTTAAAACATCGATCCGACCGAAAATCGAAAACTGCAAAAATCGCATTTTTCTTCACTTGACAGTTCTGTTAATTTTAAACGGTATCAAAATTGATTTCTGAATGTCTTAAAAATCCGTGCAGGCGATTATAAGACCCACGACAAAATTTGGAGTCGTGACTCCTCCAAGTTGCCGCGGAAGGGCGGCCAAACCCATGGTTTCGCCGCGCTTCCGCGGCCATGTGAGGAGCACGTGCTCCCAAATTTTTGCAGTGGGTTCTTCTGTGGATTTTGGGGTTTTTGATATATTTAGTTTTGGCCCAGATTTTGTTACTGTTCACCAGTAAGCTTTGGGGCCCACTTTTTGATATTTGGTCTTTGGTCGATCGAAATTTAAACACGTTAGTTTACAGTGCTTACATTATATCTCCGACCGGGAATGTCATTTGATCGGTAAACCGCGTTTAACTGCTATAGTTCTTTTAGACGGGTTTGCGAACGTGACATTCGCGTTGATGTTCTGTGTTGTGCTGTATTGTTGCGGATTTGTCGTGGTGGATAGCAGTGTGCAATGGTAGTACAGTTTGAGTTTATTTGTACATTTGATATTGCGGGGCGAGCGTCCAACTTGTGGACTGCCGTCACTGCCTGTTGTATAATATTCTTTTGGGGCACGACCAGGTTGCGGTCGATGTACCTATTGTACTATTTTTCATTACTGTACTAGGTTTTACCCCGCGACGGAGTGCACGGATAGCCGGGTTCTGGAGGGCAACGGGTCCGCATTTCATGGCTTTGAGAGGCAGAGGGTCCCCACTTCAGAATTGGCAGACTATTCGCCGCACTCGTAGGGGGTACAGGTTGACCCAAGGAGGGGTGCCCAAGATTACCGGATTCCGTGGAGTGCTGGGTGGTCCATTCACTATGCTGTAGGGGGCTGCCTCGCTTCAGGTTTTGGCGGGTAACTTGCCGCACCCGTAGGGGTCTAGGTTTCATTGCACAGGCTATCCACACGACAGGGGAACGTCGAGTTTCAGCAGCGGCTCTATGAAACTCGGGGATCCCAGATATCTGTATTGTTCTGTGATGCTTATTACTTTTCTGTAATGTTGCATATTATCACGCCTGGAGCGATTATGTATATTGGTTTATATACTATTAGATGTTGTATATGTTTTACACCCGCGCTAGTCCAGTCCCCGCTCTGTCGTTAGTTAAGTAACCTAACGGGTGATGACGGGACCCAGTGACGAATGCGGATGGCATATACGTACATTTTATTTTCGTTCTTTTCTGGTGTGATTGATTGATGGGACTGCATTGATTCTGATCAATGCAAAGTTAAACAAACCTGTTTGAGTTGTTGGAACAATTTTAAAAAGTGTTGTTACAAAGACGTTTCCTTTTGTTATGCATAGCGGTATTCGGTGTGAATATCCAGCACCTCATTCGACGAGGCAAGGGCTGATATCCCTTCACCGGGAAAGACCCCTTGGACAGAAGTTTGCGTCAGGGTAATAACTTTACTATAGTCGATTACATGTTGCTTTGCATAGCGGTATTCAGTGGAATATCCTGCACCTCATTCCACGAGGAAAGAGCCGAGATCCCTTTACCGGGAGTGACCTCTTTAGCAAAAGGTTTTCGCCACTATATTTTAAAAAAAAGCTATCAGGTTCCTTCAGCGATATCAAGTTCACTACGTTAAAGGTTTTTCGCCAAAAACCAACCGTAGCCCTCCGTCGTTTCTTATGGATGGTCAGTAGTATTCAAGCTATGTTTGTTGGCATACGTCAAGGCATAGTGTTTGGTAGCTGCTGGGTATTCATTTGTTGCATAGATAGATGAGTTGGTTTGGGACAGTCGTATTACCTTGTTGGCATACGTCAAGGGTATGTACGGGTGGGTTCAAATTAACAAGATAATGACGGGCAGAACTTGACATGTGACTTATGATTTGTTGACATACGCCAAGGTCATAAGAGCATGGGGCAAGAAAATGATATCGGGAGTTTCTAAAGAAACTGAAACTTGCCAAGTGTGCGCATACCTTCTGGAGTATGAATAACGTGGATGCATTCCATCACGTTAACATGCGATGAGAGTTGGATCCCGATTCCCACTGATGAGTTGGTTTACTCTTCGGGTGATCCCGATTGATTCTTCTTTAGGTTTGGAGGAGAATTTGACAGGACAGTGGGAGGTTTCCGGATTAGATAAAGTGATGACCATTCTGATCTAGGTTAGAGTGCACGCAGAGTGTTTCTTTTCTCTCTCTCTCTTTGGCAGAGACCTTTGACCGACCCTAGACTATGACTCAGTGACCAGGTTGACCGAACCTTCTTAAAATACTGGCTTTTGGATTGTCTGAGTTGCATAAGTCATTGCCACTCCTTCTTTTACCCTTAGAATTTCTCAGAACACCCGTATTACTACGGATATCCACTTCCATTGGATAGATCCATCGTATGGTTATATACGAACTCGAAGGGACTTCTTCGGGGATGGATCCAGGTTCAGGAGAAATAGAATTGGTTTATTCAGTTGTCTTTTATTATCACCTTCTCTCAGGTTGCGAGAGCTCCTTGGTTTAGGAGAGTACACCTATTACGCTTATTGGATAGTCTTATTCCAAACCATAGGCTGGTGCCGAAAGGTAGGGAATGAAGAAAACCAATTAGCCTAAGTAAGGTGTGCAGAAGGTAATATGTAAAGACAAAATAAAGGGATTAGAAAGAGGGCAAAGTAAATTGCGACTGATATCATTCACGACCAAAACCGCGTACTTCATCGCCACTCCTATTTCACCTTTAAAAGAATAAGGTATTATTCAGTTGTCTTTTATCATCACCTTCTCTCAGTTGCGAGTACTCCTTGGTTTAGGAGGGTACACCTATTATGCTTACTGGATAGTCTTCTTCCAAACCATAGGCTGGTGCCGAACGGTAGGGAAGGAAGAAAACCATTTAGCCTAACAATGGTGTACAGAAGGTAACGACTAAAGACAAATAAAGGGGATTTGGAGAGATGGCAAAGAGATATACGGTTGAAGTCATGAATTGGATTATGGAAGAGGCATTGCTATGAATACCAGGATACCCCTACGAAACATTTTCATGTTTCAGTGCATTGTTAAAGAAAAACTGTTTTCCCGATTAGATACTTACTCCAAGGGTATGTATTTACCAGGTTTCATTTTCATATCTGTATGGTTTTACAGATGATGAGTGGGAGTAAGATATTGGGAATTAGGTGATCATCCTCATTATATCGGAATTCGTTGTAATTGGTGATATTTGAGGAAATCGCCAGGGTACAGTTTTCTACCTACGACGCACAGGTTTTGAGTTGTTTAACTCAGCGGACTTATACAGAGTATTGTATGTTGTCCAAGTGTCCTTCAGGACAAAGGGGTAGGTCCTCGTACTATGTTCTGTTTACTTATAACTTCTCTGGTATTTAGACAAGTGTTTCGAAGAAATACAAGGTCTAAGTTTTGAGAAGTTGTGGGTATAAGAATAAAGTAGAGAACCAGGCATCACAAGTATCGGGATTCTTCAAAGAGATAGAAGATGTAGATTCTTGTGAATGGTATTCAGATGATAGTGATGGTTTTGAGAAACGAGTTTTCTCTTTCAGGTTACTCATAATTGGATGGATTCCTAAGTTGAGTAATGCTGATTGGCCTTTTTCCATTAAGTTGATATGCACTGGAGACAGCTGCATGGTTTGAATATGGTTCCAATTAAATAAGTGCCAAAGTTTCTGTATTGGATATAGAATGGATCGTACCTTAAAAGAAATTAAGGTATGGGGAGTTGTCCAGCTTATGCTTAAAACCAGACTCTGGATAACTCAGGGCACGTTTCTGTAATGGCTGTTTTGTGGGTTGACCCTGGCTATGACGAGGGTTGATATTCTACCATTTGGAAGATCAATAGTGATATTGTTCTTGACTCGCCACAGTTTTAGTAAAATGGATCTTTTTCAGAAAACAGTAGTGGGAGTATGGTAGAACTGGAAGTGATTCCAGAACCGCAAACGATTACGGAAAATTTAATAGGACCTATACATTCAATCAGGTTTGACATTCCAATAGCCACTCCGCAGATATGGTGGGTAACCTCAGACACCCGAGAGGTACTTCGGTAGCCTCAAGGACGGTGACAGGGAGGTTCTTATCTACAAAGACTTGACACTACTGTTGTTCCAGGATATGAGACCCTGTAGGAGGGTTGTCGTAGTCAGTGGGAGCATCGGAAGCATAGTGAGCAAGTAGCTTATATCTATTTATAGACTTGAGCAGTTATAGCGGAGATAGATCATCTAATTTTGATGTGACAGTCATGGGTTTGACTTCAATCAGGATAGGGGATGGATCAGTTAAGAAGGTAGTAGGGTGTGATGTCATGGTATCATGATGACATACACAGAGTAGGAAGTAAAATTCCTATACTACGATCGGTTGAACTGTGGTCGTCACACAGTTGTTTCTCCAGACAGGACATGGATATAATATTTGACATTCTGGTTTCTGGATCTATGGCTTTAGATCTGGATTTGGGCAGTTTCCCAATGTGGGTACTTTGACATTTATTCTAATGGTTTTTAGAATAGTTGACTCCTAGCATGGTGGTGTACCTGCAGGTGATGGAGTCACCCTCTCTAAAGGTGTCGTATGGACTAAAGGGGAGAGGGATATGCATGATTGACAGATCACTTGCTTAGGCAATTGAGTCAATCGTGAGATGTCAAGTACCACACCAGATGTTGTTTTTGCACTAGATGCAATAAGTTTGTATTAATCCAATCCTGGAGAAACATAAGGAAGCAGT
This sequence comes from Agapanthus africanus, assembly GCA_030015575.1. Taxonomy (NCBI): domain Eukaryota; kingdom Viridiplantae; phylum Streptophyta; class Magnoliopsida; order Asparagales; family Amaryllidaceae; genus Agapanthus; species Agapanthus africanus. The sequence continues at coordinate 622,556,035 of CM057342.1, forward strand.
TTTAGAACATTGGTACATGTTCTACGGATTTGATGACGGCAGCCTCTTTCGGGAGACGGTTATCATTCCAGGCTTCAAAGGTGACATGGATGACAGAGTGATTGTCAGAGTTTTAGTTTTCCCTCTGACGAGAGACAGTATTATGGACAGGTGGTCCAAAGGATACTGTGGGTGGCATAGTGCCCGATACTGATTAGGTTCAGTGATCGATACAGTCTAAGAAGTTTGGATATGGTGTTCATTTATGAACTAAGGTCCCATCAGATATCCAGACATATTCTAAGACAGGTACTACTCAATTCGGGAGATGGCTTTCTCCGCGAACTTGAGATTATGAGAGATACAGAAAGAAACTTCTAGGCGGATCCACTCACCGAGGCTATTTCTCGAACACAATAGTTTTACAAACGGGCTTTGTGAAACTGATTAGTAGAGGAGTTGGATGTTCGGTTTCACACGGGCTGTGAGTAGTCGACATCGCAATATTAGCCTTGAGTGCAAGTGGGAGATTGTTGGAGATAGTGCCCTCATAGTCAATTATTGGATCGCAGGTACGTGATTGCAATGATTGCGGAGGACCTATCCCGGTAGGACAGTCTTACTCGAAATGATAGTATGCTATCTGGTTTGCCTTTATCAGTTGTGTACATGTTCAGGTGACTGATTGCATGTTACACTTTGATAGAGCCCTTAGGATCTTGCTTTACTACCAACTGTATGAGGGCGATCATATACGTGAGAGTTGGGTAGTTTATATGCATATCCTTAATTGTGGTCCCTAGTCGTGGGAGTTTCGAGACAGGGCATCGATACTCCGGAGTAGACTAGTGTGTACAGTCGAGACCCCGACAAGGGGCGGTGGCCGGTCTCACAAGCCACTGGTGACAGTTGGATCACCTAAGATGTATACAGGTGCTCATTGGGTTATGAGTACACCGGACAGGACTCGCCGGGAATCTGCTAGTTAGTATTATATCTACCGTCAGATAGCAGTTCCCTGGTGACATGTGTACAGGTTAGTTCATCGACCTGAGGTCGTCATTTGTCTCGTGTGAGTTCCCACTGTGCTTTGATTTCTACCCTACCACGGCTCAAAGGAGTCGTGCAAACAGGTAGCTTTTGGGTACAGTCCCGAGCCATATGGAGGCACGTGAGCGGATCGGCAGGGGATTCGTCTCTCCCGGTATTGGGGGCGAGATCGTGCTGTGTCTAGGAGAGCCATTACACAAATCCATGGCCATGGTAGGAGATTTACTGGTAGGTACTCCAGTAGTATCTCAGGGTGTATTTGGGCTTCACTCCGACACGACTTATACTGCTTCTGGGGGTCTGACGTTACTAGCCCCCTAGGCGGATATGCGATACTCATTGACGAACGGACCGGACTGTATATACATTGTCACTGTTAGGCTCAGTAGGGTTTTCGGAGGAGTTCGCTCATCGGTCTCCCTTGAGTTCGCTCCTCGGCCACCCTTGAGGTCAGTCCGTGGGCAGCCGTTACGCATTGCTAGTGCCGCTGACGGTTTGTGGTTAAACCCACTGCCAGGGTGCTGACGAGTCATTAGAGTCCCCCACAGGCAGTTTCCCAAGTTCGGGCGAAACGTTGTAGAGGCCGTATGGTTTTATGGCAGGGTTCGGAAAATGCACGTGCGTTTACGCACGTGTTATTTTTCGGGCAGATAATACTGGTCGGCTTTGGTTTAAGCCGGATCCGAGTATTATATTGAGTAGGTATAATATCTTTGTCTCAGTTGCATTTGTATTCGGTCGTAATACAAATGCGGGTATATTTATACAGTTTCGGGGTTTTCCTGAAAGTTGTTTCAGGATCACTTTTGGAAGTTGCCAGTTTCCAGTTTTCTATCAGCCGTCTTTTAACATTCTGTTAAAGACGGATTTATCTTTTCTACAGATAAGGTGAGTCAGTGTTCTAGAATATTCTAGATGAGGTGACTAGGCTTTTTGGTGTAGGGTTTTCATTGGTTGCATTTATTAAAGGGTGACTAAGCCTAATGACTCATGCTTTGTGTTTAATTCCTTTTGGATTGCTTAAGATATTTTGAAGTGAGAAGCTTTTAGCTTATGGTCACCCCCTTCTCCTACGGTCACCTCCCTCTTGCTATATATGGCTTGCCCTCTCTCTCTCCTCTTTCTCACTCTCACTTGAGTTTTCATTTCGGTTAGAAAAAGATTATGATAGTTTGGGGTGTATGGAATTTACAGTTCATTTCATTCCATCACCCGATTTCCACGGCAACTTCATTAACCGTCCGTCCATAGCTTTGGACGGAACGAGACAAAGTCATCTACTCTTTCTCTACATCAATCTTGGTCGTCTCTTTTAGCAAACTTGACGACCGAGTTGCCTCGAGTCAGAGGCGGGAGCCCGTTTAAAGAACCGATCATGTGGTGCCACTTCGACGATGGACTTGGAGATCGACGAGATCGGAGCAGCCGCAACGGAGCGTGGGATGATGGTTGAAGAACGAAGGACTCGGATCGTTCGGTACAATCCTTCTTCCCTCTTTGTAGATTGTTAGTTTAGCAATAATGGCAGATCCGGGTTAAAGTATACGATAGCGCCAAGTTTAAAAGTTTTGTTCCGCATTTTGGCGTCTGTAGACTGCCGGGGCGCTAGCGTAGACTTACAGCAAGATGAACCGTCAAGTGTATTATGATATCGAAGAATGACGGGGTGAAAATACGCTCAAACTTGCAAAGTATCAACGCAATAGAATTTTCTAGTTTATTCAGCGTCACAACCTCCAGTGTTTTAGCACATAACTCTCTGAAAAAACAACATAGGTCGTTGATTACTAGACCAACCGATTCGGGGAGAGAAGTCCTAAGGGCTAATGGAAGAAGGTGCTCCACGATAACATGGTGATCATGACTTTTCAGCCCATCAATCTTGCCTTTCACAATTTTTATTTTCTTGCTGAGTGATCCTGAGAAACCTGTGGGAACTTTCAAATCATGCAACACCTGCAGGAATCTTTTCTTCTCCGGTTGTGACATATGACAAGCGGCATTGGGAAGTACAAACTTGCCTGGTTTTCCCGCTACCGGTCTAGGGTGCAATTCACTTCTTATTCCCCACTCCTGTATACCCATCCGAGCATTCAGGTTGTCTTTCGATTTCCCGTCTTTACAAAGAAGCAAGTTGAGTATGTGCTCTGATACTCCCTTCTCTATATGCATGATGTCCAGACAATGACGCACTAAATTTGTTGACCAGTACGGAAGCTCGAAGAAAATGCTTAACTTGTTCCAAAATGGTGGTTTGACCTGTTTCGTTGGATCCATCCCGAAGGTCACATTATTGTAACCATCCCATTGAGCAGTCACGTCCTCTCCGGACAATGGGGCTGGAGGTCCAAGAAGCTCCTGATGACCATCAAAGTGAACAGTATCTAACCTATAGGGGTGGTCTAGAGGCAGGAAACGTCGATGGCCGCAATAACAAACCTTCCTGCTAAAATTCAAGAATTTCGATGTTGTGTGTTGATGGCAATGAGGACATGCTTTATGACCATGTACGGACCAACCTGATAGAATTCCATACGCAGGAAAGTCATTAATTGTCCACATTAAAGCCGCACGCAGTATGAAGGTTGTATTTGTGTTTGCATCATATGTCTCTACACCATCAATGAACAAAGATTTTAACTCCTCGATCATAGATCGGAGATAGACGTCGATATTGTTTCCCGGTGAGTTTGGTCTGTCGATAAGAAGAGACATCATAAAGTATGATTGGTCCATAGCCAACCAAGGCGAAAGATTATAAATTATCATTACAATGGGCCTTGTGCTGTGACTTCCAGCCATATAGTTGAATAGGCAGAAGCCATCACTAGCCAGTCCGAGGCGGACATTGCGAGGATCGCTACTGAATATTGCGTGCCTCCTATCGAAATCCTTCCATACCGGTGAATCTCTTGGATGGCTCATTTTTCCATCTTCACTTGGAGGAGCACAGTGATGCTAAATCATTGCCTCGGCTGTTTTCTTGCACCTGAATAGCCTCTGTAGTCTCTGTGTTATGGGAAAATATCGTGCTATCTTGACAGGTATATCGGGCTTCTTATCAGAATCTTTCGGCTTATACCTGGCCTCTCCACATGTTGGACACTCTTTCAAATCTGAATTCTCTTTCCGGTACAATACGCAATTTTTTGGACATGCTTGAATCTTCTCGCACTTTAGACCTAAATCAGACATCATCTTCTGGACTCCGTACCAGCTGTTGGGCACGTTATTTCCTGGGGCATCGAATCTTTCAAGAACGAAAGAAGCATTGTGAATGACTTGTTGCTCTATCTATTTAGACACTTAATCTGGAAAAGCTGGACGAACCATGAAAGGGTGGAATACTTTGCATTCTCATAAATTGGTTTTCTAGCATCATTCATGAAATTTTCATATTTATCCGCACGCGGTCCTTGACCGGAAGGAATGTCATCTTCGGTACGAATAGATTCACCTAGGGCAGCCTCTACCATATCCTCCATTTCTTCTGATGGAAATAAATTACCGTCTTCTCCTTCTGCCGCATTACCGTCTTCTCCTTTTTCTCCTGCCGCATTATCGTCTTCTCCTTTTTCTTCTGACGCATTACCGCGTTCTTCTCCTTCCCCGTGTATTTCTAAGTTGTATAAAGTCTAGTAAACCCATATTTTACGATATGAAGCTCTGCCAGTACTTATTGCCACATCTATCGCACGGGCAGAGAATCTTCTCTATAACGATCTTTATTATGTGCACGTGCAAATTCAGTAAAAGCAGCAACTCCTGCGACAAACTTAGGTTGCATACGTTGTTGCCAATCCACATACATCCAGTCCTTAAATCTGACGTACTCATGGGCCATCTTAGATTGTATAACATATAAATTGTAGGTTCTGGTGACTATATTGAGAAATCTAAGAACGGGATAGTTACTGACAAAGGATCATGTGAGGTATTGCCTCAGGGCTAAATCCTTCTCATTTGTGGGGATCTTTTAAGGGGTCACGTGGGGCACGTGACCCTACTCTTTGCATGCATGGAGATTTTTTAAGTCTCCTTATTTTATTTTGAGAATTAAATTCTCTGTAGGGTTAAACCTTGATCATGATTTGGAGGAATTAAATTCCTGAAAGAATTAAATTTTTATATAGGGTTAAACCCTAATTTTCTTTTAGAGGAATTAAATTCCCATATATGTAAAAGAATTAAATTCTTGTAGAGAGTGAAACCCTAATTTTGTTTTTTAAGAGGAATTAAATTCCTGTGAATTTGAGAGAATTAAATTCTCAGTTAGGGTTAAACCCTAGTTCTGTCTTGAAGAAATTAAATTCCTGTAATTTTTGGAGAATTGAATTCTCATATAGGGTTAAACCCTAGTTTCATTTTGAAGGAATTAAATTCGTATAATTTTGGGAGAATTAAATTCTCATATAGGGTTAAACCCTAACTTTGTTTTGGGAGAATTAAATTCTCTAAACTCAATTCCCCCTCTAAGTTTTGGATCTGCATGGCAGGATCTCAACCTGATGAGAATTAAATTCTCATCTTATGGGGAGATGTGCTCTGTGCAGATCATCAACTAGAAGAAGAAATAAGTTCTTTTGTGCAGAAGAGTTAAACACTTAGATTTGAGAATTAAATTCTCTGTTTGAAATTTTGATACCCCTTTCTTTTCTCACCTAGGGTTTTCCTACGAACTTTTAGCATCTTAAGCAAGATCCATTGTTTTCATGCTGTTTACTTCCCTCAAATATTGCAATGTTTTACTTGCGCATCAACTAGTCTCGAAGTCTACGGCTGAACTTCGAACCGTATAAGTTACTTAACGATATCTTGCCTATTTATTAACTAGTTTAAAATTCTACAACTTAAAAATATAGCTATAATTGTTTAAAAATATAACTAAGTTATTCTATCTCATGTAAGATCTCAAATAAAATTCTACAACTAAAAATATAACTTATAAGCAAGATCCATTGTTTTTAGCCCTAACCCTAACCCCAGCCCTAGCCCCAGCCCCAGACCCAGACCCAGACTTAGCCCCAGCCCCAGCCCCAGCCGAACCCCAACCCTAACCCTAACCCCAACCCTAACCCCAACCGCAACCCCAGCACCAGCCCCAGCCCCAACCTTAACCCTAACCCCAACCCCAACCCCAACCGCAACCCTAGCTGAACCCAACCCCAACCACAACCCTAGTCGAACCCCAACCGCAACCGCAACCCCTAAAATAATCAAAAAAAATTTAATTGAAGATTTAATTACCTGTGTAGTGGAGGAGACGATCGATCGGTGGCGACGACGAAACGGAGGCGACGACGAAAACGGCGACGAGGAAGAACCAGGCGGTGGCGACGACGAAACGGCCTGCGCTGGCGATGACGAGAACGGCGACGAGAGATTTGGCGATCCGCGGGAACGAGGATTTGGGGTTCGCGCGCGACTTCGAGAATAATTAAGATAACGAGCGTAGGGATCGATCTGTGCCTTTTTAATTAAATCCCTATTTGCATGCCCCTACGGATAAGTCCGTAGGGGCAAACAACAATTTACGATTTAATATTCTTAAATTAATATATAAGAACCGTAGGGGCAACCTTAAGGCCCTACGGATTAGTCCGTAGGGCCAAACGAAATCTGCCCCTATGGATTTCGTAATCCGTAGGGGCAATCCCCTATTTTAGTAGTGTTAGCTGCGAGGGTATCTTCTTTAGGTGTGCCAGAACGTTGTGATCCACCTTATTTTTCTTTGGCGGGTCCTTGGCTGTTAGCTCTTTGACGACTTGATCATCGAGGGCGATATCTTCAGGGACTTTTTCCTTCCCTTTATCTTTTTTGTTCGATCCCTTGTTTGTGGGTCCAAGATTCTTTTCGGGTAACGTGCGATTACACAGCTGAATGTTCTCGCAGGTCTTCATCTCTTCTATTTCGGAGATGGATTCCTTGAAGAGAGGGCCGAGGGCTATTTATTCTTCGAAATCGCTCCTGAAGGTGAGAACTTGCGATTCTTTGCTATCAACCATGTGACAGTTGCCGACAGTTCTTTTATGGTCATCAGTCGTGCTTCTTTGCTCCCGATTAGTCTTACTCTTCAATCGCCTGACGTGTTGTCGGTGGGCAACATATTCTTGCCACCAGTTTTTAAAGGTATTGCACTCTTCGGTGGGGTGCGCAATCCTTTGATGGTATAAGCAGTAGCTACGATGTACATCCGCTTCGTCAAGGTGTATCCTGCCAGGAGTGTTTCCTTTGGAGGATGGCAGCTTCATTCCCATTGACAGGGCTTTAGCGAACCGTTTCCTTACCTTAAGCCTGCTTTTATCTGCCGTAGGCATGCATCGGTCTGGTTGGAGTGCTTCAACCCTTTTGTCCAGCCGCCGACGTTTGTTTTTTCAAATATGGCCTTTCGTGCTCTCGATCAGCTTTGCTCTTTTTACAGGCCTCGTTAAGAAACATGTCAATCATCTCGCTGACGGTTCTAGGAGTTCCGGTTCGGGATCTGCCCCTGTTTCTCTGCATCAGGAGCTTCTTCATCATCTATTGACGAGTGAGAGATCACGTTGCAGCTCGCCACATAGTTCTTAGGTTCATCTGATGAGTCTTCTCCCCCCTCATTGTCATCATCTCCGTCCTCAAGGATGTAGTTAAGAAACTCTTGGAGCGTCACCGGGGTTCGTGCCTTCTGGTTATATTCTTCCAGTACATCGATATGTCTTTGCAGGTTCGTGTGCTTGTCATCAGGCTTCATGGGCTTTTTGGTCTTCTTATTCTTTTTTGAAGACTTTGACGACCGGGCATGGGCGTTTTGACTATCACTGCCAATTCTTGGCGTAGGGTGCGGCTTCAACATTCCCTCAATGCCGTCGGGTTCCAGCGGACTTTTCCACCTGATCGCCGGGCTTGTTTGGAGATCTTTCAGCATTCTTTTCGTTTTGTCTGAAAGAGCGACCATCCATGGAGCTTCTTCTACAAAAGAGTACGATGCCCCTGGTGTGTCCACCTTTTTAAGAGTGTGCAGCTAGGGCGGGCTTACTTTCCAATTCTCGGATAGTGCGAATTTGCCCTGTTGGTATTGGTCCTCAATCCAGCCTTTGAAGACGAAGCAATTTTCGATTGGATGGCCTATTACTCGGTGATAGGGGCAGTAATTAGGATTGTTGACATCACCGGGCTGCAGTGGGCGTTTTGGATCCGGCAAGGTGATGAGCCTGTTGCGCACCGCTAGCTCGAACAGTCTCCTCGTTTTATCCCGGGAAAACGAATAAGGGCGCTTCAGCTTCTCATTAAAGAATCGCTGTCTGTCGTCTTGGCGATCAGTTGGTTTTGGACCACTGGGCTGCTGCTGAGCATTGGCGATGAAGGACGCTTTCCCTTTCCCCTTTTCATTTCGAGGTTCCATCTTCGAAGAAGATGGTCTATGACCCATCTGATCCATTTGGGCCAGCTTGTCAATCAAGGTCTGAAAGGTAGTCGGCTGGAAAAACATCATGAACTGGGATATGGTTGCCTGCGGATCAAGAGTACCCATGAACATGCCTACCGCAGGAGCTTCTTTGATACGTTGTTCGCAATTCGACTATAGATTCCACCACCGTATAGCGTACTGAACCCATGTTTCGCCTGGCTTCAACTTGGCGTTAATTAATGCCGTGATTAGGGTGCGTTCGCTAGAGCTTGCAAATCTTTGTGTAAACAGTAACTCCATTTCTGCAAATGTCTTAACGGATCATTCGGGAGCTTAGAGTACCATTCAAACGTTGTCTCCGACAAGCTGCCAACAAACTGACAAAGCAGCAGTTTGTCGTCACCCCCAGTATTACCGCACAAGGCTCTGAATTGAGCAACATGCTGGTGTGGATTCCCCGTCCCCTTATATACATGGAATTTAGGCATCGTATATCCCCGCGGGTACTTTATTTGGTCGTACCAACCCGGATAGGGTCATCCAGTCATAATAATTTGGCCGGCCACTTCACTCACCTGATGAGCTCGTATCTGTTGAGCGATATAGTCATCCAGGGCAACTTTGGAGATGGTCTCCTCATTGGCTGCTGATAGAGCCGGAAGAGGGTTCGATGTCTCCCCTCTATCGTCTGCAAGGATAATCGAGGGGTCTTCAGCTAGAAGATCCGACTGTATCATCATCCCGACTATATCTTTGAATAAAAGCGCCATTTGTTTTATGTTGGCCGCTTGTTCCGCGGCCTTTTTGTCTTTCCTCTCAAGCATTCTTCGGAGGAATTCGGAATCAGTTTCCTGTTCTTGGCGCTGCTCTGACGATGTCTCTGGGATTGCTTTTGGCCCGGTGAGTGCAGCCATAGTTTTCAGCATCTCCTGGAGCTTTTGCTGTTGTTGCTCCTGAGCCTTTGTCACTGATCGTGTGAGCGGTCGATGACCCATAGAAGCACGGCTTTCCTCTTTTCCGGAAGCCATATAAACAGTATGAACTACCATGCCCCCATACTTGGGGCGTTTAGGTTCAATGTCCTTGCGATTCATCAAAGACGCAGGGATCTTCTCCGGCCTTCTCCTTTTGTGGATGGTTGAAGTTGAGAGAGCTGGCGATGTAGGCATCTGTGCAGATGACACCTTTCGTGGCGTGGCGGAGGGATGGTGCCCCTCTTGCTGAATCTTTATTTTCTTGGATCGACGGGAGTAGTCCTTGTCGATTACTGAGTCTTGGACCCTTCGCCAGACCCTGTGAATTTTTTAGGACAGCCGCTGAGGGGGCTATTCTGGCTTTGTCTTTGTAGCATTCTCCATTGGTAGAGAAGATCTTTTTAGCACGGCAGTCGGAGTATTCTTGCGGACCTTCCTGAGTGGTTCAAAGTTGTTCCCAGTTGGAACAACAGTGTCGACTTCCACCATTGGAGCCGGCGGGCTAAGTCCAGATGGGGAATTGCCCCCAGCTTTCCTCACTCGGTGCCAGTGGTGAGGTCGAGCGTGTCGAGCGGACGGGACCACCTCTGCTGTTGGATGAGCTTCTTCATGCCCCCCGCTCTGATGAACGGCTGTTGTCGTCGTTATCTTGTCGAAGACCGACGTCCGCTGAGAGGGGATGGCCAACCTGTCGAAGGCAGACTTTCGAATAGGGGTAGCAGCCTTGCTGACTTTGCCTGGAACGGGAGTTGGAGCGGCTAGTCTTGCAAAGACTGATTCTTTAGTAGGAGAAGCCGCTTTGACGACTTCATTTAGTGGAAGAGGGATGGTTATCCGTTTCGGGATAACCCCCTCAGGTATCACGGGCTTCTTCACGGGCCCATTGGAGTTTTGGCCCAGTCTGTTAAAGACTGAGGCGTTGGATTTGGGCGACCCGTTGAGAGGGGCCGCGGTAGTCGTAAGACGATCAAAGACCGACTTCTTCAGAGCTTCTTGCGACGGCAGTAGGGCGTTAAAGCTCATAGGTGGGAGCATGGTCCCAAAGAACAGCCCAGTGGTGGCTTGCGTCACCTGTTTCACCAGCATATTGAAAATGGAGGCCGCTCGAGGCCCATAGGTCACTCCTCCAGCAAGGACAGAGTGGGAGTTGTTGCAGTTGTTGCAGTTTATGCAGTTGAAAGCCATTGATCTTCTGTTTTCTGCACGGAGCAAGACACCAAATCTTAGTACCTCGAATCCAGGGGCAACCATAGAAAACTGCGATTCATTCGCGAAACACGGCACACTAAGTGTGGAGTGGAAAGAGGAAAAGGTCCCACTGGGCGTGCAAGAATCTGTTTACCGCCGAAAACCGGGAAGACAATCGTCTTTCCTGAATTTGGGCGCAGATGCTATTTGGTTTTATCCATCCACCTCTCCGAAGATGCCAAGTTGATTTATGGCACCGTATATCGATGGTTTAGAAGGATACGGCCGATGCAGCAGACTTCGTCAGATTCCCCCTCATTGTGAGGGGTTTTTGATTGTGGGGATGCTCTTCCCTGCAGGAGCAAGCCCCTGTAGTTAATTACGCTACCACATCACGGTAATCACTTTCTCCTTCTCCAGATGGTCACTTCATGTCGTGTATGTTTGTTTTACTTTTGGTTGCTCATGGATTGTATACGGAAACTAATTTATGTTGTCGCCCGTAGGGCGTGGATTAGTCCAAATCCGTATTTTCTTAGATTTAGGTTTTGGGTTGGGTTTAAGGATCATCAATCTCATTTGAGACTAAGATCAACTTAAACGTTTGTTAAGGATACGTTAGTCTAATTTTAGACTAAGATCTAATTAACAGGATTATTTAGATTCGACAAAAGAGCATTTGGACTCTATTGTTTTAGTTTAGGGACATTGCAGTCCATTGGGTGTAAGGACATCATAGTCCATGATAGTTTAAAGACGTCATAGTCTGTAAAGTTTAAAGACATCATAGTCTATGAGTTTAAGGACCTTACTGTCCATAAAGTTTAAGGACATCATAGTCCATGAGTTTAAGGACCCCACAGTCCGTAAAGTTTAAGGACATCATAGTCCAGTTTAAAGACGTCATAGTCTGTGTGGTTTTGGTTCAACCGTTTGGGTATGCACCAAAAGTTATTAGTTATTGGGACCCTCTATCTCTCTGAAGACGTTAAGGAATTACAACGATGTATATCAGAGGTATGAAGAGATGTACCCTTGAACCAATGTTGGTTGGAAGATTTGTAGTCAAGTTTGGGACTAAGATCAGTTAAAAAGATTCATGAGCATATGGGCTCAATTAACCCAAATGAGGGATCTGTGCCCAACTTGGGCTCGGCCACTCAATTAAAATGTTGGACATTTAATCAGGCTCAGACCTTTTTCATTTAACAATGCTGAGCATTGGTTTGGATTCTGACAACCCTTTTTGCTTTTTATTGAGTGTTGAACACTCATTATGGCTCTGGGGTTTTATTAAATGAACAGTTTATGTTCCTTTACCGCACACGTGAGGAGAACATAGTGCGCTGGTGCTGAGCGCCAGATTTAGAGTGTTAAGGCGCTTCCTGTAAGGAGCACGTAGCGCGTTTGGCGCTGAGCGCCAGTTAATGGGTGCAGAGCGCTCCCTATAAAATGGCGCCCATGTGAGGAGCACGTGATGCGCTTGGCGCGGAGCGCTGGGCGCTGCGGCGCCAGTTTTAGAGCGCTATGGCGCTTCTTTGAATTGGAGCGCTGCGACGCTGTGCACCAGTTTTAGAGGGCTAAGGCGCTTCTTTTAATTAGAGCGCTAGGAGCGCTGCGGCGCTATGCGGAGCGCCAAGACGCTTCTTTTTAATTGGAGCGCTAAGGCTCTTTTTAGGTAACTTTGATCAGTTCTGCGCTCTGAGAATTAAATTCTCGGTATATAGAAGACATTGTCTCATAGATCTAAGAACTACGTTCTTATTTTAATAAGAGATATTACAATCTCTTCTGTTTTTGTGAATGAATTTGTCTTTGTCTTATAGATCTGTGATCTAAAGAGAACTAAGTTCTTCTCTCCCCCTTTTTATGATGAGATGCTTCAATCTTTTCTATTTTTATGAAAGACTTCTGTCATTGTAGATCAATGATCTAAAAAAGAACTAAGTTCTTCTTCCTAACGAGATGTTTTGATCTCTCTGTTTTATTTACCTTGAAGAAATTCTTCTTCCGAGAGCTTGTTCTTCTCTTTGAAATTTCTCAAAGTTTATGGGGGGGTTCATCTATGCAAGGCTTGAAGTCTTCGGTCCTTTATATAGGGGAGGCTGATTTGTTGAATCAGTTAAAGAGATTTTTTCTCTAATTGATTTGGAGATGTTTCCCACCGTTGGATCTTTGATCTAAGCGCTTCTGTTTTACAGAAGGCGATCTTCTTGTTTTTAACAAGATTGGGAAAATATTTTCCCATACATAACTTATTCTGTATCTTGGTGATTATCTTTGATCCAACGGCACTCTGACTTTCAGAGGTAATTTGATGATTTTTAGTCATCTTTGTTGGATCTTTGATCCAAGGATGGGGAACATTTAGTTCCAGCGCTAGCGCTCTCGTAGTTTGCACGTGAGCGCTGCATCAGAGTCTTTGACTCTTGGTGCTAGCGCGCTTAGCGCTAGGGCTCTCGTGCTTTGCACGTGAGCGCTGCATCAGAGTCTTTGACTCTTAGCGCTGGTACTGCTAGCGCCGGTGCTCTCATGCTTTGCACATGAGCGCTGCATCAGAGTCTTTGACTCTTGGTGCTAGCGCGCTTAGCACTAGCGCTCTCGTGCTTTGCACGTGAGCGCTGCATCAGAGTCTTTGACTCTTAGCGCCGGCGCTATCGTGCTTTGTACGTGAGCGCTGCATCAGAGTCTTTGACTCTTAACGCTGACGCATTTTAGCATTAGCGCTTTAATAAAGTGCTGCTTCAATTCAAATTTCAAAATTTGAACAGAGCTTTGCTCTGATTGGGGGAAACACCTCCTATCGACAAGTACATGGATAGCCGTTAGATACAGCTAGTGCCGTTGACGTGCTTATGGTTAAATCCATTGCTAGCATATTATCGAGTCTTTAGAGTCCCACACAGAGGGTTTTCCGGTTCAGGCGACAAATGTAGGAGCCGTACGGTGGTACGTGCAGGGTGTCCGATTAAATACGTGTACGCGGTACACGGACTTTAATCGGAGGGTTGATAATACTATCCGACATAGGATTAAGCCGGATTATTAAATCAGGTTTTGATTTAATAATTTATATATGTATTTTGATACATATATTTTAGTATTATTGTTCAATATTCATTTTCTCTCTTTGGTGCTATCCGTATTTTTATACGGATACGCATATATATAGCGATACATATACCAGGTGAAGTATTCTGTATTTGTACGGGAATACTTCTAGAAGAAGTACACCTCATATTTGATTTTCCTTTTTGGAAAATTAAATGGGAAATGAGGTGGCATTTGGAGGACATGAAGCATGGTTGTGGACTTGTAGAAGGGCATGGCTTTATATATAAAATGATCTATTCATTTGTGAACACTATTGCATCATGGTTGATTTTTAGCCCTTCTTTTCTACACTAGTGGTCTTGATGAGGTTTTCTTCATCTTCTCCATCTCCTTCTTCTTCTTACTTCCATTTTTGAGCAAGATCCTAGAGAGAAAAATATAGCGGAGTATTCCAACATCACCGACCATCCAAACGTAACAACTTTGGATTGTCGGTTTGAGCCTCCCCCGCGTTCTCTCAGGTGGTCGTCTTCGGCAAGGGTGATCGATGCCCAAGCGTGTTCCCGGCGGCTATGAGCTTGGAGGGGTCTTACATAATTGGGTAGACACGCGACAAAGCTTGTATTTCTCAACCTTGCATATTTTAGCTTACTAGTTTAGGGTGTTTGGTTCGAATCCTCGGGTGTAAGCATCCGGTGCCCGCAAAAAGTTTTTTTTCGCTTCCTCCTCGCTCGCGTCCTCTGTGGCACGGGCACCGGATCCCAACATGGTATCAGAGCCACCCAAACACCATAAACTAGTGCTTGATGATGCTTGAAGTTTCAAAACTGAAAACACCATTTTCAAAAACCCAGTTTCTGTCGAAAATTTTACGGTCTCGAAATTTTTTTTAAACAAGTTCAGAAGATTCATCTAGACTGTAAGTCAACGTTACACACCCCATAAGATGCGGGGATACAGAATAGGTAAAACAATCATTTTGTTCAAAGTAATATCGACTATCAAACGGATCTTTGCTAAACCCTAACTAACAAACTATCTAGAAGTGCTAAACTACTATGATAGATGATTATACCTCAAGATACTAGTCCTTCTTGTTCTTGTAGTTCACCTCCTCGATGTGATAGAAGATCCACCCGAGAGTTCCTTCTTCATGTTTTAACCTCTAACTTGAGGTAACTAAGTGGCTAGGATTGCTAATCCAAGTGACCTAGAAGATATAGATATGGATTAAGGATCTATTAGTCTTTCTAACCCTTGGGATCTCAACACATGAGAGGATTAGGGTTAGGTTGAAGAAGAGGAGAGCTTGAGGAGAGAGAGTGTGTATGTTGGAATGAAATGAATTATTACTCATTTGTGAATATATGAAGTATGATAATTATCCAAATAATAATATACAATAATAACAACCATGCTTCATTAACTCACTTTGGATGAATCATCTCATGAGTCATTAAAACATTTAATGCAAATAACACATCACCTCTCCACCTCATTTAGTTTAATTCATAAATGAATTACAACTAAATGAGTCACCTTTCTTCTAGAAGCTTCTCGAGTAATTACGAGAATACCCCTCCCATCCGTATTTACGAAAAACACGGATATACTGAGACTGCATAAATCCAATAATCCAATACTAGAATCTAGCTTAAACCAAAGCCCGCTAGTAAAATCTGTCCGAACATCATACGTGCACAAGTACACGTATATGTCCGAACCCTGTCGTAAAACCATACGACCTCTATATCGTTTCGCCTGAAGCAGGGAAACTCTCTGTGTGGGACTCTAAAGACTCGACACTACGCTGGCAGTGGGTTTAACCACAGGCCGCAAGCGGTACTAGCTGTACGTATTGGTCCCCAGGTAGATGTCGATAAGAAGGTCGATGAGGAAACCCATTCGAACTCCTACTGAGCCTGATGTGACAATCTCCGTACAGTCCGGTCTGTTTGTCTAAGACTATCGCATATCGGGCCTAGGGCCGGCAAGCGTCAGTCCCCTAAAAGCGGTATAAGTCGTGTTGGAGTGAAGCCCATTACACCTTGAGAAGCTACTGGAAAACCTACCAGTAAATCTCGCTTGGCCTGGCCAGGGACCTTGCGTAATGGCTTTCCAAACACAGCGTGATATCAACCCCCAATACTGGGAGAGACGAATCGTATCTAATCGCCACTGCCTCCATGTGCTTCGGGACTGCACCCAACAGCTACCTGTTGCACGACTCAGTCGAGCCGTGGTAGGGTAGCAATCTAAGAACAGTGGGAACACACTCGAAGCAAAGCAGCAGTGTCAAGTCAACGGACTATGCTGTACTCATGTCACCTGGAAACTGTTAACTGACGACGGGTATAATACCAACCAACAGTTCCCTGCGAGTCCTGTCCGGTGTACCCGTAACCCAACGAGCACCTACATACTATCTCCAGTACAACGTACTGATGGCTATGGGACAAACCATCTCCCCTGCTGGGACAAGAAGCGTATACACTAGTCTACTCTGGAGTATCGATGCCCTGTCTTGATAATCCTACGACTAAGGACCTGAAAAAGGATGTGCTTGTTGACTACCCAGCCCCCACTAGTGTGACTACCATCACAACGCTGGTAGTTAAGCAAGATCCTATGGTCTCTATCAATATGTATTCGTGATTTTCTAAAAGAAACATATAGACATATTAAGATAGATATAAACCACGTAGCATACTACTATGCTGAGAAAGACTGTTAATACAACTGTGAATATCCCAAGCTTCCATTAAGTAATATACAAGCTAGTATGATACAATAATGGCCCCTAGGGCATATACACTAACATAGACTAGATTAAGACACACAAAGAAAATGAGAAGATTCCTTTTTTGGCCGTTGACACCGGTTCACTGTTCACCAATGGAGCTTGTTTTCATTCTGTGTCTTGGGTTTTGTAAAACGGTATTTTTGGTGTTGTTTGATTTGTCACAGATTTCACTTTGTGTCATCTAAGCTTTGGGACAACTCAGGAGTTTTAAAAACTCGATACTTTTGCATCGTCGGTATCTGTGATGTGATATATGTGTTGCTGAACGTTGTCTAATTGCTATATGTTCATTTAGATGGGGTTGCACACATTCTGGTGTTGCTTCCTTCTGCGGTTATATATATATATATATATATATATATATATATATATATATATATATATATGGTTATGGTTTGTGCGGATTGTCGTGATGGATAGCCTTGTGTGCAATGTTAGATGTACAGATTAGATTCATTTGTATATTCATTATTGCGGGATGAGCATCCGACATGTGGACTGCCGTCACTGCCAGTTTGTATATTCTTTGATTGGGGCGCAACCGGGTTGATGTCGATGTCGCCGTTGTATATATATTTTCTTTTCTGTACTAGGATTGCCCCGCGGAGGAATGCTCGAATAGCCGGGTTCTAGAGGGCAACGGGCCCGCATTTCATGGCGTTGAGACCGATGGGGCCTTATTCTAGAATTGGCGGGCTATTCACCGCACTCGTAGGGGGTATAGGATAACCCAAGGAGGGATGCTCAAGTTACCGAATTCCGTGAAGTTCTGGGTGGCCCATTCACTTTGTTGATTGGGGCTGCCTCACTTAGGGGATTGGCAGGTAACTTGCCGCACTCGTAGGGGTCTAGGATCTTCATTGCACTAGCTATCCACACGACCGGGGAACGTCGCGTTTCATTTATGGCTAAAATGAAACGCGGGGCTCCTAGATTATCAGCTATTCCATATTGTTGTTCGCATATTTGTGATGATTTTATCAGCTGTGATGACTATTATCTGCCTGCGATGTTGATATATATATGATATATATTTAGTAGATACTTCTATATGTTTCGCATCCACGCTAGTCCATCCCCCGCTTTGCCGTTAGTTAAGTAACCTAACGGTGCATGACGGGGCCCCGTGGCGAATGCGGATGGCATATAAAAAGCATATTATTTTGGTTATTTCTTTTGAGGCTTGGAAACATAAAATGATGGGAACGCATTATCGAAATAATGCAAGAAAAAATAAACCTAAATGATGTTGTCGGAACCAATTTTAAAACTACTCAGTTTTCTTCAAAACTCATGGTCGTATTTTTTTGCTTTGCATAGAGGTATTCGGTTAGGAATATCCTGCATCTCATTCTATGAGGGAAGAGACTTGATCCCTTCATTGGGAGTTCGCTCTTAAGCAAAAGTTTATGTTACTAGTCTTAAAATACGGAGCTTAAACCACTTCATTTCAAAGCCACTCGAGTTCTTTCAACGATACCAAGTTTATTACGTTAAAGAGTTTTTGCCAAAAACCAGCTGTAGCCCTCCGCCATTTCAGATAGGTGGTGCCTAGTATTTATGATATGTTTGTTGGTAAGCGTCAAGGCATAGTGTACGGTAGCCGAGTGCTACTTATCTGTTGCATAGATATGCGATTGATCGAGAAAGTCACACTGCTTTATTGGCAAGCGTCAAGGGATAGTGCGGGTGGGTTCAATGCAATCAAGATAATGATGGGTTGAACTTGACTAGGACCCTTTATTTGTTGGCAAGCGTCAAGACCCTTGGGTCTTAGGGGCAAAAACCATATCGGGGGTTTCAAACATATGGGAAACTTGCCAGGCATGCGCATACCTTCTGGAGTGTAGTGACATGAGTGGATTCTGTCAAGTTATCAAATGATGATAGTTGGGTCCCGATTCCCACTAATGAGTACGTATTACTCCTCGGTAGATTTTTCACTTAAATGATCCCGACTAGTTCTACTTTTAGGGTTTGAATGAGAATTCGAGGAAACAGTGGGAGCCATCCTGATCAGATAAAGTGATAACCAATCTGATCTTGATAGAGTGCACGATGAGTGTTTCTTTTCTCTCTCTCTGGTACAGCTACCCATGACATACCTTAAAAACACATGAACCAATTTGACCGAACCTTGTTACACCCTTTGGTTTTGGCTTGTCTTGATTCACAACAAAGTCGCATATATCCCTGCCACTCCTACTCTACCCTTGGCATTTCTTCAGAACACGCCATATCACTACGATGATCCATATTGCTTGGAACGACCATCGTATAGTTACATACGAACTCGAAGAAGTTATTTCAATTGAAGATGGCCACAGGTTATGAAGAAATTGAATAGGATTATTCCGTTGTCTCTTCCTTTTACTTTCTCTCAGATTGCGAGAGCTCCTTGATTAGGAGAGTACACCCGTTACGCTTATTGGATAGTCTTCTTCCAAAGCTTAGGCTGGTGCCGAAAGATAGGGAAGGAAGAAAACCAGTTAGCGCAGAGACGGTGTGCAGAAGGTAAGATGTAGAGACATATAAAGGGATTGAAGTGAGAGCAAAAGAAATTGTGACTGGTGTTAACAGAAAAGGCATTACTAGGAATATCTGACCATCTCCTATGAAACATTTTCATGTTTCAGTTTTTCCGTGTACACGTAATAGAGAACTTTTTTCCCAATCAAATTCTAACTCTAGGGTATGTATTTACCAGTTTTGGATCTCACATATGTACGGTGTTATAGATGATGAGTAGGAGTAGAATATTGGGAAATGGGTAATTTGATCCTCAATATCGTAATTTGTTGTAATTGGTGATATTGAATTAAATCGCTTGGTTTTGCCTGACGGCAAATATTTGGTTTCGAATAACCGTTGTTATGCACCGGATTTTAAAATGAAATATCCATACCTTTATTTTTATAAAGTGAGACATACATTTTGAAAATTGTGCTGTAAACATTTACCTTTATCAGTTGAGAATAAGGTAAGGTACATTGAATAACGGTGTAAGACATTCTTAACCAAGATATAGTTTTCAATTTACAAAACCCAGAATTTGAGTTGGTATACTCTTGAGACCATAGAGGTGTATGTTGTCCAGTGTCCTTCGGGACAAAGGGTTGGTACTCTTACTTCATTCATGATTACTTATGAGTCCTCTAGTTTTAGACACGCATTCGTAGTAATGCAAGGTCAAAAATTTTAAGAAGTTTGTAGGTATATGAATAAAGTAGAGAACCATACGTTGGAAGTATCGGGATTCTTTGAGGTGATCGAAGATGTAGATACTTATACTAGGTATTCCATTATAGTAATATCGAGAACTTGATTCTCTCACAGGTTACTCATCAGTGGACGCGCTCCATGATAAGTAATGCTGCATTGGCCTTTTTCCATTAGGTAATATGCACTGGAAACAGCTGCATGACTTTTGAATCTGGTTCAATCTAAATTAGTGCCTTGATTCTATATGGACATAGAATGGTTACATATCTTATGGTTGTTAAGATATGGAGTTATCTGGTTTCTGTTTAAAAGGAGAATTCGGACAAACTCGAGTCATGCTTTGGTAATGGCAGTTTGTGGATTATCCCGATCATTCGCTGGGATTTTGATTCTACCATTTACAAGATCAAAAGTTACATTGTTCTTGACTCGCCACCATTTTATAAAAGGATCTTTTTGCAAAAGAAACTAGTGGGAGTATGGTAGAATAGAAAGTAATTCCGCCACCACAAACGGTGACCGAAAATTTAGTAGAACCTAAGGATTCAATTGGACTTGATAAACCGTTAGCCACTCCACAGATTTTAGTAGCTGGCCTCAGATGCCCGAGAAACACTTCGGTTTTCTTGTAGATGGTGACAAGGAGGTCGGGATCATGGTAATGATGGTCCTACTAGTTATCAGTAGAAAATAGGAAGTGGAAACTTCCACGTGACTAGATGCTTCATATCCAAGATGGACTCCACGCACTTCAACAAATTATGGATTATGGATTTTTCTGGATGCTTCATAAAAGGTAAAACCCATTAGGAGTAAGTAGATCTTTCGAGATCTGTGCAGATGGAAAGGTACTATGCTGAAGTCCATATGGATATGACTTGACAATGATATTCCCCTACTTGTTATCAGCAGGTCATAGGATGTGGTAACTTCTAGGTGACCAGGTATTTCATACCCAAGATGGTTTTGGGTTATGCAAGTGCCCTGGCCATCAAACCGTGGCCGATAGCGGAACAAAATTTTTCTAAACCGGCGCTAACACAACTCCAAATACGAATCAACCATGAACCCTAAACTAGCAAACTAAATATATATGAGAGTTAAGAATGTTGATACCGAATTGATCCGTGTCCTTCGATCTTCAACCACTTTCCCAAGCTCCTAGAGGCCACCATGATCTAGCTTGATCTACGGACTCCCTCCATCGAAGATGATCCACCTGAGGATTTGTATTCCGAGCTCCTACCTCAATAGCCGAGATAACTAGGGTACCTAGTTCGCTAAACTAGATAGCCTAGAGGTTATAGAGTGTAGTGATGGATTAATTTGTCTCACAACTCCGTAGGTTTCTCAACACATGAAACTTGAAGGGTGGAGGTATAAGAAGAAGCTTGAGGATGAGAGTGAGAGGCAACTCAAGAAAATGGCTAAGTCCAAAGAAAATGGTAAGTGTTGTGAGCAATAATGGAGCCATCCAATAAAAATCTCAAGTCTCCAAAATATCTCAAGTCAACCCAAAACATCTCAAGTCTTCAAAATATCTCACAACAAACAAAAATCAAGCATGCTTGAATAGTGACCATGAGCCACTACAAAGCCATGCCACAATAATTGCATACAACACCTCATCCTCTCCACCTCATTAACCATTTAATCCAAAATGGTTAAAACTAAATAAGGTGGCATCTTCTAGAAGCACCTTGTAATAAATTACAAGAATACCCCTCATTCATATATACATACCCACATCCGTATTCCGAAAAATACGAATAAAAAAGAGACGAAAAAAATCCAACAATACAATACTAGAATCCGGCTTAAACCAAAGCCACTAGTATTATCCGTCCGAATCCTAATACATGCATAAGTGCACGTATATTATCGAACCCTGCCGTAAAACCATACGGCCTCTACATTATTTCGTTCGAAGCAGGGAAACCCTCTATGTGGGACTCTAAAGACTCGTCAATACGTTGGCAGTGGATTTAACCACAAGCACTTCAGCGGCACTAGCTATACGTAACGGCTACCCAGGTATTAAGCGAAAGGGAGGCCGACAAGCAAACTCATCCGAACCCCTACTGAGCCTGTCCGTGACAATATCTCTACAGTCCGGTCTGTTCGTCTAAGAGTATCGCATATCGAGTTTAGAGGTTAGATAAAGCCAGACCCCTAATAATGGGACATTTCATGTCGGTATGAAGCCCATCACCAACTGAGAAACTACTGATCCAAATCAGTAATTCTCGACTACCTTGGCCAAGGATTTCTAGTGATAGCCACCCGTGCACTGCGCAACATCAACCCCCAATACTGGGAGAGACGAATCCCCGACGATCCGCGCACTGCCTCTATATGGCTCGGAACTGTACCCAACTAACACCTGTTTGCATGACTCCTTTGAGCCATGGTTGGGTAGTAATCAAAGCACAGTGGGAACTCACACGAGACAAATGACGATATCAGATCGACAGACTAACCAGCACATATGTCACCTGGGAACTGCTATCTGACAATAGGTATACTACCAACTAGCAGGTTCCTGGCGATTCCGTCCAGTGTACTCATAACCCAATGAGCACCTGTATACTATCTTAGGTGAACAAACTAACACCAATATCTTATGAGGCCTGGCCACCGCCCCTCGTCGGGGTCTTGATCAGTATACACTAGTCTACTCTGGAGTATCGATGCCCAGTCTCGAATCTCCCACGACTAGGGACATTTAAGGATGTGCTTATAGACCACCTAGCTCCCACGTACATGATCGCCATTATAATGCTGGTAGTCAAGCAAGAATCTTTTGGGCTCTATCAACATGTAATAGTGATCTGTAATACCACATAAAGCAGGTAAATGATGATAAAGACAAACCAGATAGTATACTATCATTTTGAGTAAGACTTTTCTATCCGTATAGGTCATCCCTCAATCATCGTAATCGCGTGCCTGCGACTACGATAATTGCCTTGAGGGCACTATAGCCAACAATCTCCCACTTGCACTTAAGGCCAATTAATGTGGTGTCACATACTCACAGCTCGTGTGATACCGAACACCCAATTTCTCTACTAATCAGTTTCGCAAAGCTCGTTTGTGAAACTATTGAGTTCCAGAAATAGCCTCAGTGAGTGGATCCACTCCAATGTTTCTTTCTATATCTCTCTATATCTCAATTTCGCGGAGAAAAACTATCTCCCGAAATAAGCAATACCTGTCTTAGAATTTGTCTGGATATCTGATAGGACCCAGTTCACTAATGAACTCCAAATCCAACAAAATTCTTAGACTATACCATTCAATGAATTTAATCAGTATCCTACGCCATGCCTTCCACAATATCCGCTTGGACCACCTGTCCAACATACTGTCCCTTAAAAGAGAGAAAACTATAACTCAGACAGCCACTCTGTCATCCAGGTCATCTTGGAAGCCTGAAATGATAACCGTCTCCTGAAGGAGGCTACCGTTACCATATCCCAAGAACATCCACTTATGTTCATAGCTGCTTCCCAACGTTTCTTCTGGATTGGATTAATATATATGCTTATTGCAGCCAGTGCAAAAGCAATATCTGGTGTGGTACTTGACGTCTCATGATTGACTCAATTTCATAAGCAAGTGATATGCCTATCATGCAACTTCCTCTCCCCATCAGTCTGTAAGAAATCTCTTTAGAGAGGGTGACTCCATCACCTGCGAGTACTACCACCATGCCAGGAGTCGTCCATTATAAAATACCTTTAGAATAAAGTCAAAAACCCTAAATTGGGACACATCCTAAATCTAGATCTAAAACCATAGATCTCGTCACCAGAATCCCTGATATTATATCCATATCCTATGTGGAGAAACTTCTTGTGACAGCCATAGTATAACCGATCCTAGTGTAGGAAGATCTCTCCCTATCAAGTGCATGTCATCTAAATACCTGGAAATCACTCTCTACTACCTTCTTACCAGATCCATCTCTTATTCTGATGAAGTCAAACTCTATGACTGTCACATCAAAAATAGATGATCTATCTCCGCTGTACCTGCTTTAGTCTATAAATAGACATAAGTTACTTGCCCACTATGCTTCCGCTGCTCCCACTGACTATAACAACCCTCTGGCAAAGTCATATACACGTGCACTTCTAAAGGTAGTTAGAACAATGTTATACTCATCCTCCTGCTGGGTCTTATAGTCTAGAACAACAGTAATGGCAAGTCTGAGTAAACAAGAACCTCGCTGTCGCCGTCTAAGAGAAGACCAAAGTACTTCTCGGGTGCTTGAGGTTACCCACCAAATCTGCGGAGTGGCTAATGGAATGTCGAATCCAATTGAATTTTTAGGTTCTATTAAATTTTTAGTAATCGTTTGTGGTTCTGGAATTACTTCCAGTTCTACCATACTCTTACTAATGTTTTCTGAAAAGAATCCATTTTACTAAAACTGGTGGCGAGTCAAGAACGATATAACTATTTATCTTCCTGATGGTAGAAAGTTAACCCTCGTCAAAGCCCGGGATAACCCACAAACTGCCATTAATGAAACATGGCTAGAGTTTATCCGGATTCTGGTTTTAAGCTTCAGCCGGACAACTCCATACACCTTAACATCCTTAAGATATGAATTGATTCTATATATCCAATATAGAAACAAATGCACTAATTTAATTGGAACCAGATTCAAAATCATGCAGCTGTCTCCGGTGCATATCAACCAAATGGAAGGAGGCCAAGCAGCATTACTCATCTAGGAATACATCCTCGTATGACTAACCTGAAAGAGAAGCAAGTTCTCAAAACCATTACTTACAATAGAATACCTAGCACAAGTATCTAATTTAATGGTTCTCTACTTTATTCTTATACCTATAACTTCTCAAAACTTGAACTCTGTATTTCAACGAAATACTTATCTAAAGCTAGAGAATTCAAAAGTAAAGAGAATATAGTATGAGTACCAACCCATTGCCTTGCAACATATGGTTCTCTACTTCATTCTTATACCTATAATTTCTCTAAATCCGGACCTTGTATTTCAACGAAATACTTGTCTAGAACTGGAGAAGTCATGAGTAAACAGGATATAGTACGAGTACCAACCCCTTTGTCCTAACGGACATTGGACAATATACAATACTTTGTATAAATCCCCCGAGTTCAGTAACTTAAACCCTGAGCGTCGTAGGTTGAAAACTGTGCTATGGTTAAGAAGAATTACAACGCTGTTGAATGCACCTTACCTAATCAGCAACTGATATAGGTAAATGTCATAGACATAATTTCAAAAAGTTATATCTTACTTTATAAAATAAATGTACAGATATATCAGTTTGAAATTTGTGCATAACGATGGATATTCTAAACCAAATGTTTGCCGTCAGGCAAAACCCAGGTGATTTCCTTAAATATCACCAATTACAAAGAATTCCGATATAATGAGGATATAATCACCTAATTTCCATTATTCTACTCCCACTCATCATCTGTAACGCCATACAAATGTGAGAATCAAATCTGGAAAATACATACCCTGGAGTTAGAATCTAATTGGGAAAACAATTTTCACTTTACATTGCTCAGTAAATCTGAAACATGAAAATGTTTCGAAGGGGTAAGCCGGTATACCTAGTAATGCCTCTTCCACTATCCTGATTCATGACAGTAACCATATACTTCCTTGTCCTCACTCCAATCCCTTTATATGTTTTTACTCATTACTTTCTGTACACCACACTTAGGCTAATTGATTTTCTTCCTTCTTTACCTTTTGGCACCAGCCTAAGGTTTGGAAGAAGACTGTCCAATAAGCCCAATAGGTGTACTCTCCTAATACCAGGAGCCCTCGCAACCTGAGAGAAGGTGAAAAGAAAAGTCAACTGAATAATCCTATTCTATTTCTCCTGAACCAGAATCCATTCTCGAACTGGAACAAATTCCTTCGAGTTCGTATGTAACTATATGATGGCATATCCAAGCATTATGGATCTTCATGGTGATACGAAGTGTTCTGGAGAAATCCAAACTGGATGTAGGAGTCGCAGGGGTATACGCGGTTTTGTCGTGAATGATAGTAGTCGCAATTTCCTTTTGCCCTTATTCTAATCCCTTTATATGTCTTTACTTATTATCTTCTGTATACCACACTTAGGCTAATTGGTTTTCTTCCACACCTTTCAGCACCTGCCTATGTTTTGGAAGAAGACAATCCAATGAGCGTAATAGGTGTACTCTCCTAATTCTAGGAGCCCTTACAACCTGAGAGAAGGTAAAGGAAAAAGACAACGGAATAATCATATTCAATTTCTCCTGAACCAGAATCCATCCTCAAACTGGAAATTTACTTCGAGTTCGTATGTAACTATACGATGGATTATTTAATAAATGTGGATCTTCGTAGTGATACGGGGTGTTCTAGAGAAATGCAAAGGTGATGTAGAAGTGGCAATGATATATGCGACTCCATGACAATCCAAAAGCTAAAGTGTTTTAAGAAGGTTCGGTTTATTGGTTCATGAGTTTTAGTCTAGGGTCGGGCCATGGTCGCTGCCAAAGAGAGAGAAAAGAAAAACTCAGCGTTCACTCTCTAACCTAGATCAGAATGGTTAATCACTTTATCTATTCAAGATGTATCTTACTGTTTCCTAAAATTCTCCTCCAAACCGAATAGGAGAATTAGTCGGGATCATCTAAAATCACCCGAGGAGTATACCTACTCATTAGTTGGAATCGGGATCCAACTATCATCGCATGATAACTTGATGGAAGCCACTCAAGTCACCACACTCCAGAAGGTACGTGCATGCCTAGCAAGTTTCCTGTATGTTTGAAACTCCCGATGTGATTTTTACCCCAAGCAGCTTATGACCTTGACTAGCTCAACAAACCATAAACCGTTAGTCAAGTTTAGCCCGTCATTATCCGGGATTGCATTAAACCCACCCGCACGTGTCCTTGACTAGGTCAACAAGGCCGCACGACTGTCTTAACCAATCGCATTTAAAATGCAACAAAGAAGCACCATTTAGCTACCGAACACTACGCCTTGACTGTAGGATTCCTAAGCATGACAACAAAGTTTCGGGTGGCATAGTCCATGCCAAATTAAAATTTTGCCATGCTATAAAGAACCCTAACCTAGATCTTTTACTAGAGAATCATACGATAACTAGATGTAAACTACTTTACAACTAAGTGAGTAGAGATTACAACCTTTGTAGTCCGTTCCTTCACTTCATTAGCTCCAAGTAGTGGTCCCTTCGCTGTGATCATCGAGCTCCCGGACTCTTGAAAGGCTACACAAGATGTACGATGCATACTAGCTAGAAGTCTTCAAAGTCTATGATGATCTACTTCGAGGAAACACGAACTCAAGCTATCTCTTCACTAATAATGAATTAGTGAAGCCAACACACTAAACTATATGGCTAGTATAGAAGAGGATGATGAAGTAGGAATTTTGCTCACTTTGTATTTTATTTTCTCACTATTTTTCATCAATTCATCATAAGCAAGAGAGCTAGAATGAGATGAAGAAGAAGATGATCAAGTGATGAATGAATAATTGAGATGAGTTTAGAAATGCAACCATGGTGAGTTATGTCATCCTTAACCCATGTAGAGAATAAACCATGGATAAAGGTTAAACGTTAGGTTAATAAATATCTTAAGTAAAAACAAATCAAGTGGACTAAGTCAATGTTCTACATGCTTTATGCAAGCTCCAAGCCATGAGAAAATCCAAATGATTTTTAATTACTTAATAATAAATATTAACCAACATTAAACCTAACATGGTTTGAGTCTCATATACCCTTGTTGCATGTGTAACCTAGCATGTCACAATATTATACATCACATATATAATTTTGTTAACAAAAGAAAACTATACACTAAACATATATCACATATATGTTAAATGTATAATAAGTGAGAAAAATAAATACTTAAGTGAGCACATATTAGTTAATGTAATTTAATATATCAAATATATAATTATACATTAAATTATTAAATCAATACTTGATTTAATAATCCGGCTATATCACATATAACCGACTAATATAATATGTATCATTTTATCGAATCAACACATGATCCGATAACCCGGCTCTATCACATATACCCGGCCGATATCACATATTGCGAGAAAAGAATACGGTATCTCATACGCATATCAATCTCGGTCCCGCACATATCTCATATGTGCTCCTACTCCGTTTTGCCTGAGCCGGAAAACCTCTTTGTAGGACTCTAAAGACTCGTCAATACGCCGGCAGTAGGTGATGATCATATCAAACACTCACAAGCCGCAAGCGGTCAGCTAAATGTAACGGCCACCTGGGTATTGAGCGATCAGGAGATCAATAAGCAAGCCTCTCACATTCCTGTGGTTCCAATCAGTAACACTACCGTACAGTCCAGTCTCTTCATCTGATATGTCGCATATCAAGTCTAGGGGTGGTGAATGTCAGACCCCAGTAACCGATAAGTCGTGTCGATGTGAGGCTCATAACGGGTCGAGAAACTATTGATAACACTTACCAGTAGATCTCCATATCAGCCCTGGCCAGCGACTTCCTGTTATAGCAAATCGAGCAAAGCGCAACATCAACCCCCAATACCGGGAGAGACGAAACCCCTCCTATCGCTCATTGCCTCCATGTGATTCGGGAATATACCCAAAAGCCACCGTTTTGAACGTTCTCATGAACGTGGTCAGATGGAAATCAAAGCACGGTGGGAATCACACTAGACTCTATGACGATCTCGGGTCTACAGACTAATCTGTACCAGTGTCACCAGAGAACTGCTATTTGACAATAGGTATAATACAAATTAGGAGTTTTCGGCAGGTCCGTTCAGTATACCCAGTCTCCACTGAGCACCCGTAGACCATCTTTGATGTCAAACACCAATGGATGTGGGATCATCCATCGCCCATCATATGGGTCATGAAGCGTATACGCTAGTCTACTCTGGAATATCGATGCCCTGTCTCGATGCACTCTCGACTAGGAACAATTATAGGATGTACTTGTGGACTACCCTGGCCCCACTAGTATGATCTCCATCACAGTCCTAGTAGTCAAGTACACATCCTAAGGGCTTTATCAACATGTGAGAGCAAGACAGTAACACAATACAAGTCAATATGTTAAGACAAGGGTGCTAGAGAATTAGGCGGATTGTGTAGGATTACGAAACCCAAACAACTCCGAAACACCCGATTCTAAACCCTAGTTTCCGTCGAAATTTTCTGACTGTCAAATTTTTTTTAAACAACTACAGAATGTTGTATGAGATGCAACATGAACACTGTATAAAATTCAACCCCCCTCACCTGTTTTTAGCCGGCCACATATGCATTAGAACCGTCTTGCTTTGCCCAATTGAGGAAATACGGGTTAAATTTTTTACAGTGTTCCAGTCTCTGGGGTTTGGTATTTCAGGTGTTGCTAATTTTTGCTAAATTTGCATGTGATGTTATCTTTATGCATTGGCTATTTGGAATGTTTCGTATTCGTAATTCTAGCTTTGTTTCGGGTTATTTTAAACGGTGTTAAAAAGTTCGAACGGATATCAAATACCCACTTTAACCCTCGCTGGAAATTTTCCAAGAGTTGGATTTTTTTTCAAGTTAAAGAACATTCTAAGATCATGCAAGTAATGCGGTGAACCCTCTAGAAGAACGAAAACCTAACTCAATTCTGTGACAGTAAGAACCACCGCCAAACCCTAGGGTTTGCGGTAGTTCCGCGGTTCCACAGGTGAGGCATTGGTTGACCTTTCTACGGCTGGTTCACAGGTACTGTGGCATGTCCTGAGTATTTTTAAACTACGCTCAAGTGTTGAGCTTTTGGGAAATTTTGGGTGTTTGTTGATTCGATCGGAATGTTTAACGTCGTCAAGTGTTGAGCTTTTTATGGAATTCATATAGTTAGACATGAAATTCGAAATATGTGATATTTTGGGTTTACGATGTCTAAGGTGATTGTTGATTCCAAATGTTGTAGTTTGACATTTTCTTTTCTGCGACCATAAGTGTAATATATGGTGTATTGCCGGTTTCGGTGCTATATGTCAACGACAATTGGGATACGCATATTTACTTACTTTGATGACATGTGATGTTATGTGTTGCTATGATATGTTATATTGGATCGTCGTGTTTTGAATAGCCGGGGGTTTTATGTGAGCTAAGAGTTTTAATTTTCATTCATGTAAAATTCATTGTATGTAATATTCTTTTATTGTGGCGCTTCCGGGTTGAGGATGCTGTCACCATTGTTATATATTATTTATTTTTCCGCATTAGGATAGACCCAAGGAGGAGAGCACAAGTAACCTGGTTCTAGAGTCCAGCGGGAGACCATCTCGAGGAGTCGAGTCCGGGTCCCCTAACTCTAGAATTGGTAGAGTGCTTGCCGCTCTCGTAGGGGTCTAGGGATGTGGGTTTGGCTATTCATCGCGACCGTTGAATCCGTGTTTTATATAGGCTCAAAATAAAACACGGACCTTCTAGTATATACAATATTTCATATGTTATCTTCTGCTGCTGATATTCTGTGATGTGATCACTTTATATGCATGAGACGAATACTTTATTATTGTATATGTATGATATATAATAAATGTTGCTTATGTTTTGCACTCGCGCTAGTCCCGTCCCGCTATGTCGTTAGTTAAGTAACCTAACGGTGCATAACAGGACACTGTGGCGAATGCGGATGGCATAAGCGTACGTTGTATTTTCGTTTCTTCTGTGATGCTTAGGAAGCATAAATGATGGGACTTCATTAATGAGATTAATGAAAGAAAAGAAACCTAAAAGAAGTTGTAGAATCAAATTTTCAAAAAGGATAGCTCTTGTTTTTTGCTTTGCCTAGTGGTATTTCTTGTAGAATATCTAGCACCTTATTCGATAAGGAAAGAGCCGAGATCCCTTCATCGGGAGTGACCTCTTTAGCGAAACTAGCAAATGTTACAACTCACTCGGTTTTGTTTTTGATTGCTTCTATTGTTCTTGCTTTGCATAGTGGTATTTGTGAAATATCCTGCACCTTATTCGATAAGGAAAGAGCCGAGATCCCTATACCGGGAGTGACCTCTTTAGCGAAACTAGTAAAAGCCTAAAAAACATTCCTTTTCAAAATCACTTATTTCTACAACGATATCAAGATCTTTACACAAAAGGTTTTCATAAAAACCTGTCTTAGCGCTCCGTCATTTCAGATAAGTACTACTTAGTATTCGTGCTGCGTTTGTTGGCCTGCGTCAAGGCGTATTGTGTGGTAGCTAACTCGTGCTTATTTGCAACATAAGATGAGATTGGATTAGGGTTGTCGTGCGACTTTGTTGGCCTGCGTCAAGGGTCGTGCGGGTGGGTTTAATTCAATCATGAAATGACGGGTTGAACTTGACTAGCGGACTATGGTTTGTTGGCCTGCGTCAAGGTCATAGGACGCTAGGGGCAAAAGCATTATCGGGAATTTCAAAAG
Source organism: Agapanthus africanus (assembly GCA_030015575.1). Classification (NCBI taxonomy): domain Eukaryota; kingdom Viridiplantae; phylum Streptophyta; class Magnoliopsida; order Asparagales; family Amaryllidaceae; genus Agapanthus; species Agapanthus africanus. The sequence goes on from CM057342.1 coordinate 622,587,184, forward strand.
TTGAAATTTGCAATGAGATTGTTTACCTTCTATGAGATAGTTGGATCCCGATACCCACTACGAGTAAGAGTTACTCCTGGGAGAATTTTACACATCACAATTAGCCGATCAAGTAGGTGTCTAGAAAGATGTTAACGGGGTTAAGCCTCTAGGAAAACAAGGTTTATTTTAATTAGCTCCGTGCAAAAGCACGGGGAACCTCCCTCAAAGTACCAACACTGGCCTGGCTAAAAGGTTGGCGAACTTGTAAAGTGTAATTAATCCCGGCTAGTCTTATCTTTTAGGGTTTGAAGGAAGGTTTGATATAAAAAGTGGGAGCCATCCTGATTATATAAGATAATAACCAATCTAATCTTGCAAGAGCATGCGCTAAAGTGTTTTCTTCTCTCTCTCTCCAGGTAGCGACCTTGTCAGGCCTTAATCAAGATAATCATATAGATGTATTGACCGAACCCGCTTGTTATACTGAGCAGGAGAACGTTGGTTCGATTCCTTCTTATAATTGTTATAAGACAGAGCAGGAAATAGGGGAATATTCGGATTCCCACACCACCCAAACGAAGAATAAACATGTTGATGCATCTTCTTCAGGTGTGTTAGTTATCGAGAACTGTTTTTCAGTTCACTCTACGTCCTGGGTATCAGATACCGGATCGGGATCCCACATATGTAATATGTTACATGGGATACGGAAAGGTAGAGAACTGGAAGAGGGTGATCATTGCGTAAGAGTAGGGAATGGTGCAAATGTTGCAGCCAAAACAGTTGGCGAATATCACCTTGTATTACCAAATGGTAGTACATTGATTCTGAACGAATGCTATTACACACCGACCCTGATATACAATTTTATATCAGTTTCTTTATTAAGTAAAGAAGGATATAATTTTTTAGTACAGGATAATGTTATGAACATCTTCCTGAATCAAAAGTTGATTTGATCAGACTCGTTAAATAATGGGATATACGTTCTAAATCAAACCACAGTTCTTAATATACAAAACACACACAAGAGGAAGAGTTAAGAAATGAACGAATTCTTCTTGTGGCATTGTAGACTAGGTCATATCAATGCGACATGACTAGCTAAGTTACATATGGATGGATATTTCAATCCGTTTGAATTTTCATCTTATGACCTTGCCAGTCATGTCTCAAAGGCAAAATGACCAAAACTCCGTTTAGTGGACACGGAGAAAGAGTTACGGAACTCTTGGGACTGATACATAGTGATGTATGTGGTCCTATGTCTATACATGCCAGGAATGGTTCCTCATACTTCATTACATTCACTGACGATCTCTCAAAATACGGACATGTGTTCCTGTTGAAACACAAGTCTGAAGCTTTTGAGAAATTCAAAGAATATAAAAAAGAAGTAGAGAACCAAACGGGTAAAAGTATTAAGATCTTTTGATCTGATCGAGGAGGAGAATACTTGAGCAATGAGTTCCTGGACTATCTAAAAGAGAATGGGATTCTCTCTCAGCTTACTCCTCCATATACACCACAGCACAACGGTGTATCGGAATGGAAGAATCACACCCTATTAGATATGATGCGCGCTATGATGAGCACCGCTGAGTTACCTACTTCCTTTTGGGGATATGCACTGGAGACAGCTGCAGACCTACTGAATATGGTTCCCACCAAATCTGTGCCAACCACTCTATATGAGATATGGAAAGGAAAGAGACCATATCTTAATTATGTTAAGATACGGGGTTGTCCGGCATATGTGAAAACACAGAATCCGGACAAGCTCGAGGCAAGGTCTTTTCTGTGTAAGTTTATTGGATATCCCAAACATTTGCGTGGGTATATCTTCTACAACACCGAGGAACAAAAGGTGTTTATTTCTCGACATGCCACCGTTTTAGAAAAGGAATTTCTTGAAAATGAAATTAGTGGCAAGGAGGTAGAACTGGAAGAAGTTCCAGCTATACAAACTGCAACAGAAGATTTGAACCAGAGGATTCAGTAGTTCACGACGAACCTCAGCCGCTCCGCCAATCTGGTAGGGATTCTCATCCATATGAGAGATACTATAGTTCTCTCATTTATGGTGGGAGTGAGGATTGCATCATGGAAGATGATGATCCAACTAGCTTCGAGCAGGCCATCACGCGTGGGGACTCTGTGAAATGGCTGGATGCAATGCGATCTGAGATGGAATCCATGTACACCAACAAAGTATGGACTTTTGAAGTTGCTCTTAAAGAGGTAAAACCCATTGGGAGAAAATGGATCTTTAAGAAAAAACTTGGTGTAGATGGAAAAGTTGAGACTTTCAAAGCTAGACTTGTTGCAAAAGGTTTTCGTCAACGACCAGGTGTGGATTATGATGAATCCTTTTCTCCAGTGGATATGCTTAAGTCCATCCGGATCCTAGTTGCCATTACGGCATACCATGACTATGAAATCTGGCAAATGGATGTTAAGACTGCCTTTCTAAATGGTGATTAAGAAGAGTACGTGTACATGACTCAGCCAGAGGGCTTCGTAGACAGTGGGAGCACCGGGAAGGTGTGCAAGCTGCTTAAATCCATCTACGGGTTAAAGCAGGCATCGCGGAGTTGGAACATCTATTTTGATGTGGTAGTCAAAGAGTTTGACTTCACCAAAAACGTAGATGAACCTTGTATATACAAGAAGGTGGCAGAGAGTAAGGTTGTCCTCCTCGTATTGTATATGGATGACATACTCTTGATAGGAAATGATGTTCCTATGCTGCACTCGGTCAAGCTCTTCTTATCATAAAGATTCTTAATGAAAGATCTAGATGATGCCTCCTGCATCTTGGGAATTAAGATCTATAGAGATAGATCTAAACGGATACTGGGATTGTCCCAATCCAGGTATATTGACACCATATTAAAGAGGTTTAGTATGGAAGAATCCAAGCGTGGGAATTTAACCATGATCTCTGGACTCACTCTTTTCAAAGAGATGTCTCCCAAGACTGATTTGGAGAGAGCTCGCAAGCAAGGGATACCCTATGCTTCGGCAGTAGGCTCTATCATGTACACGATGCTATGTACCAGATCTGATGTAGCATACTCACTAAGTGTAGTGAGTAGGTATCAAGCAGATCGAGGAGAGAGTCACTGGACAGCTGTGAAGAAAGGACTAAAGAGATGTTCTCGGTGTATGGTAATGGAGAACTCCAGGTGGAGTCCTTTATCGATTTAAGCTACCAGAGTGATAAGGACGATTCTAAGTCGCACTCGGGATTTGTTTTAACCCTCAATGGACGGGAGGTTTGTTGGAAGACTTCTAAACAGGAAACCGTGGCAGACTCGATGATGGAGGCTAAATAAATCGATGCCAAAGAGGCTGTCTGGATGAAGAAGTTCATAAATGAACTTGGAGTGGTTCCATCCATTGAGCATCCAATACCTTTGTATTGTGATAACAATGGAGCTGTGGCTTTGGCTAAGGAACCAAGGTCCCATCAGAGATCCAGGCATATTCTGAGGCGGTATCACCTGATCCGGGAGATTGTTGATCACCGGGAGATCGAGGTCAGGAGAGTTGACACGAAGGATAACACTGCGGATCCACTCATGAAGGCCATATCCCAGATACAATTTGAGAGACTCTTCTGAATGTTGGGTATGAAATACTACAACAGCTGGCCTTAGTGCAAGTGGGAGATTGTTAGTTATGTATATGCCTTAGAGGCCATTATTGTACATATGATGTATATTATAGTGGATGCTTGGAGATATATAGAGAGGACTTTCTTGTTCGATATGATAGTACGCTATCTGGTTGCCCTTTGTCTTAACATGTTGATTTGTATTGTGTTACTTTCTTTCTCTCACATGTTGATAAAGCCCTTAGGATGTGTACATGACTACTAGGACTATGATGGAGATCATACTAGTGAGGCCAGGGTAGTCCACAAGTACATCCTATAATTGTTCCTGGTCGAGGGTGTATCGAGACAGGGCATCGATACTCGAAAGTAGACTAGCGTATACCCTTCTTGACCCATATGATGGACGATGGATGATCCTACATCCATTGGTGTTTGACATCAAAGATGGTATACGGGTGCTCAGTAGAGACTAGGTACACTGAACGGACTCGCCGAGAACTCCTAGTTTGTATTATACCTATCGTCAGATAGCAGTTCTCTGGTGACACTGGTACAGGTTAGTCTGTAGACACGAGATCGTCATAGAGTCCTGTGTGATTCCCACCGTGCTTTGATTTCTACATTACCACGTGCAAAATGGTGGCTTTTGGGTACAGTCCCGAATCACATGGAGGCAATGAGCGATAGGAGGGTTTTCATCTCTCCGGGTATTGGGGGTTGATGTTGTGCTGTGCTCGATTGGCTATAACAGGATGTCCCTGGCCATAGCTGATATGGAGATCTATTGGTAAGTGTTATCAGTAGTTTCTCGATCCGTTATGAGTCTCACATCGACACGACTTATCGGTTATTGGGGTCTGACGTTCACCACCCCTAGACTGGATATGCGTCATATCAGACAAGGAGACCGGACTGTACAGTTGTGTTACTGATTGGATTCATAGGAGTGTGAGAAGGCTTACTTGATGATCTTCTGATCGCTCATTACCGAGGTGTCCGTTACGTTTAGCTGACCGCTTGCGGCTTGTGGGTGTTTGATATGATCATCACCTATTGCCGGCGTATTGACGAGTCTTTAGAGTCCTACACAGAGATTTCCAGGCTCAGGCGAAATGGAGTAGGAGCATATATGAGATATGTGCGGGACCAAGATTGATACGCGTATGAGATACCGTATTCTGTTCTCGCGATATGTGATATCGGCTGAGTATATGTGATATAGCCGGGTTATCGGATCAAGTGTTGAGCCAATAAAATGATACATATTATATTAGTCGGTTATATGTGATATAGCCGGATTATTAAATCAAGTATTGATTTAATAATTTAATGTATAATTATATATTTGATATATTAAATTACATTAACTAAAATGTGCTCACTTAATGTCACGACCCGAAATAGCCAGTGACTGGCACTTGAATCATATGAAGTCTATAGGACCCCATCTAATCCAAGTAAGCCAAAAAGCCCAGAAATCTAAAACCATTTTTAAGTAATAAATAAAGAAAATAGTTTTAAGAAGTGAAGAAAACAAGTTTTTAAAACAAGGGTTTTAAAATAGGTAAGCCGAATATGCATTTTAAATCCTCCATATCTTTTCTAAAAATTTTAGCAGAGTTTCATTTGTAAATACTGGCCCTGAACGGGGTACAACAAGAATAATATATATGCAATGATAAAAGGCATCCCCAAGAGGGAGCTAGCTCTTCGTCAATCAACGGTCACAACGACACAAGCAATATAATATACAACGCCGAAGGGCGAGGATGAAAACTCAAAAAAAAGAACTCAAAATCAACATGAAAACCATAATACTACAACGCGCGACTCTAAGGTCGAAATAATAGATAACTGGTTTTCTAAGTCTGAAACAATATACAAGTTTTGGTTGATGGAATTACTAGATACAACTGAATAATACATGTATAATGGTGGTTCTGATGCAAAGGAACCCACCTACCAAAGCAAATCACCCGCAAAGGAAGCAGTGTGCCAGAAATGCCGCCATGGAACCTGTACGGCAAAACCTGCAAGAACTGTGGCACAACGGGGGTGAGTTGCCAACTCGTAAGTAGAAAACATCACAGAGCAGAAATCGTATGTATGATATAATCCTAGGTCAATACGATCAATAAAAATATATCCTCAATATGAATACGTTTGAAATAAGATAAGGTGGTAATGTAATATCTATACATGAGTGTAGTGCCAAGTTCTTGTGCCAGTGCCTCAGGTGATAACCTATCATAAATATGAGGTATGATCAATGTAATCAATGTCAATATATGTATGTGGAAATCTTCCACGTGTCACCCAATAACAATAAGCATCATGCATGTAAATATCATAAACATATGCATGGAAGTATGAGGATGTAAATCAACATGTGTCGCTCACGACATATCAAAATCAAGGAACCTGAGTGTCAAGTATCGACACTCGAAAACATCATGAAACCTGTGCCTAGCATCGGCATGAAAATCATCATATATCGGGCCCCGGCAGTCCGAATCGGCCCATATCATCTCTCAACTCCGGTCGGTATCCTCCGGATATCCGTCGAGCTCAAATACAATCACTGGTAGGTAGTAGTCCCTTTGCAAGGCTCACCGTATAGCAACACAGCAGATCTGTTCTCGCCCCGGGGTACCATACCGGGTCCACCATATACCCGCAATCGGCCGCATCCAGCTCCTCAAATCGAGTTTCACATGTCGCTCTCAGAACCAAGAAAACACATGGTGGACGCACTGAAATATCATATCAAGGGTAACCGGGTTTTAAAAAACAATACATATTCTCTTTTGATATAACCACGGTTCCGAAATCCAGAAATCTCATGAAAACAAATATCTCAATGCGTATGATCATAAGCATGATGTATGCGACATATAAAGGAAATGCAAGCATAACCGTATATCATGCAACAAGGAATAATTGTATGCACATGCAAGGGTCACATCCTGATGCAATAATCCTACTGTGTAGTGACATGGCAATTATCGATGATGAAGTGTGTGAGCCGGCAAGCAAGTGTACGTGAAACATACGCATCATCGATAATGTTGCTGGTGTCCTAACAGCATGGGTTTAATATACAATAAACTTATTTACACATGCAATACGATGCGAATAGCATGAATATGCGGAAATCGAATAATCAACGCAACAGTGAAGAATCTACAACAATATATAAATGTCATGCAGTTTTTCCATTTGAAATAAGACGAATCAGGGTTTTTAGTAAAATAAGGGCTACGGTGTTTTTTAAGAAAAGATGCGTCTTTTGAAAATATCCGTAGAATCCCTTTGCCTATCATTGAAATACTCCCGATTCGTTAATTTTGAAATAGGTATAACATCGGCCTAGTCTAACATCTACTAAGCAACTACAGATCTAGCTAATACGCTAATCGGGAGGGGTATGGAAACCACCTACATCTGAGTCGATATATATATATTTATAATAGTCGGTGATTCCGCTTCAATAGTATCACGTACGATACAGTATATCATATGACGTCCTCGAGTCATGAGTGCGGATCTATCATCAATGTAAAGCTCGTACGGTAAATCATCGCACGGCATCCTCATAGCTGGGTACAGGTCAATATCACATTCATCTCATCAATTATCTGGTATCCTTATCGTCATATCACATAATCTGAGATACTGATCTAAGTCTAGTACAATCGATACCATTTATATAAATATGAATGCGTGTGTGAAACACACGTCCAAAGGCCCGCTAAAAATCTCATGTCGTATCCCAAATATGAATCACATCATATCACCGATTTCATGGCACTATACCCAATCTCATCGACTCATCTCCAAATATCATCCACAATTCTCATCATCTAGGTATAACCATAACAAATAAGCATGTGGGTGCGTGTGGGTGTAAACCTATTCTAGGGTTCGCAACTAAGTAGTATACTAGTTTACTTCTACGCCCTAATCTAATCATAGTACACCTAATCTTATCTCAAATATCCACAACACACAATAAGCTATAATAAATATAAATATAGTATATAACTAGTATACTAAGTATCGAATTGCGGGGGTGCTATACGCCATCCACCAGACTTCCCCCGTAGATATAATCTACTCACCTTGCATCCTGCGTGCCGGTGTCGATGTTGCCCTCATCTTCTTCATCGTACGGAATCCATATGATGGTACCTACATAGATAACATAATCGGAACGCGTATTAAAATCACATCGGGAATACCAAAAACGACACGCTAATGCCTATCGGTTTGAACCTATAGACTACGCTTTCAAAACTATCAAACAATCCTTGATATGGTCGTATAAACGCCAAGTAATCGAGGTAAAACGCAATTATACAAACCCAAAGTTTAAAATACGCAATACGGAAACACGAATCCAAAACAGCCACTATAGAAAAGGGTCCCAGATTTCACCCTAGGTCAAATCAAACAATTTAGCATATACCAAGGGTCTATTGTATATGAAATAAAGCTACAGAACCAACACGAGGCCAAATGTCCTAGGTCTGGCCGCAATTTGCGGCCAGGCAGAATAAATCTGCGGCCAAGGAAGGGAACAAGGGGCTGGGGTCTTGGGGTTAGCTTCCTAGGTGCCTGCACATCTCAATGTGTTCACAAAATAATTTTCAGAGTCTCGGGGTGATAGCAGATTCCATTTAACCCTCACAGATTCCACAATTCTTCCGATATCGGTTTCTAAATCCGTATTCCGGGTTTCTAGTCTCTGGTTTGAGTCTTAATTCTTGCACTAGGGGGTTTGTGTGGCCTCTGCTGAGCTTAATTACCCATCACCACTCTCAATTTCCATTAACCCTAACTAAGTTTTTCCTAAGTCCACAAAACCACTCGATATCGGTTCAAATCTAACATGGGGGTAAAAGTAAAGGAAACACTAAGCTTATGGTTCAGAAATTACCTTATTTGGCAACTCAAGAAAATTCTTGAGTTGCCCCAAGTGGCCAAAATCCTTGCTTTCTTGGTCAATGTGCATCCCTTGAGCTTGTGCATCTTTTTTGTGAAAAGGAGATAGGGTTTTGGAGTGGTATTCATGGTGTTTTTGGGGATTTTCTGGAGAGGGAGAGAGGGTGCAGCAGCAGCAACAACAACAAAGCAGGGGAGAGAAATGAAAGGAAGAAATGAAGAAGAATGGCGAAGTCAAAGCACCCTCACCTTTCTCTCTCTTATCCATACCTATATATTTTATTCCTTTTCTTTTTCTTTTCTAATTCCCTTCTCACATCAATAGTAACCCCAAAATAACAATCCATGCACCCAAAACATGTAGGAAAATGCAACAAGTGTAGAAAAAGAAATGGTGCATGTTTTGCACAAAATACGCTTAAAGCGTGATTAGCTATTTTTAATCGCGATTAGCACTAAATTAGCATATTATTAATCATAAAAACTTAAAAATGGCATAATTCATATAAAATACCCTCTTTTAGTAATTTCTAAAATTTTCCAAATTTTTTCTCATTTTATCGGTATTTAATTATACCGAAATATTAAAATATTCATTAAAAATAATGTTAAATTATAAAAATTCCCAAAAATAATATTTTATTTTTTCCCCCTTAAAGAAATTCGGTCCCCGAATTTAAATTTAAACCCCCAAATTCTAAAACATTTCCATAAAAGTATATTTCATCGGGCCTCCGAAATCATCAATACATAAAACGCATCATAGCGCAATGCACGCGCATGAGTAATGAGTAGATAACTCAAAATCAAAACTCCGTCAGGAAACCCGCAATCATCGGAGTTATGGTACAGACACACTGTCAAATCCAAAACAAAACCAATATGATATAAATCAGGACTATACATGTAAATATCTGAAGAAAATGCATGAAAAGTATATCCAGGCACTGTCCTCTGACTAGTCCTGCTCAGTACGAAAAGATATAGCAAATATCATAAAAACGTACTGGTCCATAAGGAATAAATCCCAAAAATGTATATAAGAATACCTTATGCGTTTGGTGCGCACGGAAATCAAAATCCATATATGTGCCATACATGTGCACAGAAACATCATCTAGGTGCAACGGGTGTGCACGAAACATCTGTCATAGGCAGCGTGTGTGCCTGACAGCAAAATCAGGTGCATCTGACATGCACAAGGAATCCCGATTTAGTGCATCTGGTGTGCACCAAAATCGTATCTCAAAACATGCGCTCAACACGCGCGAAAATCCAAATCAAATGCACGGAGTGCAAGAAATCAACATCAATATCAGAATCAAAATCGACGGTATACTATATGGCTCAATCCAAATCAGATATACCGCGGTGTATAAGCTCACAATCATGTGCATCAGCGTGCACAAATCAAATCAAAACACTAAAAGTTCATGGAAACTATGCTGGAAGCATAAATCAAATCACCGGCCTAAAATAGGCATGAAATCACAATCAATATCTCAAGCGTAATAACTATGCGCAAAATATAAATACCCAGTAGCTGCAACCATGGTGCAAGAAAACAGAAATCATGGAACTCATCCATCAAGACCAAATCATGCGAATAAATCGCCCAAAATACCGAAATCTAAGATGACGGATACGTGATAATCGAATCACAAAATCACAAATCATAATTACCGTCGTCGATATATCCTTCTTCAAAGTCGAGAAGGTGTCGGTGCATCCAATGCTAGCAGCGCGAGATATCTACTTGCCTCTTGCTCGCGGTTTGGCGTCCTCTGTCTCTGGGTCATTATCTTCTCTGTGGATTACCAATCTCGCAATCCATCGGCTCATCGGCCCTGTCAGGTGTGCTAATGTGGACGATTACGTTCTGGCACTTCTCTGGTCATCTGCGTCCTCGGCACAGCATATTCCTCGGAAACTAGTCGCATCCCAACGCCTCTATAGACATATCTGATCTTTAATCTTAACGGGGAGTAACAACAGCTCTTCAGCATCTCGCCTCAACCTCTTGTCCCACTTGTCTATATCATCGTCTATTCCGATGTCACAATTCTATCTGCGCACTGCAAATGTCCTTGGCTACGGTCAATCCGAAATCTCTCACACGGACTCGAAATAACGAACTCGGTATCTTCATCACTCTGTAGAAGATATCTGGCCGAACACGTCCTTGGGAACTCATCCCAACTGTTCACACCAGAATATTGCATTATTATATTCCCCATTCTTATGCGTTTTATAAATAAACAGGTGCTTTTGACGCATGTCTGCTACATAATACAGGTTATAGGTTCTTGGACAGAAAACAGTGAAAATGATGAAAAGACGATGCAAAAGTGGACTTTGACCAATAAACAGAAGACTCTTGATCAAGCCTACATAACGAACAGTTCACAAAGCAAGATTCAAGAAGTCGACACAAAGCCACAGTAAATGTCCACTATATTATTCACTGGAGATCTGGAGGAAACCTAAAAGCCCAATTGAGAAAAGACATACAGAAACAGGAAGAAAAAGTCAAGATAAGCCGGCCCAGAAAACAGGAAGCTTCAAGCCTTTACTTTGGCCGCGGAACCGCGGCCATCAAAAGCCCGTGTCGGCGCGAAGTTTTGTGACGGTGCGCGGGCGTTGATTAGGTCTTTTTCTTAGGGGCTATTTTTGTAAATGTAGACATGCAGGTCAATTTGTAACCTAGGGTTTCCTATTCTCTATAAATAGGAACTCTAAAGATTGTAATTTTTTGTGCCTCCTTTTAATAATAAATTTCAGAATTCTTTATGGAGAGCATCGGTGCCTCTTTTCAATTCATGAATTCAAATCTGACAACCTGCGTTGATGTTTGGAGAGATGCATCTATAAGTACTTTTATTTAATTGCTCTAGTTTAGATTTCAATTCTTTGCCCTAGGTAGATTTAATTCCTTTCCGTAGATAATTGTTTAGAGTTAGCTTTGGGGAAGGCTTTTGAGAGATGAGATCTCTCATCCCTTTCTTGCCTATAAAATATTTTCAATAGGACTCCATGCATACACGCACACACCGCGCCCTACGGCACCCTATCCCTCGAGGTAGCGGTGATACCGTAGTGTAAAGGCCCGGTTGCGCGCATTTTCCATGGAGGTTAGGGTAAGGATCTCTAAAGGAAGGACAAGAACCTAGAGGAAGGAACACCTTCCTGAATGGATCTAATCCCCTTTATTGATAATTACCATAACTCCTCACAGATCTTCATTCGGGTATAGAAAGCGTTGAGATTTACTTGCATTTCCAAACCATCCCTAAACCTAACCCTAGCAAGACTAGATCTAGATAATCTTAGATAGATAGAATTAGATTTTAGATTTAATAATCAATCCGAACTCCCTTCGGAATTAACTCGTTAGCGCGATTAGGAGATTCACAACATCCCTGTGGACCGACCCGTACTCACCGGCTAGCTTCATGCGACGTTGTTCTTGATTGCGGTAATAGATAGTTTTTGACACAAATCACCAACCTGCGGAGGTATACTCCATACTCGTCCTTTCTTGATCAATTCACAACGCATCTGGGTGAGATCCTCTATCTGAACCTGGTTAACTATCTCGTCGCCGATGCCGAACTCTGGCCTGCTGGGTGTGCACAATATGACCACTCCTGAGTCCAGGTCTCCTCATATAGTATTCGAGAAAGGTCCTGTCGAAGTCTCTCTCAATTCTCATTTCTATCGAATTGCCCGGAAGTCATCGTCCTTTACTAAAGTAATTCTTATTCCGGAATGGCTGTATGCTCATCACGACTCCTTCTGTCGACTGATTCGGACTCGTCTTCTCGTGGCTGCATGGACTGCGCTCCAACGGCTATACTCGTATCTGGAGTCTCCCAAGCAGTGTATCCCATCACATGATATCCAAAAGATGTCGAGCCATCCGATCGATTTGTCAAAACCTCATAATCCCCCAAGAGCTCAATATCTTGGGCACAGTTTAATAGTATCGAGTACATACCACAGCGTCGGCGGTCCAGCCGTAGAAGGGCAAACCCAAGCCTCACTGATGGCGCCGCGGAACTGCCGCAAACCCTAAGGTTCAAAAGCTTTCACACTGTCATTATGTCGAGTTAGGGTTTCATTCTTCTAGAGTGTCCATTGAATCGCTTGCATGTCTTTCCGAATACTTTAAACTTGGAATCGGGTTCCTGACATTCGATCGTCTATATCGACTCTCAACGAATCTACGTGAAGTCGTCTCGAGCTGGAATCAATCTATCTGATGACCTCGCATTGGGTTAAGCGAACGAATCATATGTCCTAGTCATTCACCCTCGAGTGACTAGCGACTTACCATCGTATCTTTAAGTATATACTCATGCTGCAGTAGCTCCAATCATCTGGGCGATATCTCGTCATTTGCAGCAACAACTGGCTCATTCGTCTGTACGCGGAACAGCGCCTCAATCATCATGAATAAGTGATATATCAATGTTCATCACATTCTGGCTGACCTCTAGCAGTAGCCTGATCCTCTGGTGCCGATCAGCACATCCGAGAAATCTCATAACAACGATCTGTCAAACGCTCATGGTGCGAAAACACAATAAGTCGACGCCTCCCTATGCAATCGTACGTCTCTGGAATCACGCCTTGGTCAGTCCTCGTCCATGACGAGCTCAAGCTGACGCAACTCTAGCCGGAGCTCTCTCTGCCCGTGTAATCGTGGCAGCAAAATCATAACCAACATCGATAAGGATAGATCATAGGAATGAATATAATACTGTGCAAGGAAATGTACATCCTAAGGTTTCTTAAGCGGAGTAGCGTATCGTAAATATGCCGCGGAACATACGTACGGTACGTCACTCTACGCAAGCTACTAACTCCATCAACCAAGGGTCATCCTACGCGATGAAAGTTCGGGTATAATACCCCCTCGATTAAGTCTAAGTTCCGTAAGGTCAAGCCTAAGTTCCGTATATATATAAACGCTCTAGGCTCCATATAGTCAAACTTAGACTCGAACCAAGGTTAACCTGGCTCTGATACCAACTTTGTCACGACCCGAAATAGCCCGTGACTGGCACTTGAATCATATGAAGTCTATAGGACGCCATCTAATCCAAGTAAGCCAAAAAGCCTAGAAATCTAAAACCATTTTTAAGTAATAAATAAAGGAAATAGTTTTAAGAAGTGAAGAAAACAAGTTTTTAAAACAAGGGTTTTAAAATAGGTAAGCCGAATATGCATTTTAAATCCTTCATATCTGTTCTAAAAATTTCGGCAGAGTTTCCTTTGTAAAAACTGGCCCTGAACGGGGTACAACAAGAATAATATACATGCAATTATAAAAGGCATCCCCAAGCGGGAGCTAGCTCTTCGTTAATCGACGGTCACAACCACACAATCAATATAATATACAACGCCGAAGGGCGAGGATCAAAACTCAAAAAAAGAACTCAAAATCAACATGAAAACCAGCGACTCTAAGGTCGAAATAATACATAACTGGTTTTCTATGTCTGAAACAATATACAAGTTTTGGTTCATGGAATTACTAGATACAACTGAATAATTCATGTAAAATGGTGGTTCTGATGCAAAGGAACCCATCTACCAAAGCAAATCACCCGCAAAAGAAGCAGTGTGCCAGAAATGCCGCCATGGAACCTGTACGGCAAAACCTGCAAGAACTGTGGCACAACAGGGGTGAGTTGCCAACTCGTGAGTAGAAAACATCACAGAGCAAAAATCGTATGTATGACATAATCCTAGGTCAATACGATCAATAAAAATATATCCTCAATATGAATACGTCTGAAGCAAGATAAGGTGGTAGTGTAACATCTATACATGAGTGTAGTGCCAAGTGCTTGTGCCAGTGCCTCAGGTGATAAGCTATCATAAATATGAGGTATGATCAATGTAATCAATGCCAATATATGTATGTGGAAATCGTCCACGTGTCACCCAATGACAATAAGCATCTTGCATGTAAATATCATAAACATATGCATGGAAGTATGAGGATGTAAATTAACATGTGTCGCTCACGACATAACAAAATCATGGAACATGAGTGTCAAGCATCGACACTCTAAAACATCATGGAACCCGTGCCTAGCATCGGCATGAAAATCCTCATATATCGGGCCCCGGCAGTCCGGATCGGCCCATATCATCTCTCAACTCCGGTCGATATCCTCCGGATATCCGCTGAGCTCAATTACAATCACCGGTAGGTAGTAGTCTCTCTGCCAGGCTCACCGTCTAGCTACACAGCAGATCCGTTCTCGCCCCGGGGTACCATATCGGGTCCACCATGTACCCGCAATCGGCCTCATCCAGCTCCTCGAATCGGGTTTCACATGTCGCTCTCAGAACCGAGAAAACACATGGTGGACGCACTGAAATATCATATCAAGGGTAACCGGGTTTTAAAAAACAATACATATTCTCTTTTGAAATAACCATGGTTCCCAAATCCAGAAATCTCATGAAAACAAATATCTCAATGCGTATGATCATAAGCATGATGTATGCGACATATAAAGGAAATGCAAGCATAACCGTATCTCATGCAACATGGAATAATAGTATGCACATGCAAGGGCCATATCCTGATGCAATAATCCTTCTGTGTAGTGACATGGCAATTATCGATGATGAAGTGTGTGAGCCGGCAAGCAAGTGTACGTGGAACATACGCATCATCGATAATGGTGCTGGTGTCATAACAGCATGGGTTTAATATACAATAAACTCATTTACACTTGCAATGAGATGCGAATAGCATGAATATGCGGAAATTGAATAATCAACGCAACAGTGAAGAATCTACAACAATATATAAATGTCATGCAGTTTTTCCATTTAAAATAAGTCGAATCGGGGTTTTCAGTAAAATAAGGGCTACGGTGTTTTTTAAGAAAAGATGCGTCTTTTGAAAGTATCCGTAGCATCCCTTTGCCTATAATTGAAATACTCCTGATTCGTTAGTTTTGAAATAGGTATAACATCGGCCTAGTTTAACATCTACTAAGCAACTACAGATCTAGCTAATACGCTAATCGGGAGGGGTATGGAAACCACCTACATCTGAGTCGATATATATATATATATAATAGTCGGTGATGCCGCCTCAATAGTATCACGTACGATACAGTAGATCATATGACGTTCTCGAGTCATGAGTGCGGATCTATCATCAATGTAAAGCTCGTACAGTAAATCATCGCATGGCATCCTAATAGCTGGGTACAGGTCAATATCACATTCATCTCATCAATTATCTGGTATCCTTATCGTCATATCACACAATCTGAGGTACTGATCTAAGTCTAGTACAATCGATACCATACATATAAATATGAATGCGTGTGTGAAACACACGTCCAAAGGCCCGCTAAAAATCTCATGTCGTATCCCAAATACGAATCACATCATATCACCGATCTTATGGCACTATACCCAATCTCATCGACTCATCTCCAAATATCATCCACAATCCACATCATATAGGTATAACCATAAAAAATAAGCATGTGTGTGCGTGTGGGTGTAAACCTATTCTAGGGTTCGCAACTAGGTAGTATACTAGTTACTTCTACGCCCTAATCTAATCATAGTACACCTAATCTCATCTCAAATATCCACGACACACAATAAGCTATCATAAATATAAATATAGTATATAACTAGTATACTAAGTATCGAACTGTGGGGGTGCTATACGCCATCCACCCGACTTCCTCCGTAGATATAACCTACTCACCTTGCATCCTGCGTATCGGTGTCGTCCTCATCTTCTTCATCGTATGGAATCCACATGATGGTACCTACATAGATAACATAATCGGAACGCATATTAAAATCACATCGGGAATACCCAAAATGACACGCTAATGCCTATAGGTTAGAACCTATAGACTATGCTTTCAAAACCATCAAACAATCCTCGATATCGTCGTATAAACGCCAAGTAATCGATGTAAAATGCAATTATACAAACCCAGAATTTAAAATACGCAATACGGAAACAGGAATCCAAAACAGCCACTATAGAAAAGGGTCCCAGATTTCACCCTAGGTCAAATCAGACAATTTTGCATATACCAAGGGTCTATTGTATATGAAATAAAGCTACAGAACCAACACGAGGCCAAATGGCCTAGTTCTGGCCGCAATTTGCGGCCAGGCAGAATAAATCTACGGCCAAGGAAGGGAATTAGAGGCTGGGGTCTTGGGGTTAGCTTCCTGGGTGCCTGCACATCTCGACGTGTTCACAAAATAATTTTCAGAGTCTCGGGGTGATAGCAGATTCCATTTAACCCTCACAGATTCCACAATTCTTCCGATATCGATTTCTAAATCCGTATTCCGGGTTTCTAGTCTCTGGTTTGAGTCTTAATTCTAGCACTAGGGGGTTTGTGTGGTCTCTACTGAGCTTAATTATCCATCACCACTGTCAATTCCCATTAACCCTAACTTGGTTTTTCCTAAGTCCACAAAAACCCTCGATATCGGTTCAAATCTAACATGGGGGTAAAAGTAAAGGAAATACTAAGCTTATGGTTCAGAAATTACCTTATTTGGCAACTCAAGAAAATTCTTGAGTTGCCCCAAGTGGCCAAAATCCTTGCTTTCTTGGTCCAACATGCTTCCCTTGAGCTTGTGCATCTTTTTTGTGAAAAGGAGAGAGGGTTTTGGAGTGATATTCATGTTGTTTTGGGGGATTTTATGGAGAGGGAGAGAGGGTGCAGCAGCAGCAGCAGCAACAACAAAGGAGGGGAGAGAAATGAGAGGAAGAAATGAAGAAGAATGACCAAGTCAAAGCACCCTCACCTTTCGCTCTTTCACCCATACCTATATATTTTATTCCTTTTCTTTTTCTTTTCTAATTCCCTTCTCACATCAATAGTAACCCCAAAATAACAAGCCATGCACCCAAAACATGTAGGAAAATGCAACAAGTGTAGAAAAAGAAATGGTGCATGTTTTGCACAAAATACGCTTAAAGCGCGATTAGCGTTTTTTAATCGCGATTAGCACTAAATTAGCATATAATTAATCATAAAAACTTAAAAATGGCATGATTCATATAAAACACCCTCTTTTAGTAATTTCTATAATTTTCCAAATTTTTCCCCATTTTATCGGTATTTAATTATACCGAAATATTAAAATATTCATTAAAAATAATGTTAAATTATAAAAATTCCCAAAAATAATATTTTATTTTTTTGAAATGTTATACTTAAGTATTTATTTTTCTCACTTATTATACATTTAACATATATGTGATATATGTTTAGTGTATAGTTTTCTTTTGTTCACAAAATTATATTTGTGATATATAATATTGTGACATGCTGGGTTACACATGCAACAAGGGTATATGAGACTCAAACCATGCTAGGTTTAATGTTGGTTAATATTTATTATTAAGTAATTAAAAATCATTTGGATTTTCTCATGGCTTGGAGCTTGCATGAAGCTTGTAGAACTTTGACTTAGTCCACTTGATTTGTTTTTACTTAAGATATTTATTAACCTAACCTTTAACCTTTATCCATGGTTTATTCTCTACATGAGTTAAGGATGGCATAACTCACTATGGTTGCATTTCAAACCTCATCTCAATTATTCATTCATCACTTGATCATCTTCTTCTTCATCTCATTCTAGCTCTCTTGCTTGTGATGAATTGATGAAAAATATTGAGAAAATAAAATCCAAAGTGAGCAAAATTCCTACTTCATCATCCTCTTCTATACTAGTCATATAGTTTAGTGTATTGGCTTCACTAATTCATTACTAGTGAAGAGATCGCTTGAGTTCGTGTTTCCTCGAAGTAGATCATCATAAACTTTGAAGACTTCTAGCTAGCATGCATCGTACATCTTGTGGAGCCTCTCTAGAGTCCGGGAGCTCGATGATCGCAGCGAAGGGACCGCTACTTGGAGCTAATGAAGTGAAGGAACGGACTACAGGTTGTAATCTCTACTCACTTAGTTGTAAAGTGGTTTACATCTAATTATCATATGATTCTCTAGTAAAAGATCTAGGTTAGGGTTCTTTATAGCATAGCAAAATTTTAATTTGGCATGGATGACGCCACCCGAAACCTTGCTGTCGCGCTTAGGAATCCTACATTGACTAGGTCAAAAAGCGCGGCATGAATACTAAATAATACTCTTAAGAAATGACGGAGGGCTACGACTGATTTTTGGCGAAAAACCTTTAACGTAATGAACTTGATATCGTTGAAGGAATCCAAGTGGTTTTTCAAATATATAGTGGCGAAAAACTTTTGCTAAAGAGGTCACTCCCTGTGAAGGGATCTTGGATCTTTCCTCGTCGAATGAGGTGCAGGATATTCTAAACTGAATACCACTGTGCAAAGCAAAAGAATCGACTATATTGAAGTTATTATGATGACACAAACTTTTTCTTAAGAGGTCACTCCCGATAAAGGGATCTCGGCTCTTGCCTCATCGAATGAGGTGCTGGATATTCATAATCGAATATCACTGTGCAAAGCAAAAAGGAACGTCTGTAATGTCAGTTATTTTTAAAAACTTGGTTCCAACAACATCATATATAGGTTTGTTTTTCTTGCATTTATCATAATCAACGCAGTCCCATCACATAAACATATCACACCACAGAAAGGAACGAAAAATATAATGTACGTATATGTTATCCTCTTTCGCCACTGGGCCATGTCATCAACCGTTAGGTTACTTAAGTAACGACAGAGCGGGGGCTGGACTAGCGCGGATGCAAAACATATACAACATCTATTAGTATATATATAAATATATATAACATTCGTCGCAGGCATGATATAAGCAACATCACAGAATCTCAGCCAACAACACAGAGTGATGGATAATCCTGGAGCCTCGGGTTTCACTTGAGCCGCAAATGTGACCCGACGTTCCCTATCGTGTGGATAGCCTGTGCAATGAAAACCTAGACCCCTACGAGTGTGGAAAGTTACCCGCCAATCCTAGAAGCGAGGCAACCCCAATCAACAACGTGAGTAGGCCACCCGGCACTTCACGGAATCCGGTAATTTGGGCACCCCTCCGTGGGTCAACCTATACCTCCTAAGAGTGCGGCGAATAGCCCGCCAATTCCAGAGTAAGGTCCCGTCTGTCTCAACGCCATGAGATGTGGACCCATTGTATTCTAGAACCCGGCTATTCGTGCACTCCACCGTGGGGTAATCCTAGTACAGAAAAGAAAATAAATATGTATAAAGGTGACATCGACCTCAACCCGGTCGTGCCCCAAAAAAATAATATACAAACTGACAGAGACGGCAGTCTACTTGTCGGACGCTCGTCCCACAATATCAAATGTACAAATGAATCTAAACTGTACCACTATCATTGCACCATTGGCTATCCACCACGACGATCCAACCACAACCACAGCACAACACAGAACATCAACGTGAATGTCATGTTCGCAAACCCATCTAAAAGACATATATCAATTAGATGAGTTGTACCACTCTAATGACATTCACGGTTGCAGATCGTAATGTATGTACTGAAAACTTTTAAACAGTGTTAAAAATAACGACTTCGAAATACTCCGGATTGCCCCCAAACAAAAGATAACACAATATACAATCTGGGCAAAAATAAACAATACCGTAAACCAAATATTCCAGAGACCAGAGTACAACTAAAAACCCATGCCCCAACTCCTTTTCCAGACCGGCCAGGCTAGGAAAATCCTTCATCTCGTCGGGCCAATACAGGTGAATGGGGCTCATTTTTGGGGTGTGTTCTAGTTGTCACCAAGGTAGTCTTTTGGAACTGTTTAAAAAAAATTTGAAGACTATGAAAAATCGACAGAAACTGGAATATTGTTCGTATTGTTTCGGAGTTTTTTTGGTTTCGTTACTACAAATCCCGTTTAAACTGCTAGTATGGGTTTATGGGTTGGCTTTGATACCATGTTGGGTTATGCAAGCCCCCTGGCCATCAAACCGTGGCCGATAGCGGAACAAAATTTTTCTAATCCGGCGCTAACACAACCCCAAATACGATCGACCATGAACCCTAAACTAGCAAACTAAATATATATAGGAGTTAAGAATGGTAATACCGAATTGATCTGTGTCCTTAGGTCTTGAACCACCTTCCTAAGCTCCTAGAGGCAACCATGATTTAGCTTGATCTCCGGACTCCCTCCATCGAAGATGATCCACCTGAGGATTTGTATTCCGAGCTCCTACCTCAATAGCCGAGGTAACTAGGATACCTAGTTCCCTAAACTAGATAGCCTAGAGGATATAGAGTATAGTGATGGATTAATTTGTCTCATAACACCCTAGGTTTCTCAACACTTGAGACTTGTGAGCAATGCCACAATAATTTCATACAACACCTCATCCTCTCCACCTCATTAACCATTTAGTCATAAATGGTTAAAACTAAATGAGGTGGCATCTTCTAGAAGCACCTTGTAATAAATTACAAGAATACCCCTCATCCGTATATATATACCCGCATCCGTATTCTGAAAAATACGAATACAAGGAGACGAAAATAATCCAACAATATAATAATAGAATCCGGCTTAAACTAAAACCATTAGTATTATCCGTCTGAATCCTGATACGTGCACAAGTGCACGTATATGATCGAACCCTGCCGTAAAACCATACGACCTCTACATCGTTTCGCCCGAAGTAGGGAAACCCTCTGTGTGGGACTCTAAAGACTCGTCAATACGCTGGAAGTGGGTTTAAATACAAGCACGTCAGCGGCACTAGTTGTATGTAACGGCTACCCAGGTATTGAGCGAAAGGGAGGTCGACGAGCAAACTCATCCGAAACCCTACTGAGCCTGTCCGTGACAATATCCGTATAGTCCGGTCTGTTCGTCTAAGAGTATCGCATATTGAGTCTAGGGGGGTTAATAAATTCAGATGCCTAATAACACGACATTTCGTGTTGGTATGAAGTCCATCACCAACTGAGAAACTACTGATCCAAATTAGTAATTCTCGACTACCTTGGCCAAGGATTTCTGGTGATGGTCACCCGTGCACTGCGCGACATCAACCCCCAATACCGAGAGAGACGAATCCACGACGATCCGCGCACTGCCTCCATGTGGCTCAGGACTGTACCCAACTGAAATCTGTTTGCACGCCTCCTTTGAGCCGTGGTCGGGTAGTAATCAAAGCACAATGGGAACTCACACGAGACAAATGGCGATCTTAGATCGATAGACTAACCTGCACACATGTCACCTGGGAACTGCTATCTGACAATTGGTATACTACTAACTAGCAGGTTCCCGGTGAGTCCGTCCAGTGTACTCATAACCCAATGAGCACCAGTATACTATCTTAGGGGAACAACCTAACACCAATGGCTTGTGAGACCTGGCCACCTCCCCTCGTCGGGGTCTCAATCAGTATGCAGTAGTCTACTTTGGAGTATCGATGCCCAGTCTCGAAACTCCCATGACTAGGGACATTTAGGAATGTGCTTATTGACCACCCACCACCCACGTATATGATCGCCATCATAATATTGGTAGTCAAGCAAGAATCCTATGTGCTCTGTCAACATGTAATAGTGATTTGTAATACCAAATAAAGCATGTACATGATGATAAAGACAAACCAGATAGCATACTACCATATTGAGTAAGACTGTTTTATCCGTATAGGTCATCCCTCAATCATCGCAATCACGTGCCTGCAACTACGATAATTGCCTTGAGGGCACTATAGCTGACAGATGGACTCCACGCACTTCATAAAATCATGGATTTTGGACTTTGCTGGGTGCTCCTGAAGGGGTAAAATCCATTGGGAGCAAGTGTATCTTTCGAGATCTGTGCAGGTGGAAAGTTACTAACCTAATAAGGCTGGACTTGTTGTGAAGAGTTTTCATCAAATATCCATTGTGTATTGTGATGCGACTTTTACTTCAGTTTCTATGCTGAGGTCCGTATGGATATGTTTTTGCGCTGATGCAGTTCATGGCTATGATATCCGGCAGGTGGGTGATTATAACGTCTTTCCAAATGGGATTTTGGAAGTGCACTTGTATATGACTCTGCCAGAGGATTATCATAGTCAGTGGGAACATCGGAAGGTGTGCAAGATGCTTATATCTATTCGTAGAAGAAATCAAGGATAGCAAAGACGGATCATCTGTTATTATGTGGCAGTCAAGGTGATTGATTTCGTCAAAACAAAGGTGAAGCTAGTAAGAAGGATGTAGGGAGTACTGTCCATATTTTAGATGACATACTCCGGATAGGAAGTGATGTTTCTATATTACAATCGGTCAGATTTTGGTTGTCACACAGTGTTTTCTCCATGTTGGATATGGATAGTATATCAGGAGTTCTGGTGACTAGATATAAGGTTTTAGATTTAGATTTGGGAAGTTCCCCAATCAAGTACTTAAACAACATTCTAAAAGTATTTTAGAATGGACGACTCCTAGCGTGGTGGTGTATCCGCAGGTGATGGAGTCACCCTCTCTAAAAGGGATGTCTTATAGACTGATGACGAGAGGGACTGGCAGGAATGACATATCATTTGCTTACGTAATTGAGTCAATCAAGCAAAGTCTTGTACAACA
Organism: Agapanthus africanus; assembly: GCA_030015575.1. Taxonomy (NCBI): domain Eukaryota; kingdom Viridiplantae; phylum Streptophyta; class Magnoliopsida; order Asparagales; family Amaryllidaceae; genus Agapanthus; species Agapanthus africanus. The sequence continues at coordinate 622,610,344 of CM057342.1, forward strand.
CCAGATATTTCTTTTGCACTAGTTGCAACAAGCATATATTAATCCAATCCTCGAGAAACAAAGAGAAGCAGTAAAGAACATAAGAAGATGTTCTTGGTATTTGGTAACGGCAGCTGTAACATTTCAGAAAAATAAAATATTATTTTAGGAATTTTTATAATTAAATAATAAATATAATGAATATTTTAATAGGGAGGTATAATTAAATAACGATAAATTGGGAAAAATTTGGGAAATTATGGAAATTACTGAAAATAGAGTGTTTTATTTGATTTTGGCGAATTATGAATTTTTATATGCACTTTTAACGCTAATTGCGATTAAATATCGCTAATCGCGCATTAAGCGTGTTTTGTGTACATGACATGCACATGCCACATTTTTCACACTTGTTACATTTTTGTATCATGGCTTTTCCTTATGTTTATCATGCATGGCTTTTTAAAAAGAAAAGAGAAAAGAAAAGAAAAGGAAAAAGAAAAGTCAAAGAGACACAATGATTGCAAGAGTGATGGGCATGAGAGAGAGGGAGAGAGGGGGGGTGAGGGGTCAACCAAGCATGGCTCTCCTTTGTTTCTATTCATCATTCATCTTCTTCATCTTTTCCTCTCCTCCCTCACTCCTATGGCAGCACCCTCCTGCACCTCCACTTCAAAACCCCAAAACTACATCAAAACAACACCAAAACCCCATCTCCTCTTCACAAAAAATGTGCACAAGCCCTCAAGCTACACTTTGGACCAAGAAAGTTTGCTTTTTGGCGCTGTAGAGGATTCATGAGTGTTATATGAGGTAATCCCTTCACAATTAGTGTAGTATTTCATTTGCTTATGCATCTATTCAAATTTAAAATCGATTTGGCGAAGTTTAGTGGACTTTGGATATCCCTAGAGATGGATTGGGTTAAATTGAGTTATGTTGGTGAACTTGGGCCTTATTGGTGTCCTTAGACCTCCCTTTAATGAAAGAAACCCAGACCAAGCCTAACTGATACCCAAAATACAGAATTACAGAACTTTTCATATCGGTTTGTGAATTTTAGGGTGTGCAAGGAAATCCGGGATGACCTGGGACAGATAAGAGATGTGCAAACAACCCCTGTAGACATGAATTGACCCTAGGAACCCCCTGTAGCAAGACGAACCATAGAAGAGCCCCCAGGGCTGGCGAGCTCGGATTTTAGAGGGAAGGGCGCGGGCACTTGGAGATGGGTGGAGTCCTGGTTGCTTCCATAGCTCTTATACCCTATATACTTCACTTCAGTATTGTTTTGGAACATTGTTTACACCTTAATCAAAATCTGGGACCACTTTCTCAAGTTGCTATTTTGATTCGAGTTATAGTTTTGCGTATTTTAATTTCTGGATTTTAGTGAGTGTGTTTTATGTCGATCACTTGACATTTATACGTCTATATCGAGTGATATCGGGTTGTTTTGCGAGAGCAAACCATAGGTTTTGACCTATATGAGTTTCGTGCGTCGTTTTGGTTTTGAATTAGATTTAAATGCGGCACGATACGTTATGATGTGTAAGTACCCTCGCGAAGACTTCAAGATGACAAGCAAGCGCGTGGCGACGTCGGCATCGGCAAGCGAAGGTCAAGGTGAGTAGATTTATATCTACGGGGAGAAGTCGTGTGGATGGCGTATAGAACCCCCACAAAGTTGTGAGAAATGATGGGATATGATATATAAACTGTTTTATGTTAGGGTGTGATATGAACCTTAGCAAGAAAGCTTTAGGAGATTAGGAGTTAGTGTTAGCTAGAATTGAAGAAAGGAATTTAGTCGATTTCTTAGTCCCGAAACCCTTGAGTAAAGATTTGCATACACACACATACTCATACTCGCATACATTGATATCCTTGTGCGTATTGGGGACATATATATTGGTATTCATTTGCTTGGATGATGAGAATGTTATATGATACTTGGGAATGAGTCGATATGATCGGGCACGATGCCGTGAGATATTTAATGTGTGACCAAGATATGTCATGTTGTTATAGCGGATCGTTGGACGATGATACTATGTGGATGATGATGTATATATGATAGTTGACATGTGATCGAGGTATGAGATAAGATATGTTAAGATATTTATAATGGATCGCTTGGGCGATGTATACTTCTATATGATGATATGTGTTGATGACATCGGATTGTATGAGGCTGTAGATCAGAAGCCAGATCATGACTATTGTTGATAATATTAGTGGTGTACTAGACTTAGATCAGTACCCCATGTTCACGATATGTGATGATAAGGATATCGGATGAGTAATGAGATAAATATGTTATTTGAACCGTACCCAGATTTGGTATGCCGTACGATAGATTTACCATACGATATATGATTATTACGTTAGATCCGCACTCTTGACTCGAGATTGTCATAATATATATATTGTATCATACGTGATACTATGGAGGCGAGATCACCGACTACTAGAAATATATAGATCGACTCAGACTTAGGTGGATTTCCTTACCCTTTTGACTGGGCTCGAGTCACACTAGTTTTCAAAAGTGGAGGATTGCGAGTATTTTAAATACCAAATTGTATGACTCGTACATTGGGTATGATTATTTCTTCAGTGTTGCTGTTATCTTATCGCTTTCTATATATTCATGATGTTTCATCGCATTGCATGCTTATACACATGTTATCTGTAATTATTATGAAACTATGCTGTCAGGACACCAGCACCATTACCGATGATGCGTATTCTCCACATACACTTGCTTGCCGGCTCACACACATCTTCATCGGTAATTGCCATGTCACGTACACTTTAGAAACTACTATTCCTTGACATAGCTTGCTAAGTTGATAGTTGCAATATATTATAGCTTTCAGATGCTAGTTTAACTATTGCATTCGTTGCATGATATCAGATGCATTCATGTATTCATTGATTACGCAGTATTATAGAGTTTTATGCCGATATTCACTGTTTACTTGCTATTGATGATTGGATTTCGGATTTTCATGAGATTTCCAGGATTTGGGAGAAAACTGCAAGAATATATATATAAACTTCCCTCTCTCTCTCTCTTTTTAAAAATGAAAAGTGCGTTTTTCTCTTGATGTATGAGTCGTCCACCATGATGTTTTCTCGGTTATGAGATGGATTTCGAGACCCGATTCGAGGAGTTGGAAGAACCGTCTGCGGGTACATGGTGGACCCGGTAAGGTACCCGGGGCAAGAAGATCGAGGTGTAGACGATGAGCCTGGTAGGGGCAGACTGCCTACCGGTGATTTTACCTGACGCGTCGGATATCCAGAGGATACAGTTTGTGGTCGTGTGATTGATGTTAGGGGCCGATCAGGACTGACGGAGCCCTAGATAGTGAGATTTGAGACACTGAGATTTTGAGATATTGAGGTATTGAGATTTGTTGATACAGGCTAGTCTGGATAGCCGGAGCCAGAGGTATTGAGATACCGAGATTTATGTTTTGTGTCGATACTGGACACTGTTTTATCTGTCGATTTCATTAATGATATGCGATTTATAGACATACAGAAATCTCATAAAATAAAGAAAACAGTTGTCTCATTCATTATGTATTCTGTTTCATTTATAATGCATTCATACATCATATATCTGATATGTTGCTATCTGAGGTACTGACTCGAGCATGTAGTATTACACTTATACATATATGGACCAGGAATTTTTTATTTGAGGATATTACTTGATATGACCTAGGATAGCGTTATGCTTGCGATTTCTTCTCGTAGATGTTTTCTACTCACGAGTTGGCTACTCACACCCATTGTGCCGCAGTTCTTGCAAGTTTTGTTGTACAGGTTTTGTTGCGGTTTTGCTGGCACACTGTCCCTTCCGGGTGATTGCTTTGGTAGGTGGGTTCTTTTGCATCAGGACCACAATTATATATTTGTTATTTCAGTTGTATCTAGTAAAACACCATCAACCAGACTTGTATTATTTGATAGACATAGAAGGCCAGTGTTTATTCTTTCGACCTTAGAGCCATGCGCTGTATTATTATGGTTTCATCTGGTTTTCTTGATTATGTTGGATGTTTATCCTGAGTTGAACCTCGTCTTTCGGCGTTGTATATTATATTGTATTGTGTGGTTTTGTCCGTCGATTGACGAAGAGCTAGCTTCCGCTTGGGGATGCCTTTATTCATTATATATGCTTTATCAGTGTTGTACCCCGTTAGGGGCCAGTTTTTACAAAGGAAACTTTGCCGAAATTTTCAGAAATGGCTTGATGTTTTTAAAACGCATAATTCGGCTTATGCTATTAAAATTACTTGCTTTAAATTGGTTTTTCCTTCACTCTACTGCTTAAATGGTTTTGATTTCTGGGTTGTGGCTTACTTAGATTACGTACGCCTCGAGACGTTTCGTAATTTAAGTGCCGGTCTTGTTCCGTACTTTTCGGGTCGTGACAGCAGCCTCCTCCGGGAGGCGGTTATTGGTTATGGCTTCTAAGGTGACCTGGTTGATAGAGATGCTGTCAGAGTTATGAATTTATCATCTTCTGAGGATCAATATATTGGATAGTGTTCCAATAAGGATACTGAGGTAATCATGGCGCAGGATGCCGGTTATAACTCAACAGAGGATACAGCCCAAGAAGTTTGTTGGATAGGAGTTGTTCATTGATGAACTTGGTCCCATCAGGTGTCCAGACAAATTCTTATGGTGGGGTATCGCATAGTTTAGGAGATTGTTGATCTCTACAAAGATGAGATATAGAGAGAAGAAGTTGAAACATTATAGTGGATCGACTCACTGAGGCTATTTCTCGAACACAGATGTTCCTCAAACGAGATTTGAGAAATTGATTAGTAAAGAAGTTGGGTATTCAGTAGCACATGAGCTGTGGGTACATGATACCGCAATAATTATCCTTAAGTGCAAGTGGGAGATTTTTGGATATAATTCCTTCAAGTCATTTATTGTAATCGCTGACTCGCGATTGTGATGATTGAGGGATCACATATACGGGTAGGACAGTCTTACTCAAAATGATAGTATACTATCTGGTTTGTCTTTATCATCATATACATGCATTATGTGGTATTGCAGATCACTATTACATGTTGATAGAGTCCATAGGATTTTTTCTTGACTAACAGCATTATGATGGCGATCATATACGTAAGAGCTAGGTGGCCTACAAGCACATCCTTAAATGTCCCTAGTCGTGGGAGTATCAAGACTGGGCACCGATATTCCAGAGTAGACTAGTGTATACGCTTCAAGACCCCAACGAGTGGCGGTGGCCGGTCTCACAAGCCATTGGTGTTGTTTCACCTAAGATAGTATACAGGTGCTCACTGGAGGTGAGTATACTAGACAGACTTGCCGAGAACTTCTAGATGGTATTATACCTATCGTCAAATGGAAGTTCTCAGGTGGTATGAGTACATGTTAGTCCTTTGACCTGAAGTCGTCATTTTTCTCGTGTGAGTTCCCACTGTACTTTGATAACTACCTTACCACGGCCCAAAAGAGTCATGCAAATAGGTTTTAGTTGGGTACAGTCCCGAGCCACATGGAGGCAGTGGTCGACTGTCAGGAATTCGTCACTCCTGGTATTAGAAGTCGATGTCGCGGTGTGTTCAGTTGGCTATCACCGGAAATCCGTAGCAACGGTAAGTTAAATTTACTGATAGTTGATCAGTAGTATCTCAGTTGGTGATGAGCTAGACTCAGATACAACTTATCAGGTTAGTAAGGGTCTGACGTTATCCACCCCCTACACCCGATATGCGATACTCTTTGATGAAGAGACCGGACTGTACGAAGATTGTCACATTCAGGCTCAGTAGGGTGAAGACGCACTTGATTGTCGACCTCCTTTTCGACAAGAACCTGGGTACCCGTTACGTACAGCTAGTGTCGCTGACGTGCTTGTGGTTAAACCTACTGCCAGCGTATTGTCGAGTCTTTAGAGTCCCACACAGAGGGTTTTCGCGGTTCAGGCGACATATGTAGGAGACGTACGGTATTACGTGCAGGGGGTCCGATTAAATACGTGTATGCGATACACGGACTTTAATCGGACAGTTCATAATACTAGCCGGCTTAGATTAAGCCGGATTATTAAATCTGGTTTTGATTTAATAATTTATATATGTATTTTAATACGTATATTTTAGTATTATTGTTCACTATTCATTTTCTCTCTTTGGTTGAATCTGTATTTTTATACGGATACACGTATATGTAGCGATACATACACCAGGTGAAGTATTCCGTATTTGTACGGGAATACTTCTAGAAGAAGTACACCTCATATTTGATTTTCCTTTTTGGAAAATTAAATGGGAAATGAGGTGGCATGTAGAGGACATGAAGCATGGTTGTGGACTTATAGAAAGGCATGGCTTTGTATATAAAATGATTTATTCATTTGTGAGCACTATTGCATCATGGTTGATTTTTAGCCATTCATTTCTACACTAGTGGTCTTGATGAGATTGTTGGATATAGTGCTCTCAAGGCAATTATCATAGTCGCAGGTAGGCGATTGTGATGACTGAGCGAGGACCTATACCGGTGGAACAATCTTACTCATGATGACAGTATGCTATCTGGTTTGTCTTTATCATCATGTACATATTGATAGAGCCCATAGGATTCTTGCTTGACTACCCACATTATGATGACGATCATATACGTGGGAGCTGGGGGTCTATAAGCACATCCTTAATGTCCCTAGTCATGGGAGTATCGAGACTGGGCATCGGTACTCCATTGTAGACTAGTGTATACTTATCCAGACCCTAACGAGAGGTGGTGGCCGGTCTTACAAGCCATTGGTGTCATTTGTTCACCTAAGATAGTATACAGGTGCTCATTGGGTTATGAGTACACTGGACGGACTCGCCGTGAACATGCTAGTTGGTATTATATCTATTGTCAGATATCAGTTTCCTGGTGACATGTCTACAGATTAGTCTGACGACTTGAGATCGTTATTTGTCTCGTGTGAGTTCCCACTGTCCTTTGATTACTACCCTAACACGGCTCAAAGGAGTCGTGGAAACAGGTTTTAGTTGGGTATAGTCCCAAGCCACATGGAGGCAGTGAGCGGATCGTTAGGGATTCTTCTCTCCCGGTATTGGGGGTTGATGTCACGTTCTGCATGGGTGGACATCACCAGAAATCCTCGGCCGGTGTATAGGAGAATAACCGATCCAGGATCGATAATTTCTTAGGCGGTGATGGGTTACATACCGTCACGAATTATCGCGTCATTAGGGGTCTGACTTTATCCAGGATCGATAATTTCTTAGGCGGTGATGGGTTACATGTACCGGGAAGTATTCCGTATTTATACGGAATGGCTTCTAGAAGATGCCACCTCATTATTGATTTTCTTTAGAAAATCATTTGATTTTAAATGAGGTGGAAAAGGTGACATGGCATAAGCATGGGCATGAGTCAAAGCATGGTGTATAGTATGGTTTGGATTTGTTTATTGTAAATTTTTGGTGAGATATTTGTGTGCATTTTTTGAGAGAGGGAGGAGAGAGGACAGCCATTTGTGATGGTGTAGGGGCTTTGTTCATTTGGTTCTTCTACTAGCTCACTCTCATTCTCACTTGCAAAAAGACTTAGCCATTTTTTGCTCATGCCATTTTGTTCTCATCACCTCCTTCATCTTCTTCTTGAGATACTCTCTTGAGTTTTGAGTATGAGAGAAAAACATAGTGAGATTATCTTACACTTATATTCTCCATTGGTAGAAACATTGGAGCGTCGGTTGCCTCTCTTAGCGGGGTTGAAGCTTGCGTCGTTTCCCTCGGGTGGATCATCGGAGATGGAGGAAGACCGACAACCAAATTCGATCTGCAATCCCAAAGAGCTTGGAAATGATTGAAGACCCGAAAAACTTGGTTCATTAGGTATAATCATTCCTATCTATTTTGTTAGCTTGCTCGTTTAGGGTTAATGGTAGATCTTGGGCATCAGGTAATGGTAGCGCCGTTTTTGAAAATTTTTGTTCAGCATTTGGCCACGTTTTGATGGCCGGAGCGCCCCCATTACCCAACATCGATTTTCTTCATCTCCTCCATGGTTTCTTCATCTTCTCCATCTCCATCTTCTTCTTTCTTCTATTTTTGAGCAAGATCCTAGAGAGAAAAATAAAGTGGAGTATTCTTACATCACCGACCATCCAAACGTTGCAACTTTGGAACGTCGGTTTGAGCCTTCTCTGCATTCCCTCAGGTGGATCATCTTCGATAAGGGTGATCGATGGTTAAGTGCGTTCCCGCCAGCTACGAGCTTAGAGGGGTTTTCCACAATTGGTTAGACACGCGACAAAGATTGTATTTCTCAACCTTGCATATTTTAGCTTACTAGTTTAGGGTGTTTAGTTCGAATCCTTGGGTGTGAGCGTCCGGTGCCCGCAAAAAGTTTTTGTTTTCGCTTCCGCCTCGCCCGCGGCCTCTGCGGCGCGGGTGCCGGATCCCAACAATGGTAAAGAAGATATAAATTCTTAATTTGAAACCTATCTAGGAAACGAAACTTGAGAAAATCTTATTTCATTATAAAACATGTGTTATCCTTTTGAAGTTTTATCTGGTCTTTATTTCATGACATGTTGACTCTAATCGAACTTTTTGAAACGTTACGACACTATTTGCACCGCACGTAAAGACGTATAGAATCTTAAGTTAAATAAGAAGTGAGGTATGAAAAATAAGAGTTCGATATTTCTAACCTAGGATAATAGAATTTCTAGCTTTCATACTAAACCCTAGGGTTAGAATCAATGATTATTCCATAAAACTAACTTGATGGGATTGTGTGGGTGTAATCCGCTGAAAACCATCAATAGAAAACACTCCTCCTACTAGGGACACTTAGACGTTTAACGACTTGTTGCATGAGCTCAGTGCAATTGCATTCCCTGCGAAAGTGAGGTTAGGATTTTGTTTTTCTCGGGTTGAGCAAAAGATAAGTTTGGCGGTATTTGTTCATCACGAAAAAATGCATTTCAATACCGCTCATTCATTATCAATTTTGTGATATATCGGTTCTATTAACCCGTGTTTGCTCAATAAATACAGATTACAGGTATTCATGACAAAACACTGGAAACACACTCAAATGCACTAATAAGACATTTGTAAGTTGACACTGCAACCGGAACAGAAAACTGATCAGTATTCAAGAGTTTCTTTTTGCAACATGCAAGTGTACACATTTTTGATGCAAAATGGTCAAACACAATACAAGTGTGAACACATTGTGATGCATGAACCATGGTGGGGCTGCCTAGCAAAAGTGGGCGCACATACATCATGACTTATGCAAGTGGAGAGGCAAGTGGGCATGAGTCATGAGTGAAAGAAAAGTTATGATGTGATTTAAAGTCATATTTTCCCTCCAAAATCTACAGTGTACAACTCAAACTTATATAGAAAAATCAAACACTACCAGTGAGATAATGGAGAGCACATAAGATCACCACAAAAATATGACCCCAAATCCTCAATACAAAACCGACAGAAACCATGAAACCACCGGCGCCGCCGGCCCCATTAACTCTTTTGGGCTCCCAATTTCTTCTGATCATTCCATGTTGTCACATAATCTTATTTTTATTTTTTTTTTGTGGATTTTGTGTCTATAAATATCAGAACAGAAAGCAAGCTCAATATATACTTTGGGCGATAGTTTAACACTTCATTCTATTTTCATTTTGTTAAAGCCTTGTAAATAGTAGTTAGTTACCTTGAGTTCCCTGCCTTCTCCTAATTTTGTAACCTCTTCATTGAGCTTGCAAGTTTAGGTTTTGATTATTGAACTCATGGTTAGTATCATCAATTTGAAATTAATGAAGCTTTCATTTTGCACTTGGGTTCCTAGTATTTCTTTTCTTAACCTTACTTATTGCAATTTACTTTCTTGCTTTACTTATGTGTAATGTTGTTTTCATTTGATCTCTTCTCTTGTTATACTTTCTTTTGATGTTGATCATGGTTTGTGAATAAGTGTATCTTGTTAGGAAAAGTGAATGGTTATTTAAGCTAGGTTTTCTTTTACTCATTCCTTTTACACTTTACTTACTAATTGAACTCCGCCTAAAGTTCACGCAAGCGCTCCGTTAGGCACTCTACCCTACCACGGTAGCGTTGATCTCTAACCATGACCGGTTGCGTTTGGTTTGGCCGGAGGCGAATGATAAGAGATAAGAACGGAAGGAAAAGGGTCAATAAGCCGGATTTCTCAAAATACCGTGCTTAAGAACCCTAATTCACGTTGTTGCTGATTACCTTAGCTTCGATAAGTCAAGTAAGGCACAAAGGCACGAATACGGATTTTCCTAACTTAAACCAACCTATCTTTATTCCTAACAAGCGTTTCGTTACATATATACAAACACGTAGGTTAGAAGCGACTTCGTTCTGACCTTCGACTTAACTCGTGTGAACAAGAACTTAAAACGCACCATCTCCCTGTGGACGACCCATACTCATTACGGCTAGCTATACGCGACGCCGTCTTGATTGTGGTTAACTTTAAACTTAATACGACACGTAAAATCCATTTCGATCATCCGTCCGTTCTTGGCTCTTAGCCATAACCTCCGGTCAATTCAACTACAACCAGTCTAGCTAGGGTGTCACCGCTATCATAGAGGATAGGGTGCCATAGGGAGCGGATTGTGCTTACCTTGACGGATGTTCAACTCAAGTTGTTAGGCAAAGGAAAGAGTGAGGGATATTTCCTTCTCTCAAACTTTCCTTATCCTACCCTAACAAGTGAGAAAACTACTCACTTATTATATAAAAATGAAAATAAAAATAAGTAAAGAAGATAGAAAGAAATGCGGTAGAAGGTGATAACAAGCTACTTGAGACCTCACCTAGGCAAGGATCTCACTTGAGCATCAAGGTGTAATGTTAAAAGAAAAGAGAAGAAAAAAAGAACAAATAAAACCAACAACTATTTAACAAAGAAAAGAACCAGCAATTCATAAAAAACTAGTTAACTAGTTAACAATATATGCATATAAAAACTCTCTACTTCATTTGTCATCCACTAAAAAGCTCTCACTATAATTTTAATGGAGGAAAGATGAAGAAGAAGAAATTTACAATAAATTCTAAAATAAACTAGTGAAAAATTACATCCTTAGTATGGCTCTGATCTGGAGTAGTTATAGGCAGTGAAGTAAAGCCCTAGGGTCCTTTTCCGAGCCCTTATAAAATGACAAAAACACCCCTGAAAAGTTGGCGCGAGGCCACGTATTGGCCGTGGATCCGCCGTCTATAATTGATGCAGACCGCGGAACCACGGTCGTTCTGGGGAGTTAAAGCTCCATTTTTCTTGGGCTGTCTTGTGCTGCTTTATTATTCTGTTTAGTACACTTGTATTTGCATAATCACTCCAAATTACTCCCAGATTTACAATATTCCCAAAGATGGAAATGAGTGGACTTCTGCCTTGATTTTTCTCGAGCTCTGCGTTTCCTTCTTGATTCTTATGATGCCTCTCTCGTGCTGTGCTTGTTTGAGACACGAATGACCCTCACTTGATCTTGTCTCATGAACTAGTAAGCGGCATCTGATGGATGGTGAGCGGAACCCATATTTTTATTCGTTGTTAGCAGTTGTCCTGAATTTGTCGTGACTGTACATTGCTTTGGACTGAGAACCTGTAACTTGCAATTATGTAGCAAATACGAATTAAAAGTACTATCTATATACAATGTGATCAAGAATGGGTGGTATAAAAGTGCAAAATTCTGATATGAACAAATACCCCAAACTTATCTTTTGCTCGTCCCGATAAAAACCATTTTATTTTCAAAAAGTCCTAAGCTCACTTTCGTAGGCATCACAGTTGCACTTGGCTTGTGCAACAAGCCGTTAAACCTCAAGGTTACCCTAGTAGAGGAGTTTTGTCTCTTGTGGGTTTTCAGCGGATACTACCCATAAAATCATGTAAAGTTAGTTTCACGAAATCACGGTCGATTCTAATCCTAGGGTTTAGTATCCAAGCTAGAAATTCTTTTATCCTAAGTTAGAAATATCAAACCCTTATTTTTCATACCTCGGTTCTTGCTTAACTTAAGATATTATACGTCATTATGTGTGTGTGCAAATAGCGTCATTCTGTTTTCAAAACTTCGATTAGAGTCATTTATTTCACAAAGTATGGACACGATAACACTTCAAAAGGATCAGGAGAGTTTGTATAAACTTAAGCTGTTCTCAAGATTCGTTCTCCGTCTAGGTTTCAAATTCAGAATTTCTATCGTCTTAAAACAGAAAACCAAGTCTTATTCTTCGCTCCAACTTTCACCTGTTTTCATTCATACACACCTTCATGAACGTGCAGTAGTTTTTATCATCAGATAAAACATTCATATCTCTGTTAAAAAATTTTGTTTTTATAAAAACTCGTCTTTAGACAAGATTATTCTCACATAAAGAACCGTTAGAAATTTTAACTCGGAGAGAACACTTGTTTGACTTTGTTTTAAATTGGACTTTCTAGGTTTTTTAACGAGTTTTGGGCCAATGCATCCAAACCAGTTAGTTTTAGGGCATTAGGTGTATAAATACCCCAACGGACATAATTGCTCAAGTTACCTTGGCCTTTGATTGATCGTGAAAAAGTGTTTTTGTAGTAGTTAACCACAATCAATAACGGTGTCGCGTGTAGTTAGCCGAGATGAGTACGAGTCGTCCGAATGGATGCATGGAATTTCTAATCTTGCTTTAGACGAGTTGAATAAAATAAAAGAAGAAAGAAGAATAGATTCTAGATCTATGTTAAACACGGATGTAGAATATATATATAAAGAGGTCTTGTAGGGTTCATTAGGATTTAGGAGTCATGGATGACTAATAAAGATGATTCCTTTTATCTTTTGATAGATTTAAAACTAGATTGATAGTGATGAATGAGGATTAGGGTTCTTGGAAGAAACTAGGGTTTCCCCACTATTGAGCCTTGTCCCTTCATTAATCTCTATTCATGTCTAACCCTTAACAAAACAATTGTTAATCTAATCTCAAATCGTGGTCAAGACTATCAATAAATTGATAGCGCGCCCGATTAGGATGTTAACGATTCTTGTGATAAAGTTTATAAACTTCATAAGACGTAAAAGAAGTTAAAATATTTTCTCATCCATTGATCTACCCTAATCCTACGAATCCTATCAAGCGGAGAATTACTCGCGCATGATGGAGTTAAAAGAAGAAAGGATAGAGAAGGAGATCATATTGTAAAATGCAGAAATTAAATGCGGAAAGTAAATACGAAATAATTAATCTAATGATCTATCATTATTAATCAACTTTACAACTACAATTCTTTCGAGTTTTGATTATAAGAAGAAGAAGTTGCTCTCGATCTCTGCCTCGTAGGAAATAGATGTTCCGTCGATGTTCACGTTGCTTTATCACGTCGAATCACGGATCTGTCATGGATCTCTTGTTCTTGACGGTGATTTGCTTCGTGTTAAAGGTGATGATTCTTAACTTTAGCCCTCGGTCCTTTATATAGCCCTCAAATCAGAAACCCTAGATCTTATAGGTTAAGATATGTTGATACGATCATCCCCAGAAAATATCAGATCCAACGGCCATCAGAGGGCCACGGATCCGCCGCGAATTGGGGCTATTAGCCGCGGAAGCGCCACATCTTGGAGGAGTTAGGCTTTCAATCTTCTGGGGATTCTACATGTTGATACGTGGAGATCTTCTAGATATCTGGATTTTGTAAATATTTCCTGAGTTTTTGCCAGTATTGATTCTACAATTTTATTACCAGGTTTTTTATCCTGACGTCTTGAATTTCTTGATCTCCTGACCTGAGCTAAATCTTGCACAATATCCTTGAATAATGTTAGTAATATTTGTTATAGAGATATAATCTTAATCATTTTATATGGTAATAAATATTTAAGCAATTTGATTAAGATTATTTGATATGATATGCATAATAAAAATATTTTATAAATATATTTTCCTTCATAATGTTAATTATAATATATAAACATATGGTAAATAGTATTTTGCAGATAAACCCCTAATATGTTCTATATTTATAATAAACACCTTTAAATATTTAAGAAAAGTAAGGAAAATGTTATATCAAATGTGCGATATTTTCGACTAAACAAATGCCCCCAAACTTAACTTTGATCGTCCCGAGCAAACTAGTTATTCAAGAGAGGGAGAAAAAGAAAAAAGAAAAACCTAAGCAGTACATTTTCGTAGGCAACATGATTTCACTGAGCACGTGCAACAAGCCGTTAAACCTCTAGGTGTCCCAAGTAGGAGAAGTGTTGCCTCCTAAGGGTTTTCTGCGGATTACACCCACAAATCCTATAATATAAGAAAGAAGATGAAAATTACATATAAAGATAAGAACATATAAAAGAAAGAACTTGAAAATAAGTGTTTCCAACTACACTAGCTTTTCGATTGCCATGAGCCCTATCTTAATGGTCATGAAAAGATTCTAAAAATCACATCATCTCTCGATAAAACATCGCCTTTATTCTTCCTCCCTACCATTCATCCAAACATCGATCATATACCCCCAACGTGTGTGTAAAAGACATCCCTACACTTAGAGAATTCAATTCAAGCTATCATACTCTTGTCCATCTTCAAAAGTACTTTATAGTCGGTGAATAATTTCGATGAAATTGCTCGCACATCCTTCATGCGACCATTAATACTTCTTGAGGTACTAACTGACCGATTACCAAATGTGCTCGCTTATTCAGGCATAATTCCTCGTCCTGCAACAGCTGAGGCTTAGCAGTGACTCCCAAACCAATTGGTCTAAGGCACTAGGTGATAAAGCACCCTCGCTATATATACTTTTTTATGCATCCTTAAGTAATTACAAAACCAGTGTTAATTTTTTTCTTCACCATTTTTTTATTCATATTTTTATTTTTCTTCATACCAAGGCTTTTAGACAAGAGCATTTCAAGGTATCCTCTACTATCCCTGGTTTCAAGATGTGTAACAGTGCGTATAGTAGGGTATGAACGTGCAAATGTTTGGCTTCAAGAATAAGGACTATTTTTTAGACTTATTTTTATTCTCAGATTAGTAATTTCCTTCATCTTACTAACCCTTTAGACAATGGCTCATAACTACTTATTACTAGCTTCGTTTAAGAAAACACTTAACTTTTTTGCTTTTCTTAAGCTCTTCCTATCTTTCATATGTAATTTTTCACTTACTAATATTTTATTATCAAAAATTTTTTGTGCTTATATTTATGATAATGCAAAATTATGCGTGAATAAGCACAAACCTCCTCCAAACCTGTTTGCAGCAGTGTCCTCACTGATGTCATCTGTTAAGCTTAAAAAACCTGTAGACTTGGGAGGAAAAGTTAGTAATGGGAATATGAATAAATGACACTGAAATCCCCCAAACTTATTTTTGGCTCACAAATTTATAAAATAAAATCTTTTCGTTAAAGAGCCAAAATATATTTTTCTCCCCCTCCCCAAACTTGAGTGAAACCGTATTAAGCATTTAAAATTAGAAAGATGGGGGTAAGTTATTAGTCAAAGTAAAGCCTTACAAAGACTAAAAGTCAACACCAACCATTCAAATATTTTATCAATGTAGCATCAAGGTTGGTAGAAGAATATGTCACCTATAGACATGAAGAAGTAGGGAAGGGATAAAGGGTGGAATAGAACGGGTTTACGTCTCGGTTTGTAGAGACGAAATAATGATGATGGATTACTCGCATTCTCGTTATTGATAAGTAGAAGAGTTGGCGGTTCAACTTCTTTGGGTTGGGGTTGATTCATCACAACACCCATATCTTCTAAGAATGCGAGTTCTTCAGCGAAGATTTCTTCAAAACTTTCATCGATATCCCGAATAATAATCTCATCGGAAAAAACGGGATGATACTTGGACTCCATAAAAGGTTCATGTTTAGCATTAGATGTTGACCCAGACAGATCGATAGAAAGGTCCGTATGTGTATAATAAATAGCATGGTCAAATAATAACATACTAGCGGAGTCAAGATCAGTATCGTGAAGCTGTTCAAATTCGTTACTGTCGGAACCCATCCTTTCGACAGAACATACTTGAGCATAGGGTTCGGAGGGTTCACTTCCCAACTTGTAAATGTTAAGCTCAATTGACATCTTCCCGAAGGATAGGTTCATAGAGCCGTTACGACAATTGATTATTGCGTTGGAAGTCGAAAGAAAAGGTCGACCTAGGATCACCACGATTTGGTTTCGGGGGTTTGCTACAGGCTGTGTATCGATAACGATAAAGTCCACAGGGAATATAAATTTCCTGACTTTGATTAACACGTCCTCTAGCTCACCCCTAGGTTGGGTGATAGATCGATCGGCCATCTGAAGAGTGCAATGCGCTGCTTTTAACTCTCCGATCCCTAATTGCTCATAGACAGAATATGGTAGCACATTAATGCTAGCACCTAAGTCGAGTAGAGCACGATTGATAGTTTTACCCCCAATAGAAATAGAAATGGTAGGACTCCCGGGGTCCTTTTGCTTCTTGGGTAATTGTTGAGTAAAAGCAGTGCTTACATTACTTGCTAAAAAAACTTTTTTAGGCACTTCAATTTTTTCTTTCTAGTGCACAAGTCCTTTAGGATTTTCACATAAGACGGAACTTGTTGAATAGCATCTAAGAGAGAAATATTTATGTTAACTTGCTTAAAAAATTCCACAATCTTCTCCATTTTTGGACTTGGTTTGTTGCCCCTTAACCTGTTTGGATAAGGAACTTTATCAATAAGGATTGGGTCTAACATTGGAGAAGATTGTGGGGATGGAATGGATCCTAGAATTGGAGTTGGGATCTTTTTAGGTTGACCCGAGGAAGTGGGCTGTGGGTTCGAGCCTACGGGAAAACGGAGAATAGGCTCGGAAGAAGGTGGTGGACTAGACGAAGTAGGAGTAGAAGAAGTACAAGCCGGGGTTTCAATTGATTCATCATCATCAACATATTCACCGACTTGGTTGTTCAGCACTCTTCCTGATCTCAACATGGTTACAACACTCACATATAACTTATAAGTAGCCAGGATTCGGTAGAGGTTGAGATGGAAGTTTCCCTTTCTCTTTCGCACTCAACGCGGCATTTAACTGTGCAAGATGTGCTTCTATCGATTTTATGCTTTCATCGTGGGAAGCGGTGTTCTGCATTAACGTTTGGATAGAAGATTTTAAATCAGCCGTCGTTTGCGCGGAATGTTTAATAAACATATCCAAGCTTCGTTCGAGTGCAGAGGAGTTTTCGGTACCGGCCGTTTGGAAAGAATTATTATAAGGTGTAGAATTGTTCGCCGGATTTTGAAAAGGCTGTGATTGAAAGGGGTGCTGACTTGATTGTGGTGGTTGCTGTTGCTGTAGAGGAGGTCTTTGATAGTTGCTTGGGAACTAGTTTTGATTTTGAGGTTGGTTTTGGTTCCAAACAAAATTAGGATGATTCCTCCATCTCTGATTGTATGTGGAAGAATAAAGATCGTTTCTAGGTCGTTGCTGAAAAGTAGCATTAATTTGTTCTTGACCTTGAAACGGTGGACTTAAAGGACATTCTTCCGTTAAGTGTGATGGGTCAGAACAACAACCACACACGGTTTTAGGGAGCATAACCTGGTTAAGGGAGGCTGAAGAGACTTTGTTTTCTATTGCCTCGAGTTTCCTTTGTATCGCGACCATTTCGGCTTTCACTGCAATGGAAACATCGAGCTGATGGATACCCCCTAGATGATGTTGGTCTAACGCTTTCCCATTGTAAAGTTTGTTCAATGAGATCTTCCAGAAATTACTAAGCTTCACCATCGGCTTTGGACATGAAATGACATTGACAAATGGTCTCAAGCATCTGTTTTGTCGCTGGATTAATACCCTCATATATAATTCGACAAAGGTCCCATCTATTAATTCCGTGATGAGGGCATTGGACTAGCAGATCTTTAAACCGTTCAAAGCATTTCTAAAATGGTTCATTGGGAAGATGGGTAAACTAGTTAATCTCTCTTCGAACACGGGCGGTCTTATGATTGGGATAAAATTTCTTAAGGAATGCTATAACGAATTCATCCCAATTGGCAATAGAGTGTGCGACAGTGTTATAAAGCCATTTTTTTACGAGATCGCACAAGGTAAAAGGGAGAAGACGTAGTCTCATAACATCCACTGAAAGTTATGAAGTGCCTATCATTGCGCATACGTTTTCGAATTTGGTGATAAAAACGTATGCGTCTTCAGACTCAAGCCCATGAAATTTAGGCAAAAAGTTGATGAAGTGGGGTTTAATTTCAAAATTATCCCCATTGGCTGGTGGAAGGGATAGACAAGTAGGAAGGAGACCGCGTATCGAGTAGCATCTTTCTTGGAGAGAGATGCACGGTGGATTCTGCACACCTACGGGTGGTGGCAGTAAAATCTGATGGAGATCCTTCCATCATGGATGTGGTGGGTGGAGGGGAAAAATAAGATGAAGAAGTACCGACTTCGGAGTCGATAGCAGAAATGCGGACAAGATGTAAGTGCACGGCGGCGCCCCGGCCGTCAATCCGACGCCGGAATGCGGAAGCGGTGATAAACTTAAATTTTGCGGACTTTGGAAACCGGCACCACCGCGCACTTTAACCGGATCGGACCATTAACTAGTCTAAGCTATCTACAAGAATGGGAATGGAGATATACCGACGATCCAAGTCCTCCGGTCTTCATCTCCACTCCGATCTCCTCGCGGGATCTCCGTCCACATCGTCGCCTCCTCGCCGGAAAAGGGCACCACATCGCCTTCGTCTTTTACGGGCTCCCGCCTCAATACCGAGGCAACTCGAGCATGAAGCCGGCAACTCGACATGCTCAAGATATGCTGTAGAATGTAGTATAGAAGATGCTTGTCTCTTTGGGGTTATGTTGTTGCCAATGAGGATGATGGAGGAAACAAGGATTAGAAAAATGGTGCTTGCATTTTTCTAGCATGAAAACTAGATCAAGAAAGAAAACTCTCATGAAATGAAGCTCTCTCTTCTTCTTCTCACAACCATGAAAGACTTATTCATCAAGTGAGAATAAAGGGTGGAGGAATAACCATATCAAGCTAGAAGGGAGGTGAGTGTAGGAGAAGTCAAGAGGTGACCACAAACAAACATGAACCATGCTTGTTCTACTATTCAACCCATACCCTTTCAATCACAATAAAAAGCAAGTCAATGGTGCAAGATATGAAAGCCATCATAATCAATACAATTGCAAGAAACCCCCCCACAAAGTGTTATTTGCAAAACTGCAAATAACCCCCTCCATCGAAAAAGTCCGGCCGGGAAAGAACAAAGGAAAACCGGCCGGAACGGAATGCAAACTGGCAACTCCAGAAAACTGGTCCCGTAATAAATTACAGGAAAACCCCAATACTGTGCATACACACCCGCATCTGTATTCCGTCCGGATACAAATGCAATGAGACAAAATCTACACTGTACTAAACTAAGACCAGCTTAAGCCAAAGCCGGCTAGTTAAATCCGTTCGATCCTGATCCGTGCAATACCGCACGTATCAGATCAAACCCTGCCATATACCTATACGGCTACTAGTACAAACCGTCCGATCCTGATCCGTGTAATACCGCACGTATCTGATCGGAACCTGCCATATCTCCATACGGCCTCTACAGCGTTTCGCCCGAAAGCTGAGTAACTGAAAGTGTGGTGGACTCTAAAGACTCGTCAATACTATGGCTGTGGATTTAACCACTAGCCCGTCAGAGGTATAAGCCAATACGTAACGGGCCACCAGCTATTGACCAAAAGGGACGTCGATGAGCGAACTCATCCTGACACCCTACTGAGCCTGTCAGTGACAATATCCGTGCAGTCCGGTCCGTTCGTCTATGAGTATCGCATGGCGGGCCTAGGGGGTTGGTAAAAGTCAGACCCCCAAAAGCGGTACAAGTCGTGTCGGAGTGTAGCCCAGAACACCCTGAGATACTACTGGAATACCTACCAGTAAATCTCCTTGCCTTGGCCAAGGACTTTGTGTAATGGCTCTCCTAGACACAGCACGACCTCACCCCCAATACCGGGAGAGACGAACCCCTGAAGATACGCTCACTGCCTCCATGTGGCTCGGGACTGTACCCAACTAAAACCTGTTTGCACGACTCCTTTGAGCCGTGGTAGGGTAGTAATCAAAGTACAGTGGGAACTCACACGAGACAAATGACGATCCCCAGGTCGATGAACTAACCTGCACACATGTCACCAGGGAACTGCCATCTGACGTCTGGTATATGACCAACTAGCATGTTCCCGGCGAGTCCTGTCCGGTGTACTCATAACCCAATGAGCACCTGTATACATCTTAGGTGATCCAACTGACACCAGTGGCTTGTGAGACCGGCCACCGCCCCTCGTCGGGGTCTCGACTGTATACACTAGTCTACTAATGGAGTATCGATGCCCGGTCTCGAAACTCCCACGACTAGGGACTTTTTAAGGATATGCTTGTAGACCCCCAGCTCCCACTTATATGATCGCCCTCATACTGCTGGTGGTCAAGCAAGAATCCTAGGGGCTCTATCAACGTGTAATAGCGACGTGTTATGTCACCTAAAACAGTACACGATGATAAAGGTAAACCAGATAGCATACTATCATCTCGAGTAAGACTGTCCTACCGGGATAGGTTCTCCCTCAATCATTACAATCACGTACCTGTGACCTAATAATTGACTCTGAGGGCACTATCTCCAACAATCTCCCACTTGCACTCAAGGCTAATTATTGCGATGTCGCATACTCACAGCCCGTGTGATACCGAACACCCAACTCCTCTACTAGTCAGTCTCACAAAGCTCGTTTGTGGAACTATTGCGTTCGAGGAATAGCCTCAGTGAGTGGATCCGCTTAGTTGTTTCTTTCTATGTCTCTCTATATCTCAAGTTCGCGGAGAAAGCCATCTCCCGAAAAGAGTAATACCTGTCTCAGAATATGTCTGGATGTCTGATGGGACCTAGCTCATAAATGAACTCCAAATCCAAACTTCTTAGACTGTATCGTCAACTGAACTTAATCAGTATCCTGCCCCATACCACCCTCAGTATTTCCTTGGACCACCTGTCCAAAATGCTGCCCCTCGTTAGAAGGAAAACTATAACTCTGACAACCTCCTTGTCGTCCATGTCACCTTGGAAGCCTGGAATGATAACTGTCTCCTGAATGAGGCTGTCGTTATCATATCCCTAGAACATCCACTTATGTTCTAAAACTGCTTCCGATTGTTTCTCCAGGATTGGATTAATGTCAACTTATTGCATCTAGTGCAAGAACAACATCTGGTGTGGTACTTGACATCTCATGATTGACTCAATTGCCTAAGCAAGTGATCTGCCAATCATGCACGTCCCTCTCCCCTTTAGTCTGTAAGACACCTTTAGAGAGGGTGACTCCATTACCTGCAGGTACACTACCGTGCCAGGAGTCGTCCATCCTAAATACTCTTAGAATGCTGTCAAGTACCCTGATTGGGAAACCACCCAAATCTAGATCTAAAACCATAGATCCAGTAACCAGTATGTCAGATATAAAATCCATTTCCTTTGTGGAGAAACAACTGTGTGACGACCAAAGTATATCCGATCGTAGTGTAGGAGTTTCTTTTCCTACTCTGTGTATATCATCCAAATACCAGGATATCACACCCTACTACCTTCTCAACAGATCCATCCCCTATTCTGATGAAGTCAAACCTATGACTGTCACGTCAGAAATAGATGATCTATGTCCGCTACATCTGCTTTAGTCTATAAATAGACATAAGCTGCCTGTCCACCAATGCTTCCGCTGCTCCCACTGACTACGACAACCCTCTGGCAGAGTCCTATAGACGTACACTTCTAAAACTAGTTTAGAACGACGCTATACTCATCCTCCCGCCGGGTCTCGTAACCTGGAACAACAGCAATGGCAATTGTGGGTAAACAAGAACTTCCCTGTCACCGTCCTTAAGGCTACCGTAGTACCTCTCTGGTGCCTGAAGTTACCCACCTTATCTGCGGAGTGGCCAATGGAATGTCAATCCAGATTGAATCTTTAGGTTCCTTATCAAATCTTCAGTAATCGTTTGTGGTTCTGGAATCACTTCCAGTTCTACCATACTCCCACTACTGTTTTCTAAAAAAAAAATCCATTTTTAATAAAACTGTGGCGAGTCTAGAACAATATCGCTATTGTTCATCCAGATGGTAGAAAATCAACCCGCGTCATAGCCTGGGTCAACCCATAAACAGCCATTACAGAAACGTGCCTTGAGTTGTCCAGTGTCTGGTTTTAAGCATAAACCGAACAACTCCCCGTACCTTAACAATGTTAAGATATGAACTGTTCTATATCCAATATAGAAAACAGAGGCACTGATTTAATTGAACCAGATTCAAATCATGCAGCTGTCTCCAGTGCATGTCAACAAAATGGAGAGAGGCCGATCAGCGTTACTCAACTTAGGAATGCTTCCAATTATGAGTAACCTGAAAGAGAAGCAATTTCTCTTTATCATTACTATCAACTGAATACCATACACAAGTATCTACATCTTCGATCTCTTTGAAGAATCCCGATACTTGCTATACCTGGTTCTCTACTCTATTCAAATTACCTATAACTCCTCAAAACTTAGACCCTGTGTTTCCACGAAACACCTGTCTAAAAACTAGAGAAGTCATAAGTAAACCGAATATAGTACGAGGACCAACCCCTCTGTCCTGATGGACCCTGGACAACATACAATACTCTGTATAAGTCCCTTGAGTCTGATAACTCATTCACTGTGTGTCGTAGGTTGAAAACTGTACTTATGGTTAAGAAGAATTACACCGCTGTTTAATGCTCCTTACCTAACCATCCACTGATATAGGTAAATGTCGTAGACATAATTTCAGAAAGGTATATCTCACTCTATGAAAATAGACGTACAGATATATCAATTTGAAATTGGTGCATAACAGCGGATATTCAAAACCAAATATTTGCCGACCGGCAAACAGCCCAGGTGAATTCCTCAAATATCACCGATTACAACGAATCCCGATATAATGAGGATAATCACCCAATTCCCAATAACTTACTCCCACTCATCATCTGTAAAACCATACAGATGTGAGAATCGTACCTGGTAAATACATACCCTGGAGTAAGTATCTAATCGGGAAATCAGTTTTCCTTTAACATTACACAGTGAAACTGAAACATTGAAATGTTCCGAGGGGGTATTCTGGTATTCCTAGTAATGCCTCTTCCAGATTCACGACTGTAACCGTATAGTTCTCTGCCACCTCTCCAAATCCCTTCATATGTCTTTAGTCTTTACCTTCTGCACACCCCTTTAGGCCAAATGGTTTTCTTCCTTCCCTACCGTTCGGCACCAGCCTATGGTTTGGAAGAAGACTATCCAATAAGCATAATGGGTGTACTGTCCCAATCCTAGGAACACTCGCAACACGAGAGAAGGTGAAGATAAAAGACACCTGAATGTACTTTATTCTTATTTCTCCTGAACCAGAATCCATCCCCGAACTGGAACAAGTTCCATTCGAGTTCGTATATAACCATACGATGGAGTATCCAAATAAACTGTGGATCTTCGTAGTGATACGGAGTGTCCTGGAGAAATACAAAGGTGATGTGGGAGTGGTAACGAAATATTTGGTTTGGTCGTGAATATCTGTTGCAATTTACTTTGCCCTCTTACTAATCCCTTGCTTTGTCTGAACTTAATACCTTCTGCACACCATCGTTATGCTAATTGGTTTTCTTCATTCCCTACCGGTCGGCACCAGCCTAAGGTTTGGAAGAAGACAATCCAATTTGCGTAATAGGTGTACTACCCCTAAACCAAGGAGTACTCGTAACCTGAGAGAGGGTAAAAGGAAAAGACAACTGAATAATCCTATCCGTTTTCTCCAGAACCGGAAACCATCCTCGAATTCCTTCGAGTTCGTATCTAACCATACGATGGTTTTGTCCAATGGAAGTGGACGTTCGTAGTAAAACGGGGTGTCCTGGAGAAAAGGGTAAAAGTAGGAGTGGCAATGAGGTTTGCAACTCTGACAATCCAAAAGCCGGTGTTTAAGAAGGTTCGGTCAACTTGGTCACTGAGTCAAAGTCTTAGGGTCGGGTCAATGGTCGCTGCCAAAGAGAGAGAGAAAAGAAACACTCAGCGTGCACTCTAACCTAGATCAGAATGGTTACCAATTTATCTAATCTGGAAACCTCCCACTGTACCTCAAATTCTCCTCCAAACCTGAAAGAAGAATTAGTCGGGGTCACCCGAGGAGTAAACTAACTCATTAGTGGGAATCGGGATCCAACTATCATCGCATGATAACGTGACGGAATCCGCTCATATCATCACACTCCAGAAGGTATGCGCATATCTGGCAAGTTTCAGTACTTTTGAAACTCCCGATGTGATTTCTGCCCCATGCTCTTATGACCTTGACTTTGGCCAACATATCATAAGTCACATGTCAAGTTCTGCCCGTCATTCTCCAGGTTAATTTGAATCCACCCGTACATACCCTTGACTTTGGCCAAAATGGCAGCACGACTGTTCCAAACCAACGCATCTATCTATGCTGCATATGAATAACCAACAGCTACCAAACACTGTGCCTTGACTTTGGCCAACATACACAGCTTGAATACTATTGACTACCCATATGAAACGACGGAGGGCTACGAATGGTTTCTGGCGAAAACCTTTAACGTAATGAACTTGATATCGTCGAAGGAACGGATAGCTTTTAAAAATATAGTGACGAAAACCGTTGCTAAAGAGGTCACTCCCGGTGAAGGGATCTCGGCTCTTTCCCCGTAGAATGAGGTGCAGGATATTCCAAATGAATACCACGATGCAAAGCAAAAGTAATCGGCTATAGTGAAGTTAATGCCCTGACGCAAACTTCTGTCCAAGGGGTCACTCCCGGTGAAGGGATCTCGGCCCTTGCCTCGTCGACTGAGGAGCAGGATATTCTAAATGAATACCACGATGCAAAACAAAAGTAAACGTCCTTGCAATAACAGCTTTTGAAAAAGTGTTCCAACAACATCAGATTAGGTTTGTTTTTAACTTGCATTGATCCGAATCAACGCAGTCCCATCAATTGATCACACCAAAAAGAACGAAAATATACTGATGTACGTATATGCCATCCGCATTCGCCACTGGGTCCCGTCATTACCCGTTAGGTTAGCTTACTAACGACAGAGCGGGGACTGGACTAGCGCGGATGCAAAACATATACAACATCTACTAATATATATACCAATATATTATATTCGCTCAAGGCGTGAATTAAATGCAACATCACAGAAATGTACAGCATCACAGAACAATACAGATATCTGGGATCCCCGGGTTTCACAGAGCCGCTGAAACCCGACGTTCCCCTGGTCGTGTGGATAGCCTGTGCAATGAAATCCTAGACCCCTACGGGCGCGGCAAGTCACCCGCCAAAACCTGAAGCGAGGCAGCCCCTTTCAGCGCCGTGAATGGACCACCCAGCACTTCACGGAATCCGGCAACTTGGGCACCCCTCCTGGGTCAAACCTGTACCCCCTACGAGTGCGGCGAATAGCCCGCCAATCCTAGAGTGAAGCCCCCTCCCTCTCAATGCCATGAGATGCGGACTTGTTGCCCTCTAGAACCCGGCTATCCGTGCACCCCTCCGCGGGGCAATCCTAGTACAGAAAGTAAAATATACATACAACGGGTACATCGACCGCAACCAGGTCGTGCCCCAAAATAATAATACAATCAGGCAGTGACGGCAGTCCACATGTCGGACGCTCGCCCCGCAATATCAAATATATATAATACAACAGCACAGTACTAGCATTGCATCCAGGCTATCCCCCACGACCGATCCGCAACATCACAGCAAATACATAGAACATCAACGTGAAAATCACGTTCGCAAATCCGTCTAACCGGGCTATAGCAGTTAGACCGGATTTACCGATCGAGTGACATTCACGGTCGCAGATATAATGTAAATACTGTGAAAAATGTGTTTAAAAAAATTTCCGATTGATCAAACAATTAACAAGTGGGCCCCAAAAAAAACTGTAGCAGTTACAGAAAATATGAGCCCAATTTAAATATTCCAGAAACCCAAATTTATCCCCAGAAGCCCACTGGAAAAATCCGGCCCATTGATCTATTTAGACTGCGGCGGAAGGGCGGCCAAAAGTGGGTTTTGGCCGCGCTTCCGCGCTCTGATCAGGAGATCAATGCCTCGAATTTGAACAGTAGGCTTACAATTTCTAGTACATCAATATTTTACAACCTGAAAAATTTTTGGAGACTGAAAAATTTCAACAGAAACTGTCGTGGGTGTATTTGGGTTTTCGGACATTTCGATCGATCGGAACTGAAAAACACATTACACAAAGCTAGACTAAGTTAATGGGGAGGCTCTGATACCACTGTAAGTGCACGGCGGCGCCCCGGCCGTCAATCCGACGCCGGAATGCGGAAGCGGTGATAAACTTAAATTTTGCGGACTTTGCAAACCGGCACCACCGCGCACTTTAACCGGATCGGACCATTAACTAGTCTAAGCTATCTACAAGAATGGGAATGGAGATATACCGACGATCCAAGTCCTCCGGTCTTCATCTCCACTCCGATCTCCTCGCGGGATCTCCGTCCACATCGTCGCCTCCTCGCCGGAAAAGGGCACCACATCGCCTTCGTCTTTTACGGGCTCCCGCCTCAATACCGAGGCAACTCGAGCATGAAGCCGGCAACTCGACATGCTCAAGATATGCTGTAGAATGTAGTGTAGAAGATGCTTGTCTCTTTGGGGTTATGTTGTTGCCAATGAGGATGATGGAGGAAACAAGGATTAGAAAAATGGTGCTTGCATTTTTCTAGCATGAAAACTAGATCAAGAAAGAAAACTCTCATGAAATGAAGCTCTCTCTTCTTCTTCTCACAACCATGAAAGACTTATTCATCAAGTGAGAATAAAGGGTGGAGGAATAACCATATCAAGCTAGAAGGGAGGTGAGTGTAGGAGAAGTCAAGAGGTGACCACAAACAAACATGAACCATGCTTGTTCTACTATTCAACCCATACCCTTTCAATCACAATAAAAAGCAAGTCAATGGTGCAAGATATGAAAGCCATCATAATCAATACAATTGCAAGAAACCCCCCCACAAAGTGTTATTTGCAAAACTGCAAATAACCCCCTCCATCGAAAAAGTCCGGCCGAGAAAGAACAAAGGAAAACCGGCCGGAACGGAATGCAAACTGGCAACTCCAGAAAACTGGTCCCGTAATAAATTACAGGAAAACCCCAATACTGTGCATACACACCCGCATCTGTATTCCGTCCGGATACAAATGCAATGAGACAAAATCTACACTGTACTAAACTAAGACCAGCTTAAGCCAAAGCCGGCTAGTTAAATCCGTTCGATCCTGATCCGTGCAATACCGCACGTATCAGATCAAACCCTGCCATATACCTATACGGCTACTAGTACAAACCGTCCGATCCTGATCCATGTAATACCGCACGTATCTGATCGGACCCTGCCATATCTCCATACGGCCTCTACAGCGTTTCGCCCGAAAGCTGAGTAACTGAAAGTGTGGTGGACTCTAAAGACTCGTCAATACTATGGCTGTGGATTTAACCACTAGCCCGTCAGAGGTATAAGCCAATACGTAACGGGCCACCAGCTATTGACCAAAAGGGACGTCGATGAGCAAACTCATCCTGACACCCTACTGAGCCTGTCAGTGACAATATCCATGCAGTCCGGTCCGTTCGTCTATGAGTATCGCATGGCGGGCCTAGGGGGTTGGTAAAAGTCAGACCCCCAAAAGCGGTACAAGTCGTGTCGGAGTGTAGCCCAGAACACCCTGAGATACTACTGGAATACCTACCAGTAAATCTCCTTGCCTTGGCCAAGGACTTTGTGTAATGGCTCTCCTAGACACAGCACGACCTCACCCCCAATACCGGGAGAGACGAACCCCTGAAGATACGCTCACTGCCTCCATGTGGCTCGGGACTGTACCCAACTAAAACCTGTTTGCACGACTCCTTTGAGCCGTGGTAGGGTAGTAATCAAAGTACAGTGGGAACTCACACGAGACAAATGACGATCCCCAGGTCGATGAACTAACCTGCACACATGTCACCAGGGAACTGCCATCTGACGTCTGGTATATGACCAACTAGCATGTTCCCGGCGAGTCCTGTCCGGTGTACTCATAACCCAATGAGCACCTGTATACATCTTAGGTGATCCAACTGACACCAGTGGCTTGTGAGACCGGCCACCGCCCCTCGTCGGGGTCTCGACTGTATACACTAGTCTACTAATGGAGTATCGATGCCCGGTCTCGAAACTCCCACGACTAGGGACTTTTTAAGGATATGCTTGTAGACCCCCAGCTCCCACTTATATGATCGCCCTCATACTGCTGGTGGTCAAGCAAGAATCCTAGGGGCTCTATCAACGTGTAATAGCGACGTGTCATGTCACCTAAAACAGTACACGATGATAAAGGTAAACCAGATAGCATACTATCATCTCGAGTAAGACTGTCCTACCGGGATAGGTCCTCCCTCAATCATTACAATCACGTACCTGTGACCTAATAATTGACTCTGAGGGCACTATCTCCAACACAAGATAGGTACTAGAATCCTGTGTCCAGCCGAGCATGCACTAAGCGGGTTTAGCGCAAATGGCAGCATGTGTGAACGATTTAAAAATGGTTTATTTTGAAAAGTGTCGGACGTGAGAAAAATCACACAAAAATGCACAATCAACCCTAGAACTAAGGTCACCTAGTTCAAGTCATTAGGTCGCTCCTAAACTTCCAAAGGAAAAGCCGCAGGATCAATTTTCTACCACCTCTTTATCACTCTTGTGGCCAAGTTAATGCCAGATAAGTGGGAGGTATCCGCTATACGAATCACAGAAATTAGCGGGCCTAATTAAGTAACCACTTGCCTCAGTCACACTTGCCTAGACACCATAAAAGAAATGCGGATAAGCGATAGATTACCTACGACCTTTCTCTGTCCTAATTGATCGCAGCGGTCCTTAGAGTCTTGGTCTAGATATTTTTTAATTAATATAGGGTTATGCAGATGCTCGTTTTGTGATTTGTGGGGCCTAGGAAGGGTGATGAAATCCCCACCTAATTTGAATTTTGATCTTGCCCCTTAAAGTCCATATTAAAATATGCACAAACAAACCAATTTCAAAACAAGCAAAAAGATTTTTGAGCGGCGATATTTTGCAAAGAATCCTGCAGAAAATAAAATTATTGGATCTCAAAGGAGAGAGAATGAGTTGTGGAAGTTACCAGAGGATTTTGTCTAGGCAAGTCCACCAAGTGGCCGCGGTTCCGTGGCTAAATGAACAATATTGCGGCGGTTCCGCCGCACTATGGTGCTTTCTTCCGATGATTTTTCTTCAGTAGCCTTCTAACTTTCTCTGGGTCTTGATGAGTTTCTCTAAATCTTTATCTCCATGCTACACTGACTCCAGATATCCTTGCAAAAATTCTCACACTAATTTTTAAATATACAAGTTGCTGTTTTGTTTTATTTTTATGATATGGATCACATAAGAATTCAACACGAATAGCAAGAAAAAAAATTTACGCACGTATCTCGACAACGGCTCCATTTGATTGATCTTTGTAGTAGTTAACTGCAATCAATAACGGTGTCGTGTGTAGCTAGTCGAGATAAGTACGGGTCGTCCATAGGGATGCATGGAATTTCTAATCTTGCTTTAGACGAGTTGAATAAAATAAAAGAAGAAAGGAGAATAGATTCTAGATCTACACGGATGTAGAATATATATAAAGAGGGCTTGTAGGGTTCATTAGGATTTAGTAGTCATGGATGACTAATAAAGATGATTCCTTTTATCTTTTGATAGATTTAAAACTGGATTGATAGTGATGAATGAGGATTAGGGTTCTTGAAAGAAACTAAGGTTTCCCTACCATTGACCATTGTCTTTTTATTGATCTCTATTCATGTCTAACCCTTAACAAAACAATTGTTAATCTAATCTCAAATCGCGGTGAAGACTATCAATAAATTGATAGCGTGCCCGATTAGGATGTTAACGATTCTTTTGATAAAGTTTATAAACTTCATAAGACGTAAAAGAAGTTAAAATATTTTCTCATCCATTGATCTACCCTAATCCTACGAACTCTATCAAGCGGAGAATTACTCGTGCATGATGGAGATAAAAGAAGAAAGGATAGAGAAGGAGATCATATTGTAAAATGCAGAAATTAAATGCGGAAAGTAAATACGAGATAATTAATCTAATGATCAACCTTTATTAATCAACTTTACAAGTACAATTCTTTCGAGTTTAGATTATAAGAAGAAGTTACTCTCGATCTCAGCCTCGTAGGAAGTAGATGTTTCGTCGATGTTTACGTTGCTTTATCACGTCGTATCGCGGATCTGTCATGGATCTCTTGTTCTTGACGGTGATTTGTTTGGTGTTAAAGGTGATGATTCTTAACTTTAGCCCTCGGTCCTTTATATAGCCCTCAAATCAGAAACCCTAGATCCCATAGGTTAAGATATGTTGATACGATCATCCTCAGAAAATCTCAGATCCAACGGCCATCAGAGGGCCGTGGATCCGCCGTGAATTGAGGCTATTCGCCGCAGAAGCGCTGCATCTTGGAGGAGTTAGGGTTTCAATCTTCTGTGGCTTCTACAAGTTGACACAAGGAGATCTTCTAGATATTTGGATTTTGTAAACAGAGATATGGCCAGCTGTTCAATCTTTTTAAGATAAATGATGTGTTTGTGTGGATATGGTGTGCAATCACTCCAATCAAGTTTGAGATGGGTTATATTTCAGACTTAGTTCCCGCTAAAGAATCAATACTATCCTTTCATATCCAATTTGCTTTATAAATTATTCTTGATATTACTTATTTTAAAACAAACTTGTTTGATCCTGAAAGAGTTTATTAATTTTTAAAAGTTTTACAGACATATCAGACTTGTCATCTAATTTTTCAAAACTCATGACACATGTAGTGTGATACAGAGACGTATAATAGCTACTGTTAAGCTTAAAGGATAGTTATCTTTTAGGTTTTCAATCTCTAAAAATAGGATATAGTTATTCCTATCTTATCAAACTATACCATCGGCATTTTGAATGTATGCTTTCCTACTAACTCGACAACAAAAGTTTTTTTGTTTTTGGAAATTTTTCGATTTTTATGAGTTTTTCAAATATGTATGCAAATGCAGAATATACAAATGAATGCAAAAGATATAGATGGTTACTGAGCACACCCCCTCACTTAAATCAGACAGCGTCCTCGCTGTCATGCTATACAAATCAAAGTTGTGGAGGTAACAAAAAAACATGTCAGAATTTTCTTTTTTCTTTTTTCTGTTTTTTTCAAAGAGAATTTCACTAGACTTCTCACAGCAGAAAACAAATATTCAAAAGAAAAAGATAACTATTTATAAAAAGATCTGTATATACATACCCTTAAACTTATTTGAAACAGTGTTTCCATTGTTTAATGCTGGATAATCGAAGTTTGGTGGTAAACGGAGGAAGATCAGGCAATATAAATCGGCTCCTGCAACATCAGGAGCTCCTCCGATGGTTTTGCGGTAAGGAACGGTTTTACTCTGTGTCCGTTCACCTTGAATAGAGAACCATTCTTCGGATTCTCCAAATCCACCACGCCATGCGGTTATACATACCGCACAAGAAAAGGTCCCTTCTAGCGAGATCAAAGCTTATCGGGATGGAAATGAAGTCTGGTGTCGTAAAAAAGTACCTGTTGTCCAGACGTGAAACTTTTGCATATAAGGTGTTTATCATGAAACAGTTGGGCTTCCCTTACACCTAGTGTAGAGTTTGGTAGCATCACTCATGCCACTTTAAAATTTAGAGAGGTGCAAACCAAGCAAACCATGAATCATGCTAGAATTTCTAGGGTAACAAAATTTGCATCACATACAAAGAAGTAAAGAGATAAGAATTACAACCTTTGTAGTCCATTCCTTCGCTTCACAAGCTCCGTGTTGAGGTCCCTTCGCTGCGATCATCAAGAACTCTGACTCTCGTGAGGCTCCAAGAGGTGAATGATGCATCTTGCTTGAAGTCTTCATGATCTAAGATGATCTACCTTGAAGAATCTCTAACTCATGCTTACACTTCACTAAACAACTTATTAGAGAAGTGAACACCCTAATCTAAGTGGCTAGAATAGATGAGGATGATGAAATAGGAATTTTACACTCATTTTTTTTCAAATTCTCACCATTTATCATCACAAAAACAAAAGCTAGCAAGCTTTTTTCAAGAGCAAGAAGAAGAAGAAGAAGCTAAAGCTTTTGTGATGAATAATGAAATTATTGTTATGGTTACAATGCAACCATGAGTTAAGAATGAGAGTCTTAACTCATGTAGAGAATAAACTAGAGTTAAGGGTTTGGGTTGGGTTAACAAATATGTACACAAAATATCAAAGGATGAAGACAAAAGAAAAGCTTCATGAAAAGCTAACCCAAAAGCTAAACCTAATCCAAACCCTAATTAGGTTTAATCTCTAAATCATTGTTGCATTTGTAACCCCAATTTGTTACAATATTATATATCACATATACAATATATTTTGTAACAAAAAGAAAATAATACAATTAACATATATCGCATATATATCAATGTATTATCCGGTGAGAAAATGAATCAATAAAGCGAGCTTATATTAGTTAAGGTAATGTAATATATCATATATATAATTATACATTAAATTATCGAATCAATACTTGATTCGACAATCCGGCTATATTGCATTTAACCGGCTAATATAACATAACCAATTCATCGAATCAACACTTGATCCGATGACCCGGCTATATCACATATACCCGGCCGATATCTCATATCGCGAGAATAGAATACAGTATCTCATATTATATTATTCTCGGTCCCGCACATATCACATATGTGCTCCTACTCCGTTTTGCCTGAGCCAGAAAACCTCTGTGTAGGATTCTAAAGAATCGTCAATACACCGGGAGTAGGTGATGATCATATCAAACACCCATAAACTGCAAGCGGTCAGCTAAACGTAATAGCCACCCAGGTATTGAGCGATCAGAAAATCAACAAGCAAGTCTGTACATTCTTCTGTTAGTCCAATCAGTAACACTACCGAACAGTCCGGTCTTTTCCTCTGGTATGTCGCATATCAAGTCTAGGGGTGGTAAACGTCAGACCCCAGTAACCGATAAGTCGTGTCAATGTGAGGCTCATAACAAGTCGAGAAACTACTGATAACTCTTACCAGTAGCTCTCCATATCAACCGTGGCCAGGGACTTCCAGTTATAGCCAATCGAATACAGCACAACATCAACTCCCTATACCGGGAGAGACGAAACCCCTCCTATCGCTCATTGCCTCCATGTGATTCGGGACTGTACCCAAAAGCCACCGTTTTTCACGCCCTCTTGGACGTGGTAAGGTGGAAATCAAAGCACAGTAGGAATCACACAAGACTCTATGACGATCTCGGGTCTACAGACTAACCTGTACCAGTGTCACCGGAGAACTGCTATCTGACGATAGGTATAATACCATCTAGGAGTTCTCAGTGAGTCCGTTCAGTGTACTCAGTCTCCACTGAGCACCCGTACACCATCTTTGATGTCAAACACCGATGGATATGGGATCATCCATCGCCCATCATATGGGTCAAGATGCGTATACGCTAGTTAACTCTGGTGTATCGATGCCCTGTCTCGATGCACCCTCGACTAGGAACAGTTATAGGATGTACTCGTTGACTACCCTGGCCCCACTAGTATGATCTCATCATAGTCCTAGTAGTCAAGTACATATCCTAAGGGCTTTATCAACATGTGAGAGCAAGACAGTAAACCAATATAAGTCAACATGTTAAGACAAAGTGAAACCAGATAGCATACTATCATATCGAGCAAGAATGTCCTCACTATATATATCCAAGCATCCACTATAATATACATCATATGTACAACAATGGTCTCTAGGGCATATATACAACTAACAATCTCCCACTTGCACTAAGGCCAGCTGTTGTAGTATCTCATACCCAACATCCCGAAGAGTCTTTCAAATTGTATCCGGGGAATGATCTTTGTGAGTGGATCCGCAGTGTTGTCCTTCGTGTCATCTCTCCTGACCTCGATCTCGCGGGGATCAACTATCTCCCGGATCAGGTGATACCGCCTCAGAATATGTCTGGACTTCTAATGGGACCTGGGTTCCTTGGCCAAAGCTACAGCTCCATTGTTATCACAATACAAAGGTATTGGATGCTCAATGGATGGAACCACACCAAGTTCAGTGATGAACTTCTTCATCCAGAAAGCCTCTTTGGCAGCATCATTGGCAGCGATGTATTCAGCCTCCATCGTCGAGTCTGCCACGGTTTCTTGCTTGGAACTCTTCCAACAAACCGCCCCTCCATTTAGGGTAAAGACAAATCCCGAGTGCGACTTAGAGTCGTCCTTATCACTTTGGAAGCTTGAATCGGTAAAGGACTCCACCTGGAGTTCTCTATTACCATACACCAAGAAGATCTCCTTTGTCCTTCGTAAGTACTTGAGAATGTTCTTCACAGCTGTCCAGTGACTCTCTCTTAGATCTTCTTGATACCTACTCACTACACTTAGTGAGTATACTACATCGGATCTGGTACATAGCATCGCGTACATGATAGACCCTACTGCCGAAGCATAGGGTATCCCTTGCATGCGAGCTCTCTCCAAATCAGTTTTGGGAGATATCTCTTTGGAGAGAGTGAGTCCAGAGATCGTGGGTTGGTTCCCATGCTTGGATTCTTCTATAATAAACCTCTTTAGTATGGTTTCAATGTACCTGGATTGGGACAATCCCAATATCCGTTTAGATCTATCTCTATAGATCTTGATTCCAAAAATGCAGGAGGCATCACCAAGATCTTTCATTGAGAATCGATGTGATAAGAAGAGCTTGACCGAGTGCAGCATAAGAACATCATTTCCTATCAAGAGTATGTCATCCACGTACAATATGAGGAAGACAACCTTACTCTCTTCAACCTTCTTGTAAATACAAGGTTCATCTACGTTCTTGATGAAGTCAAACTCTTTGACTACAACATCAAAGCAGATGTTCCAACTCCGTGATGTCTGCTTTAACCCGTAGATGGATTTAAGCAGCTTGCACACCTTTCCGCTGCTCCAACTATCTACGAAGCCCTCTGGCTGAGTCATGTATACGCACTCCTCTAAATCACCATTTAGAAAGGCGGTCTTAGCATCCATTTGCCAGGTTTCGTAGTCATCGTATGCAGCAATGGCAAGTATGTCACGACCCAAAATAGCCTGTGACTGGCACTTGAATCATATGAAGTCTATAGGACCCCATCTAATTCAAGTAAGCCAAAAGCCCAGAAATCTAAAACCAATTTAAGGAGTAAATAAAGAAAACTGGTTTTTAAGAAGTAAAGAAAACATGTTTTGAAAACAAGGTTTTAAATCAATAAGCCGAATATGCGTTTATTTTTTCAAAATCTATAGTCCTTTCTAAAAATTTCGGCAGAGTTTCCTTTATAAATACAGGCTCCGAACGGGGTACAACAAGAATAATATATATGCAATGATAAAAGGCGTCCCTAAGCGGGAGCTAGCTCTTCGTCAATCGACGGTCACAACCACGCAAGCAATATAATATACAACGCCGAAGGGCGAGGATCAAAACCCAGAAAGAAACTCAAAATCAACATGAAAACCATAATACTGCTACGCGCGTCTCTAAGGTCGAAATAATACATCACTGTGTCTAAGTCTGAACAATATACAAGTTTTGGTTGATGGAATTACTAGATACAACTGAATAATACATATACAATGGTGGATCTGATGCAAAAGAACCCACCTACCAAAGCAAGTCACCCGTAAGGGAAGCAATGTGCTAGAAAGCCGCAATGAAACCTATACGGCAAAACCTGCAAGAACTGTGGCACAACGGGGATGAGTTTCCAACTCGTGAATAGAAAATATCTACAAGCAGAAAACGAATGTATGACTCATCCTAGGTCAATACGATCAGAAATATATAGACCTAAATATGAATAAGTCTGAAGCATGCTAAAGTGGCAATGTAACCTCTATACATGAGTGTAGTGCCAAGTGCTCGTGCCAGTGCCTCAGGTAATAACATATCATAAATATGAGGTATGATCAATGTAATCAAATCTGTATGTATGTGGATCCCGTCCACTCGTCCCCCAATGACAATAACCATCATGCATGTAAATATCATAAAGCATATGCATGAAAATATGAGGATATAAACCATTTGTGTCCCTCACGACACGTCAAAATCATGGAACCGGAGTGTCCAGCATCGACACTCGAAAACATCATGAAAGCTGTGCCCAGCATCGGCACGTAAATCCTCATATATCGGGCTCCGTCTGTGGAATCGGCCCTCGGCTCCAGCAGTACGGATCATCCCATATCCATCTATCAACTCTGGTCAGTATCCTCTGGATAACCGCCAGGTCCAACCAATCGCCGGTAGGTACTCGCCACCCTGCCAGGCTCATCGTCTGCTCCACGAAAAACATTTCTTGCCCCGGGGAACCATATCGGGTCCACCATGTACCCGCAATCGGCTTCATCCGCCTCTTCGAATCGGGTTTCACATGTCGCTCTCAGCAGCGAGAAAACACATGGTGGACGCACTGAAATATCATATCAAGGATAACCGGGTTTTTAAAACAATTACATATTCACTTTTGAAATACCCACGGTTCCCAAATCCAAAAATATCATGGAAACAATATATCTCAATGCGTATAATCAGAAAACATGATGTATGCAACATGTAAAAGAAATGTAAGCATATCAGTATGTCATGCAACACGGAATAGTCATAGGCATATATTTAGGAAAGACCGCTTCTTTAAAATGAATCAGCTTTAAAAGGTATCTTGCGGTTCCTAAATCTCTAATCAAACCAGAATCATCAATGTATGGGCAAATACGTATGCATGCACGTATGGGTGTACAGTAGGAATACACAGTATATAGGTACACAAGTATGCCATGCAAGGGTCATATCCTGAATGAAACAGTACTACAGTGTAGTGACATGGCAATTATCGATGATGAAGTGTGTGAGCCGGTGAGCAGTGTACGTGGAATATACGCATCATCGATAATGGTGCTGGTGTCCTAACAGCATGGTTGTAATATAGCAATAAACATAAGCAATGCAATGCAAATAGCATGAATATGCGGAATTGAATAATCAACGCAACAGTGAAGAATCTACATCAATAAATATATCATGCAGCTTGCCATTTGAAATAAGACGAATCGGGATTTATGGTAAAATAAGGGCTACGGTATTTTAAGAAAAGATACGTCGTTTGAAAATATCCGTAGAATCCCATTTTGCCTATCTTTAAAATATCCCCGATTCGTTAGTTTTGAAATAGGTATGACTCGGGTCTAGTCTAATGTCTACTAATTAATCTACAGACCGAACTAACAAGCTAAACAGGAGGGTATGGAAACCACCTACATCTGAGTCGATATATATATATATATATATATATATATATATATATAATAGTCAGTGATCCCGTCTCAATAGTATTACATACGATATAATATACATTATATAATATCCTCGAGTCATGAGTGCGGATCTATCATCAATAAATAGCTCGTACGTAAATCCGTCGTACGGCATACCAAATCTGGGTACGGGTCACTATCACGGTCTGCTCATCAATTATCTGGTATCCTTATCATCATCTCTCATGATCTGGGGTACTGATCTAAGTCTAGTACAATCGATACCGTCTAAACAAATATAAGCGCGTGTGTAAAACACACGTCCAAAGGCCCGCTAAAATCTCGTATCGTATCCCTAATAAGAATCACATCATATCATATCGCCGACCTCACGGCACCATTCCTAAACTCATCGACTCATCTCCAGTATCAAACACTATCCTCATCATCACGATATAAGTATAGCAATAAGTATGTGTGTGCGTGTGGGTGTAAACCTATGCTAGGGTTCGAAACTAGGAAAATACACTAGTTCACTTCTAACCCTAAATATCCATAGTACACCTAACACAATATTCAAGACACACTATAAACTATCATATATATAATATATACATATGTAGTATACCAACTTCGGACTGCGGGGGTGCTATACGCCATCCACCCGACTTCCCCCCATAGATATAATCTACTCACCTGTATCCTGTGTGTCGGTGTTGATGTCGCCTTCGTCTTCTTCATCGCCTCGGATCGTCGTAGGGTACCCACACATATAACACATCGTAATGCGCATCACAATCCAAATCAACGTCAAACGACTCATGAAAACCAGAAAGCTGCACGAATCATCCATAGGTCAAAACCTATGGTCTAAACCTTGCAATTCAGCGAAATATCAATCGATATAGACGTACAAACGTCAAATAATCGAATACAATACAAAATATCCGAACTTAAATCCATAAACATCAAGACACACATGGCAGCAACCTTGAAAACATACTCCAGATTTCGTCTCAGGTGAAAACAAGGTGAGCAAACAAGTTTAGGGTGTATTATAGGGTCTAAATGAGCTATGGAGGAAACTTGGGCACACCACTCACTAAAGTGGCCGAGCCCCTCAACATGCAAAACCGTCCTGGCCGGCCCTACTTCATCCAATAGGGTTCGTCTGCATAGGGTGGTCTCCTGGTGGTCTAACTAAGCTCCTGGTATTGTTTATTTGCCTCAGAAAGTCCCCGGATCACTCTAGATTCACCTGCACGCTCTAAATACTCACAAACCGACATGAAAGTTCTGAAATTCCGTATTCTTGGGTTTCAGGTTTTTTATATGTGTTTGGTCTGGGTTTAAAACATCATGGGGGGGTTTGAGGTCACTCGAAACACTTAAGTTCACCATACAACTCAAATTTACCCTAACCCTCCCTAGGGTTTGTCCAAAGAGCAAAAAACATCGTCAAAACGACATTAAACTTGAAATGAGGCTAAAACACTTGAATTGCTACAAAGATTGTGAAGAAATAGCTCAATAGACACTCATGAATCCTCCTACAGCACCAAAACACAAACTTTCTTGGTCCATAGGGTTGCTTGTGAGCTTGTGCACCCTTTTTATGAAATGGAAATGGTGTTTTGATGTGTTTAGCATAGAGTTTTAGAGGTTTGAAGAGGGGAGGGAGTGAGGGAAGAGGCTGCAGCAGCAGGAGATGGAGGAAGAGGGAGAGAGAAAATGAGAGGAGGAAATGAAGAGAAGGCCAAGTCAAACACCTTCACCTACCCCCCTCTCTCTCACCATACCTCAATATCTTATTCTCTTTTCTTTTCTAATCCTCTCAAAATCCTTCTCACTCAAATAGTAAACCCAAAGTAAAAGCCATGGTAAGAAAAATGTAACACAAGTGTTAAAAAAAAATGATATGTGCATGTTTTGCACAAAAATGCCAAAAATCCGATTAGCGATTTTTAATCGCGATTGGCACTAAATTAGCATATAAATGTTCATAAAAACTTTAAAATGGCATAATTCCATAAAATACCCTATTTTAGAATTTTCCATAATTTTTCCATAATTTTTCCCATTTATCGGTATTTAATTATACGAAATATTAAAATATTCATTAAAATAATATTAAATTATAAAAATTCCCGAAAATAATATTTTATTATTTTGAAATGTTACAAAGTAAGATCCAGATGGACTAAAGTATAGGCACTAGAGAAAAGGTTTCGTCATAATCCACACCTGGTCGTTGACAAAAACCCTTTGCAACAAGTCTAACTTTGAAAGTCTCCTCTTTTCCATCTACACCAAGTTTTTTCTTAAAGATCCACTTGCTCCCAATGGGTTTTACCCCTTCAGGAGCAACTTCCAAAGTCCATACTTTGTTGGTATACATGGATTCCATCTCAGATCGCATTGCATCCAGCGACTTTACAGAGTCCCCACTCGTGATGGCCTGCTCGAAGCTAGTTGGGTCATCATCTTCCATGATGAAATCCTCACTTCCACCACCAATGAGAAAACCGTAGTATCTCTCAGGTGGATGAGGAACCCTACTAGATCGGCGGAGTGGCTGGGGTTCGTTGGGAACTACTGAATCATCTGGTTCCACTAAATCTTCAGTTGTAGTTTGTGGTGCTGGAACTTCTTCTGGCTCTACCTCTTCGCCACTAATCTCTTTCACAAGAAATTCCTTTTCTAAAAAGGTAGCGTATTGAGAAACATACACTTTTTTTCTTCAGCGTGGTTGAAAATATATCCTTGGGAATTCTTAGGATATCCCACAAACTTGTAAAGAACTGATCGTGCTTCGAGTTTGTCCGGATTTTGCCTTTTGACATAGGCTGGACAACCCCATATCTTAACTCGTTTAAGATATGGTCTCTTCCCACTCCATATCTCATATAGTGTGGTAGGTACAGATTTAGACGGAACTTGATTCAACAGGTATGCCGCTGTCTCAAGCGCATAACCTCAAAAGGAAATAGGTAACTCGGCAGTGCTCATCATAGAGCGCACTATATCTAATAGGGTGCGATTCCTCCGCTCCGATACACCGTTGTGCTGTGGTGTATAAGGAGGAGTAAGCTGAGAGAGAATCCCATTCTCTTTTAGATACTCTAGGAACTCATTGCTCAAGTATTCCCCTCCTCGATCTGATCGAAGGATCTTAATACTTTTGCCTGTTTGGTTCTCTATTTCGTTCTTATATTCTCTGAATTTCTCAAAAGTTTCATACTTGTGTTTCAACAGGAACACACGCCCGTATCTTGAGAGATCGTCAGTGAATGTAATGAAGTACGAGGAACCGTTCCTGGCATGTGTAGACATGGGACCACATACATCACTATGTATCAGTCCCAAGAGTTCTGTAACTCTTTCACCATGTTCACCAAACGGATTTTTGGTCATCTTGCCTTTGAGACATGAATGGCAAGTGTCATAAGATGAAAATTCGAACAGATTCAAATATCCATCCTTATGTAACTTAGCTAGCCGTGTCGCATTGATATGACCTAGTCTACAATACCACAAGAAAGATTCGTTCATTTCTGAACTCTTCCTCTTGTGTGTGTTTTGTACATTAAGTACTGTAGTTTGGTTGAGAACGTATATGCCATTAATTAACGATCCTGATCCAATCAACTTTTGATTTAGGAATATGTTCATAATATTATCCTGTACTACAAAATTATATCCTTCTTTACTCAATAAAGAAACTGATATAAGATTGCATATCAGGGTCGGAATGTAATAGCATTCGTTCAGAACCAATGTATTACCATTTGGTAACACAAGGCGATATTCGCCAACTGCTTTGGCCGCAGCATTTGCACCATTCCCAACTCTTATGGAATGATCACCCTCTCCCAGTTCCCTACCTTTTTGTAGCCCATGTAACATATTACATATATGGGATCCCGATCCGGTATCTAATACCCAGGACGTAGAGTGAACTGAGAAACAGTATTCAATAACAAACACACCCGAAGAAGATATATCATTATGCTTGTTCTTCATTTGGGTGGCGTGAGAATCTAGATATTCTCCTATTTTCTGCTAGGACTTATAATAATTATAAGTGGGAGCGGGACCAACATTCCCCTACTCAGTATAATAAGCGGGTTCAGTCAATACATCCATATTATTATCTTTATTAAAGCCTGATATGGTCGCTACCTGGAGAGAGAGAGAAGAAAACACTTTAGTGTATGCTCTTGCAAGATTAGATTGGTTATTATCTTATCTAATCAGGATGGCTCCCGCTGCTTTTTATCAAATCTTCCTTAGAACCCTAAAAGGTAAGACCAGCTGGGATTAATTACTCTTTATAAGTTCGCCAATCTTTCATCCAGGCCAGTGTTGGTACTTTGAGGAAGGTTTCCCGTGCTTTCACAAGGACTTAATTAAAATAAACCTCGTTTTTCCCAGAGACATAACCGCGTTAACACCTTTCTAGACACCAACTTGATCGGCTAATTGTCCTGTGTAAAATTCTCCCAGGAGTAACTCTTACTCGCAGTGGGTATCAGGATCTATCTATCTCATAGAAGGTATGCAATCTCATTGAAAATTTCAACACTTGAAATTCCCGATAATGCTTTTGCCCCTAGCAACTTTTGACCTTAACATAGTCAACAAATCATAATTGCTAGCCAAGTTCAACCCGTCATTTCCCGATTGAATTAAACCCACCAGTATGACCCTTAACATAGTCAACAAAGTCGTACAACTACCCTAATCCAATCACATCTCATGTTTTAGCAGATAAGCACTAATTAGCTACCGCACACTACACCTTAACATAGTCAACAAACGTAGCACGAATACCAAGTAGTACTTATCTGAAATGACGGAGGGCTACGCAGGTTTTTCAGAAAACCATAAGCGTACTGAACTTGATATCGTTGTAGAAACAAGTGATTTTTAAAAGGAGTGTTTTTTTAGGTTTTTTTAGTTTCGCTAAAGAGGTCACTCCCGATGAAGGGATCTCGGCTCTTTTCTTATCGAATAAGGTGCAGGATATTTCACAAATACCGCGGTGCAAAGCAAGAACTATAGAAGCAATCAAAAA
This sequence comes from Agapanthus africanus, assembly GCA_030015575.1. NCBI lineage: Eukaryota > Viridiplantae > Streptophyta > Magnoliopsida > Asparagales > Amaryllidaceae > Agapanthus > Agapanthus africanus. Next base: position 622,653,091 of record CM057342.1, read on the forward strand.
CAAAACCGTGAGTTTGTAGCATCTGCCAGTTTTGTTAAAGAGTTCATTCCCGGTGAAGGGATCTCGGCTCTTTCCTCATCGAATAAGGCGCAGGGTATATCGCATATACCACTATGCAAAGCAAAAACTGTAGCTACCCTTTTTGAAAATTTGATTCTACAATATCTTTTAGGTTTCTTTTCTTTTATTAATCTCATTAATAAATCCCATCATTTATGCTTCCTAAGCATCACAGAAGAAACGAAAATACAACGTACACTTATGCCATCCGCATTCGCCACAATGTTCCGTTATGCACCGTTAGGTTACTTAACTAACGGCATACCGGGACGGGACTAACGCGGGTGTAAAACATAAGCAACGTTTATTATGTATCATATATACAATAATAAAGCATTCGTCTCACGCATATAATATGATCACATCACAGTATATCAGCAGCAAAAGAAACATATGAAATATTGGATATACTAGGAGGTCCGTGTTTTATATCGAGCCTGTATAAAACATGGATTCCACGGTCGCGATGATTAGCCAAACCGACATCCCTAGACCCCTACAAGAGCAGAAAGTAATGCTGCCAATTCTAGGGTTAGAAGACCCGGTCTCGACTCCTCGAGATGGCCTCCCACTGGACCCTAGAACCCGGTTACTTGTGCTCCCCTCCTTGTGTCTATCCTAATACGGAAAAGTAAATAATATACAATGGTGACATTAACCTCAACCCGGAAGTGCCCCAATAAAATATTATTACATGCAATGAATTTTACATGAATGAAAATAAAAACTTTCATCTCACATAAAACCCCCGGCTATTCAAAACACGACGATCCAATATAACATATCACAGCAACACATAATATCTCATATCATCAACGTAAGAAAGTATGCGTATTCCGATTGTCGTTGATGTATAACAACGAAGCCGGCAATACCCCACATACTACACTTATGGTCGCAGAAAAGAAAGTGAAAAACTATAACATTTGGAATCCATAATCTCCTTAGACATCATAAACCCGAAAAATCACATATTACGGATTTCATGCCTAACTATATGATTTCCACATATTGTATCACAAACACAGAATATCAAGACGTTGTTTAACGTTTCGATCGAATCAACATACACTCACAAATTACCCCTGTGAGCTCAACACTTGAGCAAAGTTGAAACACTCAAAAACCGTGCCACAGTGTCCATGGACCAGCCGTAGAAGGAGTTAACCAACGCCTCACCTATGACACCACGGAACTACGGCAAACCCGAAGGTTCGAACATGGTTCCGTGGGCATAGAATCGAGTTAAGTTTATTATAGTCTTCTATGGGGTCCATAGGGGTACTTGCACGATTTTGCAAGTACAATCAACTTCGGAAAATTAAAACACTCGGAAATTTCAGCGGGGTACAAAATGTGGTGTGCGAAATTCGATCGAACTACTAAAAATAGTCAAGGTTACCAATACAGTGTTAAATTATATGACTACGAAGCACTACGAATTAGCCCCAGGTCAAACAAATCATCACATGAAAATTGGGCTAAGGAAACAATACTAGGAAACCCAAAATGGAGACATGAGAGCACAGGGGGAATACGGGGTGCAGAGAAGCCTAGGGGGCCGGCCTGGCTGGAATTCCAGGCTTGGGGCTCGGCTAAAATCCAAGCCCCTCCTTCCGTATTCCTCCCATGTTCTTAGAATTTTCCATACTACGTTCTGCACCTGTTTGAAAAATTTTTGGAGGACTTTTTGAAAAATTTCCAGAGAGCAAAATGGGGTGTTCATAATATCGTATTTCGGAGTGGATTTCATTTTCGTAATTGTTATAACACCGTATCTAGAATTCTAGTTTGGCTATGATACCACTGTTGGGCTTCCCTTGCACCTAGTCTAGGGTTTGGTAGCATCACTCATGCCACTTTATGATTTAGAGAGGTGCAAAGCAAGCAAACCATGAATCATGATAGAATTTCTAGGGTAACAAAATTTGCATCACACACAAAGAAGTAAAGAGATAAGGATTACAACCTTTGTAGTCCGTTCCTTCGCTTCACAAGCTCCGTGTTGAGGTCCCTTCGCTGTGATCATCAAGAACTCCGACTCTCGTGAGGCTCCAAGAGGTGAATGATGCATCTTTCTTGAAGTCTTCATGATCTAAGATGATCTACCTTGAGGAATCTCTAACTCATGCTTACACTTCACTAAACAACTTATTAGAGAAGTGAACACCCTAATCTAAGTGGCTAGAATAGATGAGGATGATGAAGTAGGAATTTTACACTCTTTTGTTTTCAAATTCTCACCATTTATCATCACAAACACAAAAGCTAGCAAGCTTATTTCAAGAGCAAGAAGAAGAAGAAACAAAAGCTTTTGTGATGAATAATGAAATAATTGTTATAGTTACAATTGCAACCATGAGTTAAGAATGAGAGTCTTAACTCATGTAGAGAATAAACTAGAGTTAAGGGTTTGGGTTGGGTTAACAAATATCTACACAAAATATCAAAGGATGAAGATAAAAGAAAAGCTTAATGAAAAGCTAACCCAAAAGCTAACCCTAATCCAAACCATAACTAGGTTTAATCTCTAAATCATTGTTGCATTTGTAACCCCAACTTGTTACAATATTATATATCACATATACAATATATTTTGTAACAAAAAGAAAATAATACAATTAACATATATCGCATATATATCAATGTATTATCCGGTGAGAATGAATCAATAAAGCGAGCTTATATTACTTAACGTAATGTAATATATCACATATATAATTATACATTAAATTATCGAATCAACACTTGATTCGACAATCCGGCTATATTGCATATAACCGACTAATATAACATGTACCAATTCATCGAATCAACACTTTATCCGATGACCCGGCTATATCACATATACCTGGACGATATCTCATATCTCGAGAATAGAATACGGTATCTCATATCGTATTATTCTCGGTCCCGCACATATCACATATGTGCTCCTACTCCGTTTTGCCTGAGCCAGGAAACCTCTGTGTAGGACTCTAAAGGATCGTCAATACGCCGGCTGTAGGTGATGATCATATCAAACACCCACAAGCTGCAAGCGGTCAGCTAAATGTAACAGCCACCAAGGTATTGAGCGATCAGAAGATCAACAAGCAAGCCTGTACATTCTACTGTGAATCCAATCAGTAACACTACCGAACAGTCCGGTCTCTTCGTCTGGTATGTCGCATATCAAGTCTAGGGGTGGTAAACGTCAGACCCAAGTAACCGATAAGTCGTGTCGATGTGAGGCTCATAACAGGTCAAGAAACTACTGATAACTCTTACCAGTAGCACTCCATATCAGCCCTGGCCAGGGACTTCCAGTTATATCCAATCGAACACAGCACAACATCAACTCCCTATACCGGGAGATATGAAACCCCTACTATCGCTCATTGTTTCCAAGTGATTCGAGACAGTACCCAAAAGCCACCGTTTTGCACGCCCTTTTAGACGTGGTAAGGTGGAAATCAAAGCACAGTGGGAATCACACAAGGCTCTATGACGATCTCGGGTCTACAGACTAACCTGTACCAGTGTCACCAGAGAACTGCTATCTGACGATAGGTATAATACCATCTAGGAGTTCTCGTCAAGTCCATTCAGTGTACCCAGTCTCCACTGAGCACCCGTACACCATCTTTGATGTCAAACACTGATGGATATGGGATCATCCATCGCCCATCATATGGGTCAAGATGCGTATACGCTAGTCTACTCTGGTGTATCGATGCCCTGTCTTGATACACCCTCGACTAAGAACAGTTATAGGATGTACTCGTTGACTACCCTGGCCCCACTAGTATGATCTCATCATAGTCCCAGTAGTCAAGTACATATCCTAAGGGCTTTATCAACATGTGAGAGCACGACAGTAAACCAATACAAGTCAACATGTTCAGACAAAGTAAAACCAGATAGCATACTATCATATCGAGCAAGAAAGTCCTTAATATATTTATCCAAGAATCCACTATAATATACATCATATGTACAACAATGGCCTCTAGGGCATATATACAACTAACAGAAACACCTTCATTTAATTCTTTATAACAACCGCGTTTTCATAAGTCGCATCCTGAAGCTCGTTTAATTCATTAAGTTGTAGCTTCCGATAGCTGCCCGCATCTTCAAGGTTGAAGTTTAGCTCTTAAATCACCAAAAATGCGTGATGCTCGATTTCAATAGGATGCGGAAAGCCTTTCCGTATACAAGACGATAGGAAGACATGCCAAGATCAGTCTTATATGTAGTTCGGAATGCCCAAAGGGCATCGATCAATTTCAAACACCAGTCTTTACAGTTCTTGGAAACCGTTTTCTCCAATATTTGCTTAATTTGTTGATTTGAAATTTCGGCTTGCTCACTTTTTTGGGGGTGGTAGGGCATGGATAGGTTGTGATTAATTGCATATTTCCGCATCAAGGTCTCAAAAGACCTATTGCAGAAATGTGTCCCATTGTCGCTAATGATAGTGTGAGGGTGCCCGAACAGAGAAAAAATGTTTTCTTTCAAGAATCTAACGACAACCTTGTTATCGTTCGTCCGGCTCGGCATTGCCTCGACCTATTTGGAAATATAATCAATAGCTAAAAGAATGTACAGGTTCCCAAAAGAGTTGGGAAATGGGCCTATGAAATCTATCCCCTAAATATCGAACATCTCAACAACCAGAATTAGTTGGAGCGACATCTCATTTCTCCTGCAAATCTGGCCCAAATGTTGGTACCGGGAACAAGTCTTGCAGTAATCATGTGCATCTTTGAAAAGTTTTAGCCAGTAAAAGCCACACTGCAAGACTTTCTCAGATGTCTTTCTTGTGTTAAAATGCCCGCCACACGCTTGATCGTGGCAAACCGACAACACACTCTTCAACTCATTATCAGGAACACACCGGCGAATGATTTGGTCTAGACAATACTTGAACAGGTAGGGTTCGTCCCAGTAAAAGTGTTTTACACGGGAAAAAATCTAGGTTTGTCCTGACTCGACCATTCGCTTGGTACGAGTCCGTTGCTAAATAGTTCACAATATCTGCGAATCATGGTTTGCCAGATACTGTCAAGAGTTATTTATTAGGAAAAGTATCATTAATCGGTAGAGGAAGCGTCGGCGAAGAAGGAAGTCATGGAAGATGATCGACCACAACATTTTTGTTAGTTATATGTATGCCCTAGAGGCCAGTATTGTACATATGATGTATATTATAGTGGATGCTTGGACATATATAGAGATGACTTTCTTGCTCGACATGACAGTATGCTATCTGGTTGCTCTTTGTCTTAACTTGTAGACTTGTATTGTGATACTGTCTTGCTCTTACATGCTGATGAAGCCCTCAGGATGTGTATTTGACTACCTGTCATGACCCGCAGGTTACGGAACGTGACTGGCACTTAAGTTTACGAAACGTCTAAAGACGTCCGTAAAATAAGTAAGCCAAAGCCCAGAAAACAAAACCAATTAAGCAAAAGAGTGAAGAAAACCCAATCAGTTGAAAGCGAGTTTATCAAATAAGTCATGTAAAACCCTCTTTGAAAACAACATCAATTTTTCCGAAAATTTAGGCAGAGTCTCCTTTGTAAATACTGGCCCCCAAAATGGGTACAACAAAAATATATATGAATCCAACAAATAAGGCATCCCCAAGCGGGAGCTAGCTCTTCGCCACAAGGCGGTCATAAATCCCACGCAAAATAAAGCAACAACATGCGAAATAATCATAATGAAGCATAAGAAAGACAGCATGTCGACTCAAGTGAGCTCGACCCCAAAATACAGCATAAAAGTCCACAAATCTCACAGTCTCATCTCTAGGTCAATATACAATAATGCTGGTAGATACAGTAGATGGAGTGTACTAGATACAAAGAATATACAAGGTGGTACAAAAATAATGATATGACCCACCTAGGAGCAAAACCTCGAGTCCAGGCAAAGGAGGCAAAAGAACAAGTGCGCCCGCCGCTACTGTACTGACGGAGCGGACCTGAAAAAGGCTGTGGCACAACGGGGGTGAGTTGCCAACTCGTGAGTAATAAATAACATCTACAAAGGCTATCGTATGCATGCACACAAGCATCCTAGCATCTAAAATACAGGTATGACTGAATGCACTAGCAGGTGTGTATACAACATCAGTGTACTAATATGTATGCAACATGAATATCTGAGGTCTCAATAGGTATATATAAGAAACATTTTATCTCTTTTTGTTTTTAAAACTCTTTTAGAATGCCAGCGTAATACTTAAAGAATCGACGAGAACCGGTGTCCAGCAACGACACCTAAAAGCTGTCTCAAATCTCATAAATCCATGTCATAGTGTCTCTGGCCTCAGCCATCCGGCTGACCCATCTCAATATCAATATCTCATCCTCTCGCGGCCCCGGTCGGTATCCTCTGGATATCCGCCGTGCCCAATGAAGTCACCGGTAGGTAATCCGTCCCCTGCCAGGCTCATCGTCAGAACCACGAGCTTCTTGCCCCGGGGTACCCTACCGGGCCCACCATGTACCCGAGGCGGTTCATCCAACTCCTCGAAACGGGTCTCAAAAACCACAGCAAACTCATAGTGGACGACACTTACATCACTAGAAAACCGCAATTTACATATTTTAAAATATAATAAGTTTAGAAATTTTGCAGCTTTCCCCCGAAATCCAGAATATCACAAAATCTCATGAAATCCTCATAAATGCATATGCCAATGATAATGAATGCATATGGTGTCAATAATCAAGTTGCGATGTATGATTGATAGATTAGGCATGAACAATTAATATGATGAAGTACATGCACATGAATAGCAATTCTACGATTTCATTTTAAGGAATTAAAGCAATAGCGTAAGTTTAAGTATCAATTATAGTAAAAGGGTTCAATTTAAAGGTTGTCTAGTGTGGTGGCATGGCAATTACCAGGGTGTGTGTGTGTAAGCATGAATAGTGCTCGTGCTGCATATAAAAACCCTGGCAATGGTGCAGGTGTCCTATAAATTGTTTCGTATATGTATGTCAATATAGGGCATGAATGTAGCAAATAATCATACAAGTATTACACCCCTAATTACTAACATTACTAAGAATCTTTTAAGTTACTAAAACTATCGGGCGGCTCGCGCCATCCAACGATAGTCCCCCGTAGATGTTACATCTACTCACCGAAATCCCTAGCTAGTCACGTCCGATCACCGCTTTCCCCTTTCGAGCCGCGTCTGACGTCTCCGCGACCGAACCTGGAATTACATCAATACCAAACATAAGGTTACATATCAAGAATGACGCCCAAACGAAAATACTAGTGTTCACTAGCTAGGTACAACGTGCACAAAGTCCGCGGAACATACGCGAAAATCGCAAAAATCTACAAGAAAGTCGATTTGGCCGCCCGGCAAAACTAAAACCCGATTACTCAAAAATCCGCACTCACGCATCCTAAACGTCATAGTATATCTCAAAAATATCATCAAGATCTCGCAAATAGTTCATCACAATATTTTAATAAAAACTAGTAAGCACAAAACTTGCTAATTTGGTGCAACATCGAAAATTAAAGATAAGGTTATCACAATCCAACACAAACATCCAACCACACAACTAGTTAGCCACAATCACATAATTCTAACTCATTTACCATGCTTCAAAACCATTTTCCAAGCACAACCCTTTCTTGATTTTTTTTCTTATTAGCAATTGCAATTAAAATACCATACTAGAAAAACTTAACTAACACTAATTTCAAACCCAATAGCAAGTTCACCTCTTAGATTTAGGTTAGCAAAACACTAGATAGCAAAGTAAATTAATTAACCTAATAATGGATTTCTAAACCCTAATTATAACTCAAGCCATGAACTATAAAAAACTTGATTAGAATTTAGCACAAAATTAACACTACAACAATTTAACTTAAGAACCTAATCAAAAGAATTTAATTAGCAAGAAATTATACCTCAACTAAAGATCTAGCAAGAATAAATTTGCTTCAATGATGGCCTCATAGTACCATGATTCCAAGCAAGAGAGGCTAAGAAGAATGGATTAAGGATGGGGATAATTTGTGAGGTTTAATTTGGATTTTAAAGGAATTTGAGATGAGTTTTGAAGAGAAAAAGAGAAGGGAAAATGAGGGCTGCAGCAAGTCAAGGTCGGCTGCTGGAAGGAAGTGGGGAGAGTGAGGAAATGGTGAAAAAAAAAGTCAAAGGTCAAGCCCATACCAATCACCCAAAAACCCATACCCAAAATAACATATTTAAAACCCTTTTCATATCAATTTCCTCATGTGAGTACAAACAAAAAAGAAAGCAAGGAACTTCAAGACCTGCTGAAGGTGGGGCCGGCCTAGGGGGTGTGGGGATGAGTGTGAGTGGATACAAAGAGGTTTTATGCAAAAAGACCCCCCACAAGTCCAAAATTGCAAGTTTTAGCTTAAAATTCAATAAATTTCGTTTTTTATAATAAAAATTAGTTAAAAATCAAAATAAAATACTAAAAATTTATGTTACAACTAGATTTTAATTAACATGATTTTAATGCTTAATTTTACCCCATTTAAATTTGTATTTATCGCTAATTTAATGTATTTTCTTACCGGCTTAAAATAATATAAAAAAATTGAAAAATAGGGAAATTTTTTTAAATGACCAAAATTTCATAAGTAACTCATTAGCTACTAAAAACAAGCAATTACCTATCCATTTTAGGTATAATTAGCCCTAAACTGCAAAATAACAAAAAGACGGTTTTCGGAAAAATACCGAATTTTCACCGATTTTCAGGAAAACACCAAAACGACTTTTCAAGGCGCTACAATCTTCCCCCCTTAAAGAAATTCGGTCCTCGAATTTAAAAATATAGCTACGCGTACCTTCAAAGAGATGGGGATATTTCTTTCTCATCTCGCCCTCGGTCTCCCAGGTAACCTTCTCGCTGCTCGGGCTACGCCAAAGGACCTTGACGGTTGGTATAATCTTCGACCTCAACTTCTTCACCTGCCGATCCAGGATGGCCACCGGCTGCTCTGCAAAAGAAAGGTCGCGCTCTAGCTGGACTGTCGGGTGCTGAATCGCATGCGAAAGGTCGTGAAGGTACTTGCGGAGCATCGAAACATGGAAGACGGGGTGAACATCGAGAAAGCTGGGTGGAAGGGCCAAACGATATGCAACAGCGCCAACCCGCTCGAGGATCTCGAAGGGACCTACGAATCTAGGGCTAAGCTTCCCCTTTCGCCCAAAACGCATCACGCCCTTCATCGGAGAGACTTTCAGAAAAACATGGTCGCCAACTGCGAACTCTAATCTGCGACGGCGCCTGTCTGCATAGGATTTCTGTCTGCTCTGAGCTACCCTCATCCGGTCTCGAATCAACTGTATCTTCGCTGTCGTCTCCTCAACAAGCTGCGGCCCCAAAATACTGCTCTCACTGAGCTCTGTCCAACAGACGGGCGATCTGCATCTCCTCCCATACAATGCCTCGAAAGGTGCCATCTGAATAGTATCCTGGAAGCTGTTGTTGTAGGAGAACTCCACTAGAGGTAAATGACGATCCCAGCTACCACCAAAGTCTAAAACGCACGCTCTGAGCATGTCCTCGAGAGTCTGAATGGTCCGCTCTGACTGTCCGTCGGTCTGCGGATGAAACGCTGTGCTGAAGCTCAAACGAGTGCCCAAGGCCTCCTGAAGTCTCTGCCAAAGTCGGCTGGTGAACTGAGTGCCTCGATCTGACACGATACAAGTCGGTACGCCATGTAGTCGCACGATCTCGTCAATATAGAGCTGAGCATACTGAGCGAAGCTGAAAGTGGTCTTCACTGGTAGGAAGTGAGCCGCTTTCGTCAATCTATCCACGATCACCCATATGGAGTCGTACCCTCGGCTGGTCCTGGGTAGACCCACAACGAAGTCCATCGAAATCTGCTCCGATTTCCACTCTGGAATGGGTAACGGCTGTAGCTCTCCTGCGGGCCTCTGGTGCTCGGCCTTGACTTGCTGACAAGTCAGGCATCTCGAAACGAACTCCGCAATGTCCCTCTTCATCCCGTCCCACCAGTAGGTCTCTCTCATATCATGGTACATCTTGGTGGAACCGGGGTGGACACTATACACTGATCGGTGTGCCTCTTCAAGAATGTCGCGCCGCAATCCATCAGCATCTGGTACGCACAGTCTAGATCCATATCGTAAAATCCCCTGATCGTCAATCACGAACTCGGAAAATCTGCCCTGTCCCATCTGTGCCATGATCTCTAAGCAACGGTCGTCACTGCGCTGTGCCTCATATATACGGTCAAGCAACTGTGGGCGTGCACGAACATGCGCGAGCTGTCCCCCTGTCTGAGTGAACTCGAGCTCAACTCGGCTGTCGCATAACATCTGCCAATCTGCTGACGACTGCCTCTGCACTGCGCGCAAAAAGGATAGACTACCCCCGGGCCTCCTACTCAACGCATCTGCCACCATATTCGCCTTGCCTGGGTGATATAAGATCTCGCAGTCGTAGTCTTTCACCAACTCCATCCAACGACGCTGTCTGAGGTTCAGGTCTCGCTGCTGAAATATGTATTTTAAGCTCTTGTGGTCTGTGAATATCTGACACGACTCGCCGTATAGGTAATGTCGCCAAAATTTCAGTGCAAAGACCACTGCAGCCATCTCCAAATCGTGAGTGGGGTAGTTTTGTTCGTGCCTCTTCAACTGCCGAGAAGCATAAGCGATCACCCGGCCATGCTGCATCAATACGCATCCTAATCCCACTCGCGAAGCATCACAGTAGACCACAAATCCGCCTGATCCCGAAGGCAAAGATAATACCGGCGCCGTAGTCAAACGTGTCCGCAGCTGCTGAAAACTGCGCTCGCACTCCTCCGTCCAGACGAAAGGAACTCCCTTCTGGGTCAAACCGGTCAAAGGTGCAGCTATACGGGAGAAGTCCTGAACAAAACGCCTGTAGTAGCCTGCCAGGCCTAGAAAACTACGAATCTCAGTAACCGATGTAGGTCGGGGCCACTGCTGAACAGCCTCAATCTTCTTCGGGTCCACACAAATGCCGTCTCTCGTAACCACGTGACCCAAGAATCCAACGCTGTCCAGCCAGAATGCACACTTGGAGAACTTTGCGAACAGCTGGTGCTCCCTCAGAGTCTGTAACGTAATCCGCAAGTGCTGCTCGTGCTCCTCTCTGCTCCGGGAGTACACCAAGATATCGTCGATAAACACGATGATGAACAAGTCAAGATACGGCCTGAATGTACGGTTCATCAAATCCATGAATGCTGCTGGGGCGTTGGTGAGTCCGAACGACATCACCAAAAACTCATAGTGGCCATAGCGTGTACGGAAGGCTGTCTTCGGTATATCCTCCTGCCGGACTCGCAGCTGGTGGTATCCTGATCGCAAGTCGATCCTCGAAAAATATCCCACACCCTGAAGCTGGTCGAACAAATCATCAATGCGTGGCAGCGGATATCTGTTCCGAACGGTAACTTTGTTCAGCTGGCGGTAGTCGATACATAAGCGCAAACTTCCATCCTTCTTCTTGACAAACAGGACCGGAGCACCCCACGGAGAAACACTAGGTCGAATAAGCCCCTTATCTAACAAATCCTGCAACTGATCCTTCAGCTCTCGAAGCTCTGCCGGGGCCATCCGATAAGGCGGTATAGAAATAGGCCCCGAGCCGGGAATCAAATCAATGCAGAACTCAACATCGCGCTCAGGCGGTAGCCCAGGTAGCTCATCAGGGAAAACATCAGGGAACTCACAAACTACCGGGACCCGGTCCAACGGGACCTCTGCAGCTCGAGTATCGCAAATATACGCTAAGAATCCCTGACATCCCTTCCGCAAGAGCTGACCAGCGCGAAGAGACGAAATCAAGCTGGGAAGGGTGACGCTGCGGTCTCCCTGAATAACAAGGACTGGCTCTCCCGGAAAGCTAAATATGACTGCCTTCTCACGGCAGTCCACCGAAGCATAACAAGTGGCTAGCCAATCCATGCCCAGAAGCACATCAAAGTCCAACATATCGAGGAGAATCAAATCAACCGATGAATCCCTCTCCCCGATACGAACGGAACACAATCGAAATACAAAACGAGCGACAAACGACTCGCCTACCGGAGTAACAACAACAAGCGGATGATCTAACGACGACGACTCACGGCCCAACATCGGTGCAAAGTGTGTAGAGACGTACGAATGTGTAGAACCTGGGTCAAATAATACCATGGCGTCGAAAGAACAAACTGGCAAGGTACCTGTCACAACGGCATTGGATGCCTGCGCATCCTGCGGTGTCAAAGCAAAAACTCGGGCCTGTCCTCCACCGATAGCGGGCTGACCTCGACCTCGGCCTCTGCCTCCTCGTCCTCTCTGGACAGGACCGCCGCGTCCACGGCCTCTGGGTGCACCTAACTGGCGTGGAGTATCGCCTGTGGTAGGAAGTAGGGCTCTCTGAGGAGGGGGTGGCGATGGTGGTAGGGTCACATGCGGAACTGTCGCTGCTCCCTGTCGTCTCGCCGGAGAGTCTCTGACAAGATGGTGCAAACTCCCGCACCCAAAACACCCTGGCGACGGCTGCTGCCCCTGGGGATAAGAACCATATAACTGTCCCCGCCCAAATCCTCTGCCAGGCCTATCTCTCGGAAAGAATCTGGCGCGCTGCCTTTGAGACGGTACATCGGTGCAAATCCTCTTCGGCCCAGAAACGGCCGAAGTCTGTGATATGCGTGCCTCCATCCGCAATGCCGTATCCATAGCAGCTGAATAAGTGTCGTAGTGCTGGGCGCCAATGGCAAGATATAGCTGGGCATCAAGTCCCTGTACGAACCTCTTCACCATCTTCTCCTCGGTATCCACCAAATACTGAGCATATTGGGATAACTGTGTAAACTGGATGTCATACTCAGACACCGTCATCCCAGGTGTCTTGACTAAGGCCTCGAAGCTACGAGCTCTGGCGTCACGAAAGCTTTCTGGAAGGAAACGGGCTAGAAAGACCGCTGTAAACTCGACCTAAGTCATAGGCGGTAGACCTGCAGCTCGACCTCTCAAGACTGACTCCCACCATGTCTGCGCGAGACCCTCTAGTCGGAAACTCGCAAGCTCTACCCATCGATCATCCGAACATCTCAGCGAACGGCAGATCCTGGCTAAACTGTCAAGGAACGTCTGTGGGTCCTCCGCTGCCTCGATGCCGGTGAATACTGGAGGTCTCAGCCTCATGAAATCCTGTAGTGAAACCGGAATGGCCACGGTGGTAGTAGTAGGAGCAGGTATCATGGTCGTCTGTGATGTAGTAGGTACGTCATCCGGCCTCGGTGTACGACTGGCTGCAACTAGGGATCCTACCATTTGACGTAGCTCCTGCATGCCTCCCATCATTTGTCGCAACTCCTCCATACCAGTCTCGAGCCTATCCATACGGCCTGGGGAAGGTGGATCGGTCTGTCCCTGCGGCGTAGGCATACCACCCTGCTCAGTCCTAGTCTCGGACGAGCCATCTCGAATCTCGTCTCGGGCGGCAGCCCTCTGTGCCCTCGTAGCCTTCGGCGGCATAGTGGCTGTTACAGGAAAACGGATAATAAGAACAGTGCAATAGAATCATAGGATACACGGAATTGAAGAAGGAATTTCAAGCAAGTATCCTAAAGTCACTTAGGCGGAGTACCGTATCGCAAGTATGCCGCGGACATACACATGCTACGTTACCCTACTTAAGTCACTTACTTCATCTACCAAGGGTCATCCTACACTCAAAAAGGTAAAACCTCGCTCTGATACCAACTTTGTCATGACCCGCAGGGTACGGAACGTGGCTGGCACTTAAGTTTACGAAACGTCTAAAGACGTCCGTAAAATAAGTAAGCCAAAGCCCAGAAAACAAAACCAATTAAGCAAAAGAGTGAAGAAAACCCAATCAGTTGAAAGCGAGTTTATCAAATAAGTCATGTAAAACCCTCTTTGAAAACAACATCAATTTTTCCGAAAATTTCGGCAGAGTCTCCTTTGTAAATACTGGCCCCCAAAATGGGTACAACAAAAATATATATGAATCCAACAAATAAGGCATCCCCAAGCGGGAGCTAGCTCTTCGCCACAAGGCGGTCACAAATCCCACACAAAATAAAGTGACAACATGCGAAATAATCATAATGAAGCATAAGAAAGACAGCATGTCGACTCAAGTGAGCTCGACCCCAAAATACAGCATAAAAGTCCACAAATCTCACAGTCTCATCTCTAGGTCAATATATAATAATGCTGGTAGATACAGTAAATGGATTGTACTAGATACAAAGAATATAAAAGGTGGTACAAAAATAATGATATGACCCACCTAGGAGCAAAACCTCGAGTCCAGGCAAAGGAGGCAAAAGAACAAGTGCGCCCGCCGCTACTGTACTGACGGAGCGGACCTGAAAAAGGCTGTGGCACAACGGGGGTGAGTTGCCAACTCGTGAGTAATAAATAACATCTACAAAGGCTATCGTATGCATGCACACAAGCATCCTAGCATCTAAAATACAGGTATGACTGAATGCACTAGCAGGTGTGTATACAACATCAGTGTACTAATATGTATGCAACATGAATATCTGAGGTCTCAATAGGTATATATAAGAAACATTTTATCTCTTTTTGTTTTTAAAACTCTTTTAGAATGCCAACATAATACTCAAAGAATCGACGAGAACCGGTGTCCAGCAACGACACATAAAAGCTGTCTCAAATCTCATAAATCCATGTCATAGTGTCTCTGGCCTCAGCCATCCGGCTGACCCATCTCAATATCAATATTTCATCCTCTCGCGGCCCCGGTCGGTATCCTCTGGATATCCGCCGTGCCCAATGAAGTCACCGGTAGGTAATCCGTCCCCTGCCAGGCTCATCGTCAGCACCACGAGCTTCTTGCCCCGGGGTACCCTACCGGGCCCACCATGTACCCGAGACGGTTCATCCAACTCCTCAAAACGGGTCTTAAAAACCATAGCAAACTCATGGTGGACGACACTTACATCACTAGAAAACCGCAATTTACATATTTTAAAATATAATAAGTTTAGAAATTTTGCGGCTTTCCCCCGAAATCCAGAATATCACAAAATCTCATGAAATCCTCATAAATGCATATGCCAATGATAATGAATGCATATGGTGTCAATAATCAAGTTGCGATGTATGATTGATAGATTAGGCATGAACAATTAATATGATGAAGTACATGCACATGAATAGCAATTCTACGATTTCATTTTAAGTAATTAAAGCAATAGCGTAAGTTTAAGTATCAATTATAGTAAAAGGGTTCAATTTAAAGGTTGTCTAGTGTGGTGGCATGGCAATTACCAGGGTGTGTGTGTAAGCATGAATAGTGCTCGTGCTGCATATAAAAACCCTGGCAATGGTGCAGGTGTCCTATAAATGGTTTCGTATATGTATGTCAATATAGGACATGAATGTAGCAAATAATCATACAAGTATTACACCCCTAATTACTAACATTACTAAGAATCTTTTAAGTTACTAAAACTATCGGGCGGCTCGCGCCATCCAACGATAGTCCCCCGTAGATGTTACATCTACTCACCGAAATCCCTAGCTAGTCACGTCCGATCACCGCTTTCCCCTTTCGAGCCGCGTCTGACGTCTCCGCGACCGAACCTGGAATTACATCAATACCAAACATAAGGTTACATATCAAGAATGACGCAAAACCCAAACGAAAATACTAGTGTTCACTAGCTAGGTACAACGTGCACAAAGTCCGCGGAACACACGCGAAAATCGCGAAAATCTACAAGAAAGTCGATTTGGCCGCCCGGCAAAACTAAAACCCGATTACTCAAAAATCCGCACTCACGCATCCTAAACGTCATAGGATATCTCAAAAATATCATCAAGATCTCGCAAATAGTTCATCACAATATTTTAATAAAAACTAGTAAGCACAAAACTTGCTAATTTGGTGCAACATCGAAAATTAAAGATAAGGTTATCACAATCCAACACAAACATCCAACCTCATAACTAGTTAGCCACAATCACATAATTCCAACTCATTTACCATGCTTCAAAACCATTTTCCAAACACAACCCTTTCTTGATTTTTTTTCTTATTAGCAATTGCAATTAAAAAACCATACTAGAAAAACTTAACTAACACTAATTTCAAACCCAATAGCAAGTTCACCTCTTAGATTTAGGTTAGCAAAATACTAGATAGCAAAGTAAATTAATTAACCTAATAATGGATTTCTAAACCCTAATTATAACTCAAGCCATGAACTATAAAAAACTAGATTAGAATTTAGCACAAAATTAACACTACAACAATTTAACTTAAGAACTTAATCAAAAGAATTTAATTAGCAAGAAATTATACCTCAACTAAAGATCTAGCAAGAATAAATTTGCTTCAATGATGGCCTCATAGCACCATGATTCCAAGCAAGAGAGGCTAAGAAGAATGGATTAAGGATGGGGATTAATTTGTGAGGTTTAATTTGGATTTTAAAGGAATTTGAGATGAGTTTTGAAGAGAAAAAGAGAAGGGAAAATGAGGGCTGCAGCTAGTCAAGGTCGGCTACTGGAAGGAAGTGGGGAGAGTGAGGAAATGGTGAAAAAAAAAGTCAAAGGTCAAGCCCATACCAATCACCCAAAAACCCATATCCAAAATAACATATTTAAAACCCTTTTCATATCAATTTCCTCATGTGAGTACAAACAAAAAAGAAAGCAAGGAACTTCAAGACCTGCTGAAGGTGGGGCCGGCCTACGGGGTGTGGGGATGAGTGTGAGTGGATACAAAGAGGTTTTATGCAAAAAGACCCCCCACAAGTCCAAAATTGCAAGTTTTAGCTTAAAATTCAATAAATTTCGTTTTCTATAATAAAAATTAGTTAAAAATCAAAATAAAATACTAAAAATTTATGTTACAACTAGATTTTAATTAACATGATTTTAAAGCTTAATTTTAGCCCATTTAAATTTGTATTTATCGCTAATTTAATGTATTTTCTTACCGGCTTAAAATAATATAAAAAAAATTGAAAAATAGGGAAAATTTTTTAAATGACCAAAATTTCATAAGTAACTCATTAGCTACTAAAAACAAGCAATTACCTATCCATTTTAGGTATAATTAGCCCTAAACTGCAAAATAACAAAAAGACGGTTTTCGGAAAAATACCGAATTTTCACCGATTTTCAGGAAAACACCAAAACGACTTTTCAAGGCGCTACACTACCAGAACTATAATGGAGATCATACTAGTGGGGACAGGGTAGTCCACAAGTACATTCTTTAATTGTTCCTAGTCGAGGGTGTATCGAGAAAGGGCATCAATATTCCAGAGTAGACTAACGTGTACGCTTTTTGACCCATATGATGGGCGATGGATGATCCCACATCCATTGGTGTTTGACATCAAAGATGGTATACGGGTGCTCAGTGGAGACTGGGTACACTGAACGGACTCGCCGAGAACTCATAGTTGGTATTATACCTATCGTCAGATAGCAGTTCTCTGGTGACACTGGTACATGTTAGTCTGCAGACCCGAGATCGTCATAGAGTCTTGTGTGATTCCTACTGTGCTCTGGTTTCCACCTTACCACGTTCAAGAGAACGTGAAAAACGATGGTTTTTGGGTACAGTCCTGAGTCACATGGAGGCAATGAGCGATAGGAGGGGATTCGTCTCTCCCGGTATTGGAGGTTGATGTTGCGCTGTGCTCGATTGGCTATAACAGGAAGTCCCTGGCCAGGGATGATATGGAGATTTACTGGTAAGTGTTATCAGAAGTTTCTCGACCTATTTTGAGCCTCACATCGGCATGACTTATCGGTTACTGTAGTCCGACGTTTACCACCCCTAGACTTGATATGCGATCAGATGAAGAGACCGGACTGTACGGTATTGTTACTGACAGGCTTTACAGGAGTATGAGCGGGCATGCTTGTTGATCTTCTGATCGCTCAATACTCGGATAGCTATTACGTCCAGCTGGTACTGCTGACGGCTTGTGGGTGACTGATATGATCATCACCTACTGCCGGCGTATTGATGAGTATTTAGAGTCCTACACAGAGGTTTTCTGGCTCAAGCGAAACGAAGTAGGTGTACATATGTGATATGAGCGGGACTGAGATTAATACGTGTATGTGATACCGTATTCTATTCTCGCGATATGTGATATCGGTCGGTTATCTGTAATATAGCCGGGTTATCGAATGAAGTGTTGATTCTATAAATTGATAGATATGATATTAATCGGTTATATATGATATAACCGGATTATTGAATCAAGTGTTGATTTAATAATTTAATGTATAATTATATATTTGATATATTAATTTACATTAACTAATATTAGCTCACTTGTGCATTTCTTTTTCTCACATTGCACACTTAATATATATGTGATATATATTAATTGTGTTTCTTTTTGTGTCATGCTTGATTATACATGCAACATGGGTGTATGAGACTCACACCATGCTTATGATAATGAGGGTTTATTTATTTAATGTAAACCAAATAATTAGTAGGAAATTAAGCCCATGGTTGAAGCTTGTGGAAGCTTGTGGAACCATTGACTTAGTCCACTAATTTTGTTTTGCCTTAGATATTTATTAACCTAACCATTATCTAAAACCATGGCTATGTCTCTACATGAGTTATATGAAATATTTCTCACCCATGGTTTCCCCTCTCTCATGATTCATTATTCATAACATTTTTCTCTTCATCTTCTTCTTCATCAAGAGAGCTCTCTAGGTTTTGCAGAGGTGAAGAAAATTAATGAGAAAATTAATTCTAAAGTGAGCAAAAATCCTACTTCATCATTCTCTACTTGATTAGCCATTTAGTCTAGGGTGATAGCTTTACTAATCCCTAATTAGTGAAGAGGTAGCTTCGGTTGGTGTCTCCTCGACGTAGATCATCTACGGCCTCGAAGACTTCGTGCAAGGTTGTTCCTTTCATTTTGTGGAGCCATTCTAGTGTCCGGAAGATCACTACTTGGAGCGAAAGGACTACTACACGGAGATATTGAAGTGAAGAACCGGTCTAAAAAGGTTGTATTCCATGTTCATTTAGATGTAAAGTTGTTTACATGTTGTATTGTCTAATTCTCAAGTTAGGATTCTAGGGTTAGGGTTATGTAGCATGGAAAATTTTTAAAAATGGCATGGGCGATGCCTCCTGAAACCTTGATGTCGTGCTAGGTAATTCTACAGTGGTATCAGAGCCAGGCTAAAGAATTAGACAATGTTTCTAGAATTACGAAACCGAAACAACTCCGAAACACTCGAAACAAAAACCTAGTTTCTGTCAAAATTTTTAAGTCGTTTAAAATTTTTTTAAGCAACTGCAGAATGTTACATGAGATGTTACATGAACACCACAGGAAAACGAACCCCTCTTGCCGGATTTTGACCGGCTACATTCTCATAAAATCTGGCCTGGCCGGTTTTCTATCATTGTTTGGGCTTTCGTTTTGATGTGGTGTTCCTGTCTCTGGGTTTTGGTGTTTCAGGTGTTGCTTGTTTTTACTGAAATTGCATGTGATGTTAACTTTCTGTAAAGGCAATTCGGAATGTTTCGTAGTCGTAATTCTAACATTGTTTCGGTTTTTTTAAACGACGTTAAAAAGATCGAACGGATATCAATAACCCATTTTCTCCCTCGTTGGAAATTTTCCAAAAGTTGGATTTTTCCAAGTTAAAGAACATTCAAAAATTATGCAAGTAATTCTATGGAGCCTCTAGAAGAATGAAACCCTAACTCGATTCTATGACCGTCGGAACCGCCATCAAACCCTAGAGTTTGTGGTGGTTCCGCATTGCCATAGGTGAGGCAAGGGTTGGCCCTTCTACGATTGGTCCATTGGTACTGTGACATGTTATGAGTTTTTTAAAACTTTGCTCAAGTGTTGAGCTCTTTGGGAAATTTTGGGTGTTTGTTGATTCGATCGGAATGTTTAACATCGTTTAACTATTTGTGGAATGTGATACAATATTTGGAATTCGAAAGGTTAGGCATGAAATCCGAAGTATGTGATATTTCGGGTTTATGATGTCTAAGGAGGTTGCGGATTCCAAATGTTGTAGTTTGAAATTTTCCTTTTTGCGACCGTAAGTGTAATATGTGGTGTATCGCCGGTTTTGTTGCTATATAACAACGACAATTGGGATACGCATATTTACTTACATTGATGACATGTGATATTATGTGTTGCTGGGATATGTTATATTGGATCGTCGTGTTTTGAATAACCGGGTTTTTTTTATGTGAGATGAGAGTTTTTCATTTTCATTCATGTACAAACTTGTATGTAATATTCATTTATTGGGGCACTTCCGGGTTGAGGATGATGTCACCCTTGTTGTATATTATTACTTTTCCGCATTAGGATGGACCCAAGGCGGGGAGCACAAGTAACCGGGTTCTAGAGTCTAGTAGGAGACCATCTCGAGGAGTCGAGACCGGGTCACAAAACTCCAGAATTGGTAGGGTTGCTTGCCGCTCTCATAGGGGTCTAGGGATGTGGGTTTGGCTATTCATCGCTACCGTGGAATCCGTGTTTTTTACAGGCTTAATATAAAATACGGACCTCCTAGTATATCCAATATTTCATATGTTGACTTCTGCTGCTGATATTCTATGATGTGATCACTTTATATGCTTGAGACGAATGATTTATTATTATATATATGATATATAATAAACGTTGCTTATGTTTTGCACCCGCGCTAGTCCCGCCCCGCTATGCCGTTAGTTAAGTAACCTAACGGTGCATAACAGGACACTGTGGCGAATGCAGATGGCATAAGCGTACGTTGTATTTTCGTTTCTTCTGTGATGCTTAGGAAGCATAAATGATGGGACTTCATTAATGAGATTAATGAAAAAGAAAGAAACCTAAAAATGTTGTAGAATCAAATTTTCAAAAAAGGGTATCTCTAGTTTCTTTCTTTGCATAGTGGTATTCCTTGTAAAATATCCAGCACCTCATTCGATGAGGAAAGAGCCGAGATCCCTTCATCGGGAGTGATCTCTTTAGCAAAAGCTAGCAGATCCTACAACCCACTCAGTTTTGTTTTATGATTGCTTTTTCGTTCTTGCTTTGTATAGCGGTATTCCTTGTAGAATATCCAACGCCTTATTCGATAAGGAAAGAGCCGATATCCTTTCACCGGGAGTGACCTCTTTAGCAAAACTGGCAAAAGCCTAAAAAACACTCCTTTTCAAAATCACTTGATTCTACATCGATATCGAGTTCATTATGCAAAAGGTTTTCTTAAAAACCTGTCGCAACCCTCCATCATTTCAAATAAGTACTACTTAGTTTTCGTGCTGCGTTTGTTGGCCTTTGTCAAGGTGTAGTGTGCGGTAGCTGACTAGTACTTATCTGCTTAAGCATATGATGCGATTGGATTAGGGTAGCCGTACGACCTTGTTGGCCTTTGTCAAAGGTCATGCGGGTGGATTTAATTTAATCATGAAATGACGGGTTGAACTTGACTAGCGCACTATGGTTTGTTAGCCTCTATCAAGGTCATAGAACGCTTGGGGAAAAATATTATTGGGAATTTCAAGTGTTGAAATTTGCAATGAGATTGCATACCTCCTATGAGATAGTTGGATCCCGATACCCACTGCGAGTAAGAGTTACTACTAGAAGAGTTTTTTACATCACAATTAGCCAATCAAGTAGGTGTCTAGAAAGGTGTTAACGGGGTTACGCCCCTGGGAAAATGGGGTTACGCCCCTGGGAAAACATGAGGAACCTCCCTCAAAGTACCGACAATGGCCTGGCCGAAAGATTGGCGAACTTGTAGGGTGTAATTAATCCCGGCTTGTCTTACCTTTTAGGGTTTGAAAGAAGATTTGATAAAAATAGTGGGAGCCATCCTAATCAGATAAGATAATAACCAATCTAATCTTGCAAGAGCATACCCAAAGTGTTTTCTTCTTTCTCTCTCCAGGTAGCGACCATGTCAGGCCTTGATCAAGATAATAATATTAATGTATTGACCGAACCCGCTTGTTATACTGAGCAGGGGAACATTGGTTCCGTTCTTTCTTATAATATTTATAAGTCTGAGCAAGAAATATGGGATTATCCGGATTCCCATGCCACCTAAACGAAGAATAAGCATGTTCATATATCTTATTCGGGTGTGTTAGTTACCGAGAACTGTTTCTCAGTACACTCTACGTCCTGGGTATTAGATACCAGATCGGGATCCTACATATGCAATATGTTGCATGGTCTAAGAAAAGATAGAGAACTGGGAATGGGTGAACATTCTGTAAGAGTAAGGAATGGTGCAAATGTTCCAGCCAAAGCAGTTGGCGAATATAACCTTGTATTACCAAATGGTAATACATTGATTCTGAACGAATGCTATTACATACTGAACCTGATATGCAATCTTATATCAGTTTCTTTATTAAGTAAAGAAGGATATAATTTTGTAGTACATGATAATGTTATGAATATTATTCTGAATCAAAAGTTGATTGGATCAGGCTCATTAAATAATGGAATATACATTCTAAATCAAACCACATTTCTTAGCATACAAAACACACACAAGAGGAAGAGTTCATAAATGAACGAATCTTTCTTGTGGCATTATAGTCTAGGTCATATCAATGTGACACGACTAGCTAAGTTACATAAGGATGGATATTTGAATCCGTTCGAATTATCATCTTATGAAACTTGCCAGTCATGTCTCAAAGGCAAGATGACCAAAACTCCGTTTACTGGACATGGAGAGAGAGTTACTGAACTCTTGGGACTGATACATAGTGATGTATGCGGTCCCATGTCTACACATGCCAGGAATGGTTCTTCGTACTTCATTACATTCACTGACGATCTCTCAAGATACGGACATGTGTTCCTGTTGAAACACAAGTCTGAAGCTTTTGAGAAATTCAAAGAATATAAGCATGAAGTCGAGAAGCAGACGGGTAAAAGTATTAAAATCCTACGATCTGATCAGGGTAGAGAATACTTGAGCATAGAATTCCGTGACTATCTAAAAGAAAATGGGATTCTCCCTCAGCTTACTCCTCCGTAAACACCACAGCACGGCAGTGTATCGGAGCGGAGGAATCGCACCATATTGGATATGGTGCGCTCTATGATGAGTACTGCTGAGTTACCTATTTCCTTTTGGGGATATGCACTGGAGACAGCAGCATACCTATTGAATCAAGTTCCATCTGAATCTATACCTACCACACCATATGAGATATGGAGTGGGAAGAGACCATGTCTTAAATGAGTTAAGATATGGGGTTGTCCGGCCTATGTCAAAAGGCAAAATCGGGACAAACTCAAGGCACAGTCAGTTCTTTGCAAGTTTGTGGGATAACCCAAACTTTCACATGGATATCTTTTCTACCAAAGCGAGGAACAAAATGTGTTTGTTTCTCGACATGCCACTTTTTTAGAAAAGGAATTTCTTGCCAAGGAAATTAGTGGCAACGAGGTAGAACTGGAAGAAGTTCCAGCCACACAGACTACAACTGAAGATTTAGTGGAACCAGATGATTCAGTAGTCTCCAACGAACCCCAACCTCTCCGCCGATCTAGTAGGGTTCCTCATCCAACTGAGAGATACTACGGTTTTCTCATAGACGGTGGGAGCGAGGATCGCATCATGGAAGATGATGACCCAATTAGCTTCGAGCAGGCCATCACGAGTGGGGACTCTGTGAAAAGGCTGGATGCAATGCAATCTGAGATGGAATCCATGTACACCAACAAAGTATGGACTTTGGAAGATGCTCCTGAAGGGGTAAAACCCATCGGAAGCAAGTGGATCTTCAAGAAAAAAATTGGTGTAGATGGAAAAGTTGAGACTTTCAAAGTTAGACTTGTTGCAAAAGGTTTTCGTCAACGACCAGGTGTGGATTATGATGAAACCTTTTCTCCAGTGGCTATGCTTAAGTCCATCCGGATCCTGCTTGCCATCGCTGCATACCATGACTACGAAATCTGGCTGATGAATGTTAAGACCGCCTTTCTAAATGGTGATTTAGAAGAGAACGTGTATATGACTCAGCCAGAGGACTTCGTGGACAGTGGGAGAAGCAGAAAGGTGTGCAAGCTGCTTAAATCTATCTACGGGTTAAAGCAGGCATCGCGGAGTTGGAACATCTGTTTTGATGTGGTAGTCAAAGAGTTTGACTTCATAAAAAACATAGATGAACCTTGTATATACAAGAAGGTGGCAGAGAGTAAGGTTGTCTTCCTCGTATTGTACGTGGATGGCATACTCTTGATAGGAAATGATGTTCCTATGCTGCACTCGGTCAAGCTCTTCTTATCACAAAGATTTTCAATGAAAGATCTAGGTGATGCCTCCTACATCTTGGGGATTAAGATATATAGGGATAGATCTAAACGGATACTGGGATTGTCCAAATCCAGGTACATAGACACCATACTAAAGAGGTTTAGTATGGAAGATTCCAAGTGTGGAAATTTACCCACGATCTCAGGACTCACTCTCTTCAAAGAGATGTCTCCCAAGACTGATTTGGAGAGAGCTCGCATGCAAGGGATACCCTATGCTTCGGCAGTAGGCTCTATCATGTATGTGATATTATATACCAGACCTGATGTAGCATACTCACTAAGTGTAATGAGTAGGTATCAAGAAGATCTAGGTGAGAATAACTGGACAACTGTGAAGAACATTCTCAAGTACTTGAGAAGGGCTAAGGAGATGTTCTTGGTGTATGGTAACGGTGAACTCTAAGTGGAGCCCTTTACCGATTCGAGCTTCCAGAGTGACAAGGACGACTCTAAGTCGGTATCAGGATTTGACTTACCTTTAATGGAGGGGAGGTTTGTTGGAAGAGTTCCAAGAAGGAAACAGTAGTAGACTCGATGATAGAGGATGAATACATCGCTGCCAATGATGCTGCCAAAGAGGCTGTCTGGATGAAGAAGTTCATAAACGAACTTGGTGTGGTCCGTCCATCGAGCATCCAATACCTTTGTATTGTGATAATAATGGAGCAGTAGCTTTGGACAAGGAACCCAGGTCCCATCAGCGATCCAGGCATATTCTGAGGCGGTATCACTTGATCCGGGAGATAGTTGATCGTCGGGAGATCGAGTTCAGGAGAGTTGATGATTGATCTATTTTAAAGTGTGTGTAGTAACCGCAATCAATAACGGTGTCGCATGTTACTAGACCGAGATAAGTACGGGTCGTCCTCAGAGAAACGTTGAATCTTTTAATCTAACTTTAGGCGTGTTGATTAGGAAATGAAGAAGAATAAAGAATGGTGAAGAATGGTTGTAGATTCTAGATCCACGTCAAACACGGATGTAGGATATAGATCTAGAATAACTATGGATGTAGTTTTATATTAGAAGGGGGCTTATAGGGTTCGTTAAGATTTAGTAGTCATGGATGATTAATTAAAGATTACTCATTTTATCCTTTAATAGATTTAAAAATAGATTGACAGTGATACATGTAGATTAGAGTTTCTGGAGGGAAAAGGGTTCCCACTCTTAACCCCTATCTCGACATGGATCTCCGTTCATGTCTAGCCTTTACGAAAGCAATTGTCAATCTAATATCTATTCGTGGTCGTGACTATCAATGAATTGATAGCGCGCACGATTAGGATGTTAACTATTCTTTTGGTAAATTTTATAAACTTTATAGGACGTAAAAAGAGTTTAATGATTTTCATCATCCATTAATCTACCCTAATCCTACGAACCCTAGCAAGCGGAGAATTACTCGCGCATTTTGGAAAAAGAAAAGATAGAAATCTTGAAGAAAATAAAATGCAATAAAATAAAACTACCTTTATTAATCAACAAGATCAAGTACACTTTGTTCCTTTAGTTAATGATTACAAAACCCTAGTTTGCTTCTCGATCTCTTCTTAAGGAGGTAGATGAACAGCCGATGATCAACCTGGATTCTTGAGCCGTCGTGCACTTCCTGATCTCGTCGGTTTGATAATTTTTCCAAGAGGCTCTCGGTCCTTATTTATAGTCACAGAGCCAGAACCCTAGTTTCCTAATAGGGTAACTACTTGTTAGGATCTTACTGTAAAAATCCAAAATTCCAACTCCTCAATATTGCGGCAGAACCGCAGCCATTGGATGGGTTTGGCCACGGATCCGCGGTGGGTTGGAGGGTTCTTTACTTCCAAAAATCTTGTGGCCTCTGTAGGGTGTTTTTCGTCACCCCATTGAGATGGGAATACGCGCGCGCTTATCAGGCGTACTACAGATTTTCCCTGCCTAAGTCGGGGTTTAATGATTGTGGGGATCCGAATCTTCAGCAGCCGCGAACTAAGCTGCCGTTAATTACCCCTCGCCTTTGGAGCGAGGGAACCTCCGATTTGACGGGTTAAACTGGTCATGCGAACTCAATGTGCAGTGTACGTGTGTTGTGTTTTGAAAGGGGGTTTTGGATATATCGAGAGCCACGCAGAGTTTTTACGGGGGTCCCGCTACCCAAATAGCGGGTTGGGGGTCAAGGGGGCTAGCAGCCACCTTGCGGGGTGCGGGGCAGCGTCCCGTTATAAAATTTTTTCTAACAGGGACAGTGTCGTGGAGCACGTGTGTGTGCAAATATGTATACAAATGTATATGTATATGTATATACATAAAAAGAGGGGGAAAAGGCATCCAAGGGATGCGTGGGGCCAGCGCCTTGAGCGCTGTGCGCTTAGGTGCTGTACGCTCAGGCGCAAGCGCGCCATGTGGGCGCTTTGCGCATGAGCACTGGGCGCTCGAGCGCAAGCGCGCCACGTGTCGGAACGTGGACGCTTTGCGCTTGAGCGCAAGGCGCTGGAGCGCAAGCGCGCCACGTGGGCGCCTTGCGCTCGGGCGCAGAGTGCCGGAGCGCAAGCGCGCCACGTGTCGGCACGTGGGCGCCTTGCGCTCGGGAGAAAAGCGCCGGAGCGCAAGCGCGCCACGTGTCGGCACGTGGGCGCCTTATGCTCGGGCGCAATCCGGTGAAGCGCAGGCGCGCCACGTGTTGGTACATAGGCGCCTTGCGCTCGGGCACAGTCCGTTGGAGCGCAGGCGCGCCACGTGTCGGCACATGGGCGCCTTGCGCTCGAGCGCAGTGCGCTGGAGCGCAGGCACGCCACGTGTCGGCACGTGGGAGCCTTGCGCTCGAGCGCAGTGCGCTTGAGCGCAGGCGCGCCACGTGTCGGCACGTGGGAGCCTTGCGCTCGAGCGCAGTGCGCTTGAGCGCAGGCGCGCCACGTGTCGGCACGTGGGCGCCGTGCGCTCGAGTGCAGGGCGCCTTGCGCTCGAGCACAGGGCGCTGGGGCACACGCACGCCACGTGGCGGCATGTGGGAGTTTTGCGCTCGAGCGCAGGGCGCTGGGGCGCAAACGCGCCACATGTCGGCACGTGGGCACTTAGCGCTCGAGCGCTTTGGCGCCGGCGAGTAAAAGGGGGCTTTTAGTCCCAGAACTAGAAGCTATTCTTCGGAAAGGAAATGTCTATATATATATATGGAGTTAAACTCCTGGGATGTTTTGAAGCTGATGAAGGGGTTCTTCTTCCTCCTCCTCTGTTGGCTGGATCTTGAAGATCAAGAGATGTGAGATCTTAAAAATCTCTTCTTTTTGAGAGCTGATGGTAGATCCAAGTTCCCCTATATGGGTTTTGTGGTTAAAAACTATTTAGTTTTGAAAAAGAAAGAGTAAAACCCTTGATTTTATTCAAAAAGAAAGAAGAAGGCTTGAAACCTTCAGAAAAAGGAAAGAGGTACAAACCTTAGGTTTTTGAGAGAATGAAAAGTTATATTTTATTCATCATCATTTTGCCTTATATAGGCTTACATATTTACATATAGCCCTTTGGGCTCTACAAAATGGCATTTTGCTCATCCCATGGCTCATGTGCCATTTCTTTTTTGCACATAAGGTATGGACTTACAATATATTGGCCTTATGCCCATTTTGCATACATTCATGTACAAAAAATTACATAAAAATTATTTATTACATGATCTATATTTTGGCATGGAGAAGGCTGGCCGCGGGCTCGACTTGGGCATGGGCCCGCTTGACTTGGGCTTGGGCCCACCTGGGTTGGGGTTTTCCTTGACTTTGACTCAGTCAACGGGGGTGTAAATTTTTACCCCAACAAAGTGCCCCCCATCAATAAATGCACACCGCACATTTGAGTTGTGTGCATGAAATTGATGGATCATGAAGCTGAACTTCGATGTAGAACATCATTCCGGAGGTGAAGCATCATCCCGGGGAGCATGATTCCCGGGGATCGGAGCGTCATTCTGATTCACGGAGCATAATTCCGGGGTCGGAGTATCCCTCGGGGAGCATGATTCCCGGGGATCGGAGCATCATTCCGATGAGCGGAGCATAATTCCGGGGTCGGAGTATCCCTCGGGGAGCATGATTCCAGGGGATCGGAGCATCATTCCGATGAGCGGAGCATGATTCCAGGGATCGAAGCATCATTCCGATGAGCGGAGCATCATTCCAGGGTTCGGAGCATCATTCCAAAGATCGTAGCATGATTCCAAGGATCGGAGCATCATTCCGAAGAGCGGAGCATAATTCCAGGATTCGGAGCATTATTCCGAAGAGTGGAGCAGGGTTCCACGGGATCGGAGCATCATTCCGATGAGCGGAGCATGATTCCAAGGATCGGAACATCATTCCGAAGAGCGGAGAGTCGGAGCATAATTCCAGGGTTCGAAGCATCATTCCAGGGATCGAAGCATGATTCCAAGGGATCGAAGCATCATTCCGAAGAGCGGAGCATGATTCCAGGATTCGGAGCATCATTCCGAAGAGCGGAGCATCATTCCGAAGAGCGGAGCATCATTCCAGGATTCGAAGCATCATTCCGAAGAGTGGAGAGTCGGAGCATCATTCCAATTTGCGGAGCATAATTCCAAGGTTCGGAGCATCATTCCAGGGATCGGAGCATGATTCCAAGGGATCGGAGCATCATTCCGAAGAGCGGAGCATGATTCCAGGATTCGGAGCATCATTCCGAAGAGCGGAGCATAATTCCAGGATTCGGAGCATCATTCTGAAGAGCGAAGCATCATTCTAGGATTCGAAGCATCATTCCGAAGAGCGGAGCATAATTCCAGGATTCGGAGTATCATTCCGAAGGGTGGAGCACGATTCCAACGATCAGAGCATCATTCCGATGAGCGGAGCATGATTCCAGGGGATCAGAGATTCACTCCGATGGGTGGAGCATAATTCCAGGGATCGGAGCATGATTCCAAGGGATCGGAGCATCATTCCGAAGAGCGGAGCATGATTCCAGTATTCGGAGCATCATTCCGAAGAGCGGCAGACAATCTGACCGAAGCATAATTTCGATGCAGAGGTAGATTCCTAGGCGAAGTATAATTCCGACAAGGAAGGCAAATATTCCGAGGCGAAGCATTGACTTCGATACGGGGTACATTCTGAGACGGAGCATGATTCCGGCGCAGAGCTCGTTAGTTGACTTGATTCCGAGACGAAGCATAATTTCGACAGGGAAGGCAGGTACACCGAGGCAAAGCATCATTTCGACACTGGGTGCATTCTGAGACGAAGCATAATTCCGACACAGAGCTTGCTGGTTGACTTGATTCCGAGGTAGAGCATAATTCCGACGAGGAGGTCGTTAGTTGATTCCGAGCCGAAGCATAATTCCGACAGGGAAGGCAGGTACACCGAGGCGAAGCATCATTTCGACACGGGGTGCATTCTGAGACGAAGCATAATTCCGACGCATAGCTTGTTGGTTGACTTGATTCCGGGGCGGTGCATAATTCCGGCAGGGAAGGTAGATATCCCGAAGCGAAGCATGATTTCGACACGGGGTAAATTCTGGGACGGAGCATGATTCCGCCGTAGAGGTTGTTGGTTTGATTTGATTTGATTTTTGTTGACATCAGCATCGCTACACTGGAATATAGTACCAGGAGCGAATCATCATTTGTCAAGAGAAGATTTGGGAATTTTGGTTTTGGTTTGGCATCAGCACCGCTACACTGGAATATGGTACCAGGAGCGAATCATCATTTGCCACGGGACGACTTGGGAGAGATTGGAATCATTTTACGCCCGTGGATTGTATACGGTTTTGCAGGATGTATGATCCAGACCGTAGGGCCGGAAAAATTTCGAGATTTGGTTGGCGTCTGCATCGCTGCACTGGAATATGGTACCAGGAGCGACTCATCATTCTCCATTGGGGTATGGGATTTGGAATTTGGTTGGCGTCTGCATCGCTGCACTGGAATATGGTACCAGGAGCGACTCATCATTCGCTATTGGGGTATGGAATTTGGAATTTGGTTGGCGTTTGCATCGCTACACTGGAATATGGTACCAGGAGCGACTCATCATTCGCCATTTAGGGATTGGAATTTGGAATTTGGTTGGCGTCTGCATCGCTGAAATGGAATATGGTACCAGGAGCGACTCATCATTCGCCACTTGGGGATTGGGGAGCGATGGCTTAGGAGACAGGTTTAGATCCCTATCGCCTAAGGCTTCTCAATTTTATGGGCCGTGAGGGGCCCATAAAAGCATTTTCTCCCTACGAGTCAGAAGGATCCCGCAGGTGTATTTTCTCCTTAGGAGTCGTGAGGACTCCTAAGTGTGTTTTTCCTTTATGAGTCGTAAGGATCCTACAAAGGTTTGTTCTCCTCATACATCGTGAGGACACATGAGTGGGTCTTCTCAATGAAGCATAATTCCAAAGGCGGAGACCAGCCGCGTAACTTGTGATTGCGGTGGGGCATGGGTATGCTGAGAATTATTTGAGCCCGTGGATTGTATACGGTAGTCAATTTGGGGATTAACCGTAGGGCCGAAGAATTTTGGGAAACTGGATTTTTGTTGGCGTCTGCATCACTGCACTGGAATATGGTACCATGAGCCACTCATCATTCGCCGTTGTTTTTTTTTTATTTTACCACGATTGCTCTATCATTTCATCTTTTCTTATCGCGAAGTTCACGATTGCCCCTTTTATTCGCGGTTGCCCCATCATTTCGGCTTTATTTCATCTTTATTTTACTCGCCGATTTTTATTGCGAGTTGCCCCATCATTTCGGCTTTATTTTTCATCTTTATTTTACTCGCTGATTTTTATTGCGAGTTGCCCCATCATTTCGGCTTTTCTTTATTTTTTCCTTTTATTTGCACATTTTTTGTTTATTTACGTATACATATTTTTTTACATTCCCAGTTTAACGACTTAGAGGTCGACTGTTCCCAGTTTAATGACGTGGTGGTCGATTGTTCCCAATTTAATGACGTGGTGGTCGATTGTTCCCAGTTTAATGACGTGGTGGTCGATTGTTTTCAGAGAGAGGCGGATATCTGAGAGAATCAGTTTCACGAAGAACTTCGGTCTCCATTTGTATGAAATTGGCGGTCGCAGCTGGACTGTTTGTTAACGCGCCTTTAGACAGTTCTATCTCTCCTGCCTTGTATTGTTTTTCGACCCAATCTTTGAAGACGAAGCATTCCTCAATGGCATGACCTATCACTCTATGATAGGGGCAGTATTTAGGGTCGTCGGTCCTATTCGCTTCCTGCGGTCTTTTTGACTCTGGCAGTTGTAGACCGTTCTTCAGGGCGTCTTTGAATATTTTACAGATTTTGTCCCTTCTGAAGGAATAGACATTATCCAGCTTCTCTTTCAATAGAGATTCTCCTCCCTCTCCGAACATTGGCTTCCGAGGCTGGTTGGCGCTAGGCCCGCTCATCCCTTGCTTTTTTCGGTTAGCCGAAGTGTTGAAAGATTCAGAATCATCGGAGTTTCCGCCTTTGCGATTATTGTCCTTTCGGTTTCTCCAGGACCTATTGTTATTTTGGGAATCCGAGGAGGACTCCTGTTTTGGGCGCTCCAGCATCTGAACTTTCCTGGTCAGCTCTTGGAATGTTTTCAGACCCGCGGTGCATAGGAATGGGGCCATCCAATTGTTGAGATTTCCGATGAGGAGACTGACAGATTGGTCCTGCTCTATCAGCGGTTCACATTTGACAGAGAGATTGCGCCATCGGGTTATAAAATCCGTGCTTCTTTCATTGTTCTTAGGCTTGGTCCTTACTGTTAGTTATATGTATGCCCTAGAGGCCATTACTGTACATAGGATGTATATTGTAGTGGATGCTGGGACGTATATAGGGAGGACTTTCTTGCTCGACATGATAGTACGCTATCTGGTTGCACTTTACCTTAACGTGTATACTGATTGTCTCTCTGTTACATGTTGGTAAAGCCCTTAGGATGTGTGCTTGACTACCTGGACTATGATGCGGATCATACTAGTGGGGACATGGTAGTCCATAAGTACATCCTTCAAAGTCCCTAGTCGTGGGTGTATCGAGACGGGGCATCGATATACCAGAGTAGACTAGCGTATACCTTCTCGACCCATACAGATGGGCGATGGATGATCCCATATCCATTGGTGTTTGACATCAGAGATGATATACGGGTGCTCAGTAGAGACTGGGTACACTGGACGGACTCGCCGAGAACTCCCAGATGGTATTATACCTCACGTCAGATGGCAGTTCTCTGGTGACACTGGTACAGAGTAGTCTGTTGACCCGAGATCGTCATAGAGTCTTGTATGGTTCCCACTGTGCTTTGATTTCCATCTTACCACGTCCAAGAGGGCGTGCAAAACGGTGGTTTTTGGGTACAGTCCCGAGTCACATGGAGGCAATGAGCGATAGGAGGGGATTCGTCTCTCCCGGTATAGGGGGTTGATGTTGCGCTGTGTTCGATTGGCTATAACAGGAAATCCGTGGCCAGGATTGCTGAGATTTACTGGTAAGTGTTACCAGTAGTTTCTCGAATTGTTATAGACCTCATATCGACACGACTTATTGAGCTATTGGGGTCTGACGTTTACTACCCCTAGGCAAGATATGCGACATATCAGACGATCAGACCGGACTGTACGGTAGTGTTACTGGTCGGATTCACTGGAGTGTGAGCGGGCTTGCTCGTCGATCTTCAGATCGCTCAATACCCGGGTGGCCATTACGTTTAGCAGACCGCTTGCGGCTTGTGGATGTTTGATATGATCATCATCCGCTGCCGGCGTATTGACGAGTCTTTAGAGTCCTACACAGAGGTTTCCTGGCTCAAGCGAAACGAAATAGGAGCTCATATGAGATATGTGCGGGACCGAGAATGATACCAGTATGTGATACTGTATTCGATTCTCGCGATTTGTGACATTGATCGGTTATATGCGATATAGCCGGGTTATCGGATCAAGTGTTGATTCGATAAGTTGTTACTGTTGATATTAGTCGGTTATATGCGATATGACCGGATCGTTAAATCAAGTGTTGATTTAATGATTTAATGCATAATTATATATTTGATATATTACTTTGCATTAACTAGTATCGGTTCACTTTAAATGGATTTTCTCACTCGGGTGTGCGCATTGCATATGCGATATGATTTTGTGCACTTGCTTGTATCATGTTTGATGATACATGCAATACTTGGTTAAATGTATGTTTAAACCATAGTTAGTTAATGGTTAAGGGTTTTAAATGATTTATTTATTGTTTTATTTATTTTTGGCAAAAGGAAAATGGTGGCTTTATTTATTTCTTTTATTGAAGTTTCTTGAACTTTTGAAAAGTCCACCATTTTTGTTTTATGCCAAACCCTAACCACTCACTAACTTTGGTTAACTCTCTACAACTAACCATGGTTCACTTATGATAAGAATGGATTATTCTTTTCATTTTAAATAATTCTTATCATAATATTCTTCTTCTTCTTCCTTCAACTCAAGAAGAAAACCTAAGGTCCATCAATGGTGATTGATGATTAAGAGTGAGAAATCCAATTCTAAAGTCTACCCACTTCCTATTTCTTCATCCTCTACCTCTTGCCAAGTAGTAGAGTGTGTTTCCTTCACAAGTTTTCATGACTTGGTGAAGGTGGAGCTTGATCTTTCGATGCCTCGACGTAGATCATCTTCGGCATGGACATCGACGACCTAGCTTGCCCATTCTCCGACGAAGCCGACGCTAGAGCCCGGGAACTCATTTGTACAGCGGGGATACTTCGTTGCGGAGCTATGGAGGTGGAGAACCGGATCTACAAAGGTTGTATTTCCGTATCTCTTAGTTAAGTGTTAACTAGTTAGCTTTTTCGCTTAGTTTTCTAGAAAACGATCCGTAGTCGGGTCTCTCAGCACCCGTAAATTTTTATATTGGCATGTTCGATGCCTTGTGAGACCTCCATAGGGTGCCTAGGAACCCTACAGTGGTATCAGAGCCTAGCTAGAGCCTTAGGCGAAGTCTAGACGGAATTTGAAGTCCGAACGAACCCGAAACCCAATTCCGATCATGCTCTCTGTCCAATTTTCAAAAACTGTGATTTTTCAATATTAAAAATATGCAGAAAATCAAGCAGGGTTTGTTATGAAATACTGTGAAAAATGGAGACCTAACTCCGTCATAACGGCACGGAACCGCGGCCTAAGCCCACGTGGCGCGGCGGTTCCGCGGCAACACTGTTGACTCGTTGACTCCTTTTTGCACAGTAATGTTTATAATTAACCCCTGTGTTTTCTGGGTAATTTTAAAATATACTCTACAGTTGAGTGTTCTGGGGTTGCATTGGAAATAGAGGATTCGATCGGATTATCAAGTTTCGTCTATGTGGCTTTCCGGATAAATTTTAGAATATGTTAAAAAGTTCGACCGGATATAAATACCCAATTTTTCCCCTGTCGGGAAATTTCCAAGTGTTGGATTTTTCCGTAGTTTAACGACGTTCTAAGTAGTGCAAGTAACGCGATGGACCCTCTAGAAGACAACAAACCTTAACTCGATTATGTGACCGTCTTGAACTGCCCTTTGAACCTTCGGGTTTGGGGCAGTACGGCGTGCCACATGTGAGGCGTTGGCTTGACCCTTCTACGGCTGGACCGTTGGTACTGAGGCACGAACTGAATGTTGTTAGACTTATTTCATGTGTTGACCTGTATCGGGAAAACTTGGGTGTTCGATTGTTCGATCGGAAAGTTTAACATTTTCTGTTTATCTGGAATGTGATACAATAATTGGAATTCATAAATTGTTATGAGATAACGGAATGAATATTATAAACGTAGCAGTTTAGTCTCACTTGATCGGTTGCCACGGAATTTTGATGTGATCAAAAGTCCGTCGCAATCACGTAGCGTACGCGGATACTCGCCGGGTAAACTTAATAGACAGCCTCACTCCATAGCCCCGACCAAGTGACTGTAGGAGAACCCCGTCGCCGAAAGCATCCGTTCGGGTGCTCGCGGTAGCGGTGTTCCGCCTTGGTGCACTTCGTCGACGGTATCGGGGGGTGCAGCCGCCTACTGAAGTTTGCGACGAGCATTCGATCAGGATGACGGGAATCTTGTTGAATTGCCCGACTTGATATTGAAAAGTGTTTTCGATAATGAGACTAAAATGCGGGGTTTATAATTGTTAGGCATGCGATGTCTAAGTAATTCATTTGGTCAGGCATGCGATGTCTGAGCTGGTTGCGGATTCCAACTGTTGTAGTTTTACACTTTCTTTTCTGTGACCGTAAGTGTAATATGTGATATCGCCGGTTTCGTTGCTATATGTCAACGACAATTGGGATGCGCATATTTACTTACGTTGATGACATGTGATGTTATGTGTTGCTGGATATGTTATATTGGATCGTCGTGTTTGAATAGCCGGGGGTTTTTATGTGAGATGAGTGTTTTTCATTTTCATTCATGTAAAAACTTGTATGTAATATTCTTTCATTGGGGCGCTTCCAGGTTGCGGAAGTAGTCACCGTTTGTATATTATTTACTTTTCTGTACTAGGATAGACCGAAGGAGGGGAGCACAAGTAACCGGGTTCTGGAGTCCAGTGGGAGACCAACTCGAGGAGTCGAGTCCGGGTCTCCTAACTCTAGAATTGGTAGGGTTGCTTGCCGCTCTCGTAGGGGTCTAGGGGTGTGGGTTTGGCTATTCATCACGACCGTGGAATCCGTGTTTTATACTGGCTCGTATTGAAAACACGGACGTCCTAGTATATCCAATATTTCATATGATTCTTCTGCTGCGATATCTGTGATGTGATCATGTGATGTTCTGTGATAGATACAGTATATAGTATATATGATATATTATATAGGCGTTACTTATGTTTTACACCCGCGCTAGCCCTGCCCTGCTCTGCCGTTAGTTACCTAACCTAACGGTGCACGAGAGGACATCGAGGCGAATGCGGATGGCATAAGTGTACGTCGTATTTATCGGTGATGTTTAGGTATTTAAATGATGGGACTTCATTAATGTGATTAATGAAAATAAAAGAAACCTAAGATGTTGTAGAATCGAATTTCAAAACAAAACAGGTAGCTACAGTTCTTGCTTTGCACAGCGGTATATGTGATATATCCTGCACCTTATTCGATGAGGAAAGGACCGAGATCCCTTCACCGAGAGTGACTCCTTTAGCAATAACTGGCAGATGCTACACACTCGGTTTGTCTTTTGATTGCTTTTAAGTGTTTTTGCTTTGCACAGTGATATATATGATATATCCCGCACCTCATTCGACGAGGAAAGGACCGATGATCCCTTCACCGGGAGTGACTCCTTTAGCAATACTGGAAAAGCCTCAAAAGCACTCCATTTTAAAATCATTTGATTCTACAACGATATCAAGTTCATTACGCAATAGGTTTTCAGAAAAACCTGTCGTAGCCCTCCGTCATTTCAGATACATACTAGTTAGTATTCGTGCTGCGGTTGTTTGGCCTCCGTCAAGGCGTAGTGTACGGTAGCTAACTAGTGCTTATCTGCTAGCATATGATGCGATTGGATTAGGGTATTCGTACGGCGTTGTTTGGCCTCCGTCAAGGGTCGTGCGGGTGGGTTTAATTCAATCAGGAAATGACGGGTTGAACTTGACTAGCGGACTATGGGTTGTTTGGCCTCCGTCAAGGTCATAGCGAGCTAGGGGCAAAATATTATCGGGAATTTCAGGTGTTGAAATTTGCAATGAGATTGCATACCTTCTATGAGATAGTTGGATCCCGATACCCGCTGCGAGTAAGAGTTACTCCTGGGAGAGTTTTATACATTACAATTAGCCGATCAAGTAGGTGTCTAGAAAGGTGTCAACGGGGTTACGCCTCTGGGAAAACGAGGTTTACATTAATTAGGTTCGTGCGAAAGTACGGGGGACCTCCCTCAAAGTACCGACACTGGCCTGGCTGAAAGATTGGAGAACTTGTAGTGTGTAATTAATCCCGGCTAGTCTTTCCTTTTAAGGTTTGAAGGAAGATTTGATAAAAAGCAGTGGGAGCCATCCAGATTAGATAAAATAATAACCAATCTATTCTTGCTAGAGCGCACGCTGAGTGTTTTCTTCTCTCTCTCTCCAGGTAGCGACCATATCACGCCTTAATCAAGACAATAATACGGAATATTGACTGAACCCGCTTGTTATACTGAGCTGGGGAACGTTGGTCCCGCTCCAACTTATAATTGTTATAAGACAGAGCAGGAAATTGGGGAATACCAGATTTTCCGTGCCGCCCAAACGAGGAGAGTGCATGATGATGCATCATCTTCGGGTGTGTTCATTACAGAGAACTGTTTCTCAGTATCCTCTACGTCCTGGGTATGTGATACCAGATCAGGATCCCAGATATGTAATCTGTTACATAGGGCTACAGAAAGGTAGAGAACTGAGAACGGGTGATAAGTTTCATGAGGCAGAAAACGGGGCAAGTGTTGCAGCCAAGTCTGTTGGTCACTGTCACCCTGTATTCCAAATACATTGATTCTGAACGAATGTTATTAGATACCGAACCTGATATACAAAATCATATCTATCTCTTTATTAGTAAAGAAATGATAAAATTTTGTATTGTTGGATAATGTTTTGAACATTTCCTATATCAAAAGTTGATCGGTTCAGGCACGTTATCTAAAAGCATTGATGTTCTAAATCAAACTACAGTTCTTAAGTATACGGAACATGTAAGTCCACGTTGCGACCCCCGGTTCTTACGGGGAGGCGGAAACAGTATAAAAATCAAATTTTTGGCGCATGGGGCAACATGGACTAAACAAGGTCGGGATCGTGTCTAAACTAAACTAGCAAACATGCAAAGGAGAGTTAACTACTCGGCAAAGTGGTTATACCTAACTTGAACTCCTTCTTCTTGAAACCTAGTAGAGGTTGATGGTTCTCTTCTCGTCGCCTTCTTCCGTCGAAGATGGATCCACCTGAGGGTTCAACCTTCGGGCTCTTTCTCGAACTTGGAGAGAACTAGAATCTCCGGCTTGCTAATCCTTTGATCCTAGAGTGGGTAGAGAGTGTCTAAGGGGTGCTTTTGTTTTAAGGAGAGGGATTCTCAACACATGAGAAGGGTTCTCCTTTTGCTAGAGGAAGAAGAAGATGAAGTGAGGAGAGAGAATGATTATGATAGAATGAGCTCTTTTCTTTTGCAACCATAACTAAAAGAAAAGGAATTATCAAATTAATAATAATAATTGAAATGAGAATAGTTGATGGTTGTTTTGGAATGACCACTATCATACTTTCAATAAATGAGTGTAAGCAAGAATCAAGGAGTATCCTTGCAAAGCAATGATGGTGGTCAACATTCAACCATGGTCAACAAGTCAACCATGGTCAACAAGTCAACAAAAATCAACCATAACAATATTTCATTTAATTACTATTATTAATTGATATTTCATAAATCTATTAGGGTTTGGAAAATGACGACTGTCAACTGTGCATACGCACCCGTTCCGAAACCCTAATGAAATACCTCATCCTCCGCCTCAAGCAACTGTGCATACACACCTGCATTCTCGTTCCGAGGAACAAGAATGCCGAGATATAAAAGCAACCCCAAAACATATACCAGTATCTGGCTCAAACCAGAGCCTGCTAGTATAATCCGTCCGGACTCCAAACGTGCACAAGTGCGCGGATGAGAACGAACCCTGCCGCAAAACCATGCGACCTCTACTCATTTTGCCCAGAGGCGAATACCCTCTGTGTGGGACTCTAAAGACTCGACACTACGCTGGCAGTGGGTTTAACCACATACCGCAAGCGGCACTAGCTGTGCGTAACGGTCCCCAGGTAGATGCCGACAAGAAGGCTGACGAGGTGAACCCCATCTGAACTCCTACTGAGTCTGAATGTGACATTCTCCGTACAGTCCGGTCTGTTCGTCTGATACATCGCATGTCGGGCCTAGGGGGTGGTAAAACGTCAGTCCCCCAATAGCGGTACAAGTCGTGTCGGAGTGAAGCCCAAAACACCCTGAGATAACACTGGAAGCCTACCAGTATATCTCGCTTGCCCTGGCCAGGGACTACTCGTGTAATGGCTCTCCTAGACACAGCGCGATGTCAACCCCCAATACCGGGAGAGACGAATTCTGTCTAACCGTCACTGCCTCCAAGTGCTTCGGGACTGCCCCCAACCACTACCTGTTTGCACGACTCCTTTGAGCCGTGGTAGGGTAGTGATCAAAGTGCAGTGGGAACACACTCGAGGCGAAGTGCCAGTGTCAAGTCAGCGGACTAAGCTGTACTCATGTCACCTGGGAACTGATAACTGACGATAGGTATAATACCAACCTGTCAGTTCCCGACGAGTCCTGTCCAGTGTACTCGTAACCCAACGAGCACCCGTATACTATCTCCAGTACGACGTACTGATGGCTGTGGGACATACCATCTCCCACACTGGGATGAGAAGCGCATACGCTAGTCTACTCCGGAGTATCGATGCCCTGTCTCGATAGTCCTGCGACTAGGGACCTGTATAAGGATGTGCTTATAGACTACCCAGCCCCCACTAGTGTGACTGCCATCACAACGCTGGTAATCAAGCAAAGATCCTAAGGGCTCCATTAATGCGTATAGGTGATATCGCAAAATAAACACATGTACACATTGAAGCAGAAACAAACCAAGTAGCATACTACTATATTGAGCAAGATTGTTTATACAAGGTGAATATCCCAAGCTTCCATTAAGTAATATACAAACTAGTATGATACAGTAATGGCCTCTAGGGCATATACACTAACAATCTCCCACTTGCACTAAGGCCATGTACTGGCATATCGAAGACCTATCATCTCGATCAGCCGCTCGAACTGAGTCTGGGGTAGGGCCTTGGTGAATGGATCTGCAGTGTTTTCTTCTGAAGCAACCCTCCGAACCTCGATCTCCTTGAGATCCACGATCTCCCTGCGATCCACGATCTCCCTGATCAGGTGATACCGCCTCAAGATGTGCCTGGATCTCTGGTGGGACCTGGGTTCCTTTGCTAAAGCTATAGCCCCGTTGTTGTCGCACTACAGGGGTATTGGGTCAACAATGGACGGAACCACCTGAAGTTCTTTCAAGAACTTCCTTATCCAGACAGCTTCTTTTGCGGCATCAGATGCAGCGATGTATTCCGCTTCCATCGTCGAGTCTGCAACGGTTTCCTGTTTGGAACTCTTCCAACACACCGCCCCTCCATTGAGGGTAAAGACAAAACCCGACATGGACTTGGAATCATCCTTGTCACTCTGGAAGCTGGAGTCAGCAAAGGCCTCGATCTGGAGGTCTTTTCCGCCATACACCAAGAACATCTCCTTAGTCCTTCTTAGGTACTTGAGAATGTTCTTTACTGCTATCCAGTGTTTCTCCCCATGGTTTGACTGATACCGGCTTACTACACTCA
Organism: Agapanthus africanus; assembly: GCA_030015575.1. Classification (NCBI taxonomy): domain Eukaryota; kingdom Viridiplantae; phylum Streptophyta; class Magnoliopsida; order Asparagales; family Amaryllidaceae; genus Agapanthus; species Agapanthus africanus. Next base: position 622,693,926 of record CM057342.1, read on the forward strand.
GTGCATAAGCTACATCCGGTCTGGTACACAACATCGCATACATTATAGAGCCTACCGCAGAAGCGTAGGGTATAATTGACATGCGATCCCTCTCCAAATCAGTCTTGGGAGACATCTCTTTAGAGAGGGTGATCCCGTGACGAGCCGGTAGGTTACCGCGCTTGGAATCTTCCATACTGAATCTTTTCAGTACGGTGTCGATGTACCTGGACTGTGAAAGTCCTAATATCCTCTTGGATCTATCACGATGGATCCGGATCCCCAGGATGTATGAGGCATCACCCAGGTCTTTCATGGAGAACCTGTGTGACAAGAATCCCTTGACAGATTGTAGCATAGGAATGTCATCCACGTATAAAACGAGGAATATTACAGTTCTCGCTACAAATCTACTATAGATGCATGGTTCATCTGGATTTTTGATAAAGCCAAATTCCTTGACCGTCTCATCAAAACAGATGTTCCAACTCCGCGATGCCTGCTTTAGTCCATAGATGGACTTAAGCAACTTGCACACCTTTCCGCTGCTCCCACTCTGAATGAAACCCTCTGGCTGATCCATATAGACACACTCCTCTAAATTTCCATTTAGAAAAGCGGTTTTTACGTCCATCTGCCAAATCTCATAATCGTGGAAGGCAGCAATGGCAAGAAGGATCCGAATGGATTTCAGCATAGCCACTGGAGAAAAGGTTTCGTCATAGTCCAAACCAGGTCTTTGACGAAAACCCTTTGCTACAAGTCTAGCTTTATAGGTCTCAACCTGTCCATCTACACCAATCTTCCTTTTGAAGATCCACTTGCATCCTACGGGTTTTACCCCGTCTGGAGCAATGTCCAACGTCCATACTTTGTTGGTGTACATGGACTCCATTTCGGTCCGCATTGCATCCAGCCATTTTACCGAGTCAACGCTCTGAACGGCCTGCTGGAAGCTAGTAGGCTCATCATAATCTATGATGCAATCCTCTCTATCCCCGTCTATGAGAAAACCGTAGTATCTCTCGGGCGGATGAGACTGCCTACTACTCCTGCGGAGCGGCGTACGAATGTCCTGTTCTTTCGAACCCTCTGGTTCCATTAAGCTTTCAGTAATAGTCTGAGGTTCTGGAATTTCTTCCAGTTCTACTGTGCTCCCACTTATCTGGTTTTCCAAAAACTCAGTTTCCAAGAAGTAGGCATGACGAGAAACAAGAACTTTTTGTTCCTCTTCACAGTAGAAGAAATATCCCTTGGAGTTCTTTGGATATCCCACAAACTTGCACTGTACTGAGCGTGCCTCAAGCTTGTCCGCATGCTGCTTTTTAACAAAAGCTGGACATCCCCAAGTCTTAATGTGACTGAGATGGGGCCTCTTCCTACACCACATCTCATATGGTGTAGTAGGCACAGTCTTAGTAGGAACTCGGTTCAAAAGGTATGCAGCTGATTCTAGTGCATAGCCCCAGAAAGATCGCGGTAACTCAGGGTTACTCATCATGGACCGTACCATATCCAATAGGGTTCGGTTCCATCTCTCCGATACACCGTTGTGTTGCGGAGTGTATGGAGGAGTAAGCTGAGAGAGAATTCCATTCTCTTTTAAGTAATTCAGGAACTCGGCACTTAAGTATTCTCCACCTCGATCCGATCTTAGAATCTTGATACTTTTGCCGGTCTGTTTTTCCACTTCATTCTTATATTCCTGGAACTTTTCAAAAGCTTCGGACTTATGTTTCATTAAGAAGACATAACCGTATCTTGAAAAATCATCCGTAAAAGTAATGAAGTAAGAATAACCGCTTCGCGCATGTGTAGACATTGGACCGCACACGTCGCTGTGTACGAGTCCCAAGAGCTCGCTCGCTCTTACTCCGTGTCCAGTGAACGGAGTCTTTGTCATCTTTCCTTTGAGACAGGATTGACAAGTGGCATATGATTGATATTCGAACGGATCCAAATATCCTTCTGTATGTAACTTAGTCAACCTTCTCTCATTGATGTGACCCAGTCTACAATGCCATAAGAAAGTCTGATTGATATCCGGAGACTTTCTTTTGTGTGTATTCTGGACATTAAAAATCTGTGGTTGGTTCAATACGTATATACCATTGCTCAATGTACCTGACCCAATCAGAACTTGATTAAGGTGAATGTTTACAACATTACTTACAAACGCAAATTCATAACCTTCTTTAGAAACCAAAGATACAGAAATGATATTACAAGTTGCGTTGGGTACAAAAAAACAATTACGCAAAACCAAAACATGCCCATCTGACATTCCCAGGTGATAGTCCCCCACGGCTTTAGCATCCATGCTAGCTCCGTTCGCAACTCTGAGGGTCATGTCACCTGCCTTGAAAAACCTACGTTTTCTCAACGCCTGCAAAGAATTACAGATGTGAGATCCTGATCCGGTATCCAATACCCAGGAAGTAGAGTTTATAGAAAGACAGTTCTCAATAACATACACACCTGAAGCTGAAGCCGCAACCGGCTTCAGTTCCTGTGTCCTGGCCTTCCAAGCACTGCAATCTTTCTTCCAGTGTCCACTCTTATGACAATAGAAGCATTCTTCCTTTCCAACAAGCTTCCTCGCAATCTTTGTTGCCTTTTCCTTTCCCTTCGCACCCACTTTACTAACACCGCCTCTTGGTTTGGTGGGGGCTTTCTTCCTCTTTCCCTTGGCTTTCGCCTTGGACCTAGAGGAAGAAGATCCTCCTACAAACAAAGCGGGTGTTTCCCTACCTTTCTGTAGGGTGCCCTCTGCGCTCCTCAGCATGTTGAGGAGTTCTGAAAGTTCAACTTCCTTTTCTTGTAAGTTGAAGTTCAGTATAAACTGGGCGTAAGTGGATGGAAGGGACTGGAGAATTAAATCCGTATAGAGTTCACTGTCCAACGTGGTCCCAAGTTCCGCGAGCTCCTCAGTGTAGCCAATCATCTTAAGCACGTGGTCCGCTACCGATGATCCGACGGCCAACTTTGTCGAAAATAACTTCTTCGACACTTCGTATCTTGCGATACGAGACTGCTCTCCATACAGTTCTTTTGTATGGAGAAATATGGACTCCAAGTCCATATTCTCGTGCCTCCTCTGGTGATCGTTGTCCATAGAGGCAAGCACGAGGCACCTGGCCTTCGCGCAATCAATCTCCCAAGTCTTACGGATTTCCTTATCCGCGACGCTGGAGGTGGGACCTGGGACGGGGGGAGCTTTGGTGGTAAGAAGATACCCCAGCTTGTCGTAAGTGATTGCCATTTTGACATTCCTGAGCCAATCTTTGTAGTTTGGCCCTGTCAGTATGTTTTTATCTAGAAGAAACTTAAGTCCAGTCATTTCGATTTGGTCGCTGCAGGGGGAGAGAAGAAACACTTAGCACGATACTCTTGCAAGTTTAGAATGGTTTTTAATTTGTCTAAACAGGATGGCTCCCACTGTCTCTCGAATCCCTCCTCAAACCACAAAGGAAGAATTAGCCGGGATCAATCCCACCGCACAATACTTGCTTAACCGTTCAGCCAGGCCAGTGTCGGTACTTCGAGGGAGGTTTTCCAACGCTTTCGCGAAGTTCCTTAATTTAAGAACCTCTTTTCCCTGGGGGCGTAGCCCCGCTAACACCTTTCTAGGCACCTACTAGGTTTATAGCATTGATCGTTTAGTGAGAAATTTTCCGAGGAGTAGCATATACTCACAGTAGGATCGGGATCCAAATATCATCGCGTGATGAAACTGAAGGAATCCTACCAGAATCATCACACTCCAAATGGTATGCAAATCTAGCAAGTTTCAGTACTTATGAAACTCCCGATGTGGATTTTTGCCCCATGCTCTTATGACCTTGACTTTGGCCAACAAATCATAAGTCACATGTCAAGTTCTTCCCGTCGTTCTCCAGGTTAATTTGAATCCACCCGTACATACCCTTGACTTTGGCCAACAAGGCAGTACGACTGTTCCAAATCAACGCATCTATCTATACTGCACATGAATATCCAATAGCTACCAATCACTATGCCTTGACTTTGGCCAACAAACACAGCTTGAATACTATTGACTATTCATGTGAAACAACGGAGGGCTACGAATGGTTTTGGTAAAACCGTGAACGTAGTGAACTTGATATAATCGATGGAACGAGATAGCTTTTAGAAGGAGTGGCTCAAGCTCCGCATTTAAAAGTTAGTTTTGAAAAGAACCGAGTGGTTTTTCGAAAGTGTTCCAACGACTTTAACTTGGTTTATTATCTTGCATTAGTTCTTTTAATGCGTGATATTCTTGCATTAGTTCTTTTAATGCGTCCCATCATTTAATCCTACCATTGCAGAAAACAACCAAAATATGACGTACGCTTATGCCATTCGCATTCGCCACGGGGTCCCGTCATCACCCGTTAGGTTACTTAACTAACGACAGAGCGGGGGCTGGGCTAGCGCGGCTGTAAAACATAAGCAACGCCTAAATATAAAGCAATGATAGACATTACAGATCACAGATGAATACATTGGATATACTAGCAATCCGCAATCCGTTCGAGCCTGCAACGAAAAGCGGATTACACGGTCGCGGTGAATAGCAAATACCCCACCCAAGACCCCTACGGGTGCGGCAAACTACCCGCCAAGTACCCGGTAGTTTGTGCACCCCTCCATGGGTCTATCCTAGGAGCAAAAACAGTAAAAAGAATTATACAATGACGGCTACAACCCCGACCCGGTTGTGCGGCCATACAAATAATATTATTACATCAATTTACATTTACAAATGAATGAAAGAAAAACAAAAGCTCATCTCACATCCACCCCGGCTATTCACCAGCGACAGTCCAACACATTCATATCAAACACAGATCACAGAGACGTATAACCCCGACTAATCGACTTATAGCGATTAGCCGACGTTCAATACATGCAAACATCACAGATATAACCATCATAGTCAAAGTGCAGTGAAGTTCGGAAAAAAAATACGGAATTATAGGACCCCAAAAGCAAATTTCTGTTCTGGAAAATCTGGGCACATATAATATATTTTAAAAATCCCAAAACCAACACAGAGACACACTGCACGAAACCCGATCACCAGAAGACCCAAAACGGCGGCGGATCCGCGGCGCTAAGAATAGGTGAGGCCGCGGATCCGCGGCGGTTTGAAGGAATTAGGGGATCGTTTTTCTTGGGTGTTCACACAAAACCCTGAGCCGAATTTAGGTGTATAACAAATCTTGTTTTGACCAGAAAAATTTTTAACAGAAACTAGGGTTTTGCAAAAGTTTGGTTTTTGGATTTTTTCGGTTCCGAACTTCGTTACACTTCACTACCAAGCTAGTTTAAGTTTAGTTAGGCTCTGATACCACTGTAAGTCCACGTTGCGACCCCCGGTTCTAACGGGGAGGCAGAAACGGTATAAAAATCAAATTTTTGGCGCATGGGGCAATATGGACTAAACAAGGTCGGGATCGTGTCTAAACTAAACTAGCAAACATGCAAAGGAGAGTTAACTACTCGGCAAAGTGGTTATACCTAACTTGAACTCCTTCTTCTTGAAACCTAGTAGAGGTTGATGGTTCTCTTCTCGTCGCCTTCTTCCGTCGAAGATGTATCCACCTGAGGGTTCAACCTTCGGGCTCTTTCTCGAACTTGGAGAGAACTAGAATCTCCGGCTTGCTAATCCTTTGATCATAGAGTGAGTAGAGAGTGTCTAAGGGGTGCTTTTGTTTTAAGGAGAGGGATTCTCAACACATGAGAAGGGTTCTCCTTTTGCTAGAGGAAGAAGAAGATGAAGTGAGGAGAGAGAATGATTATGATAGAATGAGCTCTTTTCTTTTGCAACCATAACTAAAAGAAAAGGAATTATCAAATTAATAATAATAATTGAAATGAGAATAGTTGATGGTTGTTTTGGAATGACCACTATCATACTTTCAATAAATGAGTGTAAGCAAGAATCAAGGAGTATCCTTGCAAAGCAATGATGGTGGTCAACATTCAACCATGGTCAACAAGTCAACCATGGTCAACAAGTCAACAAAAATCAACCATAACAATATTTCATTTAATTACTATTATTAATTGATATTTCATAAATCTATTAGGGTTTGGAAAATGACGACTGTCAACTGTGCATACGCACCCGTTCCGAAACCCTAATGAAATACCTCATCCTCCGCCTCAAGCAACTGTGCATACACACCTGCATTCTCGTTCCGAGGAACAAGAATACCGAGATATAAAAGCAACCCCAAAACATATACCAGTATCTGGCTCAAACCAGAGCCTGCTAGTATAATCCGTCCGGACTCCAAACGTGCACAAGTGCGCGGATGAGAACGAACCCTGCCGCAAAACCATGCGACCTCTACACATTTTTCCCAGAGGCGAATACCCTCTGTGTGGGACTCTAAAGACTCGACACTACGCTGGCAGTGGGTTTAACCACAGACCGCAAGCGGCACTAGCTGTGCGTAACGGTCCCCAGGTAGATGCCGACAAGAAGGCTGACGAGGTGAACCCCATCTGAACTCCTACTGAGTCTGAATGTGACCTTCTCCGTACAGTCCGGTCTGTTCGTCTGATACATCGCATGTCGGGCCTAGGGGGCGGTAAAACGTCAGTCCCCCAATAGCGGTACAAGTCGTGTCGGAGTGAAGCCCAAAACACCCTGAGATAACACTGGAAGCCTACCAGTATATCTCGCTTGCCCTGGCCAGGGACTATTCGTGTAATGGCTCTCCTAGACACAGCGCGATGTCAACCCCCAATACCGGGAGAGACGAATTCTGTCTAACCGTCACTGCCTCCAAGTGCTTCGGGACTGCCCCCAACCACTACCTGTTTGCACGACTCCTTTGAGCCGTGGTAGGGTAGTGATCAAAGTGCAGTGGGAACACACTCGAGGCGAAGTGCCAGTGTCAAGTCAGCGGACTAAGCTGTACTCATGTCACCTAGGAACTGATAACTGACGATAGGTATAATACCAACCTGTCAGTTCCCGACGAGTCCTGTCCAGTGTACTCGTAACCCAACGAGCACCCGTATACTATCTCCAGTACGACGTACTGATGGCTGTGGGACAGACCATCTCCCACACTGGGATGAGAAGCGCATACGCCAGTCTACTCCGGAGTATCGATGCCCTGTCTCGATAGTCCTGCGACTAGGGACCTGTATAAGGATGTGCTTATAGACTACCCAGCCCCCACTAGTGTGACTGCCATCACAACGCTGGTAATCAAGCAAAGATCCTAAGGGCTCCATTAATGCGTATAGGTGATATCGCAAAATAAACCCATGTACACATTGAAGCAGAAACAAACCAAGTAGCATACTACTATATTGAGCAAGATTGTTTATACAAGGTGAATATCCCAAGCTTCCATTAAGTAATATACAAACTAGTATGATACAGTAATGGCCTCTACGTCATATACACTAACAGAACACACACAAGAGGAAGAGTTCAGAAATGAACGAATCCTTCTTGAGGTATTGTAGACTAGGTCATATCAATATGACCCGACTCGCTAGAGTTACATAAAGATGCATATTTAAATTAGTTTGAATTTACATCTTGTGAAACTCGCCAGTCATGTCACAAAGATATAATGACCACAGCTCTGTTTATTGGAAACAGAGAAAGAGTTAGTGAACTTTTGGGATGATACATGTTGATGTATGTAGGTCCCCTGTCTACACATGCCAAGACTGGTTCTTTATACTTCATTACGTTCTCTGATGATCTCTCAAGATTCAGACATATGTTCCTGTTGAAACATAAGTCCGAACCTTCTGAGATATTCACAGAATATAAGTTAGAAGTAGAGAACCAATACGGGTATAAGTATTATGTCCTTTGATGAGATCAAGGAGGAGAATACTTGAGCACGGAAATCCTGGATTATTCTAAAGGAGAATGAGATTCTCTCTCAGCATTACTCCTCCAAATATACCATAGCACGATGGTATATCGGGGTGGAGCAATTACACCCTATGTGATAAGGTGTGCTCTATGATGAGTAATACTGAGTTACCTGTTTCCTTTTGGGAGTTATGCACTTGAGAAGCTGCATACCTATTGAATAGGGTTCCAATCAAATCAGTTGCCTACCATTTCATATGTGATATGGAAAGGGAAGAGCCCATATCTTAAGATGGTTAAGATTTGGGGTTGTCCGGCCTATGTCTAAAAGCAAAATCTGGGCAAGCTCGAGGCAAAGTCTGTAATGTAGAACTGGAAAGGTTCCAGCTATACAAACAACAGCAGATGATTTGGTAGAACCAAAGGATTCAGTAGATACCAAGGAACCTCAGCCTCTCCGCCGATCTAGTGAGGTTCCTCACCCACCTGAGAGATACTTTGGTTTCTCTATGACAGTGGGAGCGAGGATTGCATCATGAGATGATGACCCAACTAGTTTCGAGCAGGCCATCGAGAGTAAGACTCTGTAAGAATGGCTGGATGTTTAGTGATCTGAGATGGAATCCTTATACACCAACAAAGTATGGACTTTGGTTGCTATATCTGAAGGGTTAAATCCCCATCAGGAGCAAGTATATCTTGAGAAGATTACTTGGTGTACTTGGAAAGGTTGAGACTTTCAAAGCTAAACTTGTTAAAGGTTTTCGTCATCGACCAGGCTTGGATAATGATGAAACCTTTTCAGTAGCTATGCTTAAGTCCATCCAGATCCTACTTGCCACGGCTACATACCATGACTACGATAACTGGTGGTTAGGTGTCATGACTGCTTTTCTAAATGATGTTTAGAAGAGAGCGTCTATAAGTACACAGCCAGAGGGCTTCGTAGACAGTGAGAGCAGCGGAAACGTGTGCAAGATGTTTTATATGATAAAGCAGGCATCGCGGAGTTGGAACATCTGTTTTGATGTATTAGTCAAAGAGTTTGACATCATCAAAATGGTAGATGAACCTTGTATATACAAAAAGGTAGTAGGGAGTATGGTGACGATCCTCGTAGAGTACGTGGATGACATACTCTTGATAGGGAAGGAGTTTCCTATGCTACGCTCGGTCGATCTCCGCTTATCACAAGGATTCTCCATATAGGATCAAAATGACACCTCCTAAATCCTGGGTTTTGGATCTATGAGATAGATCTAATTGGATGTTAGCATTCTCACTAGTTGTAGTGAGATGGTATCAATCGATCCTGGGGAGAATCACTGGAAGTGTTCCAGGGTGATAAAGACGACTGAATGTCAGTCGCAGGCATTGTCTTTACCCTCAGTAAAGGGACGGTATGTTGGAAGAGTTCCAAGCTAGATACCGTGGCATACTAGACGATAAAGGCTTGATACATCGCTATTTAAGATGCTACCAAAGAGGCTGTTTGGGTATATATTGGTTCATAAGATGAACCATGTTCCTCCCATTGTGTGACAATGGAGTTGTGGCTTATGCCAAGGAACGTCCGTCCCATCAGTGATCCAGGCATATTCTAAGGCAGTATCACCTGATCATAGAGATGGTTGATCTCCAAGGGATCAAGATTAGGAGAGTAGAATCAGAGGACAAACACAGCGGATCCACTCACGAAAGGCCTTATCCCAGAGAGAGACTTTTATGGGATGGTTGAGTATGAGATACTGCAACCACTGCTACAGATGTCCCTAGTGCAAGTGGGAGATTGTTAGTTATATGTATGCCCTAGAGGCCATTACTGTACATAGGATGTATATTGTAGTGGATGCTGGGACGTATATAGGGAGGACTTTCTTGCTCGACATGATAGTACGCTATCTGGTTGCACTTTACCTTAACGTGTATACTGATTGTCTCTCTGTTACATGTTGGTAAAGCCCTTAGGATGTGTGCTTGACTACCTGGACTATGATGCGGATCATACTAGTGGGGACATGGTAGTCCATAAGTACATCCTTCAAAGTCCCTAGTCGTGGGTGTATCGAGACGGGGCATCGATATACCAGAGTAGACTAGCGTATACCTTCTCGACCCATACAGATGGGCGATGGATGATCCCATATCCATTGGTGTTTGACATCAGAGATGATATACAGGTGCTCAGTAGAGACTGGGTACACTGGACGGACTCGCCGAGAACTCCCATATGGTATTATACCTCACGTCAGATGGCAGTTCTCTGGTGACACTGGTACAGAGTAGTCTGTTGATCCGAGATCGTCATAGAGTCTTGTGTGGTTCCCACTGTGCTTTGATTTCCATCTTACCACGTCCAAGAGGGCGTGCAAAACGGTGGTTTTTGGGTACAGTCCCGAGTCACATGGAGGCAATGAGCGATAGGAGGGGATTCGTCTCTCCCGGTATAGGGGGTTGATGTTGCGCTGTGTTCGATTGGCTATAACAGGAAATCCGTGGCCAGGGTTGCTGAGATTTACTGGTAAGTGTTACCAGTAGTTTCTCGAATTGTTATAGACCTCATATCGACACGACTTATTGAGCTATTGGGGTCTGACGTTTACCACCCCTAGGCAAGATATGCGACATATCAGACGATCAGACCGGACTGTACGGTAGTGTTACTGGTCGGATTCACTGGAGTGTGAGCGGGCTTGCTCGTCGATCTTCAGATCGCTCAATACCCGGGTGGCCGTTACGTTTAGCAGACCGCTTGCGGCTTGTGGATGTTTGATATGATCATCATCCGCTGCCGGCGTATTGACGAGTCTTTAGAGTCCTACACAGAGGTTTCCTGGCTCAAGCGAAACGAAATAGGAGCTCATATGAGATATGTGCGGGACCGAGAATGATACCAGTATGTGATACTGTATTCGATTCTCGCGATTTGTGACATTGATCGGTTATATGCGATATAGCCGGGTTATCGGATCAAGTGTTGATTCGATAAGTTGTTACTGTTGATATTAGTCGGTTATATGCGATATGACCGGATCGTTAAATCAAGTGTTGATTTAATGATTTAATGCATAATTATATATTTGATATATTACTTTGCATTAACTAGTATCGGTTCACTTTAAATGGATTTTCTCACTCGGGTGTGCGCATTGCATATGCGATATGATTTTGTGCACTTGCTTGTATCATGTTTGATGATACATGCAATACTTGGTTAAATGTATGTTTAAACCATAGTTAGTTAATGGTTAAGGGTTTTAAATGATTTATTTATTGTTTTATTTATTTTTGGCAAAAGGAAAATGGTGGCTTTATTTATTTCTTTTATTGAAGTTTCTTGAACTTTTGAAAAGTCCACCATTTTTGTTTTATGCCAAACCCTAACCACTCACTAACTTTGGTTAACTCTCTACAACTAACCATGGTTCACTTATGATAAGAATGGATTATTCTTTTCATTTTAAATAATTATTATCATAATATTATTCTTCTTCTTCCTTCAACTCAAGAAGAAAACCTAAGGTCCATCAATGGTGATTGATGATTAAGAGTGAGAAATCCAATTCTAAAGTCTACCCACATCCTATTTCTTCATCCTCTACCTCTTTCCAAGTAGTAGAGTGTGTTTCCTTCACAAGTTTTCATGACTTGGTGAAGGTGGAGCTTGATCTTTCGATGCCTCAACGTAGATCATCTTCGGCATGGACATCGACGACCTAGCTTGCCCATTCTCCGACGAAGCCGACGCTAGAGCCCGGGAACTCATTTGTACAACGGGGATACTTCGTTGCGGAGATATGGAGGTGGAGAACCGGATCTACAAAGGTTGTATTTCCGTATCTCTTAGTTAAGTGTTAACTAGTTAGCTTTTTCGCCTAGTTTTCTAGCAAACGATCCGTAGTCGGGTCTCTCGGCACCCGTAAATTTTTATATTGGCATGTTCGATGCCTTGCGAGACCTCCATAGGGTGCCTAAGAACCCTACACTTACGAGCTCGGCAATGGTGATCTTATCGCCGACGCTCATGAACCTTTGTCGAAACAAAGATTCCATTTGGACAAAAGTAGTAATGGAGCCATCCGGTATGCTTGCATACCAGTCGAAAGCAACATCGGTCAAGCTATTAACGAACTGGCAGAGGAGAAGCACATCGTTGCCCCCAGTATTCCCGCATGAGGCTTTGAAGTGGGTGATGTGCTGATTCGCATTTCCCGTCCCATCGAATCTTCCAAATTTGGGTATGACATAGCCGCTAGGAAATTCTACCAGATCATACTGAGCAGAATATGGTCTCCCACTGTTGTTGATATCTTTTTGCACTTCGGCTTCGGCTACCAATATTTTAACTTTGCTAGCAACCAAATCCATGATTTGATCTTGAGTTAGCGGGCTACTGTCATCGGTAGCCAAGAAATTTCCTAAGATAGGATGCGACTGGCTTTCGTGCGGTCCTCCCACTTTTGGATTTGAGGGAAAAGGCGTCGGCTGTCTCGGGACACCGTTTCCCGGTTCACGAGCAGAGCCCTGCGCTTGATTGGGCGGCTGAGAGGCAAGTAGGGCCGTAAGACGTAAGACGACATTTGTCAAGTCGTCGATCTTTGAGTAGAGCTTGGCCATCTCCTTTTCTTTGCTTCTGAGCTGCTTTCGGAGCTCTTGGAGAAGTTGCTGCTCTGCGTTCTTAGGATGGAAAGTTTGCTCATCTTCGCTTTCCGAGCCTGACTCCTCATGAATTGAGGGCTCTCTCTGCCTATGAGCCTCATTGAGAGGGTTTTCATCATCCAGCGGAGGCGGCTGTTCTTGGGAAGTGGCAACCACATTCAAGCCAGATTGGATTTGAGATATGGTGGCCCCGTCCTTGCTCTTGCTACGCGTGCCCACCACGTAGACAGTGTGGATAACACATTCAGCCATCCCCTCATCTTTGGCGGGGTAACCCTGTTCCTCGAACCTCATAAGGTTCAGCCTAGCAGGAGCCCTAGCCCTTTTGTTGGCTCTATATCTGAGCCTTTTCTGCCTTAGCTTCTCAATTTTAAGGGCTTGGCGGGCATCCATTCCCAGGGAAGCCACCGTGAGTCGGTCGACGGGGAGCTTAGAGAAGACACCCGATCGAGCAGTTGTCAGGGGCACCGCCGGAGCTTGCTCGAGATGCCTTGTTGCTTTGTTGGTGTCGATGGCCTTGCCCCCAGCTGGGGCCAAGGAGAGCCGCTCAAACACCGACTTGCGTTTGAGTTGGAGCTCCTTCGAGACTACCACATTTGGCCTCTTGCCTTTCGAGACCGGTTTGTCTGTCACCGGGGCTTGAAGAGCTGGGATGGCGCCAACAGGCATGAACATAATAGAGCCGAATGGTAGAAGCCGCTCCTTCCATTGTCGCCTGAGACTGGCCGGGAGGACCGTCCTGGAGTCTATCATCATCGTGTAGGAGACGGGAGCCGTGCTGAGAGCTGAGTTCATCTTTGGAGACATTGTTGAAAAGTAATTGCTTGGAAAACCTGCATGAAAGAGCATTATTTTAGTATAAATATAGGTATGTATATTGATTGAGTTCGCATGAACGATTAACCGGAAATATGAGAGGAGAGATTGGTCCCACCGGGCGTGCCAGAATCTGTAGGGTGTTTTTCGTCACCCCATTGAGATGGGAATACGCGCGCGCTTGTCAGGCGTACTACAGATTTCCCCTACCTAGGGTAGGCCGGGGTTTAATGATTGTGGGGATCCGAATCTCCGGCAGCCGCGAATTAAGCTGCCGTTAATTACCCCTCGCCTTTGGAGCGAGGGAACCTCCGATTTGACGGGTTAAACTGGTCATGCGAACTCAATGTGCAGTGTACGTGTGTTGTGTTTTGAAAGGGGTTTTGGATATATCGGGAGCCATGCAGAGTTTTTACGGGGTCCCGCTGCCCGGATAGCGCGCTGGGGTTCAAGGGGGCTAGCAGCCCCCTTGCGGGGTGCGGGGCAGCGCCCCGTTAGAAATTTTTTTCTAACAGGGACAGTGTCGTGGAGCATGTTTGTGTGCAAATATGTATATATATGTATATGTATATGTATATACATAAAAAGAGGGGGGAAAGGCATCCAAGGGATGCGTGAGGCCAGCGCCTTGAGCGCTGTGCGCTTAGGTGCTGTATGCTCAGGCGCAAGCGCGCCACATGTCGACACGTGGGCGCTTTGCACATGAGCGTTGGGCGCTCGAGCACAAGCGCGCCACGTGTCGGCACGTGGACGTTTTGCGCTTGAGCACAAGGCGCTGGAGCGCAAGCACGCCACGTGTCGGCATGTGGGCGCCTTGCGCTCGGGCGCAATCCGTTGGAGCACAGGCACGCCACGTGTCGGCACGTGGGCGCCTTGCGCTCGGGCGCAGTCCGCCGGAGCGCAGGCGCGCCACGTGTCGGCACGTGGGCGCCTTGCGCTCGGGCGCAGTCCGCCGGAGCGCAGGCGCGCCACGTGTCGGCACGTGGGCGCCTTGCGCTCGAGCGAAGTCTGCTGGAGCGCACGCGCGCCATGTGTTGGCACGTGGGCGCCTTGCGCTCGAGCGCAGTCCGCTGGAGCGCACGCGTGCCACGTGTCGGCACGTGGGCGCCTTGCGCTCGAGCGCAGGGCGCTGGGGTGCAAGCGCACCACGTGTCGGCACATGGGCGCTTTGCGCTCGAGCGCAGGGCGCTGGGGCGCAAGCGCGCCATGTGTCGGCACGTGGGCACTTAGCGCTCGAGCGCTTTGGCGCCGGCGAGAAAAAGGGGGCTTTTAGTCCCAGAATCAGAAGCTATGCTTCAGAAAGGAAATGTCTATATATATATATGGAGTTAAACTCCTGGGATGTTTTGAAGCTGATGAAGGGGTTCTTCTTCCTCCTCCTCTGTTGGCTAGATCTTGAAGATCAAGAGATGTGAGATCTTAAAAATCTCTTCTTTTTGAGAGCTGATGGTAGATCCAAGTTCCCCTATATGGGTTTTGTGGTTAAAAACTATTTAGTTTTGAAAAAGGAAGAGTAAAACCCTTGATTTGATTCAAAAAGAAAGAAGAAGGCTTGAAACCTTCAGAAAGAGGAAAGAGGTATAAACCCTAGGTTTTTGAGAGAATGAAAAAGTTATATTTTATTCATCATCATTTTGCCTTATATAGGATTACATATTTACATATAGCCATTTGGGCTCTACAAAATGGCATTTTGCCCATTCCATGGCTCATGTGCCATTTATTTTTTGCACAAAAGCCATGGGCTTACAAAATATTGGCTTTATGCCCATTTTGCATACATTCATGTATAAAAAATTACTTAAAAATTATTTATTACATGATCTATATTTTGGCATAGAGGAGGTTGGCCGCAGGCTCGACTTGGGCATGGGCCCGCTTGACCTGGGTTTGGGCCCGCTTGACCTGGGGTTGACCTTGACTTTGACTCGGTCAACAGGGGTGTAAATTTTTACCCTAACAGCCTCTTCTGGTGATATATATAGACTATTTTGATATTCGGAATCTGAAAATCTTCTCTAAGTCTCTGCCAGAATTGATTTCTTCGATTTACTTTATGATTTCGGAAGATTTGATCTCGATAACTCGGATTTCCTTGATTCCAGTCCTGATATAATTACTGCACAATTATCTCAATAAATAATGTTAGTAGAATTTATTTTTATTGAGATATTATCTTAACCATTTGACATGATATTATAGTTTTAAGAGACTTGGTCAAAAATATTTGATATGGTATGCATGGACTAAATATTACATAGATATTACATGCTTACATTTTCCTTCATAATGTTAATTATAATATATAAACACATGAAAATAGTATTTTTACAAATAAAATCTCATATGTGTCATATTTATAATAAACACTTTTTATTATATTAAAATAGTAAGGAAAATGTCATATCAAATGCACAATATTTTCGACTGAACAAATACGCCCAAACTTAAATTTGATCGTCCCGAGCAAACTAGTTATCCAAGAGAAGGAGAAAAAGAAAAAGAAAAAGAAAAAGCTAAGTAGCACACTTTCGTAGGCAACACGATTGCATTGAGCATGTGCAACAAGCCGTTAAACCTCCACGTGTCCCTATTAGGAGGAGTGTTGTCTCCTGAGGGTTTTCAGCTGATTACACCCACAAAATCCTATAATAAAAGAAAGAAGGTGAAAGTTATGTATAAAGATAAGAACTTATAAAAGAAAGAACTTAAAAATAAGAGTTTCCAACTATACCGGGTTTTCAGTTGCTATGAGCCCTAACTTAATAGTCGTGAAAAAGTGTTAGAAATCACATCATCCCTCAATAAAACATCGCTTTCAGTCTTCCTCCCTATCTTTCTTCCAAATATTGATCATATACCCCTATGTGTGTGTAAAGGACATCCCTACACTTAGAGAATTCAATTCAAGCTAACATACTCTTGTCTATCTTCCAAACTACTTTTTAGTCGGTGAATTTTTTTATGAAATTGCTCACACATCCTTCATGCGACCGTTAATACTTCTTGAGGTACTAACCAACCGATTACTAAATGTGCTCGCGCATTTAAACCTAATTCCTCGTTTCGCAACACCTAAGGCTTAGCAGTGGCTCCTAAACCAGTTGGTCTGAGGCACTAGGTGATAAAGACCCCTCGATATATTTTTTAATGCTGCCTTAAGCAATTACAAAACCAGTGTTCATTTTTTTCACCACTTATACTTTTTTTTACATCATACTAAGGCTTTTAGACAAGAGCGTTTTAAGGTATCCTCTACTATCCTAAGTTTCAAGACGTGTGTATGTTTGTATAGTAGGGTATCAACGCTCAAATGTTTGGCCTCAAGAATAGGGACTATTTTTCAGACTTATTTTTATCCTCAGATTAGTAATTTCCTTTATCTTACTAACCCTTAGGACAACGGCTCATAACTACTTATTACTAGTTTCGTTTAAGAAAATATCTAATTTTCTTGTTTTTCTCAAACTGTTTCTATCTTTCATATGTAAATTTTCATTTTCAAACTTTCATTATCTAAATTTTTTTTGTGCATACATATAGTATAATGCAAAATAATGCGTGAATAAGCATAAACCTCCCCCAAACTTGTTTTCAGGGGTGTCCTCACTGATGTTATCTGTTGAGCTTAAAAAACTGTAGATTTGAGAGGAAAAGTTAGAAACGGGGATGAGAAATAATGAAAGTGAAATCCTACCCCAAAATTATTTTTGGCTCACAATTTTGTAAAAATTTTCTTTTCAAGAGACAAAATATTCCCCCCAAACTTAAGTAAAATAGTATTAAGCAATTAAAATTATTGGGGGGGGGTTAAACTTATTGGTCAAAGTAAAACCTTACAAAGACCAAAAGTCAACACCAACCATTCAAAAAATTTATCGATGTAACGCACTGGCTGGTGAAAAATCAGAGATTTGAAGAAGTGGGGAGATAGGAGGCGGTATACTTTACGTCTCGGTTGATAGAGACGAAATAGTAATGGTGAACGGAAATGAGAATGTGGATGATTAGAAATGGAAAGAATGGTCACATTCTCGTATGGGATAAGAAGAAATGGTGGTGGTTCAATTTCTTCAGTTAGAGGTTGATTAATCACAAAATCTGGGTCATTTAGGAATGCGAGTTCGTCGGCGAAGATGTCGTTGAAACTTTCATCGATGTTCCGATTGAACGTTTCAATGTCAATAAGTGTCGCGCCAGAATTCAACAAACTTGATTTGTCAAAAATTATGGAGGTAGGCGACTCGAAAAGCTCATCGACCTCATTCTCAAAAGAATCTAAATCAAGTTGTCTTTCTAGAATTATCAAAACCGAAATATCGGATTGTGATTTATCAACACTCGCTATCATTAAAGGAAGATTATAAGAAAAATCAGAGAAAGTGGGAGATGAAATGGGTAAACAAATTGGTGTGTCGAGTATTGCTGAACCAGATGTGGGAAATGATGGCTGAATTTTGTTCTGCTTTTCGGTTATAGATTTATCATCAACTTCAAGACGCATATGGGGTTCGGGAAGAATAGTTAAAGGCTCAAGATAATGACCACAAGGAAGTGAAAGGACCGGATGAATTGGTGGGACTAACTCATCCAAATTTTCAGGTTCATCATTCAATATATCCCCAACGTCAATTTCCTCATTCAAGTGAAGGTTAGAATTCTCAAACACATAATTAAAATTATGGTTTTCAATCAATTTTGGTTCAAGAGTTGAGGTGTAGAGATCACAAGGGTTGGGTATGGTTTTACTTGAAATGGACCCTTCACAATCGGGTAAATCAAACACTACAAAGTCACACAACTTATCAGACATTCTATCTTCAATTGGTGAATCATTTGGTGTACTCGATGAATCTGTGAAACTGGAGTTGTGAATTTCAGTTTGGGATGGGAAAGTTTGATTAGGAAGGGTGTACAGTTCTCTCTCACTATCCAAATTCTCACTTTTTCCTATGGCGGTATCATACACTGAAATTTTTTGAGCTGGTTCAGAACTAGTTGCTCGTTTATACTCAGCCATACTTTTTGCCAATTCCTTTCTGAAGCAGCACATCGATTCCACACCTTCTTCTAATTTCCGCTCAAAACTAGATTTGGGTCGATAAGAGGTTTCAGTATAAGATTGAAATTCTTGTGGATAATTAAAACTCTCAAATGACTGATTAGAAGAACTGTCTATAGAAGGTGTAAAGGTCGGATAGGATTGATAGAAATAGAATGGTTGCGAAAATTAGGCAGGAGTAGGATCAACATTATGATAAGAAAAATATTGATATAGGTTGGTTGTTCCCCTCCGAACGGCGGCGCGATGCGTGGTCGCCTCGCCTAAGCTTCGGGGCAGATGCTAATTGGTTCTATCCATCTACCTCTCCGAAGATGCCAAGTTGATTTATGGCACCGTATATCGAAGGTTTAAACGGATGCGTCCGATGTAGCAGACTTCGTCAGATTCCCCCTCGCTTGAGGGGTTTTTGATTGTGGGGACGCTCTTCCCTACAGGCGCAAGCCCCTGCAGTTAATTACGCTACCGCATCGCGGTAACCACTTTCTCCTTCTCCAGATGGTCACTTCGTGTCGTGTGTGTTTATTTTATGTTTGGTTGCCCGTGGATTGTTTACGGAGACTGAGTTATGTCGTCGCCCGTAGGGCGTGGACTAGTCCAAATCCGTATTATCTTAGATTTGGGTTTGGGGGTTTGGGTTTAAGGATACGTTAGCCTTATTGGAGACTAAGATCGACTTAAACGTTTGTTAAGGACACGTTAGTATAGTTTTTAGACTAAGATCGACTTAACGGGATCGTTTAGATCCAACAATAGAGCCATTAAGGGAGCCCTGTTGTTTAGTTTAGTGACGTTGCGGTCAATAGGTAGTTTAAGGACATTGCGGTCCATAGGTAGTTTAAGGACATTGCGGTCCATAGGTAGTTTAAGGACATTGCGGTCCAATGTTAGTTTTAAGACGTTGCGGTCAAGGTTAAGGACGTCATAGTCCATGGATTTAAGGACTCCATAGTCCAAGGTTAGTTTTAAGACATCTCGGTCAAGGTTAAGGACGTCATAGTCTATGGGTTTAAGGACCCCACAGTCCGTTGTTAGTTTTAAGACATCTCGGTCAAGGTTAAGGACGTCATAGTCCGTTGGTTTAAGGACCCCACAGTCCGTTGTTAGTTTTAAGACATCACGGTCAAGGTTAAGGACCTCATAGTCCATGGGTTTAAGGACCCCACTGTCCGTTGTTAGTTTTAAGACATCTCGGTCAAGGTTAAGGACCTCATAGTCCATGAGTTTAAGGACCCCACAGTCCATATCAATGTGTGGACATCGGGACCCGTCACCTCTTTGAAGACGTTGAGGAATTACAACGCCGAGTATCAAAGGAGTGAAGAGATGTACCCTTAAACCGAGATAGATTAAATAATCTTTGACCCAATTTGGAACCAAGACCAATTAATTATATTATGAGCCCATTGGCTCAGTTGAATTTGAATTGAGGACTTATGGCCAGCTTGGGTTAAGTCCAATCATTTTTAAGATATTGGCCCTCTGTTGGTCCATTAGAGGAGAGGCTTTGCCTCTAGACATTTAGCCAATTGGGCTAAAATTAGCGTTAAACAACAGCAACAGGGGGTTCAAATTAGTGTTAAACACTAAAACAAATCGGTGTTAAACACTGGCAACAGAGATCTCAAATTAGTGTCAAACACTATGATAATCAGTGTTAAACACTGGTGACAGATATTTTAATTTAGTGTCGAACACTAAGAAAATTAATGTTAAACTATGTTAACAGAGATTTAATTTAGTGTTAAACACTAAGAAATTCAGTGTTAAACACTGCAAGAAAGGCTCTTCGATTAGTGTTGAACACTAAGGCAAAACGGTGTTAAACACTGGATTCAGACGGTCCAATTTAGAGTTAAGCACTAAGGTAAGAGGGGTCACGCGGTAGCACGTGAGGGCGCCCTCCCCTTTATTTGTTCTGCCGAGAGTGGTGAATTCTTTGGAACATCACGTGCTGTCACGTGATGGGCATTTAAATGCTTGTATGTTAAAGTTTCTGCCTAGGGTCACGTGAGGCATTGCCTCAAAGGCCCTTCTCTGTGGATCTTTTCGGGGGTCACGTGGTAGCACGTGACCCTGCCTCTTTGTATGTTTTTAAAAGATCTGTTAATCTCTTTAAGAATTAAATTCTTCGCAGGGTTGAACCCTAACAATAAACTTTAGAGAAATTAAATTCCTATTTTCTTCTGAAGATTTATATTCTGGGATAGAGTTGAACTCTGAATTTTTTGTAGGAATTAAATTCCTCATATATGTGAAGAATTGAGCTCTGTCATAGGGTTAAACCCTGATAATAACTTTAAAAGAACTAAATTCCTTCTTTCTTTAGAGAATTACTCTTAGATAGGGTTGAACCCTAATTTATTTTCTGAGGGATTAGATTTTGTCATAGGGTGAAACCCTAATTTCTTCTTTCTTAAGAGAATTAAATTCTGTAAGTCCGCGGCGGCGCCCCGGCCGTCGATCCGACGCCGGAAACGCGGAAACGAAAAACTTTGCAAACTAGCAAACCGGCACCACCGGGCACTTTTAACCCGGATTGGGCCATTAACCTAGCAACTAGCAAACTAGAATAAGAGTAGAAAAGTATACCAAGCGATCCGTGTCCTTCGGTCTTCGTCTCCGCTCCGATTTCCCGCGGAATCTCCGTCCGTCTCCTCCTCGTCGGAAAAGGGCACCACGTAGCCGGAATCTTTTACGGGCTCCCACCTCTGGACCGAGGAAACTCGGGCGCGAAGTTGGCTAGCTGACGCGTCCAAGATTTGCTGTAGGCAAGTGTAGAAAACATATCTCTTTGGGGTTCTAGTTGCCTTGATGGAGGAATGAGGTTGAGAATTGAACTTGGGAATTTTGGTGGCAATGAAAAATGAGATGAATGATAATTTTCCCACCCTCACAAAATGATCTTCTCTCTCTCTCCGTTTCAAAGTGGCCGGCCCTATCCTCCATGGTAGAGATAATGGAATGATCTATTCCATGGAGAAAAGAAAAGATAAAGATAGACTAAAATCACACTCATCTCACTTATCAATCCTTTCTACAAACCATCACATGAAAGCAATGAATAAGACTAGAAAAGAATCTCATGATGAGGAAGCCACACTAATGCAAGAAACCCCTCCACAATATGTTATTTGCAAATGTGCAAATAACACCCTCCAACGGAAAGTCCGGCCGTGAAGGAATAAAAGAAAACCGGCCGGAACGGAATGCAAACTGGCAACTTCAGAAAACTGATCCCGTAATAAATTACAGAAAAACCCCGCTACTGCAAATACATGCCCGCATTTGCACTCTCACTGAACACAAATGCAAAGAGACAATATCTACACTATCTAATACTAGGATCCGGCTTAAACCAAAGCCGGCTAGTAAAAACCCGTCCGATCACGATCCGTGGAATACCGCACGTATCTGATCGAACCCTGCCATATCTCCATACGGCCTCTACAGCGTTTCGCCCGAAAGCTGAGTAACTGAGTGTGGTGGACTCTAAAGATTCGCCAATACTATGGCTGTGGATTTAACCACTAGCACGTCAGAGGTATTAGCCATACGTGACGGGCCACCAGCTATTAACCAAAAGGGACGTCGATGAGCGAACTCATCCTGACACCCCACTGAGCCTGTCAGTGACAATATCCGTACAGTCCGGTCCGTTCGTCTATGAGCATCGCATGGCGGGCCTAGGGGGTTGGTAAAAGTCAGACTCCCAATAGCGGTACAAGTCGTGTCGGAGTGTAGCCCAGAACACCCTGAGATACTACTGGAATACCTACCAGTAAATCTCCTGCCTTGGCCAAGGACTTTTCATGTACTGGCTCTCCTAGACACAGCGCGACCTCACCCCCAATACCGGGAGAGACGAACCCCTGCAGATCCGCTCACTGACTCCATGTGGCTCGGGACTGTACCCAACTAAAACCTGTTTGCACGACTCCTTTGAGCCGTGGTAGGGTAGTAATCAAAGCACAGTGGGAACTCACACGAGACAAATGACGATCTCAGGTCGATGAACTAACCTGTACACATGTTACCCGGGAACTGCTATCTGACGTCAGGTATAATACCAACTAGCAGGTTCCCGGTGAGTCCTGTCCGGTGTACTCATAACCCAATGAGCACCTGTATACATCTTAGGTGAACCAACCGACACCAGTGGCTTGTGAGACCGGCCACCGCCCCTCGTCGGGGTCTCGACTCTATACACTAGTCAATTCTGGAGAATCGATGCCCTGTCTCGAAACTCCCACGACTAGGGACCTTTTAAGGATGTGCTTATAGACTCCAGCTCTCACTTATATGATCGCCCTCATACTGCTGGTAGTCAAGCAAGAATCCTAGGGGCTCTATCAGCGTGTAATAGCGACTCGTAAGGTCACCTAAAGCAGTACACGATGATAAAGATAAACCAGATAGCATACTATCATCTCGAGTAAGACTGTCCTACTGGGATAGGTCCTCCCCTCAATCATTGCAATCACGTGCCTGTGATCCAATAATTGACTCTGAGGGCACTATCTCCAACAATCTCCCACTTGCACTCAAGGCTAATTTTTGCGATGTCGCATACTCACAGGCCGTGTGATACCGAACACCCAACTCCTCTACCAGTCAGTCTCACAAAGCTCGTTTCCGAAACTATTGCGTTCGAGGAATAGCCTCAGTGAGTGGATCCGCTTTGGTGTTTCTTCCTATGTCTCTTTTTATCCCATGTTCGCTGAGAAAGCCATCTCTCGAAATGAGCAATACCTGTCTTAGAATGTGTCTGGATGTCTGATGGGACCCAGCTCATAAGTGAACTCCAAATCCAAACTTCTTAGACTGTATCGTCAACTGAACTTAATCAGTATCCTGCGCCATGCCTTCCCTCAGCATCCACCTGGACCACCTGTCCAAAATGCTGCCCCTCGACAGAGGTAAAACTTTAACTCCGACAACCACTCTGCCATCCAGGTCACTTTGGAAGCCTGGAATGATAACCGTCTCCTAAAAGAGGCTGCCGTTATCAATTCCCTAGAACATCCACTTATGTTCTAAAACTGCTTCCAATTGTTTCCCCAGGATTGGGTCAATATCAACTTATTGCATCTACTGCAAGAACAACATCTGGTGTGGTACTTGATATCTCATGATCAACTCAATTGCCTAAGCAAGTGATCTGCTAATCATGCGTATCCCTCTCCCCTTTAGTCTATAAGACACCTTTAGAGAGGGTGACTCCATCACCTGCAGGTATACTACCGTGCCAGGAGTCGTCCATTCTAAATACTCTTAGAATGCTGTCTAAGTACCCTGATTGGGAAGCCACCCAAATCTAGATCTAAAACCATAGATCTAGTAACCAGAATGTCTGATATAATATCCAAGTCCTATGAGGAGAAACCACTGTGTGACGACCAAAGAATAACCGATCGTAGTATAGGAATATCACTTCCTACTCTGTGTATGCCATCCAAATACCAGGACATCACACCCTACTACCTTCTCAACAGATCCATCCCCTATTCTGATGAAGTCAAACCTATGACTGTCACATCAGAAATAGATGATCTATCTCCGCTATATCTGCTTTAGTCTATAAATAGACATAAGCCATCTGTCCACCAATGCTTCCGCTGCTCCCACTGACTACGGCAACCCTCTGGCAAAGTCATATAGACGTACACTTCTAAAGCTAGTTTAGAACGACTCTATACCCATCCTCCTGCGGGGTCTCACAGTCTGGAACAACAGCAATGGCATGTCTGGGTAAACAAGAACCTCCCTGCCACCGTCCTCAAGCATACCGAAGTACCTCTCGAGTGCCTGAGGTTACCTACCATATCTGCGGAGTGACCAATGGAATGTCAAACCAGATTGAATCTTTAGGTTCTTATCAAATCTTCAGTAATCGTTTGCGGTTCTAGAATCATTTCCAGTTCTACCATGCTCCCACTACTGTTTTCTGAAAAAAAATCCATTTTTAATTAAAACTGTGGCGAGTCAAGAACAATATCACTATTGATCTTGCAGATGGTAGAAAATCTGTTCGTTGTATGTATGCCCTAGAGGCCAGTATTGTACAGATGATGTATATTATATTGGATGCTTGGACATATATAGAGATGACTTTCTTGCTCGATATGATAGTATGCAATCTGGTTACTCTTTATCTTAACATGTACACTAGTCTCTTTAAACTGTCTTATGGTTACATGTTGGTAAAGCCCTTAGGATGTGTACTTGACTACCTGGACTATGATGCAGATCAGACTAGTGGGGACATGGTAGTCCATAAGTACATCCTTCAAGGTCCCTAGTCGTGGGTGTATCGAGACGGGGCATCGATATACCATAGTAGACTAGCGTATACGCTTCTCGACCCATGAGATGGGCGATGGATGATCCCATATCCATTGGTGTTTGACATCAGAGATGGTGTACGGGTGCTCAGTGGAGACTGGGTACACTGGACGGACTCGCCGAGAACTCCCAGATGGTATTATACCTCACGTCAGATGGCAGTTCTCAGGTGACACTTGTACAGGTTAGTCTGTAGACCCGAGATCGTCATAGAGTCTTGTGTGATTCCCACTGCGCTTTGATCTCCACCTTACCACGTCCATGAGGGCGTGCAAAACGGTGGTCTTTGGGTACAGTCCCGAGTCACATGGAGGCAATGAGCGATAGGAGGGGTTTCGTCTCTCCCGGTATTGGGGGTTGATGTTGCGCTGTGCTCGATTGGCCGTAACAGGGAAGTCCCTGGCCAGGGCTGATCAGAGATTTGCTGGTAAGTGTTACCAGTAGTTTCTCGACCCGTTATGAGCCTCACATCGGCACGACTTATCGGTTATTGGGGTCTGACGTTTACCACCCCTAGACTTGATATGCGACGTATCAGACGAACAGACCGGACTGTACGGTAAGTGTTACTGGTTGGATTCATAGGAGTGTGAGCGGGCTAGCTCGTCGATCTTCTGATTGCTCAATACTCGGATGGCAGTTACGTTTAGCAGACCGCTTGCGGCTTGTGGGTGCTTGATATGATCATCATCTGCTACCGGCGTATTGACGAGTCTTTAGAGTCCTACACAGAGGTTTCCTGGCTCAAGCGAAACGAAATAGGAGCGCATATGAGATATGTGCGGGACCGAGAATAATGCGTATATGTGATACCGCATTTTATTCTCACGATAAATGTTTCGATTGGTTATATTCGATATGACCTAGTTATCGAATCATTGATTCGATAAGCCGATGCATCGGATACTAGTCGGTTATATGCGATATGACCGGATCGTTAAATCAAGTGTTGATTTAATGATTTAATGTATAATTATATATTTGATATACTACATTGCATTAACTAGTATTGGTTCACTTTGTATGGATTTTCTCACTTGATGTGCAAGAAGTATATGTGATATACTTTTGTGCACATATTTGTATCATGTTTGATGATACTTGATCTTGTTGTTAAGTATAAAGAATTAAACCATGGTTAAGTGTTGATTAGGGTTTTGCATTTTCATTCATTTATTTATTTATTTATTTGAAAAGGATTATAATGAGAATGGTGGCCTTTTTTGTTTTAAGTTGAAGCTTCATGAAGCTTTGACTTTTGTAACCATTCTTGTCATCATGCTTAACCCTAACCCATCCAAGTGACCATGGTTTATTCTCTACACTTAACCTAGGTTAGAACATGATAAGTATTTGTTTTTATTATTCTTTTTCATAAGACTTATCATATTCTATCTACTTCTTCTTCTTCATCTTCAAGAAAGAAACTATGATGCCATCAATGGCAACTTGAGATCCAAAGTGAGAAATCCAATTCTAAAGTGAATCCACCTCCTATTTCTTCACCCTCTACCTCTTGCCAAGTTGTTTTGGGTGTTTTCTTCACAAGTTTCACAACTTGGTGAAGTTGGAGCTTGAACTTGTGCAACCTCGACGTAGATCATCTTCGGCACGAAGCCGACGACCTATTCCGCTCGTTTTCCCGATGAAGCCGACGAATGAGTCTAGGATTCGAAAAGGACAGCGAGAGGACGACTACGTGGAGCTAAGGAAGTGGATATCCGGATCTACAAAGGTTGTAACTTCCGAACTTTATTTAAGTTGTTAACTTGAATCATTTTTCGCCTAGAATTCTAGTCTAAGATCCGTATTAGGGTTTCTCGGCACCCATAAAATTTTATATTGGCATGGTTGATGCCTTGTGAGACCTCTATAGTGTGCCTAGGAACCTTTCACTAGTATCAGAGCCTAGCTAGAGCCTTAGGCGAAGTCTAGACGGAGTTTGAAGTCCGAACGAACCAAAACCCTAACTCACAAAATGCTCTCTGTACATTTTCTAAAATCTGGGATTTTTCAAGATTAAAAATGCCTAAAAAATTCAGCAGGAAGTTCTAAGAATTATGGTGAAACACGAGATCATGATTCATCTAAACAGCCGCGGAAACGCGGCAGAAGCATGGCTTCTGCCGCGGTTCCGCCGCCCACTGTTCACATTGCGCAATATTGTTTGCACAGTAATCCTTCTTTTCTGGTGCTGAGTTTTATGGGAATTTTTAAAAATTATTCAAGAGTTGCATTTTGTGGGGTGTTTTAGAGCTTCGTAGCTTTGATCGGATTATCAAATTTCGTCTTTGTGTATTTCCGGATATTTTTTAGAATATGTTAAAAAGTTCGACCGAATATAAATACCCAATTTTTCCCCTGTCGGGAAACTTCCAAATGTTGGATTTTTCCGTAGTTTAACGACGTTCTAAGTAGTGCAAGTAACGCGATGGACCCTATAGAAGACAACAAACCTTAACTCGATTATGTGGCCGTCTTGAACTGCCCTTTGAACCTTCGGGTTTGGGGCAGTACGGCGTGCCACATGTGAGGCGTTGGCTTGACCCTTCTACGGCTGGACCGTTGGTACTGAGGCACGAACTGAATATTGCTAGACTTATTTCATGTGTTGGACTGTATCGGGAAAACTTGGGTGTTCGAATGTTCGATCGGAAAGTTTAACATTTTCTGTTTATCTGGAATGTGATACGATAATTGGAATTCACAAACAGTTATGAGATAACTGAATGAATGTTATAAATCTAGCAGTTTAGTCCCACATGATATTGAAAAGAGTTTTCGATAATGAGACTAAAATGCGGGATTTATATCTGTTAGGCATGTGATGTCTAAGTATTTCATTTGATTAGGCATGCGATGTCTAAAGAAGTAGCGGATTCCAATTGTTGTAGTTTTACACTTTCTTTTCTGTGACCGTAAGTGTAATATGTGATATCGCCGGTTTCGTTGCTATATGTCAACGACAATTGGGATGCGCATATTTACTTACGTTGATGACATGTGATGTTATGTGTTGCTGGATATGTTATATTGGATCGTCGTGTTCGAATAGCCCGGGGGGTTTTTATGTGAGATGAGTGTTTTTCATTTTCATTCATGTAAAAACTTGTATGTAATATTCTTTTATTTGGGGCACTTCCAGGTAGCGGAAGTTGTCACCTTTTGTATATTATTTACTTTTCCGCATTAGGATAGACCCAAGGAGGGGAGCACAAGTAACCGGGTTCTGGGGTCCAGTGGGAGACCAACTCGAGGAGTCGAGTCCGGGTCTCCTAACCCTAGAATTGGCAGGGTTGCTTGCCGCTCTCGTAGGGGTCTAGGGGTGTGGGATTGGCTATTCATCACGACCGTGGAATCCGTGTTTTACATTGGCTCGTATTGAAAACACGGACGTCCTAGTATATCCAATGTTTCATATGTTTCTTCTGCTGCGATATCTGTGATGCGATCATATGATGTTCTGTGATAGATACAGTATATAGTATATATGATATATTATATAGACGTTACTTATGTTTTGCACCCGCACTAGCCCTGCCCTGCTCTGTCGTTAGTTACCTAACCTAACGGTGCACGAGGGGACATCGAGGCGAATGCGGATGGCATAAGTGTACGTCATATCTATCTGTGATGATTAGGTATTTAAATGATGGGACTTCATTAATGTGATTAATGAAAGGAAAGAAACCTAAGATGTTGTAGAATCAAATTTTAAAACAAAACAGGTAGCTACAGTTCTTGCTTTGCATAGCGGTATATATGATATACCCTGCACCTTATTCGATGAGGAAAGGACCGAGATCCCTTCACTGGGAGTGACTCCTTTAGCAGTAACTGGCAGATGCTACACACTCGGTCTGGTTTTGATTTCTTTTAAGAGTTTTTGCTTTGCACAGAGATATATATGATATATCCCGCTCCTCATTCGACAAGGAAAGGACCGAGATCCCTTCACCAAGAGTGACTCCTTTAGCAAAACTAGAAAAGCCTCAAAATCACTCCATTTCAAAACTTCATTTTGATTCTACAACGATATCAAGTTCATTACGCTCATTGTTTTCAGAAAAACCTGCGTAGCCCTCCGTCATTTCAGATAAGTTACATATAGTATTCGTGCTACATTTGTTGGCTTTCGTCAAGGTGTAGTGTACGGTAGCTGTGTGCTGTTTATCTGCTGCATATGATGCGAATGGATTAGGGTAGTCGTACGGCTTTGTTGTCTTTCGTCAAGGGTCGTGCGGGTGGGTTTAATTCAGTCAAGAAATGTACGGGTTGAACTTGACTAGCGGGCTGTGGTTTGTTGGCTTTCGTCAAGGTCAAAGCACGCTAGGGGCAAAAGCATTATCGGGAATTTCAAGTGTTGAAATTTGCAATGAGATTGCATACCTTCTATGAGATAGTTGGATCCCGATACCCACTGCGAGTAAGAGTTACTCCTGGGAGAGTTTTACACATTGCAATTAGCTGATCAAGTAGGTGTCTAGAAAGGTGTTAACGGGGTTACGCTTCTGGGAAAACGAGGTTTACATTAATTAGGTTCGTGCGAAAGCACGGGGGACCTCCCTCAAAGTACCGACACTGGCCTGGCTGAAAGATTGGCGAACTTGTAGTGTGTAATTAATCTGGGCTAGTCTTTCCTTTTAGGGTTTGAAGGAAGATTTGATAAAAAGCAGTGGGAGCCATCCTGATTAGATAAGATAATAACCAATCTGATCTTGCATGAGCATACGCTAAAGTGTTTTCTTCTCTCTCTCTCCAGGTAGCGACCATTTCATGCCCTAATGAAGATAATAATATGGATGTATTGACCGAACCCGCATGTTATACTGTGCTGGGGAATGTTGGTTCCGTTCTTTCTTATAAGAGTTATAGGAATGAACAGGATATAGGGGAATGCCAGGATTCCCATGCCACCCGAATGAAGAAAGTACATGTTGATGCATTTTCTTCGGGTGTGTTCGTTACTGAGAACTGTTTCTCCATTTGCTCTACGTCCTGGGTATTAGATATCGGGTCAGGATCCCATATATGTAATCAGTTACATGGGCTCAGGAAAGGTAGAGAACTTGGAGAAGGTGATAAAGACATCAGAGTTGGAAATGGTGCAATTGTTGCAGCTAAGACTGTCGGGGAATATCACCTTGTATTACCAACTGGTAATACATTGGTTCTGAACGAATGCTATTACATGCCGAACCTGATATGCAACATTATATCGGTTTCTTTGCTAAGTAAAGAAGGATATAATTTTGTATTACAGGACAATGTTATGAACATTTTCCATAACAAAAAGTTGGTTGGATCAGGCACATTGTGCAATGGCATTTATGTTCTAAACCAATCAACAGTTCTGAGCATAACAAACACACACAAGAGGAAAAGTTCAGAACTGAACGATTCTTTCTTGTGGCATTGTAGACTAGGTCACATCAATGCGACACGACTGGCTAAGTTGCATAAAGATGGATATTTGAAACCTTTCGAATTTTCATCTTATGACACTTGCCAGTCATGTCTCAAAGGCAAGATGACCAAAACTCCGTTTACGGGACACGGAGAAAGAGTTACCGAACTCTTGGGACTGATACATAGTGATGTATGCGGTCCCATGTCTACACATGCCAGGGATGGTTCTTCATACTTCATTACATTCACTGACGATCTCTCTAGGTTCGGGTATGTGTTCCTGATGAAACACAAATCAGAAGCTTTTGAGAAATTTAGAGAATATAAACAAGAAGTCGAGAACCAAACCGGAAAAAGTATTAAAATCCTTCGATCTGATCGAGGAGGTGAATACTTGAGCAATGAATTCCTGGACTTCCTAAAAGAGAATGGGATTCTCTCTCAGCTGACTCCTCCATATACACCACAGCACAACGATGTATCAGAACGGAGGAACCGCACCCTATTAGATATGGTGCGCTCTATGATGAGCACAGCTGAGTTACCTATTTCCTTCTGGGGATATGCGCTGGAGACGGCTGCATACCTATTGAATCAAGTTCCATCTAAATCTGTACCTACCACACCATATGAGATATGGAGTGGGAAGAGACCATATTTTAAACAAGTTAAGATATGGGGTTGTCCGGCCTATGTCAAAAGGCAAAATCCAGACAAACTTGAGGCACGGTCAGTTCTCTGCAAGTTTGTGGGATATCCTAAGAATTCACAAGGATATTTTTTCTACCATGCTGAAGAACAAAAGGTGTTTGTTTCTCAATATGCCACCTTTTTAGAAAAGGAATTTCTTGAAAAAGAAATTAGTGGCGAAATGGTAGAGCTGGAAGAGGTTCCAGATACACAAACCGTAACTGAAGATTTAGTGGAACCACAAGATTCAGTAGCTCCCAATGAACCTCAGCCTCTCCGCCGATCTAGTAGGGTTCCTCGCCAACCTGAGAGATACTACGGTTTTCTCATGGATGGTGGGAGCAAGGATTGCATCATGGAGGATGATGACCCAACTAGCTTCGAGCAGGCCATCACGAGTGGGAACTCAGTGAAATGGCTGGATGCTATGCGGTCCGAGATGGAATCCATGTACACCAACAAAGTATGGACTTTGGAAGTTGCTCCTGAAGGGGTAAAACCCATTGGGAGCAAGTGGATCTTCAAGAAGAAACTTGGTGTAGATGGGAAAGTGGAGACTTTCAAAGCTAGACTTGTAGCAAAGGGTTTTCGTCAAAGACCAGGTGTGGACTATGACGAAACCTTTTCTCCAGTGGCTATGCTTAAATCCATCCGAATCATGCTTGCCATTGCTGCCTTTCATGACTACGAAATCTGGTAAATGGATGTTAAGACCGCCTTTCTAAATGGTGATTTAGAAGAGTGCGTGTACATGACTCAGCCAGAGGGCTTCGTAGACAGTGGGAGCAGCGGGAAGGTGTGCAAGCTGCTTAAATCCATTTATGGATTAAAGCAAGCATCGCGGAGTTGGAACATCTGCTTTGACATCGTTATCAAAGAGTTTGATTTCGTCAAAAATCCAGATGAACCTTGTATCTACAAGAAAGTGGCAGAGAGTAAGGTTGTCTTCCTCGTATTGTACGTGGACGACATACTCTTGATAGGAAATAACATTCCTATGCTGCAATCGGTCAAGCTCTTCTTATCACAAAGATTCTCAATGAAAGATCTTGGTGATGCCTCCTGCATATTGGGAATTAGGATCTATAGAGATAGATCCAAACTGATATTGGGATTGTCCCAATCCAGGTACATTGAAACCATACTAAAAAGGTTTAGTATGGAAGAGTCCAAGCGTGGGAACTTGCCCACGATCTATGGAGTCACTCTCTCCAAAGAAATGTCTCCCAAGACTGATTTGGAGAGAGCTCGCATGCAAGGGATATCCTATGCTTCGGCAGTAGGCTCTATCATGTATGCGATGCTATGTACCAGACCCGATGTAGCATACTCACTAAGTAAAGTGAGCAGGTATCAAGCTGATCCTGGAGAGAGTCACTGGACAGCTGTGAAGAGCATTCTCAAGTACTTACGAAGGACTAGAGATATGTTCTTGGTTTATGGTAACGGAGAACTCCAAGTGGAGTCCTTTACCGATTCGAGCTTCCAGAGTGATAAGGACGACTCTAAGTCGCAGTCGGGCTTTGTCTTTACCCTTTACGGAGGGGCGGTTAGCTGGAAGAGTTCCAAGCAGGAAACCGTGGCAGACTCGACGATGGAGGCTGAATACATCGCTGCCAATGATGCTGCCAAAGAGGCTGTCTGGATCAAGAAGTTCATTACTAAACTTGGAGTGGTTCCATCCATTGAGCATCCAATACCTTTGTATTGCGATAACAATGGAGCGGTGGCTTTGGCAAAGGAACCCAGGTCCCATCAGCGGTCCAGGCATATTCTGAGGCGGTATCACCTGATCCGGGAGATAGTTGATCGCCGGGAGATCGAGGTCAGGAGGGTTGACACGAAGAACAACACGGCGGATCCACTCACGAAGGCCATTCCCCAGATACAGTTTGAGAGACTCTTCGGGATGCTCGGTATGCGATACTACAGCAGCTGGCCCTAGTGCAAGTGGGAGATTGTTAGTTGTA
Source organism: Agapanthus africanus (assembly GCA_030015575.1). NCBI lineage: Eukaryota > Viridiplantae > Streptophyta > Magnoliopsida > Asparagales > Amaryllidaceae > Agapanthus > Agapanthus africanus. Next base: position 622,726,714 of record CM057342.1, read on the forward strand.
TGTATGCCCTAGAGGCCAGTATTGTACAGATGATGTATATTATATTGGATGCTTGGACATATATAGAGATGACTTTCTTGCTCGATATGATAGTATGCTATCTGGTTACTCTTTATCTTAACATGTACACTAGTCTCTTTAAACTGTCTTATGGTTACATGTTGGTAAAGCCCTTAGGATGTGTACTTGACTATCTGGACTATGATGCAGATCGTACTAGTGGGGACATGGTAGTCCATAAGTACATCCTTCAAGGTCCCTAGTCATGGGTGTATCGAGACGGGGCATCGATATACTAGAGTAGACTAGCGTATACGCTTCTCGACCCATGAGATGGGCGATGGATGATCCCATATCCATTGGTGTTTGACATCAGAGATGGTGTACGGGTGCTCAGTGGAGACTGGGTACACTGGACGGACTCGCCGAGAACTCCCAGATGGTATTATACCTCACGTCAGATGGCAGTTCTGAGGTGACACTTGTACAGGTTAGTCTGTAGACCCGAGATCGTCATAGAGTCTTGTGTGATTCTCACTGTGCTTTGATCTCCACCTTACCATGTCCATGAGGGCGTGCAAAACGGTGGTCTTTGGGTACAGTCCCGAGTCACATGGAGGCAATGAGCGATAGGAGTGGTTTCGTCTCTCCCGGTATTGGGGGTTGATGTTGCGCTGTGCTCGATTGGCCGTAACAGGGAAGTCCCTGGCCAGGGCTGATCAGAGATTTGCTGGTAAGTGTTACCAGTAGTTTCTCGACCCGTTATGAGCCTCACATCAGCACGACTTATCGGTTATTGGGGTCCAACGTTTACCACCCCTAGACTTGATATGCGACGTATCAGACGAACAGACCGGACTGTACGGTAAGTGTTACTGGTTGGATTCACAGGAGTGTGAGCGGGCTAGCTCGTCGATCTTCTGATCGCTCAATACCCGGATGGCCGTTACGTTTAGCAGACCGCTTGCGGCTTGTGGGTGCTTGATATGATCATCATCTGCTACCGGCATATTGACGAGTCTTTAGAGTCCTACACAGAGGTTTCCTGGCTCAAGCGAAACGAAATAGGAGCGTATATGAGATATGTGCGGGACCGAGAATAATGCGTGTATGTGATACCGCATTTTATTCTCGCGATAAATGTTTCGATTGGTTATATTCGATATGACCTAGTTATCGAATCATTGATTCGATAAGCCGATGCATTGGATACTAGTCGGTTATTTGCGATATGACCGGATCGTTAAATCAAGTGTTGATTTAATGATTTAATGTATAATTATATATTTGATATACTACATTGCATTAACTAGTATTGGTTCACTTTGTATGGATTTTCTCACTTGATGTGCAAGAAGTATATGTGATATACTTTTGTGCACATATTTGTATCATGTTTGATGATACTTGATCTTGTTGTTAAGTATAAAGAATTAAACCATGGTTAAGTGTTGATTAGGGTTTTGCATTTTCATTCATTTATTTATTTATTTATTTTAAAAGGATTATGATGAGAATGGTGGCCTTTTTTGTTTTAAGTGGAAGCTTCATGAAACTTTGACTTTTGTAACCATTCTTGTCATCATGCTTAACCCTAACCCATCCAAGTGACCATGGTTTATTCTCTACACTTAACCTAGGTTAGAACATGATAAGTATTTGATTTTATTATTCTTTTTCATAAGACTTATCATATTCTATCTACTTCTTCTTCTTCATCTTCAAGAAAGAAACTATGATGCCATCAATGGCAACTTTAGATCCAAAGTGAGAAATCCAATTCTAAAGTGAACCCACCTCCTATTTCTTCACCCTCTACCTCTTGCCAAGTTGTTTTGGGTGTTTTCTTCACAATTTTCACAACTTGGTGAAGTTGGAGCTTGAACTTGTGCAACCTCGACGTAGATCATCTTCGGCACAAAGCCGACGACCTATTCCGCTCGTTTTCCCGATGAAGCCGACGAATGAGTCTAGGATTCGAAAAGGACAGCGAGAGGACGACTACGTGGAGCTAAGGAAGTGGATATCCGGATCTACAAAGGTTGTAACTTCCGAACTTTAGTTAAGTTGTTAACTTGAATCGTTTTTCTCCTAGAATTCTAGTCTAAGATCCGTATTAGGGTTTCTCGGCACCCATAAAATTTTATATTGGCATGGTTGATGCCTTGTGAGACCTCTATAGTGTGCCTAGGAACCTTTCAAAATAAACCCTCATCATAGCCTGGGTCAACCACAAACAGCCATTACTAAAACGTGCCTTGAGTTATCCGGAGTCTGGTTTTAAGCATAAGCCGGACAACTCCCCGTATCTTAACAATGTCAAGATATGAACTGTTCTATATCCAATACAGGAACAGAGGCACTGATTTAATTGAACCAGATTCAAATCAGCAGCTGTCTCCAGTGCATGTCAACTAAATGGAAGGAGGTCCGATCAGCGTTACTCAACTTAGGAGTACTTCCAATTATGAGTAACCTGAAAGAGAAGCAAGTTCTCTTAATCATTACTATCAACTGAATACCATCCACAAGTATCTACATCTTCGATCACCTTGAAGAATCCGATACTTCCAATACCTGGTTCTCTACTTTAATCTTATACCTAAACTTCTCAAAACTTGGACCCTGTGTTTCTACGAAACACCTGTCTAAGAACTAGAGAAGTCATAAGTAAACAGAATATAGTACGAGGACCAACCCCTCTGTCCTAATGGACACTGACAATATACAATACTCTGTATAAGTCCCCTGAGTCTAGTAACTCATTCACTGTGTGTCGTAGGTTGAAACTGTACTTATGGTTAAGAAGAATTACACCGCTGTTCAATACTCCTTACCTAACCATCCACTGATATAGGCAAATGTCATAGACATAATTTCAAAAAGGTATCTCTCACTCTATAAAAATATACGTACAGATATATCAATTTGAAATTGGTGCATAACAACGGATATTCAAAACCAGATATTTGCCGTCCGGCAAACAACCCAGGCGACTTCCTCAAATATCACCAATTACAACGAATCCCGATATAATGAGGATGATCACCTAATTCCCAATAACTTACTCCCACTCATCATCTGTAAAACCCATACAGATGAGAGAATCATACCTGGTAAATACATACCCTGGAGCAAGTGTCTAATTGGGAAATCAGTTTTCTTTTAACAGTATACAGTGAAACTGAAACATTAAAATGTTTCGATGAGGTATCCTGGTATTCATAGTAATGCCCCTTCCATTATCCAGATTCACAACTGTAACCGTATAATTCTTTGCCATCTCTCCAAATCCCTTTATATGTCTTTAGTCATTACCTTCTGTACACCCCTTTAAGCCAAATGGTTTTCTTCCTTCCCTACCGTTCGGCACCAGCTTATGGTTTGGAAGAAGACTATCCAATAAGCATAATGGGTGTACTGTCCTAATCCTAGGAGCACTCGCATGCGAGAGAAGGTGAAGATAAAAGACAACCGAATAAACCTTATTCATATTTCTCCTGAACCAGGATCCATCCCCGAACTGGAACAAGTTCCTTTCGAGTTCGTATATAACCATACGATGGATTATCCAATAAACTTGGGATCTTCATAGTGATACGGAGTGTCCTGGATAAATACAAAGGTGATTTAGGATTGGCGAAGAAATACTTGGTTTGGTCGTGAATAGCAATCGTATTTGCCCTCTTACTAATCCCTTTCTTTGTCTTAACTTAATACCTTCTGTACACCGTTTAGGCTAATTGGTTTTCTTCCTTCCCTACCGTTCGGCACCTGCCTATGGTTTGGAAGAAGACTATACAATTTGCGTAATGGGGTGTACTATCTCCTAAACCAAGGAGTACTCGCAACCTGAGAGAAGGTAAAAAGGAAAAGATAACTGAATAGTCCTATTCGTTTTCTCCAGAACCGGAAACCATCCCTCGAATTCCTTCGAGTTCGTATATAATCATACGATGGTTTTGTCCAATGGAAGTGGACGTTCGTAGTAATACGGGGTGTCCTGGAGAAAAGGGTAAAAAGTAGGAGTGGCAATGAGGTATGCAACTCTGACAATCCAAAAGCCAGTGTTAAGAAGGTTCGGTCAACTTGGTCACCGAGTCATAGTCTAGAGTCGGGTCAATGGGTCGCTGCCAAAGAGAGAGAGAAAAGAAACAATCAGCATGCACTCTAGCCTAGATCAGAATGGTTATCACTTTATCTAATCAGGAAACCTCCCACTGTAACGTCAAATTCTTCCCTAAACCTGAAAGAAGAATTAGCCGGGATCTCCCGAGGAGTAAACCAACTCATCAGTGGGAATCGGGATCCAACTATCATCGCATGATAACGTGACGGAATCCGCTCACGTTATCACACTCCAGAAGGTATGCGCATATCTGGCAAGTTTCAGTTCTTTAGAAACTCCCGATGTGGATTTTTTGCCCCATGCTCTTATGACCTTGGCGAAGGTCAACAAATCATAAGTCACTTGCCAAGTTCTACCCGTCATTGTCCAGGTTAATTTGAACCCACCCGTACAAGCCCTTGACAAAGGTCAACAAGCTATACGACTGTCCCAAACCAACGCATCTATATATGCAGCAGAAAGGTAACAAGCAGCTACCATACACTATGCCTTGACGAAGGTCAACAAACATAGCATGAATACTACGTGCTACCCGTCTAAAACGACGGGAGGGCTACGAATGGTTTCTGGCGAAAACCTTTAACGTAATGAACTTGATATCGTTGAACGAACTGATAGCTTTTTAGAAAAAATATAGTAACGAAACCTTTGCTAAAGAGGTCACTCCCCGGGTGAAGGGATCTTGGCTCTTTCCCCGTGGAATGAGGTGCAGGATATTCCAACTGAATACCACGATGCAAAGCAAAAGTAATCGGCTATAGTGAAGTTATTGCCCTGACGCAAACTTTTGTCCAAGGGGTCACTTCCGGTGAAGGGATCTTGGCCCTTGCCTCGTCGACTGAGGAGCAGGATATTCCAACTGAATACCACTGTGCAAAACAAAAGTGAACGCCCTTGCAATAACAGCTTTTTGAAAAATGTTCCAACAACATCAGAATAGGTTTGTTTATCTTGCATTGATCCGAATCAACGCAGTCCCATCAATTGATCACACCAATAGAGAACGAAAATAATGACGTACGTATATGCCATCCGCATTCGCCACTGGGTCCCGTGATCACCCGTTAGGTTAGCTAACTAACGACAGAGCGGGGACTGGACTAGCGCGGATGCAAAACATATACAACATCTACTAGTATATATATCAATATATAATATTTTGCTCAAGGGCGTGATAAAATGCAACATCACAGAAATGTACAGCATCACAGAACAATACAGATATCTGGGATCCCCGGGTTTCACAGAGCCGCTACTGAAACCAGACGTTCCCCTGGTCGTGTGGATAGCCTGTGCAATGAAAATCCTAGACCCCTACGGGCGCGGCAAGTTACCCACCAATACCTGTAGCGAGGCAGCCCCCTTCAGCAACGTGAATGGACCACCCAACACTTCACAGAATCCGGTAACTTGGGCACCCCTCTTGGGTCAACCTGTACCCCCTACGAGTGCGGCGAATAGCCCTGCCAATTCTAGAGTAAAGCCCCCTCCGTCTCAATGCCATGAGATGCGGGCTTGTTGCCCTCTAGAACCCGGCTATCCGTGCACCCCTCCGTGGGGTAATCCTAGTACAGAAAGTAAAAATATACATACAACGGGTACATCGACCGCAACCTGGTCGTGCCCCAAAAGAATAATACAAACAGGCAGGGACGGCAGTCGACATGTCGGACGCTCGCCCCGCAATATCAAATGTACATAATACAACAAAACTGTACTAACATTGCATCCAGGCTATCCCCCACGACCGATCCGCAACATCACAGCACAACACAGAATATCAACGTGAATGTCACGTTCGCAAATCCGTCTAACCGGGCTATAGCAGATAGACAGGATTTACCGATCGAGTGACATTCACGGTCGCAGTTATAATGTAAATACTGTGAACTAACATGTTTAAAATATCCGATCGAACAAATTTATCAAAGTGGGCCCCAAGCAGTACTGTAGCACTTACAGAAAATCTGGGCCCAAAAAGAATGTCCCAAAACCCCTATTTCTAAGTCAAAAGCCTACTGTTAAAATTTGGTGCGATGAATAGTAAAAAACGCGGCGGAACCGCGGCCCAAGCATAGGTTTGGCCGCGGTTCCGCGGCGGTATGGAGGGATCTCGCGACCAAATTTTCACAGATTTCTTAGATTTTCATGCACAGTATTCTGCAACAACCTGAAAATTTTTGGAGCTGAAAAAATTTCGACAGAGAACACATGTGCATACAAAATATGGTTTTTGGGATTTTTGTTCGATCGGGTTTTAAACATAGGTTAGGTTAACGGCGTGGCTCTGATACCAATGTAAGTCCGCAGCGGCGCCCCGGCCGTCGATCCGACGCCGGAAACGTGGAAACGAAAACTTTGCAAACTAGCAAACCGGCACCACCGCGCACTTTTAACCCGGATCGGGCCATTAACCTAGCAACTAGCAAACTAGAATAAGAGTAGAGAAGTATACCAAGCGATCCGTGTCCTTCGTGTTAGTTATATGTATGCCCTAGAGGCCATTACTGTACATAGGATGTATATTGTAGTGGATGCTGGGACATATATAGGGAGGACTTTCTTACTCAACATGATAGTATGCTATCTGGTTGCTCTTTACCTTAACGTGTACACAGATTGTCTCTCAATTACATGTTGGTAAAGCCCTTAGGATATGTACTTGACTACCTGGACTATGATGTGGATCATACTAGTGGGGACATGGTAGTCCATAAGTACATCCTTCAATGTCCCTAGTCGTGGGTGTATCTAGACGGGGCATCGATATACCAGAGTAGACTAGCGTATACCTTCTCGACCCATACAGATGGGCGATGGATGATCCCATATCCATTGGTGTTTGACATCAGAGATGATATACGGGTGCTCAGTGAAGACTGGGTACACTGGACGGACTCGCCGAGAACTCCCAGATGGTATTATACCTCACGTCAGATGGCAGTTCTCTGGTGACACTGGTACAGGTTAGTCTGTTGACCCGAGATCGTCATAGAGTCTTGTGTGGTTCCCACTGTGCTTTGATTTCCATCTTACCACGTCCAAGAGGGCGTGCAAAACGGTGGTTTTTGGGTACAGTCCCGAGTCACATGGAGGCAATGAGCAATAGGAGGGGATTCGTCTCTCCCGGTATAGGGAGTTGATGTTGTGCTGTGTTCGATTAGCTATAACAGGAAATCCCTGGCCAGGGTTGCTGAGATTTACTGGTAAGTGTTACCAGTAGTTTCTCGAATTGTTATAGACCTCATATCGACACGACTTATCGAGCTATTGGGGTCTGACGTTTACCACCCCTAGGCGGGATATGCGACAGATCAGACGATCAGACCGGACTGTACGGTAGTGTTACTGGTTGGATTCACTGGAGTGTGAGCGGGCTTGCTCGTCGATCTTCAGATCGCTCAATACCCGGGTGGCCGTTACGTTTAGCAGACCGCTTGCGGCTTGTGGATGCTTGATATGATCATCATCTGCTGCCGGCGTATTGACGAGTCTTTAGAGTCCTACACAGAGGTTTCCTGGCTCAAGCGAAACGAAATAGGAGCGCATATGAGATATGTGCGGGGCCGAGAATGATACCAGTATGTGATACCGTATTTCATTCTCGCGATCAATGTGTCGAATGGTTGTATGCGATATAACCTAGTTATCGATTCAAGCGTTGATTCGATAAGCCGATACATTGGATACTAGTCGGTTATATGTGATATGACTGGATCGTTAAATCAAGTGTTGATTTAATGATTTAATGTATAATTATATATTTGATATGTTACTTTTCATTAACTAGTATTGGTTCACTTTAGATGGATATTCTCACTCGGATGTGCGCATTATATATGTGATATGATTTTGTGCACATGCTTGTATCATGTTTGATGATACATGTTTACTTGGTTAAGTGTAAAGAATTAAACCATGGTTAAACTTATGATTAGGGTTTTATATCCTTTTCTCATTTATTTATCTATTTATTCATTTTGGAAAATAGATGGAAAAAGGAGAAAAGAATGGTGGCTTTTTTTGTTGTTTAGTGGAAGCTTCATGAAACCTTAACCCTAACCATTCCTTTAACCTTGGTCAATTCTCTACACATAACCATAGTTACAATTATGATAAGGATTGTTTTTCTTTTCTTTTCCAATTAATCTTATCATAATATTCTTCTTCTTCTTCCTTGAACTCAAGAAGAAACCTTCACTTCATCAATGGTGGATTGATGAAATGAGTGAGAAATCCAAAACTAAAGTCTACCCACTTCCTATTTCTTCATCCTCTACCTCTTGCCAAGTAGTAGAGTGTGTTTTCTTCACAAGTTTCTTGACTTGGTGAAGTCGGAGCTTGATTTAGCGATGCCTCGACGTAGATCATCTTCGGCATGGACATCGACGACCTAGCTTGCCCATTCTCCGACGAAGCCGACGCTAGAGCCCGGATTTGATTTGGACAGCAGAGAGGACCTCATCTCGGAGCCGTGGAGGTGGAGGACCGGATCTACAAAGGTTGTATTTCCGTATCTCTTAGTTAAGTGTTAACTAGTTAGCTTTTTCGCCTAGTTTTCTAGCAAACGATCCGTAGTCGGGTCTCTCGGCACCTAGAATTTTTGGAATTGGCATGTTCGATGCCTTGTGAGACCTCTTGAGAGTGCCTAGGAACCCTACAGTGGTATCAGAGCCTCGCTAGAGCCTTAGGCGAAGTCTAGACGGATTTTGAAGTCCGAACGACCCGAAACCCCAACCGGAAAATGCTCTCTGGACGTTTTCTGAAAATGTGGATTTTTTCAAATTGAAAATTGCTAAAAAATTCAGCAGGAAAAAATAAGAATTATGATGCAAATTTTTTTCGATGAACAGTACAAACCGCGGCAGAAGCCTGCATTCTGCGGCGGTTCCGCGGCGGAATGATGACGTCATCGTACACTGTTTGCACAGTAACTCCTATTATTTTATGCTGGATTTTCTGGGTATTTTTAAAATTTATTCCAGAGTTGTATTTTCTGGGATTATTTTGGGGATTCGGTGTTTCGATCGGAGTATCAAATTTTGTCTGTGTGGCTTTCCGGATAAATTTTAGAATATGTTAAAAAGTTCGACCGGATATAAATACCCAATTTTTCCCCTGTCGGGAAATTTCCAAGTGTTGGATTTTTCCGTAGTTTAACGACGCTCTAAGTAGTGCAAGTAACGCGATGGTCCCTCTAGAAGACAACAAACCTTAACTCGATTATGTGACCGTCTTGAACTGCCCTTTGAACCTTCGGGTTTGGGGCAGTACGGCGTGCCACATGTGAGGCGTTGGCTTGACCCTTCTACGGCTGGACCGTTGGTACTGAGGCACGAACTGAATGTTTTTAGACTTATTTCATGTGTTGATCTGTATTGGGAAAACTTGGGTGTTCGAATGTTCAATCGGAAAGTTTAACATTTTCTGTTTATCCGGAATGTGATACAACAATTGGAATTCACAAAAGTTATGAGATAACTAAATGAATGTTATAAACATAGCAGTTTAGTCTCAGTTAATCGGTTGCCACGGAATTTTGATGTGATCAAAAGTCCGTCGCAATCACGTAGCGTACGCGGATATTCGCCGGTAAACTTAATAGACAGCCTCACTCCATAGCCCCGACCAAGTGACTGTAGGAGAACCCCGTCGCCGAAAGCATCCGTTCGGGTGCTCGCGGTAGCGGTGTTCCGCCTTGGTGCACTTCGTCGACGGTATCGGGGGTGCGGCCGCCTACTAAAGTTTGCGACGAGTATTCGATCAGAATGTCGGGAATCTTGTTGAATTACCCGACTTGATATTGAAAAGAGTTTTCGATAATGAGACTAAAATGCGGGGTTTATAATTGTTAAGCATGCGATATCTAAGGAATTCATTTGGTCAGGCATGCGATGTCTGAGATGGTTGCGGATTCCAACTGTTGTAGTTTTACACTTTCTTTTCTGTGACCGTAAGTGTAATATGTGATATTGCCGGTTTCGTTGCTATATGTCAACGACAATTGGGATGGACATATTTACTTACGTTGATGACATGGGATGTTATGTGTTGCTGTATATGTTATATTGGATCGTCGTCTTTGAATAGCCGGGGGTTTTTATGTGAGATGAGTGTTTTTTTTCATTTTCATTTATGTAAAAACTTGTATGTAATATTCTTTTATTGGGGCACTTCCAGGTTGCGGAAGATGTCACCCTTTGTATATTATTTACTTTTCCGCACTAGGATAGACCCAAGGAGGGGAGCACAAGTAATCGGGTTCTGGGGTCCAGTGGGAGACCATCTCGAGGAGTCGAGTCCGGGTCTCCTAACCCTAGAATTGGTAGGGTTGCTTGCCGCTCTCGTAGGGGTCTAGGGGTGTGGGTTTGGCTATTCATCACGACCGTGGAATCCGTGTTTTATACTGGCTCGTATTGAAAACACGGACGTCCTAGTATATCCAATATTTCATATGTTTCTTCTGCTGCGATATCTGTGATGTGATCATGTGATGTTCTATGATAGATACAATATATAGTATATATGATATATTATATAGACGTTACTTATGTTTTACACCCGCGCTAGCCCTGCCCCGCTCTGCCGTTAGTTACCTAACCTAACGGTGCACGAGGGGACATCGAGGCGAATGCGGATGGCATAAGTGTACGTCGTATTTATCTGTGATGTTTAGGTATTTAAATGATGGGACTTCATTAATGTGATTAATGAAATAAAAGAAACCTAAAGATGTTGTAGAATCGAATTTCAAAATAAAACAGGTAGCTACAGTTCTTGCTTTGCACAGCGATATATATGATATATCCCGCACCTTATTTGCTGAGGAAAGGACCGAGATCCCTTCACCGGGAGTGACTCCTTTAGCAATAACTGGCAGATGCTACACACTCGGTTTGTCTTTTGATTGCTTTTAAGTGTTTTTGCTTTGCACAGTGATATATATGATATATCCCGCACCTCATTCGACGAGGAAAGGACCGACGATCCCTTCACCGGGAGTGACTCCTTTAGCAAAACAAGAAAAGCCTCAAAAGCACTCCATTTCAAAATTCATTCGATCCTACAACGATATCAAGTTCATTACGCAATAGGTTTTCATAAAAACCTGTCGTAGCCCTCCGTCATTTCAGATAAGTGCTGTTTAGTATTCGTGCTGCGTTTGTTGGCCTCCGTCAAGGCGCAGTGTGCGGTAGCTAACCAGTATTTATCTGCTTATGCATATGATGCAAATTGAGTTAGGGTAGTCGTGCGGCCTTGTTGACCTCCGTCAAGGGTCGTGCGGGTGGGTTTAATTCGATCAAGAAATGACGGGTTGAACTTGACTAGTAGCCTATGGTTTGTTGGCCTCCGTCAAGGTCATAGGGTGCTAGGGGCAAAATATTATCGGGAATTTCAAGTGTTGAAATTTGCAATGAGATTGCATACCTTCTATGAGATAGTTGGATCCCGATACCCGCTGCGAGTAATTGTTACTCCTGGGAGAGTTTTATACATTACAATTAGCCGATCAAGTAGGTGTCTAGAAAGGTGTCAACGGGGTTACGCCTCTGGGAAAACGAGGTTTACATTAATTAGGTTCGTGCGAAAGCACGGGGGACCTCCCTCAAAGTACCGACACTGGCCTGGCTGAAAGATTGGCGAACTTGTAGTGTGTAATTAATCCCGGCTAGTCTTTCCTTTTAGGGTTTGAAGGAAGATTTGATAAAAAGCAGTGGGAGCCATCCTGATTAGATAAAATAATAACCAATCTATTCTTGCAAGAGCGCACGCTGAGTGTTTTCTTCTCTCTCTCTCCAGGTAGCGACCATATCACGCCTTAATCAAGATAATAATACGGATTATTGACCGAACCCGCTTGTTATACTGAGCTGGGGAACGTTGGTCCCGCTCCAACTTATAATTGTTATAAGACAGAGCAGGAAATTGGGGAATACCAGATTTCCCGTGCCGCCCAAACGAAGAGAGTGCATGCTGATGCATCATCTTCGGGTGTGTTCATTACAAGAACTGTTTCTCAGTATCCTTTACGTCCTGGGTATGTGATACCGGATCAGGATCCCAGATATGTAATCTGTTACATAGGGCTACAGATAGGTAGAGAACTGAGAACGGGTGATAAGTTTCATGAGGCAGAAAACGGGGCAAGTGTTGCAGCCAAGTCTGTTGGTCACTGTCACCCTGTATTACAATACATTGATTCTGAACGAATGTTGTTAGATACCGAACCTGATATACAAAATCATATCTATCTCTTTATTTGTAAAGAAATGATAAAATTTTGTATAGATGGATAATGTTTTGAACATTTCCTATATCAAAAGTTGATCGGTTCAGGCACGTTATCTAAAAACATTAATGTTCTAAATCAAACTACAGTTCTTAGTATACGGAACACACACAAGAGGAAGAGTTCAGAAATGAACGAATTCTTCTTGAGGTATTGTAGACTAGGTCATATCAATGCGACCCGACAAGCTAAGTTCCAAATAGATGCATATTTAAAACTGTTTGAATTTACATCTTATGAAACTTGCCAGTCATGTCACAAAGATAAGATGACCATAGCTCCGTTTACTGGAAACAGAGAAAGAGTTAGTAAACTCTTGGGATGATACATGTTGATGTATGTAAGGTCCCCTGTCTACACATGCCAAGACCGGTTCTTTGTACTCATTACATTCTCTGATAATCTCTCAAGATTCAGACATATGTTCCTGTTGAAACACAAGTCCGAACCTTTTGAGATATTCACGGAATATAAGTTAGAAGTAGAGAACCAAAATACGGGTATAAGTATTATGTCCTTTGATGTGATCGAGGAGGAGAATACTTGAGCACGAAAATCCTGGATTATTCCAAAAGAGAATGAGATTCTCTCTCAGCATTACTCCTCCGTATACACCATAGCACGATGATATATCGGGGCGGAGCAATCTCACCCTATATGATAAGGTGTGCTCTATGATGAGTACTACTGAGTTTCCTATTTCCTTTTGGGAGTTATGCACTTGAGAAGCTGCATACCTATTGAATAGGGTTCGAATCAAATCAGTTACCTACCACTTCATATGTGATATGGAAAGGGAAGAGCCCATGTCTTAAGCTAGTTAAGATTTGGGGATGTCCGGGCTATGTCTAAAAGCAAAATCCGGACAAGCTCGAGGCAAGGACTGTTATGTAGAACTGGAAATGTTCCAGCTATACAAACTGCAGCTGATGATTTGATAGAACCAAGGGATTCAGTAGATACCAACGAACCTCAGCCTCTCCGCCGATCTAGTAGGGTTCCTCACCCACCTGAGAGATACTTCGGTTTCTCTATGACAGTGGGAGCGAGGATTGCATCATGAGATGATGACCCAACTAGCTTCGAGCTGGCCATCGAGAGTAAGACTCTGTAAGAATGGCTGGATGTTTAGCGATCTGAGATGGAATCCATGTACACCAACAAAGTATGGACTTTGGTTGCAATATCTGAAGGGTTAAATCCCCATCAGGAGCAAGTATATCTTGAGAAGATTACTTGGTGTAGATGGAAAAGTTGAGACTTTTAAAGCTAGACTTGTTAAAAGTTTGCATCATTGACCAGGTGTGGATAATGATGAAACCTTTTCAAGTAGCTATGCTTAAGTCCATCCAGATCCTACTTGTTACGGCTACATACCATGACTGCGATATCTGGTGGTTGGGTGTCTTGACTGCTTTTCTAAATGATAATTTAGAAGAGAGCGTCTATAAGTACACAGCCAGAGGGCCTCGTAGACAGTGGGAGCAGCAGAAACGTGTGTAAGATGCTTTATAGGATAAAGCAGGCATCGCGGAGTTGGAACATCTGTTTTGATGGATTACTCAAAGAGTTTGACATCATCAAAATGGTAGATGAACCTTGTATAAACAAAAAGGTAGTAGGGAGTATGGTGACGATCCTCGTAGAGTACGTGGATGACATACTCTTGATAAGAAAAGAGTTTCTTATTCTACGCTCGGTCAATCTCCGCTTATCACTAGGATTCTCCATATAGGATCAAAGTGATACCTCCTAAATCCTGGGTTTTGGATCTATGAGATAGATCTAAATGGATATTAGGACACTTACTAGTTATAGTGAGATGGTATCAGTTGATCCTGGGGAGAATCACTGGAAGTGTTCCAGGGTGATAAAGACGACTGAATGTCAGTCGCAGGCATTGTCTTTATCCTCAGTAAAGGGACGGTATGTTGGAAGAGTTCCAAGCTAGATACCGTGACATACTAGACGATAAAGGCAGGATACATCGCTACTTAAGATGCTACCAAAGAGGCTGTTTGGGTGTATATAGGTTCATAAGATGAACTATGCTCCTCCCATTGTGAGACAATGGAGTTGTGGCTTATGCCAAGGAACGCAGGTCCCATCAGTGATCCAGACTTATTCTAAGGCAGCATCTCCTGATCATGGAGATAGTTGATCTCCAGGGAGATCGAGGTTAGGAGAGTAGACTCAGAGGACAACACAGCGGATCCACTCACAAAGGCCTGTTCCCAGAGAGAGAATTTTATGGGATGGTTGAGTATGAGATACTGCAACCACTGCTACAGATGGCCCTAGTGCAAGTGGGAGATTGTTAGTTATATGTATGCCGTAGAGGGCATTACTGTACATAGGATGTATATTGTAGTGGATGCTGGGACATATATAGGGAGGACTTTCTTGCTCAACATGATAGTATGCTATCTGGTTGCTCTTTACCTTAACGTGTACACAGATTGTCTCTCAATTACATGTTGGTAAAGCCCTTAGGATATGTACTTGACTACCTGGACTATGATGTGGATCATACTAGTGGGGACATGGTAGTCCATAAGTACATCCTTCAATGTCCCTAGTCGTGGGTGTATCGAGACGGGGCATCGATATACCAGAGTAGACTAGCGTATACCTTCTCGACCCATACAGATGGGCGATGGATGATCCCATATCCATTGGTGTTTGACATCAGAGATGATATACGGGTGCTCAGTGAAGACTGGGTACACTGGACGGACTCGCCGAGAACTTCCAGATGGTATTATACCTCACGTCAGATGGCAGTTCTCTGGTGACACTGGTACAGGTTAGTCTGTTGACCCGAGATCCTCATAGAGTCTTGTGTGGTTCCCACTGTGCTTTGATTTCCATCTTACCACGTCCAAGAAGGCGTTCAAAATGGTGGTTTTTGGGTACAGTCCCGAGTCACATGGAGGCAATGAGCGATAGGAGGGGATTCGTCTCTCCCGGTATAGGGAGTTGATGTTGTGCTGTGTTCGATTGGCTATAACAGGAAATCCCTGACCAGGGTTGCTGAGATTTACTGGTAAGTGTTACCAGTAGTTTCTCGAATTGTTATAGACCTCATATCGAGCTATTGGGGTCTGACGTTTACCACCCCTAGGCGGGATATGCGACAGATCAGACGATCAGACCGGACTGTACGGTAGTGTTACTGGTTGGATTCACTGGAGTGTGAGCGGGCTTGCTCGTCGATCTTCAGATCGCTCAATACCCGGGTGGCCGTTACGTTTAGCAGACCGCTTGCGGCTTGTGGATGCTTGATATGATCATCATCTGCTGCCGGCGTATTGACGAGTCTTTAGAGTCCTACACATAGGTTTCCTGGCTCAAGCGAAACGAAATAGGAGCGCATATGAGATATGTGCGGGACCGAGAATGATACCAGTATGTGATACCGTATTTCATTCTCGCGATCAATGTGTCGAATGGTTGTATGCGATATAACCTAGTTATCGATTCAAGCGTTGATTCGATAAGCCGATACATTGGATACTAGTCGGTTATATGCGATATAACCGGATCGTTAAATCAAGTGTTGATTTAATAATTTAATGTATAATTATATATTTGATATGTTACTTTGCATTAACTAGTATTGGTTCACTTTAGATGGATATTCTCACTCGGATGTGCGCATTATATATGGGATATGATTTTGTGCACATGCTTGTATCATGTTTGATGATACATGTTTACTTGGTTAAGTGTAAAGAATTAAACCATGGTTAAACTTATGATTAGGGTTTTATATCCTTTTCTCATTTATTTATCTATTTATTCATTTTGGAAAATAGATGGAAAAAGAAGAAAAGAATGGTGGCTTTTTTTGTTGTTTAGTGGAAGCTTCATGAAACCTTAACCCTAACCATTCCTTTAGTTACAATTATGATAAGGATTGTTTTTCTTTTCTTTTCCAATTAATCTTATCATAATATTCTTCTTCTTCTTCCTTGAACTCAAGAAGAAACCTTCACTTCATCAATGGTGGATTGATGAAATGAGTGAGAAATCCAAAACTAAAGTCTACCCACTTCCTATTTCTTCATCCTCTACCTCTTGCCAAGTAGTAGAGTGTGTTTTCTTCACAAGTTTCTTGACTTGGTGAAGTCGGAGCTTGATTTAGCGATGCCTCGACGTAGATCATCTTCGGCATGGACATCGACGACCTAGCTTGCCCATTCTCCGACGAAGCCGACGCTAGAGCCCGGATTTGATTTGGACAGCGGAGAGGACCTCATCTCGGAGCCGTGGAGGTGGAGGACCGGATCTACAAAGGTTGTATTTCCGTATCTCTTAGTTAAGTGTTAACTAGTTAGCTTTTTCGCCTAGTTTTCTAGCAAACGATCCGTAGTCGGGTCTCTCGGCACCTAGAATTTTTGGAATTGGCATGTTCGATGCCTTGTGAGACCTCTTGAGAGTGCCTAGGAACCCTACACTTCGGTCTTCGTCTCCACTCCGATCTCCCGCGGAATCTCCGTCCGTCTCCTCCTTGTCGGAAAAGGGCACCATGTAGCCGGAATCTTTTACGGGCTCCCACCTCTGGACCGAGGCAACTCGGGCGCGAAGTTGGCTAGCCGACGCGTCCAAGATTTGCTGTAGGCAAGTGTAGAAAACATATCTCTTTGGGCTTTTAGTTGCCTTGATGGAGGAATGAGGTTGAGAATTGAACTTGGGAATTTTGGTGGCAATGAAAAATGAGATGAATGATAATTTTCCCACCCTCACAAAATTATCTTCTCTCTCTCTCCCTTTCAAAGTGGCCGGCCCTATCCTCCATGGTGGAGATAATGGAATGATCTATTCCATGGAGAAAAGAAAATATAAAGATAGACTAAAATCACACTCATCTCACTTATCAATCCTTTCTACAAACCATCACATGAAAGCAATGAATAAGACTAGAAAAGAATCTCATGATGAGGAAGCCACACTAATGCAAGAAACCCCTCCACAAAATTTTATTTGCAAATGTGCAAATAACACCCTCCAACGGAAAGTCCGGCCGTGAAGGAATAAAAGAAAACCGGCCGGAACGGAATGCAAACTGGCAACTTCAGAAAACTGATCCCGTAATAAATTACAGAAAAAACCCCGCTACTACAAATACATGCCCTCATTTGTACACTCACTGAACACAAATGCAAAGAGACAATATCTACACTATCTAATACTAGGATCCGGCTTAAGCAAAAGCCGGCTAGTAAAAACCCGTCCGATCACGATCCGTGCAATACCGCACGTATCTGATCGAACCCTGCCATATCTCCATACGGCCTCTACAGCGTTTCGCCCGAAACCTGAGTAACTGAGTGTGGTGGACTCTAAAGACTCGTCAATACTATGGCTGTGGATTTAACCACTAGCACGTCAGAGGTATCAGCCATACGTGACGGGCCACCAGCTATTGACCAAAAGGGACGTCGATGAGCGAACTCATCCTGACACCCTACTGAGCCTGTCAGTGACAATATACGTACAGTCCGGTCCGTTCGTCTATGAGCATCGCATGGCGGGCCTAGGGGGTTGGTAAAAGTCAGACCCCCAATAGCGGTACAAGTCGTGTCGGAGTGTAGCCCAGAACACCCTGAGATACTACTGGAATACCTACCAGTAAAACTCCTTCCTTGGCCAAGGACTTTTCATGTACTGGCTCTCCTAGACACAGCGCGACCTCATCCCTAATACCGGGAGAGACGAACCCCTGCAGATCCGCTCACTGCCTCCATGTGGCTCGGGACTGTACCCAACTAAAACCTGTTTGCACGACTCCTTTGAGCCGTGTTATGGTAGTAATCAAAGCACAGTGGGAACTCACACGAGACAAATGACGATCTCAGGTCGATGAACTAACCTGTACACATGTCACCAGGGAACTGCTATCTGACGTCAGGTATAATACCATCTAGCAGGTTCCCGGTGAGTCCTGTCCGGTGTACTCATAACCCAATGAGCACCTGTATACATCTTAGGTGAACCAAATGACACCAGTGGCTTGTGAGACCGGCCACCGCCCCTCGTCGGGGTTTTGACTGTATACACTAATCTACTCTGGAGAATCGATGCCCTGTCTCGAAACTCCCACGACTAGGGACCTTTTAAGGATGTGCTTATAGACTCCAGCTCTCACTTATATGATCGCCCTCATACTGCTGGTAGTCAAGCAATAATCCTAGGGGCTCTATCAACGTGTAATAGCGACTCGTAAGGTCACCTAAATCAGTACACGATGATAAATATAAACCAGATAGCATACTATCATCTCGAGTAAGACTGTCCTACTGGGATAGGTTCTCCCCTCAGTCATTGCAATCACGTGACTGTGATCCAATAATTGACTTTGAGGGCACTATCTCCAACAAATTCTTGTTATTTTGACAGAACTAAGTTCTTAACTAGGGTTAAACCCTGATTTTGTTTATTCTGAAGGAATTAAATTCCTATAACATAGGGTCAAACCCTAATTTTATCTTAAAGGAATTAAATTCCAATAATTTTGTGAGAATTAAATTCTCAAACTTCCATTCCCTCTCTATGCTTTGGATCTGCATGGCAGGATCTCAACCCAATGAGAATTAAATTCTCAATTCAAGGGGAGATGTGCACTTTGCAGATCCTCCACTAAAGAGAGAACTATGTTCTTCTTTTTAAGAGTTAAACTCTTTTGAGAATTAAATTCTCTTTTAAGGGCCTTCCCTTTCTTACCTAGGATTTTCTTCTGCAGAAGATCGAATTCTTCCAGAGTCTCAAGGCTCTATCTTTCTCTTTTCCTATCTATCGATCTCTGTCTCTCCCCATATGTGTGTCTCTTGGCTCCTATTTATAGGAGAAGAAGCAGAATCAATTAGTTTTGATATTCATTGAGAGATTTGATTTGTATTCACCATTCGTTTGGACCTTTGGATTTTAAATCCAAAGATTTTCCTTTGTTATTTCGATTAGATTTTAAGGGGAAATCTTTCAAAGTTCAAGATTTTTCCATAGATAGGTGATATTTAATAACCTTTAAATCTTTAGTCCAATCGGTTCCAAATAATCATTTTCCTTTGGAAAGATTTGAATGATCTCTTCAGAATTTAATTCTGTTAAATAAATAGGCTTTGAAAGCCGGTCACGTGTAGGCACGTGACCCCTGGTCACGTGTAGGCACGTGACCCCTGGAACGAGCTTTCTTCTTCTTTTTTGCGCTCTTTCTTCTGGCCGCTGCTTAGCCGTCACGTGCTACCACGTGACCCCTGGTGACGTGCCACCACGTGACCCCTGGTCACGTGTGAGCACGTGACCCTCGTCTGGAGTCTTTTTCTTGATTTAATCAGAGAATGAGTCCGCTGCTTTCAAATGTCACGTGCCAACACGTGACTGCTGGTCACGTGCTAGCACGTGATCCCTCCTTCGTAAGCTTTCCTGATTTTAAATCAGGAAACAAATTCCCCCACAGTGTTGTTCTCACGTGTTTGCACGTGAATGCAACGCTGTCACTTTTTGTGACCGTTGGATTCCTCTAGGGATTTGGGGAGATGAAGCGTCTCCATCACATCCTATAAATGCCCATGTCCCTTCAGAAGAGCCTCCACTTTGCTCATCTTCTTACTTTGAGAACTTTTTCCTTTGAGAATTTAATTCTCGTTTCCAGAGCTTAGTTCTCTGTCTTGAACTTTTTAGAGTTTAACTCTGTTCAAGTGACCCTTCTTCCTCAGGTAATGGTGATCGAAGCACCTTCATTTTGACAAAACTCTTTGGATTTTAAATCCATATCAAGGTTTTCACAAAGAACCCATTTTTTCTTCAAGTTTTTAAACCAAAATATGAGACCACTTAACCTTCAACAATAGATCTCTTAGGGTTTAGATGATCTTTAGGGAGATGATGATGGCGGTTAAAATCTATGGAATTTAATTCCATCCAAAAAACGTTTCTAGGAATTTAATTCCTTTTTCTTGATAAGGAATTTAATTCCTACGAAGAACTCAGTTTCTTCACATGGAGGCTTCTTAGGGTTTCCCTGCCCTCGGTTGTCCTTCTGTAATCAATGCAACAGAAGCTTTATAACAATTCTCATGACCTTTATTTCAGGTATTATGGATGCCCATATGTACGGTCTTGACGAAATCATTTCCTATGGGAACATTCGTGCACTGGGCCGCAGTCAGAACCAGAAGTTCACCAACGCTCAGTGTGCTGAGATTATGTGCCGCTTTGACGAGTACAACCATCGGCTACTCCCCCGTCGCTCTCCTCTTTTGAGACTCATCGTGCTGGCGATTTATATTCTGAGGGATTACTCTTAGATAGGGTTGAACCCTAATTTATATTCTGAGGGATTAGATTCTGTCATATGGTGAAACCCTAATTTCTTCTTTCTTAAGGGAATTAAATTCTTGTTATTTTGACAGAACTAAGTTCTTAACTAGGGTTAAACCCTGATTCTGTTCATTCTGAAGGAATTAAATTCCTATAACATAGGGTCAAACCCTAATTTTATCTTAAAGGAATTAAATTCCTATAATTTTGTGAGAATTAAATTCTCAAACTTCCATTCTCTCTCTATGCTTTGGATCTGCATGGCAGGATCTTAACCCAATGAGAATTAAATTCTCAATTCAAGGGAAGATGTGCACTTTGCAGATCCTCCACTAAAGAGAGAACTATATTCTTCGTTTTAAGAGTTAAACTCTTTTGAGAATTAAATTCTCTTTTAAGGGCCTTCCCTTTCTTACCTAGGATTTTCTTCTGCAGAAGATCGAATTCTTCCAGAGTCTCAAGGCTCTATCTTTCTCTTTCTATCTATCGATCTCTGTCTCTCCCCATATGTGTGTCTCTTGGCTCCTATTTATAGGAGAAGAAGCAGAATCAATTAGTTTTGATAAATCTTTCATTGAGATATTTGATTTGTATTCACCATTCGTTTGGACCTTTGGATTATTGGATTTTAAATCCAAAGATTTTCCTTTGTTATTTCGATTAGATTTTAAGGGGAAATCTTTCCAAGTTCAAGATTTTTCCATAGATAGGTGATATTTAATCACCTTTAAATCTTTAGTCCAATCGGTTCCAAATAATCATTTTCCTTTGGAAAGATTTGAATGATCTCTTCAGAATTTAATTCTGTTAAATAAATAGGCTTTGAAAGCCGGTCACGTGTAAACACGTGACCCCCTGGAACGAGCTTTCTTCTTCTTTTTTGCGCTCTGTCTTCTGGCCGCTGCTTAGCCGTCACGTGCCACCACGTGACCCCTGGTCACGTGTGAGCATGTGACCCTCGCCTGAAGCCTTTTTCTTGATTTAATCAGAGAATGAGTCCGCTGCTTTCAAATGTCACGTGCCAACACGTGACTGCTGGTCACGTGCTAGCACGTGATGCCTCCTTCGTAAGCTTTCCTGATTTTAAATCAGGAAACAAATTCCCCTACAGTGTTGTTCTCACGTGTTTGCACGTGAGTGCAACGCTGTCACTTTTTGTGACCGTTGGATTCCTCTAGGGATTTGGGGAGATGAAGCGTCTCCATCACATCCTATAAATGCCTATGTCCCTTCAGAAGAGCCTCCACTTTGCTCATCTTCTTCCTTTGAGAACTTTTTCCCTTGAGAATTTAATTCTCGTTTCCAGAGCTTAGTTCTCTGTCTTGAACTTTTCAGAGTTTAACTCTGTTCAAGTGACCCTTCTTCCCCAGGTAATGGTGATCGAAGCACCTTCATTTTGACAAAACTCTTTGGATTTTAAATCCATATCAAGGGTTTCACAAAGAACCCATTTTTTCTTCAAGTTTTTTAACCAAAATATGAGACCACTTAACTTTCAACAATAGATCTCTTAGGGTTTAGATGATCTTTAGGGAGATGATGATGGCGGTTAAAAATCTATGGAATTTAATTCCATCCAAAAAAAGTTTCTGGGAATTTAGTTCCTTTTTCTTGATAAGGAATTTAATTCCTACGAAGAACTCAGTTTCTTCACATGGAGGCTTCTTAGGGTTTCCCTGCCCTCGGTTGTCCTTCTGTAATCAATGCAACAGAAGCTTTATAACAATTCTCATAACCTTTATTTCAGGTATTATGGATGCCCATATGTACGGTCTTGACGAAATCATTTCCTATGGGAACATTCGTGCACTGGGCCGCAGTCAGAACCAGGAGTTTACCAACGCTCAGTGTGCTGAGATTATGAGCCGCTTTGACGAGTACAACCATCGGCTACTCCCCCATCGCTCTCCTCTTTTGAGACTCATCGTGCTGGCGATTTAGGAGGCGCTTCCTCTCTTCTGCACCGGAGTACCGCTCAGGGCATTGGACGCTGCTGAGGACAAGATACATTCGGTGTATCTGATGAGTCTAATCTCGAAGAGAAGGCGCGACAACCTCATTGATCTCTTGCACCAGACATTTCAGCAGTCGGCCGTACTTGCCGCTTATCGGAGGGTGGAGGACATTCGCGAGGACCCCGACGCTTGTGATCGTGAGAGAAAACATACTCGGGAGGTTCGAAATGCTTGGAGGATCTTGGACAAAGTTAAGCTTGAGTTTCTCAATCCGTACCCCGCGTCTGAAGTCTTACCATTGTAAACGTGTTCTCTTTATTTTGTATGAACTTCTTAAAGCATGAGTGATAAGTTTTATTATGTCTTTCTATTTCTGCATGCCTCTCTGTGGGATTTTATTATTTTGCTATTGTTGTTGTTGATGCTTCTAGCATGCAGGGTGCCATTCCATTTTTTAGTGCACGTCAAGTTTGGGGCTCACGTGCTCCATACGTGGGGTCCTTTTGATGAGGCTGTTCAAAAAACTTTCCAACGCCATATTTTTGGTGCACAATATCAGATGCAGAAAAGTAGCCTTGGAAATAGTTCTATCTCCTTGATTTCCGATGCCTTTCCTTTTTTAGGCCTTGGGAATAGCTTTAACATGCAAACTTTTCTGCGTTCAACACTTAATGCACCTCTTTATATCTGAGGCCATAGCCTTCTTTGCTCCTCACAAAGAGATTTATTTTCATTTTGGTGTGATTTGTCTTGAGAAACAACCGAGCGCTATGGCCTGCAATCGCCCTCATGCTCGTCGACAGCCATGGGAAGTTCCTATCGAGGAGATGATCCCCCGCTTTGCCACCGGATTGGTGGATCCACTCCTCACCGATGACAAATGCGACTCGGCGATGTATGAACTCTTGATCCGTAGGGGGTCCCCCCTCCCGATGGGGTCCCTCTGGCTCCGGATGATTATCGCAGCCGTGCTTGCCGACATCCCTCCTCATCCGGCGGATATGACCCTGGCGATGCTTGACGCGGCTGAAGAAAAGCTCGAGGGCTTTCACGAAGCGTGCCTGATTACTCAGGCTTTGAAGGATTGCTCAATTCACCTGCTGAGCCAAATAAAGGCCCGGCGGGCTATTATGTCTGCTTTCGCGGATATAACGCCTTGAAAAGTCGTTTTGGTGTTTTCCTGAAAATCGGTGAAAATTCGGTATTTTTCCGAAAACCGTCCTTTTTGTTATTTTGCAGTTTAGGACTAATTATATCTAATTTGGATAGGTAATTGCTAGTTTTTAGTAGAAAATGAGTTAATTATGAAATTCTGGTCGTTTAAAATTTTTCCCTAATTTTTCAATTTTTTATATTATTTTAAGCCGGTAAGAAAATACATTAAATTAGCGATAAATACAAATTTAAATGGGCTAAAATTAAGTTTTAAAATCATGTTAATTAAAATCTAGTTGTAACATAAATTTTTAGTAATTTATTTTAAGTTTTAACAAATTTTTAATATGGAAAACGAAATTTATTGAATTTTAAGCTAAAACTTGTAATTTTGGACTTGTGGGGGGTCTTTTTGCATGGGATTCTTTTTGTAACCTCTCCCACTCACCCCCACTCCCCAAGGCCGGCCCCACCACTCCTGCAGCAGCCCATTCCCCCCCTCTATTTGACTTAAACAATTGTGATTGAATGGTTTTGAATAGGATTAAAATATAGTAATTTGGGTATGGGTTTTTAGTGAGATATGAGGGCTTTGACTTTGGATTTTTCTCTCACAATTTCCTCACAACTCCCCACTTCCCTCCTCTGGCCGAGAGCTTCCCAGGTGCTGTCCCAAATTTCCCTTCTCTTTTTCTTTTCAAAATTCATCACAATTCCATCAAAATTCAACAAAAATCCATAGATTTCTTCACAAATTCAACACAAAACCCTATTCTATATCTTTTCAAGCCCACATTGGTTTATATCTTGTGGAAATGAGGCATTTTTGGAGGCAAATGATCATGCTAGATCCATAGATTGTGAGGTATAATTTCAATCTTTGGTTAAATTGTAGTTTAAAGTGTGCTAATTGAACTTTGAAAATTGTTTTAGTGTTAATTTTAGTGCTATTTGCATACTAGTTTTTTTTTAAAGTTTGTGGTTTGAAATTAATTTAGGGTTTAGAACACCATTAAGAGGTTAATTAAGCTATTTTGTTATCTAGTTATTTTGTTAGCTTAATCTAAGTGATTAACTTGCTAATTGGGCTAAAATCTAGTGTTAATTTAGTGTTAGTTTCTAATCTAGTTTTTAAAGTTCATGGTTGAATTAAACTAGGGTTTTTAGAAACCATTATTTAGTTAATTAAATCTATTTTGCTATCTAGTTGTTTGCTAATCTAAGTTAATGAGGTTACTTTATTTGTGTGGGATTCAAATTAGTGCTAATTTGGTATTGTCATGTTCAGTTTTGGTTTGAAATTGCTAATGATGAAAATCAAGAAAGGTTTTGTTTATGGAAATTAGGTTTTTAAGCATTGCTAATGGTTTAAAACTAATATAATGGCTATCTAGTGGGTTAGTTGGATGTTGTGTTGGATTGTGAGCACTTTATCGCATAACGGCGATGTTGCGTCGTTTTTTTAGAATGTTTGTGCTTACTAGTTTTGTGATAAAAGTATGTGATAAATTAGTTTTGATATCTTGATGATTGTATTGGCTTATCCTATGCCATTTAGGATGCGTGAGTGCGGATTTTTGAGTAGTCGGGTTTTAGTTTTGCCGGGCGACCAAATTGGCGATTTTTGCAGTTTTTGCGATTTTCACGTGTGTTCCGCGCACCTCGTGCACGTTGTACCTAGCTAGTGAACGTTGGTATTTTCGTTAGGGAATTGTGTCGTTCTTGATTTGTAACCCTATGTTTGTATTGATGTAAATTCCAGGTTCGGTCGCGGAGACGTCAGACGCGGCACGAAAGGGGAAAGCGGTGATTGGACGTGACTAGCTAGGGATTCCCGTGAGTAGATGTAACATCTACGGGGGACTATCGTTGGATGGCGCAAGCCGCCCGATAGTTTTAGTAACTTAAAAGATTCTTAGTGATGTTAGTAATTAGGGGTGTAATACTTATATGATTATTTGCTGCATCCATGCCTTATATTGAGATACATATGCGAACCCATTTTATAGGATACCTGCACCATTGCCAGGGTTTTTATATGCAGCACGAGCACTATTCATGCTTACACACACGCCCTGGTAATTGCCATGCCACCACACTAGATAACCTATAATTTGAAACCTTTTACTAATTGATGCTTAAACCTGTGCTATTGCCTTTAATTCCTTAAAATGAAATCGTAGGATTGCCATTCATGTGCATATACCTCATCATATTATTTGTTCATGCCTAGTCTATTAATCATACATCGTAGCTTAATTATTGATATCATATCCATTCATCACCATTGATATATGCACTTATGAGGATTTCTTGAGATTTTATGATATTTCTGGATTTCGGGGGAAAGCCGCAAAATTTCTAAACTTATTATGTTTTTAAAATATGTAATTGCGGTTTTCTAGTGATGTAAAGTGTCGTCCACCATGAGTTTGCTGTGGTTTTCGAGATCCGTGTCGAGGAGTGGAGGAACCGTCATGGGTACATGGTGGGCCCGGTATGGTACCCCGGGGCAAGATGAATGTGGTGTTGACGTTGAGCCTGGCAGGGGACGGATTACCTACCGGTGACTGTTTGGCACGGCGGATATCCAGAGGATACCGACCGTGGCCGCGAGATGATGAGATTTTGATATTGAGCTGGGTCAGCCGGATGGCTGAGGCCAGAGATACTATGACATGGATATATGAGATTTGTGATAGTTTTGAGGTGTCGTTGCTGGACACAGGTTATTGTTGATTCTATTGGTATTGTGCTGGTATTTCAAAAGAGATTCTTAAAAGGAAAAACATAATTTCTTATACTTACACATTCAGATCACGAGTTGACTCGCATTGCATTCATACCTGCTAGTATATTCATATTGCATACATACTTGCCATTATGTCCTGCCTTACCATTATTTAGATGCTAGGATGCTTGTGTGCATGCATACGATAGCCTGTGTAGATGTTATTTATTACTCACGAGTTGGCAACTCATCCCCGTTGTGCCATAGCCTTTTTCAGGTCCGCTCCGTCAGTACAGTAGCGGCAGGCGCACTTGCTTCTTTTGCCTGGACTCGAGGTTTTGCTCTTAGGTGGGTTATATTATTATTTTTGCACCACCTTGTATATTCTTTGTATCTAGAGTACTCCATCTACTGTATCTACCAGTATTATTGTATATTGACCTAGAGATAAGACTGTGAGGTTTGTGGACTTTTATGATGTATTTTGGGGTCGAGCTCACTTGAGTCGACATGCTATTTTTCTTATGCTTCATTACGATTATTTCGCATGTTGTTGCTTTATATTGCGTGGGATTTGTGGCCGCCTTGTGGCGAAGAGCTTGCTCCCGCTTGGGGATGCCTTATTTGTTGGATTCATATATATTCTTGTTGTACCCATTTTGGGGGCCAGTATTTACAAAGGAGACTCTGCCGAAATTTTCGGAAAAATTGGTATTGTTTTTAAAAAGGGTTTTACATGACTTATTTGATAAACTCGCTTTCAATTGATTGGGTTTTCTTCACTCTTTTGCTTATTTGGTTTTGGTTTTCTGGGCTTTGGCTTACTTAATTTACGGACGTCTTGAGACGTTTCGTAAACTTAAGTGCCAGTCACGTTCCGTACCCTGCGGGTCGTGACAAAGTTGGTATCAGAGCGATAGGTTTTACCTTTTTGAGTGTAGGATGACCCTTGGTAGATGGAGTAAGTGACTTAAGCAGGGTAACGTAGCGTGCGTATGTCCGCGGCATACTTGCGATACGGTACTCCGCCTAAGTGACTTTAGGATTCTTGCTTGAAATTCCTTCTTCAATTCCGTGTATCCTATGATTCTTTTGCACTGTTCTTATTATCCTTTTTCTGTACCAGCCACTATGCCGCCGAAGGCTACGAGGGCATAGAGGGCTGCCGCCCGAGACGAGATTCGAGCTGGCTCGTCCGAGACTAGGACTGAGCAGGGTGGTATGCCTACGCCGCAGGGACAGACCGATCCACCTTCCCCAGGCCGTATGGATAGGCTCGAGACTGGTATGGAGGAGTTGCGACAGATGATGGGGGGCATGCAGGAGCTACGTCAGATGGTAGGATCCCTAGTTGCAGCCAGTCGTACACCGAGGCCGGATGACGCGCCTACTACATCACAGACGACCATGATACCTGCTCCTACTACTACCACCGTGGCCATTCCGGTTTCACTACAGGATTTCATGAGGCTGAGACCTCCAGTATTCACCGGCACCAAGGCAGCGGAGGATCCCCAGACGTTCCTTGACAGTTTAGCCAGGATCTGCCGTTCGCTGAGATGTTCGGATGATCGATGGGTAGAGCTTGCGAGTTTCCGACTAGAGGGTCTCGCGCAGACATGGTGGGAGTCAGTCTTGAGAGGTCGAGCTGCAGGTCTACCGCCTATGACGTGGGCCGAGTTTACAGCGGTCTTTCTAGCTCGTTTCCTCCCAGAGAGCGTTCGTGACGCAAGAGCTCGTAGCTTCGAGGCCTTAGTCAAGACATCTGGGATGACGGTGTCTGAGTATGACATCCAGTTTACACAGTTATCCCGATATGCTCAGTATTTGGTGGATACCGAAGAGAAGATGGTGAAGAGGTTCGTACAGGGACTTGATGCCCAGCTATATCTTGCCATTGGTGCCCAGCACTACGACACTTATTCAGCTGCTATGGATACGGCATTGCGGATGGAAGCACGCATATCATAGACTTCGGCTGTTTCTGGGCCGAAGAGGATTCGCACCGATGTACCGTCACAGAGGCAGCGCGCCAGATTCTTTCCGAGAGATAGGCCTGGCAGAGGATTTGGACGGGGACAGTTATATGGTTCTTATCCCCAGGGACAGCAGCCGTCGCCAGGGTGTTTTGGGTGCGGGAGTCCGCACCATCTTGTCAGAGACTGTCCGGCGAGACGACAGGGAGCGGCGACCGTTCCGCATGTGACCCTACAACCATCACCACCCCCTTATCAGAGAGCCCTACTTCCTACCACAGGCGATGCTCCACGCCAGTTAGGTGCACCCAGAGGCTGTAGACGCGGCGGTCCTGTTCAGAGAGGACGAGGAGGAAGAGGCCGAGGTCGAGGTCAGCCCGCTATCGGTGGAGGACATGCCCGAGTATTTGCTTTGACACCGCAGGATGCGCAGGCATCCAATGCCGTTGTGACAGGTACCTTGCCAGTTTGCTCTTTCGACGCATGGGTATTATTTGACCCAGGTTCCACACATTCGTACGTCTCTGCACACTTTGCACCGATGTTGGGCCGTGAGTCATCGTCGTTAGATCAGCCGCTTGTTGTTATTACCCGGTAGGCGAGTCGTTTGTCGCTCGTTTTGTATTTCGATTGTGTTCCGTTCGTATCAGGGAGAGGGATTCATCGGTTGATTTGATTCTCCTCGATATGTTGGACTTTGATGTGCTTCTGGGCATGGATTGGCTAGCCACCTGTTATGCTTCGGTGGACTGCCGTGAGAAGGCAGTCATATTTAGCTTTCCGGGGGAGTCAGTCCTTGTTATTCAGGGAGACCGCAGCGTCACCCTTCCCAGCTTGATTTCGTCTCTTCGCGCTGGTCAGCTCTTGCGGAAGGGATGTCAGGGATTCTTAGCGTATATTTGCGATACTCGAGCTGCAGAGGTTCCGTTGGACCGGGTCCCGGTTGTTTGTGAGTTCCCTGATGTTTTCCCTGATGAGCTACCTGGGCTACCACCTGAGCGTGATGTTGAGTTCTGCATTGATTTGATTCCCGGCTCGGGGCCTATTTCTATACCGCCTTATCGGATGGCCCCGGCAGAGCTTCGAGAGCTGAAGGATCAGTTGCAGGAATTGTTAGATAAGGGGCTTATTCGACCTAGTGTTTTTCTGTGGGGTGCTCCGGTCCTGTTTGTCAAGAAGAAGGATGGAAGTTTGCGCTTATGTATCGACTACCTCCAGCTGAACAAAGTTACCTTTCGGAACAAATATCCGTTGCCACGCATTGATGATTTGTTCGACCGGCTTCAGGGTGCGGGATATTTTTGGAGGATCGACTTGCGATCAGGATACCATCAGCTGCGAGTTCGACAAGAGGATATACCGAGGACAGCTTTCCGCACGCGCTACGGCCACTATAAGTTTTTGGTGATGTCGTTCGGACTCACCAACGCCCCAGCAGCATTCATGGATTTGATGAACCGTACATTCAGGCCGTATCTTGACTTGTTCATCATCGTTTTTATCGACGATATCTTGGTGTACTCCCGGAGCAGAGAGGAGCACGAGCAGCACTTGCAGATTACGTTACAGACTCTGAGGGAGCACCAGCTGTTCGCAAAGTTCTCCAAGTGTGCATTCTGGCTGGACAGCGTCGGATTCTTGGGTCACGTGGTTACGAGAGACGGCATTTGTGTGGACCCGAAGAAGATTGAGGCTGTTCAGCAGTGGCCCCGACCTACATCGGTTACTGAGATCCGTAGCTTTCTAGGCCTGGCGGGCTACTATAGGCGTTTTGTACAGGACTTCTCCCGTATAGCTGCACCTTTGACCGGTTTGACCCGGAAGGGAGTTCCTTTCATTTGGACGGAGGAGTGCGAGCACAGTTTTCAGCAGCTACGGACTCGTTTGACTACGGCGCCGGTATTATCTTTGCCTTCGGGATCAGGCGGATTTGTGGTCTACTGTGATGCTTCGCGAGTGGGATTAGGATGCGTATTGATGCAGCATGGCCGGGTGATCGCATATGCTTCTCGGCAGTTGAAGAAGCATGAACAGAACTACCCCACTCATGATTTGGAGATGGCTGCAGTGGTCTTTGCATTGAAGATTTGGCGACATTACCTATACGGCGAGTCGTGTCAGATATTCACCGATCATAAGAGCTTAAAGTACATATTTCAGCAGCGAGACCTAAACCTCAGACAGCGTCGTTGGATGGAGTTGGTGAAAGACTACGACTGCGAGATCTTATATCACCCAGGCAAGGCGAATGTGGTGGCAGATGCGTTGAGTAGGAGGCCCGGGGGTAGTCTATCCTTTTTGCGCGCAGTGCAGAGGCAGTCGTCAGCAGATTGGCAGATGTTATGTGACAGCCGAGTTGAGTTCGAGTTCACTCAGACAGGGGGACAGCTCGCGCATGTTCGTGCATGCCCACAGTTGCTTGACCGTATATATGAGGCACAGCGCAGCGACGACCGTTGCTCAGAGATCATGGCACAGATGGGACAGGGCAGATTTTCCGAGTTCGTGATTGATGATCAGGGGATTTTACGATATGGATCTAGACTGTGCGTACCAGATGCTGATGGATTGCGGCGCGACATTCTTGAGGAAGCACACCGATCAGTGTATAGTGTCCACCCCGGTTCCACCAAGATGTACCATGATATGAGAGAGACCTACTGGTGGGACGGGATGAAGAGGGACATTGCGGAGTTTGTATCGAGATGCCTAACTTGTCAGCAAGTCAAGGCCGAGCACCAGAGGCCCGCAGGAGAGCTACAGCCGTTACCCATTCCAGAGTGGAAATGGGAGCAGATTTCGATGGACTTCGTTGTGGGTCTACCCAGGACCAGTCGAGGGTACGACTCCATCTGGGTGATCGTAGATCGATTGACGAAAGCGGCTCACTTCCTGCCAGTGAAGACGACTTTCAGCTTCGCTCAGTATGCTCAGCTCTACATTGACGAGATCGTGCGACTACATGGCGTACCGACTTGTATTGTGTCAGATCGAGGCACCCAGTTCACCAGCCGACTATGGCAGAGACTCCAGGAGGCTTTGGGTACTCGTTTGAGCTTCAGCACAGCATTTCATCCGCAGACCGACGGACAGTCAGAGCGGACCATTCAGACTCTCGAGGACATGCTCAGAGCGTGCATTTTAGACTTCGGCGGTAGCTGGGATCGTCATTTATCTCTAGTGGAGTTCTCCTACAACAACAGCTTCCAGGATACTATTCAGATGGCACCTTTCGAGGCATTGTATGGGAGGCGATGCAGATCGCCCGTCTGTTGGACAGAGCTCAGCGAGAGCAGTATTTTGGGGCCGCAGCTTGTTGAGGAGACGACAGCGAAGATACAGTTGATCCGAGACCGGATGAGAGCGGCTCAGAGCAGGCAGAGATCGTATGCAGACAGGCGCCGTCGCAGACTAGAGTTCGCAGTTGGCGATCATGTTTTTCTGAGGGTCTCTCCGATGAAGGGCGTGATGCGATTTGGGCGGAAAGGAAAGCTTAGTCCCAGATTTGTGGGTCCCTTCGAGATTCTCGAGCGTGTCGGCGCTGTTGCATATCGTTTGGCCCTTCCACCCAGCTTTCCCGATGTTCACCCCGTCTTCCATGTTTCGATGCTCCGCAAGTACCTTCACAACCCTTCGCATGCGATTCAGCACCCGACAGTCCAGCTAGAGTGCGACCTTTCGTTTGCCGAGCAGCCGGTGGCCATCCTGGATCGGCAGGTGAAGAAGTTGAGATCGAAGATTATACCAACCGTCAAGGTCCTTTGGCGTAGCCCGAGCAGCGAGGAGGTTACCTGGGAGACCGAGGGCGAGATGAGGAAGAAATAGCCCCATCTCTTTGAAGGTACGCGTAGTTATTTTTAAATTCGGGGACCGAATTTCTTTAAGGGGGGAAGATTATAACGCCTTGAAAAGTCGTTTTGGTGTTTTCCTGAAAATCGGTGAAAATTCGGTATTTTTCCGAAAACCGTTCTTTTTGTTATTTTGCAATTTAGGACTAATTATACCTAATTTGGATAGGTAATTGCTAGTTTTTAGTAGAAAATGAGTTAATTATGAAATTCTGGTCGTTTAAAATTTTTCCCTAATTTTTCAATTTTTTTATATTATTTTAAGCCGGTAAGAAAATACATTAAATTAGCGATAAATACAAATTTA
The DNA here is from genome assembly GCA_030015575.1 of Agapanthus africanus. Taxonomy (NCBI): domain Eukaryota; kingdom Viridiplantae; phylum Streptophyta; class Magnoliopsida; order Asparagales; family Amaryllidaceae; genus Agapanthus; species Agapanthus africanus. Next base: position 622,759,427 of record CM057342.1, read on the forward strand.
AATGGGCTAAAATTAAGTTTTAAAATCATGTTAATTAAAATCTAGTTGTAACATAAATTTTTAGTAATTTATTTTAAGTTTTAACAAATTTTTAATATGGAAAACGAAATTTATTGAATTTTAAGCTAAAACTTGCAATTTTGGACTTGTGGGGGGTCTTTTTGCATGGGATTCTTTTTGTAACCTCTCCCACTCACCCCCACTCCCCAAGGCCGGCCCCACCACTCCTGCAGCAGCCCATTCCCCCCCTCTATTTGACTTAAACAATTGTGATTGAATGGTTTTGAATAGGATTAAAATATAGTAATTTGTGTATGGGTTTTTAGTGAGATATGAGGGCTTTGACTTTGGATTTTTCACTCACAATTTCCTCACAACTCCCCACTTCCCTCCTCTGGCCGAGAGCTTCCCAGGTGCTGTCCCAAATTTCCCTTCTCTTTTTCTTTTCAAAATTCATCACAATTCCATCAAAATTCAACAAAAATCCATAGATTTCTTCACAAATTCAACACAAAACCCTATTCTATCTCTTTTCAAGCCCACATTGGTTTATATCTTGTGGAAATAAGGCATTTTTGGAGGCAAATGATCATGCTAGATCCATAGATTGTGAGGTATAATTTCAATCTTTGGTTAAAGTGTAGTTTAAAGTGTGCTAATTGAACTTTGAAAATTGTTTTAGTGTTAATTTTAGTGCTATTTGCATACTAGTTTTTTTTTAAAGTTTGTGGTTTGAAATTAATTTAGGGTTTAGAACACCATTAAGAGGTTAATTAAGCTATTTTGTTATCTAGTTATTTTGTTAGCTTAATCTAAGTGATTAACTTGCTAATTGGGCTAAAATCTAGTGTTAATTTAGTGTTAGTTTCTAATCTAGTTTTTAAAAGTTCATGGTTGAAATTAAACTAGGGTTTTTAGAAACCATTATTTAGTTAATTAAATCTATTTTGCTATCTAGTTGTTTGCTAATTTAAGTTAATGAGGTTACTTTATTTGTGTGGGATTCAAATTAGTGCTAATTTGGTATTGTCATATTTAGTTTTGGTTTGAAATTGCTAATGATGAAAATCAAGAAAGGTTTTGTTTATGGAAATTAGGTTTTTAAGCATTGCTAATGGTTTAAAACTAATGTAATGGCTATCTAGTGGGTTAGTTGGATGTTGTGTTGGATTGTGAGCACTTTATCGCATAACGGCGATGTTGCGTCGTTTTTTTAGAATGTTTGTGCTTACTAGTTTTGTGATAAAAGTATGTGATAAATTAGTTTTGATATCTTGATGATTGTATTGGCTTATCCTATGACATTTAGGATGCGTGAGTGCGGATTTTTGAGTAGTCGGGTTTTAGTTTTGCCGGACGACCAAATTGGCGATTTTTGTAGTTTTTGCGATTTTCACGTGTGTTCCGCGCACCTCGTGCATGTTGTACCTAGCTAGTGAACGTTGGTATTTTCGTTAGGGAATTGTGTCGTTCTTGATTTGTAACCCTATGTTTGTATTGATGTAAATTCCAGGTTCGGTCGTGGAGACGTCAGACGCGGTACGAAAGGGGAAAGCGGTGATTGGACGTGACTAGCTAGGGATTCCGGTGAGTAGATGTAACATCTACGGGGGACTATCGTTGGATGGCGCAAGCCGCCCGATAGTTTTAGTAACTTAAAAGATTCTTAGTGATGTTAGTAATTAGGGGTGTAATACTTATATGATTATTTGCTGCATCCATGCCTTATATTGAGATACATATGCGAACCCATTTTATAGGACACCTGCACCATTGCCAGGGTTTTTATATGCAGCACGAGCACTATTCATGCTTACACACACGCCCTGGTAATTGCCATGCCACCACACTAGATAACCTATAATTTGAAACATTTTACTAATTGATGCTTAAACCTGTGCTATTGCCTTTAATTCCTTAAAATGAAATCGTAGGATTGCCATTCATGTGCATGTACCTCATCATATTATTTGTTCATGCCTAGTCTATTAATCATACATCGTAGCTTAATTATTGATATCATATCCATTCATCACCATTGATATATGCACTTATGAGGATTTCTTGAGATTTTATGATATTTCTGGATTTCGGGGGAAAGCCGCAAAATTTCTAAACTTATTATGTTTTTAAAATATGTAATTGCGGTTTTCTAGTGATGTAAAGTGTCGTCCACCATGAGTTTGCTGTGGTTTTCGAGATCCGTGTCGAGGAGTGGAGGAACCGTCACGGGTACATGGTGGGCCCGGTATGGTACCCCGGGGCAAGATGAATGTGGTGTTGACGTTGAGCCTGGCAGGGGACGGATTACCTACCGGTGACTGTTTGGCACGGCGGATATCCAGAGGATACCGACCGTGGCCGCGAGATGATGAGATTTTGATATTGAGCTGGGTCAGCCGGATGGCTGAGGCCAGAGATACTATGACATGGATATATGAGATTTGTGATAGTTTTGAGGTGTCGTTGCTGGACACAGGTTATTGTTGATTCTATTGGTATTGTGCTGGTATTTCAAAAGAGATTCTTAAAAGGAAAAACATGATTTCTTATACTTACACATTCAGATCACGAGTTGACTCGCATTGCATTCATACCTACTAGTATATTCATATTGCATACATACTTGCCATTATGTCCTGCCTTACCAGTATTTAGATGCTAGGATGCTTGTGTGCATGCATACGATAGCCTGTGTAGATGTTATTTATTACTCACGAGTTGGCAACTCATCCCCGTTGTGCCATAGCCTTTTTCAGGTCCGCTCCGTCAGTACAGTAGCGGCGGGCGCACTTGCTTCTTTTGCCTGGACTCGAGGTTTTGCTCTTAGGTGGGTTATATTATTATTTTTGCACCACCTTGTATATTCTTTGTATCTAGAGTACTCCATCTACTGTATCTACCAGTATTATTGTATATTGACCTAGAGATGAGACTGTGAGGTTTGTGGACTTTTATGATGTATTTTGGGGTCGAGCTCACTTGAGTCGACATGCTATTTTTCTTATGCTTCATTACGATTATTTCGCATGTTGTTGCTTTATATTGCGTGGGATTTGTGGCCGCCTTGTGGCGAAGAGCTAGCTCCCGCTTGGGGATGCCTTATTTGTTGGATTCATATATATTCTTGTTGTACCCATTTTGGGGACCAGTATTTACAAAGGTGACTCTGCCGAAATTTTCGGAAAAATTGGTATTGTTTTTAAAAAGGGTTTTACATGACTTATTTGATAAACTCGCTTTCAATTGATTGGGTTTTCTTCACTCTTTTGCTTATTTGGTTTTGGTTTTCTGGGCTTTGGCTTACTTAATTTACGGACGTCTTGAGACGTTTCGTAAACTTAAGTGCCAGTCACGTTCCGTACCCTGCAGGTCGTGACAGCGGACGAACATGGCGCCAACCGATAGGGAGCGACTCCTCGCGAGAACCGTCGCTTTGATTTGCTGGAGAAAGCCGAGAGGGAGATGGAGAATTTTGTTCTCTGCTTTGTCAACCCTTGTGCTATTGATCTCGTGTTTGGTGACCTTTTCCCGCTAGCGTAGCATATTTAAATTAGTCCATTTTTTTGTATGCTTTATGCTGAACTTCCATGTAGGCTTGGTGCTCATATGTATGTTTTCGTTTGCATAAATAAACTTTGTGTTCTCCTTATAAGAACTTTCTTTAATTATCAACACTATCATCACGTTGCATGCACATTAAAACTTCGAATATTATTTCTTTTTCGGATGTTCATATAATTGCGAACACATGCTTGATAAGATAAACCTCGAAAATTTTCCCGCTGCTTTTCATACCAGGTGATGTGAGCGCGTTTTAGATTGATTATTGCTGTCGACTGGAAACCCATTTATACGGTCTTGAGATTGTATGTCCCGTTTCCAAGGTTGCGGTCGCGAAAGTGAGCTTACGTGGCCTGATAGGGCGACATGTGGCGAACATATTGTTGTACGAGAAAAGGGTTCGGCCGTAAATTCTCGGAGAGGGAGCTGACTTGCTAAAGCGCTGAGCGAGCTTCAGGCGAGTCTTACTGCCAAGGCCAACAAAGCGTATGAACTCTGGCGGGTGCTTCAAGAGTCTATCAGGGAGGTGGTTACTCTTGATAAAGCTGCCACGTTCACTCGTGAGAGGGTCGAGGCTCATAAGGCCACCGAGAAAGAGCTTGAAGTTCGGCTTGCTTCATATCAGGCCAAGCAGGCTCAGGCGGAGTCCCGTCTTTTGGCGATCTTGAATCATGAAGCCGTGGCTCAGCAATAAAAAGATGAGCTGGTAAAATTGCTACATCGCCCGCCGGCTTGAAGACTTGTATCTTTTCCTTTCTTTTCTGTTTTTGTACATACTCATGGATGAGAGTATCTTCTTTTTTGTTCTTTCATGAATTGTACTTTGTATCCATTTTGGTTTATGAATAAAAGATACACTTTTTTTTCTCCATAGCGTGTCTCTTTTCATTAAATGCGTTTGCGGACAATTTATCCTGATCTCCTTGCAGGGCAGCGATGGCTTTGGATTCAGGGTTAAGATTTGCTTCCTAAGACTTTTGCACTTTATGAGCCACGAGGGTCTCATAAAGAGTTTTTTCTCCCTACAGGTCGAGAGGATCCCATAGGTGTGAGTTCTTCTTAAGAATCGTGAGGATTCTTAAGCGGGTTTTCCCTTGAGAGTCGTAAGGATCTCAGAAGAGAGTTTTTCTTCCTTACAGGTCGTGAGGACTTGCAAGTGCTGGATGTGGTCACCCTTACTCGTGTTTCACGGGGTCAGGGGTTGCTCAAGGCATCGTAGTTTAAAGACGTCGCGGTCAAGGTTAAGGACATCATAGTCTATGGATTTAAGGACTCCACAGTCCGATGTTAGTTTTAAGACATCACGGTCAAGGTTAAGGACGTCATAGTCCATGGATTTAAGGACTCCACAGTCCGATGTTAGTTTTAAGACATCACGGTCAAGGTTCAGGACCTCATAGTCCGTGGATTTAAGGACTCCACAGTCCGATGTTAGTTTTAAGACATCACGGTCAAGGTTAAGGACCTCATAGTCCGTGGATTTAAGGACTCCACAGTCCGATGTTAGTTTTAACACCTCACGGTCAAGGTTAAGGACCTCATAGTCCGTGGATTTAAGGACTCCACAATCCGATGTTAGTTTTAAGACATCACGGTCAAGGTTAAGGACCTCATAGTCCGTGGATTTAGGGACTCCACAGTCCGATGTTTGGTTGCAGGGAGCCGTCACCTCTTTGAAGACGTTGAGGAATTACAACGCCGGGTATCAAAGGAGTGAAGAGATGTACCCCTAAACCGAGGTGGCACCAATATAGAATCAGGTTGGTTGATTGTTAGTTTTAAGACATCACGGTCAAGGTTAAGGACATCATAGTCCGTTGATTTTAAGGACTCCACAGTCCGGTGTTTGCTCTGGATGCTTCACACGGGTTCACTGCCGTGCTTGGCGAGGACCAGGCTCCGCTCTGGGCATTTTCCGCGGGTCAAAGAGTGACGTTATCCACGTTCCACGTAACCAGGAATTTTGCACTAGATGCTTCACATGGGTTCACTGCCGTGTTCGGCGAGGACTAGGCTCCGCTCTGGATGCTTCACACGGGTTCACTGCCATGCTCCGCGAGGACCAGATCCGCTCTGGACGTTTTCCATGGGGTCAAAGAGTGAAGTTATCCGCGTTCCACGTAACCAGGAATTTTTCACTAGATGCCTCACACGGGTTCACTGCCGTGTTCGGCGAGGACTAGGCTCCGCTCTGGATGCTTCACACGGGTTCACTGCCGTGCTCTGCGAGGACCAGGATCCGCTCTGGAAGTTTTCCACGGGGTCAAAGAGTGACGTTATCCGCGTTCCACGTAACCAGGAATTTTGCACTAGATGCTTCCCACGGGTTCACTGCTGTGTTCGGCGAGGACTAGGCTCCGCTCTGGATTCTTCACACGTATTCACTGCCGTGCTCTGCGAGGACCAGGATCCGCTCTGGACGCTTTCCACGGGGTCAAAGAGTGACGTTATCCGCTTTCCACGTAACCAAGAATTTTGCACTAGATGCTTCACACGGGTTCACTGCCGTGTTCGGCGAGGACTAGGCTCCGCTCTGGATGCTTCACACGGGTTCACTGTCATGCTCTGCGAGGACGAGGATCCGCTCTGGACGCTTTCCACGGGGTCAAAGAGTGACGTTATCCGCATTCCACGTAACCAGTAATTTCGTTGATTGTATCCGCATTTCACGGAACGGAGGTTTGACTGTTGGTGATATGTGTATCGCCGAGCCATGGAACTGTGGGGGTTGCCGCTGTTCCGCTTTGCTTGAGTTGTGTCTGTTGTTCCGCGGCGAGTGTTGGGATGATCTCCATGTCGCTTGCGGCCCGTCGAGATTTGACTCCTTTCTTTGATGAAACCTGGAAGACATGTGATCACTTCTTTGTTTACGCCCTTGGATTGTATAGAGGGAGTGATGGAACATCACCTGTAGGGCATAAATTAAAACTTTTTTTATATCTTTTTCTGCGATGCTCTATCATTTCAGCTTTTATACCGCGAAGGTCGCGATTGCCCTATCATTTCGGCTATTTTTCGCGGTGCCCAATCATTTCGGCTATTTATTTCATTTTTACTCCATGCTTTTTATTGCGAGTTGCCCCATCATTTCGGCTATTTTTTATGCATACATTTTTAGTTGCTGTTTTTTTTGCAAGTTGCCCCATCATTTCGGCTGTTTCGTATGCACGTGCGGCCTACTGGCTTTCCGCCATAAACCTGAAATTAGACACCGATTTCGGCATCAGCACCGCTACAACTGGGATATGGCCAGGAGCGAATCATCATCTGCCTCTGTCGATGTTGAACAAAGGTGGCTTAGCAAACAGGGTTAGGGTCCTGTCGACTAAGGCTTTTGACTTCATGAGCCGTAAGAGTCTCACAAAGGTATTTCTCCCTATAAGTTGTGAGGATCTTGTAGGTGTATTTTCTCCCTATTAGTCGTGAGGATTCCTAAGTGTATGTTCCTCTATAAGTCGTAAGGATCCTACAAGAGAGTTTTCTCCTTATAAGCCGAGAGGACTTATAAGGGTTGTTCACCATATGGACATACCCCTAGTCACGGGTGGGACTTTGCTGGGGAAATGTTTATTCGCGCCCGTGGATTGTATACAAGGGCCAATATTGGACCACTTATAGGGCATTGTCGAGGGTTGTGGGGGATTTTGCTTAAGCACAGGTTTAGGTCTCTGTGACTTAAGACTTTCAAGTCTTATGAGCCGTGACGGTCCCATAAGAGAGTTCTCCTTACGAGTCGTGAGGATCTCGCAAGTGTATTTTCTCCTTAGGATCATGGGGATCCCTAAGTGTATTGCTCCCTCGTGAGTCGTAAGGATCTCACGAGGGTGGTTTCTCCTTACAAGGTCATGAGGACCCTGCAAGTGTCCTTTAACGAGGTTGCGCCCTTTCGGGTTTTCACAAACACTCGCCGGTCGCCCTGCTGTTTTTACTCACGGAGCCCTTTCGGGTTTTCATCCGTGCCCTTCTTGCTTATGGACATACCGTTTTTTTTATATTTTATGATTATTTTTTTTTACGAGGTCGCGCCTTTTCGGGTTTTCACGAATACTCGCCGGTAGCCCTGCTGGTTTTACTCACGGAGCCCTTTCGGGTTTTCATCCTTGCCCTTCTTGCTTATGGACATACCCTTTTTTTATTTATCTCGTCAGCCTAAGGATGCTACGGTAGTAGTTTCAAGGAGATTTCGGTCCGTCGTTAGTTTAAGGACGTTTCGGTCCGTCGTTAGTTTAAGGACGTTTCGGTCCATTCAGGGGAAGGCCGGCTACTGTTTATAAAGTCTGAGCTTAGGAAGATAGCAAGCGGACATAGTCGTCGTCATCTATCATTGACCTAGGCTGTGGCTCATTAAGCGTAGTATTTCTTTAGGAAGCGGCCGTTTATTGTCCTGAAAGGCCTTTCACCATGCATGTCTATGAGTAGATAGGCTCCACCCTGGTAGACCTTGTCTATGATGTACGGGCCTTTGTAGTTCGGCTCGAATTTTCCTCGCTTGGCGCGATTGGGGATCATAGGCCTTTTGACCACTAACACGAGTTCGCCTTGGTGGAATGTCCTCGGCTTGGTCGATCTTTCATACGAGCGCGTCATCTTTGCTTTATAAGCTTCCAGATTTTGTTGCGCTATGAGCCGGGTTTCATCGAGGGCATCAAGCTCCTCAAGCCGAAGGCGAGCATTTTCTTCGTCTGTCAACTCGTGGTGAACTGCCACTCGTAGAGAAGGTAGCTCTATCTCGAGGTGGAGTACTGCTTCCGTACAGAATACCAATGCGTATGGCGTCGTGTTCGTGGCTGTCTTGAACATAGTTCGATATGCCCAAAGAGCCTCTTGCAGTCTCTCGTGCCAGTCCTTCTTATTTCGGGACACCATCTTTTTAATGATCTTTGTCAAGGTTTTATTGAAGGCCTCGGCCAGACCGTTAGCTCGTGGATTATAAACTGAGGAGTATCTCCAGTCTATATGATGCTGTTGCGCGAAGCGGCTAATCTTATGGCTTCTGTAGGCTGGCCCGTTATCGGAGATAATCCGCCGTGGAGTTCCGAACCGATAAATGACGCGCGTTTTGAAAAAGTGGAGGATATTCTCCGTCTTCACTTCCCTCAACGGTACCGCTTCCGCCCATTTGGAGAAGTAATCAGTCGTCGCCAGGATGAAACGATGTCCCCTGGACGATGCTGGTTCGATGGGGCCGACTATGTTAGTCCCCCACATTTCGAATGGCCAGCTAGCCACCGTTGGATGTAGCGGATTCGGATGCTGGTGGATGAAATCCCTGTGGATTTAGCATGAGTGGCATTGCTTCGCATATTCGAGGCAGTCCTGGATCATCGTGGGCCAGTAGTAACCCATCTGTTTAATTTTTAACTTCATCTTCGGGCCTGCTTGATGAGAACCACAGATTCCGTCATGAACTTCCTGAACGACTCTTTCTGCTTCGTCAGGTCCCAAGCATCTCTGCCATAGAGAATCGAATGACCTCTTGTACAGAGTATCATTGACGAAGGCGAAAGACAGAGCACGTTTCATGAGCTGATGTCTTGTGGACGCTTCTTCGGGCATTCGGTGGGACTTGAAGTAGTCTATGAAGACTTCCTTCCAGTCCTCAACCTTCTCACGGTCTTTTATTTATAGGGTCGTATGCTCAGTCGCTCCCTTTTCTTCGTATGATTCCGGGGATATTTCTGCTGGGGCAAGCACTCGACGGCTTTGTACCATGATTTTAACGTCATCGAGGTTCTCGTCAGCCAATTCTTTAGCGAGCTTAGCTAACGAGTCCGCTTTGCTATTTTCCGCGCGTGGTATGCTTTCCAAAGTATAGGAGGGAATTTGGGTCAACAGTTGTTGCACCTTTTCACCGTACTTCACCAACTCCGGTTTGCACGTTTGGTGGTCGCCATTTACTTGACTAACGACCAGTTGAGAATCTCCATATATGAGGAGTTTCTCAATTCCCATGTCAATGGCGATCTCAAGGCCTGCTATCAAAGCTTCGTATTCGGCTTCATTGTTCGTCCTCGGTTCTGTTAAGGAGAAAGCAAATCGCATTATCCCTCCTTGTGGAGTTACGAAGATGAGGCATACCCTTGATTTGATCATCGGGGCACTTTGTTTGCGCTTCTTTACGGAGGACGCTCCATCGAAATAAAGTTCCCATCGGGTATCACCACCGTCGATCGCGTCAAACGCATGTTCGTCCGGCAAATCGCAGTTTAGAGGTGAACCTGCAGGTACCGGGTGCTCAGCAAGGAAGTCGGCGATGGCTTGGCCTTTCACTGCCTTGAGAGGCTGATAGTTTATTGAAAACTCCATCAAGAGCAAGGCCCATTTAGCGAGTCTCCCCGTTAATATGGCCTTCGACATTAAATATTTAAAAGGGTCCACCTTCGAAATGAGACGGACTTCATGTGCTAATGCGTAGTGCCTGAGCTTGGTTATCGCAAAGATCAATGCCAGGCAGTGTTTTTCAATGGGAGAATAGTTGCTTTCTGCCTCTAGAAGAACTCGACTTAAGTAGTAGTGTGTTCTTTCTTTCCCCTGGTCATTCTCTTGCGCCCATAATGCGCCCAAGGAATCCTCAAGGGCTGTTGTATAAAGAATAAGGGGCTTTCCCTTGACTGGAGCAGCTAACACCGGCGGGTTCTGCAGGTACTGCTTGATTTCATCTAGCGCGCTCTGGCACTTTTGGTCCTAGACGAACGGGGTTCCCTTCTTCATCAGGTGACTGTAAGGACGGCACTTGCCTGACAGGTTGGCGATAAATCGCCGGATATACACGAGCTTCCCTGGAGAGACCGCAGCTGTTTAAGAGTCTTTGGGGGTGGCATTTCCATGATCGCCTTGATCTTGGATGGATCTATTTCGATACCTCGGTGTCGGATGATGAATCCCAGGAATTTACCCGAGGAGACTCCGAACGCGCATTTGAGGGGATTCATCTTCAAATTATATTGCCGAAGGCGTTGAAACACGGTCTTCAGATGCTCTAAATGCTCTTCGTATGACATGCTCTTCACTACGAGGTCATCGATATAGCACTCGACGGTTTCATGTATGAGATCATCGAAGATCTTTGTCATGGCCCTTTGATAGGTGGCACCGGCGTTCTTTAAACCGAAGGGCATCACCTTGTAGCAGAATATACCCAATAGAGACCTGAAGGCGGTGTGCTTCTGGTCTTCGGGATGCATCTTTATCTGATTGTACCCTGATGAGCCGTCCATAAAGGAGAAAACCTCATGAGTGGACGTGTTATCTTTCATTAGCTCGGTTACCGGTACTGGAAAATCGTCCTTCGGGCAGGCTTTATTGGGATCCCTGAAATCTACGCATATGCGCACCGTCCTATTTTTCTTCATTACCGGGACGATGTTGGCGATCCAGTCAAGATATTGGACTTCTTGGATAAATCCAGAATCGATCAGCTTCTTGACTTCGGCGTTGATGGTCATCTCAAGCTCGAGCCGCATCCTTCTCGGCGCCTGCTTGACTGGCTTGATTTCCGGGGATATTGCTAATTTATGTACCGCAATCTCTGGATCTAATCCCGGCATCTCGGAATAGTTCCACGCGAAGCAATCTCTATGCTGTAGAAGCATGTCCTTTAACGCAGCCACCCTTTCTTCAGATAGCTGTTCGCTGACGAATGTCGGTCGCGGATCGTCTGCCGATCCCAACTCAATCTTCTTGAGGTTTTCTGCAGTAGTATGTATGCCATCTTCCAGTTCCTTCGGAGCCGGTGGAAATTCTGAGATTACCTCATTGTCATTGTTTTCGAAGCACCAAGGGAGCTCATCTATGTCCTCGGGCTCTTCTTTTAATATTGTAATCATGTAACAGGTGCGAATCCGCTTCCAAGATTGATGTGGATCTGGTTCTGATCTTGCGGCTTTGGGTTCGTGCTTTTGCGGCGGCGTTACCCTCCAGCTGCTGGATAAAGCAAATCTGCCTTGCTGGTACTGGTCTTCAACCCAGTTCTTGAAGGTGAAGCAGTCTTCGATAGGGTGTCCTATGGCTCGGTGATAAGAGCAATAGCCCGGATAAGAAACTTTGTTAGCTTGCTCAGGGTGCTTAGACTCTGGAAGTGCGATCATTTGATGTTTTATAGCGAGCTCGAGTAACTTCTTCGTCTTGTCTCGGGGGAAGGAATACGCTCGACTCATCTTCTTCATGAGGGACAACTCCGGACCGCGCAATGCCTGATCACACGACTCTCTAATCCTGCATCGCTGTTGTCGACTCCTTTCTCCGCCTCTTGACTTACTTCTGTCTCTGCGTCGGGCCTTTTGTACAACGGGTTGACAGGGAGGAGTACCCTTGTCTTTTGCACCCTGTTGAAACAGACGTTGCGTCCTGGCCTTCTCTTAGATGGCCATCTCGCGGTTGTGGTCTTCCCGAGCCTTTTGACCTGCTTTCCTGATAAGTTTGTCCACTTGTTCTTCAAATGACGGACTCGGCACTTCACTCGCGGGATCCAGTTTTGACGAGGGGTTAGCATCCCCCGACAGGGTGTCCTCCTCCTCATCGAAGTTATATATGGTGTAGCTGCCGTGGACTCGCTCCCGTTTCCCGGATCTCACATATCCAAGCCCAAGCGTTTCCATTCTCCCGTTGGGCAATTTGCGCAGAGTCCCAGGGACATTCCAAATCCTGTTGTAGAATCGAGCTTGTCGAACAGTCTGTTTTAAGGGTATTCCTTGGCGCTTCAATAGCCTCTTTAGACCATTTGTGTAATATCTGGACAAACGGATGGGTTGGAGCCTGTCGAGTGTAGCATCCGCGCCATGCCATATCTCTTTCTCCACTCTTGTTTCTGTGGATTGGTAGAATAGGATCACCTTTTCACCCTTTCGCCTGGGAGGGACGTAAAACATCTGGAGGTCCTGCATATTGTAAGCTTGAAGTGCGTCGAGATCCTTGTAGTGTTTCTGCGGCACCATGGTGATTTGCAAACTCTGATCATCGCCAGGGGATGCTTGTATTGACGGCCGACTGGAGAACACGGCATTAACTTCATCTTCCGAGTCACTTCCGAAGATCAACATGGGGGCGGACGGTCCCAGGTTATTGCGTCGGGACGGACCAGCGTAGACTATCTCTTCTTCTTCTTCGGTATCGCTCCCGAAAACAGGGATGATGGCGGCGGCTTTGTTCTCCGGCTTGCGACACTTTTCTGTATCCTCGAAGTCTGGCAAAAAGTACTTCGCATCTTCGTACTTGCGGACTTCGTTCATGGCAAATAGATTCAGCTCGCCTGTTACGGTATATTCGAAGCCATCCTTGAAGTACTTCATACACTGATGCTGTGTAGAAGGGATGATGTTGTATTCATGTAACCAAGGACGACCGAGCAAGGCGTTGTAGCAGGTCTTGGCGTCAATGACGTGAAATTTGATGTCCGTGACGAGTAGTCCAAAGCGTAATGTTAATATCATGGATCCGAGAGTCCGCGACGACTGGGAGTCGAAACCGGAGATGGTAATTTTGTCACGAGCGAGGTGTTGCACACTCATGCAGATTTCCTTCAACACCCGAACATTAAGGAGATTGACGGAGGATCCATTATCCACCACGATCTTGCCTATCTTGATATCATGGCAGTATCCAGAGACATATATGGGACGGTTGTGGTCGCACGTCCCGAGGAGGAGGTCTTCATCACCGAAAGTGATGTCGGCCGTATGCACTTCTTCCAGTTCATTCTTCATCCTTTCTTCGGCGAGGAAGGCTTGGAATTGCTCGGGTTCTTGTAACTCCTTGATTAATGAATCTCGCGCTTCTTTTGATAATAGGAGGGCATCGAGAATGCTGAGTTGAGAAGGTAGCTTCTTTAGGTGCGGTAGGATGTTGTAGTCCACCTTACTCTTCCTGGGAGGGTCCTTGGCAGTCAGCTCTTTCATAACTTGGTCATCTAAGGCGATATCCCCAGTGACCTTCTCCTTTCCCTGATCTTTTCTCTTTGTGGGCCCGAGATTCTTTTCCGGGAGCGTGCGATTGCGCAGCTGAATGTTTTCGCAGGCCTCCGGTTCTTCTTTCTCTAAAACGGATTCTTTAAAGAGAGGACCCAAAGCCATTTCCTCATCAGAGTCTCTTCCAAAGGTTAGAACTTGTGATCCTCCGGCGTCGACCATGTAACAATTGCCGGCAGTTCTTTTGTGTCCTTCGGCCGTACCTTTTTGCTCCCGACGAGTTTTGCGTTTCATGCGCTTAAAATGTTGCCGGTGAGCAACATATCCCTGCCACCATACCCTGAAAGCTTCACACTCCTCCGTAGGGTGCGAAATTTTCTGATGATATGAGCAATAATTAGGGTGCCTCTCCGCCCCATCGAACGTGTTCTCTTCCGAAGGTGGTAGCTTCATCCCTACTGACATGGCTTTGGCGAACCTCTTCCTCATCTTGTATTTATTTTTATTCGTATCAGATGTCTTTTGATCTGGCGGGAGTGCTTCGACTCTTTCGTTTAGTCGCCTGCGCTTGGCTCCTTCCAATGCGGCCCTTTCACGCTCCTGATCGGCTTTACTTTTCAAACGAATCTCGTCTAGAAAGGCGTCGATCATTTCATCTGTTGGCCATATAAGTTCTGGCTCAGGCTGTGCCCCCAGTTTCTTAGTTCTAGGAGTTTCCTCATCTTCCGAGTGGGAAATCATATGACAACTTGCCACATATCCCTCGGATTCATCTGACGAGCTTTCTCCATCATCTTCCTTCTGAAAGACGTGGTTAAAGAACTCTTGCAGTATGACGGGATTCCGCGCCTTTTGATTGTACTCCTCCAGCGCATCAATCTGTTTCTGCAAATCCGTGCGCTTGTCTCCAGGCTTCACGGACTTCCTGGACTTCTTCTTCTTTTTCTTCGAAGATTTTGACGGTTGGGTGTGAGTACTTGGGCTATCACCACCGATTTTTATAGTTGGACGCAGCTTCAGCATCCCTTCGATAATTTGAGGTTCAAGCGGGTTCTTCCACTCGACCGCCGGGCACGCATGAAGGTCACTCAGCATCCTTTTGGTTTTAACTGATAGCACGACCTTCCATGGAGATTCTTCAATAAAGGAACAGGTTACCCCCGATGTATCTGCTTTCTTAGGAGCATGCGGCTGTGGCGGGTTCACCTTCCATTTTTCGGACAGCGCAAACTTTCCCTGGAGGTATTGATCTTCAATCCATCCTTTGAAAATGAAGCAATCCTCAATCGGATTGCTTACCGTTTGATGGTAAGGGCAATAGTTAGAGTTATTCACCTCAGTGGGTTGTGGCGATCGCCTTGGATTTAGTAAGTTTATAAGCCTGTTGCGTACTGCCAGCTCAAATAACCGTTTCGTCTTGTCCCGTGGGAACGAGTAGGGACGCTTCATCTTCTCATTATAGTACCGCCGTCTTTCTTCCAGCTGATCCGCCAGCTTTGGGTTACTGGGCTGCTGCTGAGCGTTCGCAACGAAGGTTGCCTTCCCTTTACCCTTGTCATTCCGGGGTTCTGGCTTCGGAGGAGACGGTCTGTGACCCATCTGGTCCATCTGGGCCAACTTGTCTATCAAAGCCTGAAACGTGGTCGGCTTAAAGAACATCATGAACTGGGAGATAGTTGCATGAGGGTCTAGAGTTTCCACAAACATTCCCACTGCAGGAGATTCTTCTATACGCTGCTCGCATTTTGACCATAAATTACGCCACCGTATAGCATATTGGACCCATGTTTCACCCGGCTTTACCCTGGCATTGATCAATGCCGTTATCGGGGTACGCTCGCTGGCACTCGCGAAGCGTTGGGTAAACAACAATTCCATCTCTGCGAAGGTCTTGATAGAGTCATTCGGGAGCTCAGAGTACCACTCGAACGCCGTATCTGATAGACTTCCAACAAACTGGCGAAGCAAAAGCTTGTCATCACCACCGGTGTTGCCGCAGAGTGTCCTGAACTGGGCAACATGCTGGTGAGGATTGCCCGTTCCCTTGTAAACATGGAACTTGGGAATTGTGAACCTGGCGGGTACTTGATTTGGTCGTACCAGCTTGGATATGGCCGTCCCGTTTTTACGACCTGGCCGGCTGCTTCAGTCGCATGATGAACCCGTATTTGCTGGGCTATGTACTCGTCCAAATCAGTTTTAGAGATTGTATCCTCTTTAGCCGTTGACAAAGCCGGCGGGGGATTTGATGTCTCTCCCCTATCATCTCCGAGGACGATCGGGGGCTCTTCAGCTGGAGGATCTTGTTGTATCATCATCCCTATCATATCTTGGAAGAGAAGGCCCATACGCTGTATGTTGGCTGCTTGTTCAGCAGCCTATTTGTCCTTCTTCTCCAATATTCGGCGAAGGAATTCGGCGTCGGTTTCTTCCTCCTGGCGTTCATCCGAGGGCGTTTCTGGGTTTTCTTTTGGCCCGGTAAGTGCGGCCATAGCATTCATCATCTCTTGGAGCTTCTGTTGCTGCTCCTGCGCCTTGGTCACTGACCGTGTAAGCGGTCTATGACCTGTAGACGCACGGCTGTCTTCCTTTCCTAACGCTATGTATACGGTATGGACCATCATGCCCCCAGACTTAGGGCGTCTGGGCTTAGTGTCTTTAGCTCTCGTTGCTGGCTGGGGGATCTTCTCTGGCTTCCTCTTTTTATGAGCAGTGGAAATTGAAGGGGCCGTTGAGGTGGGCACCTAGACAGGTTTTCGTGGCTTAGCCTGGCGACTGACTTCCTGTTGGATTTTCAACTTCTTGCGCTGGCGGGAGAAATTTGGATCGATCACCGAGTCCCGGGTCTGCCGCCAGACTTTATAGATTCGGGAGGACAGCCCTTGAGGAGATTGGAGCTGTTCTGGATTCACTTCTATAGCCCTTTTCAGCGGAGGGGGAGACCTCTTTAGCACCGCGGTAGGAGAATTCCTATGCACCTTATTTAGCATCTCAAAGCTGTTCCCAGTTGGAACAGCAGTATTAACTTCTGTCGTCGGGGCTGGAGGAGTTAGCCCAGAAGGGGAGTTGCCTTAGGCCTTTCTCACTCGGTGCTAGTAACGACGTCGAGCGTGTCGTGCTGATGGCATCGGCTCGGTGATGGCGATAGCCTCGTCTTTCCCCTTGTGTATGTGGGGGGTCACTGCTGGTGTCAGCCTGTTAAAGACTGATGTCCTTTGGGTAGCAGGAGCGGGAGCTGGAACAGTCAATCTTGTAAAGACCGACTTTTTGGCAGGGGAAGCCACCTTGACGACTTCAGGAGCAGGAATGGTTATTTTCTCAGGGGCAGCCTTCTCTAGGATTGCAGGCCCCATTGCGTTTTCACAGGAGCTCTGGCCTAGTCTGGAGAAGACCGAGGCACTGGTGTTGGGCGACCCGTTGAGAGGGGCCGCGGCAGGGGTAAGACGATCAAAGACCGACTTCTTGGGAGCTTCCGTTGTCAGCACAGGAGCGGTGAATCTTGTTGGCAGGAGCATGGTCCCAAAAAAAATCCTGTGGTGGCTCGAGTGACCTGTTCCACGGGCATTGTGAATAGCGAAGCAGCTTGGGGTCCGTAGGCTATACCTCCTGGCGAGGCAGAGCGTTGGTTGCAATTGCAGTCCAAGCATGTCGCACAAGTGGAGGCCATTGATTCTTTGCTTTCTGCAGCAAACGAAATACCAAATCTTAGTACTTCGAAACCCAAGGGCAACCATTAGCGAACCACGATTGGTTCGTGAATCACGACACACGAAGTGTGGAGTGGAAAGAGGAAAAGGTCCCACCGGGTGTGCCAGAATCTGTTCCCCTCCGAACGGCGGCGCGACGCGTGGTCATCTCGCCTGAGGTTCGGGACAGATGCTAATTGGTGCTATCCGTCTACCTCTCCGAAGATGCCAAGTTGATTTATGGCACCGTATATCGAAGATTTAAACGGATGCGTCCGATGTACCAGACTTCGTCAGATTCCCCCTCGCTTGAGGGGGTTTTGATTGTGGGGACGCTCTTCCCTGCAGGCGCAAGCCCCTACAGTTAATTACGCTACCACATCGCGGTAACCACTTTCTCCTTCACCAGATAGTCACTTCGTGTCGTGTGCGTTTATTTTATGTTTGGTTGCCCGTGGATTGTATACGGAAACTGAGTTATGTCGTCGCCCGTAGGACGTGGACTAGTCCAAATCCGTATTATCTTAGATTTGGGTTTAGGGGTTTGGGTTTAAGGATACGTTAGCCTCATTGGAGACTAAGATCGACTTAAACGTTTGTTAAGGATACGTTAGTCTAGTTTTTAGACTAAGATCGACTTAACGGGATCGTTTAGATCCAACAATAGAGCCATTAAGGGAGCCCTGTTGTTTAGTTTAGTGACGTTGCGGTCAATAGGTAGTTTAAGGACATTGCGGTCCATAGGTAGTTTAAGGACATTGCGGTCCAATGTTAGTTTTAAGACGTTGCGGTCAAGGTTAAGGACGTCATAGTCCATGGATTTAAGGACTCCACAGTCCAATGTTAGTTTTAAGACATCTCGGTCAAGGTTAGGGACGTCATAGTCCATGGGTTTAAGGACCCCACAGTCCGTTGTTAGTTTTAAGACATCTCGGTCAAGGTTAAGGACGTCATAGTCCATGGGTTTAAGGACCCCACTGTCCGTTGTTAGTTTTAAGACATCACGGTCAAGGTTAAGGACCTCATAGTCCATGGGTTTAAGGACCCCACAGTCCGTTGTTAGTTTTAAGACATCTCGGTCAAGGTTAAGGACCTCATAGTCCATGAGTTTAAGGACCCCACAGTCCGTATCAATATGTGGTCATCGGGACCCGTCACCTCTTTGAAGACGTTGAGGAATTACAACGCCGAGTATCAAAGGAGTGAAGAGATGTACCTTTAAACCGAGGTAGATTAAATAATCTTTGACCCAATTTGGAACCAAAACCAATTAATTATATTATGAGCCCATTAGCTCAGTTGAATTTGAATTGAGGACTTATGGCCAGCTTGGGCTAGGTCCAATCATTTTTAAGATATTGGCCCTCTGTTGGTCCATTAGAGGAGAGGCTTTGCCTCTAGACACTTAGCCAATTGGGCTAAAATTAGTGTTAAACACCAGCAACAGGGGGTTCAAATTAGTGTTAAACACTAAAACAAATCGGTGTTAAACACTGGCAACAGAGATCTCAAATTAGTGTCAAACACTACGATAATCAGTGTTAAACACTGCTGACAGAGATTTTAATTTAGTGTCGAACACTAAGAAAATTAATGTTAAACTCTGTTAACAAAGATTTAATTTAGTGTTAAACACTAAGAAATTCAGGGTTAAACACTCCAAGAAAGGCTCTTCGATTAGTGTTGAACACTAAGGCAAAACAGTGTTAAACACTGGATTCAGAGGGTCCAATTTAGCGTTAAGCACTAAGGTAAGAGGGGTCATGTGGTAGCACGTGAGGGCGCCCTCCCCTTTATTTGTTCTGTCGAGAGTGGTGAATTCTTTGGAGCATCACGTGCTGTCACGTGATGGGCATTTAAATGCTTGTATGTTAAAGTTTCTGCCAAGGGTCACGTGCGTCACGTGAGGCATTGCCTCAAAGGCCTTTCTCTGTGGATCTTTTCGGGGGTCACGCGGTAGCACGTAACCCTGGCTCTTTGTATGTTTTTAAAAGATCTGTTAATCTCTTTAAGAATTAAATTCTTCGCAAGGTTGAACCCTAACAATAAACTTTAGAGGAATTAAATTCCTATTTCCTTCTGAAGATTTATATTCTGGGATAGAGTTGAACTCTGAATTTTTTGTAGGAATTAAATTCCTCATATATGTGAAGAATTGAGCTCTGTCATAGGGTTAAACCCTGATAATAACTTTAAAAGAACTAAATTCCTTCTTTCTTTAGAGAATTACTCTTAGATAGGGTTGAACCCTAATTTATATTCTGAGGGATTAGATTCTGTCATAGGGTGAAACCCTAATTTCTTCTTTCTTAAGGGAATTAAATTCTTGTTATTTTGACAGAACTAAGTTCTTAACTAGGGTTAAACCCTGATTCTGTTCATTCTGAAGGAATTAAATTCCTATAACATAGGGTCAAACCCTAATTTTATCTTAAAGGAATTAAATTCCTATAATTTTGTGAGAATTAAATTCTCAAACTTCCATTCTCTCTCTATGCTTTGGATCTGCATGGCAGGATCTCAACCCAATGAGAATTAAATTCTCAATTCAAGGGGAGATGTGCACTTTGCAGATCCTCCACTAAAGAGAGAACTATGTTCTTCTTTTTAAGAGTTAAACTTTTTTGAGAATTAAATTCTCTTTTAAGGGCCTTCCCTTTCTTACCTAGGATTTTCTTCTGCAGAAGATCGAATTCTTCCAGAGTCTCAAGGCTCTATCTTTCTCTTTTTCTATCTATCGATCTCTGTCTCTCCCTATATGTGTATCTCTTGCATCCTATTTATAGGATAAGAAGCATAGTCAATTAGTTTTGATAAATCTTTCATTAAGAGATTTGATTTGTATTCACCATTCGTTTGGACCTTTGGATTATTGGATTTTAAATCCAAAGATTTTCCTTTGTTATTTCGATTAGATTTTAAGGGGAAATCTTTTCAAGTTCAAGATTTTTCCATAGATAGGTGATATTTAATCACCTTTAAATCTTTAGTCCAATCGGTTCCAAATAATCATTTTCCTTTGGAAAGATTTGAATGATCTCTTCAGAATTTAATTCTGTTAAATAAATAGGCTTTGAAAGCCGGTCAGGTGTTGGCACGTGACCCCTGGTCACGCGTAAGCACGTGACCCCCTGGAACGAGCTTTCTTCTTCTTTTTTGCGCTCTGTCTTCTGGCCGCTGCTTAGCCGTCACGTGCCACCACGTGACCCGTGGTCACGTGTGAGCACGTGACCCTCGTCTGGAGCCTTTTTCTTGATTTAATCAGAGAATGAGTCCGCTGGTTTCAAATGTCACGTGCCAACACGTGACTGTTGGTCACGTGCTAGCACGTGATGCCTCCTTCGTAAGCTTTCCTGATTTCAAATCAGGAAACATTGGTTGGTTGGCTATTTTCAATAGACATCATATATGCCACAAACTGATTATGAAATTCTTCTTTAGAAAGTGGTGGTGATGGTTGATGTTGGTCCGGATTAAAACTTTAGCCGTTAGCCCTCGCTATATGCTCAGCAATGGACATGCGTCTAGGGATATCCTCACTCGAAGTATCAACTGAAACAGATGTAGAATTAAGATACAGTTGATAAGACCTGGACTGAGGTGGCCAACTGTTTCTATCCGATTGTTCTAACCGATCTCTTAAAGACATGGGAGAGTCGGATGGTATACCAAGCGATTACGAAGACAAGAAATATCTGGTTATGGATAGGAAAGCTCGACAGGAGTTCGTCTGTTTGGATTACCCATTATAAGAAGGTGAAAAGAGAGAGGAGGGTGAAAAGATTTAAGCTCTATTTGGTTTGTTTTGCTTTGAAAGTGGGACTTGAGTGTTAACTCAATAAATCACAAAATGCACAAGCAAGCCCTAGAACTAAGGTTACCTAGGTCAAGCACTAGACCACTACTAGACTTCCAAAGGACAAGCCACATGATCAATCTTCTACCACCTGTTTATAACTCTTGTGGCCAGATAAGTGCTAGGTAAGCGCGAGGTATCCTCTATACGAATCACCGAAAATAGCGAGCCTAATTAAGTAACCACTTGCCTTAGACACACTTGTCTAGATACCACAAAATAAATGCAGCTAAGCGATAGATTACCCACGGCCTTCCTCTGTCCTATTTGAGCACGACAGTCCTTAGCGTCTTGATCTAGATGTTTTTTAGTTAATATAGGGTTATGCGGATACTCGTTTTGTGATTTGTGGGGCCTAGGAAGGGTGATGAAATCCCCACCTAATCTGAATTGTGGTATTGCCCCTTAATGTCCGTATTAAAATATGCAAAAACAACCCAATTACAAAACTAGCAAAAAGATTTTTGAGCGGCGATATTTTGCAAAGAATCCTGCAGAAAAAATATTTTATTGGATTTCAGAGGAGAGATAAAAATATAAAGAAGATACCAGAGAAATTGGAAACCCTAAATCCCCTAATGCGCCGCGGTTCCGCCGCCAATAGGCTCTTTTATGCCGTGGTTCCGCCGCTGACTAGATAGATCTGATGAAGATTTTTTCTACGTAGCATCCCTTCCTCCTCCGGGTCTTGATGAATATCTCTGAATCTTTATCTCCTCACTCAAATGACTCCAGATTACCTCGCAAAATTAACACAATAATCGTTAAATATACAATTTACAGTTTTGTTTATTTATGATATGGATCGAATAAGAATTCAACACGAATAGTAAGAAAAAAAATTACGCACGTTTCCCCGGCAATGGTGCCATTTGACTGATCTATTTTAAAGCGTGTGTAGTAACCGCAATCAATAACGGTGTCGCGCGTTGCTAGACCGAGATGAGTACGGGTCGTCCTCAGTAAAACATTGAATATTTTAATCTTAGTTTAGACGTGTTGATTAGGAAAGGAGGAAGAATAATGAATGGTGAAGAATGGTTGTAGATTCTAGATCTACGTCAAACACGGATGCAGGATATAGATCTAGATTAACTACGGATGTAGGTTTTATATTTGTAGGGTTCGTTAAGATTTAGTAGTCATGGATGATTAATTAAAGATTACTCCTTTTATTCTTTAATATATTTAAAACTCGGTCGACAGTGATGCATGTAGATTAGGGTTTCTGGAGGGAAAAGGGTTCCCACTCTTAACCCCTATCTTGACATGGATCTCCGTTCATGTCTAGCCTTTACCAAAGCAATTATCAATCCAATCTCTATTCGTGGTCGTGACTATCAATGAATTGATATCGCGCCCGACTAGGATGTTAACTATTCTTTTGGTAAAGTTTATAAACTTTATAGGACGTAAAAAGAGTTTAAGGATCTTCATCATCTATTAATCTACCCTAATCCTATGAACCCTAACAAGCGGAGAATTACTCGCGCGTGTTAGGAAAAGAAAAGATAGAAATCATGAAGAAAATAAAATGCGATAAAATAAAACTACCTTTATTAATCAACAAGATCAAGTAAATTTTGTTCCTTTAGAAAATGATTACAAAACCGTAGTTTGCTTCTCGATCTCTTCTTAAGGAGGTAGATGAACTGTCGATGATCAACCTGGATTTTTGAGCCGTCGTGGACTTCGGGATCTCGTCAGTTTGATAATTTTTCCAAGAGTTTCTCGGTCCTTATTTATAGTCACAGAGCCAGAACTCTAGTTTCCTAATGGAATAACTAGTTGTTAGGATTTTACTGTAAAAATCCAAGATCCCAACTCCTCAATATTGAGGCGGAACCGTGGCCATTTGATGGGTTTGGCCTCGGATCCACGGTGGGTTGGAGGGTTCTTTGCTTCCAAAAATATTGTGGTCTCTTCTGGTGACATATGTAGACTATTTTGATAACTGGAATCTAAAAATCTTCTCTAAGTCTCTGCCAGAATTGATTTCTTCGATTTACTTTGAGTTTTCGGAATATTTGATCTCGATAACTCGGATTTCCTTGATTCCAGTCCTGATATAATTTCTACACAATTGTCTCAACAAATAATGTTAGTAGAATTTATTTTTATTGAGATATTATCTTAACCATTTGACATGATATTATAGTTTTAAGAGACTTAGTCAAAAATATTTGATATGGTATGCATGGACTAAATATTACATAGATATTATATGCTTACATTTTCCTTCATAATGTTTATTATAATATATAAACACATGAAAATAGTATTTTTATAGATATACCCTCATATGTGTCATATTTAAAATAAACACCTTTTATTATATAGAAATAGTAAGGAGAATGTCATATCAAATGCACAATATTTTCGACTGAACAGTTGACACGAAGAACAACACGGCTGATCCACTCACAAAGGCCATACCCCAGATACAATTTGAGAGACTCTTCGGGATGTTGGGTAAGAGATACTACAACAACTGGCCATAGTGCAAGTGGGAGATTGTTAGTTATATGTAAACCATAGAGGCCATTATTGTACACATGATGTATATTATAGTGGATGCTTGGACATATATAGGGAGGACTTCCTTGCTCGACATGATAGTATGCTATCTGGTTTCTCTTTGTCTTAACATGTAAACTTGTATTATGATACTGTCTTGCTCTCACATGTTGATAAAGCCCTTAGGATGTGTACTTGACTACCAGGACTATGATGGAGATCATACTAGTAGGGCCAGGGTAGTCCACAAGTACATCATTTAATTGTTCCTAGTCGAGGGTGTATGGCGACAGGGCATCGATATTCCAGAGTAGACTAGCGTATACGCTTCTTGACCTATATGATGGGCGATGGATGATCCCACATCCATTGGTGTTTGACATCAACGATGGTATACGAGTGCTCAGTGGAGACTGGGTACATTGAACGGACTCGCCGAGAACTCCTAGTTGATATTATACCTATCGTCAGATAGCAGTTCTCTGGTGACACTGGTACAGGTTAGTCTGTAGACCCGAGATCGTTGTGTGATTCCCACTGTGCTTTGATTTCCACCTTACCACATTCAAGAGAACGTGCAAAATGGTGGTTTTTGGGTACAGTCCCGAGTCACATGGAGGCAATGAGCGATAGGAGGGGATTCGTCTCTCCCGGCATTGGGGGTTGATGTTGCGCTGTGCTCGATTGGCTATAACAGGAAGTCCTTGGCCAGGGCTGATACGGAGATTTACTGGTAAGTATTATCAGTAGTTTCTCGACCCGTTATAAGCCTCACATCGGCACTACTTATCGGTTACTGGGGTTTGACGTTTACTACCCCTAAACTTGATATGCGACATATCAGACGAAGAGACCGGACTGTATGGTAGTGTTACTGACAGGCTTTACAGGAGTATGCGTAGGCTTTCTTGTTGATCTTCTGATCGTCCAATACATGGGTAGCCGTTACGTCCAGCTAGTACCGCCGACGGCTTGTTGGTGACTGATATGATCATCACCTACTGCCGGCGTATTGACGAGTCATTAGAGTCCTACACAGAGGTTTCCTAGCTCAGGCAAAACGAAGTAGGAGCACATATGTGATATGTGGGACCAAGATTAATACGTGTATGTGATACCGTATTCTATTCTCGCGATATGTGATATTGATCGGTTATATGTGATATAGCCGGGTTATCGAATCAAGTGTTGATTCGATAAATTGATAGATATGATATTAGTTGGTTATATGTGACATAGCCGGATTATTGAATCAAGTGTTGATTTAATAATTTAATGTATAATTATATATTTGATATATTAATTTACATTAACTAATATTAGCTCACTTGTGTATTTCTTTCTCTCACATGTGCACACTTAATATATATGTGATATATATTAATTGTGTTTCTTTTTATGTCATGCTTGATTATACATGCAACATGGGTGTATGAGACTCACACCATGCTTATGATAATGAGGGGTTTATTTACTTAATGTAAATCAAATAATTAGTGGGAAATTAAGCCCATGGTTGAAGCTTGTGGAAGCTTGTGGAACCATTGACTTAGTCCACTAATTTTGTTTTGCCTTAGATATTTATTAACCTAACCATTATCTAAAACCATGGTTATGTCTCTACATGAGTTATATGAGATATTTCTCACCTATGGTTGCCTCTATCTCATGATTCATTATTCATAACATTTTTCTCTTCATCTTCTTCTTCATCAAGAGAGCTCTCTAGGTTTTGGAGAGGTGGAGAAAATTAGTGAGAAAATTATTTCTAATGTGAGCAAAAATCCTACTTCATCATCCTCTACTAGATTAGCCATTTAGTTTAGGGTGTCAGCTTCACTAATCCCTAATTAGTGAAGAGGTAGCTTAGGTTTGCGTCTCCTCGACGTAGATCATTTATGGCCTCGAAGACTTCGTGCAAGCTTGTTCCTTTCATCTTATGGAGCCATTCTAGAGTCTGGAAGATCACTACTTGGAGCGAAGGGAATACTACACGGAGCTATTGAAGTGAAGGACCGGTCTACAAAGGTTGTATTCCATGTTAACTTAGATGTAAAGTAGTTTACATGTTGTATTGTCTAATTCTCTAGTTAAGATTATAGAGTTAGGGCTATGTAGCATGGCAAATTTTTAAAAATGTCATGGGCGATGCCTCCCGAAACTTTGCTTTCGTTCTAGGTAATCCTACAGTTTTCACATCCTCTTTTGTCCTTAATGACAAAGTCAAACTCTTGAAGTAAGAGGATCCAACGTATTAGCCGTGATTTTGCGTCCTTTTTCACAAAATGATGTCTCGGAGTGGAATGATCAGTGTAGATAATGACCGGGGAGCCAATGAGATATGGCCTGAATTTCTCCAAAGTGAATACATCCACCAAGAACTCTTTCTCGATTGTTGTATAGTTCATTTGTGCATCATTCAAGGTCCGGCTGGCGTAGTATTTCACATGCGGCATCTTATCAATGTGTTGACCTAAGACCGCACCGATAACAAAGCCGGATGCATCACACATAATCTCGAAGGGATGCGTCCAGTCGGGAGAAAAAAGAACCGGAGCAATAGTGAGTAAGCATCGTAATGTTTCGAAAGATGTCAAACAGTTCAAGTCGAAGTTGAATATGGTATCCTTGGCCAGAAGAAGAGTCAAGGGTCTAGCAATCTTGCAAAAGTCCTTGATGAACCGTCTATAGAAACCGGTATGGCCAAGGAAAGATCTGATATCTCTGACGCATTTGGGAGGCGGGAGGTTAGAAATGACATTAATCTTTGCTTTGTCAACCTCGATGCTGTTTCACGAAATGATATGTCCTAAGACAATACCTTCGTGCACAATGAAGTGGCATTTCTCATAATTTAAAGTGAGATTTTGATCCTTACATCTGGTAAGGACAGCGTCCAGGTGTTGTAAACACTCGTCAAAGGAGTCTCCCAAGATGAAAAAATCATCCTTGAATATCTCCAGAAACTTCTTAACCATGTCAGAGAATATTCCCATCATACACTGCTGAAATGTAGCAGAAGCATTGCATAGCCCAAAGGGCATGCAACGATATGCGAATGTGCCGAAAGGACAAGTGAAAGTGGTTTTGTCCTGGTCTTTTTCGGCAATGGGAATCTTGTTGTAACCTGAGTAACCGTCCAGAAAACAGTAGAACTCATGTCCAGCTAATCTTTCGAGCATTTGGTCAATGAATGGTAGCGGAAAGTGATCCTTCTGCGTTGCGGCGTTGAGTTTTTGATAATCAATGTATACTCGCCATCCGGTTTTGGTGCGAGTAGGGGTTAACTCATTCGCCTCGTTTGTGATGACCGTAATGCCCGACTTTTTAGGGACAACATGTATTGGACTGACCCATTGGCTGTGGGAAATAGGGTAAATGATACCACTATCTAGACATTTTACAATCTCCTTCTTCACAGCCTCCTTCATGACTGCATTCAATCGTCTTTGTGGATCCCTAGCTGGTTTGGTATCATTCATCATGTGAATGTGATGTTCAACGATCAGGGGACTAATCTCCTTGATGTCCGCTATCGACCAACCGAATGCTTTCCAGTTTGATTTCAAGACCGCGAGAAGGGCTTTCTCTTGCTCTAAAGCTAGAGAAGCCGAAATGATTACGGGGAGAGTCTCGTTTTCACCTAAGTTAGCATACTTGAGGTAAGATTGCAGAAGCTTGAATTTGAGTGATGGAGGAGAAACAACTGAAGACAGAATCGGAGAACGTGTCACAAACTCAAAGGATTCCAAGAGAGGCTCAAAGTGAGTTTATACAACAGAGTTAGATGATTTAACTAACGCATCCAAAAATTCATTGGATTCCAACTCGGATGATGACATGTCTGTTAGTTATATGTATGCCCTAGAGGCCATTACTATACATACAATGTATATTGTAGAAGATGCTTGGACACATATAGGAAGGACTTTCTTGCTCGACATAATAGTATGCTATCTGGTTGCTCTTTATCTTAACATGTACACTGATTGTCTCTATGTTACATGTTGATAAAGCCCTTAGGATGAATACTTAACTACCAGGACTATGATGTAGATCATACTAGTGGGGACAAAGTAGTCGTTAAGTACATCCTTCAAATGTTCCTAGTCGTAGGTGTATCGAGACAGGGTATCGATATACCAGAGTATACTAGCGTATAGCTTCTTGACCCATATAGATGTGCGATGGATGATCCCATATCCATTGGTGTTTGACCTCAGAGACAGTATAAGGGTGCTCAGTGGAGACTGGGTACACCATACGGACTCGCCGAGAACTCCCAGATGGTATTATACCTCACATCAGATGGCAATTCTCTGGTGACACTGGTACAGGTTTGTCTGTAGACCCGAGATCGTCATAGAGTCTTGTGTGATTCCCATTGTGCTTTGATTTCTACCTTACCACGCTCAAGAGAACGTGCAAAACGGTGGCTTTTGGGTACAGTTCCGAATCATATGGAGGCAATGAGCGATATGAGGGGTTTCGTCTCTCCCAGTATTGGGAGTTGATGTTGTGCTGTGCTCGATTGGCTATAACATGTAGTCCCTGGTCAGGGCTGCTTCAGAGATATACTGGTAAGTGTTATCAGTAGTTTCTCGACCCATTATGAGCCTCATATCAACACGACTTATCGAGTTACTGGGGTCTGACGTTTATCACCCCTAGACGAGATATGCGACATATTAAACGAAGAGACTGGACTGTACGGTAGTGTTACTGATTGGATTCGCAGGAGTCTGCACATGCTTGCTTGTTGATGTTCTGAGCGCTCAATACTCGGGTGGCCGTTACATTTAGCAGACCGCTTGCGGCTTGTGGGTGTTTGATATGGTCGTCACCTACTGCCGGCGTATTGACGAGTCTTTAGAGTCCTACACAGAGGTTTCCTGGCTCAAGCGAAACGGAGTAGGAGAACATATGTGATATGTGCGAGACCGACATTAATGCATGTATATGATACCATATTCTATTTTCGCAATTTGTAACATCGGTCGGTTATATGTGATATAGCCGGGTCATCGGATCAAGTGTTGATTCAATAAGATGTTACATTTGATATTAGTCGGTTATATGTGATATAGCCGGATTATTAAATCAATTTTTAATTTAATAATTTAATGTATAATTATATATTTGATATATTAATTTACATTAATTAGTATTATCTCACTTAAGATTTCATTTCTCACTAGTTTTGTGCATGTGTATATATGTGATATATATTAGTGTACAACGTATTGTGTCATGTTTGATGATACACGCAACTTGAGTATGTGTGTGACTTACACCATGCTAGGGATTATCTAGGGTTTTATTTAGTTAAAGTTATTCTAAAATTAGTTAGACTTTGTCATGACACAAAGCTTGTAGAAGCTTTTGGATTCTTTGACTTAGTCTTCTATTTTTGTTTAACTCAAGATATTTATAAACCAAACCATCATTCCTAGCCTTGGTTAAGTCTCTACAAAGGTTAAGTATATGATACTTAACTCACCTATGGTTGCAATAATCTTTTGGATAATTATCAAGAGGGCTTTTTTCTTCTTCCTCCTCACAAAAGCTTTCTAGCTTCATTGGAGTTGATGAAAAAAGTGTGAGAAAATCAAATCTAAAATGAGCCCACTTCCTACTTCATCATCCTCTACTACTTTCCATTTAGTATAGGGTGTTTGCTTCACTAACTCCACAATTAGTGAAGAGATAGCTTGGGTTAGTGTCTCCTCGACGTAGATCATCTTCGGCCTCGAAGACTTCGATGCAAGCATGTTCATTTCTTCATGGGAGCCTCTCTAGAATCCGGAGTTCACGATCGCAGCGAAGGGACTACTACACAGAGCTATTGAAGTGAAGGACCGGTCTACAAAGGTTGTATTCCTTGCTCACTTTACTTGCAATGTGTTTGCATTTATATTCGTCGGATTTCTAGTTAACGATTCTTAGTTAGGGTTAGCTAGAACGGCAAATTTTTGAATTTGTCATGGACGATACCTCCCGAAACCTTACTGCCGTCCTAGGGAACCCTACAGTGGTATCAGAGACATGCTATAAAATTAGACGGATTTTGTTAAGATTACAAAACCGAAATACTTTGAAACTTGCAACGCCAAAATCTAGTTTCTGTCGATTCTAAAAAGTTGTCAAAATTTTTTTTTTAAACAAGTACAGATTGTTATATGGGATATATCATGAACACAGTGAAAATTTCAGAAGGTTTTGTCGGATTTTGGCCGAGGACAAGGGTGTTGTGGCCGGCCATGTAATGCAGTCTGGTCGTGAAATTTTCATGGTGGTCCAGGACTTGGGGTTTTGGTGTTTCAGGTGTTGTTTGTTTTTGCTAATTTTACATGAGATGTAATCTTACACTATAAGAAATTCAAAGTGTTTCGTATTTATAGTTTTAACATTGTTTCGGGTTATTCACATATTGTCTAGGCGACGTTAAAAAGTTCGAACGATTATCAAAAACCCATTTTTCCAAGTTTAACGTATTCGGAAAATTATGCAAGTAATTCTATGATCCCTCTAGAAGAATGAAACCCTAACTCGAATTTTTGGATCGTGGAACTACGGTCATACCCTGGGGTTTGCCGCGGTTCCATGGCGACATGAGTGAGGTTTGGGTCTGCCCTTCTACGGCTAGTGCATAGGTACTGTGGTATATTCTGGGTATTATTGAACTATGCTCATGTGTTGACTCGTCGGGAAATTATGGGACTACGATGAATCGATCGAAAAGTTTAACGTCGTCCGGGTATCGTTTGATGGGATACAATACGTGGAATCAAAACTAGCTTGAATTTTATAAATCTAGCAGTTTAGTCTCATTTTATCGATTGCCACGGGATTTTGCTGTGATCAAAAGTCCATCGCAATCACGTAGCATATGCGGATACTCGCCGGGTAACTTTATTAGATAGCCACGCCCCTGTTCCCGCCAAAAATTTCTGCGCGAAAGAGCCCAAGGTATCAAATGGCAGTGATACGCTTAAGGAAATGTGAACCAGTATCTTCCGGCTTGTATTTTGATAAACTCCCGAAGGAGAAACTATTAAATTCTAATAGTATTGGAAGCATCTCGAAAAACCCTTCGATTTGATATATTATGGGCCCCATAATTCATCCGGGAGCAAAAGTTATGAGGTATCACGTGTCCACACGTGATGGACCTTTAAGAAACCGCTAGAGGAGCTAAAAGATATAATAAAAACTCGGAAAAGACCCCAATGGGGCATCACGTGCTCACACGTGACCATGGGTCACATGCAGACACGTGATGGGCTTTTAAAACCTCTAAAATAATGAATAGAATTTAATTCTAAAAGTCAGAAATTACCTCAACGAGGTATCACGTGTTTACACGTGACCAATGGTCACGTGTTGACACGTGATGGTTAAAACTGAAACATAAATAAGCGGCTGAGAAAGGAACCCAATTGGGGGTCACGTGCTCACACGTGACCAAAGGTCACGTGCCAGCACGTGACTGGCTTTAAAAGCCTTATAATTTAATAGAATTAAATTCTAAAAGTTCTGAATCTTTCCAAATGGAAAAGGTCATGGGGAACCGTTGGATTAAAGATCCAAGGGTGATTAAAAATCACCAATTTATGGAAAAATCTTAAATAAGGAAAGATTCCTCCTAAATCTAACCGAGATAACAAATAGAATATCTTTTGGATTTAAAATCCACGGTGAATAAAATTCACTGAATGATCTAAAGGCCCAGAATTAATGATAAATATAAATCAAATCTCTCAACAATCAAATCAAATCTTTCAACGAGAGATTTGCTAAACAAATTGATTCTTTTCCTTCTCCTATAAATAGGAGCCAAGAAGAGAAGAGAAGGGATCTACTTCTTGGGAGAGAAAAACAGAGAGAGGAGAATTTAATTCTCTGCAAAAGAAAAACCCTAGGTAAGAAAAAAGAGGTTTCAAAAGAGAATTTAATTCTCAAAAGAGTTTAACTCTTACATAAAAAAAAAGAACTTAGTTCTTTCTCTGGTTGAGGATCTGCAAAGTGCACATCTCCCCATGAATTGAGAATTTAATTCTCATTGGGTTGAGATCCTGCCATGCAGATCTAAAACACAGAGGAGGAATTGAGTTTTGAGAATTTAATTCTCCCAAACTTTCAGGAATTTAATTCTTCCTAAAACAAAACTAGGGTTTAACCCTAATCAAGAATTCAATTCTTTTACATATCTGGGAATTTAATTTCTTTGAAAAGAAATCAGGGTTTTATCCTAAATAAGAATTTAATTCTTTCACGATAGGAATTTAATTCCTCCAAAATCATAATTAGGGTTTAACCCTACAAAGAATTCAATTCTTAAAAGATCTCTGTTCATGAAAAGAACTAAGGTCACGTGCCCCACGTGACCCCTGAACAGATCCCCCAAAATGAGAAGTGGAAAGTTTTGAGGCAATGCCTCACGTGCTCCCACGTGACCCTCATTATATATGGAACAAAAGCAAAGGCAGAAACAATTCTGGACGCTCTCACGTGTTACCACGTGACCCCTAATAAATGTTCTAATAAATCAGGGCATGATTATACATCACGTGCCCACACGTGATGGCTATAAAAATTAAAAGTGTTTAACACTTGTTTGCAGAACAAAATAAAGTGGATCTGGCCCCACTTTTTGATGCTATCACGTGCTCCCATGTGACTCCCAAAACGCAGAAAGAAAAAACAAAGGAAATGAAAGTTTTGGGCGCTCTCACGTGTTATCACGTGACCCCTCAGCAAATGCTTTAACAATTGGCGCAAAGATCCCCATCACATGCCAACACGTGATGCTCTAAAATAAAAATAAAAGTGTTTAACACTTGTTCGCAGATTTGAGGATAAACCAAAAGGAGATCTGGCTCAACATTTAGGGCGCCCTCACGTGTCACCACGTGACCCTTAATGAGCATTCTAACAGACCAGAGCGGGGGCCTTCATCACGTGCTCACACGTGATGGCCGCCAGAATTAAAAGAGTTAAACACTGATCTGCAGAATAAAATAAAGGGAATCAGGGCGCTCTCACGTGTCGACACGTGACCCCTCTCTCCTTAGTGTTTAACACTAATCTGAAGACTTTGTCCTTAGTGTTTAACACTGATTTTCTTAGTGTTTAACACTAATTTAGAAAACTCTATTGGCAGTGTTTAACACTGATTTGCTTAGTGTTTAACACTAATTTGAAAACTCTGTTCCCAGTGTTTAACACTGATTATCTTTTAGTGTTTAACACTAACTTGCTAATCTTATTCCCAGTGTTCAACATTGTTGGTCTTTAGTGTTTAACACTGGCTTTAGCCCAATTGGCTAAGTTTCTAGAGGCAAAGCCTCTCATTCAATGGACCAACAGAGGGCCAATATTTCAAACATAATTGGACTTAGCCCAAACTGGCCATAAGTCCTCAAATCATCTTGACCTGAGCACATCTGCTCTTTCAACCAACTCATTGGTTCAAGGGTACATCTCTGAACTCCTCTGATATTTGTCGTTGTAATCCTTCAACGTCTTCAGAGAGGTGACGGGTCCCGACAACCACACATTAATACGGACTGTGGGGTCCTCAAACCCGCGGACTTATGCGTCCTTAAACTAACGGACTAATGCGTCCTTAAACACACCCATATGGACTGTGGGGTCCTTAAATCCATGGACTTATGCGTCCTTAAACTACCAATGGACCCCCATGTCCTTAAACTGGAGATGGACCACTATGTCCCTAAACTGGAGATGGACCACCATGTCCCTAAACTGAAACAATAGAGCCCCCAAATGCTCTTTTGTCGGATCTAAACGATCCCGTTAAGTTGATCTTAGTCTCAAATTAGACTAACGTATCCTTAACAAACGTTTGAGTTGATCTTAGCCTCAAATATGGCTAACGTATCCTCAAACCAAAACCCCGAAACCAAATCTAAGAAAATACGGATTTGGACTAATCCACGTCCTACGGGCGATGACATAAAATTGTCTCCGTATACAATCTGCGGGCAACCAAAAACAAAACAAACACCCACGACACGAAGTGACCATCTGGAGAAGGAGAAAGTTGTTACCGCGATGCGGTAGCGTAATTAACTGCAGGGGCTTGCGCCTGCAGGGAAGAGCGTCCCCACAATCAAAAACCCCTCAAACGAGGGGGAATCTGACGAAGTCTGCTACATCGGCCGCATCCGTTTAAACCTTCGATATATGGTGCCATAAATCAACTTGGCATCTTCGGAGAGGTGAACGGATAGCACCAATTAGCATCTGCCCCGAATCTCAGGCAAGACAGTCCATGTCTCGGCCGCCGTTCGGAGGGGAACAGATTCTGGCACGCCCGGTGGGACCTCTTCCTCTTTCCACTCCACACTTCGTGTGTCGTGTTCGCGAACGAATCGCGGTTTGCTGTGGTTGCCTGTGGATTCGAGGTACTAAGATTTGGTGTCTTGCTCCGTGTAGGAAACAGAAAATCAATGGCTTCAAACTGCACTACCTGCAACCGCAACTCTCGCTCCGTCCTTGCTGGAGGAGTGACTTATGGGCCCCAAGCGGCCTCCCTTTTCAAGGTGCCAGTGGAGCAGGTAACTCAAGCCACCGCTGGACTATTCTTCGGGACCCTGCTCCCACCAATGAGCTTCAATGCCCCCAATGACGTCGCAGGAAGCTCCAAAGAAGTCGGTCTTTGATCGACTTACCACTGCCGCGACCCCTCTCAACGGGTCGCCCAGCTTCAATACCTCAGTTTTCAACAGACTGGGCCAGAACGTCTGCAAACCCGCGATACCCGAAGCTGCTATCCCAAAGCGGATAGCTATCCCGGCTCAAGCGGACGAGATCATTGGAAAGGCTCCTCCTTCCAAGAAGTCAGTTTTTACAAGGCTGGCCATTCCGGTTGCTGCTCCAGGCGAGGTCCTCAAAGCTGCTTCCCCTGCTCAGAGGGGGCATGAAAAAGCTTATCCAACAACGGAGGTGATCTCATCCGCACGACATGCTCGACGTCGCCATTGGTGCCGAGTGAGGAAGGCTGGGGGCAACTCCCCCTCTGAGACAACTCCGCCAGCTCCAACAGTGGGGATCGATGCTGCTGTTCCAACCGGGAACAGCTTTGAATTGCTGATCACGGTGCGCAGAAATTCTTCTACTGCAATGTTGAAGCGAACTCCTTCACCTGTGAAGAATATTCCAGAGAAGAAGCTGGAGCAGCCCCCTCAACGGCTGTCCTTTAAACTTTACAAGGTTTGGCGACAGGTTCAAGAGTCGGTGATTGATGAAAACTATCTCCACCGACAGAAAAAGACGGAGGTTCGGCAGGAGAAAGACTACTCTGTCAGGCCAGAAGAAGCAACGGCTACTCGGATGTCTACTGCAGCGACACTCTCAACGCCAATCACTCAAAAGAGAAGGAAGCCGCAAAAAGCCCCTCTGAACAAGGCACACCGTAAAAGCACTGACACAAACGGCCCAAGTCTGGGGGCATGGTGGTGCACACTGTTTATATGACCTCCGGAAAGGAGGAGAGCCGCGCTTTGAAAGGTCACCGACCGCTCACCTGATCCATGACAAAAGCCCAGGAGAAGCAACAGAAGCTTCAGGAAATGATGACTGCAATGGCTGCGCTTGCCAAGTCGAAAGAAAGCTCGGAAGTATCATCAGAGCAGCGGCACGAACAAGAAACCGACGCTGACTTTTTACGCAGAGTCCTCGAAAAGAGGGACAAAGATGCTGCAGAGCAAGCGGCTAACATAAAACAGATGGCGCTCCTCTTCCAAGATATGGTAGGGATGATGTTACAGCCGGACCCTCCTGCTGAAGATCCTCCGATCGCCCTTGAAGACGACAGGGGAGAAACGTCAAATCCTCCACCAGCACTGTCAACAGCCAAGGAGGAGGCAATCTCCAAAGCTGACCTGGACGAATATATAACTCAGCAGATCCGGGTTCATCAGGCGAATGAAGCGGCTGGGCAAAATGTTAGAACTGGACGACCGTATCTGAGCTGGTATGACCAAATCAGTTACCCGCCGGGATATACGATCCCTAAATTCCACGTATATAAAGGGACAGGGAATCCGCATCAGCATGTTGCTCAATTCAACGCCTTATGCGGCAATACTGGAGGCAATGACAAATTTTTGATACGTCAATTCGTCGGCAGCTTAGCGGAAACAGCCTTTG
The DNA here is from genome assembly GCA_030015575.1 of Agapanthus africanus. Lineage (NCBI taxonomy): Eukaryota > Viridiplantae > Streptophyta > Magnoliopsida > Asparagales > Amaryllidaceae > Agapanthus > Agapanthus africanus. Next base: position 622,795,129 of record CM057342.1, read on the forward strand.
AATGGTATTCGGAGTTACCTAATGACTCTATCAAAACATTTGCGGAGATGGAGTTGCTGTTTACACAAAGATTCGCGAGTGCAAGCGGACGCATCCCGATCACGGCATTGATCAACGCCAGGGTAAGGCCAGGCGAAACGTGGGTCCAATACGCAACACGATGGCGAAACCTATGGTCGAAATGCGAACAACGCATAGAAGAGGCACCTGCGGTAGGCATGTTTGTGGGCACTCTCGATCCGCAGGCGACCATCTCGCAATTCATGATGTTCTTCAGGCCGACCACCTTCCAGGCCTTGATCGACAAATTAGCCCAAATGGATCAGATGGATCATAGATCATTTCCTTCAAAGACAGATCCTCAGAATGAAAAGGGAAAAGGAAAAGCAACTTTCATCGCCAATACTCAACAACAGCCGAGCAACTTTAAACCGGTTATCCGCCAAAGCAACGTACGTCCACGCCCATCCCTCGAGGAGAGACTGGGACGTCCTTATTCGTTTCCTCAGGATAAAACAAGGAGACTGTTCGAGCTGGCAGTGCGCAACAGACTCATCAATCTGCCGAGTCCAAAGCGTCCGTTGCAGCCAGGTGATGTCAACGATCCCAATTATTGTCCTTACCACCAAACGGTAACTCACCCGATCGAGGATTGCTTCGTCTTTAAAGGATGGATCGAGGATCAGTATCTACAAGGCAAGTTTGCGCTGTCCGAGAAGTGGAAAATAAACCCACCACAACCGCACACTCCAAAGAAGACGGACACACCGGGGGCAACTTGTTCTTTTGTTGAAGAAGCTTCGTGGGAGGTCGTGCTGCCAGCCAAAACCAAAAAGATGCTGAATGATCTTCAGACATGCCCGGCGATCGGGTGGAAGAACTCGCTAGAACTCCAGATTGTCGAAGGGATGCTGAAGCCGCGCCCAACTCCAAAGATCGATGGTGAAGGCCCCAATACTCACACCCAGCCGTCAAAATCTTCAAAGAAAAACAAGAAGAAATTCAAGAAGCCCGTGAAGCCCGGCGACAAGCGCACGGATTTGCAGAAACAGATTGACGTGCTGGAAGAGTATAACCAGAAGGCGCGGATTCCAATCACACTCCAAGAGTTCCTCAGCCACGTCCTCGAGGACGAAAATGATGGAGAAGACTCATCAGATGAATCTGAGGACTACGTAGCAAGTTTTCATGTGATCTCTCACTCCTTGATAGATGATAAAGAGGCTCCTTATACTGAGAAACCGGGGGCGGATCCTGAGCCAGAACTTCTAGGACCATCAGACGAAATGATTGACGCATTCCTGAACGAAGCCCGTCTTAAGAGCAAAGCTGATCGAGAACGCGAGATGGCCATATTCGAGAAAGCCAAACGCCGGCGACTGGACAAAAGGGTCGAAACACTCCCACCAAATCAAAGTACATCCGCCGCAAATGAAAGCAGGATTAAGACAAGGAAACGATTCGCCAAAGCCATATCAATGGGGATGAGGCCGCCCTCTTTCAGAGAAAATTCTCCTCGTGGTATACATTTTGATGAAACGGACGTACACCCTAACTTCTGCTTATATGATCAGAGGATCGCACATCTTACTGAAGACTGCAATTCCTTTAAGTGTTGGTGGCAAGGATATGTCGCTCATAGACAACACGTCAATAGAATAAAGCGGGAAGCTCGTAGACAGCGAAAAAATACGACAGATGAGCATAAAAGAGTTGCCGGCAATTGTCATAGGGACGAGCCCGGGGGATCATGAGTTCTCACCTTTGGAAGCGATTCTGACGAAGAAGCCGCCCTCAACCTTCTCTTCAAGGAATTCATTTCTAAAACAAAAGAATTGGAGAGTTGCGAGAACGTTCAGCCGTACAATCTCACGCTACCCGGATAGAATCTCGGACCCGCAAACGACGGAGCAAACGAAATGAGAAAGGAAAAGGAAAAAACGGCCTTTGTTGCCAACACTCAACAACAGCCGAGTAACCCGAGACCGTTTTGTCGTCAAAACAACAAGCCGCGATACCTCAATGAGAAGTTGAAACGTCCTTACTCGTTTCCCAAAGATAAAACAAAGAGATTGTTCGAGCTAGCAGTGCGCAGCGGACTCATCACTCTGCCATATCCAAAACGTCCATTGCAACCAGGTGACGTTAACAATCCTAACTATTGTCCCTACCACAGAGTAATGGGTCACCCACTCGAAAATTGCTACGTCTTCAAAAACTGGGTTGAAGATCAATACCAACAAGGCAAGTTCGCGCTGCCCGAAAAGTGGGAAGTAAACCCGCCACAACCACATGCTCCGAGAAAGATAGATATGCCGGGGGTATCATGCTCAGTCATAGAGAAAGCCCCCATAGACCGAAAAGTCAGTAAACTAGAGATGCGTCTCAAATAAGGCGACGGCGGACCGAAACGTCCTTAAACTAACGGCGGACTGCAATGTCCTAAAACTTGCAAATGACCGAAACGTCGTTAAACTACTCCCAACCCGCAGTATCTTCAGGCTGACGTGCCAAAAAAAAACGGTATGTCCACAAGCAAATTGGGCACGGATGAAAACCCGAAAGGGCTCCGTGAGTAAAAACAGCAAGGCTACCGGCGAGTGTTCGTGAAAACCCGAAAGGGCGCGACCTCGTTAAAAAAAAGGATAAAAAATAAAAAATAAAAAGAACGGTATGTCCATAAGCAAAGGGGGCACGGATGAAAACCCGAAAGGGCTCCGTGAGTAAAAACAGCAGGGCTACCGGCGAGTGTTTGTGAAAATCCAAAAGGGCGCAACCTCGTTAAAAGACACTTATAGGGTCCTCTCGACCTTGTAAGGAGAAACCACCCGCGTGCGATCCTTACAACTCACAAGGGAGCAACACACTTAGGGATCCTCACGATTCCTAAGGCGAAATTACACTTGCGAGATCCTCACGACTCGTAAGGAGAACTCTCTTATGGGACCCTCACGGCTAATAAGATTTGAAAGTCTTAAGTTACAGAGACCTGAACCTGTTCTTAAGCAACCCCCATAACCTTCGATATAGCCCTACAAGTGGTTCAGTACTGACCCTTGTATACAATCCACGGGCGCTAATAAACATTTCCCTAACCAAGTCCCATCCGTGACTAGGGATATGTCCATACGGTGAACAACCCTTATAAGTCCTCTCGACTTATAAGGAGAAAACCCTTTTGTAAGATCCTTACGACTTACAGGGGAACATACACTTAGGAGTCCTCACGATTCCTAAGGAGAAAACGCACCTGCGAGATCCTCACGACTCGTAGGGAGAAATACCTTTGTGAGACCCTTACGGCTCATGAAGTCAAAAGCCTTAGTCGACAGGATCCTAACCCTGTTTGCTAAGCCACCTTTGTTCAATATCGACAGAGGCAAATGATGATTCGCTCCTGGCAATATCCCAGTTGTAGCGATGCTGATGCCTAAACCGGTATCAAATTCCAAGTCCTGTCATGGCAAATGATGATTCGCTCCTGGCAATATTCCAGTTGTAGCGATGCTGATGCTGAGATTGGCACCAGATTCCAAGTTCCACACTCGCAAAAAAAAAAAAATAGCGAGCCATACGTGCATACGAAATAGCCGGAATGATGGGGCAACTTGCAATAAAAATCAGCAAGTAAAAAAAATGTATGCATGAAAAATAGCCGAAATGATTGGGCAACTCGCAATAAAAAGCAGCGAGTAAAAATAAAAAAAAATAGCCGAAATGATTGGGCACCGCGAAAAATAGCCGAAATGATAGGGCAATCGCGACCTTCGCGATATAAAAGCTGAAATGATAGAGCATCGCAGAAAAAGAAATAAAATAAAAATGAAATTTATGTCCTACAGGTGATGCTACATCAATCCCTGTATACAATCCAGGGGCGCAAACAAAGAAGGAGTCGCACTCCTCCTCCCCAGGTTTCATTAGAAGAAGAAGCCGAATCTCGACGGGCCACAAATAACCTAGAGGTCATCTCAACACTCGTCTCATCACAGCGGACACATAATCAAGCAAAGCGGAATAGTAGCAACTCCCAATTCTATGACTCGACGATGTACTCCCACAGAGAGTCAAATCCCAACTCCGTGAAATGCGGATATAATCAACAAAATTCCTGGTCACGTGGAACGCGGATAACGTCACTCTTTGACACCATAGAAAACGTCCAGAGCGAATCCTGGTCCTCGCAGAGCACGGCAGTAAACCCGTGTGAAGCATCCAGAGCGGAGCCTAGTCCTCGCCTAACGCGGCAGTGAACCCGTGTAAAGCATCTAGTGCAAAATTCCTGGTCACGTGGAACGCGGATAACGTCACTCTTTGACCCCGTGGAAAACGTCCAGAGCGGATCCTGGTCCTCGCAGAACACGGCAGTGAACCCGTGTGAAGCATCCAGAGCGGAGCCTAGTCCTCGCCTAACGCGGCAGTGAACCCGTGTGAAGCATCTAGAGCAAAATTCCTGGTCATGTGGAACACGGATAACGTCACTCTTTGACCCCATGGAAAACGTCCAGAGCTGATCCTGGTCCTCACAGAACACGGCAGTGAACCCGTGCGAAGCATCCAGAATGGAGCCTAGTCCTCGCCTAACACGGCAGTGAACCCGTGTGAAGCATCTAGAGCAAAATTCCTGGTCACGTGGAACGCGGATAACGTCACTCTTCGACCCCGTGGGAAACGTCTAGAGCAGATCCTGGTCCTCACACCAACATGGAGTGATCACCACCGCGACATTCGTCTCGATACAGCAAACGCGATACCAGCAAACGAAGTGAAGGCCAAATCCTAGCTTCAGGGTCTTGACGGCAAGTTATATAAAGCCTGAAAGACGATCGGAGATCATCCCACACCAGCGTGGAGTGATCACCACCACGACATTCGTCTCGATACAGCAGACGAAATGTCACTACAGCGTCCTTCCTCCAACAGGATTCGGACACACCAAAGAAAACGAAGCGAAGGCCAAATACCTAGCTTCAGGGTCTTAACGGTAAGTCATATAAAACCGGAAAGACAATCAGAGATCATCTCGAACCAACATGGAGTGATCACCACCTCGACGTTGTCTCGATACAGCAGACGCAACATCAACGAAAGGAGTCACGGCAAAATCCCTGGTTCCAGAGCTCGACGGTTCACCAGCAACCTAGAGACAGCCATGACATTCGTCTCGATACAGAGGACGCGATGCCAGAAAACGAAGCGAAGGCCAAATTCCTAGCTCCAGGGTCTTAACGGCAAGTCATATAAAACCGGAAAGACAATCGGAGATCATCTCACACCAACATGGAGTGATCACCACCTCGACGTTCGTCTCGACACAGCAGACGCAACATCACCGAAAGGAGTCACGGCAAAATCCCTGGTTCCAGACCTCGACGGTTCACCAGCAACCTAGAGACAACCACGACATTCGTCTCGATACAGAGGACGCAATGCCAGCAAACGAAGCGAAGGCCAAATTCCTAGCTTCAACATCTTAACGGCAAGTCATATAAAGCCTGAAAGACCATCAGAGATCATCCCACACCAGCGTGGAGTGGTCACCACCTCGACGTTCGTCTCGATACAGCAGACGAGATGTCACGACAGCGTTCTTCCTCCAACAGGATTCGCACATGACAAAGCAAACGAAGCGAAGGCCAAATTCCTAGCTTCATCGTCTTAACGGCAAGTCATATAAAGCTTGAAAGACAATCGGAGATCATCTCGCACCATTGTGGAGTGGTCACCACCTCGACGTTCATCTCGATACAGCAGACGCAACATCACCAAAAGGAGTCACGGCAAAATCCCTGGTTCCAAACCTCGACGGTTCACCAGCAACCTAGAGACAACCGCGACATTCGTCTCGATACAGAGGACGCAATGCCAGCAAAACGAAGCAAAGGCCAAATTCCTAGCTTCAGGGTCTTAACGGCAAGTCATATAAAGCCTGAAAGACTATCGGAGATCATCCCACACCAGCGCGGAGTGGTTATGACTCATCGGGGCTCTCCAAAATGAGCCTAACCTCAAGTAAAAAGCGGCATGGCAAATTCCTAGCGCTTGCTCTTCCGACGGTCAAACTGCCAAGAAGGATTGCTTGAAGACGTCTTGTCCAGCCCCCGAAGGGATCAGAGACACGGCAGTCGTAGGGCTACTCGAACAGCACGATTGCCTATCGAGGAATATATCAGCTCATGCGACGGTACGACGGCCAAAACCCTAACTACCACAGACCCTAACGGACTTCTGTCGTAAAGAGCAGAGGTTAACTGTGACGTTAGGATATTCTTCCGAGATCTGCTCGATCCGTTTCGACTCGTGAGGAAATTGATGTCTTTACGAGAACTTCTCGATTCGTCTCGACTCGTGAGATAAAGCCTTAGGCAGTAGGGATTAAAAAAACCTGTTTCCTAAGCACTGGGACCCTGCAAGTCAGCCCAAAACGGTCTCTTGCATACCATCCACGGGTCTCACTCTCCAAAGTCGAATCTCGACAAGGAGAGAAACAACCGCTTACGGGTCCTCTCGACTCGTAAGAGGGAAAATTCTCTTATAGGATCCTTATGACTTATGAGAGAAAACACACTTAGGAGTCCTCACGACCCCTAAGGAGAAAATACACCTACGAGATCCTCTCGATCCGTAGGGAGAAAAGTCTTTATGAGACCCTCACGGCTCATAAAGTTGAAAAGTCTTAGGCGACAGATTCTAACCCTGTCTCCTAAGCCATCACTGCCCTACAAAGAGGTTAAGATGGACCATCTATGAGCCACACTTGCCAAAGCTACATGCCACTGAAATGAAGAAGTTACTCATGAGCGTATAAACTACTCCACGCCAGAGTAAGACATAAAGAAATAGAAGGGTGCGGCTCATGGAGTTGAGAGTTTGGAACCATATCTCTTAAGAGTCGAGATTTGAGTCAATGATAAATGACGACGCTTGTGTCCGCTCGTTATCTTCTCAGATCAAGATTCTGAAAGTTATATGCCAACCCAAAACTGGTCATACGCTATGCATTACTCTGCACTACTTCACCCACGTACATACTTACATGGGCAAAGTAGTGGGGGGCATTTGTTCCCGCCAAAAATTTCTGCGCGAAAGAGCCCAAGGTATCAAATGGCAGTGATACGCTTAAGGAAATATGAACCAGTATCTTCCGGCTTGTATTTTGATAAACTCCCGAAGGAGAAACTATTAAATTCTGACAGTATTGGAAGCATCTTGAAAAACCCTTCGATTTGATATATTATGGGCCCCAAAATTCATCCGGGAGCAAAAGTTATGAGGTATCACGTGTCCACACGTGATGGACCTTTAAGAAACCGCTGGAGGAGCTAAAAGATATAATAAAAACTCGGAAAAGACCCCAATGGGGCATCACGTGCTCACACGTGACCATGGGTCACGTGCAGACACGTGATGGGCTTTTAAAGCCTCTAAAATAATGAATAGAATTTAATTCTAAAAGTCAGAAATTACCTCAACGAGGTATCACGTGTTTACACGTGACCAATGGTCACGTGTTGACACGTGATGGTTAAAACTGAAACATAAATAAGCGGTTGAGAAAGGAACCCAATTGGGGGTCACGTGCTCACACGTGACCAAAGGTCACGTGCCAGCACGTGACTGGCTATAAAAGCCTTATAATTTAATAGAATTAAATTCTAAAAGTTCTGAATCTTTCCAAATGGAAAAGGGTCATGGGGAACCGTTGGATTAAAGATCCAAGGGTGATTAAAAATCACCAATTTATGGAAAAATCTTAAATAAGGAAAGATTCCCCCTAAATCTAACCGAGATAACAAATAGAATATCTTTTGGATTTAAAATCCACGGTGAATAAAGTTCACTGAATGATCTAAAGGCCCAGAATTAATGATAAATATAAATCAAATCTCTCAACAATCAAATCAAATCTCTCAATGAGAGATTTGCTAAACAAATTGATTCTTTTCCTTCTCCTATAAAAGGAGCCAAGAAGAGAAGAGAAGGGATCTACTTCTTGGGAGAGAAAAACAGAAAGAGGAGAATTTAATTATCTGCAAAAAAAACCCTAGGTAAGAAAAAAGAGGTTTCAAAAGAGAATTTAATTCTCAAAAGAGTTTAACTCTTACATAAAAAAAAGAACTTAGTTCTTTCTCTGGTTGAGGATCTGCAAAGTGCACATCTCCCCATGAATTGAGAATTTAATTCTCATTGGGTTGAGATCCTGCCATGCAGATCTAAAACACAGAGGAGGAATTGAGTTTTGAGAATTTAATTCTCCCAAACTTTCAGGAATTTAATTCCTCCTAAAACAAAACTAGGGTTTAACTCTAATCAAGAATTCAATTCTTTTACATATCTGGGAATTTAATTTCTTTGAAAAGAAATCAGGGTTTTATCCTAAATAAGAATTTAATTCTTTCACGATAGGAATTTAATTCCTCCAAAATCATAATTAGGGTTTAACCCTACAAAGAATTCAATTCTTAAAAGATCTCTGTTCATGAAAAGAACTAGGGTCACGTGCCCCCACGTGACCCCTGAACAGATCCCCAAAAATGAGAAGAGGAAGTTTTGAGGCAATGCCTCACGTGCTCCCACGTGACCCTCATTATATATGGAACAAAAGCAAAGGCAGAAACAATTCTGGGCGCTCTCACGTGTTACCACGTGACCCCTAATAAATGTTCTAATAAATCAGGGCATGATTATACATCACGTGCCCACACGTGATGGCTATGAAAATTAAAAGTGTTTAACACTTGTTTGCAGAACAAAATAAAGTGGATCTGGCCCCACTTTTTGATGCCATCACGTGCTCCCATGTGACTCCCAAAACGCAGAAAGAAAAAGCAAAGGAAATGAAAGCTTTGGGCGCTCTCACGTGTTATCACGTGACCCCTCAGCAAATGCTTTAACAATTGGCGCACAGATCCCTATCACATGCCAACACGTTCTAAAATAAAAATAAAAGTGTTTAACACTTGTTCGCAGATTTGAGGATAAACTAAAAGGAGATGTGGCTCCACATTTAGGGCGCCCTCACGTGTCACCACGTGACCCCTAATGAGCATTCTAACAGACCAGAGCAGGGGGCTTCATCACGTGCTCACACGTGATGGCCGCCAGAATTAAAAGAGTTAAACACTAATCTTCAGAATAAAATAAAGGGAATCAGGGCGCTCTCACGTGTCCACACGTGACCCCTCTCTCCTTAGTGTTTAACACTAATCTGAAGACATTGTCCTTAGTGTTTAACACTGATTTTCTTAGTGTTTAACACTAATTTAGAAAACTCTATTGGCAGTGTTTAACACTGATTTGCTTAGTGTTTAACACTAATTTGAAAACTCTGTTCCCAGTGTTTAACACTGATTATCTTTTAGTGTTTAACACTAACTTGCTAATCTTATTCCCAGTGTTCAACACTGTTGGTCTTTAGTGTTTAACACTAGCTTTAGCCCAATTGGCTAAGTTTCTAGAGGCAAAGCCTCTCATTCAATGGACCAACAGAGGGCTAATATTTCAAACATAATTGGACTTAGCCCAAACTGGCCATAAGTCCTCAAATCATCTTGACCTGAGCACATCTGCTCTTTCAACCAACTCATTGGTTCAAGGGTACATCTCTGAACTCCTCTGATATTTGTCGTTGTAATCCTTCAACGTCTTCAGAGAGGTGACGGGTCCTGACAACCACACATTAATACGGACTGTGGGGTCCTCAAACCCGCAGACTTATCGTCCTTAAACTAATAGACTAATGCGTCCTTAAACACACCCATATGGACTGTGGGGTCCTTAAATCCATGGACTTATGCGTCCTTAAACTACCAATGGACCCCCATGTCCGTAAACTGGAGATGGACCACTATGTCCCTAAACTGGAGATGGACCACCATGTCCCTAAACAGAAACAATAGAGCCCCCAAATGCTCTTTTGTCGGATCTAAACGATCCCGTTAAGTTGATCTTAGTCTCAAATTAGACTAACGTATCCTTAACAAACGTTTGAGTTGATCTTAGCCTCAAATATGGCTAACGTATCCTCAAACCAAAACCCCGAAACCAAATCTAAGAAAATACGGATTTGCACTAATCCACGTCCTACGGGCGACGACATAAATTAGTCTCCGTATACAATCCACGGGCAACCAAAAACAAAACAAACACCCACGACACGAAGTGACCATCTGGAGAAGGAGAAAGTTGTTACCGCGATGTGGTAGCGTAATTAACTGCAGGGGCTTGCGCCTGCAGGGAAGAGCGTCCCCACAATCAAAAACCCCTCAAACGAGGGGGAATCTGACATGGGCTGTCTTGCCTGAGATTCGGGGCAGATGCTAATTGGTGCTATCCGTTCACCTCTCCGAAGATGCCAAGTTGATTTATGGCACCATATATCAAAGGTTTAAACGGATGCGGCCGATGTAGCAGACTTCGTCAGATTCCCCCTCGTTTGAGGGGTTTTTGATTGTGGGGACGCTATTCCCTGCAGGCGCAAGCCCCTGCAGTTAATTACGCTACCGCATCGCGGTAACAACTTTCTCCTTCTCCAGATGGTCACTTCGTGTCGTGGGTGTTTGTTTTATTTTTGGTTGCCCGTGGATTGTATACGGAGACTAATTTATGTCGTCGCCCGTAGGACGTGGATTAGTCCAAATCCGTATTTTCTTAGATTTGGTTTCGGGGTTTTGGTTTGAGGATACGTTAGCCATATTTGAGTCTAAGATCAACTCAAACGTTTGTTAAGGACACGTTAGTCTAATTTAAGACTAAGATCAACTTAACGGGATCGTTTAGATCCGACAAAAGAGCATTTGGGCTCTATTGTTCCAGTTTAAGGACATAGTGGTCCATAGCCAGTTTAGGGACATGATGGTCCATCTCCAGTTTAGGGACATGGGGGTCCATTGGTAGTTTAAGGACGCATAAGTCCATTGATTTAAGGACCCCACAGTCCATATGGGTGTGTTTAAGGACGCATTAGTCCGTTAGTTTAAGGACGCATAAGTCCGCGGGTTTGAGGACCCCACAGTCCGTATTAATGTGTGGTTGTCGGGACCCGTCACCTCTCTGAAGACGTTGAAGGATTACAACGACAAATATCAGAGGAGTTCAGAGATGTACCCTTGAACCAATGAGTTGGTTGAAAGAGCAGATGTATTCAGGTCAAGATGATTTGAGGACTTATGGCCAGTTTGGGCTAAGTCCAATTATGTTTGAAATATTGGCCCTCTGTTGGTCTATTGAATGAGAGGCTTTGCCTCTAGAAACTTAGCCAATTGGGCTAAAGCTAGTGTTAAACACTAAAGACCAACAGTGTTGAACACTGGGAATAAGATTAGCAAGTTAGTGTTAAACACTAAAAGATAATCAGTGTTAAACACTGGAAACAGAGTTTTCAAATTAGTGTTAAACACTAAGCAAATCAGTGTTAAACACTGCCAATAGAGTTTTCTAAATTAGTGTTAAACACTAAGAAAATCAGTGTTAAACATTAAGGACAAAGTCTTCAGATTAGTGTTAAACACTAAGGAGAGAGGGGTCACGTGTGGACACGTGAGAGCGCCCTGATTCCCTTTATTTTATTCTGCAGATCAGTGTTTAACTCTTTTAATTCTGGCGGCCATCACGTGTGAGCACGTGATGAAGGCCCCCGCTCTGGTCTGTTAGAATGCTCATTAGGGGTCACGTGGTGACACGTGAGGGCGCCCTAAATGTGGAGCCAGATCTCCTTTTGGTTTATCCTCAAATCTGCGAACATGTGTTAAACACTTTTATTTTTATTTTAGAGCATCACGTGTTCGCACGTGATGGGGATCTATGCGCCAATTGTTAAAGCATTTGCTGAGGGGTCACGTGATAACACGTGAGAGCGCCCAAAACTTTCATTTCCTTTGCTTTTTCTTTCTGCGTTTTGGGAGTCACATGGGAGCACGTGATGGCATCAAAAAGTGGGGCCAGATCCACTTTATTTTGTTCTGCAAACAAGTGTTAAACACTTTTAATTTTCATAGCCATCACGTGTGGGCACGTGATGTATAATCATGCCCTGATTTATTAGAACATTTATTAGGGGTCACGTGGTAACACGTGAGAGCGCCCAGAATTGTTTCTGCCTTTGCTTTTGTTCCATATATAATGAGGGTCACGTGGGAGCACGTGAGGCATTGCCTCAAAACTTTCCTCTTCTCATTTTGGGGGATCTGTTCAGGGGTCACGTGGGGCACGTGACCCTAGTTCTTTTCATGAACAGAGATCTTTTAAGAATTGAATTCTTTGTAGGGTTAAACCCTAATTATGATTTTGGAGGAATTAAATTCCTATCGTGAAAGAATTAAATTCTTATTTAGGATAAAACCCTGATTTCTTTTCAAAGAAATTAAATTCCCAGATATGTAAAAGAATTGAATTCTTGATTAGGGTTAAACCCTAGTTTTGTTTTAGGAGGAATTAAATTCCTGAAAGTTTGGGAGAATTAAATTCTCAAAACTCAATTCCTCCTCTGTGTTTTAGATCTGCATGGCAGGATCTCAACCCAATGAGAATTAAATTCTCAATTCATGGGGAGATGTGCACTTTGCGGATACTCAACCAGAGAAAGAACTAAGTTCTTTTTTTTTATGTAAGAGTTAAACTCTTTTGAGAATTAAATTCTCTTTTGAAACCTCTTTTTTCTTACTTAGGGTTTTTCTTTTGCAGAGAATTAAATTCTCCTCTCTCTGTTTTTCTCTCCTAAGAAGTAGATCCCCTCTCTTCTCTTCTTGGCTCCTATTTATAGGAGAAGGAAGAGAATCAATTTGTTTAGCAAATCTCTCATTAAGAGATTTGATTTGTATGTTGAGAGATTTGATTTGCATTCATCATTAATCTGGGCCTTTAGATTGTCAAGTGAATTTTATTCACCATTGGATTTTAAATCCAAAAGATATTCTATTTGTTATCTCGGTTAGATTTAGGAGGAATCTTTCCTTATTTGGGATTCTTCCATAAATTGGTGATTTTTAATAACCCTTGGATTTTTAATCCAACGGTTCCCCATGACCCTTTTCCATTTGGAAGGATTCAGAAACTTTTAGAATTCAATTCTATTAAATTATAAGGCTTTTAAAGCCAGTCACGTGCTGGCACGTGACCTTTGGTCACGTGTGAGCACGTGACCCCCAATTGGGTTCCTTTCTCAGCCCCTTATTTATGTTTCAGTTTTAACCATCACGTGTCAACACGTGACCATTGGTCACGTGTAAGCACGTGATACCTCGCTGAGGTATTTTCTGACTTTTAGAATTAAATTCCATTCATTATTTTAGAGGCTTTAAAAGCCCATCATGTGTCTGCACGTGACCCATGGTCACGTGTGAGCACGTGATGCCCCATTGGGGTCTTTTCTGAGTTTTTATTATATCTTTTGACTCCTCCAGCGGGTTCTTAAAGGCCCATCACGTGTGGACACGTAATTCCTCATAACTTTTGATCCCGAATGAATTACGAGGCCCATAATATATCAAATCGAAGGGTTTTTCGAGCCGCTTTCGATACCATCAGAATTTATCTATTTCTCATTCGGAAGTTTGTCAAAAAACAGCCCGGAAGATACTGGTTCCCATTTCCTTAAGCGTATCGCTGTCATTTGATATCTTGGACTCTTCTGCGCATAAATTTTTGGCGGGAACAAATGCCCCCCACTACTTTGCCCACGTAAGTATGTACGTGGGTGAAGTAGTGCAGAGTTATGCATAGCGTATGACCAGTTTCGGGTTGGTATATAACTTTCAGAATCTTTATCTGAGAAGATAACTAGCGGACACAAGCGTCGTCATTTATCATTAACTCAAATCTCGACTCTTAAGAGATATTGTTCCAAACTCTCAACTCCATGAGTCGCACCCTTGTATTTCTTTATGTCTTACTCTGGCATGGAGTAGTTTATACGCTCATGAGTAACTTCTTCACTTCAGTGGCATGTAGCTTTGGCAAGTGTGGCTCATAGATGGTCCATCTTAACCTCTTTGTAGGGCAGTGATGGCTTAAGAGACAGGGTTAGGATCTGCCACCTAAGACTTTTCAACTTTATGAGCCGTGAGGGTCTCATAAAGACTTTTCTCCCTACGGATCAAGAGGATCTCGTAGGTGTATTTTCTCCTTAAGGGTCGTGAGGACTCCTAAGTGTGTTTTCTCTCATAAGTCGTAAGGATCCTATAAGAGAATTTTCCCTCTTACGAGTCGAGAGGACCCGTAAGCGGTTGTTTCCCTCCTTGTCGAGATTCGACTTTAGAGAGTGAGACCCATGGATGGTATGCAAGAGACCGTTTTGGGCCGACTTGCAGGGTCCCAGTGCTTAGGAAACAGGTTTTTTAATCCCTACTGCCTAAGGCTTTATCTCACGAGTCGAGACGAATCGAGAAGTTCTCGCAAAGACATCAATTTCCTCACGAGTCGAAACGGATCGAGCAGATCTCGTAAGAATATCCTAACGTCACAATTAACCTCTGCTCTTTACGACAGAAGTCCGTTAGGGTCTGTGGTACTTAGGGTTTTGGCCGTCGTACCGTCGCATGAGCTGATATATTCCTCGATAGGCAATCGTGCTGTTCGAGTAGCCCTGCGACTGCCGTGTCTCTGATCCCTTCGGGGGCTGGACAAGACGTCTTCAAGCAATCCTTCTTGGCAGTTTGACCGTCGGAAGAGCAAGCGCTAGAAATTTGCCATGCCGCTTTTTACTTGAGGTTAGGCTCATTTTGGAGAGCCCCGATGAGTCATAACCACTCCGCGCTGGTGTGGGATGATCTCCGATAGTCTTTCAGGCTTTATATGACTTGCCGTTAAGACCCTGAAGCTAGGAATTTGGCTTTTGCTTCATTTTGCTGGCATTGCGTCCTCTGTATCGAGACGAATGTCGCGGTTGTCTCTACGTTGCTAGTGAACCGTCGAGGTTTGGAACTAGGGATTTTGCCGTGGCTCCTTTTGGTGATGTTGCGTCTGCTGTATCGAGACGAACATCGAGGTGGTGACTACTCCGCATTGGTTCGAGATGATCTCCGATTGTCTTTCGGGCTTTATATGACTTGCCGTTAAGACATTGAAGCTAGGAATTTGGCCTTCGCTTCGATTGCTTTGTCATGTGCGAATCCTGTTGGAGGAAGAACGCTGTCGTGACATCTCGTCTGTTTTATCGAGACGAACGTCGAGGTGGTGACCACTCTACGCTGGTGTGGGATGATTTCTGATGGTCTTTCAGGCTTTATATGACTTGCCGTTAAGACGTTGAAGCTAGGAATTTGGCCTTTGCTTCGTTTGCTGGCATCGCGTCCTCTGTATCGAGACGAATGTCATGGTTGTCTCTAGGTTGCTGGTGAACCGTCGAGGTCTGGAACCAGGGATTTTTCCGTGACTCCTTTCGGTGATGTTGTGTCTGCTGTGTCGAGACGAACGTCGAGGTGGTGATCACTCCATGTTGGTGTGAGATGATCTCTGATTGTCTTTCCGGTTTTATATGACTTACCGTTAAGACCCTGGAGCTAGAAATTTGGCCTTCGCTTCGTTTTCTTTGGTGTTTCCGGATCCTGTTGGAGGAAGGACGCTGTAGTGACATTTCGTCTGCTGTATCGAGACGAATGTCGTGGTGGTGACCATTCCATGTGGGATGATCTCTGTTTGTCTTTCCGGTTTTATATGACTTACCGTCAAGACGTTGAAGCTAGGAATTTGGCCTTCGCTTCATTTTCTTTGTCGCTTCCGAATCCTGCTGGGGGAAGAACGCTGGGGTGACATTTCATCTGCTGTATCGAGACGAACGTCGAGGTGGTGACCACTCCTCGCTGGTGTGGGATGATCTTCGATTGTCTTTCAGGCTTTATATGACTTGCCGTCAAGACCCTGAAGCTAGGAATTTGGCCTTCGCTTCGTTTGCTGGTATCGCGTCTGCTGTATCGAGACGAATGTCGCGGTGGTGATCACTCCATGTTGGTGTGAGGACCAGGATCCGCTCTGGACGTTTCCCACGGGGTCAAAGAGTGACGCTATCCGCATTCCACGTGACCAGGAATTTTTCACAAGATGCTTCACACGGGTTCACTGCCGCGTTAGGCAAGGACTAGGCTCCACTCTGGATGCTTCGCACGGGTTCACTGCCGTGTTCTGCGAGGACCAGTATCCGCTCTGGACGTTTTCCACGGGGTCGAAGAGTGACGTTATTCATGTTCCACGTGACCAGGAATTTTGCTCTAGATGCTTCACACGGGTTCACTGCCGCGTTAGGCGAGGACTAGGCTCCGCTCTGGATGCTTCACACGGGTTCACTTCCGTGTTCTGCGAGGACCAGGATCCGCTCTGGACGTTTTCCACGGGGTCAAAAGGTGACGTTATCTGTGTTCCACGTGACCGGGAATTTTGCTCTAGATGCTTCACACGGGTTCATTGCCGCGTTAGGCGAGGACTAGGCTCCGCTCTGGATGCTTCACACGGGTTCACTGCCGTGTTCTGCGAGGACCAGGATCCGCTCTAGACGTTTTCCACGGGGTCAAAGAGTGACGTTATCCGCGTTCCACGTGATCAGGAATTTTGTTGATTATATCCGCATTTCGCGGAGTTGGGATTTGACTCTCTGTGGGAGTACATTGTCGAGTCATGGAACTGGGAGTTGCTGCTATTCCGCTTTGCTTGATGATGTGTCCGCTGTGGTGAGACGAATGTTGAGATGATCTCTAGGTTATTTGTCGCCCGTCGAGATTCGGCTTCTTCTTCTAATGAAACCTGGGGAGGAGTGCGACTCCTTCTTTGTTTGCGCCCCTGGATTGTATACAGGGATTGATGTAGCATCACCTGTAGGGCAGAAATTTCATTTTTATTTTATTTCTTTTTCCGCGATGCTCTATCATTTCAGCTTTTATATCGCGAAGGTCGCGATTGCCCTATCATTTCGGCTATTTTCCGCGGTGCCCAATCATTTCGGCTATTTTTTTAATTTTTCCTCGCTCCTTTTTATTGCGAGTTGCCCAATCATTTCGGCTATTTTTCATGCATACATTTTTTTTGCTTGCTGATTTTTATTGCAAGTTGCCCCATCATTCCGGCTATTTCGTATGCACGTATGGCTCGCTATTTTTTTTTTGCGAGTGTGGAACTTGGAATCTGGTGCCAATCTCAGCATCAGCATCGCTACAACTGGAATATTCCCAGGAGCGAATCATCATTTGCCATGACAGGACTTGGAATTTGATACCGGTTTAGGCATCAGCATAGCTACAACTGGGATATTGCCAGGAGCGAATCATCATTTTCCTCTGTCGATATTGAACAATGGTGGCTTAGCAAACAGGGTTAGGATCCTGTCGACTAAGGCTTTTGACTTCATGAGCCGTAAGGGTCTCACAAAGGTATTTCTCCCTACGAGTCGTGAGGATCTCGCAGGTGCGTTTTCCCCTTAGGAATCGTGAGGACTCCTAAGTGTATGTTCCCCTGTAAGTCGTAAGGATCTTACAAAAGGGTTTTCTCCTTATAAGTCGAGAGGACTTATAAGGGTTGTTCACCGTATGGACATATCCCTAGTCACGGATGGGACTTGGTTAGGGAAATGTTTATTCGCGCCCGTGGATTGTATACAAGGGTCAGTACTGAACCACTTGTAGGGCTATATCGAAGGTTATGGGGGTTGCTTAAGAACAGGTTCAGGTCTCTGTAACTTAAGACTTTCAAATCTTATTAGCCGTGAGGGTCCCATAAGAGAGTTCTCCTTACGAGTCGTGAGGATCTCGCAAGTGTAATTTCTCCTTAAGAATCGTGAGGATCCCTGAGTGTGTTGCTCCCTTGTGAGTCGTAAGGATCTCACGCGGGTGGTTTCTCCTTACAAGGTCGAGAGGACCCTATAAGTGTCTTTTAACGAGGTTGCGCCCTTTCGGGTTTTCACAAACACTCGTCGATAGCCCTGCTGTTTTTACTCACGGAGCCCTTTCGGGTTTTCATCCATGCCCCCTTTGCTTATGGACATACCGTTCTTTTTATTTTTTTATTTTTTATCCTTTTTTTTAACGAGGTCGCGCCCTTTCGGGTTTTCACGAACACTCGCCGGTAGCCCTGCTGTTTTTACTCACGGAGCCTTTTCGGGTTTTCATCCGTGCCCATTTTGCTTGTGGACGTACCGTTTTTTTTTTTGGGCACGTCAGCCTGAAGATACTGCGGGTTGGGAGTAGTTTAACGACGTTTCGGTCATTTGCAAGTTTTAGGACATTGCAGTCCGCCGTTAGTTTAAGGACGTTTCGGTCCGCCGTCGCCGTATTTGAAACGCATCTCTAGTTTACTGACTTTTCGGTCTATGGGGCTTTCTCTATGACTGAGCATGATGCCCCCGGCATATCCATCTTTCTCGGAGCATGTGGGTGTGGCGGGTTTACTTTCCACTTTTCGGGCAGCGCGAACTTGCCTTGTTGGTATTGATCTTTAACCCAGTTTTTGAAGACGTAGCAATTTTCGAGTGGGTGACCCATTACTCTGTGGTAGGGACAATAGTTAGGATTGTTAACGTCACCTGATTGCAATGGACGTTTTGGATCTGGCAGAGTGATGAGTCCGCTGCGCACTGCTATCTCGAACAATCTCTTTGTTTTATCTTTGGGAAACGAGTAAGGACGTTTCAACTTCTCATTGAGGTATCGCGGCTTGTTATTTTGACGACAAAACGGTCTCGGGTTACTTGGCTGTTGATGAGTGTTGGCAACAAAGGCCGTTTTTTCCTTTTCCTTTCTCATTTCGTTTGCTCCGTCGTTTGCGGGTCCGAAATTCTTTCCGGGTAGCGTGAGATTGTACGGCTGAACGTTCTCGCAACTCTCCAATTCTTTTGTTTTAGAAATGAATTCCTTGAACAGAAGGTTGAGGGCGGCTTCTTCGTCAGAATCGCTTCCAAAGGTGAGAACTCGTGATCCCCCGGGCTCGTCCCTATGACAATTGCCGGCAACTCCTTTATGCTCATCTGTCGTATTTTTTCGCTGTCTACGAGCTTCCCGCTTTATTCTATTGACGTGTTGTCTATGAGCGACATATCCTTGCCACCAACACTTAAAGGAGTTGCAGTCTTCAGTAGGATGTGCGATCCTCTGATGATATAAGCAGAAGTTAGGGTGTACGTCCGTTTCATCAAAATGTATACCACGAGGAGAATTTTCTCTGAAAGAGGGCGGCCTCATCCCCATTGATATGGCTTTGGCGAATCGTTTCCTTGTCTTAATCCTGCTTTCATTTGCGGCGGATGTACTTTGATTTGGTGGGAGTGTTTCGACCCTTTTGTCCAGTCGCCGGCGTTTGGCTTTCTCCAATATGGCCATCTCGCGTTCTCGATCAGCTTTGCTCTTAAGACGGGCTTCGTTCAGGAATGCGTCAATCATTTCGTCTGATGGCCACACAAATTCTGGCTCAGGCTCTGCCCCCAGTTTCTCAGTGCAAGGAGTTTTTTCATCGTCCATAAATGAGTGGGAGATCACGTGACAAGTTGCCCCCGGTGCGTCCGTCCTCTTTGGAGTGTGCGGCTGTGGTGGGTTTACTTTCCACTTTTCGGACAGCGCAAACTTGCCTTGTAGGTACTGATCCTCGATCCATCCCTTAAAGATGAAGCAATCCTCGATCGGGTGGCTTACCGTCGGGTGGTAAGGGCAATAATTGAGATCGTTGACATCGCCTGGCTGCAACGGACGTTTTGGATTCGGCAGATTAATGAGTCTGTTGCGCACTGCCAGCTCGAACAGTCTTCTCGTTTTGTCCTGAGGAAACGAGTAAGGACATCCCAGTCTCTCCTCGAGGGATGGGCATGGACGCATATTGTTTCGACGGACAACTGGCTTTAAGTTGCTCGGCTGTCGTTGAGTATTGGCGATGACAGTTGCTTTTCTTTTCCCCTTTTCATTCCGAGGATCCGTCTTTGAAGAAGATGATCTATGATCCATCTGATCCATTTGGGCCAACTTGTCAATCAAGGCCTGGAAAGTAGTTGGCTTGAAGAACATCATGAATTGCGAGATGGTCGCTTGTGGATCAAGAGTGCCCACGAACATGCCTACCGCAGGTGCTTCTTCGATGCGTTGTTCGCATTTCGACCACAGATTCCACCATCGTGTTGCGTATTGAACCCACGTTTCGCCTGGCCTTATCCTGGCGTTGATTAGCACTGTTATCGGGGTGCGTTCGCTAGCACCCACGAATCTTTGTGTAAATAGTAGCTCCATCTCCGCAAATGTTTTGACAGAGTCATTAGGTAGCTCCGAATACCATTCAAAGGCCGTTTCTGCTAAGCTGCCGACGAATTGGCGAAGCAACAGTTTATCATCGCCTCCAGTATTGCCGCATAAGGCCCTGAACTGGGCGACATGCTGATGTGGATTTCCTGTCCCTTTATATACGTGGAACTTAGGGATCGTATATTCCGGCGGGTAACTGATTTGGTTATACCAGCTCGGATAGGGCCGACTGGTTCTAACAATTTGCTCAGCCGCCTCACTTGCTTGATGAGCTCGTATTTGCTGAGCTATATATTCCTCCAGGGCAGCTTTGGAAATTGTCTCCTCCTTGGCTGTTGACGGAGCCGGTGGAGGATTCGATGTCTCTCCTTTGTCATCTTCAAGGACATTCGGAGGATCTTCAGCAGGAGGATCTTGCTGGATCATCATCCCTACCATATCTTGGAAGAGAAGCGCCATTTGTTTTATGTTAACCGCTTGCTCCGCGGCTTCTTTGTCCTTCTTTTCGAGGACTCTGCGTAGGTAGTCAGTGTCAGTTTCTTGTTCATGACGCTGCTCTGATGATGCTTCCGAGCTTTCTTTTGGCCCGGTAAGTGCGGCAATTGCAGTCGTCATCTCCTGAAGCTTTTGTTGCTGCTCCTGAGCTTTGGTCATGGATCGGGTGAGTGGTCGGTGACCCGTCGAAGCGCGGCTATCCTCCTTTTCGGAAGCCATATAAACGGTGTGCACCACTATGCCCCCAGACTTGTGGCGTTTGTGCTCAGCGCTTTTACGGTTCGCCATGTTCACATGGGCTTTTTGCGGCCTCCTTTCCTTTTGAGTGATTGACGTTGAGGGAGCCGTTGTAGTGGGCACCCAGCCAGCTGTCACTTTTTGTGACTTTGAGTAGTCCTTCTCCTGCTGAACCTTCATCCTTTTCGGTCGGCGGAGATAGTCTTGATCGATCACTGACTCTTGGACATGTCGCCAAACTTTGTAAATTTCAGAGGATAGCCGTTTAGGAGGTTGCTCCGGCTTCTTCTCTGCAGCATTCTTCACAGGTGAAGGAGATCTCTTCAGCACTGCAGTAGGAGAGTTTCTGCGCACCCTGTTCAACAGCTCAAAGCTGTTCCCAGTTGGAACAGCAACATCGATCCCCACCGTTGGAGCTGGTAGAGTAAATCCAGAGGGGGAGTTACCCCCAGCCTTCCTTACTCGGCGCCAGTGGCGACGTCGAGCGTGTCGTGCGGATGGAGTTGTTTCGGCCGTAGGGGCGACTTCGTCGTGCCCCCTGCTTTGAGGAGAGACCGTTATTGGTGCTAGCCTGTCGAAGACTGACACCCGTTGAGAAGCAATGTCTAATCTGTCAAAGACAGACCTCTGGGCAGGGGAAGCAGCTTTGAGGACCTCGCCTGAAGCAGCAACCGGAATGTCTAGCCTTGTAAAAACTGACTTCTTGGAACTTGGACCACTATGTCCCTAAACTGGAGATGGACCATCATGTCCCTAAACTGGCTATGGACCACTATGTCCTTAAACTGGAACAATAGAGCCCAAATGCTCTTTTGTCGGATCTAAACGATCCCGTTAAGTTGATCTTAGTCTTAAATTAGACTAACGTATCCTTAACAAACGTTTGAGTTGATCTTAGCCTCAAATATGGCTAACGTATCCTCAAACCAAAACCCCGAAACCAAATCTAAGAAAATACGGATTTGGACTAATCCACGTCCTACGGGCGACGACATAAATTAGTCTCCGTATACAATCCATGGGCAACCAAAAACAAAACAAACACCAACGACACGAAGTGACCATCTGGAGAAGGAGAAAGTTGTTACCGCGATGCGGTAGCGTAATTAACTGCAGGGGCTTGCGCCTGTAGGGAAGAGCGTCCCCACAATCAAAAACCCCTCAAACGAGAGGGAATCTGACGAAGTCTGCTACATCGGCCGCATCCGTTTAAACCTTCGATATATGGTGCCATAAATCAACTTGGCATCTTCGGAGAGGTGAACGGATAGCACCAATTAGCATCTGCCCCGAATCTCAGGCAAGACAGCCCATGTCTCGGCCGCCGTTCGGAGGGGAACAACCCCATAGCCCCGACCAAGTGACTGTAGGAGAACCCCGTCACCAAAAGCATCCGTTTGGGTGCTCGCGACAGTGGTGTTCCTCCTTAGTGTACTTCGTCGACGGTATCGGGCGGTGCGGCCATCTACTAAAGTTTCTGATGAGCATTCGATCAGTATGTCGGGAATCGTGTTGAATTGCCCGACTGGATATTGAAAAGTGTTTTCGAGATCGAGACTAAAATGGGTGTATATAATTGTTAGGCATGAGATGTCTAAGGAATTCATTTGGTTAGGCATGAAATCCAAAGTATGTGATATTTCGGTTTTATGATGTTTAAGGTGGTTACGGATTCCAACTGTTGTAGTTTTTCACTTTCTTTTCTGCTACCGTAAGTGTAATATGTGGTGGATCGCCGGTTTCGTTTCTATATGTCGACGACAATTGGGATACGCATATTTACTTACGTTGATGACATGTGATGTTATGTGTTGCTATGATATGTTACATTGGATCGTCGTGTTTTGAATAGCCGTGGTTTTTATGTGTGATGAGAGTTTTTCATTTTCATTCATGTAAAATTCATTGTATGTAATATTCTTTTATTGAGGCACTTACGGGTTAAGGAAGATGTCACCGTTGATGTATATTATTTACTTTTTCGCATTAGGATAGACCCAAGACGGGGAGCACAAGTAACCGGATTCTAGGGTCTAGTAGGAGACCATCTCAAGGAGTCGAGAGCGGGTCTCCTAACTCTAGAATTGGGAAGGTCGCTTGCCGCTCTCATAGGGGTCTAGGGATATGGGTTTGGCTATTCATCATGACCGTGGAATCCGTGATTCATACAGGCTTAAAATAAAACCCGGAAATCCTAGTATATCCAATATTTCATATGTTGTGTTCTGCTGCGATTTATCTGTGATGTGATCACTGTATATGTTGATATAGATACTAGATTTAGTATATGTGATATATTATATAGGCGTTGCTTATGTTTTACACCCGCGTTAGCCCTGTCCTGCTCTGCCGTTAGTTACCTAACATAACGATGCACGAGGGGACATCGAGGCGAATGTGGATGGCATAAGCGTACGTTGTATTTATCTGTGATGCTTAGGTAACTTATATGATGTGACTTCATTAATGAGATTAATGAAATAAAAGAAAGCTAAAGATGTTGTAGAAACTTGTCTCGAAAACTGGTAGCTCTAGTTCTTACATTGCATAGCGATATTCCTTGTAGAATATCCAGCACCTTATTCGATAAGGAAAGAGACGAGATCCCTGCACCGGGAGTGACCTCTTTAGAGAAACTAGTAAATGCTACAAACTCGGTTTGTCTTTTGACTGCTTTTATGGTTTTTGCTTTGCATAGTGGAATTTGTGAAATATCCTGCACCTTATTCGATAAGGAAAGAGCCGAGATCCCTTCACCGGGAGTGACCTCTTTAGCAAAACTAGTAAAAGCCTCAAAAACACTCCATTTTAAATCACTCGATTCTATGATGATATCAAGTTCATTACGCAAAAGGTTTCCTTAAAAACCTGTCGTAGCCCTTCGTCATTTCAGATAAGTAATAGTTAGTATTCGTGCTGCGTTTCTTGGCCTTTGTCAAACCGTAGTGTGCGGTAGCTTATTACTGCTTATCTGCATAAGCATATGATCCGATTGCGTTATGGTAGTCGTGCGATCTTGTTGGCCTTTGTCAAGGGTCATGCGGGTAGGTTTAATTCAATCAGGAAATGACAGGTTGAACTTGACTAGCATCATATGGTTTGTTGGCCTTTGTCAAGGTCATAGGAGATTAGGGGCAAAATATTATTGGGAATTTCAAGTGTTGAAATTTTCAATGAAATTGCATACCATCTATGAGATGGTTGGATCCCGATACCTACTGCGAGTAAGAGTTACTCCTGGGGGAGTTTTATACATTACAATTAGCCGATCAAGTAGGTGTCTAGAAAGGTGTTAACGGGGTTACGCCGCTGGGAAAATGAGGTTTATTTTAATTAGGTCCATGCGAAAGCACGGGGAACCACCCTCAAAGTACCGACACTGGCCTGGCTGAAAGATTGGCGAATTTATAGGGTGTAATTAAACCCGGCTAGTCTTTCCTTTTATGGTTTGAAGGAAGATTTGACTAAAACAGTGGGAGCCATCCTGATTAGATAAATTAATAACCAATCTAATCTTGCAAGAGCATACGCTAAATATTTTCTTCTCTCTCTCTTCAGGTAGCAACCATGTCACGCCTTAATCAAGATAATAATACGGATGTATTGACCGAACCCGCTTGTTATACTGAGCTGGGGAACGTTGGTCCCGCTCCAAATTAAAATTTTTATAAGACCGAGCAGGAAATAGGGGATAACCAGAATTCTCGTGCCGCCCAAACAAAGAAAATGCATGTAGATGCATCTTCTTCGGGTGTGTTCATTACCGAGAACTGTTTCTCAGTATCCTTTACGTCCTGAGTATGAGATACCGGATTAGTATCCCGTTAATGTAATATGTTGCATGGGCTACACAGAGGTAGAGAACTAAGAATGGGTGATAAGTTTTAAGAGTTAGAAATGGTGCAAGTGTTGCAGCCAAAGCAGTTGGCAGTTATCACCCTGTATTACCAAATACATTGATTCTGAACAAATATTATTATATACCGAAACTGATATACAACATCATATCAGTCTCTTTATTAAGTAAAGAAGGATATAATTTTGTATTGTTGGATAATGTTTAGAACATTTCCTATATCAAGAGTTGATCGGTTCAGGCACGTTATCTAAAAGCATATACGTTCTAAATCAAAATACAATTCTTAACGTACAGAACACACACAAGGGGATGAGTTCAGATATGAACGAATCCTTCTTGAGGCATTGTAGACTAGGTCATATCAATGTGACCCGACTAGCTAAGTTACATTAAGATGCATATTTAAATCAGTTTGAACTTACATCTTATGAAACTTGCCAGTCAAGTCACAAAGATAAGATGACCATAGCTCCGTTTTCTGGAAACAGAGAAAGAGTTGGTGAACTCTTGAGATTGATACATTATGATGTATGTAGGTCCCCTGTCTACACATGCCAGGACCGGTTCTTTATACTTCATTACATTCACTGATGATCTCTCAAGATTCGCACATGTGTTCCTGTTGAAACACAAGCCTGAAACTTTTGAGAAATTCAAAGAATATAAGTCAGAAGTAGAGAACTAAAATGGGTATAAGTATTATGTCATTTAATGAGATTAGGGAGGAGAATACTTGAGCACGAAATTCCTGGACTATTCCAAAGGAGAATAAGAATATCTCTCAGCATTACTCCTCCATATACACCACAGCAAGTCGGTGTATCGGGGCGGAGCAATCGCACCCTATATGATATGTGTGCTCTATGATGAGTACTACTGAGTTGCCTATTTCCTTTTGGGGGTTATGAACTTGAGAAGCTACATACCTATTGAATAGGGTTCCAATCAAATCAGGTGCCTACCACTCTATATGTGATATGGTATGGGAAGAGCACATCTCTTAAGGATGTTGAGATTTGGGGTTGTCCGGCCTATGCCGAAAGCAAAATCCGGACAAGCTCGAGGCAAGGACAGTTCTGTAGAAGTTTGTTGGATATTCCAAGCATACGCAAGGGAATATCTTCTACCACAACGAGGAACAAAAAGTATTTTATTTCTCAGCATGCCACCTTTTAGAAAGGGAATTTCTTTTGAAGAAATTAGTGGTCATGAGGTAGAACTGGAAGAAGTTCCAGCTATACAAACTGCAGCTGATAATTTGGTAGAATCGAATGATTCAATAGTTCCCAACGAACCTCAGCCTCTCCGCCGATCTGGAAGGGTTCCTCACCCACCTGAAAGATATTTCGGTTTTCTCTATGACAGTGGGAGCAAGGATTGCATCATGAGATGATGACCCAAGTAGTTTCGAGCAGGCCATCAAGAGTAGGGACTCTTTAAGAATGGCTGGATGCTTAGCGATCTGAGATGGAATCCATATACACCAACAAAGTATGGACTTTGGTTGCTATATCTGAAGGGTTAAATCCCCATCAAGCACAAGTATATCTTGAGAAGATTACTTAGTGTACATGAAAAAGTTGAGACTTTCAAATCTAAGACTTGTTGCAAAAGGTTCTCGTCATCGACCAAGTGTGGATAATGATGAAAGCTTTTCTCCAGTGGCTATGCTTAAGTCCATCCGGATTCTACTTGCCATTGCTACATACCATGACTACGATATCTGGCGGTTGAGTGTCATGACTGTTGTTCTAGATAGTGATTTAGAAGAGAGCGTCTATAAGTACACAGCCAGAGGGCTTCGTAGACAGTGGGAGCAGCGGAAACGTGTGCAAGATACTTTTGTTAGTTATATGTATGCCATAGAGGCCATTACTGTACATACGTTGTATATTGTAGTGGATGCTTGGACATATATATAGGGAGGACTTTCTTGCTTGACATGATAGTATGCTATCTGGTTACACTTTATCTTAACATGTACTCTGATTGTCTCTATGTCACATGTTGATAAAGCCCTTAAGATGAGTACTTGACTACCAGGACTATGATGCAGATCATACTAGTGAGGACAGTGTAGTCGCCAAGTACATCCTTTAAATGTTCATAGTCGTGGGAGTACCGAGACAGGGCATCGATACTCCAGAGTAGACTAGCGTATGCGCTTCTTGACCCATATGATGGGCGATGGATGATCATATATCCATTGGTGTTTGACATCAGAGAAGGTATACGGGTGCTCAGTGGAGACTGGGTACAGTGGACGGACTCGCCGAGAACTCCTAGATGGTATTATACCTCACGTCAGATGGCAGTTCTCTGGTGACACTGGTACAGATTAGTCTGTAGAACCGAGATCGTCATAGAGTCTTGTGTGATTCTCACTGTACTTTGATTTCCATCATACCACGTCCAAGAGGGCGTGCAAAATGGTGGCTTTTAGGTACAGTCCCGAATCACATGGAGGCAATGAGCGATAGGAAGGGTTTCGTCTCTCCCAGTATAGGGAGTTGATGTTGCGCTGTGTTCGATTGGCTATAACTGGAAATCCCTGGCCAGGGTTGCTGAGATTTACTGGTAAGTGTTATCAGTAGTTTCTCGAACTGTTATGGACCTCATATCGACATGACTTATTAAGCTACTGGGGTCTGACGTTTACCACCCCTACGCGAGATATGTGACATATCAGACGAAGAGACCGGACTATACGTGAGTGTTACTGGTTGGATTCACGGGAGAATGTACATGCTTGCTTGTTAATCTTCTGATTGCTCAATACCTGGACGGCTGTTACATTTAGCTGACCGCTTGCAGCTTGTGGGTGTTTGATATGATCATCACCTACTACCGGCGTATTGACGATTCTTTAGAGTCCTACATAGAGGTTTCCTAGCTCAGGAAAAACGGAGTAGGAGCACATATGTGATATGTGCGGGACCGAGAATGATACGTGTATGCGATACCGTATTAGATTCTCGCGATATGAGATATCGGCCGGGTATATGTGATATAGCCGAGTCATCGGATCAAGTGTTGATTCGATGAACTGATACAGATTATATTAGTCGGTTATTTGTGAAATAGCCGGATTATCGGATCAAATGTTGATTCGATAATTTAATGTATAATTATATATTTGATATATTAAATTGCATTATTTAATATAAGATCACTTAAAGATTCTTTTTCTCACTCGGGTAATACATTGATATATATGTGATATATATTAATTGTATTATTTTATTTTGTTACAATAAATATTATATATGCGATATATAATATTGTAACAAGTTATGATTACTTATGCAACATGATTTGTGGAGATTAAACATGGTTGGGGTTTGATTTGGGTTAGCATTTTCATGAAGCTTCTAGAAGCTTTATGTTTTGTTTTAAGCAAAGATATTTTGTTGATATTTCTAACCCAACCCAAACCCTTCACCCTAGGTTAATTCTCTACATGAGTTAGGCCACTCATTCTTAACTCAAGGGTTGTATTTGTAAACACAATAATAATTCATTATTCATCACAAAAGAATTCATCTTCTTCTTCCTCCTTGCAGAGCTTTTTAGCTTATGGTTTTGTGATGAATTAGTGTGAGATTAAGAAAATAAAAGAGAGCTAAAATCCTACTTCATCATCCTCATCTATTCTAGCTACTTAGATTAGGGTGTTCACTTGTTTAATACTTGATTAGAGAAGTGAGAGCTTGAGTTAAAGGAACTTCAAGGTAGATCATCTTCGAAAAGGAAGACTTCAAGCAAGCATGGATTGTTCGGCTTGTGGAGCCTCTCTTGAGTCCGGAAGATCATGGATTGAGGCGAAGGGACTACTACTCGGAGCTTATGAAGTGAAGGAGCGGACTACAAAGGTTGTAATCCCTCTCTCTTAGTTGTAAAGATGTTTACTTGCATGTTTAACCCTAATAATCTAGAAAAGATCCTTGCTTTGGGTTGTTCGGCACTTCTAAAATTTAAATTGGGCATGGTTGATGTCTTGTAGAACCTTGTGACAGTGCCTAGTAACCCTACAGTGGTATCAGAGCCTAGCTAGAGCATTAGACGACGTGTATACGAAGTTAAAAGTCCGATCGAATCCCGAAACATCGTGTTTTACCCCCTCTCTGGAAATTTTTTAAAATGTTGATTTTTTTCTGTATTAAAAATACTCAGAAAATTAAGCAGGGAATTCTAAGGATTACTGTGAAAAACGAACCTCTAATCCCCTCAAGCCGCCGCGGAACCGCGGTAATACCATGCCTTAAGCGGCGGTTCCGCGGCCATTATTAGGTATTAGGGTTGGATGTTTCACAATAATATCCATATGTATTTCTATATGCTTCTAGGAATTTTTGATATTACTCAAGTGTTGAGTTTTCTGGAGATCTTTTCTATTCGTTGATTTGATCGGATAATTTAATTTCGTTTAAGTTTTTCCGGGTAATTTAGAACGTGTTAAAAAGTTCGAACAGATATCAATAACTCACTTTTTCCCCTGCCGAAAAATTTCCGAGTGTTGGATTTTTCCTTAGTTAAAGAACGTTTTAAGTCTCGCAAGTAACGCGGTGGACCCTCTAAAAGAAAACAAACCTTAACTCGATTATGTGACCGTCTGAACCGCCTCTAAAGCTTAGGGTTTGGGGCAGTACGACGTTGCCATATGTGAGGCGTTGGTTTGACCCTTCTACGGCTGGACCATCGGTACTGTGGCATGTGATGGATACTTTTTGAACTCCGCTCAAGTGTTGAGCTATTTGGGAAATCTTGGGAGTTTGTTTATTCGATCGGAAAGTTTAACATTGTCTATTTATCTGAAATGTGATACAATATTTGAAATCCACAAGTAGTTATGAGATAACTAATTTGAATGTTATAAATCTAGCAGTTTAGTCTCATTTGATCGGTTGCCACGGGATTTTGATGAGATCAAAAGTCCGTCGCAATCACGTAGCGTACGCGGATACTCGCCGGGTAAACATAATAGATAGCCACGCCCCATAACCCCGACCAAGTGACCGTAGGAGAACCCCATCGCCAAAAGCATCCGTTCGGATGCTCGCGGCAGCAGTGTTCCTCCTTAGTGTACTCCGTCTACAGCATTCGGGGGTGCGGCGGTCCACTAAAGTTTGCGACGAGCATTCGATCAGGATGTCGGGAATCTTGTTGAATTGCCCGACTAGATATTCAAAAGTGTTTTCAAGATCGAGACTAAAATGCGGGGTTTATAATTGTTAGTCATACGATGTCTGAGGAATTCATTTGGTTAGGCATGAGATGTCTAAGGAGTTTGCAGATTCCAACTGCTGTAGTTTTACACTTTCTTTTCTGCGACCGTAAGTGTAATATGTGGTGTATCGCCAGTTTCGTTGCTATACATCAACGACAATTGGGATACGCATATTTACTTATGTTGATGACATGTGATGTTATGTGTTGCTATGATATGTTATATTGGATCATCGCGTTTTGAATAGCCGGGGGTTTTATGTGAGATGAGGGTTTTTATTTTCATTCATGTAAAATTCATTGTATATAATATTCTTTTATTGGGGCACTTCCGGGCTGAAGATGATGTCACCGTTGTATATTATTTACTTTTCCGCATTAGGTAGACCCAAGGCGGGGAGCACAAGTGACCGGGTTCTAAGGTCTACTGGGAAGCCACCTCAAGGAGTCGAGACCGGGTCTCCTAATCCTAGAATTGGCAGAGTTGCTTGCCACTCTCGTAGGGGTCTAGGGATGTGGGTTTGGCTATTCATCACGACCGTGGAATCCGCGTTTTATACAGGCTCGCATAAAACACGGAAATCCTAGTATATCTAATATTTCATATGTTATCTTCTGCTGCAATGTTCTGTGATGAGATCATATTACTGCCTGAGACGAATGTTTATATTATATATATGAGATATATATTATATTGCTGATTTTGTTTCAAATGTGATGCTTGTGAAGCATAATAAAATGGGACTTCATTAATGAGATTAATGAAACTAAAAGAAACCTAAAGATATTGTAGAAACCTGTCTCAAAAACAGGTAGCTCTAGTTCTTGCTTTGCATAGCGGTGTTCCTTGTAGAACATCCAGCACCTTACTCGATAAGGAAAGAGCCGAGATCCTTTCACCAGGAGTGACCTCTTTAGCGAAACTAACAGATGCTACAAACTCGGTTTATCTTTTGATTGTTTTTTATAGTTTTTTCTTTGCATAGTGATATTTGTGAAATATCCTGCACCTTATTCGATGAGGAAAGAGCCAAGATCCTTTCACCGGGAGTGACCTCTTTAGTAAAACTAGAAAAGGCCTCAATTACATTCCATTTAAAATCACTCGATTCTACAACGATATCAAGTTCGTTAAGCAAAGGGTTTTCTTAAAAACCTGCCGTAACCCTCCGTCATTTTAGGAAATAGAGTACTTAGTATTCGTGTTGCGTTTGTTGACCATAGTTAAGGCGCAGTGTACGGTAGCTGAGTGATGTTTTCCTATATAACATATGATGTGATTATTTAGGATAGTCATATGACTTTGTTGACCATACTTAAGGGTCATGTGGGTGGGTCTAGTTAATCAAGAAATGATAGGTAGAACTTGACTGGTGCTTATGATTTGTTGGCCATAGTTAAGGTCATAAGTCACTAGGGGTAAAATATTATTGGGAATTTCAAGTGTTGAAATTTACAATGAGATTGCATACCTCCATTGAGATAGTTCGATCCCGATACCCGCTGCGAGTAAGAGTTACTCCTGGGAGAGTTTTACACATTACAATTAGCTGATCAAGTAAGTGTCTAGAAAGGTGTCAACGGGGTTATGCCTCTGGGAAAACGAGGTTTACTTTAATTAGGTCCGTGCGAAAGCACGGGGAACCTCCCTCAAAGTACCGGCACTGGCCTGGCTGAAAGATTGGCGAACTTGTAGGGTGTAATTAATCCCAGCTATTCTTTCCATTTAGGGTTTGAAGGAAGATTTGACTAAAATAGTAGGAGACATCCTGATTAGATATATTAATAACCAATCTAATCTTGCAAGAGCATACGCTGAGTGTTTTCTTCTATCTTTCTCCATGTAGCGACCATGTCACGCTTTAATCAAGATAATAATACGGATGTATTGACCGAACCCGCTTGTTATACTGCGCTAGGGAACGTTGGTCCCACTCCAACTTATAATTGTTATAAGAAAGAGCAGGAAATAGCGGATTACCAGAATTCCCGTACCACCCAAACGAAGAAAGTGCATGCTGATGCATCATCTTCGGGTGTGTTCATTACCGAGAACTGTTTCTCAGTGTCCTTTACGTACTGGGTATGAGATACCGGATCAGGATCCCGTAAATGTAATCCGTTACATGGGCTACAGAAAGGTAGAGAACTGAGAACGAGTGATAAGTTTCAAGAGTTAGAAATGATGCAAGTGTTGCAACCAAGTCTGTTGGCATTTATCACCCTGTATTACCAGAGTACATTGATTCTGAACGAATATTATTAGATACCGAACCTGATATACAACATCATATCAGTCTCTTTATTAGTAAAGAAGGATATAATTTTGTATTGTTGGATAATGTTTTGAACATTTCCTATATCAGGAGTTGATCGGTCCAGGCACGTTATCTAAAAGCATAGACGTTTTAAATCAAACCACAGTTCTTAACGTACAGAACCAACACAAGAGGAAGAGTTCAGAAATGAACGAATCCTTCTTGAAGTATTGTAGACTAGGTCATATCAATGCGACCGACTAGCTAAAGTTACATAAAGATGTATATTTAAATTAGTTTGGATTTACATCTTATAAAACTTGCCAGTCATGTCACAAAGATAAGATGACCACAGCTCCGTTTATTAGAAACAGAGAAAGAGTTAGTGAACTCTTAGGATTGATACATGATGATGTATGATAGTCCCATGTCTGCATATGCCAGGTCAGATTCTTTGTACTTCATTACATTCACTGATGATCTCTCAAGATTCAGACATATGTTCCTGTTGAAACACAAGTCCGAAACTTTTGTGATAATCACAGAATATAAGTTAGAAATAGAGAACCAAAAACGGGTATAAGTATTATGTCCTTTGATGTGATCAAGGAGGAGAATACTTGAGCACGGAATTCCTGGACTATTCTAAAGGAGAATGAGATTCTCTCTCAGCATTACTCCTCCGAATACACCACAGCTCGTCGGTGTATCGGAGCGGAGCAAACGCACCCTATGTGATATGGTGTGCTCTATGATGAGTACTACTAAGTTGTCTATTTTCTTTTGGGGTTATGCACTTGAGAAGTTGCATACCTATTGTATAGGGTTCCAACCAAATCAGATGCCTACCACTCTATATGTGATATGGTATGGGAAGAGCCCATCTCTTAAGGATGTTAAGATTTGGGGTTGTCCGGCCTATGGCAAAAGCAAAATCCGGACAAGCCCGAGGCAAAGTCAGTTCTGTGGAAGTTTGTTGGATATCCCGAGCATTCGCAAGGGAATATCTTCTACCACACCGAGAAACAAAAGATGTTTTATTTCTCGGCATACCACTTTTTGAGTAAAAGGGAATTTCTTGTGAAGAAATTAGTGGTCATGACATAGAACTGGAAGGAGTTCCAGCTATACAAACTACAGTTGATGATTTGGTAAACCCGGAGGATTCAATAGTTTCCAACGAACCTCAGACTCTCCGCCGATCTGGTAGGGTACCTCATCCACCTGAGAGATACTTCGGTTTCTCTATGACAGTGGGAGAGAGGATTGCATCGTGAGATGATGACCCAACTAGTTTCGAGCAGGCCATCAGGAGTGGAGACTCTGTGAGAATGGCTGGATGCTTAGTGATCTGAGATGGAATCCTTATACACCAACAAAGTATGGACTTTGGTTGCTTTATCTGAAGGGTTAAATCCCCATCAGGAGCAAGTATATCTTGAGAAGATTACTTGGTGTACATGGAAAAGTTGAGACTTTCAATGCTATGCTTAAGTCCATCCAGATCCTACTCGCCACGACTACATACCATGACTACGATATCTGGCGGTTGGGTGTCATGACAGCTTTTCTAAATAATGATTTGGAAGAGAGCATCTATAAGTACACAGCCAAGGGGCTTCGTAGACAGTGGGAGCAGCGGAAACGTGTGCAAGATATTTTATGTGATAAATCAAGCATCGCGGAGTTGGAACGTCTGTTTTGATGTAGTAGTCAAAAAGTTTGACTTTATCAAAATGGTAGATAAACCAAGTATATACAAAATTGTAGTAGGGAGTATAGTGGTGATCCTCGTATAGTACGTGGATGACATACTCTTGATAGGGAAGTAGTTTCCTATGCTACGCTCGTTCAATCTCCTCTTATCATAAAGATTCTCCATATAGGATCAAGGTGATACTTCCTAAATCCTAAGTTATGGATCTATGAGATAGATCTAATTGGATGTTAGGATTCTCACTAGTTGTAGTGAGATGGTATCAATCGATCCTGGGGAGAATCACTGGAAATGTTCCAGGGTGATAAGGACGACTGAATGTCAGTCGCAGGCATTGTCTTTACCTTCAGCGGAGGGACGGTATATTGGAAGAGTTCCAAGCTAGATACCGTGACATACTAGATGATTAAAGGCAAGATACATCGTTGCCAAGGATGCAACCAGAGAGGCAGTCTGGATAAATATGAGTTCATGAGATGAATTTCGTTCCTACCATTGTGTGACAATGGAGTTGTGGCTTAGGCCTAAGAACCCCAGTCCCATCTGTGATCCAGACATATTCTTAGGTAGTATCACCTAATCATGGAGATGGTTGATCTCCAGGGAGATCAAGGTTAGGAGAGTAGACACAGAGGACAACAGCGCGGATCCACTCACAAAGGCCTATTTCCCAGTAAAGACTTTTATGGGATGGTTGAGTATGAGCACAGCTTATAGTTGGGTATGAGATACTACAACAGATGGCCCTAGTGCAAGTGGAAGATTGTTAGTTATATGTATGCCCTAGTGGCCATTACTGTACATACGTTGTATATTGTAGTGGATGCTTGGACATATATATAGGGAGGACTTTCTTGCTCGACATGATAGTATGCTATCTAGTTACACTTTATCTTAACATGTACTATGATTGTCTCTATGTCACATGTTGATAAAGCCCTTAGGATGAGTACTTGACTACCAGGACTATGATGCAGATCATACTAGTGGGGACAGTGTAGTCGCCAAGTACATCCTTCAAATGTTCCTAGTCGTGGGAGTACCAAGACAGGGCATCGATACTCCAGAGTAGACTAGCGTATGCGCTTCTTGACCCATATGATGGGCGATAGATGATCTCATATCCATTGGTGTTTGACATCAGAGAAGGTATACCTCAGTTGAGACTGGGTACACTGGACGGATTCGCCGAGAACTCCCAGATGGTATTATACCTCACGTCAGATGGCAGTTCTCTGGTGACACTGATACAGGTTAGTCTGTAGACCCGAGATCGTCATAGAGTCTTGTGTGATTCCCACTGTGCTTTGATTTCCATCATACCATGTCCAAGAGGACGTGCAAAACGGTGGCTTTTGGGTACAGTCCCGAATCACATGGAGGTAATGAGCGATAGGAGGGGTTTCGTCTCTCCCGGTATAAGGAGTTGATGTTGCACTGTGTTCGATTGGCTATAACTGGAAATCCCTGGCCAGGGTTGCTGAGATTTTCTGGTAAATGTTATTAGTAGTTTCTCGAACTGTTATGGACCTCATATCGACACGGCTTATCAAGCTACTGGGGTCTAACGTTTACCACCCCTAGGCGAGATATGCGACATATCAGACGAAGAGACCGGACTGTACGGGAGTGTTGCTGGTTTGATTCTATTAGTTGTATGTATGCCCTAGAGGCCAGTATTGTACAGATGATGTATATTATATTGGATGCTTGGACATATATAGAGATGACTTTCTTGCTCGATATGATAGTATGCTATCTGGTTACTCTTTATCTTAACATGTACACTAGTCTCTTTAAACTGTCTTATAGTTACATGTTGGTAAAGCCCTTAGGATGTGTACTTGACTACCTGGACTATGATGCAGATCATACTAGTGGGGACATGGTAGTCCCTAAGTACATCCTTCATGGTCCCTAGTCGTGGGTGTATCGAGACGGGGCATCGATATACCAGTGTAGACTAGCGTATACGCTTCTCGACCCATGAGATGGGCGATGGATGATCCTATATCCATTGGTGTTTGACATCAGAGATGGTGTACGGGTGCTCAGTGGAGACTGGGTACACTGGACGGACTCGCCGAGAACTCCCAGATGGTATTATACCTCACGTCAGATGGCAGTTCTCAGGTGACACTTATACAGGTTAGTCTGTAGACCCGAGATCGTCATAGAGTCTTGTGTGATTCCCACTGTGCTTTGATCTCCACCTTACCACGTCCATGAGGGCGTGCAAAACGGTGGTCTTTGGGTACAGTCCCGAGTCACATGGAGGCAATGAGCGATAGGAGGGGTTTCGTCTCTCCCGGTATTGGGAGTTGATGTTGCGCTGTGCTCGATTGGCCGTAACAGGGAAGTCCCTGGCCAGGGCTGATCAGAGATTTGCTGGTAAGTGTTACTAGTAGTTTCTCGACCCGTTATGAGCCTAACATCGGCACGACTTATCGGTTATTGGGGTCTGACGTTTACCACCCCTAGACTTGATATGCGACGTATCAGACGAACAGACCGGACTGTACGGTAAGTGTTACTGGTTGGATTCACAGGAGTGTGAGCGGACTAGCTCGTCGATCTTCTGATCGCTCAATACCCGGATGGCCGTTACGTTTAGCAGACCGCTTGCGGCTTGTGGGTGCTTGATATGATCATCATCTGCTACCGGCGTATTGACGAGTCTTTAGAGTCCTACACAGAAGTTTCCTGGTTCAAGCGAAACGAAATAGGAGCGCATATGAGATATGTGCAGGACCGAGAATAATGCGTGTATGTGATACCGCATTTCATTCTCGCGATATATATTTTGATTGGTTATATTCGATATGACCTAGTTATCGAATCATTGATTCGATAAATCGATACATTGGATTCTAGTCGGTTATGTGCGACATGACCGGATCATTGAATCAAATGTTGATTTAATGATTTAATGCATAATTATATATTTGATATATTGCATTGCATTAACTAGTATTGGTTCACTTTAAATGGATTTTCTCACTTGATGTACATGTTGTATATGTGATATACTTTTGTGCACATCTTTGTATCATGTTTGATGATGCTTGCTCATTAGGTTAAGTGTGAAGTATTAAACCATGGTTAAGAGATTATTAGGGTTTTGCCTTTTTATTTATTTGTTTGTTTATTTATTTAGAAAAGGTTTAGATGAGAATGGTGGCTTTCTTTGTCTCTTGTTGAAGTTTCTTGAAGCTTTGACAAAGTCCACCATCCTTATCTCATCCTTAACCCTAACCATTCCTATTAACCTTAGTTTAATCTCTACACTTGACCATGGTCAAGATATGATAAGTATTGATATTAGTTTCTTTTTCAAATATGAAACTTATCATATTCTTTCTTCTTCATCATCTTCTTCTTCAAGAAAAGCTTGATGCCATCAATGGCAACTTGAGCAAAAGTGAGTGAAATCCAATTCTAAAGTGAACCCACCTCCTATTTCTTCACCCTCTACCTCTTGCCAAGTTGTTTTGGGTGTTTTCTTCACAAGTTTCACAACTTTGTGAAGTCGGAGCTTGAACTAGTGATGCCTCGACGTAGATCGTCTTTGACACGAAGCCGACGACCTATTCCGCCCGTTTCTCCGATGAAGCTGACGAATGAGTTCGGGATTCATGATGGACAGCGAGAGGACACCCACGTGGAGCTAAGGAAGTGGATAACCGGATCTACAAAGGTTGTAGCTCTCTTCCTTTAGTTAAAGTG
This sequence comes from Agapanthus africanus, assembly GCA_030015575.1. Taxonomy (NCBI): domain Eukaryota; kingdom Viridiplantae; phylum Streptophyta; class Magnoliopsida; order Asparagales; family Amaryllidaceae; genus Agapanthus; species Agapanthus africanus. Next base: position 622,832,848 of record CM057342.1, read on the forward strand.
TTAACTAGATTATCTTTTCGCCTAGAAATCTAGCCGACGATCCGTATTAGGGTTTCTCGGCACCCATAATTTTTGAAATTGGCATGATCGATGCCTTGTGAGACTTCATTAGAGTGCCTAGGAACCCTACAGTGGTATCAGAGCCTAGCTAGAGCCTTAGGCAAAGTCTAGACGATGTTTGAAACCCGATCGAACCCGAAAACCTAACTTTAAGATGCTCTCTGGACTTTTTCTAAATTCTGGGATATTTCCAGATTAAAATTTGCTAAAAAATTCATCAGGGAAATATATGAATTACGGTGCAAAAATTTCTTGATGAACAGTCTAAACTGGGGCGGAACCGCGGCCTAAGCCTCCTTAGGCGGCGGTTCCGCGGCAGCTTTATTAAATTATTATATAATTTTTGCACAGTAACTGATATCTTCTGGTGTTGGATTTTCTGGGAATTTTTAAAATTTATTCAAGAGTTGAATTTTCTGGGGTGTTTTAGAGCTTCAATGTTTCGATCGGATTATCAAATTTCGTCTCTGTGTTTTTCCGGATAATTTTTAGAATATGTTAAAAAGTTTGACCGGATATAAATACCCAATTTTTCCCCTGTCGGGAAATTTCCAAGTGTTGGATTTTTCCGTAGTTTAACGACGTTCTAAGTAGTGCAAGTAACGCGATGGACCCTCTAGAAGACAACAAACCTTAACTCGATTATGTGACCGTCTTGAACTGCCCTTTGAACCTTCGGGTTTGGGGCAGTACGGCGTGCCACATGTGAGGCGTTGGCTTGACCCTTCTATGGCTGGACCGTTGGTACTGAGGCTCGAACTGAATGTTGTTAGACTTATTTCATGTGTTGAGCTGTATCGGGAAAACTTGGGTATTCGAATGTTCGATCGGAAAGTTTAACATTTTCTGTTTATCTGGAATGTGATACAATAATTGGAATTCACAAACAGTTATGAGATAACTGAATGAATGTTATAAATCTAGCAGTTTATTCCCACATGATATTGAAAAGAGTTTTCGATAATGAGACTAAAATGCGGGATTTATATCTGTTGGCATGTGATGTCTAAGTATTTCATTTGATTAGGCATGCGATGTCTAAAGAGGTTGCGGATTCCAACTGTTGTAGTTTTACACTTTCTTTTCTGTGACCGTAAGTGTAATATGTGATATTGCCGGTTTCGTTGCTATATGTCAACGACAATTGGGATGGACATATTTACTTACGTTGATGACATGTGATGTTATGTGTTGCTGGATATGTTATATTGGATTGTCGTGTTTGAATAGCCTGGGGTTTTTATGTGAGATGAGTGTTTTTCATTTTCATTCATGTAAAAAACCTTGTATGTAATATTCTTTTATTTGGGGCACTTCCAGGTAGCGGAAGCTGTCACCCTTTGTATATTATTTACTTTTCCGCATTAGGATAGACCCAAGGAGGGGAGCACAAGTAACCGGGTTCTGGGGTCCAGTGGAAGACCAACTCGAGGAGTCGAGTCCGGGTCTCCTAACCCTAGAATTGGCAGGGTTTCTTGCCGCTCTCGTAGGGGTCTAGGGGTGTGGGATTGGCTATTCATCACGACCGTGGAATCCGTGTTTTATACTGGCTCGTATTGAAAACACGGACGTCCTAGTATATCCAATGTTTCATATGTTTCTTCTGCTGCGATATCTGTGATGTGATCATGTGATGTTCTGTGATAGATACTATATATAGTATATATGATATATTATATAGACGTTACTTATGTTTTGCACCCGCACTAGCCCTGCCCTGCCCTGTCGTTAGTTACCTAACCTAACGGTGCACGAGGGGACATCGAGGCGAATGCGGATGGCATAAGTGTACGTCGTATTTATCTGTGATGTTTAGGTATTTAAATGATGGGACTTCATTAATGTGATTAATGAAAGAAAAGAAACCTAAGATGTTGTAGAATCAGATTTTAAACAAAACAGGTAGCTACAGTTCTTGCTTTGCATAGCGGTATATATGATATACCCTGCACCTTATTCGATGAGGAAAGGACCGAGATCCCTTCACCGGGAGTGACTCCTTTAGCAATAACTGGCAGATGCTACACACTCGGTTTGCTTTTGATTGTTTTTGAGTTTTGCTTTGCACAGTGATATATATGATATATCCCGCACCTCATTCAACGAGGAAAGGGCCGACGATCCCTTCACCGGGAGTGACCCCTTTAGAAAAACTAGAAAAACCTCAAAATCACTCCATTTTAAAAACTTCATTTGATTCTACGACGATATCAAGTTCATTACGCTCATGGTTTTCAGAAAAACCTGCATAGCCCTCCGTCATTTCAGATAAGTACTAATTAGTATTCGTGCTACGGTAGTTTGGCCTCCGTCAAGGCGTAGTGTACGGTAGCTAACTAGTGCTTATCTGCCAGCATATGATGCGATTGGATTAGGGTATTCGTACGGCGTTGTTTGGCCTCCGTCAAGGGTCGTGCGGGTGGGTTTAATTCAATCAGGAAATGACGGGTTGAACTTGACTAGCGGACTATGGGTTGTTTAGCCTCCGTCAAGGTCATAGGACGTTAGGGGCAAAATAATATCGGGAATTTCAAGTGTTGAAATTTGCAATGAGATTGCATACCTTCTATGAGATAGTTGGATCCCGATACCCACTGCGAGTAAGAGTTACTCCTAGGAGAGTTTTACACATTGCAATTAGCTGATCAAGTAGGTGTCTAGAAAGGTGTCAACGGGGTTACGCCTTTGGGAAAAACGAGGTTTACATTAATTAGGTTCGTGCGAAAGCACGGGGGACCTCCCTCAAAGTACCGACACTGGCCTGGCTGAAAGATTGGCGAACTTGTAGTGTGTAATTAATCCCGGCTAATCTTTCCTTTTAGGGTTTGAAGGAAGATTTGATAAAAAGCAGTGGGAGCCATCCTGATTAGATAAGATAATAACCAATCTGATCTTGCACGAGCATACGCTAAAGTGTTTTCTTCTCTCTCTCTCCAGGTAGCGACCATTTCATGCCCTAATGAAGATAATAATATGGATGTATTGACCGAACCCGCATGTTATACTGTGCAGGGGAACGTTGAACCCGTTCTATCTTATAAGTGTTATAAGAATGAACAGGAAACAGGAGAATATCTGGATTCTCACACCACCCAAAAGGAGAACATGCATGTTGATGCATCATCTTCGGGTGTGTTTGTCATTGAGAACTGTTTCTCAGTTCACCCTACGTCCTGGGTATTAGATACCGGATCAGGATCCCACATATGTAAGATGTTACATGGGCTGCGAAAAGGTAGAGAACTGGGAAAAGGTGATCATTCCGTTCAAGTAGGGAACGGTGCAAATGTTGCAGCCAAAGCAGTTGGCGAATATCACCTAGTATTACCAAGTGGTGATACTATAATTCTGAATGAGTGCTATTATATACCAAACATGATGTGCAACATTATATCAGTTTCTTTATAGAGTAAAGAAGGATATAATTTTGTAGTAAAGGATAATGTTATGAACATATTCCTAGATCAAAAGTTGATTGCATCAGGCTCGCTACATAATGGCATATTCATTCTAAATCAAAATACAGTCCTCAATTTACAAAACACACACAAGAGGAAGAGTTCTGAACTGAACGAATCCTTCTTGTGGCATTGTAGACTGGGTCACATCAATGCGACACAACTAGCGAAGTTGCATAAGGATGGATATTTAAATCCGTTTGAATTTTCATCTTATGACACTTGCCAGTCATGTCCCAAAGGCAAGATGACCAAAACTCCGTTTACAGGACACGGAGAAAGAGTTACCGAACTCTTGGGACTGATACATAGTGATGTATGCGGTCCCATGTCTATACATGCCAGGGATGGTTCTGCGTACTTCATTACATTCACTGACGATCTCTTTAGATTCGGATATGTGTTCCTGATGAAACACAAATCAGAAGCTTTTGAGAAATTTAGAGAATATAAACAAGAAGTAGAGAACCAAACGTGCAAAAGTATTAAGATCCTTCGATCTGATCGAGGAGGAGAATACTTAGGTAACGAATTCAGAGATTATCTAAAAGAGAATGGGATTCTCTCTCAGCTTACTCCTCCTTATACACCACAGCACAACGGTGTATCGGAGCGGAGAAATCGCACCCTATTAGATATGGTGCGCTCTATGATGAGTACAGCTGAGTTACCTATTTCCTTCTGGGGATATGCACTGGAGACTGCTGCATATCTATTGAATAGAGTTCCAACCAAATCTGTGCCTACCATTCCATACGAGATATGGAATGGTAAGAGACCATGTCTTAATTTTATTCAGATATGGGGTTGTCCGGCCTATGTTAAAACACAAAAACCGGACAAACTCGAGGCAAGGTCTGTTCTATGTAAGTTTGTTGGATATCCCAAACATTCGCGAGGGTATATCTTCTACCACTCCGAGGAACAAAAAGTGTTTGTTTCTCGACATGCCACTTTCTTAGAAAAGAGTTTTCTTATGAAACAGACAAGTAGCATTGAGGTAGAACTGGAAGAGGTTCCAGCAACACAAACTGTAACAGAAGACTTGGTAGAACCAGAGGATTCAGTAGAACTCGACGAACCCCAGCCTCTCCGCCGATCTAGTAGGGTTTCTCGTCCACCTGAGAGATACTACGGTTTTCTCATTGACGGTGGAAGCGAGGATTGCATCATGGAGGATGATGACCCAACTAGCTTCGAGCAGGCCATCACCAGTAGGGACTCAGTGAAATGGCTGGATGCTATGCGGTCCGAGATGGAATCCATGTACACCAACAAAGTATGGACTTTGGAAGTTGCTCCTGAAGGGGTAAAACCCATCGGGAGCAAGGTGATCTTCAAGAAGAAACTTGGTGTAGATGGGAAAGTGGAGACTTTCAAAGCTAGACTTGTAGCAAAGGGTTTTCGTCAAAGACCAGGTGTGGACTATGACGAGACCTTTTCTCCAGTGGCTATGCTTAAATCCATCCGGATCATGCTTGCCATCGCTGCATATCATGACTACGAAATCTGGCAAATGGATGTTAAGACCGCCTTTCTAAATGGTGATTTAGAAGAGTGCGTGTACATGACTCAGCCAGAGGGCTTCGTAGACAGTGGGAGCAGCGGCAAGGTATGCAAGCTGCTTAAATCCATTTATGGATTAAAGCAAGCATTGCGGAGTTGGAACATCTGCTTTGATGTCGTTATCAAAGAGTTTGATTTCGTCAAAAACCCATATGAACCTTGTATCTACAAGAAGGTGGCAGAGAGTAAGGTTGTCTTCCTCGTATTGTACGTGGACGACATACTCTTGATAGGAAATGATATTCCTATGCTGCAATCGGTCAAGCTCTTCTTATCACAAAGATTCTCAATGAAAGATCTTGGTGATGCCTCCTGCATATTGGGAATTAGGATCTATAGAGATAGATCCAAACGGATTTTGGGATTGTACCAATCCAGGTACATTGACACCATACTAAAGAGGTTTAGTATGGAAGAATCCAAGCGTGGGAACTTGCCCACGATCTCTGGAGTCACTCTCTCCAAAGAGATGTCTCCCAAGACTGATTTGGAGAGAGCTCGCATGCAAGGGATACCCTATGCTTCGGCAGTAGGCTCTATCATGTATGCGATGCTATGTACCAGACCCGATGTAGCATACTCACTAAGTGTAGTGAGCAGGTATCAAGCAGATCCTGGAGAGAGTCACTGGACAGCTGTGAAGAGCATTCTCAAGTACTTGCGAAGGACTAGAGATATGTTCTTGGTGTATGGTAACGGAGAGCTCTAAGTGGAGTCCTTTACCGATTCGAGCTTTCAGAGTGATAAGGACGACTCTAAGTCGCAGTCGGGCTTTGTCTTTACCCTTTACGGAGGGGCGGTAAGCTGGAAGAGTTCCAAGCAGGAAATCGTGGCAGACTCGACGATGGAGGCTGAATACATCGCTGCCAACGATGCTGCCAAAGAGGCTGTCTGGATCAAGAAGTTCATTACTGAACTTGGAGTGGTTCCATCCATTGAGCATCCAATACCTTTGTATTGCGATAACAATGGAGCGGTGGCTTTAGCCAAGGAACCCAGGTCCCATCAGCGATCCAGGCATATTCTGAGGCGGTATCACCTGATCCGGGAGATAGTTGATCGCCGGGAGATCGAGGTCAGGAGGGTTGACACGAAGAACAACACGGCGGATCCACTCACGAAGGCCATTCCCCAGATACAGTTTGAGAGACTCTTCGGGATGCTCGGTATGCGATACTACAGCAGCTGGCCCTAGTGCATGTGGGAGATTATTAGTTGTATGTATGCCCTAGAGGCCAGTATTGTACAGATGATGTATATTATATTAGATGCTTGGACATATATAGAGATGACTTTCTTGCTCGATATGATAGTATGCTATCTGGTTACTCTTTATCTTAACATGTACACTAGTCTCTTTAAACTGTCTTATAGTTACATGTTGGTAAAGCCCTTAGGATGTGTACTTGACTACCTGGACTATGATGCAGATCATACTAGTGGGGACATGGTAGTCCATAAGTACATCCTTCATGGTCCCTAGTCATGGGTGTATCGAGACGGGGCATCGATATACCAGTGTAGACTAGCGTATACGCTTCTCGACCCATGAGATGGGCGATGGATGATCCCATATCCATTGGTGTTTGACATCAGTGATGGTGTACGGGTGCTCAGTGGAGACTGGGTACACTGGACGGACTCGCCGAGAACTCCCAGATGGTATTATACCTCACGTCAGATGGCAGTTCTCAGGTGACACTTGTACAGGTTAGTCTGTAGACCCGAGATCGTCATAGAGTCTTGTGTGATTCCCACTGTGCTTTGATCTCCACCTTACCACGTCCATGAGGGCGTGCAAAACGGTGGTCTTTGGGTACATTCCCAAGTCACATGGAGATAATGAGCGATAGGAGGGGTTTCGTCTCTCCCGGTATTGGGAGTTGATGTTGTGCTGTGCTCGATTGGCCGTAACAGGGAAGTCCCTGGCCAGGGCTGATCAGAGATTTGCTGGTAAGTGTTACCAGTAGTTTCTCGACCCGTTATGAGCCTAACATCGGCACGACTTATCGGTTATTGGGGTCTGACGTTTACCACCCCTAGACTTGATATGCGACGTATCAGACGAACAGACCGGACTGTACGGTAAGTGTTACTGGTTGGATTCACAGGAGTGTGAGTGGACTAGCTCGTCGATCTTCTGATCGCTCAATACCCGGATGGCCGTTATGTTTAGCAGACCGCTTGCGGCTTGTGGGTGCTTGATATGATCATCATCTGCTACCGGCGTATTGACGAGTCTTTAGAGTCCTACACAGAGGTTTCCTGGTTCAAGCGAAATGAAATAGGAGCGCATATGAGATATGTGCAGGACCGAGAATAATGCGTGTATGTGATACCGCATTTCATTCTCGCGATATATGTTTCGATTGGTTATATTCGATATGACCTAGTTATCGAATCATTGATTCGATAAATCGATACATTGGATTCTAGTCGGTTATGTGCGACATGACCGGATTATTGAATCAAATGTTGATTTAATGATTTAATGCATAATTATATATTTGATATATTGCATTGCATTAACTAGTATTGGTTCACCTTAAATGGATTTTCTCACTTGATGTACATGTTGTATATGTGATATACTTTTGTGCACATATTTGTATCATGTTTGATGATGCTTTCTCATTAGGTTAAGTGTGAAGTATTAAACCATGGTTAAGAGATGATTAGGGTTTTGCCTTTTTATTTATTTATTTGTTTATTTATTTAGAAAAGGTTTAGATGAGAATGGTGGCTTTCTTTGTCTCTTGTTGAAGTTTCTTGAAGCTTTGACAAAGTCCACCATCCTTATCTCATCCTTAACCCTAACCATTCCTATTAACCTTAGTTTAATCTCTACACTTGACCATGGTCAAGATATGATAAGTATTGATATTAGTTTCTTTTTCAAATATGAAACTTATCATATTCTTTCTTCTTCATCATCTTCTTCTTCAAGAAAAGCTTGATGCCATCAATGGCAACTTGAGCAAAAGTGAGTGAAATCCAATTCTAAAGTGAACCCACCTCCTATTTCTTCACCCTCTACCTCTTGCCAAGTTGTTTTGGGTGTTTTCTTCACAAGTTTCACAACTTTGTGAAGTCGGAGCTTGAACTAGTGATGCCTCGACGTAGATCGTCTTTGACACTAAGCCGACGACCTATTCCGCCCGTTTCTCCGATGAAGCCGACGAATGAGTTCGGGATTCATGATGGACAGCGAGAGGACACCCACGTGGAGCTAAAGAAGTGGATAACCGGATCTACAAAGGTTGTAGCTCTCTTCCTTTAGTTAAAGTGTTAACTAGATTATCTTTTCGCCTAGAAATCTAGCCGACGATCCGTATTAGGGTTTCTCGGCACCCATAATTTTTGAAATTGGCATGATCGATGCCTTGTGAGACTTCATTAGAGTGCCTAGGAACCCTACAGATTCATTGGAGAATGTACAGGCTTGCTTGTTAATCTTCTGATTGCTCAATACTTGGGTGGCTGTTACGTTTAGCTGACCGCTTGCAGCTTGTGGGTGTTTGATATGATTATCACCTACTGCCGGCGTATTGACGATTCTTTAGAGTCCTACACAGAGGTTTCCTAGCTCGGTCAAAACGGAGTAGGAGCACATATGTGATATGTGCGGGACCAAGAATGATACGTGTATGTGATACCGTAATAGATTCTCGCGAAATGAGATATCGGCTGGGTATATGTGATATAGCCGGGTTATCGGATCAAGTGTTGATTCGATGAACTGATACAAATTATATTAGTCGGTTATTTGTGAAATAGCCGGATTATCAGATCAAGTGTTGATTCGATAATTTAATGTATAATTATATATTTGATATATTGAATTGCATTAACTAATATAAGCTCACTTAAAAATTCTTTTTCTCACTCTGGTAATACATTGATATATATGTGATATATGTTAATTGTATTATTTTATTTTGTTACAATAAATATTATTTATATGATATATAATATTGGAACAAGTTATGATTACTTATGCAACATGATTTGTGGAGATTAAACATGGTTAGGGTTTGATTTGGGTTAGCATTTTCATGAAGCTTCTAGAAGCTTTATGTTTTGTTTTCAGCAAAGATATTTTGTTGATATTTTGTGTTGATATTTCTAACCAAACCCAAACCCTTCACCCTAGGTTAATTCTCTACATGAGTTAGGCCACTCTTTCTTAACTCAAGGGTTGTATTTGTAAACATAATAATAATTCATTATTCATCACAAAAGAATTCATCATCTTCTTCTTCTTCCTTGCAAAGCTTTCTAGCTTATGGGTTTGTGATGAATTAGTGTGAGATTAAGAAAATAAAAGAGAGCTAAAATCCTACTTCATCATCCTTATCTATTCTAGCCACTTAGATTAGGGTGTTCACTTGTCTAATACTTGATTAGAGAAGTGAGAGCTTGAGTTAAAGGAACTTCACGGTAGATCATCTTCGAAAAGGAAGACTTCAAGAAAGCATGGATCGTTCGGCTTGTGAGACCTTTCTTGAGTCTGGGAGATCATGGATTGTGGCGAAGGGACTACTACTCGGAGCTTATGAAGCGAAGGAGCGGACTACAAAGGTTGTAATCCCTCTCTCTTAGTTGTAAAGATGTTTACTTGCATGTTTAACCCTAATAATCTAGCAATGATCCTTGCTTTGGATTGTTCGGCACTTCTAAAATTTAAATCGGGCATGGTTGATGCCTTGTAGAACCTTGTGACAGTGCCTAGTAACCCTAATGCTTTATGGGTTAAAGAAGGCATCGCGGAGTTGGAACATCTGTTTTGATGTGGTAGTCAAAGCGTTTGACTTCATCAAAATGGCAGATGAACCTTGTATATACAAAAAGATAGTAGGGAGTATGGTGGTGATCCTCGCATTGTACATAGATGACATACTCTTGATAGAAAAGAAGTTTCCTATGCTACACTCGGTCAATCTCCTCTTATCATAAGGATTCTCCATATAGGATCAAAATGATACTTCCTAAATCCTGGGTTTGGGATCTATGAGATAGATCTAAGTGGATGTTAGGATTCTCACTAGGTGTAGTGAGATGGTATCAATTGATCCTGGGAAGAATCACTGGATAGTTTCCAGGGTGGTAAGGTTGACTGAATGTCAGTCATAGGCATTGTCTTTACCCTCAGTAAAGGGACAATATGTTGGAAGAGTTCCAAGATCGATACGATGGCATACTAGAAGATAAAGGCTGGATACATTTCTACCAAGGATGCTACCAAAGAGGCAGTCTGGATGTCTATTAGTTCATGAGATGAACTTCATTCCTACCATTGTGTGACAATGGAGTTATGGCTTATGCCTAGGAACCCCCGACCCATCAGTGATCCAGACAAATTCTTAGGCACTATCACCTGATCATGGAGATAAATGATCTCTAGGGAGATCGAGAATAGGAGAGTAGACTACAAAGGAGAATGGGGCGGATCCACTCACAAAGACCTATTCGCAGGAGAGATTTTTATGGGATGGTTGAGTATGGGATACTATAACCACTGTTGATTGTTGGGTATGGGATACTACAACAGATGGCCTTAGGGCAAGTGGGAGATTTCTAGTTATATGTATGCCCTAGAGGCCATTACTGTACATACGATGTATATTGTAGTGGATGCTTGGACACATATAGGGAGGACTTTCTTGCTCGACATAATAGTATGCTATCTGGTTGCTCTTTATCTTAACATGTACACTGATTGTCTCTATATTACATGTTGATAAAGCCCTTAGGATGAGTACTTGACTACCAGGACTATGATGCCGATCATACAAGTGGGGACAGAGTAGTCGTTAAGTACATCCTTCAAATGTTCCTAGTCGTAGGTGTATCGAGACAGGGCATCGATATACCACAGTAGACTAGCGTATAGCTTCTCGACCCATGTAGATGGGCGATGGATGATCCCATATCCATTGGTGTTTGACATCAGAGACAGTATAGGGTGCTCAGTGGAGACTGGGTACACTGGACGGACTCGCCGAGAACACCCAGATGGTATTATAGCTCACGTCAGATGGCAGTTCTCTGGTGACACTGGTACAGGTTAGTCTATAGATCTGAGATCGTCATAGAGTCTTGTGTGATTCCCACTGTGCTTTGATTTCCACCTTACCACGTTCAAGAGAACATGCAAAACGGTGGCTTTTGGGTACAGTCCTGAATCATATGGAGGCAATGAGCGATAAGAGGGTTTCGTCTCTCCCGGTATTGGGAGTTGATGTTGCGCTGTGCCCGATTGTCTATAACAGGAAGTCCCTGGCCAGGGCTGCTTCAGAGATATACTGGTAAGTGTTATCAGTTGTTTTTCGACCCTTTATAAGCCTCATATCGGTACGACTTATCGAGTTACTGGGGTCTGACGTTTACCACCCCTAGATGAGATATGCGACATATCAGACGAAGAGACCGGACTGTACGGTAGTGTTACTGATTGGATTCGCAGGAGTATGGACAGGATTTCTTATTGATCTTTCGATCGCTCAATACCCAGGTGGCCGTTACATTTAGCAGACCGTTTGCGGCTTGTGGGTGTTTGATATGATCGTCACCTACTGCCGGTGTATTGACGAGTCTTTAGAGTCCTACACAAAGGTTTCCTGGCTCAAGCGAAACGGAGTAGGAGCACATATGTGATATCTCCAGGACCGAGATTAATGCGTATATGTGATACAGTATTCTATTCTCGCGATTTGTAACATCGGTCGGTTATATGTGTTATAGCCGGGTTATCAGATCAAGTGTTGATTTGATAAGATGTTACATTTGATATTAGTCGGTTATATGTGATATAGCCGGATTATTAAATTAATTGTTGATTTAATAATTTAATGTATAATTATATATTTGATATATTAATTTACATTAACTAGTATTAGCTCACTTAAGATTTCATTTCTCACTAGTTTTGTGCATGTGTATATATGTGATATATATTGGTGTACAAAGTATTGTGTCATGTTTGATGATACATGCAACTTGGGTGTGTGTGTGCATTACACCATGCTAGGGATTATTTAGGGTTTTATTTAGTTAAAGTTATTCTAAAATTAGTTAGACTTTGTCATGACACAAAGCTTCTAGAAGCTTTTGGATTCTTTGACTTAGTCTTCTATTTTTGTTTAGCTTAAGATATTTATAAACCCAACCATCATTCCTAGCCTTGGTTAAATCTCTACAAAGGTTAAGTATATGATACTTAACTCACCTATGGTTGCAATAATCTTTTGGATAATTATCAAGAGAGCTTTCTTCTTTTTCTTCCTCACAAAAGTTTTCTAGCTTCAATGGAGTTAATGAAAAAAGTGTGAGAAAATCAAATCTAATGTGAGCCCACTTCCTACTTCATCATCCTCTACTACTTGCCATTTAGTATAGGGTGTTTGCTTCACTAATTCCACAATTAGTGAAGTGATACCTTGGGTTAGTGTCTCCTGGACGTAGATTATCTTCGGCCTCGAAGACTTCGATGCAAGCATGTGCATTTCTTCATTGGAGCCTCTCTAGATTCCGGAGTTCACGACCGCAGCGAAGGGACTACTATACGGAGCTATTGAACTGAAGGACCGGTCTACAAAGGTTGTATTTCTTGCTCACTTTACTTGCAAAGTGTTTGCATTTATATTCGTCGGATTTCTAGTTAATGATTCTTAGTTAGGGTTAGCTAGAACGGTAAATTTTTGAATTTGGCATGGACGATGCCTTCCAAGACCTTGCTGCCATCCTAGGGAACCCTACAATGTCAAGATTGTTCATAAACGTGAAGCACTCATATTCTTTGTCGGAATCGGAAACAGCAGGTTCAAAGAGGAATGCACTAGTAGCATCAAGATCACCGTGATCAAATAGAATTTCTTCAAATTCACAGTCCTTAAGGACTATCTCCTGAATGGAACAGATATCCAGTATATAAGTGTTCGGTTTGGATGGTTGATTCCCTAACGTAAAAATGTTGAATTCAATTATCATGTTACCAAAAGATAGGTTCATGGAACCATTTCGGCAATTGATCACTGCATTTGAGGTTGCAAGGAATAGGCGACCGATAATTACCGGAGTTTGATTCCGGGAGTTGGCTACAGGTTGTGTTTCTAAAACAATGAAATCTATGGGGAATATGAAGTCCCCAACCTTGATCAACACTTTCTCTAGCACACCCCTAGGATGGGTGATAAATCGGTCAACCATTTGAAGAGTACAATGTGTATATTTCAGTTCTCCTACATCGAGTTTGTAACATTTCAGAAAAATAAAATATTATTTTTGGAAATTTATATAATTAAATAATAAATATTATGAATATTTTTATGATACGGTATAATTAAATACCGATAAATTGGGAAATATTTGGAAAATATAGGAATAACTGAAAGGAGGGTGTTTTATATGATTTAAGCAAATTATAAAATTCTTTATGATTAATTATATTTCATTTTAATTCTAATCGCTATTAAATATCACTAATCATGTATTAAGCTTGATTTGTGCACATAACATGCACCATGTCACATTTCACATTTGTTACATTTTTCTATCATGACTTCCTCTTTTTATTGTTGCATGGCTTGTTTTTAATTTGGAAATGCAAGGAAAAGAAAATAAAAGAAAAAGAAATAGGATTAAGAATTGGGTATGGGCACGAGAGAGAAGAGAGAGGTGAGAGGGTCTTTGACCATTCTCCCATTTGTGTTCCCTCATTGTTTTCTTCATCATTTCCCTTCTCTTCACCATAGCTGCCCTCTTCTTCCCCCTCCTCTAACTCTTCACTACAACCCCAAATCAACATCAAAACATCATCTGCTCTTCACAAAAAATGTGCACAAACTCACTACAAGCATTTTGGACTAAGAAAGTTTGGATTTTGAGCACTTGGGGCAACTCAAGAAAATTCTTGAGTTGCAAAATGAGGTAATTCTTTCTACAATAATGTAGCAATCCTTTTCATTAGCTTCTATGTTTAGTTTAGAGTCGATATATTGAGATTTAGTGGTCTTTGAAAATTCCAAGTTGAACCTTATGTGTTTGATTGAATTGAAAAGGTGCAATTAAGGATTAGTAGGGACTACAAACCCGCCTAGTGCTAGAATACTGGATCAAAAAGAGACTAGAACCCCAAACCCCAAATTTAGAAACCCTGATATCGGATTTTGTTGGCTTTGCTGATGTGTTTTGGAGAACTGTTGTAACCCGTAGGACCTGAAAATTATTTAGCAAACACAGTGAGTCGTGCAGGCAACCTAGATGATAACCCCAAGACCCGAGACCCCAAACATACTTTTTGGCTGCAGATTTAATCTTTCTGGCCGCAAATTGCGGCCTGGGTGGGGTTGAATGCATTCGTGTTTGTTCCATGTCTTATTCTTTAGTAAACTAGACCCCTCCCACTTGAAAAATTGGCTAATTCAACATAGGGTAAAATCTGGAGCAAGTTTTCCTAGTTTCTGGTTATGTTTCGTGACTTTTGTGATTTCTGATTTCAAAAACTTGGGTTTTGGTATTCGAACCATGGATTCGATCGTTGGACGTTTGTACGTCAACGAAGAGCGATTTATGATTGTTTTCGTAAGCGTAGGCGATAGGTTCTAACCTATAGCATCTCGCGTGGCATTTGGGATTGAATCTGATTTTAATGCGATATGATATGTTATGGCATGTAGGTACCTCCGCGTGGATTTTGGACGACGAGGATGAGGATGGCGGTATCGACTTCGACAAGTAAGGATCGAGGTGAGTAGATATATATCTACAGGGGATGTCGGGTGGATGGCGTATAGCATCCCCGCGGTTTCCTAGTGTAAAATATGAATACTTTATATATATTTATAAATGTGTGTATTGTGAGAGTAAATGGTTATCAGGATAGGTTTTAGGTGTTCATGGGATAGTTTTAGTGTAATTAGAAGTAACTTAGTTTAGCTTCTTAGTCGCGAAACTCTAGCGTAAAGTTTTGCACACACGCACACACACACGCATACATTTGATTTACTTGTGCGTATATAGGGATATATATATACATATATGTATGTGAGTATGTATATATATATATATATATATGTATACATATACATGGATGTTGAGAATAGTATATGGTACTGGGAGATGAGTCAATATGATTGGGCATGATGCCACGGATTGGTGATGTGACTTGATTCGTATTATGAGATACGACATGATATTTATAGCGGGTCTTTAGGCGATATGTTTTTAACACACGCATATATATTGCTGATGGTATCGGAATGTATTAGACTTTAGATCAGTACCCCTAATTCAGGATATGATGATAAGGTTACCAGATGAATAATGAGATAAATATGATATTCGACCCGTACACAGATTTGGGATGCCGTACGATGGATTTACCGTATGAGATATATTTATGATGATAGATCCACACTCTTGAATCGAGGATGTCATATGATATATTGTATCGTACGTGATACTATTGAGGCGGGATCACCGACTACTAGATATGGATATCGACTCAGACTTAGGTGGTTTTCCTTACCTTTTCGATTAGTCTGTTAGTTTAGTCCTGTAGTTTACTTAGTAGATGTTAGAATGGGCTCGAGTCATACCCATTTCCAAAACTAACGAATCGTGAGTATTTTAAAGACAGGCCAAGGGATACTAGAGATATTTCAAAGGGCGTACATTTTCTTAAAAACATCGTAGCCCCTATTTTCTAAACACACGATTCCTATTATTTCAAATGTCAAAACTGTATGACTCATATATAAATGTATATGCTTATATGTTGCGTTATTATTCATGTTCCGCATGTTCTTGCTGTTCGCATCGCATTGCATACTTATTTGTGTTTTCATTAGTTGTTATTAAAATCATGCTGTCAGGACATCAGCATCATTACCGATGATGTGTATGCTCCACGTACACCTGCTTGCCGGCTCACACACATCATCATCGGTAATTGCCATGTCACGTACACATTAGAAAACACTATTTCTTTGTATAAATTGCTAGCTGATAGTTTCGACATAGTACTAGTGCGCTTACTGTTATATGCGAGTTTAATTATTGCATTCTTTGCATGATATCCCATGCATTCATATATTCATTTGTCATGCAATATTATGTAGCTTACTGCCGGTATTTCATTGTTTATTTACTCTTGAGATTGGGAGTTCGGATTTCCATGAGATTTCTGGATTTGGAGAAACCGCAAGAATTTAATAAACTTATTATCATTTTAAAAATAGAAAATTGAGGTTTTCACACGATATGATTTGAGGTATTTCGACCATGAGTTTTCTCGGCTCTTGGGCGATATTGTTGGATATAGTGCCCTCAGAGTCAATTATTGGATCACAGGCACGTAATTGCGATGATTGAGGGAGGACCTATGCCGGTATGACAGTCTTACTCAAGATGATAGTATGCTATCTGGTTTATCTTTATCATCGT
The DNA here is from genome assembly GCA_030015575.1 of Agapanthus africanus. Classification (NCBI taxonomy): domain Eukaryota; kingdom Viridiplantae; phylum Streptophyta; class Magnoliopsida; order Asparagales; family Amaryllidaceae; genus Agapanthus; species Agapanthus africanus. The sequence continues at coordinate 622,849,377 of CM057342.1, forward strand.
GTACTGCTTTAGGTGACCTTACAGGTCACTATTGCACGTTGATAGAGACCTTAGGATTCTTGCTTGACGGCCAGCAGTATGATGGCGATCATATACGTGAGAGCTGGGGTCTATAAGCACATCCTTAAGTGGTCCCTAGTCGTGGGAGTTTCGAGACAGGGCATCGATACTCCGGAGTAGACTAGTGTATATAGTCGAGACCCCGACGAAGGGCGGTGGCCGGTCTCACAAGCCACTGGTGTCGATTCACCTAAGATGTATACAGGTGCTCATTGGGTTATGAGTACACCGGACAGGACTCGCCGGGAACATGCTAGTTGGGATTATACCATACGTCAGATAGCAGTTCCCTGGTGAAATGTGTACAGGTTAGTTCATCGACCTGAGATCGTCATTTGTATCATGTAAGTTCCCGCTGTGCTTTGATTACTACCCTACCACGGCTCAAAAGAGTCGTGCAAACAGGTTTTAGTTGGGTACAGTCCCGAGCCACATGGAGGCGGTGAGCGGATCTGCAGGGGTTCGTCTCTCCCGGTATTGGGGGTGAGGTCGCGCTGTGTCTAGGAGAGCCATTACACGAAGTCCTTGTCCAAGACAGGAGATTTACTGGTAGGTATTCCAGTAGTATCTCAGGGTGTTCTGGGCTACACTCCGACACGACTTGTACCGCTTTTGGGGGTCTGGCTTTTACCAACCCCGTAGGCCCGCCATGCGATGCTCATAGACGAACGGACCATACTGTACGGATATTGTCACTGACAGGCTCAGTAGGGTGTCAGGATGAGTTCGCTCATCGACTTCCCTTTTGGTCAATACCTGGTATCCCGTTATGTACAGCTAGTAACTCTGACGTGCTAGTGGTTAAATCCACAGCCAAAGTATTGACGAGTCTTTAGAGTCCCCCACAGACAGTTTCTCAAGTTTCGGGCGAAACGTTGTAGAGGCCGTATGATATATGGCAGGGTTCGATCTTATACGTGCAGTATTGCATGGATCATGATCGAACGGATCATACTAGTGGGATTTAGTTTAAGCCGGATCCTAGTATCAGATTTGTTGGATTACTTTAGTCTCATCGCATTCGCATTTAGTCGGAATGCGGATGCAGGTATGTATATACAGGTGAGGGGTATCCTTGTGATCCGTCACGAGTTTACTTTAGATATTGCCGGATCTTTTTGTTGTGGCAAACATTTGGATTAATGTTTGCTTATAGAAATAATGAGCTAGAACATCATCATGCAATACATTAAAAGTGACATGGACATTTAGATGACTCATGGTCTCTTTTTTAGCAAATATGTCACATTAGTGTTTTATTTAATGTGTTGAAATGAGATGGAGAGAGAGAGGGGCTGCCATGGTTGGTTTTAATGGTCCAATCCGGGGTTTTAGTACGCGGCAGCGCTGGTTTTCTAGTTTGAAAAATTTTTCGTTTCCGCATTTTGGCCTCGGACAGACGGCCGGAGCGCTACCATGCACTTACATGGTATCAGAGCCATGCCATTAACCTTTACTAGCTTGCTCTAACGTGTTTAGTACTTCGATCGAACAAAAATTCCAAAACCAGCATTTTCAAAGTTCGGTTTCTGTCGAAATTTTTCTGTGCTCTAAAAATAATTTGGTGCATTGAATAAATACAGGCAGGTTTTTTTTTATGAAAACTGAGAAAATTTGGTGGGCTGATTTTACTGTAGCGCGGCGGATCCGAGGCCAAAACCACGTTTTGGCGGCGGATCCGCGGCCGTTCTGTAGCCACAGTGCACCAAATTTCTTCTGTAGGTTTCTGACTTGGAATTTGGGTTTATGGTATATTCTTTTTGGGCCCAGATTTTTTTGAGTGCTGCAGTTGTACTTGGGGGCCCACTTCGGGAATTTTTGTTGATCGAAAATTTTAAACATGTTAGTTCACAGTATTTACATTATATCTGCGACCGTGAATGTCATTTGATCGGTAAATCCTGTCTAACTACTATAGCCCTTTTAGACAGATTTGCGAATGTGACATTCACGTTGATGTTCTGTATTGTGCTGTGATGTTGCGGATTTGTCGTGGTGGATAGCTTGGATGCAATGGTAGTACAGTTTGGTTGTTTATGTACATTTGATATTGTGGGGCGAGCGTCCGACATGTGGACTGCCGTTACTGCCTGTTTGTATATTATTCTTTTGGGGAACGACCGGGCTGAGGTCGATGTACCCGTTGTATATATTTTTACTTTCTGTACTAGGATTACCCCGCGGAGGGGTGCACGGGTAGCCGGGTTATAGAGGGCAATGAGCCCGCATCTCATGGCGTTGAGACGCAGGGGGCTTCACTCTAGAATTGGCGGGCTATTCGCCGAACTCGTAGGGGGTATAGGTTGGCCCAAGGAGGGGTGCCCAAGTTACCGGATTCCGTGAAGTGCTGGGTGGTCCATTCACGTTGTTGAAGGGGGCTGCCTCGCTTCAGGTTTTGGCGGGTAACTTGCCGCGCCCGTAGGGGTCTAGGATTTCATTGCACAGGCTATCCACGCGACCAGGGGAACGTCGGGTTTCAGTAGAGGCTCTATGAAACCCGGGGATCCTAGATATCTGTATTGTTCTGTGATGCTTATTACATTTCTGTGATGTTGCATTTTATCACACCTTGAGCGAATATTATATATTGATATATATACTAGTAGATGTTATATATGTTTTGCATCTGCGCTAGTCCAGTCCCCGCTCTGTCGTTAGTTAAGTAACCTAACGGGTGATGACGGGACCCAGTGGCGAATGCGGATGGCATATACGTACATCATTATTTTCGTTCTTTTGTGGTGTGATTAATTGATGGGACTGCGTTGATTCGGATCAATGCAAGCTAAACAAACCTATTCTGATGTTGTTGGAACAATTTTCAAAAAGCTGTTATTACAAGGACATTTTCTTTTTGTTTTGCACAGTGGTATTCGGTTATGAATATCCAGCACCTCAGTCGACGAGGCAAGGGCCGGGATCCCTTCACCGGGAGTGACCCCTTGGACAGAAGTTTGCGTCAGGGCAATAACTTCACTATAGTCGATTACTTTTGCTTTGCATCGTGGTATTCAGTTGAAATATCTTGCACCTCATTCTACGGGGAAAGAGCCGAGATCCCTTCACTAGGAGTGACCTCTTTAGCAAAGGTTTTCGCCACTATATTTTTATAAAAGCTATCCGGTTCCTTCAATGATATCAAGTTCATTACGTTAAAGGTTTTTCGCCAAAAACCATTCGTAGCCCTCCGTCATTTCAGAAAGGTAGCACTTAGTATTCATGCTATGTTTGTTGGCCTTAGTCAAGGCATAGTGTATGGTAGCTTTTTGTTACTTTTCTGCTGCATAGATAGATGCGTTGGTTTGGGATAGTCGTACAGCCTTGTTGGCCCTAGTCAAGGGATTGTACGGGTGGGTTCAAATTAACCTGGACAATGACGGGTAGAACTTGACATGTGACTTATGATTTGTTGGCCTTAGTCAAGGTCTTAAGAGCATGGGGTAAAAATCACATAGAGAGTTTCTAAAGAAACTGAAACTTGCCAGATATGCGCATACCATCTGGAGTGTGATAACGTGAGTGGATTCCATCACGTTATCATAAGATGATAGTTGGATCCCGATTCCCACTGATGAGTTGGTTTACTCCTCGGCTGATCCCGACTAATTCTTCTTTCAGGTTTGGAGGAGAATTTGAGGTTACAGTGGGAGGTTTCCTGATTAGATAAAGTGACAACCATTCTGATCTAGGTTAGAGTGCACGCTGAGTGTTTCTTTTCTCTTTCTCTCTTTGGCAGCGACCATGACCCGACCCTTGACTATGACTCAGTGTCCAAGTTGACCGAACCTTCTTAAACACTGGCTTTTGGATTGTCTGAGTTGCATACATCATTGCCACTCCTACTTTTACCCTTTCCTCCAGGACACCCCGTATTATTACGAACGTCCACTTCCATTGGATAAAACCATCGTATGGTTATATACGAACTCAAAAGAATTTATTCGAGGATGGTTTCCGGTTCTGGAGAAAACGAATAGGACTATTCAGTTGTCTTTTCCTTTTACCTTCTCTCAGGTTGCGAGTTTTCCTTGGATTAGGACGGTACACCTATTACGCTAATTGGATAGTCTTCTTCCAAACCATAGGCAGGTGCTGAACGGTAGGGAATGAAGAAAACCATTTAGCCTAAAAGGTGTATAGAAGGTATTAAGTAAAGACAAATAAAAGGATTAGTATGAGGGCAAAGTAAATTGCGACTGCTATTCACGACCAAACCAAGTATTTCTTCATCAATCCTACATCACCTTTGTATTTCTCCAGAACACTCTGTATCACTACGAAGATCCACAGTTTATTAGATATTCCATCGAATGGTTATATATGAACTCGAAGGAACTTGTTCCAGTTCGAGGATGGATTCTGGTTCAGGAGAAATAGGAATAAGGTTTATTCGGTTGTATTTTCTCTTCACCTTCTCTCGCATTACGAGTGCTCCTTAGATTAGGACAATACATCCATTATGCTTATTGGATAGTCTTCTTCCAAACCATAGGCTGGTGTCGAACGGTAGGGAAGGAAGAAAACCATTTAGCCTAAGAGGGTATGCAGAAGGTAATGACTAAAGACATATAAAGGGATTTGGAGAGATGACAAAGAAATATACGGTTACAGTTGTGAATCTGGATAATGGAAGAGGCATTACTAAGAATACCCGAACACCCCTTCGAAACATTTACATGTTTCAGTTTCACTATGTATTGTTAAAAGAAAACTGATTTCCCAATTAGTCCTTGCTCCAGGGTATGTATTTACCAGGTTTGATTCTCACATCTGTATGGTTTTACAAATGATGAGTGGGAGTAAGTTATTGGGAATTAGGTGATCATCCTCATTATATCGGAATTCGTTGTAATTGGTGATATTTGAGGAAATCGCCTGGGTTGTTTGCCGGACGGCAAATATTTGGTTTTGAATATCCGTTGTTATGCACCAATTTCAAATTGATATATCTGTACGTCTATTTTTATAGAGTGAGATGTAACTTTTTGAAATTATGTCTATGACATTTACCTATATCAGTGGATGGTTGGGTAAGGTGCATTAAATAGTGGTGTAATTCTTCTTAACCATAAGTACAGTTTTCAACCTACGACACACAGGGAATGAGTTATTAGACTCAGGGGACTTATACAGAGTATTGTATGTTGTCCAGTGTCCATCAGGACAGAGGGGTTGGTACTCATACTATATTCTGTTTACTTGTGACTTCTCTAGTTCTCAGACATGTGTTTCGTAGAAATGCAAGGTCTAAGTTTTGAGAAGTTATAGGTATAAGGATAAACTAGAGAACCAGGTGTTGCAAGTATCAGGATTCTTTAAGGTGATCGAAGATGTAGATACTTGTGTATGGTATTCAGATGATAGTAATGATTAAGAGAACTTGCTTCTCTTTCAGGTTACTCATAATTGGAATCACTCCTAAGTTGAGTAATGCTGATCGGCCTCTCTCTATTTAGTTGACATGCACTGGAGACAGCTGCATGATTTGAATCTGGTTCCAATTAAATCAGTGCCTCTGTTTCTGTATTGGATATAGAACAGTTCATATCTTGACGATGTTAAAGTACGGGGAGTAGTCCGGCTTATGCTTAAAACCAGACTCTGGATAACTCAAGGCACGTTTCTGTAATGGCTGTTTGTGGGTTGACCCGGGCTATGACGAGGGTTGACTTTCTACCATCTGGAAGATCAATAGTGATATTGTTCTTGACTCGCCACAGTTTTATTAAAATGGATTTTTTTCAGAAAACAATAGTGGGAGTATGGTAGAACTGGAAGTGATTCCAGAACCGCAAACGATTACTGAAAATTTGATAAGAACCTAAAGATTCAATCTGATTTGACATTCTATTGGCCACTCCGCAGATATGGTGGGTAACCTCAGGCACTTGAGAGGTACTTCGGTAGCCTCAAGGACGGTGACAAGGAGGTTCTTGTTTACCCAGACTTGCCATTGCTGTTGTTCCAGACTTTGAGACCCGGCAGGAGGATGAGTATACCGTCGTTCTAAACTAGCTTTAGAAGCGTACGTGTATATCATTCTGCCAGAGGGTTGTCCTAGTCAGTGGGAGCAGCGGAAGCATTGGTGGACAAGTGGTTTATGTCTATTTATAGACTAAAGCAGATATAGCGGAGATAGATCATCTATTTCTGATGTGACAGTCTTAGGTTTGATATCATCAGAATAGGGGATGGATCTGTTAAGAAGGTAGTAGGGTGTGATATCCTGGTATTTGGATGACATACACAGAGTAGGAAGTGAAATTTCTATACTACGATCGGTTATACTTTGGTTGTCACACAGTGGTTTGTCCACATGGGACTTGGATATTATATCAGACATTCTGGTTACTAGATCTATGATTTTAGATCTAGATTTAGGTAGTTTCCCAATCTGGGTACTTAGACAGCATTCTAAGGGTAGTGTACCTACAGGTGATGGAGTCACCCTCTCCAAAGGTGTCTTACAGACTAAAGGGGAGAGGGATGTGCAAGATTGGCAGAACACTTGCTTAAGCAATTGAGTCAATCATGAGATGTCAAGTACCACACCAGATATTGTTTTTCCACAAGATGCAGTAAGTTGATATTAATCCAATCCTGGAGAAACGTTCGGAAGCAGTTTTAGGACATAAGTTGATGTTCTAGGGAAATGATAACGACAGCCTCTTTTAGGAGACAGTTAACATTACAGGCTTCTAAGGTGACCTAGATGACAGAGTGGCTGTCAGAGTTATAGTTTTCCCTCTCACGAGTGGCAGTATTTTGGACAGGTGGTCCAAGCGGATACTGAGGGAGGCATGGCGCAGGATACTGATTGGTTTCAGTTGACGATACAGTCTAAGAAGTTTGGATTTGGAGTTCATTTATGAACTAGGTCCCATCAGATATCCAGACATATTCTAAGACAGGTATTGCTCATTTCGGGAAATGGCTTTCTCCGCGAACTTGAGATAAAGAGAGACATAGAAAGAAACATCAGGGCAGATCCACTCACTGAGGCTATTCCTCGAACGCAATAGTTTCACAAACGGGCTTTGTGAGACTGATCAGTAGAGGAGTTGGGTGTTCGGTATCACACGGGCTGTGAGTATGCGGCATCGCAATAATTATCCTTGAGTGCAAGTGGGAGATTGTTGGATATAGTGCACTCAGAGTCAATTATTGGATCACAGGCACATGATTGCAATGTTTGAGGGAGGACCTATGCCGGTATGACAGTCTTACTCAAGATGATAGTATGCTATCTGGTTTATTTTTATCATCGTGTACTGCATTAGGTGACCTTATAGGTCACTATTGCACGTTGATAGAGTCCTTAGGATTCTTGTTTGACGGCCAGCAGTATGATGGCGATCATATACGTGAGAGCTGGGGTCTATAAGCACATCCTTAAGTGGTCCCTAGTCATGGGAGTTTCGAGATAGGGCATCGATACTCCGGAGTAGACTAGTGTATACAGTCGAGACCCCGACGAGGGGCGGTGGCCGGTCTCACAAGCCACTGGTGTCAGTTGGTTCACCTAAGATGTATACAAGTGCTCAATGGGTTATGAGTACACCGGACAGGACTCGCCGGGAACATGCTAGTTGGGATTATACCAAACGTCAGATAGCAGTTCCCTGATGACATATGTACAGGTTAGTTCATCGACCTGAGATCGTCATTTGTCTCGTGTGAGTTTCCACTGTGCTTTGATTACTACGCTACCACGGCTCAAAGGAGTCGTGCAAACAGGTTTTAGTTGGGTATAGTCCCGAGCCACATGAAGGCAGTGAGCTGATCTGCAGGGGTTCGTCTCTCCCGGTATTGGGGGTGAGGTCGCGCTGTGTCTAGGAGAGTGATTACACGAAGTCCTTGGCCAAGGCAGGAGATTTACTGGTAGGTATTCCAGTAGTATCTCAGGATGTTCTGGGCTACACTCTGACACGACTTGTACCTCTTTTAGGGGTCTGACTTTTACCAACCCCCTAGGCCCGCTATGCGATGCTCATAGACGAACAGACCGAACTGTACGGATATTGTCACTGACAGGCTCAGTAGGGTGTCAGGATGAGTTCGCTCATCGACTTCCCTTTTGGTCAATACCTGGTAGCCCGTTATGTAAAGCTAGTACCTCTGACGTGCTAGTGGTTAAATCCACAGCCAAAGTATTGACGAGTCTTTAGAGTCCCCCACAGACAGTTTCTCAAGTTTCGGGCGAAACGTTGTAGAGGCCGTATGATATATGGCAGGGTTCGATCTTATACGTACGGTATTGCATGGATCATAATCGGAAGGATCATACTAGTGGGCTTTGGTTTAAGCCGGATCCTAGTATTAGATTTGTTGGATTACTTTAGTCTCATCGCATTCGCATTCAGTCGGAATGCGGATGCAGGTATATATAAACTGGTGAGGGGTATCCTTCTGATCCGTCACCAGTTTACTTTAGATGTTGTCGGATCTCTTTGTTGTGGCAAATATTTGGATTAATATTTGCTTATGGAAATAATGAGCTAGAAATTCATCATGCAATGCATTAAATGTGACATGGACATTTAGATGACTCATGGTCTCTTTTTTAGCAAATATGTCACATTAGTGTTTTGTTTAATGTGTTGAAATGAGATGGAGAGAGAGAGGGGCTGCCATGGTTGGTTTTAATGGTCCGATCTGGGGTTTTAGTACACGGTAGCGCCGGTTTTCTAGTTTGAAAAAGTTTTCGTTTCCGCATTTTAGCCTCGGACAGACGGCCGGGGCTCTACCGTGCACTTACAGATATCATACACCCGATTCGAGGAGGAGGAGGAACCATCTGTGGGTGCATAGTGGACCCGGTGCGGTATCCCGGGGCAAGATGGTCGCAGATGATGGCGTTGAGCCCAGCAGGGGAGCGCTACCGACCAGTTATTGTTACACGCCGGATATCCGGAGGATACCAACGTGGTTTTGAGATTTGATGATATGGGCCAGTCCGGATTGCCGTAGGCCTAGATATTGGGATTTGATGATACGGGTCGCTCCGGATTGCCGGAGCCTGAGATATTGAGATATTGGGATATATATTTTGTGTCGATGCTTGACATTGATTCTCTGATGATTTCGTCGATGATTCTTCGATTTGTATATACAGAAGTTTCACTAAATAAAGAAAACAGTTTCTCTTTCATGATGTATTATGTTTTCATTTTAATGCATTCATACATCATATATGTATTATGTTGCTACCTGAGGCACTGATACGAGCACTTGTTATTACACTTATGTGTAGATGGTACATGTTTATATATTGAGGATATATTTCATCGTATGACCTAGGATTGAGTCATACATGCGATTTCTGCTCGGTGATGTTTTCTACTTACGAGTTGGCAACTCACCCCCTTTGTGCCACAGTTTTCTTGCAGGTTTGCCGTACAGGTTTTCTTGGCGGCTTTGCTGGCACACTGCTTCTTTCCGGGTGATTGCTTTGGTAGGTGGGTTCACTTGCATCGTAACCACCATTGTACCTTATTTATATTCAGTTGTATCTAGTAAAACTCTATCAACTAGACTTGTATTAATTTATAGACTTAGAAGATTAGTGTATATTCTTTCGACCTTAGAGTCGCGCTTGTATTATTATGGTTTTCTTGATGATATTGGTTTCCTTTTGAGTTTTGATCCTCGCCCTTCGGCGTTGTATATTACATTGCCTGCGTGGTTGTGACTGCCAATTGGCGAAGAGCTAGCCCCCGCTTGGGGATGCCTTTATATATACTTCATGTGTTGTACCTGTTTGGGGCCAGTATTTACAAAGGAAACTCTGCAGAAAGTTTCCGAAAAGACTTGAGGTTTTAAAAATGCATACTACGGCTTGTTTTGTTAAACCACTTGCTTTAAAACTAAACTTTTCCTTCTCTCTCTTTTCAAATGGTTTAGATTTCTGGGATTTTTGGCTTACCTGAATTAGATGGGGTCCTATAGACTTCATATGATTCAAGTGCCAGTCACGTACTATTTCGGGTCTTGACAGAGTTGCTTATAAACTAAATAAGGAAGAAGGTTAATATTAGCATCCAAATCCAAAAGAGCGCGATTGATATTCTTATCGCCATTGGTAATTGAAATGATAGGAAAACCAGGGTCCTTCTGTTTTTGTGGTAAATCTTGGGTAAGAGCATCACTCACGTTACTAGCCAAGAAAACTTTCTTTGGTACCTCAGATTTTCTCTTCTTAGTGCACAAGCCTTTCAAGATTTTCGCATAAGAGGGGACTTGCTGGATTGCATCTAAGAGGGGAATGTTGATGTTAATCTATTTGAACAACTCCACAATCTTCTCCATTTATGGATTTTTTCATTGTATCTCAACCGGTTTGGAAATGAGGCTTTGAAATTGGTTGAGTCCAATACTTGTAGAGGAGATTGTGGAGATGGAATGGAATCCAAAACTGGAGTTTGAGTGGAGTGAGAGGTGGGTCGTTCTTAGTAGTAGTCGCAGAAGAAGAGTGTTGTGAAGAATGGAGAATAGGCTCAGAAGGGAAAGAAGAAGTAGGAGGAGAAGAAATAGCTGGGGTGTCATCATCATCGATTTGTGTGCCAATATTGTTGTTCAGCATTCTTCCTGGTCTCAACGTAGTCACGACACTCACATTTTGGTTTTGTTGTTCAAGAGCAACATATGCATTATGTGAGTGACAAGGATTTGGGAGTGGTTGAGATGGAAGCTTTCCCTTCTCTCTCTCGCTCAAGGCCGCATTCAGCTGTGCAATCTAGGCTTCAATAGTCTTGATACTCTGCCCATGTGCAGTTGTGTGTTGCACCAGAGACTGAATAGAATACTGGATGTTAGCGGTGGATTGAGTCGATTTCTTTACAAAAGAATCAAGACTCCATTCTAGCGAGGAAACCTTATCGTTATTGGATGGAACAAAGTTGTTGTTTTGAGGAAAAGAATTGTTGTATGGTGCAAACTTGTTCGTCGGATTCTGAAAAGGTTAGGGTTGGAAGGGTTGCTGAAATTGTTTATGAGCTTGTTGTTGAGGAGGAGAAGGCCTCTGAAAGTTGTTCTGGCCTTGGAATTGGTGCTAGTTCTGATTCCAGGAAAAATTAGGGTGGTTCCTCCAACCGGAATTATATGTAGAAGAGTATGGATCGTTCTTAGTTTTTGCTGAAATGCAACATTAACCTAATCATGTCCTTGAGATGGTGGATTGTACAGACACTCTTCAGTCAAATGAGATGGATCTGAATCACAAGCGCAAATGGTACGAGGGGGAACAACAGGGCTAGGAGAAGGAGATGAGAATTTGCTCTTAATTACCTCAAGTTTTCACGTGATTGCAGCCATCTCGGCTTTCATTGCAATTGAGATATCGAGTTGGTGAACTCCTGTCCTAGAAATACTTGAACAAGTTGAAGAAGGTGAAGCGTTCGGTTAGGTGCTCTCCCATTACAGCGTTTGTTCATCAAGATCATCAAAGAATTGCCAAGCCTCCTCGTCAAATTTGGACCGGAAGCGGCCTTGACAGATGGTCTCCATCAACTGTCTAGTTGCTTGATTCAGGCCCTCGTACAGAGTTTGGCAAAGTTGCTATTTCTCGATACTGTGATGAGGACACTAAAAAAGGAGGTCCTTATACCGGTCAAGGCACTTCCAAAAAGGTTTAATTGGAAGCTAGTTGAATTTGTTTATCTCGTTTCGGATCTGTATGGTCTTATGATTCGAGTAGAATTTCTTCAGAAACGCTTTCACAAACTCGCCCCAACTGGTTATTGAATGAGATGTGGTGCTATACAGCCACTTTTCAGTAAGATTACAAAGAGTGAAAGGTATAACTCGTAGCCGTATAGCATCCTCAGACAGTTGGTTTGTCTTCATCATCGCACACACGTTTTGGAATTTATTGATGAAGATGTAGGGATCTTCGGATTCAAGCCCGTGAAATTTGGGCAGCATGTTGATGAAGTGGGGATTAATTTCAAAATTTTCCCCATTGGCCGGTGGAAAAGAAAGACAAGTGGGGAGTGCAGTGCGGGTAGGATAGAAACGATCTTGAAGCGCGATTCGCTGTGGCGCTTATGCTTGTGGTGGTAGGTTATTCATACCGAGTGGCGGTGGAATGATTCCCATAGGAGGTAAAGTGATGTTTGGAGGAAATCTCGATATCTCGGAAGAAGAATTGGGTGAAGGTGAAGATGTACGAACAGAATGATGGTCAATGTCGAAGTTGGCCAGTAAAGGTAAGGGTGAAAGAGGCATGGAAGGAGTTTCGACGTCTGAGTCGATCGCGTAGTCGGTAGCGACTAATGTAACACGGACTAGATGGACATTAGGGACCCGAGTCCAAACGTACATACACTAAACGAGTTTAGTGTAGTCAAAATATAGAATGTGAGGGTAAGAAAATGATTATGAGAAATGTGGGTGAAAGGTTGGTGGAATGAAAATTTGGCGACAAATGGCAAGTTTTTATGAAAGTTTTTGGTATTTTTTTACAAAGTTTTGAAAAATATATATGGAAATAAGGACACAACTTCAAACAATCACAGTCACAATATACACAATCATACCTAGATCTATGGTCTTCAAAGTCCAACTAGACTGCTTCTAACTGTTCCAAAGCGACAAGCAGTGAGATAACCCTCGAATCACCTCTTCACTGCAAATTGTGGCCAGATAAGCACAAGTGAGGTAATGAGGGTTCTGCTCACGAATTACCGTGAGACGGACCTTTTAAAACTACCTCCTCACTTGTTTAGGTTAGAAACCACAAAGTCAAGTTTAGATAAACGACCGAATGCCCACAACCTTCCTCTGTCCTAGTGAGCACAATAAGTCCTTAATTGGCTGAGTCTAGATATTTTTTAATTAAGCTCAAAATTAATGTGTATACTTTTTGTGATTTTCGGGGTCTTAGGAAGGGTGATGAAATCCCCACCCAATCTGAATTGGTCTTATAACCACTTAAAGTTTGTATTATTTATGCACAACGATAACAAACAAAAATCTAAAACACTTGCAAAAAATTTATTTGGCGGCAGCCTAATGAATCCTGCATAAAAATAGGTTATTAAAGAGAGGGAGAGAGTTTGCGCAAAGAATACTGCTGGAAAAACAGTTCAGTGAATTTCAGCGAGGGTTTTTAGAAGACGGAAATACTCACAAAATTTTTTGAGCTTTGAGTCCAAACTTCGACCGTGGAACAGTGTTCAAACCCACCTTTTAGCCGTGGAAGCGCGGTCAAATTGATGCAGTGGAACTCCAAATTTCTTCAGTGCACTACAATTGATCTTCACTTCTGGGTTTTAGTCTCTAGTAATTGTTTGGTCACTGAATTTTCTCTAGGATTTGTACATTTAACCGCGGTTTCGTCTTGATCCGCCGTGGTGTAGCCGTGATATATGGGTCTTACTCCCCACGACTTTGGCTCTGAACTTTCTCTTCTCCTTATCCTGCACACTTGCACAAAAAGAATCAAAAAATAATAAACTGATTTCTATAGTTTTGTTTGGTTTTTTTATATATATATTTTCACAAATTAACCCGAAACTACACAAAGAAATAAACTACCGTCTCCCCGGCAACGACACCATTTGATTGTTATTTGTTTTGCTATGTGTTCTTTAAGTTCTATTTACCGCAATCAAGTCACTTTCGCTTGGTAGCTAGCCGGTTGAGTATGGGTCGATCCATTGAGAGATGGGAATATTTTTCTTAGTGTTTTTACGAGTTAAGTCCAAATTGTCCGAGTTTTTTCCAAGCTAACTATGTTTTTAGATATGTAAGTTAATGGAAGCTTGTTAGGGTTAGGATTAAGTTAGTTTGAGTTACGAGTTCGCTCACTTATTTCGTTTTCCACTCTTGATATCAATGTTACGATAATTGGAAACAACGGGTATTAACACGACTAGGTAGAAAACTTGCGAGTATAAGTTAGGCATTCCAACACTTAGCTCCTTCCTTTTGATCTTTATCCGTCCGTTCTTGGCTCTTAGCTATAACCTCCGATCAATTCAACCACAACTGGTCTCGCTAGGGTGTTATCGCTATCATAGAGGATAGGGTGCCATAGGGAGAGGATTGTAGTTGCCTTGACGGGAGCTCAACTCAAGTTGTTGGACAAAAGAAAGAGTGAGGGGGATTTCTTTCTCTCAAAGTTTCCTTATCCTACCCTAACAAGTAAGAAAACAACTCACTCATTATATAAAAATAAAAAATAAAAACAAGTAGAGAAGATAGAAACAAATGAGATAGAAGATGACAACTAGTTACTTGGGACCTCACCTAAGTAAGGATCACACTTGAGTATCATGGTTGTAATGATAAAAGAAAAGAGAAGAAGAAGAAAAACAAATAAAATCAACAACCACTTAACAAAGAAAAGAACAAGCAATTTATAAAAAACTAGTTAACAAATTAACAAGACATGCATATAAAAACTCTCTACTTCATTTGTCATCCACTCAAAAGCTCTCACTTCAATTTTAATAGAGGATAGATGAATAGGAAGAAGAAATTTACACTAAATTCTTACTAAAACTAGAGAAAAATTACATTCTTAGTATGGCTCTGATATGGAGTATTTATAGGCAGTGAAGTGAAGCTCTAGGGTCTTTTTCTGAGCCCTTATAAAATGACAAAAACACCCCTGAAAAGTTGGCACGAGAGGCCATGTATTGGCCATGGATCCGCCACCTATAGGTGATGTAGACCGCGGAACCACGGCCGTTCTGGGGAGTTAAAGCTCCATTTTTCTTGGGCTGTCTTGTGATGCTTTATTATTCTGTTTAGTACAATTGTATTTGCAGAATCATTCTGTCAAGACCCGGAATTGGCACGTAACCGGCACTTGAATCATGTGAAGTTTATAGGACCCCACCGTAATCCAAGTAAGCCGAAATCCTATAAATCTAAACCTTTTTAGGAAAATAATGGAGGTTATGTTTTAAAATAAAGGTATAATGAAATCAAGTTCTTCTTCTAAAGTATAAGTAATGTTATATGAAAATACAAGTTAGTTGGATACTATTTTGAAAACATTTTCGTCATTTGAAATTTGGGCAGCACCTCCTTTGTAAATTTTAATCCAAAACCAATGCATAACAACAATAATATAGGTATCCCCATACGGGAGCTAGCTCTTCACCAATTGGCGGAATCATAACAACACAAATAAAGATATACGACTCCCCAAGGCGAATATCAATCACAGAAAAGAAGATAAAGAAAACCAAAGTATAACCAAACCCAAAAATAAAGAATAAAACATGTATGTCACTCTAAGTATGAAAGAATATACAAAACTGTGGTTTCTAAGTCTTGCAAATATAAGTCTGGTTGATAGAGCTTTTAACTAGATACAACTGAATAAATATATACAAATGGTGGTCACGATCCAATGTTTACCCCACCTACCAATGCAAATCACCTAGAAGAAAGCTATATGATAGCAAGCCGCTATTGAATCCGTACGGTCGATCCTGCAAGAAAACTGTGGAATAACGTGGGTGAATTGCCAACTCGTAAGTAGAAAATATCATCAGGTAGAAATCGAATGTATGGCGATCTTTTAGGTCATACAGTAATATTATAATATAATAATATCGAGTGGTAACAAGAGTGATAGTGTAAACATAAGTAAAATAATACTAATATAATCGTGCCCATGTCATAATATGGTACCATGTCATCTGTATATTATATATGTGTATAGGTGTATCATCTAACATGTGTCCATCAACGACACATAAGATCATCATAAAAACCTGAGTGCCCAGTATCGACACTCGAAAACATCATAAATCCCGTGTCTAGCATGGACACGTAAATCCTCATATCTCAGCCACCGTCTCATCGGATCGGCCCTCATATCCATCTGTCTCAATCGCTCCAGTCGTTATCCTCCGGATATCCACCGAGTCTAGTACTATTACCGATAAGTAGTGTTCCCCTGCCGGGCTCAATGTCTCTCTATACGATCTTCTTGCCCCGGGGTACCGTACCGAGTCCACCATGTACCCACAGACGGTGCTTCCTCTCTCCATGAATCAGGTATACACATAACTCAAAACCGAGAAAACTCATGGTGGACGCCATACATCATATCAAAAGAAACCGTAATTTTAAAACAATCAAAAGTTTTCAAAATGTATCTGCGGTTTCTCAAATCCATAAATCTCATGAAAACCGAATCTCATAAGTTTGAACCAATAATGAAACAATGAGTACAGGCACAGAACAAATCTGTAATGCATAACCATTGTGTTTATATGAGTGAGACATCTAATTAGGTAAGAAAATGCGATAACTGAACTAGTAAATGCGGTATGGGTATTAAAAAATAACTAAAAAGCTATAGGTTATTAGGTTATACGGTGAAATAGAGATTTCTAATGTGTACGTGGCATAGCAATTACCGATGATGAGTGTGTGAGCCGGCGAGTATGTGTATGTGCAACATGCACATCATCGGTAATGGTGCGTGTGTCCTAGCAGACGATACCATAAAAGATAAGGAAAGAACGTGGTATGTATACTGCAAAATGAGAATAATACGAGCATAGCAGAAAAAGGAAATTTGTAAACGCAACAGTATAAAATACATAGCTACATCTGAGCCATACAGTTATAGTTTAAAATAGTATGAATCATTGTTTTTAGAAAAAATAGGGGCTACGGTGTTTTTGAGAAAGATACCATTTAAAAATCCACAGCATCCCTTGAGGTTGTCATTTAAAAATGCATAATGATTCGTTAGTTTTGAAAATAGGTATGGCTCTAATTATATCCTAATATCTACTTAAGTGATTAGAAAACAATAATTTTCCGAGTCGATACATCCATAAGTCCGCAATCCAGTCACATAGTATCGCGTACGGTATAATCCATCATATGGTATTATCAAGTCAAGAGTGCGGATCAATCATCATGTACATCATATCACGTACGGTATAATCCATCATACGATATTATCAATCAAAAGTACAGAATCTATGGTCACGTACATCATATTATCTCATCTAGTCATATATCGTCACATGTCATATCATCCCGTATTGTATCATGAACATATAAATCGCATAATCTTTACATAATATAACATATCATATCTTATCATGCCATTTCATCTCATATCATATAGCATAGCCTCATGACATCATGTCCGATCATATCGAATCATATCATTTTAACATGTCATATCCTCATCTCGTGATGTTATATCGAAATCATCCTAAACTTATATATATATATATATATATATACACATACACGTACCTACATATATATACCTACGTATATATATACGTATATATATATATATACATACATACATACATATGTATACATATACACATACGTATACATATACATACATACATATATATATATACATACATATATACATACATATATATACATACATATATGTGTGTGTGTGTGTGCACGTGTGTGCACGCGCAGAAGCATAAATACATATGGCTAAAGGCATAAGAAAGATTAGAACTAAGGACATTTCACTCCACGAGTACACCTACGGTTACTTAGTATTCTAGATCCCTATTAGCTAGGTAAACATATCTAGTATTTATATATATATATATATATATATATATATATTAACTATATACCTTGTATCCTAGTACTATGGTTGCGGGGGTGCTATACGCCATCCACCTGACTTCTCCCGTAGATATACATCTACTCACATATTATTCTCGTTCTATTCGAAGTCGAGGAATGCCTTGCTCTCCTTCATTGCCTTGGAAGTCCACGCGAATGTACCTACAAATCAATGCATATCGTATCGAAATCAAAATCAAATTCGAAAACCAATATTGCAAGCTAAGTGCACATAGGTTAGAACCTATGGACCATTCATGCCAGAACAACAAAACAACCCCAGACGTTGACGTACGAACGTCAAGCGACAGAGTCAAAACTCAAATATAAGAAACCAAGTTTCAAAAGCCGGAAAACATCGACAGAAAACAAGTAAACCGACTCCAGATTCAACCTAAGGTGAAATTAAACTTTTTTGCATATAGGGTAGGAGTAGTTATCTAATGAGTGAGCTACAGACCAAGTTTCAAACCTTAACTCTAAAATTGGGCGGAAAATTGCAGCCAAATTGAATAAAACGACGGCCAAAAGTTGAGGGATTGGGCTCAGGTATCTAGGGTAGCTTCCTAGTGATCTCACATCTCACTGTATCTGTTAATTTTTTCAGAGTTCTAGAGTCATCCCAGATTCCATTTGAACATCAAAAATCAATAAAAAACCGATGTCGGAAAATTCTGAACTCAAGTTTGGCACTTCTAAACTCACTTAGACCAGAGATTCTATCAATAAAAGGCCAATAGTAACTCTCTAAATTCTCTACTATAACACTACTACTCATTTAAACCAACAAAGATGAATTTTCCAAGTTCACTAAACATACACTTTTAAGCTCTAAACTACTTTGTGAGGTTAGGAAACATAAAATCTTGGTGAAAGGTGAGTGTTTTACTTCAAAAGGCAACTCAAGAAAATTCCTAGCTGACCAAGGAAGCTCAAAACTCTAATTAGATCCCATCATGGTGTGTAGGAGGAGGTGAGGATCAACTTTTGTGAAGGAAACAATAGATTTTGATATGGTTTTGAAGGTGTTTTGTTGAGGTAGAATTGGTGGTGGAGGTGGTGGAGAAGTGGAGGATGATGAAGAAGATGAAAATGAGATGAGAATGAAATTGATGTGAGGCAAAGAATATGGCTATCATCTCTCTCTCTCACACACACACACACACACACACACATTTCCACCCATACCTCCTTGTCCCCCTCAAAATATATTCATTTTCTTTTCTTTTTTCATTTCTTTTTGAAAACATAAAAACCAAAATAGAAGTAAACCATGCCTAGAACACAAAAGTAATTGGTCATGGCACATTAAAACATGGTTAACAAAAATGACTTGGTTTAATGTACACTTAATGAAATACTAATTAAATTTAAACTTGAGCTTGTATAGGAAATAATTATATATTAATTATAAAAGTCCCAAATCAATCAAATGCTTCCATAAATGATAATTCATATTAATTTTCAAATATTTTCCAAAACATAGGTATATAATTATACCATTTTACTAAAACATATTTCCATACTTACATAATATTCATAAAATTTATTATTTTATTATTTAAATTCCAAAAATAATATTTTATATTTTCTAAAATGTTACAATATTCCCCTCTTAAAAAAATTCGGTCTCTGAATTTAAATTTAAACCTCTAAATATTAAAACATTTCAGTAAATCAATCAAATCAACTGGGCTCCGAATATCATGAATACGCAAGAATATCAAAGCGCATCGTGTACGCATGAAAACGAGTGCAAAACTCAAAAATCAAACTCCATCAAACGTCATGCCATCATAGGAGTTATGATGAATATGCATGTTTTCAAAATCTGCTGTTAAAATCAAATATAATATAATTAAGACTATAACATATATATAGTACGCATCCTTAGGAAATCGTCTAAGCAATTGAATAAAAGTGCATGCAAAATCCTTTTCAAATCGCCGTGCGATGCACATATCATGGCACAAGTAGCGGACTTTCATTTTGTAAGGAAATAGATATATATATATCTATATACATTTTACTTAAGATATACGTCCCGCTTTTTGAAAATGATTTAGAAGGGTTGTAAAATTTTGTGTCACTCATGGACACGCAGGAAAATAGTGAGACTATAGCTCCTTTTTGAAAACCTCTTCGGTAAATATCGATGCATGCAAAAGATACTCAGGTACTGTCCTCAGACCAGCCCTGCTTGATTATTATATCATACAGTATATATTATAAGAACATGATGCCCGAAAGAAATCAATCTCAATAAGTGTATACAAAAATACCACGTGCGTCTGGTGCGCATGGAAATCAAAATCAAATACAAGTTCCACAAATGTGCACAGAAGTAAAAACTAAGTGTAACGGGTGTGCACGAAAGCATCTGTCAAGGGCAACGTCTGTGCACAACAACAATACTAGGTGCATCTAATATGCATGAAGAATCTCGATTAAGTGCATATGGTGTGCACAAATCACATCAAGTGCGCCAAGTGTGTGCAAAAATCTAAATCATGTGCGTCAGGTCCGCACAAAAGCATATAGTGCAATAGGGTGCACGAAAATAAATATCAAGTGCACTAGGTGCACGAAAACGTAAATCTAGTGCACTAGGGTTCACGAAAACGAATATTAAGTATATGAATCGAGATCAACGGTATACAACATGCAAAAATCAAAATCAAGTATACCGAGGTGTATGAAATCATAAACATGTGCAACTGTGTGCACAAAACCTATATCAATGCACTGAAAGTGCACATGAACTACACCGAGTGCATAAGTCAAAAATCAAGTGCATACTATATGCACGAAATCAAAATCAAGTATATCGGAGTGCAAAAAATCAAAATCGATTGTATCGGAATACACGGAATCATAAATATGTGCAACAAGTGCACAAAATAAAATCGTGTGCAATGGATATGCACAAAAACAAAAATCAGCACAACTGGTATATAAAAATATGAATCAAGTGCAACTGTGGTGCACATAGGAAATATCTTTCAAGTGCAGCTATGGTATATGAAAATATCAATCATGAAACTAATCATCAAAACTCAAAAGTCTAAAATGTTATAGTGTGATACTCAGATCACCTAACACAAATCAAAATAAATAACATTAAGGTACAACATCTTCAATGTCGAAAGGTGCTGATGCACCCAAGGCCCGCAGAGCAAAAATATCTACTTGCCTCCAGCCCACGGTCTGGTGTCCTCTGTCTCTGTGTCCTCATTTTTCATTGTGAATCACTAATTGCATGACTCCTCGGCTCGACAGCCCGTTAGGGGGTAGCGACGGAAACAGTCTCGCTTTGGCGCTTCTCTGAACATCTCCTGGCCAACTAACATGGCCACTCATAATATAGCAAATCAATGATGGCGGCCTCCGACCCTCTGAATATGTGCGATACAACCGATCCTGAGTCCAAATCTTTGTCGCTACGGTGTCCTGGAAAGAACCTACTATGGTCTCTTCCAATCTCACCTCTACCGAACTACCCGAAAGTTGGCACCCCTTACATTAATTCGTTTCTTATTCCGGGACAGCTACATTCTCATCACGACTTTCCTCTAGAAATATGGCCGTATCCAATGCTTATACGTACATATCAAGCCTCTGGTATTAACGGGGAGGAACAACAACTCGTTAAAATCTCGCACGAATCTCTTATTCCACTTTTCTTCATTATCATTCTAATCGAAATCATATCTTACTGGCTGCATACTGCAATTCATTCTCGGTTACAGTCAATCCGGAGTCTCTCGTAAGGACTCGAAACTACGAATTCGGTATCTTCAACACTCTGTGGAAGACAGCTGGACAATTGCGTCCTCTGGAACTCATCCAAGTCATCGGAGGAATATGCTTTGCTCGTCCTCTCTTGATCGACTTATACCAGGTCTAAGCAAGACCCTTCAAACTGGAATTATTCGACTTAACTGATCCTGCGTCGGGGCATCCAAACTAACGAATTGTCTTAGTCACTTTATCCCAAAAATGACTAGCGATCTTCTGTCACGTCCCTGCCAGTAAACTCATGTGGCTTCAGCTATATAAACTCTGGAGGCGACATCCAGTCAATCCCAGCAATAGCTGGTTCATTTCTGTGCATGGTAAACAACACATCGATTTCTGGAGTAAGCCGTACATCAACGGTCCTCTCAATCTGGTCGGCCTCACGCGATGGTCCGATCATCCAATGCAAATCCTGAACGCTCGTATCAAATGAGAAATCCTAGTAAAACAATAAATCAATACGTTTCTATGTCACTAGAAGAATATCATGGCCAGTTCTCGTCCTGACGAGCTTGCTCTGATCGCATCTCTAGCCACAGCTCTCCTTGCTCTCGTAGCCATGGTGACAGGAACTGCAAGCAAATATCGATGAGGATAGGTCATAGGAACGAATAGACTAACGGATCTCAAGAAATGTACATCCTAAGGTCACTTAAGCGGAATAGCGTATCATAAGTATGCTGCGGAACATACACACAGTACGTCACTCTACTTAAGTTACCTACTCCATCAACCAAGGTCAACCAACGTGACAAAAGTTTAGTTCTAATACCCCCTCAGTCAAGTCTATGTTCCGTAAGGTCAAGCCTAGGTTTCGAAATATATATATATATATATAAGCCCTAGACTCCGCATGCTCAAAGCTAGACTCGAACCAAGGTTAAACCTAATGTTCTGATACCAAATTTGTCATGACTCGAAATTGGCACATGACCAGCACTTGAATCACGTGAAGTCTATAGGACCCTACCGTAATCCAAGTAAGCCGAAAGCCTAGAAATCTAAACCTTTTTAGGAAAATAATGGAGGTGAAGTTTTGAAATAAAGGTATAATGAAATCAAGTTCTTCTTCAAAAGTATAAGTAATGTTATATAAAAATACAAGTGAGTTGGATACTATTTTGAAAACATTTTCATCATTTGAAATTTGGGCAGCACCTCCATTTTAAATTTTGATCCAAAACCAATGCATAACAACAATAATATAGGCATCCCTGAACGGGAGCTAGCTCTTCACCAATTAGTGGAATCACAACCACACAAATAAAGATATAGGACGCCCTAAGACGAAGATCAATCACAAAAAAGAAGATAAAGAAAACCAAAGTATAATCAAACCTAAAAATAAAGAATAACACATATCCGTGACTCTAAGTCCGAAAGAATATACAAAACTGTGGTTTCTAAGTCTAGAAAATATACAAAGTGTCACGACCCGAAATTCGACCTGTGACCGGCACTTAACCATGTAACGTCTACAGGCGTAACGCGACTAAGTAAGCCGAAATCAAGAAATCAAAACCATTAAAAGTAGTGAGTGTTGAAAACATTTTTTTAAAAACTTTTGGAAAACCATAAGTAGTTTAGTAACTTTTTTTAAAATTCAAGTTATTATCTTAAAAATTTTGGCAGCATTTCCTTTGTAAAAAATAACCCCGAAATCGGGTACAAGACATGATATGAGTAAAATGATAAACAATATAATAAAGCATCCCAAACGGGAGCAATCATGCCAAACGGCGGAAACAATAATCACAAGAGTAATATACGATGCCGTAGCGAAGAAATGAGCAATAAGTGAAAAACATCACAAATAATAAAAACTGCATAAGTAAAGTCGGCTCACAAGAGCTCGACAGCAGAGTACAAATAATATACATCATCGTCCTCACACTAGTCTCTAAGTCAATACATGAAAAGTAGATGGAGAGTACTAGATACAAAAGTGTGTACAAATGGAAAATAACCGGATACCACAACCCACCTAGCAGCAAAACAGCTCAAGCACTAACTGAAAGGGTATCCGTAGCTAAAAAGATACAAGAAAACAGCCCACCGCGACTACTCTGAGGGGTAACCTGCAAATACTGTGGCACAA
Source organism: Agapanthus africanus (assembly GCA_030015575.1). Lineage (NCBI taxonomy): Eukaryota > Viridiplantae > Streptophyta > Magnoliopsida > Asparagales > Amaryllidaceae > Agapanthus > Agapanthus africanus. Next base: position 622,872,919 of record CM057342.1, read on the forward strand.
CGGGGGTGAGTTGCCAACTCATGAATAGAAGATAACATATAAAAGTAATCACGAGTATGCACATACTGCGCTACTCTAACATATGCCAACAGATAATATCTATATGCTATGAGCAGGATGTGCAATAATCATACATAAGTACTCTATCAGGTAATATGACTACAGGATGAGATGCATAATAATGAATGCTGAGCATGAGATAAAATAACATCTACACGGAATGTCAACGTGGAAAAATAACCAGTGTCCATCAATGCACCCAAATCCCAATAAAACTCAGCGCCGTCACCCTTATCGGCCATCAAATCCTGTAAATCGCTGAGAATCGTGAGTGCCCAACATCGGCACTCGAAAATATCATAAAATAATCATGTCCAGTATCGATACGCAAATCCTCATATATCGGGCTCCGTCAGTCCGGTCGGCCCACGGGCTCCGTCTGTGGAATCGGCCCTCGGCCCCGGCAGTACGAGTCGTCCCGTATCCATCTATCGACTCTGGTCAGTATCCTCCGGATAACCGTCAGGTCCAACCAATCACCGGTAGGTACTAGCCACCCTGCCAGGCTCATCGTCTGCTCCACGAAAAACATTTCTCGCCCCGGGGAACCATACCGGGTCCACCACGAACCAGCAAACGGATCATCTAACTCCTCGAATCGGGTTTCAAGCACATGTCTCAGAACTGAGAAAACGCGTGGTGGACGCACCAAAATATCATATCAAGAGGAACCGGGTTTTCAAAACAGTGCGTATTTTCTTAAAATAATCCCACGGTCCTCAAATCCAGAAATCACATGAAATCCAAAGCTAATGCGTAAATCCATGCGATATAATATATGCGTCATAAGTCGTACTATGAGTGAAAGGGAGAAACCGCTCTTTAAAATAGATCCAGTTTTTGAAAAGGTATCATGCGATCCCCAGTTTTTACCAAAAATCAACTTATCTAGGTAGGTACAATTGTATATGCATGAGTATGGATATGCAAATGAATATGTGCACAAGTAACATAATCACGTCAAATCATATATGAGGTGAGCTACAATATATTGTTCATGGCAATTCTATAGTATGAGTGTCATGGAAATTACTAACGGTGTGTGTGTAACATGCAGATTAGTGCTCGTCCAACATGAACCGTTAGTAACAGTGCGGTGTTTTATTAATTCTAAGTTCATATACATATATATATATAGCAGGAAATACAGTATGCAACCAAGGTATATGAATGCAAATATGCAGCTACGATAGCCTATCAAACCCTGACGCATAACGCCATACGGGAGATTTCCCCGTAGATGTTAAATCTACTCACCGTAGTCTCGTGCTAAGTGTAGCCGAGGACTTACTTCCCCTTCTTCGCTGCGTCAGTCGTACTCACCTACTAACCTAGAATTTCACAAAATAATACACATAAGCTAAAATCTACAAAAACACGACATTGAAGCCAAACGAGAAACCCGCGTCGCGAACCTAACGCGTGTGTGTCCAATACGCTAAAACGTGTGATTACGCGCCTGAAGCTACCTCGACGCGTCGCGATACGCAGAAAATCACCAAACCCACACGCGCATCACACGTGTCGCGAAAGTTAAAATTGTAGGAAATAGGGTATATGGTTCCAGATTTTCCTACAGAGAGAATTTTACAAAGTTGCATATACCATAGGTCTTAAAAATATAGCAGACACTGACACAGCAAACTCCAACACCTAGGTCCCCCATCTGACCGCAATTTGCGGCCAGAATGAATATTCCGGCGGCCCACCTAGGGAGTTGTGCTCCCATGCTTCGTGTGTGTTCTCTAAATCTAGTGTACATGCTCCAGTAAATACAATTTTTGCCTGAAGCAAACGGGTTACAAGCAGATCACAACAGAGCACAAAACCTAGTTAAAAAGCTAATTCAACACTAAATCAATACATTAAGGTATTTTAGTACAACCTGAAACAAACCCTAGGTTAAAACAACACTATAAGCACTTAATTTAGTTAACCAAGCCATAAAAATGTTAACTTAACATAAACTTCACTAATTTCCCTTCATTAGCACTAAAAAGCACAAAAAACGATTTTTAGCTAACAAAACTACAAGTTATGAACTAAGGTGATATGGGTGAGTTTAATACCTCCAAAAGACCTTAGGGAAATCCCATTTCTAGCCCTTGCCTTCAAAGGCACTGAGTTGCCACCAAAATCCTCAAAAGAGCCATAAATCCTAAGGTTTTAATGAAGGAAAAAGGGATTTTGTGTAGGGTTTAAGTTGAAAGTGAAGAGGAGCAAAAGAAGAAGAAGAAAATGGAGATGTTGCTGCTGCTACTCTGCTGGAAATTTCTAGAAATGCGAGGGAGAGAGAAATGTGAGAGAGATGGTCAAGGTCAAGCCCCAATTTCACCTAACCACCATACCTCCCATTCCTTTGAATTTTATTTAAAAAAAAGAGGGTTTAAATTGATTTATTTGGGGATATAAACCATGCAAGAAGAAATGAAAATGGTTACACTTAACCTATGTTTCAAAAAGTGATAAGTGTGTATGTTGTTACACTAAACCTAGTTTAGGAAAGTAATTAAGGAAAAATTTTAGTTAAGGTGAACACATGCTAAATTAACAAAATCCATTCATATATAAAAACACTTCTCAACATAATTAGAACTAGTTTTATTCGAGTTTAAAAAGGAAAATAAGTTTTACAGGTTTTTATGAAAAACACGCATCATTACCAACTAACGCGAAATTAACCTAAACGAATTTCAAAGCGTTACACAAAGTCTGGTTGATGGAGCTTTTAACTAGATACAACTGAATAAATATATACAGATGGAGGTCATGATCTAATGTGAACCCCACCTACCAATGCAAATCACCTAGAAGAATGCTATATGCCAGCAAGCCGCTATTGAATCCGTGCGGTTGATCCTGCAAGAAAACTGTGGCACAACATGGGTGAGTTGCCAACTCGTGATTAGAATACATCATCAGATAGAAATCCAATGTATGACGATCTCCTAGGTCATACAATAATATAATAATATAATATTATCGAGTGGTAACAAGGGTGATATTGTAAACATAAGTATAATAACACTAATATAATCGTGCCCGTTTCATAATATGGTACCATGTCATCTGTATCTTATATATGTGTATAGGTGTATCATCCAACGTATGTCCATCAACGACACATCAAGTCATCATAAAAACCTGAGTGCCCAGCATCGACACTCGAAAACATCATAAAACCCGTATCCAAGCATCGACACGTAAATCCTCATATCTCAGACGCCATCTCATCGGATTAGCCCTCATATCCATCTATCTCAATCGCTCCGGTTGGTATCCTCCGGATATCCCTGAGTCATGTACTATAACCGGTAGGTAGTGTTCCCCTGCCGAGCTCAACGTCTCTCTATACGATCTTCTTGCCTCGTAGAATCGTACCGGGTCAACCATGTACCCGCAGACGGTGCTCCTCTCTCCTCGAATCGGGTATACACATAACTCAGAATCGAGAAAACTCATGGTGGACGCCACACATCATATCAAGAGAAACCGCGTTTTTAAAACAATTATAAGTTTTCAAAATGTATCCGCGGTTTCTCAAATCTAGAAATCTCATGAAAACCGAATCTCATAAGTATGAACCTATAATGAAACAATGAGTATAGGTACAGAACAAATCCGTAATGCATAACCAGTGTGTTTATATGAGTGTGGCATCTAACTAGGTAAGAAAATGCGATAACTGAACTAGTAAATGTAGTATGGGTACTAAACAATTACTAAAAACCTATAGGTTATTAGGTTATACGGTGAAGTAGCGATTTCTAAAGTGTACGTGGCATGGAAATTACCGATGATGAGTGTGTGAGCCGGAGAGTATGTGTATGTGCAACATGTGCATCATCGGTAATGGTGCGTGTGTCCTAACAGATGATGTCATACAAGATAAGGAAAGAACGAGTCGCAAAATGAGAATAATACGAGCATAGCAGAAAAAGGAAATTTGTAAACACAACAGTATAAAATACGTAGCTACATATTAGCCAAACTGTTATACATTAAAATAGTACGAATCGTTGTTTTAGATAAAAATATGGGCTACGGTGTTTTTGAGAAAAAAATACCATTTAAAAATCCGTAGCATCCCTTGAGGTTGTCATTTAAAAATGCATAACGATTTGTTAGTTTTGAAAATAGGTATGGCTCTAATTATATCCTAATATCTACTTAAGTGATTAGAAAACAATAATTTTCTGAGTCAATACATCCATAAGTCGGCGATCCTGTCTCACAGTATCACGTACGGTGTAATCCATCGTATGACATCATCAAGTCAAGAGTGCGGATCAATCATCATATACATCATATCACGTACGATATAATCCATCGTACAATATCATCAATGAAAAGTACAGAATCAATGGTCACGTACATCATATCATCTCATCTAGTCACATATCGTCACATGTCATATCATCTCGTATCGCATCATAAACATATATATCGCCTAATCTTTACATGATATAATATATCGTATCGTATCATGCTATTTCATCTCATATCATATAGCTAGCCTCGTGACATCATGTCCGATCATATCGACTCATATCATTTTAACATGTCGTATTTGTTGGATATGTATGCCTTAGAGGCCATTATTGTATATGTATACATATGGATGCTTGGACATATATATGTACAGCACAGTCTTGCTCGATATGATAGCATGCTATTTGGTTTGACTTTATCTTAACATGTGTATGTTTTACTTGCTTTTACATATCTTTTATACATGTTGATAAAGCCCGTAGGATCAATGCTAGACTACCTGCGTTGTGATGGCGATCATACTTATGAGAGCTGGGTAGTCGGTACGCACATCATTAAATGGTCTCTTGTCATGGGAGTATCGATATTCCAGAGTAGACTAGTATACGTTTCTAGACCCCGACGAGGGGAGATGGTTTGGTCCCGCAACCATTGGTCTTTAGACCTAACATCGTATACAAGTGCTCACTAGGGGTGAGTACACCGGACGGACTCGCCGAAAACTTCCATATTGTACTATACCTATCCTCAGGTGGAAGTTCTCAGGTGACATGAGTACAGGTTAGTCTGTAGACCTGAGATCGACATTTGTCTCGTTTGAGTTCCCACTGTGCTTTGATCACTACCCTACCACAGCTCTACTGAGTCGTGCAAACAGGCTTTGGTTGGGTACAGTCCCGAGCCACATGGAGGCAGTGAGCGATTGTCGGGGATTCGTCTCTCCCGGTATAGGGAGTCGATATCGTACCGTGTTCGATTGGTCAGGACCATAAGACCTTAGCCAAGGCAGTTGAGATTTACGGATAGGCTGATCGGTAGTTTCCGGGATTGGTCCTGAGCCACATCAGTATGAATTACCGGGTTATTAGGGTCTAACGTTTACCACCCCCCTGACCCGGTATGAGATACTCTCAGACGAAGAGACCGGACTGTACGGAGATTGTCACAGATAGGCTCAGTAGGGATTCGAATGAGTTTGCCCGTCGGCCTTCTTTTTGACAGGTACCCGGGTAGCCGTTACATACAGCTAGTACCACTGACGTGCTTGTGATTATGGATTTATCCAGTAACTCACTACCGGCGTACCGTTGAGTCTTTAGAGTCCCACACAAAGGGTTTCCCTGGTTCTGAGAAATGATGTAGTAGCCGTATTGGATACGTGCAGGGTCTCGATCGATTGATGTACTTTGTACTCGGACTTTCGATCGGACAGTTGGTAATACTAGTCGGCTTGGGTTTGAGCTGGATTATTAAATCAGGTGTTGATTTAATAGTTTACATATATGTATTTCGATATGTATATTCTAGTATTACGTTCTTCGTGTTATTCTATCTCTTTAGGCATTCGTGTTTTTATCCGAATGCAGGTATATATATACAGCAGACTGTAATCCGTATTTTATTACAGATTACCTTCTAGAAGGTAACCACCTCATTATGATTTTTCCTTTTATTTGATAAATGGAAAATGAAGTGTAAAGTGTGAGGTATGGGAGGAATGGAAATAACCATGCTTCAATATTTAACAAATGAATTTTTAATTCATTTGGAATTACTATTGAAGTATGGTTGTTGATTGTTTATTGAAAGAATTCATACATAAAACCTTTGTATTGAATTTCTCTCACATGCATGCTTCATTTTTTTCTTGAGCTCCCATTTTTCTTCACTCTCCTCCCTCCTCTTGAGCTTTCTCCACCTTCATCATCTTCCTCTTCACTACCATTCTCATGAGTTGAGAAACAAGTGAAGAGGTAAAGAAAGAGATAGCAAACACTTAGATCATCATACTACATCCTAGACTACATGGTTTAGCAACCCAAGTTCTCTAGTTCCTCAACTTGACATATAGTGTGGAGCTAGAGCCATGGATCATATCCCTCGGGTGGATCATCTACGACAAAGGAAGGCTGGAGAACAAGCTCGATCCCAGAGGACCGATGGAGCTAGAAATGGAGATCAAGCATGTTCAAGGTGGCCACTAGGAGCACATGATGAAGAAAGAAGACCAAAGGACTTGGATCGTTTGGTGAGGCTTCTTTCATAGTAGATAGCACCACTTTAGTTTTGCTAGTTAGGTTTATGGTAAGATAAATGTTATTCTAGTCCCAAGTTTCAATTCGTAGAAAAACTTTTGTTCCGCATTTGGTCACAGAAGTTGGCCGGGGCACTAGCTTAACCTTTCATGGTATCAAAGCCAGCCCATAAACCCTACACGAGCAAGTTTAAACAATGTTAAAACAACGAAACCGAAATGACTCCGTAACATTGAAACCAAACTGCAGTTTCTGTCGAATATTCAAAGGCTTAAAAAAAAAAATTTAGCAAGTGTAGAGTGATCCTTAGACTGTGAGATGTAACCAGAACAAAAACGATGCAATTCTACCTTGTTATAGCCGGCCATAACCCTAAAAAAACCGAGCTCACCGGTTTTATTACAGTGAATTGCATCGAGTTTTTTCCAGGGTGCTTATCTCAAGGAGTTTGGGTTTCAGGCGTTGCTAGTTTTTTCCCAAGTTTGATTTTCTGTTGTTTTTCAGTTAGAGGAAATTTGGTGTGTTTCGAAGTCGTTAAATTTGACACTGTTTAATAGTTTACAGTACATTCAGTTTTATCTGCGGCCATGAATGTCATTCGATCAGTAAAACTCGTCTGATTGCTATATGTTCTTTTAGACGGGTTTTGCGAACATGACATTCGTGTTGATGTTTTGTGATTGTGTTGTGATTGTGGTTCAATAGACATGGTGGATAGCATGTGGTGCAATGCTAGTGGTACAGTTTAAGATTCATTTGTATATTTATTATTGCGGGGCGAGCGTCCGACATGTGGACTGCCCTCTTTGCCGGGTTGTATATTATTTGTTTGGGGCACGACCGGGTTGAGGTCGATGTCACCATTTGTACATATTATTTTCATTTTCTGTATTAGGATTACCCTACGGTGGAGTGCACGAATAACTGGGTTCTAGAAGGCAACAAGCCCGCATCTCATGGGGTTGAGACGGAGGGGGTTTCATTCTAGAATTGGCGGGCTATTTGCCGCACTCGTAGGGGGTATAGGATGACCCACGGAGGGGCGCCCAAGTTACTGGATTTCTTGAAGTGCTAGGTGGCCCATTCTATCACGACCCGAATTGGCACGTGACTGGCAATTGAATCATATGAAGTCTATAGGACCCCATCTAATTCAAGTAAGACAAATCCCAGAAATATAAACCATTTAAAAGAAGAAAGAAGGAAAAGTTTAGTTTTAAAGCAAGTAGTTTAACAACATAAGCCGAAGTATGCATTTTTAAAACATCTAGTCTTTTCTGAAATTTTCGACAGAGTATCCTTTGTAAATACTGGCCCTAAAAGGGTACAACACAACAAATATATATAAAGTCATCCCCAAGTGGGAGCTAGCTCTTCGCCAATTGGCGGTCACAACCACGCAAGCAATATAATATACAACGCCGAAGGGCGAGGTTCAAAACATAAAAGGAAACTCAAGATCATCAAGAAAACCATAATAATACAACGCGACTCTAAGGTCGAAATAATAACAACTGGTTTTCTAAGTCTGAAATAATATATAAGTCTGGTTGATAGAATTACTAGATACAACTGAAATAAATAAATATACAAAGATGATCATGATACGAGTGAACCCACCTACCAAGGCAATCACCGGAAGGAAGCAGTGTGCCAGCAAGCTGCAACGAAACCTGTACGGCAAAATCTGCAAGAAACTGTGGCACAACGGGGGTGAGTTGCTTACTCCTGAGTAGAAAACATCACAGAGCAGAAATCATATGTATGACTCAATCCTAGGTCATACGATCATATATATCCTCAAAATGATAAAGCCTGAAGCATCTAATAATGGCATGGGTAAACATCTATACATAAGTGTAATACCAAGTGCTCGTGTCAGTGCCTCAGGTAGCAACATATCATAAATATGAAGTATGAATGCATTAAATGAAAATAGAATACACTATAAATAAGAAAACAGTTTTCTTTATATAGTGAGATTTCTGTAAATATATAAATCGAGGTATTATCAATGACATCAACATAGAATCAGTGTCAAGCATCGACACAAAACATATATCCTAATATCTCAATATCTCAGGCTCCGGCAATCCGGACCGGCCTGTATCCTCGAATCTCAATATCTAGGGCTCCGGCTATCCCGACTGGCCCGTAGCATCAAATGTCAAAACCACAGGCTCCGGCAATCCGGACTGGCCTATACTCCGATCGGTATCCTCCGGATATCCGTCGAGTCACAATAAAATCACCGGTCGGTAGTGCTCCCCTGCCAGGCTCAACGCCATCATCTACGACCATCTTGCCCCGGGGTACTGCACCGGTTCCACCATGCACCCACAGACGGTTCCTCCTCCTCCTCGAATCGGGCGTATGATATCGCTCAAGAGCCGAGAAAACTCATGGTGGGCATATCTCAAATCATATCATGAGAAAACCACAATTTTATCTTTAAAAATGATAATCAGTTTATAAAATCCTTGCTGTTTCTCCAAATCCATAAATCTCATGGAAATTCAAAATCAACAAATCACAATGTCAATAGACAGTGAGTACTGGCATAAAGATCCATAATAAATCATGGCAAACGAATATAAAAATGCACGATGTATCTCAATAATAAATGCAATGTCTAATCTAGCACAGTAATGATTTATCAGAACTATCAGCTAGCAAGCGATATCGATGAATCAATATTTTCTAAAGTCTATGTGACATGGCAGCTACCGATGATGATGTGTGTGAGCCGGCAAGTAAGTGTTCGTAGACATACGCATCATCGGTAATGGTGCTGGTGTCCTGATAACATGGGTTCAATATAACAATAAAACATATTTAAACATGCAATGCGATGCGAATAGAAAGAATATGCGGAAAATGAATAATAAGCGCAACAATAAGGAATCTACATTAATATACACGAGCCATATCGTTTGGCAATGAAATAGTACGAATCGTAGTATTTAGAAAATAGGGCTACGGTGTTTTTAAGAAAAGGTACGTCTTTTGAAATATCCGTAGTATCTCTTGGCCTGTCTTTAAAGTACTCATGATTCGTTAGTTTGGGAAATAGATATGACTCGAGCCCAGTCTAACATCTACTAAGTAAACAACATGACTAAACTATCATCCTAGTCGAAAGGTAAGGAAAACCATCTAAGTCTGAGTCGATATATATATATATATAGTAGTCGGTGATCCCGCCTCAATAGTATCACGTACGATACAATATATATAATATGATATCCTCGAGTCAAGAGTGCGGATCTATCATCATAATTATAGATCGTACGGTAAATCCATCGTACGCCATCCCAAATCTGGGTACGGGTTGAATATCATATTTATCTCATCATTTATCTGGTATCCTTATCATCATATCATGAACTGGGGTACTGATCTAAAGTTTAGTACATCCTGATACCGTCTATATATATATATGCATGTGTATGAAAACACATCGCCTAAAGACCCGCTATAATAACATGTCGTATCTTATAATACGAACCAAATTATATCACCGATCTCGTGGCAGCATACCCAATCTCATCGACTCATCTCCAAGTACCATATACTATCCTCATTATCCTTGTGTATGTATACATACATATATATATATATATATAATACTCACAAACAAATATGTATATATATATATCCCCAATGCGTGTGTGTGCGTGCGTGTATGTAAACCTTAGTCTAGGGTTCGCGACTAAGAAAAGAACTAATGAAACTATCATCCAAATACGCTAAAAAGTAACCTAAGATCTCCTAAAATCGTACTTGCTAATTATGCAAGTTTCACATAACACATAATCATATATGACTATAAAATATCATAGGCTACACTACGAACTGCGGGGGTGCTATACGCCATCCACCCGACTTCCCCCGTAAATATAAATCTACTCACTTTGATCATCACTTGCCGAAGTTGATGTCTCCATCCTCTTCTTCATCATCCGAAGTCCACGTAGGGGTACCTACATATATACACATATAGCATCGTAAACGAAAATCACGCACGAAAACCAAAATGTCACACGAATCACACATAGGCTAAAACCTATAGTTTACGCATGCAAAACACTACCAAATAACCCTCGTCGTTGACGTTCAAATGCCACACGACGGAATTTAAATCAAATACAAAACTAAAGTTTCATAATCGCAAAATACAAAATCAAAAATGATGTAAAACACTTCCAGATTTTACCCTAGATGAAATTATCCAATTTTGCATATGTGGAGGGTTTAATTTACTGGAAATGGAGACATGAACCAAACACGAACCCAAAAGCTCATGTCCTGGCAGCAATTTGTGGCCAGGAGGATTATTTTTTCGGCCAAGGAAAGGGGTTTGGGGCTCGGGTCTTAGGGTTAGCTTCTTGAGTGCCTGCTTGTCTCACTGTGAGTGCAAAATAATTTTCCAGGTCCCCGAGTCATAGCAGATCTCTAATAATCCTCACAATTTCCACAAAATCTAATATCAGCAGAATTTCAAAGCTCGCACATGGGATTAATTCTCAGGTTTAGGTCCAATATACTATCGCTATAGTTGGTTTAAGGTCACTACTAACTTAAGTACACTAAGAATTCCTCAAAACCTAACTTGGAATATTCTAACCTCACTGAACATCACTATATCATTTCTAAACATGCATGGATACTAAAGTGAATGAAATACTAAGCTAATGGTGAAGAAATTAGCTCATTTGGAAACTCAAGAAAATTCTTGAGTTGCCCCAAGTGCTAAAAATCCGATTTTTCTTGGTCCAAAGTGCTTGTAGGGAGCTTGTGCATGTGTTTAATGAAGTGGAGATGAAGTTTTGATATGGGATTGAGGGTGTTTGTGAGGGTTTTAGAGGAGGTGAAAGAGAGGGCAGCCATGTGAGAGGGAGAAGGAAAATGAAGAAGGAAATAATGAGGGAACACAAATAAGAACTTGGTTAAATGACCCCTCACCTCTCTCTCTTCTCTCTCTTGCCCATACTTCTTATTTTAATCATTTTCCTTTTTCTTTTCTTCTTTTCTTCTCAATTCATTTTAAAACAAAACCAATCCAAAGAAAAAAGAAAAGCCATGGTAGAAAAATGTAGCAAATGTGAAAAATGACTTGGTGCATGTCATGTGCACAAATCAAGTTTATTGCACGATTAGTGATATTTAGTCGCGATTAGCATTAAAATGGAAAATAATTAATCATAAAGAATTTATAATTTGCTTAAATCATATAAAACACCTTCATTTCTATAATTCCTATAATTTTCCAAATATTTCCCAATTTATCTGTAATTAATTATACCGCGTTATCAAAATTTTCAAAAATTTATTATTTAATTATAAAAATTCCCAAAAATAATATTTTATTTTTTCTGAAATGTTACAATCTTCGCCCCTTAAAGAAATTCGGTCCCCGAATTTAAATTTAAACTCCCCTAATTTTTAAAACATTTCAGTAAAATGATCAAGTCATCGGGGTTCCGAAACCATAGATATGTAAAACACATCATAGCGCAATGCATGCGCATGAACAACGAGTGTATAAACCAACATCAATACTCCATCAAGCATCCCGCAATTATCAGAGTTATGGTGAAGACACCAATGTCAAGCCCAATATGAAAACCAACATGATATACATCAACTATACATGTAAACATCATTAAAACATCTGAAAGAAATACATGCCAAACCTTTTCAAGTCGCTGTGCGATGCGCGTATCACTGCACAGTGGCGGACGTCCATTATAAGAAAATACTATATATATACACACACTTTGTTTAACATACACGTCCTGCCGTTTTGAAAAATAATTTAGAAGGGTTTCCTTTGTTAAATGTCTCGTGTGATCTCGGACACGTGGGTAAATACTAAGACTATAGCTCCTTTTTGGAAATCCCTTCGATAACTATCAATGCATGCAAAAATATATTCAGGTACTGTTCTCGGACTAGTCCTGCTCAGCTATTATAATAAATAGTATATATCATGAAACATACTGCTCAAGGAAATCAATCCCAAAATGAGTAGATATACCCACGTGCGTCTGGTGTGCACGGAAATCGAAATCCATGAATGTGCCATACATGTGCACAGAAACAAAATCTAAGTGCAACGGGTGTGCATGAAACACCTATCAAAGGCAATGGGTGTGCCTGACAGAAATATCAGGTACATCTGATATGCACAAAGAATCTCGATTTAGTGCATCTGGTGTGCACCAAAATCACATCCAGCACCCAAGCATGCACAATAATCCAAATCAAGTGCACAAGGTGCATGAAAATAAATATCGAGTATCACAATCAAAATCGACGGTATAAAACACATCTCAATCTAAATCCAAATCAGGTATACCGTGGAATATAATCTCACAACCATGTGCATCAGTATGCACAAATCGAATCAAAATACTAAAAGTGCATGGAAACTACACCGAAAGCACAAGTCAAATCGAATATATACCATAGGCATGAAATCAGAATCAACGTCTCGAATGACATCAAATCGAAGTCAAGTTCAACTGTGGTGCACAAAATCTCAATCATGCAAATAAATCACCCAAAATACCGAAATCAAAGATGGCAGAAACAGTCCCACTCTGGCACATCCTCAAAAGATCTCTGGCCAACAGTCATGGTCACTCATAACATATCTCGTCGATGATGCCGAACTCTGGACTACTAGGTGTGCGTAATATTACCGATCCTTAGTCCAAGTCTCCTCGTACTGTATTCCAGGAAGGTTATGTCGAAGTCTCCCTTAAATCTCGTTCCTGCCGAACTGCCCAGAAGTTATCACCCTTTAGTAAATCCATTTCTTATTCCGGAACGGCTGCATACTCATCGCGACTCCTTCTGAAAGATATATCCATATAAAATGCCTCTGCATGCGTATCACATCTCTGGTGTCAGCGGAGTGGAACGTCATCTCATCAAGATCTCGTACGAACCTCTTACTCTACTTTTCTCTAATGTTGACTGATTCGGACTCGTCTCTTCGTGGCTTCATGGACTGCGCTCCAACGACTATACTCATATCTGGAGTCTCCCAAGCAATGTATCTCATCACATGATATCCGAAAGACGCCAAACCTTTCGATCGAGTAATCAAAGTTTCATAATCCCCCAAGAGCTCGACATCTTGAGTACAATTTAATATTATTCCAGTACATGCCACAGTATCTATGGACCAGCCGTAGAAGGGCAAACCCAAGCCTCATTAATGGCACCGCTGAAGTGCTGCAAACCCTAAGGTTTCAAAGCGTTCTTATGGGCTTTATATCCAGTTAGGGTTTCATTCTTCTAGAGGGTCCACGGAATTACATGCATGTTTTTCCGAATACTTTAAACTTGGAAAAAATGGGTTTTTGACATTCGATCGATTTCCTTCGACTCCCAACGTACCTGCGTGAAGTCGTCTCTAACTGGAATCAATCAATCTGATGACCTCGCATCGGGGTAGGCAACGAATCACATGTCCTAGTCATTCCTCTTTGGGTGACTAGCGATTTTCTATCGTATCTCTAAGTATAACTCATGCTGCAATAGCTCCAAACATCTGGGGCGATATCTTGTCATTCGCGGCAACAACTGGCTTATTATTCCGCATGCTAAACAGTGCCTCAATCATCAAGAATAATCAGTGCATTGACGGTCATCACATTCTGGCTGGCCTCTAACAATGGCCCAATCCTCTGGTGCTAATCTGCACGTTCGAGAAATTTGTAAAAGCAATCCATCAAATGCTCATGGCGCGAAAGCACAATAAAATGATACATCAATGCAATCGTGTGTCCCTAGAATCACACCCTGGTCAGTCCTTATCTGTGACGAGCTCGTGCTGACCGCAACTCTAGCCGCAGCTCTCTCTGCCCATGTAATCGTGGCAGCAAAAACCATAAACCGATATCGATGAGGATAGATCATGAATGATTATAATACTGTGGAAGAAAATGTACATTCTAAGGTTTCTTAAGCGGAGTAGCGTATCGTATGTATGCCGCGGAACATACACATGGTACGTCACTCTCCTTAAGTCACCTACTCCATCAACCAAGGTCAACCTACGTGACGAAAGTTCGGGTCTAATACCCCCTCGACCAAGTTTAAGTTCTGTATGGTCAAGCCTAGGTTCCGAATATAATATACGCCCTAGACTCCGCATAGTCAAACATAGACTCGAACGAAGGTTAACCTAGCGCTCTGATACCAACTTTGTTAGTGTATATGCCCTAGAGGCCATTACTGTATCATACTAGTTTGTATATTACCTAATGGAAGCTTGGGATATTCACCTTGTATAAACAATCTTGCTCAATATAGTAGTATGCTACTTGGTTTGTTTCTACTTCAATGTGTACTTGTGTTTATTTCAGTATATCACTTATACGCATTAGTGGAGCCCTTAGGATCTTTGCTTGATTACCAGCGTTGTGATGGCAGTCACACTAGTGGGGGCTGGGTAATCTGTAGGCACATCCTTATACAGGTCCCTAGTCGTAGGACTATCGAGACAGGGCATCGATACTCCGGAGTAGACTAGCGTATGCGCTTCTCATCCCAGTATGGGAGATGGTCTGTCCCACAGCCATCAGTACGTCGTACTGGAGATAGTATACGGGTGCTCGTTGGGTTACGAGTACACTGGACAGGACTCGTCGGGAACTGACAGGTTGGTATTATACCTATCGTCAGTTATCAGTTCCCAGGTGACATGAGTACAGCTTAGTCCGCTGACTTGACACTGACACTTCGCCTCGAGTGTGTTCCCACTGCACTTTGATCACTACCCTACCACGGCTCAAAGGAGTCGTGCAAACAGGTGGTGGTTGGGTGCAGTCCCGAAGCACTTGGAGGCAGTGACGGTTAGACAGGATTCGTCTCTCCCGGTATTGGGGGTTGACATCGCGCTGTGTCTAGGAGAGCCATTACACGAGTAGTCCCTGGCCAGGGCAAGCGAGATATACTGGTAGGTTTCCAGTGTTATCTCAGGGTGTTTTGGGCTTCACTCCGACACGACTTGTACCGCTATTGGGGGACTGACGTTTTACCGCCCCCTAGGCCCGCCATGCGATGTATCAGACGAACAGACCGGACTGTACGGAGAATGTCACATTCAGACTCAGTAGGAGTTCAGATGGGGTTTCACCTCGTCAGCCTTCTTGTCGGCATCTACCTGGGGACCGTTATGCACAGCTAATGCCGCTTGCGGTCTGTGGTTAAACCCACTGCCAGCGTAGTGTCGAGTCTTTAGAGTCCCACACAGAGGGTATTCGCCTCTGGGCAAAACAGAGTAGAGGTCGCATGGTTTTGCGACAGGGTTCGTTCTCATCCGCGCACTTGTGCACGTTTGGAGTCCGGACGGATTATACTGGCAGGCTCTGGTTTGAGCCAGATACTGGTATATGTTTTAGGGTTGCTTTTATCTCTTGGTATTCTTGTTCCTCGGAACGAGAATACAGGTGTGTATGCACAGTTGCTTGAGGCGGAGGATGAGGTTTTTTATTAGGGTTTCGGAACGGGTGCGTATGCACAGTTGACAGTCTTCATTTTCCAAACCCTAATGGATTTATATATTATCTATTAATAATAGTAATTAAATGAGAATTATGTTATGGTTGATTTTTTTGTTGACTTGTTGACCATGGTTGACTTGTTGACCATTGACTACCATCATGCTTTAAAAAGTCTTCCTTGATTCATGCTTGCTTTTTATTAAATGAAGCATGGTTGTGGTCATTCCAAATACTACCATCAACTATTCTTATTTCAATTATTATCATTTAGATAATATTTTTCTTTTGCATTATGGTTGCAAGAAAGAGAAAAGATATCTCATTCTATCATAACCTCTCTCTCTCCTCATTTCATCTTCTTCTTCCTCTAGCAAAGAGAAACCTTCTCATGTGTTGAGAATCATTCTCTTTAAAAGGAAAAGCAAACCCTAATCACTCTCTACTCATTCTAGGATGAAGGTTTAGCAAGCCGGAAACCCTAGTTCACTCAAAGATCGAGGAAGAGCCCAAAGTCGAACCTTCGAGGTGGATCCATTTTCGACGGGAGAAGGCGACGAAAAGAGAACCATCAACCTCTACAAGGTTTGAAGAAGAAGGAGTTCAAGTTTAGGTATAACCATCTTCCATAGTAGCTAACTCTCTTTAGCTAGAATACTAGTTTTAGTTTAGACAACGATCCCGACCTTGTTTAGTCCATGTTGCCTCTTGCGATAAAAATTCGTTTTTTATACCGTTTCCGCCTCCCCGTAAGCACCGGGGGTCGCAATATGGACTTACAGTGGTATCAGAGCCTAACTAAACTTAAACTAGCTTGGTAGCGAAGTGTATGGAAGTTCGAAACCGAAAAATCACAAAACCGGAAAAACCAAAACCCTAAGTTTCTGTTGAATTTTTTTCTGCTCAAAATGAAAAACTTTATACTTGTAAAATCGTCTCAGGGTTTTTATTGAACAGCCAAGAAAAACGATGCACCAATTCACTTAAAGCGCCGCGCTTCCGCGGCACGAGGTAGGCATGTGCCGCGGAAGCGCCGCAGTTTGGTTTCTTCACTGCATCGTTTTTCGTGCAGTGTTCTTCTGTGTTGGTTTTGGGATTTTTAAGATATATTATATGTACCCAGATTTTCCAGAACAGAAATTCACTTTTGGGGTCCTATAATTCCGTATTTTTTTCCGAACTTCACTGCACTTTGGCTATGTTGGTTATATCTGTGATGTTTGCATGTATTGAACGTCGGCTAATCGCTATAAGTCGATTAGTCGGGGTTATACATGATCTGTAATGTGCTGGAATGTGTATATGAATGTGTTGGACTGTCGCGGGTGAATAGCCGGGGTGGATGTGAGATGAGCTTTTGTTTTTCTTTCATTCATTGTAAATGTAAATTGATGTAATAATATTATTTGTTTGGCCGCACAACCGGGTCGGGGTTGTAGCCGTCATTGTATAATTCTTTTTACTGTTTATGCTCCTAGGATAGACCCATGGAGGGGTGCACAAACTGCCGAGTACTTGGCGGGTAGTTTGCCGCACCCGTAGGGGTCTTGGGTGGGGTATTTGGCTATTCACCGCGACCGTGTTATCCGCTTTTCGTTCCAGGCTCGAAAGGATTGCGGATTGCTAGTATATCCAATGTATTCATCTGTGATCTGTAATGTCTATCATTGCTTTCTATTTAGGCGTTGCTTATGTTTTACAGCCGCGCTAGCCCAGCCCCCGCTCTGTCGTTAGTTAAGTAACCTAACGGGTAATGACGGGGCCCCGTGGCGAATGCGAATGGCATAAGCGTACGTCATATTTTGGTTGTTTTCTGCAATGGTAGGATTAAATGATGGGACGCATTAAAAGTACTAATGCAAGAATATCACGCATTAAAAGAACTAATGCAAGATAATAAACCAAGTTTAAGTCGATGGAACACTTTCGAAAAACCACTCGGTTCTTTTCAAAACTAACTTTTAAATGCGGAGCTTGAGCCACTCCTTCTAAAAGCTATCTCGTTCCATCGATTATATCAAGTTCACTACGTTCACGGTTTCGCCAAAACCATCCGTAGCCCTCCGTCGTTTCATATGAATATTCAACAGTATTCAAGCTGTGTTTGTTGGCCTTAGTCAAGGCACAGTGATTGGTAGCTGGTGGATATTCATATGTTGCATAGATAGAATGCGTTGGTTTGGGACAGTCGTATTGCCTTGTTGGCCATAGTCAAGGGTATATACGGGTGGGTTCAAATTAACCTGGATAACGACGGGAAGAACTTGACATGTGACTTATGATTTGTTGGCCTTAGTCAAGGTCATAAGAGCATGGGGCAAAAATCCACATCGGGAGTTTCATAAGTACTGAAACTTGCTAGATTTGCATACCATTTGGAGTGTGGTGATTCTGGGAGGATTCCTTCAGTTTCGTCACGCGATGATATTTGGATCCCGATCCTACTGTGAGTATATGCTACTCCTCGGGAAATTTCTCACTAAACGATCAATGCTATAAACCTAGTAGGTGCCTAGAAAGGTGTTAGCGGGGTTACGCCCCCAGGGAAAAGAGGTTATTTAATTAAGGAACTTCGCGAAAGTGTTGGAAAACCTCCCTCGAAGTACCGACACTGGCCTGGCTGAACGGTTAAGCAAGTATTGTACGGTGGGATTGATCCCGGCTAATTCTTCCTTTGTGGTTTGAGGAGGGATTCGAGAGACAGTGGGAGCCATCCTGTTTAGACAAATTAAAAACCATTCTAAACTTGCAAGAGCATCGTGCTAAAGTGTTTCTTCTCTCCCCCCTGCAGCGACCAAATCGAAATGACTGGAATTAAGTTACTTCTAGATAAAAACATACTGACAGGGCCAAACTACAAAGATTGGCTCAGGAATGTCAAATTGGCAATCTCTTACGACAAGCTGGGGTATCTTCTTACCACCAAAGCTCCCCCCGTCCCAGGTCCCACCTCCAGCGTCGCGGATAAGGAAATCCGTAAGACTTGGGAGATTGACAGCGCGAAGGCCAGATGCCTCGTACTTGCCTCGATGGACAACGACCATCAGAGGAGGCACGAGAATATGGATTTGGAATCCATATTTCTTCATACAAAAGAACTGTATGGAGAGCAGTCTCGTATCGCAAGATACGAAGTGTCGAAGAAGTTATTTTCGACTAAGTTGGCCGTCGGATCATCGGTAGCGGACCACGTGCTTAAGATGATTGGCTACACTGAGGAGCTCGCGGAACTTGGGACCACGTTGGACAGTGAACTTTATACGGATATAATTCTCCAGTCCCTTCCATCCACTTACGCCCAGTTCATACTGAATTTCAACTTGCAAGAAAAGGAAGTTGAACTTTCAGAACTCCTCAACCTGCTGAGGAGCGCAGAGGGCACCCTACAGAAGGGTAGGGATACATCCACTTTGTTTGTAGGAGGATCTTCTTCTTCTAGGTCCAAGGCGAAAGCCAAGGGAAAGAAGAGGAAAGCCCCCGCCAAACCAAGGGGCGGTGTTAGTAAAGTGGGTACGAAGGGAAAGGAAAAGGCAACAAAGATAGCGGGGAAGCTTGTTGGTAAAGAGGAATGCTTCTATTGTCACAAGAGTGGACACTGGAAGAAAGATTGCAGGGCTTGGAAAGCCAGGACACAGGAACTGAAGCAGGTTGCGGCTTCAGCTTCAGGTGTGTATGTTATTGAAAACTGTCTTTCTATAAACTCTACTTCCTGGGTATTGGATACCGGATCAGGATCTCATATCTGTAATTCTTTGCAGGCGTTGAGAAACCGTAGGTTTTTGAAGGCAGGTGACATGACCCTCAGAGTTGCAAACGGAGCTAGCATGGATGCTAAAGCCGTGGGGGACTATCACCTGGGAATGTCAGATGGACATGTTTTGGTTTTGCGTAATTGCTTTTTTGTACCCAACGCAACTTGTAATATCATTTCTGTATCTTTGGTTTCTAAAGAAGGTTATGAATTTGCGTTTGTAAGTAATGTTGTAAACATTCACCTTAATCAAGTTCTGATTGGGTCAGGTACACTGAGCAATGGTATATACGTATTAAACCAACCACAGATTTTCAATGTCCAGAATACGCACAAAAGAAAGTCTCCAGATATCAATCAGGCTTTCTTATGGCATTGTAGACTGGGTCACATCAATGAGACACGGTTGACTAAGTTACATAAAGAAGGATACTTGGATCCGTTCGAGTATCAGTCTTATGCCACTTGTGAATCTTGTCTCATGGGAAAGATGACAAAGACTCCATTCACTGGACACGGAGAAAGAGCGAGCGAGCTCTTGGGACTCATACACAGTGACGTGTGTGGTCCAATGTCTACACATGCGCGAAGCGGTTATTCATACTTCATTACTTTCACAGACGATTTCTCTAGGTATGGACATGTCTTCTTAATGAAGCACAAATCCGAGGCTTTTGAGAAATTTCGGGATTACAAGAATGAAGTTGAAAAACAAACCGGCAAAAGTATCAAGATTCTAAGATCGGATCGAGGTGGAGAATACTTAAGTGCCGAGTTCCTGAATTACTTAAAAGAGAATGGGATTCTCTCTCAGCGTACTCCTCCATACACTCCGCAACATAACGGTGTATCGGAAAGGAGGAATCGAACCCAATTGGATATGGTTCGTTCCATGATGAGTAAGGCTGAGTTACCGCGATCTTTCTGGGGATATGCACTAGAAACAGCTGCACATCTCTTGAACCAAGTTCCTACTAAGACTGTGCCTACCACACCATATCAGATGTGGAGTGGGAAGAAACCCTGTCTTAAAGCCTTTAAGACATGGGGATGTCCGGCTTTTGTTAAAAAGCAGCATGCGGACAAGCTCGAGGCACGCTCAGTACAGTGCAAGTTTGTGGGATACCCAAAGAACTCCAAGGGGTATCTATTCTATTACGCAGAGGAGCAAAAAGTCCTTGTTTCTCGTCATGCCCACTTCTTGGAAACTGAGTTTTTGGAAAATCAGATAAGTGGGAGCGCAGTAGAACTGGATGAAATTCCAGAACCTCAGACTATTACTGAAAGCTTAGTGGAACCAGAGGGTTCAAATGAACAGGACATTCCTACGCCGCTCCGCAGAAGTAGTAGGCAGTCTCATCCGCCCGAGAGATACTACGGTTTTCTCATAGACAGGGATAGAGAGGATTGCATCATAGACTATGATGAGCCTACTAGCTTCCAGCAGGCCGTTCAGAGCGTTGACTCGGTAAAATGGCTGGATGCAATGCGGACCGAAATGGAGTCCATGTACACCAACAAAGTATGGACGTTGGACATTGCTCCAGACGGGGTAAAACCCGTAGGATGCAAGTGGATCTTCAAAAGGAAGATTGGTGTAGATGGACAGGTTGAGACCTATAAAGCTAGACTTGTAGCAAAGGGTTTCCGTCAAAGACCTGGCTTGGACTATGACGAAACCTTTTCTCCAGTGGCTATGCTGAAATCCATTCGGATCCTTCTTGCCATTGCTGCCTTCCACGATTATGAGATTTGGCAGATGGACGTAAAAACCGCTTTTCTAAATGGAAGTTTAGAGGAGTGTGTCTATATGGATCAGCCAGAGGGTTTCATTCAGAGTGGGAGCAGCGGAAAGGTGTGCAAGTTGCTTAAGTCCATCTATGGACTAAAGCAGGCATCGCGGAGTTGGAACATCTGTTTTGATGAGACGGTCAAGGAATTTGACTTTATCAAAAATCCAGATGAACCATGCATCTATAGTAGATTTGTAGCGAGAACTGTAGTATTCCTTGTTTTATACGTGGATGACATTCTCTTAATAGGAAATGACATTCCTATGCTACAATCTGTCAAGGGTTTCTTGTCACACAGGTTCTCCATGAAAGACCTGGGTGATGCCTCATACATCCTGGGGATCCGGATCCATCGTGATAGATCCAAGAGGATATTAGGACTTTCACAGTCCAGGTACATCGACACCGTACTGAAAAGATTCAGTATGGAAGATTCCAAGCGCGGTAACCTACCGGCTTGTCACGGGATCACCCTCTCTAAAGAGATGTCTCCCAAGACTGATTTGGAGAGGGATCGCATGTCTATTATACCCTACGCTTCTGCGGTAGGCTCTATAATGTATGCGATGTTGTGTACCAGACCGGATGTAGCTTATGCACTGAGTGTAGTAAGCCGGTATCAGTCAAACCCTGGGGAGAAACATTGGATAGCGGTAAAGAACATTCTCAAGTACCTGAGGAGGACTAAGGAGATGTTCTTGGTGTATGGCGGAAAAGACCTCCAGATTGAGGCCTTTGCTGACTCCAGCTTCCAGAGTGATAAGGATGATTCCAAGTCCATGTCGGGTTTTGTCTTTACCCTCAATGGAGGGGCGGTGTGTTGGAAGAGTTCCAAACAGGAAACCGTTGCAGACTCGACTATGGAAGCGGAATACATCGCTGCATCTGATGCCGCAAAAGAAGCTGTCTGGATAAGGAAGTTCTTAAAAGAACTTCAGGTGGTTCCGTCCATTGTTGACCCAGTACCTCTGTATTGCGACAACAACGGGGCTATAGCTTTAGCAAAGGAACCCAGGTCCCATCAGAGATCCAGGCACATCTTGAGGCGGTATCACCTGATCAGGGAGATCGTGGATCGCAAGGAGATCGAGGTTCGGAGGGTTGCTTCAGAAGAGAACACTGCAGATCCATTCACCAAGGCCCTACCCCAGACTCAGTTCGAGCGGCTGATCGAGATGATAGGTCTTCGATACGCCAGTACATGGCCTTAGTGCAAGTGGGAGATTGTTAGTGTATATGCCCTAGAGGCCATTACTGTATCATACTAGTTTGTATATTACCTAATGGAAGCTTGGGATATTCACCTTGTATAAACAATCTTGCTCAATATAGTAGTATGCTACTTGGTTTGTTTCTACTTCAATGTGTACTTGTGTTTATTTCAGTATATCACTTATACGCATTAGTGGAGCCCTTAGGATCTTTGCTTGATTACCAGCGTTGTGATGGCAGTCACACTAGTGGGGGCTGGGTAATCTGTAGGCACATCCTTATACAGGTCCCTAGTCGTAGGACTATCGAGACAGGGCATCGATACTCCGGAGTAGACTAGCGTATGCGCTTCTCATCCCAGTATGGGAGATGGTCTGTCCCACAGCCATCAGTACGTCGTACTGGAGATAGTATACGGGTGCTCGTTGGGTTACGAGTACACTGGACAGGACTCGTCGGGAACTGACAGGTTGGTATTATACCTATCGTCAGTTATCAGTTCCCAGGTGACATGAGTACAGCTTAGTCCGCTGACTTGACACTGACACTTCGCCTCGAGTGTGTTCCCACTGCACTTTGATCACTACTCTACCACGGCTCAAAGGAGTCGTGCAAACAGGTGGTGGTTGGGTGCAGTCCCGAAGCACTTGGAGGCAGTGACGGTTAGACAGGATTCGTCTCTCCCGGTATTGGGGGTTGACATCGCGCTGTGTCTAGGAGAGCCATTACACGAGTAGTCCCTGGCCAGGGCAAGCGAGATATACTGGTAGGTTTCCAGTGTTATCTCAGGGTGTTTTGGGCTTCACTCCGACACGACTTGTACCGCTATTGGGGGACTGACGTTTTACCGCCCCCTAGGCCCGCCATGCGATGTATCAGACGAACAGACCGGACTGTACGGAGAATGTCACATTCAGACTCAGTAGGAGTTCAGATGGGGTTTCACCTCGTCAGCCTTCTTGTCGGCATCTACCTGGGGACCGTTATGCACAGCTAGTGCCGCTTGCGGTCTGTGGTTAAACCCACTGCCAGCGTAGTGTCGAGTCTTTAGAGTCCCACACAGAGGGTATTCGCCTCTGGGCAAAACAGAGTAGAGGTCGCATGGTTTTGCGACAGGGTTCGTTCTCATCCGCGCACTTGTGCACGTTTGGAGTCCGGATGGATTATACTGGCAGGCTCTGGTTTGAGCCAGATACTGGTATATGTTTTAGGGTTGCTTTTATCTCTTGGTATTCTTGTTCCTCGGAACGAGAATACAGGTGTGTATGCACAGTTGCTTGAGGCGGAGGATGAGGTTTTTCATTAGGGTTTCGGAACGGGTGCGTATGCACAGTTGACAGTCTTCATTTTCCAAACCCTAATGGATTTATATATTATCTATTAATAATAGTAATTAAATGAGAATTATGTTATGGTTGATTTTTTTGTTGACTTGTTGACCATGGTTGACTTGTTGACCATTGACTACCATCATGCTTTAAAAAGTCTTCCTTGATTCATGCTAGCTTTTTATTAAATGAAGCATGGTTGTGGTCATTCCAAATACTACCATCAACTATTCTTATTTCAATTATTATCATTTAGATAATATTTTTCTTTTGCATTATGGTTGCAAGAAAGAGAAAAGATATCTCATTCTATCATAACCTCTCTCTCTCCTCATTTCATCTTCTTCTTCCTCTAGCAAAGAGAAACCTTCTCATGTGTTGAGAATCATTCTCTTTAAAAGGAAAAGCAAACCCTAATCACTCTCTACTCATTCTAGGATGAAGGTTTAGCAAGCCGGAAACCCTAGTTCACTCAAAGATCGAGGAAGAGCCCAAAGTCGAACCTTCGAGGTGGATCCATCTTCGACGGGAGAAGGCGACGAAAAGAGAACCATCAACCTCTACAAGGTTTGAAGAAGAAGGAGTTCAAGTTTAGGTATAACCATCTTCCATAGTAGCTAACTCTCTTTAGCTAGAATACTAGTTTTAGTTTAGACAACGATCCCGACCTTGTTTAGTCCATGTTGCCTCTTGCGATAAAAATTCGTTTTTTATACCGTTTCCGCCTCCCCGTAAGCACCGGGGGTCGCAATATGGACTTACAAACTTTGTCACGACCCGAAATGGCACGTGACTAGCACTTGAATCATATGAAGTCTATAGGACCCCATCTAATTCAAGTAAGCCAAAATCCCAGAAATCTAAACCATTTAAAAGAAGAAAGAAGGAAAAGTTTAGTTTTAAAGTAAGTAGTTTAACAACATATTCTGAAAATTTCGGCAGAGTTTCCTTTGTAAATACTGGACCCAAAAGGGTATAACGTAAGAAATATATATAAAGGCATCCCCAAGCGGGAGCTAGCTCTTCGCCAATTGGCGGTCACAACCACGCAAGCAATATAATATATAACGCCGAAAGGCGAAGATCAAAACTCAAAAGGAAACTCAAGATCATCAAGAAAACCATAATAATACAGCGCGACTCTAAGGTAGAAATAATAATAACTGGTTTTCTATGTCTGAAATAATATACAAGTCTGGTTGATGGAGTTGCTAGATACAGCTAAAATAAATAAATGTACAAAGGTGGTCACGATACGAGTGAACCCACCTACCAAGGCAATCACCGGAAGGAAGCAGTGTGCCAGCAAGCCGCAACGAAACATGTACGGTAAAACCTGCAAGAAACTGTGGTACAACGGGGGTGAGTTGCCTGCTCGTCGGTAGAAAACATCACAGAGCAGAAATCGTATGTATGACTCAATCCTAGGTCATACGATCATATATATTCTCAAAATGATAAAGCCTGAAGCATCTAATAATGGCATGGGTAAACATCTATACATATGTGTAATACCAAGTGCTCGTGTCGGTGCCTCAGGTAGCAACATATCATAATTATGAGGTATGAATGCATTAAATGAAAACAGAATACATCATGAATGAGAAAACTGTTTTCTTTATATAGTAAGATTTCTGTAAATATATAAATCGAGGTATTACCAATGACATCAACGTAAAATCAATGTCAAGTATCGACACAAAACATATATCCCAATATCTCAATATCTCAGGCTCCGGCAATCTGAACTGGCCTGTATCCTCAAATCTCAATATCTAGAGCTCTGGCTATCCGGACTGGCCTATAACATCAAATCTCAAAACCTCAGGCTCCGGCAGTCTGGACTGGCCTATACTCCGATCGATATGCTCCAGATATCCGTCGAGTCACAATAAAATCACCGGTCAGTAGTGCTCCCCTGTTAGGCTCAACGCCATCATCTGCGACCATCTTACCCCGGGGTACCGCACCGGGTCCACCATGTACCCACAGACGGTTCCTCCTCCTCCTCGAATCGTGTATATGATATCGCTCAAGAGCCGAGAAAACTCATGGTGGACATATCTCAAATCATATCATGAGAAAACCATAATTTTATCTTTAAAAATGAAAATCAGTTTATAAAATCCTAGCGGTTTCTCCAAATCCATAAATCTCATGGAAATCCGAAATCAACAAATCACATTGTCAATAGACAGTGAGTACTGGCATAAAGCTCCATAATAACTGATGGCAAACGAATATAAAAATTCATGAAGTATCTCAATAATAAATGCAATGTCTAATCTAGCATAGTAATGATATATCGGAACTATCAGCTAGCAAGCGATATTGATGAATCAATATTTTCTAAAGTGTACATGACATGGCAATTGCCGATGATGATGTGTGTGAGCCGGCAAGTAAGTGTTCGTAGACATACGCATCATCGGTAATGGTGCTAGTGTCTTGATAACATGAGTTCAGTATAACAATAAAACATATTTAAACATGCAATGCGATGCGAATAGCAAGAATATGCGGAAAATGAATAATAAGCGCAACAATAAGGAATCTACATTAATATACACGAGTCATACCATTTGGCAATGAAATAGTACGAATCGTAGTGTTTAGAAAATAGGGCTACGGTATTTTTAAGAAAAGGTACGTCCTTTGAAATATCCGTAGTATCTCTTGGCCTGTCTTTAAAATACTCACAATTCGTTAGTTTTGGAAATAGGTATGACTCGAGCCCAGTCTAACATCTACTAAGTAAACTACAGGACTAAACTATCAGACTTGTCGAAAGGTAAGGAAAACTATATAAATCTGAGTCAATATATATATATATATATATATATAGTAGTCGGTGATCCCGCCTCAATAGTATCATGTACGTTACAATATATATAATATGACATACTCGAGTCAAGCGTGCGGATCTATCATCATAATTATAGCTCGTACGGTAAATCCATCGTACGGCATCCCAAATCTGGGTACGGGTCGAATATCACATTTATCTCATCATTTATCTGGTATCCTTATCATCATATCACGAACTGGAGCTGGGGTACTGATCTAAAGTCTAGTACATCCTGATACCGTCTATATATATATATATATATATATATATATATATATATATATATATATATATATATATATATATATATATATATATGCTTGTGTATGAAAACACATCGCCTAAAGACCCGCTATAATAACATGTGGTATCGCATAATACGAACCAAATCATATCACCGATCTCGTCGCACCATGCCCAATCTCATCGACTCATCTCCAAATACCATGTACTATCCTCATTATCCATGTATATGTATACATATATATATATATATATATACATACTCACAAACATATATGTATATATATATATATCCCCATATACGCACAAGTAAAATAAAATATATGCGTGTGTGTGTGTGTGCGCGTGTATGTAAAGCTTAGTCTAGGGTTCGCGACTAAAAAAATAACTAACGACACTATCATCCAAATACGCTAAAAAGTAACCCAAGATCTCCTAAAATCGTACTTGCTAATTATGCAAGTTTCACATAACACATAATCATATATAACTATAAAAAATCATAGGCTACACTACGAACTGCGGGGGTGATATACGCCATCCACCCGACTTCCCCCGTAGATATATATCTACTCACTTTGATCATCGCTTGCCGAAGTCGATGTCGCCATCCTCTTCTTCATCATCCGATGTCCACGTGCGGGTACATACATATATACACATATAGCATCGTAAACAGAAATCATACACGAAAACCAAAATGTCGCATGAATCACACATAGGCTAAAACCTATAGTTTACGCATGCAAAACACTACCAAATAACCCTCGTCGTTGATGTTCAAACGCCACACGACGGAATTTAAATCAAATACAAAACTAAAGTTTCAGAATCGCAAAATACGAAATCAGAAATGATGTAAAACACTTCCAGATTTTACTCTAGATGAAATTATCCAATTTTTCATATGTGGAAGGTCTAGTTTACTGCAAATGGAGACATGAACCAAACACGAACCCAAAAGCTCATGTCCTGGCCGCAATTTTTGGCTAGGAGGATTATTTTTGCGGCCAATGAAAGGGGTTTGGGGCTCGGGTCTTGGGGTTAGCTTCCTGAGTGCCTGCTTGTCTCACTGTGAGTGCAAAATAATTTTCCAGGTCCCCGAGTCATAGCAGATCTCTAATAATCCTCACAATTTCCACAAAATTTAATATCGGCATAATTTCAAAGTTTGCATATGGGGTTGAGTCTCAGGTTTAGGTCCAATATACTATCGCTAAAGTGGGTTTAAGGTAATTATTAACTTAAGTACACTATCTCAATTCAAGAATTTCTCAAAAGCCTAACTTGGAATATTCTAATCTCACTAAACATCATTATATCACTTCTAAACATGCATGGATACTATAGTGGATGAAATACTAAGCTAATGGTAAAGAAAGTACCTCATTTGGCAATTCAAGAAAATTCTTGAGTTGCCCCAAGTGCTCAAAATCCGATTTTTCTTGGTCCAAAGTGCTTGTAGGGAGATTGTGCATGTTTTTAATGAAGTGGAGATGAATTTTTGATATGGGATTGAGCGTGTTTGTGAGGGTTTTTGAGGAGGTGAAGAAGAGGGTAGCCATATGAGAGGGAGAGGGAAAATGAAGAAGGAAATAATGAGGGAACACAAATGAGGACTTGGTCAAATGACCCATCACCTCTCTCTCTCTCTCTACTCTCTCTTGCCCATACTTCTTATTTTAGTCCTTTTCCTTTTTCTTTTCTTTTCTTTTCTTCTCAATTCATTTTAAAACAAAACTAATCCAAAGAAAAGAAAAGCCATGGTAGAAAAATGTAGCAAATGTAAAAAATGACTTGGTGTATTTCATGTGCACAAATCAAACTTAATGCACGATTAGTGATATTTCTCATTATTTCCTTCTTCATTTTCCCTCTCCCTCTCATATGGCTGCTCTCTCCTTCACCTCCTCTAAAACCCTCACCTTTCTCTCTCTTCTCTCTCTTGCCCAAACTTCTTATTTGAATCCTTTTCCTTTCTCTTTTCTTTTCTTCTCAATTCACTTAAAAACAAAACCAATCCAAAGAAAAAGAAAAGCCATGGTAGAAAAATGTAGCAAATGTGAAAAATGACTTGGTGCATGTCATGTGCACAAATCAAGCTTAATGCACGATTAGTGATATTTATTCGTGATTAGCATTAAAATGGAATATAATTAATCATAAAGAATTTATAATTTGCTTAAATCATATAAAACACCTTCATTTCCGTAATTCCAATAATTTTCCAAATATTTCCCAATTTATCTATAATTAATTATACTACGTTATCAAAATATTCATAATATTTATAATTTAATTATAAAAATTCCCAAAAATAATATTTTATTTTTTTCTGAAATGTTACACATTCATCTTGTTGAAGGGGATTGCCTCACTTCTGGGATTGGCGGGTAACTTGCCGCGCTCGTAGGGGTCCAGGTTTTCATTGCACAGGCTATCTACACGACCGGGAATGTCGGGTTTTATTTGCGGCTCAAATGAAACCCGAGGCTCCAAGATTATCCACCTTTCTGTATTGTTGGCTGAGATTCTGTGATGTTGCTTATTATCATGCCTGAGACGAATGTTATATATACTTATATATGTACTAGTAGATGTTGTATATGTTTTGCACCCGCGCTAGTCCAGCCCCCGCTCTGTCTTTAGTTAAGTAACCTAACGGGTGCTGAAGGAGCCCCATGGCGAATGCGGATGGCATATACTACATTGTATTTTCGTTCTTTTTGTGGTGTGATAGGATTAACTGATGGGACCGCATTAATTTTTATTAGTGCAAGAAAATAAACCTAAAAGATGTTGTTGGAACATATTTCGAAAAACTACAGTTATATTCTTTCGTTTTGCATAGTGGTATTCGATCATGAATATCCAGCACTTCGTTCCAGGAGGCAAGAGCCGAGATCCCTTCACGGGGAGTAACCTCTTGAGCGAAAGTCTATACTATGGATTACTCGGGTTTTTTTTCAAAACCACAAGTTTTCAAAAGCGGAGTCCAAACCACTCCTTTTCAAAATGCTCAGGTTCCTTCAACGAAATCAAGTTCTTTACGTTAACGGGTTTTTCGCCAAAAACCCAGCCGTATCCCTCCGTCATTTCTTACAAGTGTTGCTTAGTATTCATGCTGCGTATTTTGACCTAGTCAAGATGTAGTGTTCGGTAGCTGAGTAATGCTTGTTTGTTGCAGGTATTGCGATTATTTAGGACAGCCTTATAACCATTTTGATCTAGTCAAGGGTATATACGGATGGGTCTAAGTTAATCTAGGATAATGATGGGTTGAACTTGACTAGCGTCTTATGATATGTCGACCTAGTCAAGGTCATAAACCACTAGGGGCAAAAATATCATCGGGAGTTTCAAATATACAGGAAACTTGCTAGTGTTTGCATACCTTCTGGAGTGTGATGACTAGAGTGGCTTCCATCTAGGTTATCATGCGATGATAGTTGGATCCCGATCCCACTAATGAGTAGGATTACTCTTGGGAGATTTTTCTCACTTAACAATCAATGCTATAAACCAAGTAGGTGTCTAGAACAGTGTTAGCGAGGCTAAGCCTCCAGGGAAAAAAGGTTTTGTAATTAAGGAACTTCACGAAAGCGTTGGAAAACCTCCCTCAAAGTACCAACACCAGCCTAGCCGAAAGGTCAAGCAAGTATTGTGACGTGCGATTAATCCTAACTAATTCTTCTTTTAAGCTTTGAAGAAGAATTCGAGGAAACAGTGGGAGCCATCCTGATTAGATAAACTAATAACCAATCCAATCTTGCAAGAGCGCCTGTTGAGTGTTTCTTTTCTCTCTCTCTAGGTAGCAACCAATTCACACCCTAATCAAGATAATAAAATGTATCGCTTGACCGATCTGAATTCTTATTCGGGGCTGAGGAACGTTGGTTTGGCTCTAACTTATGACAACTGTCATGAGTATGAGCAAGGAAAAGAGAATTGTTTGAATTCCTTGATGACCCCATCGAAGAAGAAACATACTATTGTGTCTTCTTCAGGTGTTTTTGTTATTGAGAACTGTTTTTCGGTCAGTCCTACCTCTTGGGTAATAGATACTGGATCAGGATCTCATATCTGTAATTTATTGCAGAGACTGAGAAAAAGTAGGATAGTTAGACCAGGTGATATATCCCTCAGAGTAAGGAATGGACCACAAATTGATGCTGCTGCCATCGGTGAATATCAACTAGTATTGCCAAATGGCAATTCTATGATTTTGAACAATTGCTACTATGTACCTTCTATGGTTTGCAACATCATATCAGTTTCTTTACTTTATAAAGATGGATATAAGTTTGTTCTTGATAGAAACATCATGAACATTTACCTTAATCAGGTAATGGTTGAAGATGGTACACTGTGTAATGGTATCTATGTTCTGAATCAAAACACAGTTCTCAGTATACAAAACACACGCAAGAGGAAGAGTTCAGATATGAACGAATGCAACTTGTGGCATTGTAGACTTGGTCATATCGGAGAGAAAAGACTGAGTAAGTTGCATAAAGATGGGCTTTTGGAAACGTTCAAATTTTCATCTTATGAAACTTGTCAATCTTGTCTCAAAGGAAAGATGTCCAAATCTCCGTTCACCAGACACGGAGAAAGAGCAGCAGAGCTCTTGGGACTCATACACAGTGATATATGTGGTCCAATGTCTATACATGCAAGGGGTGGGTTCTCGTAATTCATCACATTCATTGACGATCTCTCTAGGTTTGGATATGTGTATCTTATGAAACACAAATCTGAAGCTTTTGAGAAATTCAAAGAATTCAGAAACAAAGTAGAGAACCAGACTGCCAAAAGTATCAAGATCCTCCGATTTGATAGAGAAGAGGAGTACTTAAGCACGGAATTCATAGAATACCTAAAAGAGAATGGAATTCTCTCTCAGCTTACTCCTCCGTATACACCACAGCACAACGGTGTATCAGAGCTGAAGAACCGCACCCTGTTGGACATGGTTCGCTCCATGATGAGTAATGCCGAGTTGCCTCTTTCATTTTGGGGACATGCGCTATTGACAGCGGCATATCTGTTGAATGATGTTCCATCCAAATCCGTGCCTAAGACACCATTCGAGATATGGAATGGTAAAAGGCCGTATCTTAAAAGATTTAAGATACGAGGTTGTCCGGGTTATGTTAAAAAGCATAATCCGGATAAACTGGAGGCAGGGTCAGTTTTGTGTAAGTTTGTAGGATATCTTAAGAACGGTTATGGATATTTGTTCTACCACACTGAGGAACAGAAGGTGTTTGTTGCTCAGCACGCCACCTTTTTAGAGTGGCAATTTCTTGCAAAGGAAATAAGTGGGAGCACGGTAGAACTGGAAGAAATTCCGGAGGGACAAACTATAACTGAAGATTTAGTAGAACTAGAGGATTCAATAGTCCCAGACGAACCTTCGCCACTCCGCAGATCTGGTAGGATTTCTCATCCGGCTGAGAGATACTACGGTTTTCTCATAGACGGGAATCGAGAAGATTGCATCTTGGAAGAAGATGATCCCACTAGTTTCAGGAAAGCCATTATCAGTAGGGACTCTGATAAGTGGCTGTATACTATGCGATCTGAAATGGAGTCCATGTACACCAATAAAGTGGGGACCTTGGATATTGCTCCATCTGGGGTAAAACCTGTTGGATGCAAATGGATCTACAAAAGGAAATTTGGTGTAGATGGGCAGGTGGAAACCTATAAGGCTAGACTTGTTACAAAAGGTTTTCGTTATAGACCAGGTGTGGACTATGATGAAACCTTTTCTCTAGTGGCTATGCTCAAATTCATTCAGATCCTACTTGCCATTGCTGCCTTCTATGACTATGAGATCTGGCAGATGGATGTAAAAACGGCTTTTCTGAACGGAAGTTTAGAAGAGTGCGTTTATATAGATCAGCCGGAAAGTTTCGTAGACAGTGGGAGCAGCGGGAAGGTGTGCAAGTTGCTTAAATCCATTTATTTATTAAAGCAGGCATCGCGGAGCAGGAACATCTATTTTGATGAAACAGTCATAGAATTTGACTTCATCAAGAACGAGGATGAGCCTTGTAATTATAAGAAGATTGTAGGTCGAACTGTCGTGTTCCTACTCTTGTACGTGGACGACATTCTTTTGATAGGAAATGGCATTTCTATGCTACAATCGGTCAAGCTGTTCTTATCATAAAGGTTCTCTATGAAGGACCTGGGTGTGCCTCATACATTCTGGGGATTAAGATCTACAGAGATAAATCTAAGAGATTACTGGGACTTTCACAGTCCAGGTACATAGAGACCGTACTAAAGAGATTTAGTATGGAAGATTCCAAGCGCGGTAACATACCCGCATCGAACGGAATCAACCTCTTCAAGGAGATGTCTCCCAAGACTGACGAGGAGAGGGTTCGCATAAGCACTATACCCTATGCTTCGGCGGTAAGATCTATAATGTATGCGATGCTATGTACAAGGCCAGATGTAGCTTATGGACTAAGCGTGGTGAGCCGTTACCAGTCGAACCCAGGTGAGGACCACTGGACAGCAGTAAAGAACATTCTCAAATACCTGAGAAAGTCTAAGAAGATGTTCTTGGTTTACGGTAATGGAGACTTAAAAGTCGAGTCCTTTACCGATTCAAGCTTCCAGAGTGACGAGGATAATAGCAAGTCTGTCTCAGGTTTTGTATTTACCCTCAATGGAGGGGCGATGTATTGGAAGAGCTCCAAACAGGATGTCACGACTCGAAAATATGCTCGTGACTGGCACTTGAATCATATGAAGTCTATATGACCCTATCTAACTCAAGTAAGCCGAAACCCAGAAATCTAAACCTTTTAAAGAAATAAAAGAGGTGAAGTTTTGAAATAAGGTATAATGAATACAAACGTTTTATTAAATGCATAGAAAAGGGAACATGAAAAATGCAAGTTTATTTTACTAGTTGAAAAACATGTTTCGTCTTTTAAAAATTTGGGCAGCACCTCCTTTGTATATTTTGATCCAAAACCACAAATACATGATAATATAAAAGGCATCCCCAAGCGGGAACTAACTCTTCCCCAAACGGCGGATTCACAACCACGCAAGTAATAAAACAATTATACGACGCCCAACGCCGAAGATGAACACAAAAGAAAATGAATAAAGAAAGACATCAACCCAATAAGCGAACATAAAACCCATCGCTCAAATATCGCAACTACAAGTCTCATTAAGTCTTACTATTTATACAAAACTAGTTTTGATTAATTGAGTTGACTAGATACAAAATGAATAAGAAATACAAAAGTGGTACCACCTACCAAAGCAAGTCACCTGAATGCAAGCTGTGTGCCAACGATACTGCTACCAATCTATGCGGTCAATGTGCAAGAATTGTGGTACAACGGGGGTGAGTTGCCAACTCGTGAGTAGAAAACATCATCAGGTAGAAATCGAATAAACAACGATTCCTAAGTCAACTATATCATGAAGGTAAAACTATAATATCTAGGGTGACTGTATATGTAAATTGTTAGTTATATGTATGCCCTAGAGGCCATTACTGTACATTGGATGTATATTGTAGTGGATGCTGGGACATATATAGGGAGGACTTTCTTGCTCGACATGATAGTATGCTATCTGGTTGCTCTTTACCTTAACGTGTATACTGATTGTCTCTCTGTTACATGTTGGTAAAGCCCTTAGGATCTGTACTTGACTACCTGGACTATGATGCGGATCATACTAGTGGGGACATGGTAGTCTATAAGTACATCCTTCAAAGTCCCTAGTCGAGGGTGTATCGAGACGGGGCATCGATATACCAGAGTAGACTAGCGTATACCTTCTCGACCCATACAGATGGGCGATGGATGATCCCATATCCATTGGTGTTTGACATCAGAGATGATATACGGGTGCTCAGTAGAGACTGGGTACACTGGACGGACTCGCCGAGAACTCCCAGATGGTATTATACCTCACGTCAGATGGCAGTTCTCTGGTGACACTGGTACAGAGTAGTCTGTTGACCCGAGATCGTCATAGAGTCTTATGTGGTTCCCACTGTGCTTTGATTTCCATCTTACCACGTCCAAGAGGGCGTGCAAAACGGTGGTTTTTGGGTACAGTCCCGAGTCACATGGAGGCAATGAGCGATAGGAGGGGATTCGTCTCTTCCGGTATAGGGAGTTGATGTTGCACTGTGTTCGATTGGCTATAACAGGAAGTCCCTGGCCAGGGCTGCTCAGAGAATTGCTGGTAAGTGTTACCAGTAGTTTCTCGACCCGTTATGAGCCTCATATCGACACGACTTATCGAGCTATTGGGGTCTGACGTTTACCACCCCTAGGCAAGATATGCGACATATCAGACGATCAGACCGGACTGTACGGTAGTGTTACTGGTCAGATTCACTGGAGTGTGACCGGGCTTGCTCGTCGATCTTCAGATCGCTCAATACTCGGGTGGCCGTTACGTTTAGCAGACCGCTTGCGGCTTGTGGGTGTTTGATATGATCATCATCTGCTGCCGGCGTATTGACGAGTCTTTAGAGTCCTACACAGAGGTTTCCTGGCTCAAGCGAAACGAAATAGGAGCGCATATGAGATATGTGCGGGACCGAGAATAATACGGTATGTGATACTGTATTCGATTCTCGCGATGTGACATTGATCGGTTATATGCGATATAGCCGGGTTATCGGATCAAGTGTTGATTCGATAAGTTGTTACTGATGATACCAGTCGGTTATGTGCGACATGACCGGATCGTTAAATCAAGTGTTGATTTAATGATTTAATGCATAATTGTATATTTGATATATTACTTTGCATTAACTAGTATCGGTTCACTTTAAAATGGATTTTCTCACTCAGGTGTGCGCATTGCATATGCGATATGATTTTGTGCACTTGCTTGTATCATGATTGATGATGCATCCCTTTTTGGTTAAGTGTAAAGAATTAAACCTTGGTTAATGAAATGGTTAGGGTTTACTTTTTCCTTATTCATTTATTCTTTTATTCTTTTAGAAAAAGAAAAAGAAATGAGATAAATGGTGGCATTCTTTTCATTCATGAAGCTTCATGAATACTTTGACCATGTCACCATTTTTGTCTTCTTTTTAAACCTAACCATTCTCATTAACTCAAGTTAGCTCTCTACACTTTACCATGGTCATTATTATGATAAGAATTATCATTCTAATATTATTATTAATTCTTATCATAACACTTATCATCTTCTTCTTCTTCTTCCTCACATGAAGAAAACCTTTCTTCATCAATGGTGATTAATGAAGTAAAGTGAGAAATCCAATTCTAAAGTCTACCCACTTCCTATTTCTTCATCCTCTACCTCTTGCAAAGTAGTAGAGTGTGTTTCCTTCACAAGTTTTCAAGACTTGGTGAAGGTGGAGCTCGATCTAGTGATGCTTCGACGTAGATCATCTTCGGCACGTCGTCGACGACCTAGCCCGTCCATTCTCCGATGAAGCCGACGCTAGAGCCCGAATTTGATTTGGATAGCGGAGACGACCTCATCTCGGAGCCGTGGAGGTGGAGGACCGGATCTACAAAGGTTGTATTTCCGTATTCTCATAGTTAAGTGTTAACTAGTTAGCTTTTTCGCCTAAACTTCTAGCCGACGATCCGTAGTCGGGTTTCTCGGCGCCGTTAAAATTTTTAATTTGGCATGTTCGATGCCTTGTGAGACCTCACTAGTGTGCCTAGGAACCCTACAGTGGTATCAGAGCCTAGCTAGAGCCTTAGGCGAAGTCCAGACGGAATCTGAAGTCCGATCGAACCGAAACCCGACCCAAAAATATGCTCTCTGGACTTTTTCCGAAAATGAGGATTTTTGTGTATTAAAAATGCCTAAAAAATTCAATAAATAATTATAAGAATTACTGTGCAAACTCAGGCGAAAGATTCATCCAACAGAGCGCGGAACCGCGGCAGAAGCCCAGCTTCTGCGGCGGTTCCGCATCTAGGTAGTGACGTCATCACATATTATCTGCACAGTAATTCCTATTTAATTATTCTGGATTTTATGGGAATATTTAAAATTTATTCCAGAGTTGAATTTTCTGAGTTGTTTTGGGGATTCGTACGTTCGATCGGAGTATCAAATTTTGTCTGTGTGGCTTTCCGGATAAATTTTAGAATATGTTAAAAAGTTCGACCGGATATAAATACCCAACTTATCCCCTGTCGGGAAATTTCCAAGCGTTGGATCTTTCCGTAGTTTAACGACGTTCTAAGTAGTGCAAGTAACGCGATGGACCCTCTAGAAGACAACAAACCTTAACTCGATTATGTGACCGTCTTGAACTGCCCTTTGAACCTTCGGGTTTGGGGCAGTACGGCGTGCCACATGTGAGGCGTTGGCTTGACCCTTCTACGGCTGGACCGTTGGTACTGAGGCACGAACGGAATGTTGTTAGACTTATTTCATGTGTTGAGCTGTATCGGTAAAACTTGGGTGTTCGATTGTTCGATCGGAAAGTTTGACATTTTCTATTTATCCGGAATGGGATACAATAATTGGAATTCACAATAAGTTATGTGATAACTGAATGAATGTTATAAACGTAGCAGTTTAGTCTCACTTGATCGGTTGCCACGGAATTTTGATGTGATCAAAAGTCCGTCGCAATCACGTAGCGTACGCGGATACTCGCCGGGTAAACTTAATAGACAGCCTCACTCCATAGCCCCGACCAAGTGACTGTAGGAGAACCCCGTCGCCGAAAGCATCCGTCCGGGTGCTCGCGGTAGCGGTGTTCCGCTTTGGTGCACTTCGTCGACGGTATCGGGGGTGCAGCCGCCTACTAAAGTTTGCGACGAGCATTCGATCAGACTGTCGGGAATCTTGTTGAATTGCCCGACTCGATATTGAAAAGTGTTTTCGATAATGAGACTAAAATGCGGGGTTTATAACTGTTAGGCATGCGATGTCTAAGGTATTCATTTGGTCAGGCATGCGATGTCTGAGATGGTTGCGGATTCCAACTGTTGTAGTTTTACACTTTCTTTTCTGTGACCGTATGTGTAATATGTGATATCGCCGGTTTCGTTGCTATATGCCAACGACAATTGGGATGGACATATTTACTTACGTTGATGACATGTGATGTTATGTGTTGCTGGATATGTTATATTGGATCGTCGTGTACGAATAGCCGGTGTTTTTTATGTGAGATGAGTGTTTTTCATTTTCATTCATGTAAAAACTTGTATGTAATATTCTTTTATTGGGGCACTTCCAGGTTGCGGAAGTTGTCACCGTTTGTATATTATTTACTTTTCCGCACTAGGATAGACCCAAGGAGGAGGGCACAAGTAACCGGGTTCTGGAGTCCAGTGGGAGACCAACTCGAGGAGTCGATTCCGGGTCTCCTAACTCCAGAATTGGTAGGGTTGCTTGCCGCTCTCGTAGGGGTCTAGGGGTGTGGGTTTGGCTATTCATCACGACCGTGGAATCCGTGTTTTATACTGGCTCGTATTGTAAACACGGACGTCCTAGTTTATCCAATATTTCATATGTTTCTTCTGCTGAGATATCTGTGATGTGATCATGTGATGTTCTGTGATAGATACTGTATATAGTATATATGATATATTATATAGACGTTACTTATGTTTTACACCCGCGCTAGCCCTGCCCTGCTCTGTCGTTAGTTACCTAACCTAACGGTGCACGAGGGGACATCGAGGCGAATGCGGATGGCATAAGTGTACGTCGTATTTATCTGTGATGTTTAGGTATTTAAATGATGGTACTTCATTAATGTGATTAATGAAATAAAAGAAACCTAAGATGTTGTAGAATCGAATTTCAAAATAAAACAGGTAGCTACAGTTCTTGCTTTGCACAGAGGTATATGTGATATATCCTGCACCTTATTCGATGAGGAAAGGACCGAGATCCCTTCACCGGGAGTGACTCCTTTAGCAATAACTGGCAGATGCTACACACTCGGTTTGTCTTTTGATTGCTTTTAAGTGTTTTGCTTTGCACAGTGATATATGTGATATATCCAGCACCTCATTCGACGAGGAAAGGACCGACGATCCCTTCACCGGGAGTGACTCCTTTAGCAAAACTAGAAAAGCCTCAAAAACACTCCATTTTAAAAACCATTTGATTCTACAACGATATCAAGTTCATTACGCAATAGGTTTTCAGAAAAACCTGTCGTAGCCCTCCGTCATTTCAGATAAGTACTGGTTAGTATTCGTGCTACGTTTGTTGACTATGTTAAGGCGTAGTGTGCGGTAGCTAATTAGTGCTTATCTGCATAAGCATATGATGTGATTGGATTAGGGTAGTCATGCGACTTTGTTGACTATGTTAAGGGTCGTGCGGGTGGGTTTAATTCAATCGGGAAATGACGGGTTGAACTTGACTAGCACTTATGATTTGTTGACTATGTTAAGGTCATATAGCTGCTAGGGGCAAAATATTATCGGGAATTTCAAGTGTTGAAATTTGCAATGAGATTGCATACCTTCTATGAGATAGTTGGATCCCGATACCCGCTGCGAGTAAGTGTTACTCCTGGGAGAGTTTTATACATTACAATTAGCCGATCAAGTAGGTGTCTAGAAAGGTGTTAACGAGGTTACGCCTCTGGGAAAACGAGGTTTACATTAATTAGGTTCGTGCGAAAGCACGGGGGACCTCCCTCAAAGTACCGACACTGGCCTGGCTGAAAGATTGGCGAACTTGTAGTGTGTAATTAATCCCGGCTAGTCTTTCCTTTTAGGGTTTGAAGGAAGATTTGATAAAAAGTAGTGGGAGCCATCCTGATTAGATAAAATAATAACCAATCTATTCTTGCAAGAGCGCACGCTGAGTGTTTTCTTCTCTCTCTCTCCAGGTAGCGACCATATCACGCCTTAATCAAGATAATAATACGGATATTTGACCGAACCCGCTTGTTATACTGTGCTGGGGAACGTTGGTCCCGCTCCAACTTACAATTGTTATAAGACCGAGCAGGAAACAGGGGATTACCAGAATTCCCGTGCCGCCCAAACGAAGAGAGTGCATGCTGATGCATCATCTTCGGGTGTGTTCGTTACAAAGAACTGTTTCTCTGTATCCTCTACGTCCTGGGTATGTGATACCAGATCAGGATCCCAGATATGTAATCTGTTACATAGGGCTACAGATAAGTAGAAATACTGAGAACGGGTGATAAGTTTCATGAGGCAGAAAACGGGGCAAGTGTTGCAGCCAAGTCTGTTGGTCACTGTCACCCTGTATTACAAATACATTGATTCTGAACGAATGTTATTAGATACCGAACCTGATATACAAAATCGTATCTATCTCTTTGTTAGTAAAGAAATGATAAAATTTTGTATTGTTGGATAATGTTTTGAACATTTCCTATATCAAAAGTTGATCGGTTCAGGCACGTTATCTAAAAGCGTTGATGTTCTAAATCAAACTACAGTTCTTTAGGATACGGAACACACACAAGAGGAAGAGTTCAGAAATGAATGAATCCTACTTGAGGCATTGTAGACTAGGTCAGATCAATGTAACCCGACTAGCTAGAGTTACATATAGATGCATATTTAAATCAGTTTGAATTTACATCTTGTGAAACTCGCCAGTCATGTCACAAAGATAAGATGACCATAGCTCCGTTTACTGGAAACAGAGAAAGAGTTACTGAACTCTTGGGATGATACATGTTGATGTATGTAGGTCCCCTGTCTACACATGCCAAGAACGGTTCTTTGTACTTCATTACATTCTCTGATAATCTCTCAAGATTCAGACATATGTTCCTGTTGAAACGTGAGTCCGAACCTTTTGAGATATTCATAGAATATAAGTAAGAAGTAGAGAACCAAAATACGGGTATAAGTATTATGTCCTTTGATGAGATCAAGGAGGAGAATACTTGAGCACGGAAATCCTGGATTATTCTAAAGGAGAATGAGATTCTCTCTCAGCATTACTCCTCCGTATACACCATAGCACGATGGTATATCGGGGCAGAGCAATCACACCCTATATGATAAGGTGTGCTCTATGATCAGTACTACTGAGTTACCTTTTTCCTTTTTGGGTGTTATGCACTTGAGAAGTTGCATACCTATTGAATAGGGTTCGAATCAAATCAGTTGCCTACCACTTCATATTTGATATGATAAGGGAAGAGCCCATCTCTTAAGACAGTTAAGATTTGGGGTTGTCCGACCTATGTCTAAAAGCATAATCCGGACAAGCTCGAGGCAAGGTCAGTTATGTACAACTGGAAAGGTTCCAGCTATACAAACTACAGCAGATGATTTGATAGAACCAAAGGATTCAGTAGATACCAACGAACCTCAGCCTCTCCGCCGATCTAGTAGGGTTCCTCACCCACCTGAGAGATACTTCGGTTTCTCTATGACAGTGGAAGCGAGGATTGCATCATGAGATGATGACCCAACTAGTTTCGAGCTGGCCATCAGGAGTAAGACTCTGTAAGAATGGCTGGATGCTTAGCGATCTGAGATGGAATCCTTATACACCAACAAAGTATGGACTTTGTTGCTATATCTGAAGGGTTAAATCCCCATCAGGAGCAAGTATATCTTGAGAAGATTACTTGGTGTACATCGAAAAGTTGAGACTTTCAAAGCTAGACTTGTTAAAAGTTTGCATCATTAACCAGCTGTGGATAATGATAAAACCTTTTCAAGTATCTATGCTTAAGTCCATCCAGATCCTACTTACCACGGCTACATACCATGACTACGATATCTGGTGGTTGGGTGTCATGACTGCCTTTCTAAATGATATTTTGGAAGAGAGCGTCTATAAGTACACAGCCAGAGGGCTTCGTAGACAGTGGGAGCAGCGGAAACGTGTGCAAGATGCTTTATAGGATAAAGCAGGCATCGCGGAGTTGGAACATCTGTTTTGATGAATTAGTCAAAGAGTTTGACATCATCAAAATGGTAGATGAACCTTGTATAAACAAAAAGGGTAGTAGGGACTATTGTGACGATTCTCGTAGAGTACGTGGATGACATACTCTTGATAGGGAAGGAGTTTCCTATGCTACGCTCGATCAATCTCCGCTTATCACTATGATTCTCCATATAGGATCAAGATGATACCTCCTAAATCCTGAGTTTTGGATCTATGAGATAGATTTAATTGGATGTTAGGATTCTCACTAGTTGTAGTGAGATGGTATCAATCGATCCTAGGGAGAATCACTGGAAGTGTTCCAGGGTGATAAAGACGACTGAATGTCAGTCGCAGGCATTGTCTTTACCCTCAGTAAAGGGACGGTATGTTGGAAAAGTTCCAAGCTAGATACCGTGACATACTAGACGATAAAGGATGGATACATCGCTACTTAAGATGCTACCAAAGAGGCTGTTTGGGTGTATATTGGTTCATGAGATGAACTATGTTCCTCCCATTGT
Organism: Agapanthus africanus; assembly: GCA_030015575.1. Lineage (NCBI taxonomy): Eukaryota > Viridiplantae > Streptophyta > Magnoliopsida > Asparagales > Amaryllidaceae > Agapanthus > Agapanthus africanus. The sequence continues at coordinate 622,915,621 of CM057342.1, forward strand.
GTGACAATGGAGTTGTGGCTTATGCCAAGGAACGCAGGTCCCATCAGTGATCCAGACATATTCTAAGGCAGTATCACTTCATCATGGAGATGGTTGATCTCTAAGGGATCGAGGTTAGGAGAGCAGACTCAGAGGACAACGCGGCGGATCCACTCACGAAAGGCCTATTCCCAGAGAGAGACTATTATGGGATGGTTGAGTATGAGATACTACAACCACTGCTACAGATGGCCCGAGTGCAAGTGGGAGATTGTTAGTTATATGTATGCCCTAGAGGCCATTACTGTACATTGGATGTATATTGTAGTGGATGCTGGGACATATATAGGGAGGACTTTCTTGCTCGACATGATAGTATGCTATCTGGTTGCTCTTTACCTTAACGTGTATACTGATTGTCTCTCTGTTACATGTTGGTAAAGCCCTTAGGATCTGTACTTGACTACCTGGACTATGATGCGGATCATACTAGTGGGGACATGGTAGTCTATAAGTACATCCTTCAAAGTCCCTAGTCGAGGGTGTATCGAGACGGGGCATCGATATACCAGAGTAGACTAGCGTATACCTTCTCGACCCATACAGATGGGCGATGGATGATCCCATATCCATTGGTGTTTGACATCAGAGATGATATACGGGTTCTCAGTAGAGACTGGGTACACTGGACGGACTCGCCGAGAACTCCCAGATGGTATTATACCTCACGTCAGATGGCAGTTCTCTGGTGACACTGGTACAGAGTAGTCTGTTGACCCGAGATCGTCATAGAGTCTTGTGTGGTTCCCACTGTGCTTTGATTTCCATCTTACCACGTCCAAGAGGGCGTGCAAAACGGTGGTTTTTGGGTACAGTCCCGAGTCACATGGAGGCAATGAGCGATAGGAGGGGATTCGTCTCTCCCGGTATAGGGAGTTGATGTTGCACTGTGTTCGATTGGCTATAACAGGAAGTCCCTGGCCAGGGCTGCTCAGAGAATTGCTGGTAAGTGTTACCGGTAGTTTCTCGACCCGTTATGAGCCTCATATCGACACGACTTATCGAGCTATTGGGGTCTGACGTTTACCACCCCTAGGCAAGATATGCGACATATCAGACGATCAGACCGGACTGTACGGTAGTGTTACTGGTCGGATTCACTGGAGTGTGAGCGGGCTTGCTCGTCGATCTTCAGATCGCTCAATACCCGGGTGGCCGTTACGTTTAGCAGACCGCTTGCGGCTTATGGGTGTTTGATATGATCATCACCTGCTGCCGGCGTATTGACGAGTCTTTAGAGTCCTACACAGAGGTTTCCTGGCTCAAGCGAAACGAAATAGGAGCGCATATGAGATATGTGCGGGATCGAGAATAATATGGTATATGATACTGTATTCAATTCTCGCGATGTGACATTGATCGGTTATATGCGATATAGCCGGGTTATCGGATCAAGTGTTGATTCGATAAGTTGTTACTGATGATACCAGTCGGTTATGTGCGACATGACCGGATCGTTAAATCAAGTGTTGATTTAATGATTTAATGCATAATTGTATATTTGATATATTACTTTGCATTAACTAGTATCGGTTCACTTTAAAATGGATTTTCTCACTCAGGTGTGCGCATTGCATATGCGATATGATTTTGTGCACTTGCTTGTATCATGATTGATGATGCATCCCTTTTTGGTTAAGTGTAAAGAATTAAACCTTGGTTAATGAAATGGTTAGGGTTTACTTTTTCCTTATTCATTTATTCTTTTATTCTTTTAGAAAAAGAAAAAGAAATGAGATAAATGGTGGCATTCTTTTCATTCATGAAGCTTCATGAATACTTTGACCATGTCACCATTTTTGTCTTCTTTTTAAACCTAACCATTCTCATTAACTCAAGTTAGCTCTCTACACTTTACCATGGTCATTATTATGATAAGAATTATCATTCTAATATTATTATTAATTCTTATCATAACACTTATCATCTTCTTCTTCTTCTTCCTCACATGAAGAAAACCTTTCTTCATCAATGGTGATTGATGAAGTAAAGTGAGAAATCCAATTCTAAAGTCTACCCACTTCCTATTTCTTCATCCTCTACCTCTTGCCAAGTAGTAGAGTGTGTTTCCTTCACAAGTTTTCAAGACTTGGTGAAGGTGGAGCTCGATCTAGTGATGCTTCGACGTAGATCATCTTCGGCACGTCGTCGACGACCTAGCCCGTCCATTCTCCGATGAAGCCGACGCTAGAGCCCGGATTTGATTTGGATAGCGGAGACGACCTCATCTCGGAGCCGTGGAGGTGGAGGACCGGATCTACAAAGGTTGTATTTCCGTATTCTCATAGTTAAGTGTTAACTAGTTAGCTTTTTCGCCTAAACTTCTAGCCGACGATCCGTAGTCGGGTTTCTCGGCGCCGTTAAAATTTTTAATTTGGCATGTTCGATGCCTTGTGAGACCCCACTAGTGTGCCTAGGAACCCTACATAAATGTGTGCCAACAATATAATGATGCCTTTGTGCATGTGGATCCCGTCCACTCGAAACATCATAAAAGCATATGCATGTAAATATATGAGGATATCAAAGAATGCGTGTCCATCAATGACATACCAAATCATGGAACCTGAGTGTCCAACACCAACACTCGAAACATCAAGAAACCCGTGTCCAGTATCGACACGTAAATGCTCATATCTCAGGCGCCTCATCCTCAGATCGGCCCTTATATCCATACAATCACCGGTTGGTAGTGCTCCCCTGCCGGGATCAACGCCTTTTTATACGATCTTCTTGCTCCGGGGTACCGTACCGGGTCCACCATGTACCCACAGACGGTACCTACCGCTCCTCGAATCGGGTTTTACATGCCACTCTCAGAACCGAGAAAACACATGGTAGACTCACCGAAATATTATATCAAGAGAAACCGGGTTTTTAAAACAATACATACTTTCCTTTGAAATAACCACGGTTCTCAAATCCAGAAATCTCATGAAAGCAGCATATCTCAATGCGTAAAATCGTAAAGCATGATATATGCGACATATAACAGAATGTAAGCATATCCATAAATCATGCAACATGGAACAGTAATATGCACATATCAAGGGAACACCGCTCTTTAAAATGAATCCAGTTTTAAAATATATCCTGCGGTTCCCAATTTCCCCAAGGTCAAATGCAACATCGTATAAAGGTGTATATGTAACTATAGCAAGTAAATTATACAAGGAGTCATATCATGATACAGCAATTCTACTGTGTAGTGACATGGCAATTATCAATTATGAAGTGTGTGAGCCGGCATATCTGTGTAAGTGTGACATATGCATCATTGATAATGGTGTAGGTGTACTAGCACAGGTATATGAAATGCAATGGGAATGGCATGAACGTAGCATAAAGTAAATCGGCAACCAAAAGCTATAAGGTATACGTATCTAACATGACCGAGTCGGAGAATCTATCAATCGGCATCCTCTAGTCAAGGGTATGGATCAATCATCAATTAAACTCATCACGTACGGTAAATCATCGTACGACGTCATTAAACAATTTGGGATCCTAACAACCTATATGACAATGAGGGTACGGACCTAACGTCTCGTACGACTTATCACTCAAGATTCACAACATTATGTATATCTATATACCTATATCCCCGGGTCACATCTATAACAATCGACTCGCATCCATATACCGACATATCAACCAAGTCATCATATCACCTCGTATATCCTTTTCATCACATAATTATCTCACATCGAGTCATCTTATTAGTCTAAAGTCGTATTTATCAATCTCATAACATGTCACTATAATCTCCTATTGATTTTTTTTGCAGCTACTTAACTATATCTATAGAAATTCGCATTCTTAATCATTAATTCGAGACCTCTTTCCAATCATATCTTGTCACCTAAACCATATGCCATAGCTTTAAGTCATGGTATATCTTATCTCCTACAATATCTTTAACTATATCTCTATGTTTCTAAAATGGTTTCTCTAACCATATCCTGTATATCGGTTTCCATCAAAGTTGCAGGGGTGCTATACGCCATCCACCCGACTTCCCCCGAAGATATAGATCTACTCACCTTGATCCTTGCTCGCCGAAGTCGATGACGCCATGCTCCATCATCTCGGAATCCATGCGAAGGTATCTACAATATCAATACATATCGCAATGCTATTAAAATCGAGTTCGAAAAACCAATACGGCACACAGTGCGTCCATAGGTTAGAACCTATAGCCTACGCATGCGAAACAATCAAACAACCCTTGTTGTTAACGTACAAACGTCCAACAACCAAATACAAATCCAAATACCAAATCCCAAGTCATTAAAAGTCGCAATACAAAATCAGAAACTAAAGAAAACCTCTCCAGATTTTGCCTCAGGTTAAATTAGAAAATGTTGCATATGGGATTGTTCTAATTAGAAGATATAGGAGACACAGACCAAAAACCAACCAATTCCATCACATTGTGGCCGCAATTTGCGGCCACAAGGAATAAATTTGCGGCCAGGTAAAGAGGGGAGGGCTCGGGTGTCTATAATTGGTTCCTATGAGCCTGCACGTCTCTCTGTAATGGCAACTTATTTTATAGGTCTCTCGGGTTACAGCAGATCACTAATTTTCATCACAAATTCTACAATTTCCGATATCAGCAGATTTCAAAGTTCGCATTTTGGAGTTTGGTCTCTGGTCCAGGTCAAGAATTCTAACACTAAGGCCTAGTAACAGCCACTACACATCACCACAACACAACTCAAAACCCAATCCTTCTCTTAAAATTTCCAACATCACTAATCATCACTAAACCAATTCTAAACTAAAATAGAAACTAAAACAACTAACTTACTAAGCTAATGGTGTAGTAGATACCTCATTTGGGCAACTCAAGAAAACCCTAGCTTGTCCAAAGTCTCCAAAATCTAACTTTGATGGGTCCATTGTGTTGAGGGTGAGGAGGGGATCAATTTTAATGAAGAGGTGGTAGGGTTTTAATGAAGATTTGGAGATAAAAACTTGGGGTAGATGTGGAGGGAAGCTTGAGGATAAAGGAGGTGAAGGAAAAAATGGTGTGAGGAAATGGGGCTGCCCTCTCTCTCCCTCTCTCTTTTATTCTCACTTTCTTACCCTCACACTCTCTCTCTTATGCTCACATCTCAATTATATCCTTTTCTCTTTTCTTTTCTTTTTCCCTAAACCAAATATCAACAACACAAATGAACAATATGCAACCAAAATGCAACATGACATGGTACACTTGCCATGGAAAACTATAGAAACACGGATTTGGCCTAATCGCGATTAGCAGTGCACTAATCGGGTTTTATCCAAACTGCATATAATAAATTTTAAAAATGCCAAATCCGATAAATATATTTTTAAATGAATAAATCATTTTAATCTCTAATTATTTCACAATTATTGGTATATATTTATACTATTTTATGAAAACCCCAATTTCGCAAATCGGGTAGTTTTCGCGAAATGTATTATTTTAATATTAAATTCTAAAAATAATATTTTATATTTTCTAAAATGTTACACAGGATACCGTTGCAGACTCGACGATGGAGGCTGAATACATTGCTGCAAGTGATGCCGCAAAAAAGGCGGTCTGATGAAGAAGTTTATTAATGAACTTCAGATCGTTCCATCCATTATTGATCCAATACCTTTGTATTGCGATAACAATGGGGCAATAGCTTTAGCGAAGGAACTACGGTCCTATCAGAAATGCAGGCACATATTAAGGTGGTATCACCTGATCAGGGAGATCGTAGATCGCCAGGAGATCGAGATCCGGAGAGTGGATACAAAAGACAACACCGTGGATCCATTCACCATGGCCCTTCCTCAAGCACAGTTCGAGAGAGTTTTTGAGATGTTGGGTATGCAGTACGCCAAGAGCTGGCCCTAGAGCAAACGTTGGATACTCGGTACGCCAATATATGGCCTTAGTGCTAGTGGGAGATTGTTGGATATGTATGCCCTAGAAGCCATTATTGTATATGTATACATATGGATGCTTGGATATATATGTACACGACAGTCTTGCTCGATATGATAGTATGCTATTTGGTTTGACTTTATCTTAACATGTGTATGTTTTACATGCTATTACATATCTTTTATATATGTTGATAAAGCCCGTAGGATCAATTCTAGACTACCTGTGTTGTGATGGCGATCATACTTGTGGGAGCTGGGTAGTCGGTACGCACATCCTTAAATGGTCCCTATTTGTGGGAGTATCGAGACTGGGCATCAATATTCCAGAGTAGACTAGTGTATACGTTTCTAGACCTCGACGAAGTGCGATGGTTTGGTCCCGCAACCATTGCTCTTTAGACATAAGATTGTATACGGGTGCTCACTGGGGGTGAGTACACCGGACGGACTCGCCGAGAACATCCAGATGGTACTATACCTATCGTCAGGTAGAAGATCTCAGGTGACATGAATACAGGTTAGTCTTTAGACCTGAGATCGACATTTGTCTCGTGTAAGTTCCCACTGTGCTTTGATCACTACCCTACCACGGCTCTACTGAGTCGTGCAAACAAGTTTTAGTTGGGTACAGTCCCGAGCCACATGGAGGCAGTGAGCAATCGTTGGGGATTCGTCTCTCCCGGTATAGGGAGTCGATATCGCACTGTGTTTGATTGGTCAGGACTGTAAGACCTTAGCCAAGGCAGTTGGGATTTACTGATAGGCTGATTGGTAGTTTCCCGGATTGGTCCTGAGCCACATCAGCACGAATTACCGGGTTATTAGGGTCTGACGTTTACTACCCCTCAGACCCGGTATGCGATACTTTAAGACGAAGAGACCGGACTGTACGGAGATTGTCACAGATAGGCTCAGTAGGGATCCGGATGAGTTTGCTCGTCGGCGTTCCTTTTCGATAAGTACCCGGATAGCCGTTACGTACAGCTAGTGCCGCTGACGTGCTTGTGGTTATGGATTTATCTAGTAACTCACTGCCTATTGATTGTTCGAGATTTTCTGTGTTTAATTTTTCCGCAATCAAGACGGTGTCGCTTGGTAGCTAATCGGTTGAATACGAGTCGATCCACAGGGAAATGGTGTTCTTTCTTTAAGTTCTAACGAGTTAAGTCCTAATTTTGGTAGGTTTTGTTTTACGATCTAAGAATGAGAATAAATTGATTTAAAGGCTTGCTAGGGTTAGGATTAGGTTAGTTCGAAAAAGGGGCTCTTCTCGCTTCTATCAATACCCTAGTTAAGAATATAGATGTTAGGGTAATAGTCAACAACGGGGATTAGCACGACTAGGAAGAAACTAAGTTTCTTTCTTTTGGTCCTTGTCCGTCCGTTCTTGGCTCTTAGCCCTAACCTCTGGTTAATTCAACAACAACCAGTCTAACTAGGGAATCACCGCTATCTTGTAGGATAAGGTGCCGTAGTGAGCAGATTATGGTTGATTTAAAGAGAGTCCTTAATTAAACTTATTTGGGCAAAGAAAAGAGTGAGAGAGATTTCCTTCTCTCAAACCTTCCCTATCCTACCCCTAACAAGTGAGGAATTACTCACTCATTAGGAAGGTGACAATAAAATTCATTTTTGTTTTATTTTTAATACACAAACTAAATTGCATATAATAAAGGAACATGTAAAAATAGCAGGTAATAAATTGCGGGAAAAAATGCAAGATAGAAAAAGAAAACTTACTTTATTGATGTCCTCTCAACAACGCATTACAATGGAATTAAAATATAGATCTAAGAATTAAAAAGAGTAAAAACTAAAGAGAGGCATCCTTAAAAGAGACACACATTATTTGGCATTGAGCCCTCCTATTTATAGATAGGAAAACCCTAAGTTTACATTCTGATCCATACACGAAATTACAGAACTGCCCCAAGAAAGCCGAGTCAATGCACCGACACTGCCACTGACACGTGCATTGCACAGCCACGGAACCGCGGCAGAAGTGCCAGTTTGGCCGCGATTCCGCGGCCATTTGGTGGAGTTTTGGGTCCATCTTTTCAGGTCTACTACCAGTTGCGTTTATCTTCTGTTTGGTATATTTGGTTTCTCAAAAACACTTCTTTTCTCTTTCAGATATTCAGCAGTGGACTTTTACCTTGAACTCCGTTTGAAATGGTATGCGGCATCATGCAGATCGGTATTCATCTGTTATTGGTCGTAGTCCCACATTTGTTGCGACTTTTCATGAATTTCACTGTAAAGAGCTGAGAACCTATTTAGCAGACATGGATCAAAAGCATCTATTTATATGCAATGTGATTAAGAATGGGCGATATAAAAATGCAAAAATCTGATATGAACAAATATCCTCAAACTTATCTTTTGCTCATCCTGAGAAAAGCTAATTTTGTTCTCAAAAAAAAATCCCAACCTCACTTTCGCAGGGAATGCAATTGCACTGAGCTCGTGCAACAAGCCGTTAAACCTCTAAGTGTCCCTAGTAGGAGGAATGCTGTCTCCTGAGGGTTTTCAGCGGATACCACCCACAAAATTCGATCAATTTGGCCGTTGACTCTAATTCTTCAATTCAGTATTCTAGCAAGAAAATCTATTATCTTCAACTTAGAAATCATCAACCCATATTTTTCACACTTCCTTTTCATTTATCTTAAGATCATATGCGTTTTGCAAGTTTATAAAGCTTTCAACATCTCCTAAGTTTTCCTTCTAAGGCGCAATCTTAACTCAGGAATTTTTATCATCTCTACTGAAGATATAAGCCTTATTTTTTATTCCTATCTCTTCTCCAAACTCCAATTATATACCCCTACGTGTGTGTAATTATCAACCCTACACTTGGAAATTCAATTCAAGCTATCATACTCTTGTCCATCTTCTAAAATACTTTTAGTTGGTGAATTTTAGATGAAATTTCTCACACATCTATCATGCGACTGTTAATACTTCTTGAGGTACTAAATGACCGATTACAAAATGTGCTTGCGCATTTAGGCGTAATTCATCGTCTTGCTATACCTAAGACTTAGCAGTGACTCCCAAACCAGTTGGTCTAAGACACTAGGTGATAAAGCACCCTCGTTATATTTTTTTTATTTATGCTGCCTTAAGCAATTACAAAACCAGTGTTCATTTTTTATCTCTTTATTCACCTCTTATATTTTTATTTTATTTTCCTTCATACTAAGGATTTTAGACAAGAGCATTTCAAGGTATTCTCTACTATCCTAAGTTTCAAGATGTGTGTGAGTGCGTAAAGTAGGGTATATATTTTCAGAATTTGGACTTAAGGTTCAGAATTATTTTTCAGACTTATACTTAAAATAGAGCTTTCAATACTCTTCCCTTATTTCGATTTAGCCCAAGAACTGAACTCAAAATTTGCCTATTTCTAAATAAAATACAAGGACGTATATTTTCTACAGTTAAATTTTAAGGAATGTTATTTTTAAGGTTTTTAATTTACTAATCTTAGGATCTAGTTATTCCTAACTAATCAACCGTCATGTTGAACATGAGTCAAATCTGGCCAAAATTGAAATTTTCAATTTTTTTTTATATTTTATATTTTTTTGGGTTTTAAAATAAATATGCAAATGCAAAATATACATATGAATGCGAAGGAGGAAAGCTTACCGTGCACACCACCAAACTTAAACTTGACAGTGCCCTCACTATCAGGCTACACCAAGAGGATCAAAATTGTCGGCACTCCCCTGTTTGTTTATTTATTATTAATTTTTTTTATTTTTATTATTAACAGAAAAAGAAAACAAAATATATATACACAAAAAGCCCCCCCCCCCAAACTTAAGTGAAACAGTGTTTCCACTGTTTAAGCGTTAAAGTTCAGAGTTAGGGGGGAGAAAAACACAGTATCAAGCTATACAAGACCTTATACAGGCCAAAGATAGCACTAACCATTCAAAAAATTTATCGTTATAATGGTGTGGTTGGTGGAAGAACATGTTGTATGGAGCCAGAAAAAAGTTGGGAAGAGATAAGTGGTGCAAAAGAAAAGATTTACGTCTCGATTTGTAGAGACGAAACAATAATGGTGAACGAGAATGTGGTTGATTTGGAATGGGAAGAATGGTCACATTCTCGTATGGGATAAGAAGAAATGGTGGTGGTTCGACTTCTACAGGTGGACGTTGATTAATCACAAAATCCGCGTCGTTTAGGAATGCGAGTTCGTCGGCGAAAATATCTTCGAAATTTTCATCGAGGGTCCGATTGAACGTTTCAATGTCAATAAGTGTCGCGCCAGAATTAAACACACTTGATTTTTCAAAAATGATGGAGGTAGGAGACTCGTAAGGCTCATCTACCTTATTCTCAAATGAGTCTAAATCAAGTTGTTTTTCTAGAATTATCGAACTCAAAATATCGGATTGTGATTCATTAACACTCTCTATCATTAAAGGAAGATTAGAAGAAGAACCAGAGAAAATGGGAGAAAGAAGTGGAATACGAACTTGAGGGTGGAAATGGAGTGTATAAATTAGCACAATTTGTAATGACCGAGGTGTAAAAAGCGATTGTGCTAATCTATCAACCCAATGAGAAATGAGGTCAAATCCCTCATGATTCGTGAGAAAACATGGGTACGTCGAACTTGGGAAATAAGACATTGAAAATGAAAGTGTAACGGTTTCTTGTAAGGTCGGAATGAGGATGGAGGGAAGTGATTGAGGAAGGGTATCGGTTAAAGATTCAGGAGGGTGTGCGCAGTCAATGAAAGGGATAGAATGAATTGGAAAATCTGACTCCTCAAGTAAAACTGATTCATCCTCGATAATTTCCTCAATACTCTCCTCAAAATTTAGCTTATCCATGCAATTCTCATCAAAATCAAGACGCATATGAAGTTCGGGAGAAATATTTAATGACTCGGGATGATGAATTGGAGAGAAAATTTCAGTCAAATATGCGGGTTCATCATCCAAAATATTCCCTACGTCAATATCCTTGATCAAGTGAAAATCAAGTTTCTCCGACACCTCATCAAAAGCATGGGTATCAATTAATTCATGTTCTAGAATGGAGGTGTAGAGGTCAAAAGGATTGGTGATGGTTTCACTCGAAAGGGACCATTCACAATCAGGTAAATCAAACACTACAAAGTCGCACAACTCATTAATCGTTTTATCTTCAACTGGTGAATCATTTGGAACACTTGATAGACATTCAAAACCGGAATTGTAGGATTTAATTGGGGATGGGTAGGTTTGATTTGGAAGGTTGTACAACTCACTCTTACCACTCAAATTCCCAATCTGTCCAACCGCCTCATCATAAATTGGGGAATGTGGAGCTAGTTAGAAACTAGCTACCGGGTCACTAGGTTGTATGAGGGCGGCCATGGACGCATTCAAATCCATCATATGTTGGCATGCCGCTACCCTAAAGTCTTCCAACGCCTGTTCCAAACTAGACATGGGTTGTGAAGGAGTTTCAGTAAAAGATTCAAAGTTGTTTGGATACTGAAAACTCCCAAATGGCTATATAGAAGCAATGTTTAGGGAAGGTGCGAAAGTAGTGGTAGGAATTGAATGGTTGGACATGAGTAGGATCAGCATTTGGATAAGAAGGTGAATAGAATTATTGATCCAAAGAATTCGCAGTGGTGAAAGGAGTGAAAGATCGGTTACGAGACTGTTCAATATGTTCAGCAATAGACATGGGTTTCAGAGTTACAACAGGACTCGAAAAAGGAGTATCAACGTAAGAAGATGGTGAAGGTTGAAATGGTTGATACAAGGTGTATTTTGGAGTCCAATTGGTTGTCTTAGAAATTTTTATCTGATCTTTCAAAGAAATTTGGACATGGAGAGGTCGTTCGAAATTCGACCAAAACAAGAACCGTAGGAGGTAATATCTGGTTGTGGGTACCAAAGTTCGGCAAGATTTTTGCGAGGTGGGGTACCCATGATGTAATGAGAGAAAAGAGAATAAAAAGAAGGTGATTTTTTTTTGTAAAAAAAAATTGTTTGTTTTTGGAGTTTAGAAATTTTTGAAAGAGTTTTGCAAGAATGCATACGGACTTACTTCAAACAATCACAGTTAAAACATACACAATCAAACCAAGAGCTATGGTCTTCTAAGTCCACTAGACTGCTCCAAACTGTTCCAAAGTGACAAGTTATGAGATATCTCTCAAATCGTCTCTTCACTACCGATTGTGGCCAGGTAAGCACAAATGAAGAAAGGAGGGTTCCGCTCACGAATCACCGTGAGACGGGCCTTTTAAAATTACCTTTCTCACTTGTCTAGACTAGGCACCACAAAATCAAGTTTAGATAAACGATTGAATGCCCACAACCTTCCTCTGTCCTAATGAGCACGACTGTCCTTAGTTGGCTGAGTCTAGGTATTTTTTAATTTAGCTGAAGGGTGATGCATATGCTTTTAGTAATTTTTGGGGTCTGAGGAAGGGTAATGAAATCCCTACCCAATCTTGATTGTTGTTATAGCCCCTTAGATTCCGTATTAATTATGCAAAGCAGTAACACACCAAAAATCTAAAACACTTGCAAATTTTTTTTTTATTTGGCAGCGCAACGAATCCAGCACAAAAACAATTTATTGGATAGGGGAAAAGAATCTGTGCAAGGAAACCTGCAGGAAAAATGTTTTAGTGGAGTTCAGAGGAGAGGAGATGAGAAAAGAGATACTCACAGATTTTGAGTTGCTGTTGTCATACTTTGACTGCGGTTCTGCGGTCAAACAACCGCTTCTACCGCGTTTTCGCGGCGGATCAGTGAGTTTGGATCTTCTGACTTTGTCTCTGTGCTGAGTTGGTTTTCCTCTACCTGTTTAGATCTCCTGTTTCTGGATTTGTTCACTAGGTTTGCTGCAGATCTGTATCAGGCTTTCTTCCAATCCTCCACACTTGCACAAAGATTTTTCAAAAAGAACAAGAAGATTTTTATTTTTTATGTTTTTTAATTTTTTAATTTTTATGTTTTTTTTAACCCGAAATAACACAAAGAAATAAACTACCGTCTCCCCGGCAACGACGCCATTTGATTGTTCGAGATTTTTTTTGTTTAATTTTACCGCAATCAAGACGGTATCGCTTGGTAGCTAGCCGGTTGAGTACGAGTCGATCCACAGGGAAATGGTGTTCTTTTCTTTAAGTTCTAACGAGTTAAGTCCTAACATTGGTAGGTTTTGTTTTACGATCTAAGAATGAGAATAAATTGATTTAAAGGCTTGCTAGGGTTAGGATTACGTTAGTTCGAAAAAATGGTTTTTCTCGCTTCTATCAATGCCCTAGTTAAGAATATAGGTGTTAGGGTAATAGTCAACAACGGGGATTAGCACGACTAGGAAGAAACTAAGTTTCTTCCTTTTGGTCCTTGTCCGTCCGTTCTTGGCTCTTAGCCCTAACCTCTGGTTAAATCAACCACAACCGTTCTAACTAGGAAATCACCGCTATCTTGTAGGATAGGGTGCCGTAGTGAGCGGATTATGGTTGATTTAAAAAGAGTCCTTAATTAAAATTATTTGGGCAAAGAAAGGAGTGAGAGAGATTTCCTTCTCTCAAATATTCCTTATCCTACCCCTAACAAGTGAGGAATTACTCACTCATTAGGAAGGTGACAATAAAATTCATTTTTGTTTTATTTTTAATTGACAAACTAAATTGCGGATAATAAAAAAACAGGTAAAAATAGCAGGTAATAAATTGCGGAAAAAAAATTCAAGATAGAAAAAGAAAACTTACTTTATTGATGTCCTCTCAACAACGTATTACAATGGAATTAAAATCTAGATCTAAGAATTAAAAAGAGTAAAAACTAAAGAGAGGCATCCTCAAAAGAGGCACACTTTATTTGGCATTGAGCCCTCCTATTTATAGATAGGAAAACCCTAGGTTTACATTCTGATCCATACACGAAATTACAGAACTACCCCAAGAGAGTCGAGTCAATGCACCGACACTTCCACCGACACATACATTGCACGGCCGTGGAACCACGGCAGAAGTGCCTGTTTTGCCGTGGTTCTGCGGCCATATGGTGGAATCTTGGGTCCATCTTTTCAGATCTTCTACCAGTTGCTTTTATCTTTTGTTTGGTACACTTGGTTTTTCAAAAGCTCTTCTTTTCTCTTCCAGATATTCAGCAGTGGACTTTTGCCTTGAACTCCACTTGAACTGGTATGCAGCATCATGCGGATCAGTATTCATCTGTTATTGGTCGTAGTCGTTACGTACAGCTAGTGCAGCTAGTGCCGCTGACGTGCTTGTGGTTATGGATTTATCCAGTAACTCACTGCCGGCTGATTGTTCGATATTTTCTGTGTTTAATTTTACCGCAATCAAGACGGTGTCGCTTGATAGCTAGTCGGTTGAGTACGAGTCGATCCATAGGGAAATGGTGTTCTTTTCTTTAAGTTCTAACGAGTTAAGTCCTAACTTTAGTAGGTTCTGTTTTACGATCTAAGAATGAGAATAAATTGATTTAAAGGCTTGCTAGGGTTAGGATTAGGTTAGTTAGAAAAATGGGTTCTTCTCGATTCTATCAATGCCCTAGTTAAGAATATAGGTGTTATGGTAATAGTCAACAACGGGGATTAGCACGACTAGGAAGAAACTAAGTTTCTTCCTTTTGGTCCTTATCCGTCCGTTCTTGGCTCTTAGCCCTAACCTCTGGTTAATTCAACCACAACCGGTCTAACTAGGGAATCACTGCTATCTTGTAGGATAGGGTGCCATAGTGAGCGGATTATGGTTGATTGAAAGAGAGTCCTTAATTAAAATTATTTGGGCAAAGAAAGGAGTGAGAGAGATTTTTTTTCTTTCTAACCTTCCCTATCCTACCCCTAACAAGTGAGGAATTACTCACTCATTAGGAAGCTAACAATAAAATTCATTTTTGTTTTATTTTTAATAGACAAACTAAATTGCAGATAATAAAAGAACAGGTAAAAATAGCAGGTAATAAATTGCGGGAAAAAATGCAAAATAGAAAAAGAAAACTTACTTTATTGATGTCCTCTAAACAACGCATTACAATGGAATTAAAATCTAGATCTAAGAATTAAAAAGAGTAAAAACTAAAGAGAGGCATCCTCAAAAGAGGCACACTTTATTTAGCTTTGAGCCCCCCTATTTATAGATAGGAAAACCATAGGTTTACATTCTGATCCATACACGAAATTACAGAACTACCCCAAGAGAGCCGAGTCAATGCACCGACACTGCCACCGACACGTGCATTGTAAGGCCGTGGAACCGCGGCAGAAGTGCCTGTTTGGCCACGGTTTCGCGGCCATATGGTGGAGTATTATGTCCATCTTTTCACGTCTTCTACCAGTTGCTTTTATCTTCTGTTTGGTATACTTGGTTTCTCAAAAGCTCTTCTTTTCTCTTCCAAATATTCAGCAGTGGAATTTTGCCTTGAACTCCGCTTGAACTGGTATGTGGCATCATGCAGATCAGTATTCATCTATTATTGTTCGTAGTCCCACATTTGTTGCGACTTTTCATGAATTTCACTGTAAAGAGCTGAGAACCTGTAAGCTGCAACTATTTAGCAGACATGGATCAAAAGCACCTATTTATATACAATGTGATTAAGAATGAGTGATATAAAAATGCAAAAATCTGATATGAACATCGGCATACTATCGAGTCTTTAGAGTCCCACACAGAGGGTTTCCCTGGTTCAGGCGAAATGATGTAGTAGCCGTATTGGATACGTGCAGGGCCTCGATCGATTGATGCATTTTGTACTCGGACTTTCGATCGGACAGTTGGTAATACTAGTCGGCTCGGGTTTGAGCCGGATTATTAAATCAGGTATTGATTTAATAATTTACATATATGTATTTTGATATGTATATTCTAGTATTACGTTCTTCGTGTTATTCTATCTCTTTAGGCATTCGTGTTTTTTTTTCCGAATGCAGGTATGTATATACAGCAGACTGTAATCCATATTTTATTATAGATTACCTTCTAGAAGGTGGCTACCTTATTATGCTTTTTCCTTTTATTCGATAAATGGAAACAACAACAACTGAGCCTTTTATCCCAAGCATATGGGGTAGGCTACATGAACCAACATGAGAATCATGCCGGGTCCAGCACATGAATCCTCCGCCTCCACTCACTCCTATCGAACAATATACTTTCATCGAGTCCTTTGGAAACCATATCGTTTCGTATCACCTCCATCCATGTTTTCTTCGGTTTCCCTTTTGCCTTTTTGCCATTGCTCATATCGAGAGTATCTATTCGTCAAACCGGTGCTTCCATAGGTCTGCGTCGCACATGACCAAACCACCTTAGCCGGTTTTCCCGCATCTTCTCCTCCACAGGTGCTACACCAACTTTTGCACGAATATCCTCATTTCGCACCTTATCTTTTCTAGTGTTACCGCACATCCAACGAAGCATGCGCATCTCAGTTACATGCATCTTCTGTGTATGATGCTTCTTAGGAGCCCAGCATTCTGTACCATATAATAAGGCAGGCCGAATAGCGCTTCGATAAAATTCCCTTTCAATTTTAACGGAAAGTTACGTTCACAAAAAATCCTTGTTGCACTCCTCCATTTCAACCAACCAGCTTGGATCCTTTGATTAACATCACTATCGATCTCCCTATTCTTTTGGATGATGGAACCTAGATATCTAAACTGGTCGTTCGGTGATATCTCTTGCCCTTCCAATGTTATACCAATATGGTTTTGACTTCTCTGGTTACTAAATTTGCAATGCATATATGCTGTCTTGGACCTGCTCAATCTGAATCCCCGAGATTCCAATGTTTGCCTCTATAATTCCAATTTGGCATTAACCCATGGTTTCGTCTCATTTAGTAGAACAATATCATCAGCAAATAGCATACACCATGGTACCTCATCTTGGATAGTTCTAGTAAGTTCATCCATCATGATGGTAAACAGGAATGGAGTTAATGCAGATCCTTGATGTAAACCAATTGTAATCGGAAAATCACTAGTTAAGCCGCCGCAGGTTCTGACATTTGCCACTAGTCCATCGTACATATCCTTGATTAGGTCAATATACTTGACGGGGACCCCCTTCTTCATCATTGTCCCCCATAATACCTCTCTAAGTACCTTGTCGTACGCTTTTTCTAAATCAATAAATATCATATGCAAATCTTTTCTCCTCTCTCGAAAATGCTCGACATGTTGACGAAGCAAATGAATAGCCTCTGTCGTCGATCGTCCAGGCATGAACCCGAACTGGTTCTCTGTTATCTTAATATCCTTCCTTAGCCTATGTTCAATCACTCTCTCCCAAAGTTTCATGGTGTGACACATAAGTTTTATTCTACGGTAGTTTGAGCAACTTTGAATGTCACCCTTGTTCTTGTAGATAGGTACAAGGATACTTTTCCTCCATTCATTTGGAATCTTTTTTGTCTGCCAAATCTTATTAAACAAATCTGTCAGACATTTAATGCCTATTCTCCTAAGCATCTCCAAATCTCGATAGGAATCCCATCAGGACCAACCGCTTTTCTTAAACTCATTCTGTTCAAAGCTTCTTTAACCTCAAGTAGTCTTATTTTACGCATGAAATCACGGTTTATATCTTGATATTGAATGACAAGTCCATCCAAATTCTTAGTAAAGCTCTCATTGAACAATTTGTCAAAATAATCTCTCCATCTTTCCTTGATATCCTCATCTCGAACTAAAACCTTATGATTTTCATTTTTGACACACTTCACCGCACATAAGTCTCTAGTCTTCCTTTCCCGCATCCGAGCAATTCGGTATATACCATTTTCAGCCTCTTTGGTGTCTAATTTCTCGTATACCTCCTTATAGACCATAGATTTAGCTTCCCGAACAGCTTTCTTAACTTCCTTTTTAGCTATTTTATACTTCTCAAATCTCTCCGCATCTCTACTTTTCTTCAAATCTTTATAAGAATCCCTTTTAATTTTAATAACAGCCTTTACTTCTTCATTCCACTATGATGTGTCCTTAGATGGTGGAGCACCACCTCTCGACTTACCAAGTAGATCTCTAGCTACCTTCTTGATACAACTAGCCATTTTGTTCCATGTTCTGTCTAAATCATCTTCCGACTGCCAATCCGCTTCTTGGACTACACGTTCTATTAAAGCCTTTTGGTTACCTTCTTTCAATCACTACCATTTAATTCTAGGCTCTACCTTACATCTAATCTTCCTAAATCCTCTTCTAAATCGAAAATCAAGAACTAAAAGTCTATGTTGAGTGGTTACACTCTCACCTGGCACTACCTTACAGTCGATACAACAACCTCTATCTATTCTTCTCATCAGAAAAAAGTCTATTTGACTAGCACTTGATCCGCTCCTAAAAGTTATAAGGTGGGACTCTTTTTTCAAAAACCAGGTGTTTTCTAAGATCAAGTCATAAGATAAGGCAAAATCTAGAATCGAGTCACCTACTTCATTTCTTTGTCCAAAACCAAAACCTCCATGGATAGTATCAAACCCACTACGACTAGTACCTATATGTCCATTAGGATCACCACGAATAAATAACTTCTCTCCACTAGGTATACTTTGCACCATCTCGTCTAAATCCTCCCAGAATAGACGCTTACTAGCGTCATCAAGATCTATCTGTGGTGCACAAGCACTAATAAGATTAAGGATCTCTCCACATAGAATAAGCTTAACCAGTAAAATTCTATCACCTTTTCTCCTAATCTCAACTACATCCTCAAGCAACCGTCTATCTATGATTATGCCTACTCTATTACGATTTTTATCTCTACCCGTATACCAAAGCTTATAACCCCAAGGCTCTATTACTCTACTCTTTTCACCTACCCACTTAGTTTCTTGCAAATACATAATACCAACTCTCCTCCTAATCATCTCCTCCACTAATTCTATTAGTCTACCCGTAAGGGAACCTATGTTCCAGGAAGCTAGACGGATCCTATGAAACCCTTGCTTACTTGTTACTACACCCGGGGTCCGATGTAGCGCGCCGTTTCTAAACGACGACCTTTGCTTATTTGTCACTATACAAGGGGTTCGATATAGCACGCCGTTTCTGGACGACGACTCTTGCTTATTTGTCACTACACCCGGGGTCCGATGTAGCGCGCCGTTTCTGGACGATGACCTAGAAGCCCTTGCATACCTAACACTACACCCGGGATCCGATGTAGCGCATCGCTGAGTAGGGGACGCCCCAATGATATTCTTATTATGGTTCATGTCATAGAATGTGACAAAGTTTTACGTTGGCTGTCACAAGCCTACCACAACCCTCACCCTTTCTCATCCGGAGTTGGGACCGGCAACGGTGGGTTTATTTGATAAATGGAAAATAAGGTGTAAAGTGTGAGGTATGGGAGGAATGGAAATAACCTTGCTTCAATATTTAACAAATGAATTTTTAATTCATTTGGAGTTACTATTGAAGTATGGTTGTTGATTGTTTATTGAAAGAATTCATACATAAAACCTTTGTGTTGAATTTCTCTCACATGCATACTTCATTTTTTTCTTGAGCTCCCATTTTCTTCACTCTCCTCCCTCCTCTTGAGCTTGCTCTACCTTCATCATCTTCCTCTTCACTACCATTCTCATGAGTTGAGAAACAAGTGAAGAGGCAAAGAAAGAGATAGCAAACACTTAGATCATCACACTACATTCTAGACTACTTTGTTTAGCAACCAAAGTTCTCTAGTTGCTCCACTTGATATATAGTGTGGAGCTAGAGCCATGGATTATATCCCTCGGGTAGATCATCTACGATAAAGGAAGGTCAGAGAACAAGCTTGATCTCGGGGGACCGATGGAGCCGGAAATGGAGATCAAGCATATTCAAGGTGGCCACTAGGAGCACATGATGAGGAAAGAAGACCGAAGGACTTGGATCGTTTGGTGAGACTTCTTTCATAGTAGATGGCACCACTTTAGTTTTACTAGTTAGGTTTATGGTATGATCCGGATTAAATGTTATTCTAGTGCCATGTTTCAATTCATAGAAAAAAATTTGTTCCGCATTTGATCACGGAAGTTGGCCCGGGCACTAGCGTAACCTTTCAATATTCTCATCTTGTGATATTATATCGAAATCATCCTCAAACTTACATACACACACACACATAAATACATATTTTTATATATCTATACACACACACACACATATGTATGTATGTATGTATGCATACATACATACATATATACATATATGTGCATGTATGCATACATACATACATATATGTGTATGTATGTATGCATACATACATACATATATGTGTATTTATGCATACATACATACATATTTGGGTATTTATGCATACATACATACATATTTGGGTATGTATACATATGTATATGTGTGTGTGTTTGTGTGTGTGCGCGCACGCGCGTGTGCACGCAGAAGCATAAATACATATAGCTAAAGACATAAAGAAGATCAGAACTAAGGACATTTCTCTCTACGGGTACACCTACGGTTACTTAGTATTCTAAATCCCTATTAGCTAGGTAAACATATCTAGTGTGTGTGTGTCTATATATATATATATATATATATATATATATATCTTAACTATATACCTAGTATCCTAGTACTATGGTTGTAGGGGTGCTATACGCCATCCACCCGACTAGGTGAGTAGATATATATCTACCCACATACTAACCTCGCTCTAGCCGACGTCGATGAACTCCTTGCTCTCCTTCGTCGTCCTGGAAGTCTATGCGAATGTACCTACAAATCAATGGATATCGTATCGAAATCAGAATCAAATCCGAAAATCGATACGTCAAGCTAAGTGCACATAGGTTAGAACCTATGGTACATTCATGCTAGAACAACAAAACAACCCCCGTCGTTGACGTACGAACGTCAAACGACAGATTCAAAACTCAAATATCAAGAAACAAGTTTCAAAAATTATCGGAAAATATCGACAAAAAACAAGTAAAATGACTCCAGATTCTGTTGGGGTTTGCTAGCGCCCTGGTCTTCTACCGTGGCCAATGCGGAACAAAAATGGTGTTTAAAAACTTTTGTCACTAAAAACCCCGTCCTAGAATAGAACCATAAACCTAAAACTAGCAACAAAAGATAGAAGTGTTATACCGAATGTTTCGTTCGGTCTTCTACCCTCTTCATTGGCTCCTTGAGGTCTCCTCGATCGAGCTTGGCCGCCGGTCCTCCTCCGTCGAAGATGTTCCATTCGAGAGATGTAGCTCATGGCTCTAGCTCCACACTAAGAATCGAGTGAAGCAACAAGGGACTCTAGATTTCTAATCTAGAGTGCCTAGGGATGTAGTGAGTTGCTCTAAGTGTATATCTATCACTCTTCTATCTTTGATTCTCAGCACATGAGATGGAAGGGTAGAAGATGAAGAAGAAGTAGGAAGAGATCAAGAAAGGTAAGTGAAAAGAGAAGAAGCAAAATGGTGAGTCTTTTTCCAAATGACCATCTAAGAGAGAGAAAACCATAAAGCATGGTTTTGTAAAACATTTTTTTCAATAAACAGAATGCAACCATACTTGAATAGTTTGGACAAATGAATTAACAATTCATTTATCAATACTATTCAAGCATGGTTCTCACCATTCTCTCTTCTTTACCTTTACACCTCAGTTCCATTTAATTTAATAAATGGATAAACAAAAATGAGGTGTCCACCTTCTAGAATGTTTTCCATATAAATACGGATTACATTCTATTATATATGCATACCTGTATTCGTACAAAAATACGAACACCCAAAGAGACAGAATAACACAAAGAACATAATACTAGAATATACATATCGAAATACATATACGTAAATTATTTAATCAATACCTGATTTAATAATCCAGCTCAAACTCGAGCCGGGTAGTATTATCAACCGTCCGATCGAAATTCCGGGTAACTAGTACAATCATTCGATCAGAGCCCTGCACGTATCAAAATACGGCTACTACATCATTTTGCCTGAACCAGGGAAACCCTCTGTGTGGGACTCTAAAGACTCGTCAATACGCTGGCAGTGGGTTTAACCACAAGCACATCACCGGCACCAGCTGTACGTAACGGTTACCCGGGTATTGAGCGAAAGGAAGGCCAACGAGCAAACTCATCCGAACCCCTACTGAGCCTATCTGTGATAATCTCCATACAGTCCGGTCTGTTCATCTAAGAGTATCACATATTGGGTCTGTGGGGTGGATAAAGTCAGACCCCTAATAACGCAATATTTCGTTTCGTTGTGAAGCCCATCACCCACTAAGAAACTACTCATCCAAATCAGTAATTCTCGGCTACCTTGGTTAAGGATTTCTGGTGATGGCCACCCGTGCACAGCGCGACATCAACCCCTAATACTGAGAGAGACGAATCCCCGACGATCTGCTCATTTCCTCCATGTGGCTCAGGACTGTACCCAATTAAAACCTATTTGCACAACTCCTTTGAGCCGTGGTAGGGTAGTAATCAAAGTACAGTAGCAATTCACACGAGACAAATGACGATCTCAGGTCGACAGACTAACCTGTACTCATGTCACCTGAGAACTGCTATTTGACAATACGTATAATACCATCTAGCATGTTCCCGGCGAGTCCGTCCAGTGTAACTCATAACCCAATGATCACCTGTATACTATCTTAGATGACTAACTGACACCAATGGCTTGTGGGACCGACCACCGCCCCTCGTCGGGGTCTCAAAAAGTATACACTAGTCTATTTCGGAATATCGATGCCCAGTCTTGATACTCCCTCAACTAGGGGCATTAAGGATATGCTTATAAACCACCCAGTTCCCACGTATATGATTGCCACCATAATGCTGGTAGTCAAGCAAGAATATTATGGGCACTATCAACATGTAATATTGATCTGTAATACCACATAATGCATGTACATGATGATAGAGAAAAACCAGATAGCATACTATCATTTTGAGTAAGACTGTTCTAACCATATAGGCCCTCCTTCAATCATCGCAATCGTGTGCCTTCGATTACAATAATTGACTTGAGGGCACTATATCTAACAATCTCCCACTTGCACTTAAGGCTAATTATTGCGATGTCGCATACTCACAGCCCGTGTGATATCGAACACCCAACTTCTCTACTAATCAGTCTCGTAAAGCTCGTTTGCGAAACTATTGCATTCGAAAAATAGCCATAGTGAGTAGATCCGCTCCAATATTTCTATCTTTATCTCTCTATATCTCAACTTCGCGGAGAAAGACTATC
This sequence comes from Agapanthus africanus, assembly GCA_030015575.1. NCBI lineage: Eukaryota > Viridiplantae > Streptophyta > Magnoliopsida > Asparagales > Amaryllidaceae > Agapanthus > Agapanthus africanus. The sequence continues at coordinate 622,938,807 of CM057342.1, forward strand.
TTCCGAAATGAGCGATACATATCTTAGAATTTGTCTGGATATCTGATGGGACCCAGTTTACAAATGAATTCCAAATCCAACAAACTTCTTAGACCGTATCTTCCACTGAATTTAATCAGTATCTTGTGCCATGCCTTCCTCAGTATCCACTTGGACCACCTGTCCAATATACTGCCCCTCAAAAGAGGGAAAACTATAACTCTGACAGTCATTCTGTCATCCAGGTCACCTTGGAAGCCTGAAATGATAACCGCCTCCTGAAGGAAACTGCCGTTACCATATACCAAGAACATCTACTTATATTCATGACTGCTTCCCAATGTTTCTCCAGGATTGGATTAATATATACTTATTGCAGCCAGTGCAAAAGCAATATCTGGTGTGGTACTTGACATTTCATGATTAACTCAATTGCTTGAGAAAGTGATATGCCAATCATGTAATCCCTCTCCTCATCAGTCTAAAAGCCATCGCTTTAGAGAGGGTGACTCCATCACCTGCGGATACACCACCACACCAGGAGTCGTCCATTCTAAAACACTTTAGAATAGTGTCAAGTACCTAAATTAGGATACTTCCCAAATCTAGATCTAAAACCATAGATCCAGTGACCAGAATCCCTGATATTTTATGCAGATCATACGAGGAGAAATACCTTGAAACAACCATAGTATAATCGATCGTAGTATAGGAATATCACTTCCTATTAAGAGCATGTCATTTAAATACCAGGACATCACTCCTTACTCCCTTCTTACCAGGTCTATCTATTGTTCTGATGAAGTCAAACTCTTTCACTGTCACATCAAAAAATAGACAATTTATCTCCGTTGTACTCGCTTTAGTCTATAAATGACATAAGCTACTTGCCCACCATGCTTCTGCGGCCCCCATTGACTACAACAACACTCTGGCAGAGTCATATATACGTGCATTTCCAAACCTGATTTAGAACGACGTTATAGTTATCCACCTGCTAGATCTCATAGTCTAAGACAGCAGTAGTGGCAAACTTAGGTCATCAAAACCTCCCTGTCACCGTCCTTGAGGAGACCGAAGAACCTTTCGGGTGGCTGAGGTTGCTGGGTTCCCTAACACCGCCACAAGGTTTCGGAAAGCATCAACCATGCCGTTTTAAAAAATTAGTGCGTTAAAGAACCCTAACCTAGAATCTTAACTAGAGAATAAGACGAAAGCTAGCATGTAAACAACTTTACATCTAAGTGAATAAGGAATACAACCTTTGTAGACCGGTCCTTCACTTCATAAGCTCCGTGTAGCAGTCCCTTTGCTCCAAGTAGTGATCTCCCGGACTCTAGTAAGGCTCCACAATGTAGAATGAACAAACTTGCTTGAAGTCTTCGAGGCCGAAGATGATCTATATTGAGGAGACACTAACTCGAGCTACCTCTTCACTAATTAGGAATTATTGAAGCAAATAACCTAAACTAAATGGCTAGTCTAGTGTAGCTTAATGAAATAGGAATTTTGCTCACTTTAGAAATATTTTTCTCACTAATTTTCTTCACCTCCCCAAAAGCTAGAGAGATTCAGGAAGGAGATGAAGAAAAGCAACCATGGAAAAAAGCAAATGTAGAATGACAACTATAGGTGAGTTAATATCATATACTAACTCATGTAGAGACTAAACCATGGCTAATCATAATGGTTGGGTTAATAAATATGTTAAGTAAAACAAAATTAGTGGACAAGTCAATAGTTCCACAAGCTTCCACTAAGCTCCAAACCATGACTAATTTCCATCTAATTTTAATTTAGTTTAAACAAATAAAACCTTTCATTATCATAAGCATGGTGTGAGTCTCATACACTCATGTTACATGTAGCAACAAGCATGACACGATAATATATATCACGCATATATTAAGTGTACACTAGTGAGAAAAAGAAATGCTTAAGTGAGCTAATATTAGTTAATTTAATTAATATATCAAATAGATAATTATACATTAAATTATTAAATAAACACTTGATTTAATAATCAGACTATATCGCATATAACCGACTAATATCATTTGTATCAACTTATCGAATCAACGCTTGATTCGATAACCCGGCTATATCACATATAACTGACCGATATCACATATCTTGAGAATAGAATATGGTATCACATACGTGTATTAATCTCGGTTCCGCACATATCACATATGTGCACCTACTTTGTTTCGCCTGAGCCAGGAAACCTGTGTAGGACTCTAAATACTCGTCAATTGGTCGGCAGTAGATGATGATCATATCAGTCACCCACAAGCCGTCAGCGGTACTGCTAGACGTAATGGCAACCCGGGTATTAAGCGATCAGAAGATCAACAAGCAAGCCTGCTCATACTCCTGCGAATCCAATAAGTAACACTACCGTACAGTCCGGTCTCTTTATCAGATATGTTGCATATCCAGCCTGGGGGTGGTAAAAGTCAGACCTCAATAGCCTGATAAGTCATGCCGATATGAGGCCCATAACGGTTCGAGAAACTACTGATAACACTTACCAGTAAATCTCAGCAACCCTGACCAGGGATTTCCTGTTATGGCTAATCGAGCATAGCACAATAACAATCCCCAATACCGGGAGAAACGAAATCCCTTCCTATCTCTCATTGCCTCCATGTGATTCGGGACTGTACCCAAAAACCACCTTACCCGAGATCGTCATAGAGTCTCTCATTGCCTCCATGTGATTCGTTGGTAGCGATGCATTCAGCCTTTATCGTCTAGTTTGCCACGGTATCTAGCCTTGAACTCTTCCAACATACCGTCCATCCACTGAGGGTAAAGTCAAAACCTGTGACTGACTTTTAGTCGACCTTATCACTCTGGGAGCTCGAATTGGTAAAGGACTCCCACTGGAGTTCACCGTTACCAAAAGCCAAGAACATTTCTTTAGTGCTTCTTAAGTACTTAAGAATGTCCTTCACAGCTGTCCAGTGATTCTTCCAAGATCCGATTGATTCCTGATCACTACACTTAGTGAGTTAGCTACATCTGGTCTGGTACATAACATCGCATACATGATAGAGCCTAGTGCCGAAGCATAGGGTATCCCTTGCACGCGAGCTCTCACCAAATCAGTCTTGGAAGACATCTTTTTGGAGAGAGTGATTCCTGAGTAAGTGGGCGAACCACCACTCTTAGAATCCTCCATACTAAACCCCTTTAGTATGGTGTTAATGTACTTAGATTTAGGACACTCCTAACATCCACTTAGATCTATCAATATAGATCATAATCCTTAAGATATAGTAGGTATCATCCAGATCTTCCATAGAGAATCCTCGTGATAAGAGGAGCTTGACCGAGTGTAGCATAGGAAACCATTTCCTATCAAGAGTATGTCATCTGCGTACAATACATGGAAGACAAGCTTACTCTCTACAACCTTCTTGTATATACAAGGTTCATCTACCTTTTTGATGAAGTCAAACTCTTTCACTGCCACATCAAAACAGATGTTCCAACTCCGCGATGCCTACTTTAATCCTGATGGACTTAAGCATAGCCACTAGAGAAAATGTTTCATCATAATCCACACCTGGTTATTGACGAAAACCTTTTATTACAAGTCTAGCTTCGAAAGTGTCAACTTTTCCATTTTCTCCAAAAATCTTCTAAAGATCCACTTGCTCCCGATGGATTTTACCCCTTCTGATGCAACTGTCAAAGTCATATTTTGTTGGTGTACATGGATTCGATCTCAGACCGCATAGCATCCAGCTATTTCACAGAGTCTCCACTCATAATGGCCTGCTAGAAACTAGTTGGGTCATCATCAACCATGATGCAATCCTCGCTCCCACTGTCATTGAGAAAACCGTAGTATCTCTCAGGCGGATGAGGAACCCTACTAGATCTGCGGAGAGGCTGAAGTTCGTTGGGAACTATTGAATCCTCCGGTTTCACCAAATCATTAGCTGTTATTTTTTCTAGCTGGAACTCCTTCCAGTTCTACCTCATGACCATTAATTTCTTCCATAAGAAATTCCTTTTTCTAAAAAGGTGGCATGCTGGGAAACAAAACACTTTTTGTTCCTCGGTTTGGTAGAAGATATTCCCTCGCAAATGTTTGGGATATCCAACAAACTTACAGAACTGGCCTTGCCTCGAGCTTGTCTGGATTTTGCTTTTCAACATAGGCCGGACAACCCCATATCTTAACTCGTTTAAGAGATTGTCTCTTCCCATTCCATATCTCATATGGAGTGGTAGGCTTAGATTTTGATGGAACCCCATTCAATAGGTATGCAGCTTCTCAAGTGCATAACACCAAAAAGGAAACAGGTAACTCAGCAGTACTCATCATAGAGTGCGCCATATCTAATAGGGTGCGATACCTCTGCCCCGATACACCATTGTGTTGTGGTGTACACGAAGGAGTAAGCTGAGAGAGAATCCTATTCTTCTTTTAAATCCAGGAACTCCGTGCTCAAGTATTCTCCTCCTCGATCACATCGAAGGACTTAATACTTCTACCCGTCTGGTTTCTCAACTTCAAGCTTATATTCCTTGACTTTCATAAAAGTTTCAGACATGTGTTTCAACAGGAACATATGTCCGAATCTTGAGATATGGTTAGTGAATATAATGAAGTACGAGGAACCAACTCTGGCATTTATAGACATAGGACCATATGCATTACCATGTATCAGTCCCAAGAGTTCAGTAACTCTTTCTCTGTCTCTAGTAAACGGAGTATTGGTCATTTTACCTTTGAGATAAGACTGGCAAGTATCATAAGATGAAAATTCGAACAGATTCTAATATTCATCCTTATGTAACTTAGCTAGTTGTGTCGCATTGATATGACCTAGTCCATAATGCCATAAGAAGGATTCGTTCATTTCTAAACTATTCCTCTTGTGTGTGTTCTATATACTTTGAACTGTGGTTTGATTTAGAACATTTATGCCATTACATAACATGTCTGATCCAATCAACTCTTCATTCAGGAAAATGTTCACAACATTATCTTGCAATACAAAATTATATCCTTCTTTAACTGAATAAAGAAACTGATATAATATTGTATATCAGGTTCGGTATGTAATAACATTCGTTTAGAATCAATGTATTAAAACAGGATGATCTTTGCCAACTGATTTGACTGCAACAATTGCACCATTCTCTATACTTAGAGACATATCACCCTATTCTAGTTCTCTACCTTTCTGTAGCCCATATAACAGATTACATATATGGGATCCTGATCCGGTAACTCATACCTAGGACGTAGAGGATACTGAGAAACAGTTCTCGGTAACGAACACACCTGAAGAATATGCATCAACATGCTCATTCCTCGTATGGGTTGTGTGGAAATCCAGATATTCCCTTATTTTCTGCTCGGACTTATAACAATTATAAGGTAGAGCGGAACCAACGTTTCCCAGCATAGAATAATAAGCAGGTTCGGTCAATAAATCCATATTATTATCTTGATTAAGGCATGCCACGGTCGCTACCAGGAGAGAGAGAAGAAAACACTCAGCGTATGCTCTTGAAATATTATATTGGTTATTATTTTATCTAATCAGGATGGCTCCCACTATTTTTATCAAATCTTCCATCAAACCTTAAAAGGAAAGACTAGCCGGGATTAATTACACCCTACAAGTTCACCAATCTTTCGGCCAGGCCAGTGTCGGTACTTTGAGGGAGGTTCCCCATGCTTTTGCACGGACCTAATTAAAATAAACCTCGTTTTCTCACGGGCGTAACCCCGTTAACACCTTTTTAGACACCTACTTTGATCGGCTAATTGTAATGTGTAAAACTCTTTCAGGAGTAACTCTTGTTGGCTATAGTGCCCTAAAGTCAATTATTGGATCGCAGGCACGTGATTGCAATGATTTAGGGAGGACCTATACCAGTAGAACAGTCTTACTCGAGATGACAGTATGCCATCTGGTTTGTCTTTATCACCGTGTACATGCTTCAGGTGACATTACAAATCACTATTACATGTTGATAGAGCCTATAGGATTCTTGCTTGACTTCCAGCAGTATGATGGTGATCATATACGCGAGAGTTGGGTGGTCTATAAGCACATCCTTAAAGTGTCCCTAGTCATGAGAGTTTTGAGACTGGGCATCGATACTACGAGAGTAGACTAGTGTATACGGATCGAGACCCCGACGAGGGGCGGTGGCCGGTCTCACAAGCCATTGGTGTCAGTTGGTTCACCTAAGATGTATGCAGGTGCTCAATGGGATATGAGTACACCGAATGGACTCGCCGGGAACGTGCTAGTTGTTATTATACCAATTGTCAGATAGCAGTTCCCTGGTGACATGTGTATAGGTTAGTCTATCGACCTGGGATCGTCATTTGTCTCGTGTGAGTTCCTACTGTGCTTTGATTACTACCCTACCACTGCTCAAAGGAGTCGTGCAAATTGGTTTTAGTTGGGTACAGTCCCGTGCCACAGAGAGGCAGTGAGCGGATCGTCAGGGGATTCGTCTCTCCCGGTATTGGGAGTTGATGTAACGGAGTGCACGGGTGGCCATCACCAGAAATCCTTGGCCAAGGTAGTCATGAATTACTGATCTAGGATCGGTAGCTTCTCAGGCGGTGATGGGTTTCATACCGACACTGAATATCAAGTTATTAGGGGTCTAACTTTATCCACCCCCTAGACTCGATATGCGATACTTATAGACGAACGGACCGGACTGTACGGATATTGTCACTGTCAGGATCAGTAGGGTTTCAGAATGAGTTTGCTCGTCGGCCTCCCTTTCGCTCTATACTGTTAGTGATAAGTATGCCCTAGAGGCCATTACTGTACATACAGATGTATATTGTAGTGGATACTTGGACATATATAGGGAGGACTTTCTTGCTCGACATGATAGTATGCTATCTGGTTACTCTTTATCTTAACATGTACTCTGATTGTCTCTATGTTACATGTTGATAAAGCCCTTAGGATGAGTACTTGACTACCAGGACTATGATGCAGATCATACTAGTAGGGACAGAGTAGTCGCTAAGTACATCCTTCAAATGTTCCTAGTCATGGGAGTACCGAGATAGGGCATCAATACTCCAGAGTAGACTAGCGTATGCGCTTCTTGACCCATATGATGGGCGATGGATGATCCCATATCCATTGGTGTTTGACATCAGAGAAGGTATACAGGTGCTTAGTAGAGACTGGGTACACTGGACGGACTCGCCGAGAACTCCCAGATGGTATTATACCTCACGTCAGATGGCAGTTCTCTGGTGACACTGGTACAGGTTAGTCTGTAGACCCGAGATCGTCATAGAGTCTTGTGTGATTCCCACTGTGCTTTGATTTCCATCATACCATGTCCAAGAGGGCGTGCAAAACGGTGGCTTTTGGGTACAGTCCCGAATCACATGGAGGCAATGAGCGATAGGAGGGGTTTCGTCTCTTCCGGTATAGAGAGTTGATGTTGCGCTGTGTTCGATTGGCTATAACTGGAAATCCATGGCCAGGGTTGCTGAGATTTACTGGTAAGTGTTATCAGTAGTTTCTCGAACTGTTATAGACCTCATATCGACACGACTTATCAAGCTACTGGGGTCTGACGTTTACCACCCCTAGGCGAGATATGCGACATATCAGATGAAGAGACCAGACTGTACGGGAGTGTTACTGGTTGGATTCACAGGAGAATGTACAGGCTTGCTTGTTGATCTTCTGATTGCTCAATACCTGGGTGGCTGTTACGTTTAGCTGACCGCTTGCAGCTTATGCGTGTTTGATATGATCATCACCTACTGCCGGCTTATTGACGATTCTTCAGAGTCCTACACAGAGGTTTCCTGGCTCAGGCAAAACGGAGTAGGAGTACATATGTGATATGTGCGGGACCGGGAATAATACGTTTATGCGATACCGTATTAGATTCTCGCGATATGAGATATCGGCCGGGTATATGTTATATAGCCGGGTCATCGGATCAAGTATTGATTCGATGAACTGATACAGAATATATTAGTCGGTTATATGCGATATAGCCGAATTATCGGATAAAGTGTTGATTCGATAATTTAATGTATAATTATATATGTGATATATTAAGTTACATTAACTAATATAAGCTCACTTAAAAATTCTTTTTCTCACTTGGATAATACATTGATATATATGTGATATATGTTAATAGTATTATTTTATTTTGTTACAAAAATATATTATATATGTGATATATAATATTGTAAGAAGTTAGGGTTAAAAATGCAACATGATTTGTGGAGATTAAACAAGTTAGGGTTTGATTTGGGTTAGCTTTTTCATGAAGCTTCATGAAGCTTCCTTTTGTTTTTAGCTTAGATATTTTGTGTTGATATTTATTAACCCAACCCAAACCCTTTACCCTAGTTTACTCTCTACATGGGTTAAGTCTTCATTCTTAACCCATGGTTGATTTGTAACCATAATAATGATTTCATTATTCATCACAAATAAATTTCTTCTTCTTCTTGCTCTTGAAAAAAGCTTTCTAGCTTTTTGTGATGTGATGAAATAAAGTGAGAAATTGAAAATAAAAGAGAGCTAAATTCCTACTTCATCATCCTCATCTATTCTAGCCACTTAGATTAGGGTGTTTGCTTTGCTAATACTTGATTAGTGAAGCATGAGCTTGAGTTTGAGATTCTTCAAGGTAGATCATGTTAGTTGTTGAAGATTGGAAGCAAGCTTGCATCTTTCTCTTCATGGAGCCTCTCTAGAGTCCGGGTACTTGATGATCACGGTGAAAGGACCTCATCACGGAGCTTATGAAGCGAAGGAACGGACTATAAAGGTTGTAATCCCAAACTCTTAGAAGTAAAGTTGTTTACTTGCATGTTTAACCCTTAGTCTCTAGTTAAGATCTTGGCTAGGGTTTGTTTAACACCCCAAAAATTTTAAAGTAGTATGATTGATGCTTTCCAAAACCTTGCTAAGGTTCTATGCTAACCCTACAGAGGTATCAGAGCCAAGCTAGAGAATTAGGCGATGTGTAGACGAAGTTAGAAGTCCGATCGAACTCCGAAACCCCGATAAATCCTAGTTTCTGGAAATTTTTTCAAAAGTTGAAATTTTTCATTTTAAAAATACTCAGAAAATCATGCAGAGAATTCTAAGAATTATTGTGAAGTACGAAGCCTTAACTCTCTCAAGCGACCGCGGAACCGCTGCCAAACCATGCATTTGGCGGCGGTTCCGCGGCCAACTTTGGGGGTTGGGGGCTAATACTTCAGGGGTTTATTCTTGGATACTTTTTCATGCTTCTGGGAATTTGTAATTCTACTCAAGTGTTGAGCTTTCTAGGATATATTAGGAACTCATTGATTCGATCGGAAAGCTTAACTTTGTTTAAGTTTTTCCGGGTAATTTAGAACGTGTTAAAAAGTTCGAACGGTTATCAATAACTTACTTTTTCCCCTGTTTGAAATTTCCAAGTGTTGGATTTTTCCTTAGTTAAAGAACGTTCAAAGTCATGCAAGTAACGCGGTGGACCCTCTAGAAGAACACAAACCTTAACTCGATTATGTGACCGTCTGAACCGCCTCTAAATCTTAGGGTTTGGGGCAGTACGGCGTTGCCACATGTGAGGCATTGGTTGACACTTCTACAGCTGGTTCATAGCGGCTGTGACATGTTCTGGGACTTTTTGAACTCCGCCCAAGTGTTGAGCTATTTGGGAAAGCTTGGGTATTTTTTTATTCGATTGGAAAGTTTAATATTGTCTATTTATCTAGAATGTGATACAATATTTGGAATCCACAAGTAGTTATGAGATAACTAATTTGAATGTTATAAATCTAGCAGTTTTTAGTCTCATTTGATCGGTTGCCACGGGATTTTGATGTGATCAAAAGTCAGTCGCAATCACGTAGCGTACGTGGATACTCGCCGAGTAAACTTAATAGATAGCCACGCCCCATAGCCCCGACCAAGTGACTGTAGGAGAACCCCGTCGCCAAAAGCATCCCTTCGGGTGCTCGCGGCAGCGGTGTTCCGCCTTAGTGCACTCCGTCGACGGCATCCGGGGGTGTGGCCGTCTACTAAAGTTTTCGATGAGCATTCAATCAGGATGTCGGGAATCTTGTTGAATTGCCTGACTTGATATTGAAAAGAGTTTTCGATATTGAGACTAAAATGCGAGGTTTATAATTGTTAGGCATGCGATGTCTAAGGAATTCATTGGGTTAGGCATGAGATGTCTAAGGAGGTTTTGGAATCCAACTGTTGTATTTTTACACTTTCTTTTCTGAGACCGTAAGTGTAATATGTGGTGTATCGCCGGTTTCGTTGCTATACATCAACGACAACTGGTATACGCATATTTACTTATGTTGATGACATGTGATGTTATGTGCTGCTGTGATATGTTATATTGGATCGTCGTGTTTTGAATAGCCGGGGGTTTTATGTGAGATGAGAGTTTTTCATTTTCATTCATGTAAAATTCATTATATGTAATATTCTTTTTTTGGGGCACTTCCGGGTTGAGGATGATGTCATCATTCTATATTATTTACTTTTCCGCATTAAGATAGACCCAAGGCGGGGAGCACAAGTAACCGGGTTCTAGGGTCCAGTGGGAGACCATCTCGAGGAGTCGAGATTGGGTGTCCTAACTCTAGAATTGGTAGGGTTGCTTGCCGCTCTCGTAGGGGTCTAGGGGTGTGGGATTGACTATTCATCGCGGCCGTGGAATCTGCGTTTTATACAGGCTCGCATAAAACACGGAAATCCTAGTATATCCAATATTTCATATGTTATCTTCTGCTGCAATGTTCTGTGATGAGATTATATTACTGCCTGAGACGAATGTTTATATTATATATATGAGATATATGTTATATTACTGATTTCGTTTCAAATGTGATGCTTGTGAGGCATAATAAAATGGGTCATTAATGAGATTAATGAAACTAAAAGAAACCTAAAGATGTTGTAGAAACTTGTCTCAAAAACAGGTAGCTCTAGTTCTTGCTTTGCAAAGCGGTGTTCCTTGTAGAACATCCAGCACCTTATTCGATAAGGAAAGAGCCGAGATCCCTTCATCGGGAGTGACCTCTTTAGCAATAACTGGCAGATACTACAACCCTCGGTTTTGTCTTTTGATTGCTTTCCTAGTTTTTGCTTTGCATAGTGGTATTTATGAAATATCCTGCACCTTATTCGATAAGGAAAGAGCCGACGATCCCTTCACCGGGAGTGACCTCTTTAGCAAAACTAGCAAAGGCCTCCAAAAACACTCTATTTAAATCGCTCGTTTCTACAAACGATATAAAGTTCATTACGCAAAGGGTTTTCTTAAAAATCTATCATAGCCCTCCGTCATTTCAGATAAGTAGTCTTTAGTATTCGTGCTGTGTTTGTTGACTTAGTCAAGGCGTAGTGTGCGGTAGCTGATTAGTGCTTATCTGCAAAGCATATGATGCGATTGGATTAGGGTAGTCGTGCGGCCTTGTTGACTTAGTCAAGGGTTATGCTGGTGGGTTTAATTCAATGGAGAAATGACGGGTTGAACTTTACTTGCGGTCTATGGTTTGTTGACTTAGTCAAGGTCATAGATCGTTTGGGGCAAAATATTATCGGGGATTTCAAGTATTGAAATTTGCAATAAGATTGCATACCTTCTATGAGATAGTTGGATCCCGATACCCGCTACAAGTAAGAGTTACTCCTTGGAGAGTTTTACACATTACAATTAGCCGATCAAGTAGGTGTCTAGAAATGTGTCAACGGGGTTATGCCTCTGGGAAAATGAGCTTTACTTTAATTAGGTCCGTGCAAAAGCACGGGGAACCTCCCTCAAAGTACCGGCACTGGCCTGGCTGAAAGATTGGCGAACCTGTAGAGTGTAATTAATCCCAGCAAGTCTTTCCTTTTAGGGTTTGAAGGAAGATTTGACCAAAACAGTGGGAGACATCCTGATTAGATATATTAATAACCAATCTAATCTTGCATGAGTATACGTTGAGTGTTTTCATCTCTCTCTCTCCAGGTAGCGACCATGTCACGCCTTAATCAAGATAAAAATACGGATGTATTGACCGAACCCGCTTGTTATACTGGGCTAGGGAACGTTAGTCCCGCTCCAACTTATAATTGTTATAAGACAGAGCAGGAAATAGGAGTTTACCAGAATTCCCGTTCCGTCCATACGAAGAAAGTGCATGCTGATGCATCATCTTCGGGTATGTTCATTACCGAGAACTGTTTCTCAGTATCCTTTACGTCCTGGGTATGAGATATCGGATCAGGATCCCGCAAATATAATCTGTTACATGGGCTACAGAAAGGTAGAGAACTGAGAACGGGTGATAATTTTCAAGAGTTGGAAATGATGCAAGTGTTGCAGCCAAGTCTGTTGGCAGTCATCACCCTGTATTACCAGAATACATTGATTCTGAACGAGTGTTATTAGATACCGAACCTGATATACAACATCATATCAGTCTCTTTATTAGTAAAGAAGGATATAATTTTGTATTGTTGGATAATATTTTGAACATTTCCTATATAAAGAGTTGATCGGTTCAGACACGTTA